>JAMXBD010000265.1:0-1284505 GCA_024138025.1 Combretum micranthum
GGGATTGACATAGGCAGCTCGAGTACCTATATCCCCTAGAAGAAATTCTAAGTAAGTAGTCTCGTCTATGATTCACTACCATATACATATCTACCTATCACAGTCCATAATATAATGCTGTTGAATCGTCCTAATAATGTGAGCCACACTATATTACTTCTCTTCATCTAGATAAACAATACCCTAATACTATTCGCCTTATGAGCTATCCACCGAGCTACTTCGATGTTTCATATACAAGTAAGGATGGTCTAAGTGCCTAACAACTGTATTGACACTGCCATGCAAGGTTCTTGCTTGCCTATACGAATTAAAAGAACACAAGCATACTCAAGCAATATTAAGCCTCTTCAGTCCATTAGTTTATTTTAAGATGTCTATCCTTACAAGAATACCTAAGTCTTGCATACCTATACTCAAGTAAGAATTCCCGATAGACATAGAAGATAAGAGGTATCACACAGAAAATAATCTGTATAAGAAATTATCTCAAAAAGTTTAAAGTTATCAACTCAAATCATTTATTCTTATTATTATTACTTATTACTAAAGTCTCAAATTACTGAACATATTACCTTTTCTAATATGATTCATAAATAAATCAAGTTCTAAAGAAATTTTAGTTTGAAACATTAATATATATATATATATATATATAAAGTTCATCAACTATTTATCTAGCATATAAGCTTAACTATATTGATTTAATTCCTTAAAGTGATATTCCTAATATTAATCAAATAAACTTTCATCAAGTAAATAACTCATTTAAAATATGATTAGTCTATTCATATCCTTCATAACCTAACATTGCCCTATATAAGCCATGGTACCTAAACTAACTTTTGAATAAGCTTATTTCTTCTTATAAGTGATTATTTATATCTATTTCATTAAATAGATTCTTAAAATTAAATAATTAATTATTCATCTTATTCATATTTAATATAAAAACATAATATTTACAATTATTCCATATTTATTTAATTAGAATCAATTTCATGTAATATAATCTTTAGTTATATTTTACGAATTAAATCATGAATTAATAATCAGAAATCATCAATTACACAAAGTCTTTCCTAAATTCCAACATACATTCATCAACACAAACTAATATTATTCATCATCCATTCCTAAATCATCCTAACATGTTTATTTAATGTTGCTTCTTATAATAATTCCTTAGATGTAAACTTGACAATTTAAACATGAATTATGGTCAATAAATCATCAATCACATTAGTTTTTGCTAATTTCCAACTATAAATCCCCAAAATTTTGGATTCGAATTTTAGTTTAAAACTTAATCGGAAGTCAACCGGATTTCCAGAGTCAACCAAACCTAGTTTATCGTAACCGCTTAAGTCCGGCATTTCCGTTTTCTCTAGCCCTAGAAAACGAAGTGGGAAAAATTAGCTATAATAGTTCGTAATAGCTATAGGTTTATAAAAATATCAGTTTTTTCAAAATTCGAGTGTCCTTTGAACCCGATCGGACAAGACTCTTGAAAAACGTGTCCGGGAGCTCAGAATAGGAAAAATATTCCAAATATACCGTTAGACTCGTAAAATAAGATTTCCAAAAATCAATTTCGTAATTTTTCGGTAGCTAAAAATATCAGATATCGCTTTTATACGCTTATTTTCTTACTACCGGCATTAAATTGTCATGTCCACTTTTACATTACACTATTTTCTACTATTCTCTACTATTCACCTATCTCTACTTTTTTCTTACAACTACTCTTACAAACCATACACCTATTTCTACACATTTTTATTTCCAATACAACTTCACATCTTTTCGTTTCTTACTTTTAATTAACAAAATAACAAAAAAATAAATTTTTCCCTCTCCCCCATGCATGAATGGCGCCGGCCCCTCCCTCTTTTCCATCTATATTGTTTTATTTTTCACTTATTTAATTAACACAAATTATCTCCCTATTTTCTATAAATACCCCCTCATACCTTCACTTCTTTCACATCACTTCTTCTTTAAAGTTACTATACCAAAATCTCTCCCAAAAATCTCTCAAGAGTTCTTTCAAGAAGTTCTTCCTAGTTTAGCTTCTTTTAGGTAAAAATTCCTTAAAGTTTTCTTTATATTCTTACTTAGTATGAACTTAGTGTGTGTTTTCTAAAACCATAAAGGTTAAGAAAGCAACAATAAGTTCATACTTTGTTTTTGTTCATAATCACAAATTCCTTTTAAGTTTCCTTTATGTTTCCTTTATGTTTATTGCTATCTAATATGTCTATAAAGCTATATATAACTATTTAGAGCATATAAGCTCATTGTCTTACAATTTATTTATCTTTCATGCAATTTATTTACTTCATTGCAATTTATTTATTTCAAGTTGTTTTTAAGACTAATCATTCTAGTCTTAGACTTATCCTCATCAAGTCAAAATAATTCTTTTTCTTTTTCTTTTGGGACTAGTCTTTTCTTAGTCTCGAGGTACCTTGATGAAGCTAAGGTCCCAATACTTGATTTACTTCTTATTGTTTTATCTTTCAAGTTATATTCCTTTATATTTCTATAAGTTTATGATTCATATTCATGCATGAACATAATGTTTTTGTCTCAACAAAAATAAATGAGAAAGTATTTTTCTAAAACTAAAGGTTCTTTTTAAATAAATGTAGAAAATAGATTGAGAACTCATGAACATGTTAGAAATGATTTTCTTAAATAAACAAAATGTTTTATTTTCATCAAGTATTAGAAATTCTTTTGGAATCATTACAAGAAATAAAAGCATCATTTTATTACTTTTAAAAGTTGTTGGAATCTAAGTTTAGAAAATAAAACCACTCCTTAGGAATTTAAAGTAATCACAAGAGATTAAATTTAGAAAAGGAATATTCATCTCAAATAACTCAAGATCTTTTCAAAAGTAAAATGAATATTCCAACAAATCTCAAGTTCAACATCTTTTAAACTTTACTTTCAAGTTGAGACAACTTCATTTACTTCATCCAATTTTATGAGTCATTACATATATGTATATACCTTTCAAAAAGTTTACAAAATACTTGAAATATTTATCTTTTCAAATGAGCTTTGTTTACAAGAAGGAAAACAAGTTTTGCAAATTCGTGCAAATCTGGTCGCTGTCTTTTCGGAACCCAAACGACTTAGTTTTAAAAAATAAGCTTAGAAATGTAGATCTTTTGAGTAGGTAGAAAACGATATATTATACAAAAATTCCGAGTTAAAATGAGCAAGTTATGGCCATTTTAAGTTGGAATTTCCCCTTATACGATTTTACTACGATTTTAAGAAAAGTTAGAATCTTCAAGAAAGAAATTCATGAAATACTCATTTTGGGTATTCTTCTTGAACTTAGATAATCTCGAGGAGATTGTTCGTATATCCCGAAGAGATTACTACGATTAGTGGAAATCCGAACGACTCATCCATTTCAAGAAAGGTGTCATCATGGCTGAGTGAGTTTACTTCCCCGTTATTTTTCATACTCTTGATTGTGCTTGTAAAATTAGTTGCACTAGAATTTAGGCAAAATCAAAAGGAAGTGTATGATAATATGTTGAAAGAATACTAAGTATATCGAAACTCGATTTGTTTGTAATAAAGTTGTATGTGCATTAATATCTTGAAGTTTTGAAATTGGTTGATCACTTGAAAGAAGTTAAATGTAACTACTAGACTTTAATTAAAAATTATTCATGCACTTCATATGTTGAGTCACATTTCATTCACTACTATACAATTGGTGGGACAAGTGTATAATAGTGGTGGTAGGCAAACCGGTATATCATGTAAGTGGCGAGTAGGAGCCAGTAAAAACTACAAAATTGGTGGCTAGTAGGAGCCTGTAATAACTACAAGTTTTTGATGGCGTATAGGAGCCGTAAGATCTATAAAAGTGTTTTTAAAAGTTGTGGCTGTAATTGGCCTGAATACCCAACCCCGAATGAAGGGTAATTCATTCAACATATGATTCCCGGAAAGTCATATGTCTTGTATGCTCACGTGGTTGTTGCATTCATATGTTTGAATAATAAACTTGATTGATAATTTTCTTTGAGTATGAATTTTGGGATTTACTCCCATAAGCTTACACCCCTATAGGTATTTGTATTCTCAGGAACACCTATTTTTGTGCCCGAGGCCTCCCCGTATCCTGTAAGTTTTATATATTGAAGCTTTTGGAGGAAATCTGCTCGAAGACTTAGATTAGAATTCCTTTGAAATCTTTAATGTAGTATTTTGGATGTTGTAAAGATTATCACGATCCTTGGGATTAGCGGGGGTATGCCCCTAAGAAATCATGTAATAGACCTTTGGTTATTAATGATATAATATGTTTATTTGGATTCTTGTATGTTCATTTTTACTTGCTTAAACTATGCTTCCCAAAAGCGTCTCCTATTACCGTGCTAGACGCCTTACATAATACTAAGGCTTTCGCATGACTAAGGTAGTCATTCTTGCCTTGATATTATATGTGGCGGGCTGCCACGTTTAGGGTACCCTTCGGGGCGTGACAGTTTAAGTTGGTATCAGAGCAACAAGTTTATAGGAATATAAGGTAATAGGAATGAATCTAGAATAGAAAAAGATAGATATGTTATTAGGAAAGAACTTAGATAAGTTAGATAAGTCTAGAAATTCTCAAAAAGGAAAATTAAGGACCTTCTTTCTTCCTAGCTTACCTTGAATAAGTTAGAGTTAAGGCCCTAATTTGAACTTAAGAAATGATGAAACCCTTGTGGACTACCGTTAAAAGTAAGAAGCCTATGTAAGGAGTTTGCCCTATTAGACTAACTTAGAAGTTTCTTACGATAGGAACGGCTCACGTGCCATTACAACCACACCCCTATGCTCCACGAAGCTACGTTCATTTCCCAAAGATAGACGTCCAGTTTTCCCGATTTTTGAATTGGAATTCCATAGGCCGATTATATATCTATGCCCACGATGAGCCAGCAGATCACGGACGAGGAGGATATTTCCAAGCCAGTCAAGATTTCGAATGGCCTGATGAAACATCCCGAATAAAAAACGATCTCACATAAGACCTGACCAAGAAAGAAGTGATGGAAGTATCCGATGAAGAGTGTGCCACAGACGAGTTTGATCAACGGAGCCAAGCACGTCTAGAATCAACCCTCCCGCAAAGGAAAAAGAATGATGGTCCGAAGCTACTTGAAGCTGTTCGTAACTAAGCTAAGGACGACTTCTAGACCCAACCACCGTAATAACTCCCTCACCATGAAGAAAGATCAAGAAGAAGGAAGGATCCATGAGCAATCCCATGTGTCCAACAAGAATTTTGTAACCAGATCGACTTAGGATATAGGATCGATTAGTAGTTTAATTTATGTTTTCGAAAAAGTGTTTAATATTTGTTGTATTTTGAATTTCTTTTGTAAACCTTGATTTCTTTATAAGATTTTATTCCCTTCTATGCTTTTTAATTAAATATTTTTTTAAACAAATTTCATCTCTTGATTTAGTTGCTTAAACTTCTCTTGTGTGATATTTCTCTTTACATGTTTATTTCTTTGAAAGCTTCCGCAATTTCCGTAACTTAATGTAAAAGACTTAATAATCTAGTATTTACGTAAACGATTAAAACAGCCGACCTAGAAGGGGACGACCGAGGATGAGGCAGGCATCGAATAACCCGCCTGAAGAAGTTAACCAACCAGAAGTACCCCCTGTGGCTCCTGCCCCGACCAGCAAGGCATCTCCAAGCCACTCTGGGTCAATTAACACAGCTTCTTAATGTGTTAGTTCAACAACAACAGAGGAATATGCCACCAGGCACCAGCTCAAGCACCACCCCAGCAAGCACCCAAGCATCTGTACATGGACCAGCAGCACCTGATGCTCAATCACATACAGCACCCTTGCCGCCTCCGCCACCACCTCGACCATACAGAACTTCACTCCCAGATTTTATCAAAAGTAACCGTTACTTTGACGGAGCTTTTGGGAAACCAGATGAAGCTGAAGATTGGCTCGCGCAGATAGAACGATCTTTTGCCGCCTATGAAGTTCCTCATCATCTTCGAATAAGCTATGGTACTATATGTTGAGGTTTAATGCCCGCGTCTGGTGGGAGTCCAAGAGTAGGGAATTGCCGCCACCTATCACCTGGGATATGTTTCGGAATGAGTTTCTGGAAAATTATTTCCCTGGAAGTTTAAGAGTAAGGTATAGTGCGGATTTCTTGCACATATCCCAGAAAGGAAAATCCATAGAACAATATGAGACGGAATTCAGCCGACTCCTGCAGTATGCTCCATTCTTATAAGTATAGTGAGGAGCTGAAACGACAAGTGTTCCTGAATGGGTTAGATGAGGACTTAAGGATGCGGTTAGAAGAGTTTGACATCGCACCTTCAGAGAATTGGTTGAAAGAGCAAGAATTGTTGAAGGGGCCAAGAAAAGGAAAGCTGGGACTTCTGAGAAGAAAGTGCATGTGTTTGGAAGGAAATTTCAACCAGGAACAAGCTCCAATTTCCCTTCTAAGAGGTTTAAACCAATTAGCAACTTTAAGGGAAATTTCAGTGGACAAAAGGATAATTCCAAGGCAGCAGTAAGTTGTTGGAAATGCAAAGGGGCGCACTATCCGAAGAGATGCCCCCTTCTCCAGAACAAGTGTTATTTCTGTGGTGACCCGAGCCATAAGATTCCGGATTGCCCAAAGAAAGCTTCTACGACTTGTTTCGTATGCAAGCAAATGGGACATTTTGCCAACGAGTGTCCCCAAAGAAATCTCACAACAAATCGACCTGTTGGATCTTCAGGAGGACTTGCCCCGACAAGGAGTGGGAATGGAAGCGGAAGTCGCTCGGCATCATCTATGCATGGGCTGAGAATTTACAACCTTGAAGGGCAATGGGTCTGTGAGGAGGATGCCGAAGAAGGAGTAGAGTTGGCTGCCCTGGACCATGGAGAGGAGTATGACTATAGCTTGGTTACAGGTTAGCCTCAACCTTTAAAATATATGTCTGTTTTGATATCTGTTGAGTATAAAGTTATGATGTATGTTGGAAATAATAGATGTCTAGGGAACCTTATAAGGACAATAAGAATAGTAACACGCGTCTTGAACGCAGGAACCATACAAATAGGGGACCTAACCGCTTATACCCTCTTCGATACCGGTGCAACACATTCCTTTGTTGCCACTAGTATAGCCTTGAAGACCGGTTTACCTATCACCACAACCACAACAAGTTTTCGTATAAAAACCCCCACCGGTAGTGTGGTGACTACCAAAGAAGTAATAAGGAATTGCCCCATGAAGATACAAGGCCATGAAGCAACTACCGATCTTATAGTAATAGAAATCAGCAAGTACGAAGTGATTCTCGGAATGAGTTGGTTGTCCATGGTGGAAGCAAAGGTAGATTGTAGAAATAAAAAGGTGGAATTCATGGGACAAGACGGAAGAAAGCTACATTTTTGGGAGAATCCGCAACTTCTAAAAGTTTGGAGTTAAGTTCGTTCGAGGTAATTGAAGAGGTTGAGGAAGGAGTTGAAAGTTATGTGGGAAGTACGGAGGAGGATAAGGAAAGACCCAACATTGACGACATCCCCATCGTTAATGAATTCTCTGATGTTTTTCCAGAAGAATTGCCTGGGTTACCCCCAAAACGAGAAATCGATTTTGAGATCGATTTGATGCCAAAAACAGAACCTATATCCAAGGCACCATACCGAATGGCACCTGTTGAGCTCAAGGAACTTAAGAAGCAATTACAAGAATTGCTTGACCAAGGATTTGTTAGACCAAGTGTCTCGCCTTGGGGAGCTCCGGTATTATTCGTAAAGAAGAAAGATGGATCGATGAGGTTGTGTATTGATATCGAGAACTCAATAAGGTCACTATAAAGAATAAGTATCCATTGCCAAGGATTGACGATCTCTTTGACCAACTACAAGGAGCAAGTGTATTCTCACGCATTGATTTGAGATCTGGATACCACCAGCTGAGGATAAAACCAGAGGATGTGTCAAAGACCGCTTTTAGAACTCGGTATGGACACTATGAGTTCATGGTCATGCCATTTGGATTGACTAATGCACCAGCTGCTTTCATGGACTTGATGAATCGGGTGTATAAGCCGCTCTTGGATAAATGCGTGATTGTCTTCATTGATGATATTTTGGTCTATTCTAAAACACGGGAGCAACACAAAGAACATCTGAGAATGGCATTACAAACCTTAAGGGAGCACAAGTTATATGCCAAATTATCCAAGTGTGACTTTTGGTTGGACCAAATATCTTTTCTAGGACATGTTATCTCAGGGAAAGGAATATCAGTAGATCCTGAAAAGATTAAGGCCGTAATGGAAACAACCAAGGACGGTGACTGAGATTAGAAGTTTTCTTGGATTAGCTGGCTATTACAGGAAGTTTGTGCAAGATTTCTCAAAAATAGCTAAGCCACTAACTCAGTTGACCCAGAAGAATGAAAGATTCATTTGGAATGAGAAGAGGGAACAAAGTTTCCAAGAGTTAAAGCAACGGTTGGTATCTGCTCCAATTTTAACCTTACCTGATCCGAAAAGCCATATACCGTCCATAGTGATGCGTCAAGAAATGGCTTAGGATGCGTGCTTATGCAAGAAGGGAAAGTAATTGCTTATGCTTCACGGCAGTTGAGGCCGCATGAACAAAATTACCCGACGCATGATCTTGAGTTAGCCGCAGTTGTCTTTGCTCTCAAGCTTTGGAGGCACTACCTATATGGACAGAGATGCGAGATTTATACGGACCATAAGAGCCTCAAGTATTTATTTACACAAAAGGAATTGAATATGAGGCAAAGGAGATGGTTGGAGTTGATCAAAGACTATGATCTTGGAATAAATTATTGCCCTGGAAGAGTGAATGCGGTAGCAGACGCTTTGAGTCGGAAGAACCATGGAGAAGTTGCAGCCATGCTCACAACTCAAAAAGAACTTATAAAGGAATTCGAGAGATTGAGCATCGAATTTGTGGGCAAAGTGCGGAAATAGAAATTTCCCATTTGGTAATGGAGCCAACTCTGATAGAAAGAATCAAAGAATCTCAGATATGATGAAGTCATACAAAAGTTGAAAAGTGAGATACAAGGAGGAAGGTATGATGATTTTGAGATAGAGGAGGATGTAGTAAGAATGAAAGGGAAGATTATGTGTACCAATGATGAGGAGATGAAAAAGGAAATTATGAGAGAGGCATGGCCATGCCCCGGTGGTACCAAGATGTACCAAGACCTTAAGAGTCGCTTTTGGTGGAATGGTATGAAAAAGGACGTAGCTGAATTCGTAATGAAGTGTCCCATATGTCAACAAGTAAAGATTGAACACCAAAGGCCAGGAGGACTTTTGAAACCATTGGCCATACCAGAATGGAAATGGGACCAAATTACCATGGATTTCGTATGTGGATTGCCCCGAACATCAGCCGGATATGATGCTATATGGGTAATTGTGGATCGACTTACCAAGTCAGCACACTTCATCCCCATCAACATGACCTACTCGATGGAAAAGTTGGCCCGGCTATATGTAAGGAGATTGTGAGACTGCATGGAGTTCCAGCAGGATTGTATCGGATCGAGACCCCGATTCGTGTCAAAATTCTGGATGAGCCTTCAGAAGTGTATGGGAACCAAGTTACATTTCAGTACAGCTTATCATCCACAAACTGATGGACAATCAGAGCGAACTATCCAGACCTTGGAAGACATGTTAGAGCTTGTGTTATGGAATTCAAAGGAAGCTGGGAAGTACACCTACCTTTGGTAGAGTTTGCTTACAACAACAGCTATCATTCAACAATTAAGATGCCACCGTACGAAGCTTTGTATGGAAGAAGGTGTAGATCGCCTCTATTTTGGGATGATGTGGAAAAGTTAACAATTGGACCAGATCTCATCCAAGACGCCTCAGATAAAGTCAGGATTATTCAGCAAAGGATGAAAGAGGCCCAAGATAGACAGAAAAGTTGGGCAGATAAAAAACGACGAATCCTTGAGTTTAACGTTGGTGATCATGTGTATCTGAAAGTGAATCCGATAAAGAGTATTCATCGTGTACGGGCTCGAGGAAAGCTAAGCCCAAGGTATATCGGACCTTTCGAAATCCTCGAACGAGTAGGAGATTTGGCTTATCGCTTGGCATTACCACCAAACCTGTCGGGTACATAATGTCTTCCATGTCTCAGTACTAAGAAAGCATATCCCCGACCCTGATCGGATTGTGGAGCTTGAACCAGTCAGGCTGAAAGAGAACTTGACTTATGAGGAGCACCCAGTTCAAATTCTGGATCAAAAGGTTCAAAAGCTGAGAAACAAGGAAATCCGATATGTCAAGGTGTTATGGAGGAATCATTCGCAGAAGAGGCTACTTGGGAAGCCGAGGATGAGATCCGAAAGAAATATCCAAATCTCTTTGAAGAATCAGGTACGAATTTCAAGTTGCAAATTTCAAGTTTTGAGGACAAAACTTTCTTTAAGGGGGGTAGGTTGTAAATCCCCGAAATTTTTGGATCGAATTATAGTTTAAACCCTAATCGGAAGTCAACCGGATTTCCAAGTCAACCAAACCCTAGTTTACCGTAACCGCTTAAGTCCGGCATTGCCGTTTTCTCAAGCCCTAGAAAACGAAGTTGGAAAAATTAGTATAATAGTTCGTAATAGCTATAGGTTTTATAAAAATATCAGTTTTTCAAAATTCGAGTGTCCTTTGAACCCGATCGGACAGTTCTTGAAAAACGTGTCCGGAAGCCGGAATAGGAAAAATATTCCGAATATACCGTTAGACTCGTAAAAATATAAGATTTCCAAAAATATCAATTTCGTAATTTTTCGGTAGCTAAAAATATCAGATATCGCTTTTATACGCGTATTTT
Source organism: Combretum micranthum (assembly GCA_024138025.1). NCBI lineage: Eukaryota > Viridiplantae > Streptophyta > Magnoliopsida > Myrtales > Combretaceae > Combretum > Combretum micranthum. The sequence goes on from JAMXBD010000265.1 coordinate 10,894, forward strand.
CTTACTACCGGTATTTAATTGTCATGTCTACTTTTACATTACACTATTTTCTACTATTCTACACTATTCATCTATCTCTACTTTTTCTTACAACCTACTCTTACAACCATACACCTATTTCTTACACATTTTCATTTCCAATACAACTTCACATCTTTCATTTCTTACTTTTAATTAACAAAATAACAAAAAAATAAATTTTTCTCTCCCCATGCAAATGGCGCCGGCCCCTCCTCTCCTCAATTTTTTTTTTCAATTATTTAATTAACACAAATTATCTCCCACATTTTCCTATAAATACCCCCTCATACCTTCACTTCTTTCACACCTTCTTCTCTAAAGTTACTCTACAAAAATCTCTCCAATTCTCTCAAGAGTTCTTTCAAGAAGTCTCTTAGTTTAGCTTCTTTAGGTAAGAAATTCTCAAGATTTCATGTTCATCTACTTAGTATGCTTAGTGTGTGTTTTCTAAAACCATGAAGGTTAAGAAAGCAACATAGGTTCATGCTTTGTTTTTGTTCATAATCACAAATTCCTTATGTTCATTTATGTTTCTTTATGTTTATTACTATCTAATATTCTATATCTATATATATTATTTAGAGCATATAAGCTCATTGTCTTGCAATTTATTTATCTTTCATGCAATTTATTTACTTCATTGCAATTTATTTTCAAGTTGATTTTAAGACTAGTCATTCTAGTCTTAGACTTGTCCTCATCAAGTCAAAACAATTCTTTTCTTTTCTTTTCGGGACTAGTCTTTTCTTAGTCCCGGGGTACCTTGATGAAGCTAAGGTCCCAATACTTGATTTACTTTTTATTTTTAAGCTTTCAAGTTATTATGTTCCTTTATATTTCTATAGTTATGATTCATATTCATGCATGAACATAATGTTTTTGTCTCAACAAAAATAAATGAGAAAGTGTTTTCTAAAACTAAAGGTTCTTTCTAAATAAATGTAGAAAATAGATTTGAAACTCATGAACATGTTTAGAAATGATTTTCTTAAATAAACAAAAATTTTATTTTTCATCAAGATTAGAAATTCTTTTGGAATTATTACAAGAAATAAAAGCATCATTTTACTTTTAAAAGTTGTTGGAATCTAAGTTTAGAAAATAAAACCACTCTTAGGAATTTAAAGTAATCACAAAGATTAAATTTAGAAAAAGGAATATTCATCTTAAATAACTCAAGATCTTTTCAAAAGTAAAGTGAATATTCAACAAATCTCAAGTTCAAAATTTTAAACTTTACTTTCAAGTTGAGACATCTTCATTTACTTCATCCAATTATTATGAGTCATTACATATATGTATATATCCTTTCAAAAAGTTTACAAAATACTTGAAATATTTATCTTTTCAAATGAGCTTGTTTACAAGAAGGAAAACAAGTGTTTGCAAATTCGTGGCAAATCTGGTCGCTGTCTTTTCGGAACCCAACGACTTATTTTTACAAAAATAAGCTTAGAAATGTAGATCTTTTCGAGTAGGTAGTCCGAGTTAAAATGAGCAAGTTATGGCCATTTTAAGTTGGAATTTCCCCTTATACGATTTACTGCGATTTTAAGAAAAGTTAGAATCTTCAAGAAAGAAATTTCATGAAATACTCATTTGGGTATTCTTCTTGAACTAGATAATCTCGAGGAGGATTGTTCGTATCCCGAAGATTACTACGATTAGTGGAAATCTCGAACGACTCATCCATTTCAAGAAAGTGTCATCATGGCTGAATGAGTTTACTTCCCGATTTTTCTCATACTCTTGATTGTGCTTGTAAAATTAGTTGCACTAGAATTTAGGCAAAATAAAAAAGAAGTGTATGTAATATGTTAAAAGAATACTAAGTACATCAAACTCGATTTGTTTGCAATAAAGTTATGTGCATTAATATCTTGAGTGTTTGAAATTGGTTGATCACTTGAAAGAAGTTAAATGTAACTACTAGACTTTAATTAATAAATTATTCATGCACTTCATATGTTGATCACATTTCATTCACTACTATACAATTGGTGGGACAAGTATATAATAGTGGTGGTAGGCAAACCGTATATCATGTAAGTGGCGAGTAGAGCCAGTAAAAACTACAAAATTTGTGGCTAGTAGGAGCCTGTAATAACTATAAATTTTTGATGGCGATAGGAGCCGTAAGATCTATAAAAGTGCTTTTAAAAGTTGTGTGTAATTGCCTAAATACCCAATCCCCGAATGAAGGGTAATTCATTCAACATATGATTCTCGAAAAGTCATATGTCTTGTATGCTCACGTGTTGTTGCATTCCTATGTTTGAATAATAAACTTGGTTGATAATTTTCTTTGAGTATGAATTTTGGGATTACTCCCATAAGCTCACACCCCTATAGGTATTTGTATTCTCAAAAACACCCATTTTTTGCCCGAGGCCTCCCCGTACCCGTGTAAGTTTATATATTGATGCTTTTGAAGGAAATTTGCTCGAAGACTTAGATTAGAATTCCTTTGAAATCTTTAATATAGTATTTTGGATGTTGTAAAGATTATCACAGCCTTGGGATCAGCGGGGGTATGCCCTTAAGAAATCATGTAATAGACCTTTGGATATTAATGATATAATATGTTTTATTTATGGATTCTTGTATGTTCATATTTACTTGCTTAAACTATGCTTCCCAAAAGCGTCTCCTATTACCGTGCTAGATGCCTTACACGTAATACTAAGGTTTTGACATGACTAAGGTAGTCATTCTTGAGCCTTGTTATTATATGTGGCGGGCTGCCACGTTTAGGGTACCCTTCGGGGCGTGACACCAACACAAAACATCATCATTAAATGACATTACTCATTATTTATTCCTAAATAAAAAAAAAATCTAATGTCAAATCAATGATTGCATTATTCAATCATTAATCATAGTGACATGACAAATGAATACAAGATTATAAGTTAGATTACTCACCTATGATGAATAAAACACATTTAAATCTTAAACTACTGCTGCTACCGATTAAATGATTGCTTATTATGAAGCTTCTTAAGCACACCTCCTCCCTCTTCTTGATTTTTGATTATCCCATTATAAATTTTATATTAGTATTGTCATTAAAGGATTAGGGGAAACTAGGAAATCATTCTTATCTTTTTTTCTTGATTTTTCTTGTGTAGAACTCTAAATTCTAAGAGAGAGGTTTTATTTTGTATTTTTCTTCTAATAGAAGTTAGAAAGAGCTTTTGAGAATAAACTTATTGAAGAAGTTTTGAGAATGTAAGTAATGAGAGAAATGAAGAAACTAAGGCTTTTATATGAGAGTGGATTTCCTTAAATGTATAAATTATCCATTTGAGTAATAATTTACTCATATGCCTTCATGATTTGATTGATTAAGTAAGTTATTACTTAAAGTCCGTTTTACCCCACCTTACTTGTTTTATGACATGTGACACATATTGGTTAGTACTTTCCTTTTTAAATTACTTGCTCTCGTAAATATTATATTCCTAATTCTTGTGCTACTTTATTTATTCTTAAAACTTCCCTATTATATTTATTAAATACTATTATTACTACTATTGATTATTTTTTATTATATATTTTATTCCAATATAATTATTCTTGACTATCAATATTATTATTTTTTATTTACTTGTGAGAAATTTTTGGGATATTTCATCTTATCTCTTGGCTTGATCCTTTGCATAGATCATTGATAGCTCATCACGGTGTGGGAAGCTCTTGTTAATGAATGCAATTGCATCTTTGTGGCTTTGCAAAAATAATTTTATGTGCAAATGGTATTAGAAGGTATAATACAAAACGTAAACTAATAAGAAAAAAAAAAAAACTTCTTCGTACTAATGTATATTCTTTCTAAACTTCTTTTTCAATAGTCACCATCTTTGGATCTGCATTCCATACAATACCACTAGTTGATTTTCCATACACCATGTCGTACACAATGCTCTAATCCTTCTTCAATGTTCTAATATGTGAATCCATATGTGGTTTAGTTTTCAAAGTACAATTAGGTATCTATACAAAGCATCCTTTCCAATTCATGAAGATAGCCACTTCTAAAGCCAATATCTACATTATGAGTTCCATTATTGAATAACTCCATCATGCAGGCAATTAGAGGATCATCCTCCAACTATCCACTTTCATTTACCTCCCTTAGTTGCTGCTTTTACCATCCATTTGGGTAGAATATGTGTCTTCCATGAAAGTTATTCTATAAAGGTGAAAAAATTGATATTGAAATGGAAAAAAAAAAACAAAATACAATGAATGAAGAAAATATGTGAATTAAAACGTTACACATATAACATAAGAATACGGTACTTATTTCCATGTAAATTCAAATGTTAGCATACATTTTATAGAAACACATAATTAAATTGAGTTGCATTAAAATATCAACTATTGTTTTGCCTTGCTCTATTCCACTAGTTGAACATTTAATTCACTAACAACACACTCCAATTGGCCCATGTATCATTGTTTCTCAATGTTATAGTGAAATCATCTTCATTCTCTATACTATTTCCCTCTACTATACTGAGATCCTCCTCCAGTGAATCATGGGAAATTTCTTGTCTAATAAAATTATGGAGTAAATAACAAGCAAGTAGAATAGGGTTACGAATTCTAATATGATAAAAAGATGGAGTTCTTAAAATACTCTATCTCATCTTACATAATCCAAAGCACCTTTCAATCGCATTTCGAGTAGAGGCAAGCTTCAAGTTAAAATATTCTTTAGGAGATCTTGGTTGATGACCTTGATGCTAATCATTTAAATGATGCAAGGAAACCTTTATAGTTGAGATAACCTCCATCTACCAGATAATAGCATCCTATATTAAGGGTAAAATTTAAAAAATTTTAACATGTCATACCCTATGGAACCTTAAGCCTATTTTTCCTAGTCATTGCATCTCAAAGAATTCTAATATTAGTAATAGAGCCCTCCTAGCCAGGCAATACATAAACGAATTCCATGTTTGGTGTACACACAGTCAATGCATTAGTTGCAATCTCATTTTTATGAGTTTTGTATCAAGGTTTCTCTTTCAATGGTATCTTAATTTAGATGTATGTTTGGTCTGAAGCACCAAAACAATCGTACATAAAATCAAAGAGGGATATATTGTAAATCCCCAATTTTTTTTTGGATTCGAATTATAGTTTAAACCCTAATCGGAAGTCAACCGAATTTTCCAGGGTCAACAAAACCCTAGTTTACCGTAACCGCTTAAGTCCGGCATTGCCGTTTTCTCTAGCCCTAGAAAACGAAGTGGGAATAATTAGCTATAATGGTTCATAATAGCTATAGGTTGTATAAAAATATCAGTTTTGCAAAATTTGAGTTTCCTTAAAACCCGATCGGACACAATTCTCGAAAAACATGTCCCGAAGCTTGGAATAGGAAAAATTTTTCGAATATACCGTTAGACTCGTAAAAATATAAGATTTTCAAAAATGTCAACTTCATAATTTTTTGGTAGCTAAAAATATCAGATATCGCATTTATACGCTTATTTTCTTACTACCGGCATTTCATTGTCATGTCTACATTTACATACACTATTTTCTACTATTATATACTATTCATCTATCTCTACTTTTTCTTACAACCTACTCTTACAACCCATACACCTATTTCTTACACATTTTCATTTCCAATACAACTTCACATCTCTCATTTCTTACTTTTAATTAACAAAATAACAAAAAAATAAATTTTTCTCTCCCCTTACCCCTGGATTTGCGCCAGCCACCCCTCTCCCATGCCTTAATTTGTTTTATTTTTCACTTATTTAATTAACACAATTTATCTCTCATATTTTCCTATAAATACTCATTCACACTTCCACTTCTTTCACACTTCTTCATTACTAAAGTTACTCTTTAAAAATTCCTCAAGAATTCTCTTCCAAGAAGCTCTCTTTAGTTCATCTCCTTTAGGTATTATTTCTTCAAGAATCTTCTATGTTCATCTACTTAGTATGAACTTGGTGTGTGTTTTCTAAAACCATGAAGGTTAAAAAAGCAACAATAGGTTCATACTTTGTTTTTGTTCATAATCTAAACTCCTTTATATTTCTTTTATGTTCATAATTATCTAATATATCTATATGGCTATATATATTATTTAGAGCATATAAGCTCATTGTCTTGTAATTTATTTACTTTTCTTGCACTTTATTTGCTTCATTGCAATTTATTTAATTTCAAGTTGTTTTTAAGACTAGTCTTTCTAGTCTTAGACTTGTCCTCATCAAGTCAAAACATTTTCTTTTCTTTTAGGGACTAGTCTTTTCTTAATCCCGAGGTACCTTGATGAAGTTAAGGTCCCAATACTTGATTTATTCCTTTAATTGCTTATTCTTTCAAGTTATTATGTTTCTTTACATTTCCATAATTTTTATGATTCATATTCATGCATGAACATAATGAATTTTGTCTCAACAAAAATAAAGGAGGATGTGTTTTCTTAAACTAAAGATTCTTTGCTAAGAAATAAATGAAGATATTAAGTTTCTTAAAAACTCATAAACATGCCTAGAAATGATTTTTCTTAAATAAATAAAAGGTTTTATAAAAGCTTATTTTTGATCAAGTATTAGAAATTCTTTTGGAATAATCACAAGAAACAAAAATATTCTTTTATGAAATTGTTATTACTTTTAAAAGTTGTTGGTATCTAAGCTTAGAAAAATAAAAATCATTCTTTAGAAATTTATAACAATTACAAGAAATTAAATTTAGAAAAAGAAACACTCATTTCAAGTAACTCAAATTCTTTTCAAAGTAAAATGAATATTTCAAAAATTCTCAAGTTTAAAATTATTCAAGACTTTACTTTTTCATAAATTGAGACAACTTCATTTACTTCATACATTTTATGGGTCATTACATATATGTATATATCTTTCAAAAGCTTATAAAATATTTGAAAAATCTATCTCTTCAAGTGAACTTTATTTAAAAGGAGGAACTCAAGTTTTTGCAAATTCGTGGAGAATCTGGTTGCTGCTTTTTTGGAACCCAAATGACTTAGTTTGTTGAAAATAAGTTTAGAAATGGGTAGATCTTTTCGAGTAGATAGAAAATGATATATTATTTGCGAAATTCCGAGTTAAAATGAGTAAGTTATGGCCATTTTAAGTTGGAATTTCCTCTTATACAATTTTAACCGCGATTTTAAGAAAAGTTTAGAATCTTCAAGAAGAGAAACTTCATGAAATACTCATTTGGGTATTCTTCTTGATTAGATAACCTCGAGGAGGATTGTTTGTATCCCGAAGATTACTACGATTAGTGGAAATCCCGAACGACTCATCCATTTCAAGAAATGTGTCATCATAGCTGAGTGAGTTTATTCCCCGTTATTTTTTCATAATTATGATTGTGCTTGTAAAATTAGTTGCACTAGAATCTAGGCAAAAATCAAAAGGAAGTTGTATGATAACAGTTGAAAGAATATTAAGTATATCGAAACTTGATTTGTTTGTAATAAAGTTGTTTGTACATTACTATAGTGTTTGAAATTGGTTACTCACTTGAAAGAAGATTAATATAACTACTAGACTTTAATTAAAAAATTATGCATGCACTTCATATGTTGAGCCACATTTCATTCACTACTATACAATTGGTGGGATAAGTGTATAATAGTGGTGGTAGGCAAAATTGGTATATTATGTAAGTGGCGAGTAGGAGCTGGTAAAAACTACAAAATTTGTGGCTAGTAGGAGCCTGTAATAACTACAAGTTTTTTATGGCGTATAGGAGCCGGTAAGATCTATAAAAGTGTTTTTAAAAGTTGTGGCTATAATTGTCCTGAATACCTAACCCCGAATGAAGGGTGTAATTCATTCAACATATGATTCCCGAAAAGTCATATGTCTTGTATGCTCACGTGGTTGTTGCATTCCATATGTTTGAATAATAAACTTGGTTGATAATTTACTTTGAGTATGAATTTTGGGATTTAATCACTAAGCCCATAAGCTTACATCTCTATAGGTATTTATATTCTCAGGAACACCTATTTTTGTGCCCGGGGCCTCCCCATATCCATGTAAGTTTTCCATTGTAACTTTTGGAGGAAATCTACTTGAAGACTTAGATTAGAATTCCTTTGAAATCTTTAATATAGTTTTTGAATGTTGTAAAGACTATTACGATCCTTGAATTAGCAGGAGTATGCCCCTAAAAAATCATGTAATAGATCTTGGGTTATTAATGATATAATATATTTTATTTCTAGATTCTTGTATGTTCATCTTTACTTGCTTAAACTATGCTTCCCAAAAGCGTCTCCTATTACTATGCTAGACGCCTTACATGTAATACTAAGGCTTTCATATGACTAAGGTAATCATTCTTAAGTCTTGATATTACATGTGGCGGACTGCCACGTTTAGGGTACCCTTCGGAACGTGACATATATGGTGTAGTATGGTGACTAATCATTACAACAATAAATCTTTTGTATTGCAAGATGCTTATTGAATATTTTACCTTAAAGAATATCCATTGGTCTTTAATGGAATTTTCCAGAATAGGTTTAAGCTTTTTATACAGGTGATTACTAAGCCGTAAAATTATATTCAAAACATTATGGAAATGTCGACTTATAGTTGCCCCAAATCTCTTAAATTATGCTTGATAACTTTATTTTTCACATGATGAGCAAGTATGTGCAAGAACATTACGACTTGCTCATCAACAAAAAAAAGCTTTGTTGGCTTTAATCCTCCTATACTCTCTAACATTTCACAGAGTTCAAAGAATGCTTATCTATCTAGTCTCTAGTATTCAATGCACATCAATTCATCACTTTGAACAAGTCTTCTAATGTATTCATGATGTCGACAAGAGTCTAATCTATAAGACTAAACTCAAGGATGATAAGCATGCAAATATATAGCATGTAATAAATGTATCATTTTATGTATAGTACGACAATATTCAACCCCTAAAAGTAAAAGAAAGAGAGCGATTTTCTTTTTTCTCCCTTAATGATTAACAACTTGATCCATTGTTGCAAAAGCACAACTGTGTTTGTAAAACCATCAGTCTAAGGAGAATCTCTACAATTTAAGAAACAATTCTTTTTACAATGACAATCTTCATAGGAAAGGGAAAAATAGCTTGATGCAAACAATATAAAATTAAGCAGAAAAGAAGTATTTTTGTATCTTTCATAAGTTTTATGGTAAAATGGACGTTAAATTTTTATGTTTCACTTGCAATTCTTTGCAAGTTTAGATACTTAGGGCATAAAACATCTATACGACATTCATTGAAAATTTTAAAATTAAAAAAAAAAAACTAGTGGCAGAATAATTTATTTAAGAGTAAGTTATACAATTACATTACACAAAACTCATTTCAATTATAGAGATGAGAGATATAACAACAATTAAAATCTAACTAATTTGTAAAGCTAATAATAATACCATAGATAGAAAATAGAAAGGGAAAAACTATGACAAGGTAAATAGCCATAAATTATTGATGTGAAAAAAAAAGAAACTTAACAAAGACCTGACCTTTTTTAGGCTGTTATTTTTAATATCATCTTATTGGTCAAATATATTATGCCATCCCATTATCCACACTAAATACCTTGTTAAAGTGATTATTTTCACTATGAAGAAACTAACATCAATTACATTAAGGAAAATGAAAAAGCAAGGAACCATATTTACAATAATGACTGAATACACTTAAATAAAACAAACTCTTGGAAATTTTCTACAATTCAACAGAACTGATTATCAATAATAATATGTATCACATGTTTCTCTTTAAAAAGTGCACGTAGGTTTGTAAATGAATTTGCATTCAGACGATTCTCAAAGTGTTTGAAAAGGTTTGATTTTCCCTTTACGTTTTCCCTTGTTTATAAACAATATAGATGGCAGAAAATGAAACATAATATCAAAGCATGTAAATCAATAACTTACTATTCAATTGACTAGTAACCAATTAAATAATTACTCAATAGAGGGGGATGATTCAATGGTGTTAAATGATGCTATTGTCACTCCCTAAAAGGTACCCTAAATGCGATAGTCCGCCACAACCAATATTAAAGTTTAAGTATGAAAACCTTAGTCATCCCATAAGCTTTGATATAGGGTATAAGGCATGCACTCACGATCATAGAGGACCAACTTTGAAACAAGTTTTTTAAGAAGACATTTATATAGCAGTTTAAGAATGAAAATCATAACATAATATCTGAAATATATAAATATAAAGGTCTTACAAATATTAAAGGGACATTCCCCATTCAAATGATATAATCTATCAAAGTCTATCTAAAATAATTTATAGAGATTTACTTAGAAGTCTAAGTCTACATCTACATCTAGTTTTTGACTTCTTTCAAAAACTCCTTAGGCCAAAAAGATAGTACTTGAGAGAAATAACCCCGAGGCTTCAACCATAGATAGGGGTACTACAAAAGGTATCTATAAGGGGGGTAAGCTTCTTGCTTAGTGAGAATTAATTTCACAAGTAAAGTACTGAACAACAAATATTCAAGCAAGTTATTCAATCAAACATATTAAATGCAATCAATCACGTGAGCAATACAAACGATTTTCCGAGAATCATATATTTGAATGAATTTACCCCTCCATTCGGTGGTTAAGTGTTTCGAGCAACAAGGCCATAGTTTGGAAATAATGTTTTTGTAGTTTTTATACATATTTCTACTAACCACTAAATTGTAGTTAATTCGAGTGCCCATTCACAGTTTAATTTTAGGCAATCAAAGTTATAGAATATGTTTTCAGGTCCTTGACCTCATTATTATGCCCTTGTCCACCAAAGGTATAATAATGAATGCAATGTGACTCACTACGTGTCATGCATGAATCATTTTATTTAAGTAATCAAGGCATAAAATTAGTCAATTTATAAGTGATAATAGAATTCACAGACAAATCATTCCTATACTAAATCATATAATGATTAGTTAACAATTTCCACCTCGATATACTTATCACAATTTCAATCATATAAGTAAAGCACATACGCTATCATGTTTTATCTTTTCCTAAAGTCTAGTGCCACTAAACTACAAGCAAATACATAAGTACAAATGCGAGAATTTAAACTCAGTAGGCCATAGTAACAGAAGCTTCTTAGTCGAAGTAATCCTTCGGGTAAGGTAGTTCAAACTCCACATCACCTATATGAAAGAAATACCCAAAATGAGTATTTCTTGGAAGTTCTACTTAAACTTGCAACTTTATTCTACTAAGTTCATCAAAATTCATATAGAGTGAAGTTCCAACTTAAAAATGGTCATAACTTGGTCATTTTAACACGGAATTTCTCATATTATATACTGTTTTCTACCTATTCGAAAATATCTATCCATTTCTAAGGTTATTTTCTACATAAAAGATCATTTGGATCTCTAAAAGAAATGATACAGAAATACCACAAAATCCCAGCCTTTGTAAGGTAATTTTCCAACCTCATCTTTGTTAAAAATCCTTTAGCAAAAACATAGATATGTATGTAGTTGAAAAATCCTTTGAGTATATATATAATATATATATATATATATATATAGACTTATTGTATGTAAAGATTTTAATAGTGTTTTCTCAACGATTATTTGGTGTTGAAACTTAAACTTAACAAATTCTTTTTAAGTATTTTGGAGAAACTTTATAATAAGCATATTCTTACTTTGTTTTTACCCGTTTCTTTTCCAAACAAATAAATTTTCCTTTAACTCTAATCTTTTATAAATTTTGCTCTTTACGGCAAAAATGAAGTTTTCAAAGTTTTTATTAAGTCGTTGATAACCTATAATGATTTTGAGTTGCATATATCTTTAAAAAAAAAAAAAATTGGTTTTGATAAATAAGTCTTTTTCATCTTATACTCTATTTTCTAACTTCTTTAAAAATAATTTTATTTCTAAATCTTGGTCTTTTAATCTCTTTATCGATTTTTATTTGGAAAGAATTCATCTTCTTAAGTTGTTGATAATATCCATTGTTTTTGAGCTTATTATGTTTATGTTATTTTTATCTTTTTGGAAAATGGGTTTATCATTTAGAACCTTGACAACCTTTATTTTTCTAAGTGGATTTATAAATTAATGAGTTGATTTTATTTCAACTTTAAAAACTAGTCTTGTTTTTTGTTTTCATTATGGAGTTAGTAAAAATACTATAAGCTTTTCAAGAAAAATTTTCTTATTAAAGAACTATTCGCACTAGTTTTAATAAACTTCAGGTGACTTTTTACAAAAGGAAAAGTTTAGCTTTGCTAGTGAATTTCTTGATAACTTCATCTTTTATTTGTCACTTAAAAAAAATCTTGATGGTTTAAAAGAAAGTTGAAAAATAACTTTTCCATGTGTTTGGTAACAAAATCTTGATTTAGATAAAGTTATATATATTAAAAGAGTTTAGTTTCATTTTCCTTTATTAGAGAAGATTACACTTTCAATTTTGGAGATAATATCATTATGATGATGCATGTATGTGAGCATGTAATATAAAATGATGAAAATATAGGAAAAAGATAAAAGCAAAATAATAAGCAAGATAATAGAGTCAAGTATTGGGAACCTTAGCTTCATTAAGATATCCCGGTCAAGTATTAGGAGCCTTAGCTTCATCAAGGCATTCTGGGACTAAGAATAGACTAGTCCCAAAAAGAAAAAAGCAAAAAAAACTAATAATAAGCTTGTTATTGAGTTAGTGAGTATTTAGGCTCTAAAATATATATAAATATACATATAGATAGTAACATATATATAAGGTTAAGTTAGAAGTATAATAACAACAATAATAATAAGCATCATAATAATAACAAGATATTAAAAATCAGAATTCATGGCATGTGCAAGAACAAAACATGAACATGTTGTTACTTCTACAACTTATATGAGTTTTTAAAAAACAACACCATAGTCATGTAAAGTTACATGACATGGAAAATAAATGGTTGAAAGATATAGGTAAGAATATTTACCTAAAGTGGGAATATGACAGTGGTGGTATAAAAGAGATTTTGGATAGTGTTTGTATGTAGAAAGTGCATAAGAAAATGGTAGCAAAGAAAAGAAAAGAAAGAGAGATTTTTTGAGAGAGAATTTGAGGAGTGAATTTAAGAAAGTTTTGGTATGGTAAATGAATATATGAAAGAAATAGAGGAGATAGGATATTTATAGAGTTTTAAGGAATGAAAATTGTGTGATTAAAATAAATTAAAAAAGAAAAAAATATAAATGTGTGTGAGAGAGGGAGGGGATGGCATGAATTAGAGGGGAGAGAGAGAGTGTGTGTTTTGTTTTGTTTTGTATTTTTGTTAATTAAAAGTAATAAGTTGTAAAAATGTATGGGAAATGTAAAATGCAGAAAATAGGTATGTAGTGAAAGAATAAGTGTAGAAAAAGTAGAAATAGGTAAATAGTAATGAATAGTGTAGAATAATACTATGAATAGTAGACATGACAAATTAATACCAATAGTAAAAAAAAATACCCATATTTAGGCTATATTTGCTATTTTTAGATGCCAAAAAATTCTAAAACTAATATTTTTGAAATCCTTATATTTTTACAAGTTTATTGGTATTATTGGAATATTTTTTTCGTCGGGTGTACCAAGGCATAGTTTTCGAAAACTGATCCCGTTCGGATCCGAAAGACACTAAAAATTATCGAATATGATATTTTTAGGCTTCCTTATATTATTATGAACTATTTTTTATAATTGATATAATTTCATTGTTGAGGGGTTAAGAGCGCGGGATTTTCGGATCTAAATCTATTAAGGTTTTATATAGATTTGTTGACCTTAGGGTTTTCAGTTGACTCCCAGTTTAAGGTTTAAGCATATACCATGCCATAATAATCTAAGGGATTACAACTATGATAGCCGATGGTGGCAAGTGGCAGTGGGGTAGCAATCGACAAGAGAGAGAGAGAGAGAGAGGGAGAGGAGGTAAACTTCCCATATTAGATTTTAGGTGTAAATTAATAAAATCTATTTGATTTGTAAAACAGTCATTTGATTTTTCATTTGTTATTTTTAGTGGGCGTATTTTAGCAATAAAAAGAGCAGAATCTTTGTTAAATTGTAATTCAAAGGTAAAACTAATGAATGGTTATTTAGTGTTTTTAGTAATAGTAATTCATTATTGAATAGCTATTATGAGGCTTAAAATGTAAGTGAACACCAATAGCCATTCTTAGCGAATAAGACTATAATTGAATTGTTATTACAATCAAATGAAACGGGTTGTCAATTCTTTTCTAAAAAATTGATTGTTCTTTTACAATATTCAGTAATATATGATTCATATGTATATAGATAAGAAAGTATTATCGATTAAGATTTATCCCATGTAATTTTAGTTTTTAATTTTATTAAAGACATCCTACAGACAAAGGAAGCCTCATATTTTAATAACATTCATAGATGGTCATTTCGATAATTGGGCTTTTAACCCAATTAATCCCTTGGATCGGTCTTTTGGGTTAATGACAAGATTTAAAAGACTGAGTTCAAAACAGGATGTTGTAAGATTCAGCTCGGTAGACTCGAAATAGAGATCGTTGAACCAGTTTATTCCACTCTTAAAGCTATTGGGTTTTCTCGTGTGTGATAAGTAGACTCCAAAAATAATTTTTTGGGCTAATGTGGTCTTTGTTTGACTAAAATAGGGCTTGTATGCACTTAAATAAATCTTAAGCCTTTTATATTAAATGGACTATTTTTAAAGGAAATTGGACTTTTTTTATGTTATAAAAACCAACATTCTCTTTAGATCGACAACCAAAACCTATGTCTATATAAATAAAAGAAGGGATGAATGCTCACAATTGGATCCATAAGAGAGATCAACTAGTCACAAGCAATGCTTGACTTGAACCATCCATTCAAACGCCATCGAATTGCCAAAATCAACCTCCAGCATCTACAAATAAAATGCTTCTTTACTCATTTGGAGATATTCAATGTATTGCTAAGATTGAGAATAACGTGGAAACTATGCTAAAATACATCCACGAAAGATCAAAACATCTTTTTTGATGAAGAATATGTCAAGAATAATCGAATTAACTTGATTTGATATTTTGTCATACTCATGAGGATTTGTTTGTTCCTCCTTCTATACCTCTCTAAAAAGTATATGTATATGTGTCATCATTTCAAGACTTCTCTTAAGTTGATAGGCATGCTCCTTGCATTTGAGTAGCTAGCTGCAGCGACCACCCCACCATGCAACATTCCTATTCTACTCTGCCAAATGTTTGAATAAGTGGTTCAAAATTTTGGCTACATATTTCAGGTTGTGAGCTTATAAGTTACCTTTATTTCAACTCCTCTGTTAATTTACCATAACGGGATCCGTGTCGCGCATATGGAGACTTTAAAATGTGAATAACATCTAATCACACGTGTGGTCGAAGATTCAAAAACCTTTATTTATTTTTTTATTTATTGACAAACAATATAGAAGGTACAAGCCTATTCGTTGTATTTATACCAACATGAAATGCCTATGATGAGTTAGGCATGGCTACCGATGGTAGGTGGTGCTGCCCTGTAAACTCGTCCATTTTAAGTATGAAACTACGAATTAATATTTGATCCCGGAAAATGGAAGACTGCTGAAAGTTTCAAAAAGCTACTAAATCTCGAAATTCTGGGTATAGGATTACGAGAATGAAAGTCCTCTAATATTATCATAAAGATACTTATCTTGTCTTAAATTTCTCTCTAGAATTTCTAACAATTTTTTTTTTTTCACATTTTATATAGTTTGAATTCTCTTAATTGCTTTCACACTGCAAAGTCTGGATACCTCTATAAATGATTATAACACAATAAACGTGACACTTAGTTAACTAAGGGATATTTTCAAAAACTAGAAATTAAAAGTAAAAATAAGCGATCACACGCATTTATTTAAAGTCGGTGAGCTTTTATCGCTTTGCGCTAGCTTGTGGATTGACTTTAAGGGAGAGATTTGTTGATCTTCTTTATAACTTTTGTCTTTATCAGAAAATCTTTTGGAAGATGTCATCCGGAGGCAACTTCTTTCCTCCAAGAGCCGGACGCATTGCTCACGGCTAATTGCGTATGTCATAGGATAGGGTTCACACCTTCGACAACACAAATATTATTATTTTTAAGCACACACATGTTGTCATGTAAATTTTCTTTTCTTTTTTCCTTCCTTTAGCCAATTACTATTACTTTAACTTTTGAAGGAATGGGGAATCTAATTTAAGCCAATCTTATTAAAAATTAGTGCTTATGTCACTCAATTGCGGTGGTTTCGGCCAATGCATTATACCTTTCTACGAAGTATTACTTTATTTGATGATGGGTCCACGAAGGATAAATATAGAGATAGATTGTGAAATACTCTAAATTTTTACTTAATTAAATTAAGGATGGTTTAATTAAATAATATAATAGATAGTTAATTGTGAGTGTGGTTTATATAATTTAAATAAATAAAATAGGTAAACAATGAAAAAAAGAATAGATGATTTGATATAATTAAATTAGTAAATAGTTTAAATAGATATTTGAGATTTTAAATATTCTTTCCAAAATGTTTTTTTTATTTATCAGTTTTATAAATCAGATTATTTAATTTCTCTCAATTATCAATTTAAATTACTTTTCTTATAATTTCTTATCTCTAAACCCTAAACAATCAATTTGAAAGTTTGATAAATTCTTTAAAACCCTTAAACTTTAGTTAACTTTTATTTTATAAAATCTTTATAAATTTTGAAATCAATTATTTGTTTAAAAATCAGTTTTAAATCCAAACTTGAATTAAATATCAGATCTTCATAAATTAAACTTTTGAATTGTGTTTTAATATCAAGTAATAAATTTCTAATATATGTTCTCAAATTATTTTCTAATTAGTTTTGATACTTAGTATAATTATCAAAAAGATTAAAAATCTAATACTCTATTTTAAAATATCTCTATTTTTCCTTTATCCTTATCTTTTCCTTTCTTCCTCCTTTTCTTTTTGTCCTTTCCTTTCTTTCCTTTTTTTTTTTTTCATTTTCTTTCTTTCTTTTCTTTCTTCATGAATTCAACCCTCAAATCTCGATTACAACAAGAATTAAAAAGGGAATTAAAGTTGGAAAGAGAAGATAGAAAATAGAAGATGGAAAGCAAGTATAAGGATAGCTTTTATAGCTAGAAATGAAGATCAAGAAGTCTATGTTTGTTAAGCATATAAGCTAAGTTTTTTTCTTATTTGAATTGTTTTATATACATATATTTGATGAATTGTTGTTAGTTGTATGTAGGAGTTAAGTTAAAATTTGTAATATATGAAGTTGTGTATCAAGACCTAGGTTGTGTAAACATATTAGACTTAGGATTAAGATGAAATATGTGATAAAACATGTTTATAGATGTTATAAATGATAAATCTTAGTTCATATGTTGAGTGTAGGATATTAGAAGTCCAAAAATGATGTAAAATGAGTAATAAAATAGATTGTGTTTTCAAAACTAAAAACAGAGCAATGAGCATGAGACGAACATGAGAAGTTATATATGGCCATGCTGTTCACCTTTTTCTAAGAAATTTTCGAAGTTTACACATTTAAGGAGAAACACGGCTAGAACACGGTCTCATCTATCATGCCATGCTTCTCGCTAATTCATTTTCACAAAAACAATTTCATTTCCCATAATAGCATGGCCAGAACATGGGATGTTCTATCACCTTGTGTTCCTCTTTGTTTCTCGTGTGCTTTATGTATTAAAGAGAAACATGGCTAGAATACGGCTTATTCTATTTAATTGTATTTCTCTATGATCCTTGAATGCCTTGCATGTTAAACGAAACACAGAACAAGCAATCCAATATATTTGATCGTGTTTCTATATTAAGGCGAAGCACGACATGAACACAACTTAACCTATAACACCGTGCTTCTCTTAAAACATAACATGGCTCAATTTTACATTGTGTTTCCCTTTTATTTTCAACTCAAAGAGAAACGTAGTTGGAACATGGCCTCATGAATCTCACCATGCTTCTCTCTTAGTCAAATTTACAAGTGAAACATGTTATATTTATTTGGGTGTGTTTCTTTTATAAAGGAAACATGGGGAAGTGCACAGTCATATACCTACCCATGTTCTTCCTAAAAATGTAAATTTTATAAAAATAAAATAAAATGAAAAAGGTTAATCATAGTTAATGTGTTATATTAATTAATTGATATAATTGAGCATGATTTAAGTGGATTTACAAATTTAATAAAAAATTGGATTAAACATAAAAGTTAGATATAAAATGAACTTAGTTAATAATCTTAAGTTCAACTTGACCTAATAAGCTATAATGAGCTAAAATGAATTAGAATGATTAAGTTTAATCAACTTGGATTAGTAAATGAATTAAATGAATAATTCTAATCAATTTGGCCAGGATTAAGTTAAAATAGACTTAGTAGCTAATAATTGGCTTAGATTAAAGAGTTAAGATAAACCATAAATAACATAGGGAATATGTTGTTTCAAATGTGTGCTTGCTTTGAATATGAATATTTTTTAATGTGAATGCTTTGATGATGCTTTTGTAATAAGAGACTATAAACAAAGAGAAAAGAAATATTTTGATAGACAATGCATAATTATCTATATCTTGGCAGGGCGATTTTCACAGTTATGGCGGAATTCCTAATTAGTATCTAATCAAATAGGATTTTTGATAAAAGTTTGATATAATTGTTAATATAACCAATTAGATTTAGCATAGTTTTATGTATAAATCTAAGATTAATTTAACTACATGCATCTTTAATCTCTTTGTAAAGGAATTAGGGGCTCTCTCTCAAAAAGAAAATAAGCTTGTTTGAGGTTTTGTCAAGTAATGGAAACCATCACCGAAGTTCACAATTTGTATAATTGAAAATAATATAAAAGTTACGTAGTAACTTGCGTGTCATATATTAGGATTGGCATCTAAAATTAACTAAAATTTAAAGACAACTTTAATAATTGAGTGTTGCTTGTGCTTGTGCCATTGAATTTGGTTCGTGAAGCAGCAACCTTATCTCGAACGGAGAAAAGTAGTTAGGCGTTTAGGCTACCTCCATGTCATGACACAATGACAAATATCATGATGCAATGGTATGCCATGATGCAATGGCGATTCATAAGTGGCTCAACAAGTAACTGACGAGGCAAATGGTATCAGCGTAACATTTGCTTAAACTTGCGGTAAAGTAGCATGGTTTAGTTCACGTTTATAAGACTAGTTGAACCAAACGATGCTATGGATTGAGACTAAGTAGAGATGTGTAATGGCTGTGAATCCTTTTTAACCCTTCGAACAGCTGCTGTTACTTAGGTCCCCTAGATTCCCTAAGAGTGAAATCGAAGTGTAAGTGCTCCAGTATTGATTTGTTTAATTTAATTTAAAGATAATAAACTATTGTTGCTGCATTATATTTAGTTTAGCTCGTGTGTCACTTCATGTGTACTTGTGTTACTCTGCACTGAGCGCTGGCTCATTATTGTTGTTGTTGTCGTCATTTTTTTTTCCAGGTGTTGAGTGGAAGTTAATGATGATGATGATTTGATGAGGATGAATATGATATGATGGTGATGATATTGCAGATAGTGGTGTTGATGATTGGATGATGATGTTGATTATTTTGGGAATAGGTTGATGTGGAAGAAGTTTGTAGATGAGACAAGTGAATTTGGATTGAAGAATGTATTTAGTTTGTTTTTCTTTGTTTTATTAAAGAATTGGATTTATATTCTGAGTTTTTAATATTGTTTTAAAGGGCTTAGCAAAGCCCAAGCTTTGTAATTTAAGCTCTTAAGCTTTGTTTTACCATCATGATGTATTCTTTGATATAGAATACATGATGGTATAGTTTGATTATGAAAAAAGCCCATCTACTCATGAGAGTAGTTTATGCAATCTTTTTCTAAAGTTTATTTTACAATTATAAATCTAGACACTTTTAGAATATATCTGAACATCTTCATAACCTAAAAGTGAGTAGCAAATGTTCGACATGAATAAACCTTCTAAGGAACCATGTGTGTATAATATACAAATATTTTACGTGGCTATATACGCCTTGATAAAATTTTAGGGCATTATAGATTGGCTAATGTGTCTTTTAATAATGACATTTTATAAGATTTTCACAACAAAAATCCTTTATTACTTTATTTCATCAATTGAAAATTGTTTCCAAACAACTATTTTTCTTTTTTGAAAACTATGACGTGCCACAAAATATTTAGTATTAAATGTATAGAGAATAAAACCATTTTGGTTGTTTGATGAATGTTATCCAATTAAGGATCGTCTTGGTTTAAGTTGCCAAGTTATGTCCTAATTTTAGGACGCAAATCTATATGTTAGATTCACACAATTAAAGCATTGTCGTCTGATTAAAAATAAAATTTTAATCGAATGCTAATTTCATCGCGTTGTAGTAATTTCATCCAATTATGGTAAGTGGTAGATTTATCATATTCCAGTAAGTTTGTCACATTCTAATAGTTTTGTCTTTTAGTACTAGATGGTATTTTTATTCTATTGTGGTAAGTTTATCCTATTTTGGTAGATTGATTTTACATTAACTTTAGGAAATGGTAAGTTTGTTGTATTCTGATACGTTCGTCCAATTGTGGTATGTGTTATTCTTTTTAGATTTTGATAACTTATCTCATAGTGGTAACTTTGATTGATTTTGGTATATAGTAAATATTTAATATTATGGTATGCTCATCGTATTCTGGTAGTTTTGTTTGTTAGTGTTAGATGGTATATTTGTCTAATTTTAGTAAGTTCATCTTATCTAGTAGTTTTGATTTTTAGTATTAAGTGTTATATTTGTTATACTCTGGTAAGTTTATTGTATTTTAGTAGTTTGTCTAGTAGTTTTGTCTTTCAGTAATAAAAGATAGATTTATCATACTCTAATAAGTTTGTTGCATTTTGGTAGTTTGTTTGTCAATGCTAAGTGGTATATTTGTCTTATTATGATAAGTTTGTCGTATTTTGATAAGTTGATTTTACATGAACTTTTGGAAGTTGTAAGTTCATTGCATTCTAGTAAGTTTGTCCAATTGTGATATGTGTTATTTTTGTTGGATTCTGGTAACTTCATTGCTCTGTGCTAAATTTGTTTTATTATGTATGTAGTATATTTATTATATTCTAGTAAGTTGTTTGTTTGTTTGTTAGTGCTGTAAGCCTTAGAAAATTTCAGTAAATAATTCTAAAGATGAACTTGGGAAATAAAACCCTGAAAGTTACTCCGAATTAAAACCGAACTTCGACAAGTCCCAAATTCCGAACGAATCTGGAAATTCCTGGATCATAAGAAAAATAAAGAACCTCAGAAATAAAATAGCAACCCAATATACTTCCATTCTAAAACCTCTACGTACGACAAATTTTATATTTAACTCCAATTTATAAATTCGGATATAATAGAGCCCTAAAACAAATTGTTAAGAAGCGAATAGTGATTAACCTTCGGAAATAAAACTCAATCCCAAAAGAATTCCGAGAACATTGTGAGATATTAAATACTTATGAAAATCGACCTTAAAATAAATTTCACTAATCAGATAAGTCATATAAGTATGAAATATCAGTTTTTATATTGGCAATGGTGTAAACCGGAAGGTTAACCGTGAAACCTGAGTCTCAAAAACTCCCAAGAAACTCCGTAACCTAGATCCGACAACCTCACATTCCTAAACCAAGGAGTTGGAATAAGAGGAAAAGGTGTGATCGGTTCGTATTAAGTCTAGGATGCTCTGGAAAGATGAGATTAACGAATTTTCGATCTATTCCCATCCAGTCAGGTACCGACTTCGAAAAGCGCGCCCTAAGATCCGCAATATTAAAAACATGTTACCAATGCCGTTAGACTCATGTTTTATAGTGATCTTTAAAATATTAGTTTTATAAGTTTCAATAGCTAGAATTTCATGGTTTTTGTAAATTTATCTGTATTACTGTACTACCGGTAATTAGGGGGTCTTTCAGTACGATCTACCACTATTCAGTACATAATTTTATTTTATTTTTATTTTGTAATATATACCCTAGCTTCGTAGTAATCGAATAAACTTCGAAAACCGGAGAACGAAACCTTATATCAGTCTAGTCCAAGCGTAGTGAGAGGAGCTTAGAAACCCTAGATCCGACTTTATTTCGATTTCACAATAAAAGAAGTTTTATAAAGTAAATGAATGTGAATTACCATTCTAAGTATATCTTAGACCTTTGAAAGTTTTAAATTCGGGAATTTTTCAATTCCGGGCCTTCCAGAGCTCAGTTACTGAAAAGCGTGCCCCGGGACCACGAACTCAGAAAAATGTTCCCGAATCTTCATTAGAACCGTAATTTTATAAGGATTCCAAAAATATCAATTTTATAATTATCCGGATTATAAAAATTACAGTTATAGCCTTTTCCCGTGTTTTCGTTACAACCGGTAAAGTAGATGTCTTGTCTACTATTCACAAGTACAACCTACACTACACATTACCCATACCTATTCTTACATCCTTACAACTACTCATTACAATTTTCTTTTCCAAGAAATTTTGTTTCCTAAATAATTAATACAATTATTACATTTATTTACATAAAATCCAATTTTTATCAAATTTCAAACCCTCCCTCCCTCTCACACTCCCTTGGCCGGCGCCCTCTCCCCCATTTTCCCCCTTATTTTTGTTTTATTTTACTCATTTTATTCAATCAAAACCCTAATCCACTTATTATATAAGCTTATGTTCTCTCTCTCTTCTCATTTTTCACTCTTTCAAAAATTTCAAAAGGTTGAAAACCTCTCTTCCTCCTCCCTACTATGCCGTGACACACACACACACTTGCACACTCCCACAAGTTTGTTTCATCTTCTTTCCTTCTTCAAATCATCCATTAGATGATGATTTCAAGCTTTGTTAGTCCTAAACCTTGTAATGGCAAGACCATTCTTGTGTGTTTTCTGCTTTTAATCCCAATGAGCATGTGCAAGGGACATGAAAACACTAATGCAAGAATCTCAAGCCATCACAAGAAGTGGATCTAGTGTTTAAAAGAGTGTTTGTTGGAATATCATCTTGTTCACGCTTGTAAAGTAGAGATCTAGCATAGAAAGCTATGTTCATGCCATGAAATCCATGAATCATGCATGATACTTAGTAGATCTAGTGTTTAGACATTCACATCTTCATCTACATTCATGTTCATGTGTTTATTTTGATTTTCATGTATTGATGATCATGAAAGTGTAGCCTTGCCTATGTATAGGTATGTTATATGATAGATCTACATGTATAGAAGACTAGAAACTTCAAAAAGAAATTATTTTGTTAGAAAAGCTTAGTTGAAAATTCGGATGACTTTGAAACCCTATTTTAAAAGCCACCAAAACCACTTCAAAACTTATATTTTTCGTGAAAAATGAAGGGTATGTGTAATAGGTGTCTTGAAGGAATGATTTTCACAAGTCTAAATGAGTTTAGGCATGAGTGAAATGTAGAACAAGTAGTGGAGTTAAAATGAAAAATATTGAGATAGTGAGTTATAGTTAAATTCGTAATTTGGAATCATGCCTACATCAACACCTAGTATTTAAGCTTGAATTGAATGTTTTATGAGTCAAATGGAGTCCTTAGACAATAGATATAATAAAGCTTCAATTTTGATGCATTAAACAAGTTTTCTCAAAGGAAAAATGCAAGAAAAGGAAATTTCCAAAATTCGGATTTTTGTGAATAGCTTGATTAAAAACATATTTACCAAGTGAAAAATGTGGATTTTTATGCATAAATGAAGGTCATGATTAGTATAGATGTTGAGAACTCATTTTGATTTAGATAACAAGTAAATTCCAAGAATAAATCCTAAAAACCCTAGGACATGTCAACTTGGAAAGAATAGCTTTTTAGAAGTGATTAATATGGAGTTTTATAATAATTAGGAGTTCATAAGAGTTCATCATCACAAATCATCAAGACCATGCATATATTGAACTCATTACATAACATTCATACTAGGAACACATTCATATACCATCCATACATGAATCATCAACTAGGAACATTTTTACCATATACGAAACAATTTTTCGGAACCAGAAAAGTTACAGAGCAGATCTGGTCCCTCTGTTTCGTGACCTTAATATTTTCAAAACTTGAAAATAATATTAGAATCAGATAGATCTTGCGAAGTAGGTAGAAATCGATATAAAATTTGCGAAATTCCGAGTTAAAATGACCAAGTTATGGCCGTTTTAAGTTGGAACTTCCGCAAATAGCGAGAATTCCGATTTTTAGTAGTTTAGATGCATAGCTTGGATTAGTTAAGTAATGAGATTCTTATTACGGTGTTCTTATTTGGTAGGTGATCCCGAGTACGACGATACCCTATCACCCGACTACCGTTATTAAGAGACCGGCGTACCATGGCCGAGTGAGTACTACTTCCACTTTCAATTAATGTTTGTGATTGTACTATTAGTGGCACTAGTGGTGTAGGCAAAGATAAAAACGTATATGTATGATGGGGTATATGAGAATTATATATTGTCTGCTGTTGATGTGTGAAATATAACTTAAGAAATATCGAAACCGGGTGTTAAGTTATTGATTGATTAACTAGCATTTTATATGGATTGTCTGCGAATAATTGTTGGTCATCCAAAAGAATTGAATTAATATATATTTGACCTCAATTGTAATTGGACTCATTCATATCACGACGGGAATGGAGCATTAGCATTGGTTGATTTTTCGTGATCCATAAAACGAAACTGTTGGTTAATCGTGATCCATAAAACGAATATTTGTTCAGTTGACCGTGAGCTTAAACGGCATCATACCGCAGGATTCGTTAATCTGCTAACCCGGGATGGAGGGCGTAAGTCCATCCACATATGATTTCCGGCTGGTCATATGTTTGTTGAACTCACTCGTTTGATGCATTTCATTTGGTTGATTAATTACTTGCTTGAATGTTTGTATTAATTGTGATTCGAAAGTTTTCACTCACTAAGCTAGCATAGCTTATACCCCAATAGTTTCCTGTTGCAGTATGAATACCTTTGGTTATCTCCGAGGACCCGTAGACATCAGGTACAGCTCTTAGAGGTTGAGGAGCTTTCGTTAAGGCCGGGTCTTAAAAGTAGAAATGAACTTATAATCCTGTTTCCAGGAGCCAGTGTCCGAAGGATAATACAAGGAATTTCGTGAGCTTGAGAATTCTTAGTATTGTATAGGGGGTATGCCTCCTAGTTCATGTAATAGAATAATTCTCTGTAAGACGTTCATGATTTACGTTCTTGCTGCTATGTATGTCTCCTTAAGCTACTACGAAGCAGAGTATGGTCTATAAATGTTGAGAGCGAGCCTTACACTCGATGTTCAAACTCATGGGAAGACTAAGGTTGTCTTACTTGAGTTTAAATGTTGAATGTGGCGAACTGTCACGTGTAGAGCACACTTCGGGGCGTGACAAGTGCTAAGTGGTAAATTTGTTAGATTATGGTAAGTTTGTTGCATGGTGACAAGTACATACTATTCATTACATTTATGTGCCATACGTTTATTATTGCATATGTTTTTCTTATTCTATTCTTTTTTTTTTTTTGTATATAGCATTCTTTTCATTTGTAAATATTCCTGCGTATATCTATTTTTCTTTTTTTGTACAGTTTATTCTTTTATTCCTTTTGTTCGTCAAATTCTTTATTCTTTAATTTGATTATTCGTTTATTTGTTCATTTCCTCTTTTTGTTTGTTTGTTTGTTGTTGTTGTTTTTGTTTTTCTTTGTCTAATTCTTTTAAAATAAAATGTAGGATTATGACAAGGAGTCAATCTCAACCTTTATTTCCATTTACTCCAAAGCCCTAAAGAATAGGAAGAATTTCACGTAGATTGGCTAGAGAGGAACCAAGAATTTTTGTAGAGGAGATAGCTGCTATGAATGATCATGATCTTGAACAAGAGGGAGAGATCCAAGAGGAAAACCCTGCTAGAATAACCCAACCACAAACAATGCTTTAGTATTGTAGACCAAACCTAAAAGGAGCCAATACAAATATTACCAAACCAAGGGTTGCTGCCAATAGTTTCAAAATAAAGCTAAATGTTATACAGATGGTGCGGCAATATGTACAGTTCGATGGGATGCAAGATGAAGATCCTAACACCCATCTACAACAATTCTTGGAAATTTGTAACATATTTAAGATCAATAGCGCTTCTGATGATGCCATACGGTTGAGGTTATTCCCATTTTTCTTAAGAGGAAACACAAGGAAGTGGTTAAACAATCTGCATATGAATTATATTACCACATGGCAACAGATGGCTAAGAATTTCATGAGAAAATATTTGCCACCATCCTGAACAGCCAAATTGAGAGCTGATATTGCCTCATTCTACCAGCTTGACTCGAAAACCCTGTACAAGTCTTTTGAGAGGTGGAAAGACCTGTTAACTCGTTGCCCCATCATGGTTTACCAGAGTGGACTCAAGTTTAAACTTTTTATAATGGGTTAAATTATGGGACTAGGCAGTTAACAGATGCAACAGTAGGGGGAAGCTTAAATAATAAGTCTCCTGAGGAATGTTTACATCTTTTTGATTATATAGTTAATAACCATTATCAGTGGTCCTCTATTAGAGCTAAGAAAGAGGGTTTTGGACGAGTGTTTGAGCTAGATGTGGTGACCAATCTAACCTCTAAAATAGAGGCCTTTAGCAGAAATGTGGATAGTATGTGATGTGCCTAAAAGACAAGCATGCTCTAATACCAAAAACATGATGTGCCTAGATTCACTAGGTGTCGTGAATCGCAAATAAGAACAATTTTTTATTTTTGGTTATGATTTATGATGAAAGGAAAAAGGATATGGACAACATTGACAACAGATATTATGCACCAAGATTAACACGAACTACACTCTCTTGTTTGATATTACGAACAAACAAGATAAAATGGTTTATTCAACATGATTACAAAAAATCAATAAGAACGGAGGAATCTTGAAAGGAAATTAGAGAAAAACTGTAAACCCCTATTTCTAAGCCCTAAATCTTAAGCCGGAAAGTCTACCGGAGACCTTAGTCAACGGATCTTGAGTAAAACCCTACAGTTTAGATCCGAAAACCCGAGTTCGTAAATCGAGGAGTCGAAAAATAATTAAAGTGTTTAGAATAGTCCGTAATAATATTTGATTATTAAAAATATCAGATTGGTTCATTTCGGCTTATTTCGAACCCGTTTGGATACTGCTTTGGAAAGCGTGTCCCGGGGCTCGAAAATTAAAAATATATCTTTAATATTTTTAGACTCGTATTTTTATAAGGATTTCAAAAATATCAAGTTTAGAATTTTTCGGATTCTAAAAATATCAGTTATAGCTCATATAAGCTTATTTTACTCTTACCGGTAACTAATTGTTAAATTTCTAAAAATAATTTAATTGATTATTTTATTTAAATCATAAAAATTCTGCTACTTAAATAAAATATTTTTCTTAATTTATTTTATATATTTTCTTATTCAAAAAGCCACTTTATCAACCCATATCAAGTACACATACATTATCATTACTACACATTATTATGTCTTCTTTTGCTTTTTCTTACACTTCCATTTCCCAAAATTGCAGCTGCCCATTCCCCATAAAATTAGCCACTTTTCATTATTTTTAATTATTATTTGATATTTTAAAGTCTATTTTAGTTAGAAATGGATGCAACTTGTTACACTTTCAAAAATACAAATTAATCAAACTACACACACTCCCCCACACTCAAAATCACGCCAGCCCCCCCCTTGCAGCTGCTATGTTTTATTTTTTTTTTAAATTATTTAACACACTTTAACTCTATTAAACATCTCATTCCTTCCCTCTTTCATTTTACAAACCCTATTTTTCCTCTCTCTTTTTCCCTCTCTTTTCTCTTCTTCTTGCCTTGTCTTCTTGAAAACAAGCTGTCCCCATTTTTCTTTCTTGCTTCCACATATATTTCTTGCAATTATTTGAGGTAATCTTTCCCTTTTTGCTCTTATAAGATGTTCTAGGATGATACCATGGATGTTTCATGCATCAAAGGACATTCCACAAGCTTAAAAGGCTATGGATGATGATGCCAAGAAGTGAAACACTCCTCTAGATGATGATCTCTTTTGTTCTTAGTATTTTTGTTATATGGAAGGCTTGTTTATCTTCTTGTTTTGTGATAGCTTGTAGATCTAGAGTTTTATCAAGCTTTAGTTATGTTTATGTGTAGATCTAGAAGTTTAAGGCTTACTACTAAGTTTTTCTTATGCTTTCATGGTTATATATTGAGTAGATCTTAGATTCAAGTTGGAATGAAAAAGAAAAATTCGTAACTTGTCAATGCCCTATTTTAAAAACCCTCTTTCAAGTCTTAAAATGGAAGCTTTTGTTAAGAAAATGAAGGTTTGATGGATGTATATCATCAAGGCTTCATCTTACAAGAATCAAAGTTGATTTTCAAAGTTTTTTTCAAAAACAAAAATTGTATTTTCGGATCAAGACAAAGATCCAAAATAAAAACATGTTTTCCAACTCACAAATGAGGATTTTATTCAAGAAATGAAGGGTTCTTAGGATATAATATGTAATGGGTTGTTTTTCATGAGTTTTGATGAATTTTCTCAAGAGATATGTCCAAAATAAATTTATGAAAATTCGGATCAAGACCAAGACCTATTTTTGAACCCATCATCAACTTTAAAATGAAGATTTAGACAAAAATATAAGGGCTCTTGATATAGATCTTAAGGAATGAATTTTCATAAGTTTAAATGAGTTTTCCTAAAAGGTATTGCTTAAATCAAGTGTTTTGTAAAAGACAAAATTTAGGTCTTGTTTTCATTGTAAATTTCAAAGTGGAAATTCGTAATTATGGGAAGACCAATTTTGAAAACCTTCTTTTTGATCTCAAAACAAGTATTTTATATTGAAAATGGAATGCTTTGATAATATATAATATAGGAAAATTATTTTCATTGAACTAAGTAAGTTTTAGTAAAGGAATTACTCAAAACAAACAATGAGTTTCAACTTGTAAATTTCGGTTTTATGAATATGGATTCTTAGAAGTTTCATTTGAACTTTATGTTTGGTATTAGATAAGTGTGTAATCTCTTAATTTTGTTTTGAGAATCTCCTTGCAAGCTTAGGACTAAAATAAATTGGTCTAAGTAGTTAAATAGAGTAGATATGGCAATTTTTCACAAAGGCTCAAATCTGGAATTTTCGCAACCCTACTGTACAGTATTTCCGACCCCTAAATGACCTTAAATGTTTGAATTAACTTTAGAAATGGATAGCTCTTTCGAAGTAGGTATAAATCGGTATATTATAAGCTAAATTCCGAGTTAAAATGAGTTAGATATGACCTTTTTAAGTTAAGGATTCAACCTAGACGGAAATTGACGAACTTAGTAAATAAAATTGTTAAGTTTAATAGAACTTCATAAGAGATACTCATTGAGGGTATTCTTTGTACCTAGGTGAATTGGAGGACGGGTTACCACTTCCCGAGGACTATTACGACTAGTGGATTTTCACTACATGGACAAGTGAGTTCATTTCTCAATTAATTATGCTCTTGGATGTGCTTGTAGTAGTAGTGGCATTAGACTTAGGAAAAGATAAAATTGTGATTGAATGGTGATCTAAACTTGCATGAATGAACGATAAGTATATCGAGGCAAGCTTTGTTGCAATAATCTTGTATGAGCTAGTATAGATTTGGAATGTCTGAAATTGTATGGTCACTTTTAAATTATCTAAGTAATATGTCATGATTATATGAATAAAGTACATGCATATCACGTAGTGAGTCTATATCATTGTCGAGTATGTCTTTGGTGGGACAAAGGTGTACTTGGGAGGCAGCGGGTCTTTAATGAAGGGGCTAGGGTTGCATGACTTATGGACCACCCCATTCGAATAATGAAACTATGGTTGCATGACTTATGGACCAACATTAAAATTGTGGTTGCATGTCTTATGGACCACCCCACTTAAGATTGGGATATGGTTGCATGTCTTATGGACCAACTTTGGAATTGTAGTTGCATGTCTTATGAACTACCCCAAACCCCGAATGGAGGGCGTAAATTCATTCACTTATGACTACCGGAAAGTCATATGCTTGTTGCTCATATGCTTGTGCATTCATATGGTTGCTTAATTATAACTTGCTTGTATAGATATTTTAGCTTGGTCGGGCATGTTACTTGAAGAAAATGAATCTCACTAAGCATTAGCTTATACCCCAACAGTTTTTGTTGCAGTGTTCCTATTTTTGGATGTTCCGAGAGGACATTTTGCAGGTTTATCACATGGATTAAAGAGCTTTTGAGGAAGTCGGGACCTAGTATAGGCGTGGACTTCTAGGAAAATCTCTTTAATGTAATTCAGATATATGTAATTGGAGCTAAACGATGTAGACTCCTATTATTTTGGCGGGGTATGCCCCCTTGGCTTTTGTAAAGTTTAACTATTTATCTTGTTGTGATTTATATTCTTAATGCTATGTATGCTTTCTTAAGACTACTCGAATCAAAGTGTGATCCTAAAAGTTGTGTGAGTACACCTTACACTCGATATGTAAACTTATGGGATGACTAAGGTTGTCATACTTAGTTTAAATATCGGTGTGGTGGACTGTCGCGTTTAGGGTACCCTTTGGGGCGTGACAAAAACTCCAATTAGATTATCAATGTCAAAAACTAAAGAGTTCTAATTACAAAGGGGTATATATAGCAAGCCCCCAAAGGAAATACAAAAAGGGCGAAATAATTAAAATATATATAATATAAGTTGCTAGAGATAGGCTCGCTAGTAGGTCGCCGACCTTGGATGTACGTCACCGACTTTGCAGAGCAAAGCTGCTAGCCCTAAAGAACTAGATTTCAACAACAAGCAAGGCCGACAAAGAACGCCACCAACTAAGATAAGAACGCTGCCGGCCTTTATAGGAAAGCCATCGGCCTTTGAGCTGGCTTACAATAAAAATCACCTGCTTCATTTGTAGCTTGAGTGGTCTGATTCCCATCACATCATCTTCTCAGGCCTATGGAAGATTTTTCCTCAAATCTTTGATATTTCATATACCTAGATCAAAGAAAAACCTGCAAAACTCAAAAGTCAAATCGTTGATATCCAAAGGGTTGATATCAAAAATCAATCCAATAGCCGTTACTCTCTATTTCTTGACTCTACCCATAGTAGGATCACTATCATAGAGAACACGCTTCCAATACTGGTATATATCCATAACACTCCAATTGTCATCCTTATTAACACCCATTTGACAACAGTAGTCATAAGGCACCTTAAAACTTCTTTTCACAAACAATTCATTTAGTAGCTCTTTTGACCCATGAAACTCTTCAATATGAAGCACAACTCTACCAGATAGGTCACATTGATTCACAAAGTTACCAAACTAATAGCCAACTATGCTAAGTACAACAAACGTGTTGGAAATATAAGGTAATGGTAATGCTAAATCACGTGTCAATTCGGCACTAGGAATATGTGATAAGGTATATATTTCCAATGAAACTTCTGCAAACATCCTTAAAGTAGTAAATTTAGTAGTTTGCCACTTGTACACAACTATCATTACCACAACAATACCACACTAGATCACAACACTCCTCCAATATGCATAATCATCTATAAAACTCCAACGAATGTCAATAAATATCTCAATCTCCATCATAGGTAAAAGACGATTACAATACTCAGGAATGCTCCTCAATCCTAACAGTGGGTCAAAATAACATAATTGGAAATAAGGAATAAGAATGTGATAAACTTGGAATGATATATAGCTTCTGGTGCAAATAGAAGAGACACTAATTTAGGCAATGGAAGGTCCAAATGTGACTCATTTGATTCTTCTCTTAACACTAAAGAATGTGGTTCAGCTTCTACACGACATATTACATCATCTTTATCTTTTCTGTGCATCTATCCTCTTCACATTAATCAAAACTTTCATCTTTCCCTTTTGCAACTACATCGGATTTCTCTATTTCACTCTCTCAAGCATCCCTTGCTATTGATTCTTTCAGTTGTTTCAATTTCTCTACCAGATCAAACAAATCAATAGACATCTTCCCCCTTCATTACAGCTTGGATAGCATCTTCTAAATTTAGAAACCTCCATGAATAGAAATTGAGTAATGTTATCTGCTTGAGAGTCATCCATTTCATAGCATCTAATTAAGACCTTATATTCTATTATATATTCTTCAACACTCATTTGTTCCTGCTTTAAAGCTAGCAAATATTCATATTGTTTTTCCAGGAAAGAAGGTGGAACAAAATCTCTTCTCATCAAACTTTTCATATGATCCCACGTGATGTCCTCTTGATAGCCACCTGACGTCTGATGGAACATAACATTTTAACACCACAGTCTTATAAATCTTGTAAACTTCTTAGCAATAGCTTGCCCCAATTTATAGCTAGGGTGTATAAATTTCTCAGTAACTTAGGTCACCTGAATCTCCCAATCCAAATACTTTCCTGGAGACATGAAACCCTCTAATCCAGGTATATTCATTTCTATCTCTCTTAGAATCACCGCACTAGAATTATTATTATGATAATATCGATTAGCCATATCTCTTCTAATGCAACCACAAAGATTACAACAATCCCAAATTTTCACAAAACTCCACCAACACAACAAAGACCACAATCACACCACAAACCCTAATTCGAAAATTTCACTATATGCATAATAACACAAGAAGATCAGATCTTACACTTACCAAATATCCCATTGTCATAACTGAGCTCTAATACCAAAAGATGATATGCCTAAAAGACAAGCATGCTCTAATACCAAAAACATGATGTGCCTAGATTCACTAGGTGCCATGAATCGCAAATACGAACAATTTTGTAGTTTGGGTTTTGACTTACGATGAAAGGAAAAAGGATATGAACGATGTTGACAATGGATATTACATACCGAGATCAACCCGAACTATACTATCTCTTGTTTGATATTATAAGATAAAATGGTTTATTCACCACGATTACAAAGAATCAATAAGAACGGAGGAATCTCGCCACAATCAATATGACTGATAAGAGAAAGGAAATTAGAGAAAAACTCCTATTAGGTTATCGATATAAAAAACTAAGGAGTTTTGATTACAAAGGGATATATATAGCAAGCCCCCCAAGGAAATACAAAAATGGCAAATTAATTAAAAAATATATATAAGTTGCTAGAGATAGGCTCACCAGTAAGCCGTCGACCTTGGATGTATACCATCGGCTTTGTAGAGCAAAGTTGTCGGCCTTGAAGAACCAGCTTTCAACAACAAGCAAAGCCGATGAAGAATGTCGCCAGCTAAGATAAGAACGCCACCAGCCTTTATGGAAAAGTCATCAGCCTTTGAGCCGGCTTACAATGAAAATCGTCTGCTTCATTTGTAACTTGAGTGGTCTAATTCCCATCACATCAGTATGATTATTGGAAATGGCTAGGTGAGCATGATTGATAGTGGCTTTGGACCAACTAATGAAGGAATGACCCCTGAAAGTGTTGAGTTTGTGTATAATTATAATAGCCAAAGAAATTACCCGTTTAGTCAAACCTACAACTCAGGTTGGAAAAATCACCCAAAATTTTAGGTGGATTAATAACAATTTTAGGGTTTATTTGGATGGTATGTTTTTCATCTGTAACTGTATCCATATCAAAATGATATGTATAAATATGTTTAATTTGTATATATATTTTATATTTGATCTTTTCATGAGAACTGCCAACTTTTTTTATTTGTATTTATTTCTTGATAAACAATTTGTTAGAAAAAATAGCCTGTATCAACCAAAAAGTACTAACCAAACAAACCTTTCATCAATCTGTTGGAAATCCACTAAATTATCAAAAGCCACAGGGTTAGGGGTCAAGAGTCTCCTAGGTTAAGAGCTCATTAGATGACTTAATTCCTTAATTTATTAAGGCAACAAAGGCCAAGTAGCAAAGTATTAATGCGAAATTAAGGAATCATACATCTGCCATACAAAACCTGGAGACACAACTGGGTCAAATCTCCAAACTCGTTTTAGAGAGACCCTAGGGATCATTGCCATCAAATATAGAGGCCAATCCGAGAAAGCAGTGAAAACCATGAAGAGAGCGACTCTTAGGATGATTATTCCACATTTTATATTTTTTGTTTGTTTAACAGAAAGATTGCTTTTTATGACAGTTGAGAGAGTTGATTTTTGTTGTTTTGAAAGACCTTGGTTAAGGTTTGTTTGAAATCCAGAATAGTTTGACAACAGGATGATTGTTATCCTTAGAAGGATTCTATTGAGTTGTTGATATGACTTTGTTCAAGCTTTAAGACCTATTTTGAATGAATTTTAATGATGTTTGAAGTTCATGAATGTATTTCTTTCAATGAATGAATGACAAGGATATGATTAATTTGTAGAATAATCCACAGATTTAGTTGTTTTAAAGTATTTTATAGGTGATTTATCTAATCAATTTCACCTCAAACCAAAGCCGCAACGTGAAAATGAATAAACTTTTATCACAATTTTTGGTTGAGCTTTGAGTTGAACCCTCAACTTAGGCCATGACGCCTCCAATTCTTTTTGTAGGATTTAAATAAAGGCCTAGATTTAGGCTTCGATTCTTGTATTCATTTATTTTATTGGTTCTTTATTCTTTTAAATAAGCAGTGACTTGCATTTAAGTCACAATTCTTTAATTCTTTTATCTTTTGCTAATAAATGAGTCGTGACCTAAAATGTCAAGCCCAAAATTTGACCCTTAACACACTTTAATATAAAAAGGCTTGTAGACACTCAATTTTTGCCCAATTAATTAAGGCTTAAATTTAATTAAACTCATTTTTCCAAAAGCCTTAAGTATTGATGAAGTTGGCTAAGTGATCAAGGCATAGGCCAAATGGCCTATTGGTTAAATACATTGACCCAAAGACACACTCAAGCTCAAGGACACAGGTTCAAACCCTAGCAAAGGCAAATTTTTGCCTTTTTTATCATTTTTGCCTTTTCATCTTTCTCAAAGTGACTTTTTACCTTACTTTGCATCAGTTTTTAACATTGATGAAGCAATTGCAAAGTGGTTATGGAATATGAAAGATCAATACACAATTCATGTGTAAAAACAACCCAAAAGTCACAAAATTCGTGCTAAAAAAATTGGGAAAGAATTCAATTTGTAAAGCATTCAATTGCACTTAAATGAGTTACAAGAATTGAATGAAAATTGGATGATTTATCTACCCAAATTAAATGATTTGATGAAGGATATGAGAAATCAATCATCAATTCATCAGTTTCAAACAAATTAATCACGAATTTTCGAATTGAATTCGTGAAAAATCAAGAGGCAAAAATCGATTCGTTTTTGAAACTGAACGAAAACGTAAATTGAGCTTGCAACCTTTAAATAGGGGGTCCTAGGATCAAAAGGCACAAGTAAATTTCAAGAAACACATACACAATAGGATCAATTCGAAGTTCTCGAATTTAGGATGAAAAATTCGAATTTTTCAAATTCGATTTGATTGGATCAGATTTAATCCAAATTGAGTGTTTTAGGAATGTTAGAAACTTGATTTAGATGATTTAGTGTGCTTAGATTTGCTCGAATTGCTCAAATTAATCTTTGAAATTTTTTTTTAAATTTTTTTATTTGCGCCGCCATACAACCACCGCCGGAGCCACCTCTTGCTGCCGTTCTGGGCGCGAACCACCACCTTCAGAGGACACGCAACCACCATAGGAGTCGGGCTAACAAACTTCCAGCCACCGAGGACCACCGGAGCCGCCGGAATCCGCCCCGAAAGATCGCGTAATCGTCTTCTTCACCCGCCGGAGCTCCGAGATCCGACTCGAAGAGTCGAATCCAACCCGGTCGGTCATCGATCAACGGTCGTCGGTCATCGGTCAACTTAGATCGGACGGCCCAGATTTGATCAAGCAGATCAGACGGTCCAGATTTGATCAAGCGGATCAGACGGTCCAGATTTGATCAAGCGGATCAGCGGCCCAGATTCAACCATCCAGATCAGACGGCCCAGATTCAATCAAGCAGATCAGCGGCCCAGATTTCATCAAGCAGATCAGACGGTCCAGATTTTATCAAGCAGATCAGACGGCCCAGATTTCATCAAGACAGATCAGACGGCCCAGATTTAATCATCTCGTTCAACGCCCCAGATTTGGTCAATTCCATCAGACGGTCAGGATCAGTCAACGCGATCGACGCTCCAGATCTCGTCCGCTTCATCCAACGGTCCAGGTCAATTCGCGTTATTTTATTAATAGTTTATTATATAATTAATTTCAGAAAATAACAGAAAATAGTAAAAATAGTAAAAAATTCATAAAAAATTCAGAAAAAATTCAGAAAAATACAAAAAAATCCAGAAAAATCAAAATAATTTTTTTTATATAAATTTATTTTTTGATATTTTTGATATTTTTTGAATATTTTTAGTATGTATTTATACATAAATTGCTTTTAAATGTGTATTTAATGCATGAAAAATAATTTTAATATATTGTGAAATATTCTGAATATGTTGTGAATTTATGTGATGATTTTTTTAAAAAAATAAAAAAAATAATAATAATATAAATAAACAAAATAAATAAAAACGATAAAATTGGATTTTCCAAAACCAAAATTTTAAAAAAAAATTTGGACTTAGAAAAATATGTTTTCATGAAATGAAAATCAATTGATTAGATCATAGGAACATCAAAAATGATTTTCATAAAAATTTAAAATTTAATGAACTTAAATTGAGAATAGTTCAAAAATTAAAATTGACCAACAAATTAAAAATTTTTTTTTAAAAGAACTACGTTTTGTGTGATCTCGATTAGCGAGTACGTAGGCACCTGCGGGGCGACATTAAAAAATGAAAAATGTTTTTGTTTTTAATATTGTGAATAATTATTTTGTAAATATAAGATATTTTGTTGATATTCATGTTCTAAAAAAAATAATAAAAAATAAAAATGAAGAAAAGCACATAAAAAATAAAAAAGAAAAATGTGACTCATAAATATTTGTTTTGTTTTATTTGAGTTTTTGAGCATATAAAGGATAAATTATAAGTTTAAAATTCCAAAAGTGGTAACCATTTGGTTTTAATAGGTTAGCCCCCGAATCCATGATATCTGGTTTTAAAAGTTTGGTTTTTAAATCAAATTTTCGCAGACTAGTAGCTAAGTTAGGATCAACCGACCCATTAATCCTAGCTTTTTATTTTTTCCCGATTTATATCGGGTGGCGACTCTAAAAAATTTTCAAAAATTAAAATTTCTTTTAACCCCTAGTCGATGATTCATGTTAAATGGGTTCGGGTTTAATGTGAATCGGGTTATAAGAAATAAACCAGATAAGTGAAAAAATCCAGGCTCGACAAGGCTAAAACTGTTCATTTCCTCTTTTTAGTACTGCATTCAAAAAGTTTTCAAACCTAATAGAGCAACATACCTTGACCTTCTTGCATCCGTCAAAACTTTCTAAAAGTCATTTCTTTTCGTTATTTCAAGAATCAACATATTAAGATAAGCTCTTTTCCTTACTTGTTCTTTATTTTACTATTTTATTTGAGCATAAATGACAAATTAAATCTATGCATTCTAGGGTTTAGAATTTTTTCAATTTATGGTACTCGATGAAAAGAAACTTGTTTGATGTAAAAAATGGATTGCCATAACTGTCTTATGAACTTTTATAAGCTGTGTAAATCCCGGTTTTCCTAGTAAGCAAGTAGATTTCGGAAACCAAAACCCTAAATAGATTAGCTTAAGCTTGAGAGAGAACCTAAGAACCCTAGATCTGGCTTTCCTCGATTTCAAACTAAAAGAACTTTTGTAAAATAATTTAATGTGGAATATTGTTCTAAAGTATATTTCAAACCATAAAAAAATCTGATTTCGAAAAATTTTCCATTCCTGGCCTTGCCGAGATCCATTATGGAAAAGCGAGCCCCGGAACTTGAAATTCGAAAAATATTCCAGAATACTCTTTAGCACTAAAATTTAATTATGATTTCAAATATATAATTTTTATAATTTTTCGGTTTATGAAAAATACAGATATAGCTCTTTTCTCGTATTTTCTTTACTACCGGTAAATTAATTATCTTGTTTACTATTCATTACTATTCACAAGTACAACCTACTACACTCACAAGCCACTCCCTATTCTTACATCCTTACAAACACTCAATTAAATTTTCTTTTTTAAGAATAATTTTCTCTTAAGAATTATTACAATTTAAGATTTATTATTACATAAATTACAAAACAAAGCAAATTCAACTCTCCCTCTCTCCCTTCCATTCTCAAACCGATGCAGTTCCCCTTCTATGCCTACAGTTGTTTTATTTGTCTTTCTTTTTATAACAAAAACAAACTCTAATTCAACCTAATATATATACTCTTTCACATTTCTCTCTCTTTTATTCATTTTCACTTTTCAAAATTGTCACAAATCCTTTCTATTTTCCCTTTCCTTGGCGTAAGCTTCCATAGTACACACACACACTCACACAAGTTCATTTTTCTCCTTCATCACCTCTTATTCCAAGCTTTAGGTGATGGATCTTAAACTTTTTACACAAACCTTATAATGGCAAGACTATTCATGAGTGTTTTCATATTTAAGTCCCCATGAGCTCTTGCTAGGGACAAGAAAATACTACTACATTAATATCAAACCATCACAAGAGTAGATCTTGTGTATAAATGTGTTTTTGTTGGATTATCTTCATCTTCATGCATATAATAGTAGAGTAAGTGAAGATCTTGCATAAAAATCTATGTCCATGTTTTCAAACTCCATTTCATGCATCATAAGTAGTAAATCTAGCATTTAAATGCTCATATATGCTTGACATTCATGATCTCATGGATATTTTGTGTTTTAATGCATTAATGATCATAAAGGCTTTGTCTTGTGTATATAAATGTTGTAGTTAGAAGATCTTTAAGTAGATGAGACAAGAAACTTAAAAAGGAAAAATTTGTGTTTGAAATGTTCAAATGAAAATTCGGATGACTTCAAGACCATGCATTAAAAACCCTTTTATCAACTCCAAAACTTGTGTTATAATGAAAAATGAAGAGTATAGGTAGTAGATATCATCAAGTGATGATTTTTATAAGTTGAAATGAGATTTGTTAAGAAAAATATGCAAAACAAAGAGTAGAAATAAGATAGGAAACTTTGAGTTACTATTCAAATTAAGAAATTCGTAATAAAGGAGTAATGGCATGAAAACACTTACTTTTCAAACTCAAAATAGAAGTTTTATTAATGAAATGAAGTTTTTAAGGGATAGGCATAATAGAGTTTAAAATTTTAAAGTATTAAATAAGTTTTTCTCAAAGAAATCACTCAAAAACTAATTTTACAAAATTCGGATTTAAGAATTGACCCTACTTGAAAATATGTTTACAAAGTGTAAAATGGGGATTTTAATGAAGAAATGAAGGCCTTAAAGGATAGATATAATGAAGACTCAATTTTAATAAGGATAATTATATTTTCTTAAGAAACAATTCCAAAACAAAAGCAAATGAGTAAAGTTAGAAAACTAGTTTTCTTAAAAGTAAGTATTCATGAGTCTTACAAAATAAAGAGTTTCTAAAATTTTCTTTTAGTAAATATCATCAAGACCATGCATAAATCAAGCTCATAACATGCCATTCATGATAGGAAATCATCAATATTGCATATATAGTTGATCTATATAATAGAAACATTACAAACATTCCCAAAACTATTTTTCAAAATTGGAATTCGCTACTTATCAGAAACTGATCAGAATTTTTCGAGACCCAAACATTTTCAAAACTTGAAATAATATTAGAATTAGATAGACCTTTGGAAGTAGATAGGAATCGATATATAATTTCCAACATTCGAGTTAAAATAAATAAGTTACGGCCGTTTTAAGTTAGGACGTTCGCAAATGACGAAAATTACGAATTTACAAGTTTTGTTAAATAGTTTGGATTAGTTAAGTGATGAAGTACTTATTAGGGTATTTCTCCCTTTTTAGGTGACCTCGAGATCGACGATTCCCTACCACCAGATTACTATTACTAAAAGATCAGTGATCCAATAGTCGAGTGAGTATTACTTCCGATTCCATCTGTTGTATGTGCTTGTAATGATAGCTGCATTAGATTTTTGGCAAAGATAAAATGAATATGTACTGTGGGGATAAATGGGAATTTTGTATGTTTGCTGATGATATGAGAAATTCAAAATAAGAATACAGAGGCCGGGTGATTAACTAATGCTTGTATAGAGGAATTAGGATTGATTATGTTGGTCCCAAAAAGATAACCAAGAGGGGGGGTGAATTGGTTATAAAATTATTTTTCAAAATTTAAACAAATTCCATACTACTTGGTTATAATGGATTTAAAACTTACTTGAAACAATAATCTAAACAAATTAAAGCTTTATGAAAAATTCGGATCAAAATTAGACAACTCTTTCAAACTTGTAAACCTTCTGCCTAACTCTCTGAGTAATAAAAATGTTAACAATTTACTCTTGATTAACCTTCTGAGTAAATAACTATATATAATGAACTTTCTGATTGACCTTATGAGCAATCAAAACATAGATAAATAATACTCAAAATAAAAGAGATAAGGAGAAGAGATTGCAAATCGATGTATAGAGGTTCGCCTTGTGCGTCAATCTCTTTCCAGCTCCAAGACAGGGTCCCGGTACTCCTCACCGGTGTGTTCCACTATCCAATCAAAATCAATGAAATTACAAGAGTATTTGCTATCCTTTGGCTACAAATCACTTAACTTGATTCTCACACTCAATCAATCAACTAAGCCTACTTGTAACTCTCAACTCTCAAAGAGTAAAAACAAATCAAGAGGAATAAAAATTTAGTTTTCTCAATTTTTTTCGCACAGTGAACAGTAAAACAATAGAAATAATAAATTTTGAGCACTTTGATCTTTCTGAGTAATTGTGTTGTTTCTGAGTTATTCTCTAAAAAAATGTTCTATTTTCTGCTTCGTTCCTTCTCCTTTTTATTTCAAATTGCTGCAACGGATGGATGAAGAATTGGATCAATTCGTCCAGATTTCATGCGCGTAGGAGTCGTTCTTTCTTCCGCAAAATTTGCTTCGATCTATCCTTTATTTGACTCAATTTGAATTTGAATATTTGAATTCATCTTCATAAACTAACTTCTGATAATATCTTGCAACTGATAAGATTATCTTCTTACTGAAAAATCGGATTCAATCTCGTTTGTGTTGATCCACTTCACACAATTTCACTGTTCATGCTTATCCTTCATTTCACGTGATCTGTTTTGGACATAAACTACGATTTTTCTTATCCTTGTAAACTTCAAACAAACTTTCTCCTAAAATATAGTTTTCTTTAGATAAAATAAAAATCAGTTTAAGTTTGTTGAAATGAACGTGATCCTCTTGCAATAAAATATTTTTCGTGTTCCTTGAATCTAAAAAAAACCCTGTGGATTTAATCCAACTTTGTGGAACACATTAAGTATAATATCCAATTTATACTTAACATTTGGAGCTAGGTCTTCAAAAACTGAATCGTGTTAAAAAAAAACTTGCTTTTGTGTTATTCAAGTTCCTTCTGAGTTTCCTTCTGAGTATTGAAATTCAATACTGCATACCTTATATGTACCTTCTGAGTTACCTTCTGATTTATGATTTTACTTAAAATATGATTTCTCTATTACTAAAAACCATTGCTGCACATATCAACAAATTATATTAGTAACATGTAACTCTTTTTTGTTATCATCAAAATCATCTTCTTGAGAGAAATCAACATTCTCCCCCTTTTTAATGATAACAAAACCCAAAAAAAAAATATTTTTGAAATTTGTAAAAGGAATTGAATATGACAGCATATGACAATATATATATCCATAAACTACATTAGTAATATCAGCAACAAATATTCCATCTCAGCAAGTAAACATCAGTCATCCATTTTCCAAAATATTTTTACTTCATTTTCTCCCCCTTTTTGTTAGCATCAGAAAAAAAAATATAGGAAGAAAATATGCATTCAAAAGATACTAAAGTATGTAATATTACAGACCAAAAACAAAGATAGAGTCATTTAAGAAACTAAAAATTAACTATCTTTCTTGTAAGGTAAAAATCTTCTTTCTTTGTCGAAAAACTTGGCGTGCAGGTGGAATAATTGGAGGAATTGGTGTTGGAACCAAATTGTGAAGTTGAAGAAAGTTGAGAACAGATGTGATAACCTCCACTTCAGTAAATTGAGGAGAGGAAGAAGGAGCAGCAGATCCATCAGAAGGAAGAATGGCCAAAGGAAATTGAGAAACCTCAGCAGCTAAAGGAGATGAAATGTTGTCCTCTGGAATTGTTGCACTCTCTGATGAAACAAAAGGTGTGAAGTCAGAGGCAACATCATCATCATAGGTGAAGTAAAAACATAAATTTCTCAGCAGGGTTTCAAATCTTGTTGGGTTGGAGGTGATGAAAAGTGAGGTGGATTGGCTCCCGAGCAATGCTATAAGCTTCAAGCGAATCAAGAAGAGAATCAAGTAGATTTTTCTTGAAGGACTCGAAATGGTCATTTAAAATCTTTTCAACTTGTATTCGAATAGAGGACATTGAGGATTCCCCTCTTGGATCAGAATAAATCCTTTCCTCTGACTCACTTTCTGAGTCACTATCTTGAGCTTGCCTTGCACCTTCGTGAATCTCAAATTTACCTCCTGTGCGTAAAGAATATGTCTTGCTTTTCTTCATTCCTACTTTTTCTTTCCCCTTTGGTTTTGAGCTTCTTTCCTGATCTGTTTTGCTTGTGTTCCCTCTGAGGAACCTCTGCCGAAAGAATTAGCTCCCCCTCAGCAATTGCTCGAACTCTTTCCAATCAAATTTGTTCTTACTGAGCTTTGGATTCAGATACCATGAACCATCTTTAGAGAACCAAAAATAATCCACTACTTGGATTCCCATTTTCTTAATATTTGTTTCATTTATTTTCTTGAGAGAAATGGAAACCTTAGGATTTTTGGAAATATGCATTTTCTTAAATCGAAACAGTTTCATCAACATATTCCCGTATGGATAATTTTTTCTTGTCCTCCAGAGATGCCTTAGAATCAACCCAGCCATATCTAACTTTAAGTTTTTCTTCATGGCTAAAACTACAATGGCCTCCTCCTTTGAGATAGTAGTGGTACTGCCATTCTTAGGTAGAATGCAGTCAATCACAAGTTTGTGAAGCAATCTTACGAGCAACTCAAAATCAGTGGAGAAAATATCCTTTTCTACAAAATTTCCCACTCCGTCATTCAATTCTTTATACAATGACTGCCTATCATATTGTAAAATTCTCATATCATCTGTTTGATCTTCCATATCAAAACATGCAATCAAATCTGTTCTATTTAAAGAAAATTTCTTTCCTCCTACTTTTGTCTTGAGAACAGATTCATCCAACTGGGTAAGGTTATCATAAAATTCATAGATTAATGATACATCCACAGCATTAGACAGACTACACAGTTGGTGGCAACCTATACGTCCTAGCCATTCCTCACAGTCAAAACCATGCTCTTTAAAGAAAGTAACATCTACAAAGGAGCATTCAAGGATCTTACGTGAAGAAAGTTTTGGCCTTTTTGCTGGAGAAACGTTCTTGGACATAGGAAAAGTTAATTTCCTTTTCTTTTGAGATGATGGAGTAAATGTAGGAGCCTCTGAGCTACTTTCTGAAACAAAGTCAGAGGAAGCAAGGGGTTCCTCTGATGAAGATTCGTCTTTCTTTTGATCTTTTTGTTGTTTCCCAGACTTGGTCTGTTTATCTTGCTCCATCTTAGTCCGTCTTTCCCTTCGATTCCCATCTTTTGTAAGCGTCTCTAGGGTTTCCTCAGAATCAGAGGACTCATCCTCTACTGAGATTGTGCCTTCCACGGGTTTGGACTTAAACCCCTTAGATGCTAGGCGAAAAGACTTCCGAGAAGACATTGAAGAGAAAAAAAAATTTGAAGATGAAGAAGGATCGAAATGTTCAAGAACGAAATGAATAAAAAGAGAGAAA
This sequence comes from Combretum micranthum, assembly GCA_024138025.1. Lineage (NCBI taxonomy): Eukaryota > Viridiplantae > Streptophyta > Magnoliopsida > Myrtales > Combretaceae > Combretum > Combretum micranthum. The sequence continues at coordinate 55,117 of JAMXBD010000265.1, forward strand.
GAAATGAATGTTTGTTTGATCAGAAGGTAGAGATGGAGAGACGTTTGAGTTTGCAGATGGTGTTGGAAAAGGGTGCACAACGTCTGCATGTTCCCAATAAAAATACCGCCAAAATAATATTATTTTTTTTTTTTAATTTATAAAATCAAGATTGATTGTAATAAAGACTGAAAATTCGAATTTTAATTTTTCAAATGAAATTATTAATTAAAATGGATTACATATTCCAATTTCATTTCTTAAAAATTCAAATCTCATTTTATCTAAAGGTTTAGTAAATATATCAGCAAATTGATTTTCAGTTGAAACAAATTCAATATTAATATTTCCATTATTTACATGATCTCTTATGAAATGATGTCTAATTTCTATATGTTTAGTTCTAGAATGATATACAGGATTTTTGGTTAAGTTTATTGCACTTGTATTATCACATTTAATTGAAATATTTTTATATTTTAACCAAAATCTTGTAATTGTTGTTTTATCCAAAGAATCTGTGCACAACAATTTCCAATTGAGACATATTCAGCTTCTGCTGTAGATAAAGCAACTGAATTTTGTTTCTTGGAAGACCAAGAAATTAATTTATTTCCCAAAAATTGACAAGTTCCAGAAGTACTTTTTCTATCAATTTTACATCCTGCATAGTCAGCATCTGAATATCCTATTAATTCAAAATTTTCATTTTTAGGATACCAAATTCCTAATTTTGCAGTACCAGCAATATACTTAAAAATTCTTTTGACAGCTTTTAAGTGAGTTTCAGTAGGACTACTCTGAAATCTTGCACAAATACACACAGAAAACAATATATCGGTCTAGATGCAGTCAAATATAACAAAGAACCAATTAACTTCTATAAAGTTTTTCATTTATTTTCTTACCTTTGGAATCAGCATCTAACCTTATAGATGAACTCATTGGTGTAGCAGCTTCTTTTGATTCTCAAATCAAACTTTTTCAGAATTTGTTTGGTATATTTTTCTTGATGAATGAAGATTCCATCCTTTGTTTGCTTGATTTGTAATCCCAAAAAGAAATTTAATTCTCCCATCATGGACATTCAAATTCAGCCTGCATAAGCTTTGCAAATTCTTGACAATATTTTTCATTAGTAGATCCAAAAATTATGTCATCAACATATATTTGCACTACAATTATATCATCATTGTAATATTTCAAGAATAAAGTTGTGTCAATAGTACCTCTTTGATACCACTAGTTATGAGATATTCACTAAGTCTCTCATACCATGCTCTTGGTGCTTGTTTTAAGCCATATAAAGCTTTTCTTAATTTGAAAACATGATCAGGCTTAATGCATCCTCAAATCCTGGTGGTTGTTCAACATACACTTCTTCTTTAATATAACCATTCAAAAATGCACTTTTTACATCCATTTGAAATAATTTGAAATTCTTATAGCATGCAAAAGCTAACAATAATCTTATAGCTTCCAATCTAGCAACTGGTGCATAAGTTTCATCATAGTCTATTCCTTCTTCTTGAGAATATCCTTTAGCTACAAGTCTTGCTTTATTTCTAATAATTTTACCATTTTCATCCAGTTTATTTTTATATACCCATTTAGTTCCTATAATTGATTTATCTTCAGGTCTAGGGACTAAGCTCCAAACATTATTTCTTTGGAATTGATTTAATTCCTCATGCATAGCATTTATCCAATTTTCATCATTCAATGCTTCATCTATGTTACTTGGTTCTATTTCAGATATCAAAGCAAAATGATTTTCAAGCTCTTGTAATTTAGATCTGGTTCTAGTTCCACATTCAATATCACCAATAATTAAACTTGATGGATGTGAAGATTTATATTTCCAAACCTTTGAACTTTCAGGAGTATCAAAGTTTAACTTTTGCTTACCCTCTGCCTTACCTTCTGCCTTAGCAGATTCTTGTAGATTTGCAGAATCATGTATATCAGCTGTATCAACCTTCTTCTCACTCACATCATTAGATTTATTCTCAATGGTAAAAACATCATCATCATCAAAATCATCTTTTACATCAATGAATCTTACATTTATAGATTCTTCAACTATTTTTGTTGTTTTATTAAACACTCGATATGCTTTACTATGTTGTGAATATCCAAGAAAAATTGCTTCATCTGATCTTTCATCAAATTTTCCAAGATTATGTGCATTCTTTTTCACATAACATGTACAACCAAACACATGAAATATGAAACAGATGGTTTTCTACCACGAAATAATTCATAAGATTTTTTGTAGTATGAGGTCTAATGTACACTCTATTCATGATATAACATGCAGTTGCTACAGCTTCACCCAAAAATGTTTAGCTATATTACTTTCATTTAACATAGAGCGTGTCATTTCTTGAATTGTTCTATTCTTTCTTTCAACTACTCCATTTTGTTGAGGTGTATAAGGAGCAGAAAAGTTATGTTGTATTCCATGTTCCTCACAAAATGATATAAATGATGCATTATCAAATTCTGTACCATGATCAGTTCTTAAAGAAATAATGGAAAAACCTTTTTCATTTTGTATTTGTTTAGCAAATCTTTGAAAAATCTCAAAAGTTTCTGATTTATGCTTTAAAAAGAATACCCATGTATATCTTGAAAAATCATCCACTATTACAAGACCATATTTGCTTCCTCCTAGACTTAAGATTCTAGTGGGTCCAAATAAGTCAAGATGTAAAAGTTCAAGTGGTCTTTTAGTTGTCATCAAATTAATACTTTTGTGTGAAATTGAAACCATTTTGTTCTTTAAACAAGTTGAACATTTAACATCATGCTTTATATTGATTTTTGGTAAGCCAACAACAATATTCTTTTTAGATAACTTTTCCAAATGATTGAAATTCACATGTCCTAGTTTTTTGTGCCATACATAAATACTATCATTCATAGTCAAAAACAACATTCAACATTCATATCAGATGGAGTAATTAAATATACATTCCTTTTTCTATATCCTTCAAATATTTTAATTCCTTCAGAATTATATGCAAAACATTTGTTTTTCTCAAAATTCATTTGATAACCTTTATCACATAATTGGCTTATACTTAAGAGATTGTGTTTTAATCCTTTGACTAAAGAAACATTTTCAATTATATATGGGGGAAAACCAATTGTACCTGTTCCAATGATTTTACCACGGCTATCATCACCAAATCTTACATACCCTTTTTCTTTCCAAACTATGCTAGTGAACAAGGAAGGATCTCCTGTCATATGGCCTGAACATCCACTGTCCAAGTACCATGTTCCTTTTATTTTTGCTCCTTGTTCCTGCAAAAATAAGGTGATTAAACCTTCTTAGGAACCCAAACAAACTTGGGTCCTTGATAAATCAAGCTCGTTTTATCTTGCTTCTTAACTTGATATGAACTGAGCTTGTTTCTTTTGTAGAAACAATATTTTTCAATATGACCTACTTATTACAAAATGAGCATGCATATGGTTGTTGATAATACCTTTGATTTCCCTTTCTATAGTTGTAATGTGTTGGATAATCATTATAAGCATACCTGTACCTTCTGATATTCCTTCTGCTAGGATAACTAGGTTGAACATACCTTCTGATGTTCCTTCTGCTTTCACTGTTCGTGTTTTTCATGTTATGAACAGAACCTTTCTTGTTTGCTGATTTATCTTCTTTTACGAAAACCGTCTTTTTCACATAGTTTGAAGAATTTCCAGATTCATATCCTAACCCATGTTTGATAAAAGATGGTCTTTGACTTCCAATTAACATGTTTAGTTTCTTATCACTTTCATTAAATTTGTTGAACGTGTTCTTTATCGATTGAGATAGATCTTCAACTCTTCCTTTCAATTCCTTAATTTCGGTTTTCAAAACTTCATTTTCTTTCTTGACACCATCAGTTTTGACAAACATTTTCTCATGGTCATTTTTCAAAATATCATTTTCATCAATAAGAAGTTTATTTGTTTGACGCAAAACATCCTTTTCGTTTTAAGAGATTTATTTTCTATTTCTAATTTCGTAATTTTTACATCTGCCTTTTTAATGCTTTAAGTAACTTTTTCATTTCAGAATAAATATCATTTTCATTTATATCTTCATCGGAATCAGAATGTACCTCAGATGCAGCCATAAGCACAAATTTGCTTCTTCTTCATTGTCACTTGTATCTTCTGATTCATCAAGATCACTCCATGTCGCCATCATAGCACGGCTTTTCTTCTTGAATTTCTTCATTTTCTTTTTCAATACAGGGCACTCGTACTTGATGTGACCAGGTTGTTTACATTCGTAACATATGAGTTCCTTCTTTTCTTTCTTTTCTTCCTTTTCTTTGTAATTCTTCCTGCACTTGATTTGTTAGTTTTATTGAAATTATTATATTTCTTACCTTTAAAAAACTTGCTCAATCGTCTTGCTAGCATGCCAATATTCTCTTCCATGTTGTCATCATCAGAATCAGTTTCATCATTTGTAATTTTTCTTGCTTTGAAAGCTATTGCTCTTGAGCTTCCTTCTGCTTCTTCAGTTGTGTTAATGTGTGACTCATAAGCTAATAGTTTCTCCCTTAGTTGACTAAGAGTTAGCTTGTTCAGGTCTTGGGCTTCTTCAATTGCTGTCTTTTTAGCATCCCATGATTTTGGCAATATTCTGAGTATCTTCCTGACTAAATCAGAATCATCCATTTTCTTTCCAAGAGAAGTCATTCATTAGTTATAGCAGTAAAACGATTAAAGGCTTCTCTTATTTTCTCTTCAGGTTTGATCTTAAACAACTCATATTGTTGCAGCAAAGAATTAATCTTTGTTTCCTTAATAGTATTAGTTCCTTCATAAGTGTTGGATAGTGTATCCCAAATTTCTTTTGCAGTTTCACAAGAAGAAATTAAATAGAATTCAGAAGGAGCTATAGTAGTGAGTAAGAGATTCTTAGCCTTATTGTTTTTCTCAATGTGCTTCAATTGTTCATCAGTAAAACTGCCATCATCATTCATCACTACTTGTGTGTCTCCAAAAGAAATCACCTGCCAAGATGCATAGTCATTAGCTTTTACATAAGTAGACATGCGCATTTTCCAATACAGATAGTTTGTTCCATCAAAGTATGGAGCTCGGTTAATAGCAATGTTGTTATCAGCCATTTGTAAAGATTATTCAAGTAAAATGTATGAACTCTGCTCTGATACCAATTGTTGGTCCCAAAAAGATAACCAAGAGGGGGGGTGAATTGGTTATAAAACTTATTTTTCAAAATTTAAACAAATTACACTACTTGGTTATAATGGATTTAAAACTTACTTGAAACAATAATCTAAACAAATAAAGCTTTATGAAAAATTCGGATCAAAATTAAGACAACTCTTTCAAACTTGTAAACCTTCTGCCTAACTCTCTGAGTAAGAAAAATGTTAACAATTTACTCTCTGATTAACCTTCTGAGTAAATAACTATATATATAATGAACTTTCTGATTGACCTTATGAGCAATCAAAACATAGATAAATAATACTCAAAATAAAAGAGATAAGGAGAAGAGATTGCAAATCGATGTATAGAGGTTCCGCCTTGTGCGTCAATCCTCTCTTCCAGCTCCAAGCCAGGGTCCCGGTACTCCTCACCGGTGTGTTCCACTATCCAATCAAAATCAATGAAATTACAAGAGTATTTGCTAATCCTTTGGCTACAAATCACTTAGCTTGATTCTCACACTCAATCAATCAACTAAGCCTACTTGTAACTCTCAACTCTCAAAGAGTAAAAACAAATCAAGAGGAATAAAAATTTAGTTTCCTCAATTTTTCGCACAGTGAACAGTAAAACAATAGAAATAATAAATTTTGAGCACTTTGATCTTTCTGAGTAATTGTGTTGTTTCTGAGTTGTTCTCAAAAAAATGTTCTATTTCTGCTTCGTTCCTTCTTTTTTATTTCAAATTGCTCAACGGATGGAAGAAGAATTGGATCAATTCGTCCAGATTTCATGCGCGTAGGAGTCGTTCTTTCTTCCGCAAAATCTGCTTCGATCTATCCTTTATTTGACTCAATTTGAATTCGAATATTTGAATTCATCTTCATAAACTACTTCTGATAATATCTTGCAACTGATAAGATTATCTTCTAACTGAAAATTCGGATTCAATCTCGTTGTGTTGATCCACTCACACAATTTCACTGTTCATGCTTATCCTTCATTTCACGTGATCTGTTTTGGACATAAACACGATTTTTCTATCCTTGTAAACTTCAAACAAACTTTCTCCTAAAATATAGTTTTCTTTAGATAAAATAAAAATCAGTTTAAGTTTGTTGAAATGAACGTGATCCTCTTGCAATAAATATTTTTCGTGTTCCTTGAATCTAAAAAAAACCCTGTGGATTTAATCCAACTTTGTGGAACACATTAAGTATAATATCCAATTTATACTTAACATTTGGAGCTAGGTCTTCAAAAACTGAATCGTGTTAAAAAAAACTTGCTTTTATGTTATTCAAGTTCCTTCTGAGTTTCCTTCTGAGTATTGAAATTCAATACTGCATACCTTACATGTACCTTCTGAGTTACCTTCTGATTTATGATTTTACTTAAAATATGATTTCTCTATTACTAAAAACCATTGCTGCACATATCAACAAATTATATTAGTAACATGTAACTCTTTTTTGTTATCATCAAAATCATGTTCTTGAGAGAAATCAATAGATTGTCTAAAATTATTGATCGATCACCTAAGGAATTGGTATAATTGACTATTCGGAATTGAAAATAAATATGGACTCATTCATATCATAAATGGGGATGAAGCATTAGCATTGGTTGGTTGCCCGTGATCCGAAACAGAGTAAAAGTTGGTTAATCGTGATCCATAAACGAAATAATGAGTTGGTTAATCGTGATCCAAAACGGCATATTTTAGTAGTACCACAGTATTCGTTAATTTGCTAACTCGGAATGGAGGGCGAAAGTCCATTCACATATGATTTCCGGCTAGTCATATGTCTGTTGTTTTCCATATGATTGATGCATATCACTTGTCTGATTAATCACTTGCTTGTATGATGTGTTATGAATGTGATCTTGGAAGTACTCACTCACTGAGCTAGTGTAGCTTACGTCTTGACAGTTTTTATTTGTTGCAGCACTCTTTTTTCTGGCTTAGACAGAGGCACCCGACAACTCCGGTACAGGAGCTAAGCGTTTCCTTTAGAAGTTGTATTCATTTTTGTTTAAACTTTCGTAAGAAGTTGTATTCATTTCTGTTTAGACTTTCGTAGGAAACCAAAGGACTCTGAATGACTATAATAGACCTCTTAACAATATTCTTTTACGGGTTGTAACTATTTGTATATGTGTTTTGAATTATATTCTAATGCTATTGAATGTCGATTTAAACTCTTTATCTCCGTTGGTTCAAGTATTCTATTGTCGTAAAGGTACACCTTACATCTATACAAAACTCCTAAAAGACTAAGGTAGTAATTCATAGGTCTTATATGGCATGTGGCAGACTGTTACGTTTAGGGTACCCTATGGGGCATGATAGTTTAAGTTGGTATCAGAGCATTAGGTTATAAAGCATGACAATAAAATTAAAAATTGAGCCTGTAAGTTAAACAAATAGGTTAAAATGGAGTTAAGAGTTCCAGGCTAATTAGAAGTCATTTCTTGTTGTAGGTTTCCCTGGGAGAGACCTATGAGCATGCTAGGAATTTTACAAAGAGGAATGATGAAACTTTTTTAGAGTATCGGTTGAGGTTAAGGGAGTTATGTAAAGATTTTACTTTAGCAAGAAGTCCCCGGACTTTGGGAGAAATGTTTAAACTTTGGAAAGAATTATTGAGGTATCTTAGATGGGCATCAGTTGTGGATCAGGTGAGACATGACCCCATGAGGAGGAGGAGATGGACTAAGTTAGAAACCATCTACACCATGCAAAGGATCATGGTGGAATACGGGCGTGAGCCCATGACGAGGGAAGCCACTTTAATTTTGAAAAACGAAGGGAACCCAACCCCTCCAGACTTCCGAGTATGGACTACCATAGGACCCCTCTATGTATATGCTCATGACAACCTCTCTGACCATCATGATTAGAATATAGCAGACGTATCGAATCACATAGTTTGGCATGGCATGTACTTAGACATCCTTCCACCTTATCTGAACATCCAACCTCCACCAACTAGAGATACCGGTATGCAATTGATGAATGCACCAGCACCAGGAGGAAACAATGTAATTGCTGATGTTGAAGAGGAAGTTGAGGAAGAAGAGGAGGAGGAGGAGGATCCTGAAGAGGACCCGAACTGGGCTGAAGATGTAGTGCCAAGGACCCCTACCCCTCCCAAAGGAATGGAGCAAGATGTGAACCTTGAGCCCAACCAAGCCATTTGGGATTTTGATCGAGACCTAGATATCCCTGACTGTGGTAGAAGGGAACCCGAGATAGATCCCATAGTTTGGAGAGACGTCTATGTTGAGAATGAGCACCCTCTAGTGATTAATGAAGCTGTTCTTGAACCCGTGGTCCTTCAACCAATGGAAGTAGAGAATGAGGATGTGAAAATTAGGAGAGAAGCTCGGGAAATAGTGGATCGATTGTGGGAAGAAGCGGGAAGAGAGTTAGGGATAGAAGAAAATCATGTTGATGAACAAGGAGTGAGAGTTGGAGAGGAAGAAGTAAATCATGAGGAAGGACAAGAAGTGGGAGAAGATGAGGAGGATGAGGAGCATGACCATGAGATTTTGGTTCGACCCCCAAGGAGAAGAAAGCTAACAGTGAGAGAATATCTAAGCCAATTCATCCATCAGGATGATAGCAGTTCTTCTAGTAGAGGACGGCTCCCTAGCCTAACCTCCGACGATTCGAGTGAAGATTGAGGAAGAGGAGACAAGTTTGACCCATAAAGTCCAAGTAGAAATTTTTTTTTTTTTTTTTTGTAGAAGGCAATACGGGATGCTAATTTGCCTTAGATTTCTTATGACGGCTTAGTATGTGTCTTTTTTTTTTCCTTTTCTTGTATTTTGTTTTGTTGTCAGCTAGAAGGTGATGTCTAGGACTAAGGCTAGATTAGTGGCTTGCCAAATTTTGCGAACTAAAAAATTTCAATGTAAATCCTTGTATGGCTCTCTCAATTAATGAAGTACTATGTTTTGTTTCAAAGGAAGGAAAATGCTATTCTTTTATATTACAAAGATTCGCAGATTTTGAACAATCATGTTATGCATTAACTATAAATGACATTAACCATATTTAGTTGCATGAGCACCGTTTCATTCATATCATCTTTCTGAGCTTAAAAAATTATAATTATATATGAATTCTTTGTTTTATGGCTTCCTTATGATTATATGAAGATTTATAAGATTGATTTCCCTTTTTGAAATTTTATGATTTCTCGAATGTTTCTTAAGTCACGAATCTTGTATGTTGAATTAACTTTTACAAATTAAAACTTCAAGAAGATATTAAAACTTACCAAATAATGTGCAACAGACGTAATCGAAGGAGCCGTAATCGGGAGTAGGATCCCTTCCCAGATGAGGCTAGTAATGAGAATCTACCTAACTACCCACAACCTAATCAACGTGAGGCAGCATCCTAAATCCTCAAGCAGCGATGATGAATGCGATAGGACAACTGAAAAACTTGCTAAATGCATTCATCTAAACCAGAACTGATGAGCCTAGATCTAAAAGTGTGTGTTTCACTCAACTCACTCGTACAATTGATCAATCGCTCAAATTTCAATTAAGAACAAATAATAATAAAAAAAGGATAGAAAAATCTTGGTACCAAGTCTTTTCCAAAGTGTACTCCAAAAATAGCTGAGGAACTTAGTATCCCTATCAGAGATAATGTTGTAGGGAACTTCATGTAATCTAACAACTTCCTGCACAAAAAGGTTAGCAATATAAAGAGCATCATCTGTTTTGCGACATGGTATGAAATGGGACATTTTACTAAATCTGTCCACAACTACCATGATGGAGCCTTAGCCTCTTTGTGTCTAGGAAGGCCTAAGACAAAATCCATACTAATATCTCTCCATGGTTGAGTTGGCAACGGTAATGGCATATATTCACCCTCTGGCTCCTTTCTTCCCTTGGCCCTTTTACACACAGCACATCGCTCCAACACCTTATGAACATCCTTCAACATCCCCTTCCAATAGAAATGTTCTTTCAACAATTCTAAAGTCTTCTTCTTACCAAAATGCCCAGATAACCCCCCATCATGGGCCTCTCGCACTAACATCTCCTAATCGATCCCAAGAGAATACATAGTTTTCCCTCCTTATACAAAAATCCATCTACCATAGAGTACCCATCAACTACTTCTCCCCTTAGAACAATGCTTAGAAATCAACTTGAAACAGTCATCAGTAGCATATTGCCCCTTCATTAATTCAAACCCAAGTAACTTTGCCTGAAGGGATGTAATAAGGCCATACCTGCGAGATAAAGCATTCACTAATACATTGGTATTACCCTTTTTATATTTGATGACATAGGCAACACTCTCCAAAAACTCCACCCACTCGACTTGGCGCTTGGATAATCATTGTTGACCTTTAAAATGCTTCAAGGACTCATGGTCGGTGTAGATAATGAACTCCTTTGGCAAAAGATAATGCTGCCACACCATAAGTGCTCATACCAAGGAGTAGAACTCCTTATCATATATGGAGTAATTCAAAGGTGCTCCACTTAATTTCTCACTGAAATAAGCAATGGGTCGCCTCTCCTGCATCAAAACAGCCCATATGCCAACTTTAGATGCATCACATTCTAGTTTAAAGGTTTTATCAAAATCTGGTAAAGCTAATACTGGAGCACTAGTCAAACATGGCTTAATCTCCTCAAAACTCCTTTGATTTTTGTCATTCCACACAAAAGAAATATTCTTCTTTGTTAATTCAGTTAGAGGACTTACAATGCTACTAAAGTTTCTGACAAACCTTCTGTAGAATGATGCCAATCCATGAAAGCTCCTCACATCAGCTGCTGATTGAGGTGTGGGCCAATCTACAATTACTTTAATCTTTTCTTCATCAACCCTAACTCCTTCACCAGACACCACAAACCCAGAAATACCACCTCTGTTTGACAGAAAGAGCACTTTTTGACATTTCCATACAACCTTTGAGCTCTCAAAATAGAAAAGACCTCTCTCAGGTGGTCAATGTGACTCTCCATATCCTGGCTGTAAATCAGGATATTATCAAAATACACCACTACGAACCTTCCTAGGAAATCCTTTAGGACATAATTCATGAGTCGCATGAACGTACTGGGTGCGTTGGTTAAGCCAAATGGCATTACCAACCATTCATATAACCCATGGCGCATTTTGAAAGCGATCTTCCATTCATCACCCGCTCTCATGCAGATTTGGTTATATACGCTCCTAAGGTTAACCTTAGAAAACAACTGTGCACCATGAAGCTCATCTAACATATCATTAAGACGAGGAATAGGATACCTGTACTTGATGGTGATCTTGTTAATGGCTCTGTTGTCGATGCACATGCGCCATGTACCATCCTTTTTAGGAACTAAAAGTGCTAGTACAGCACAAGGACTGGTACTCTTCCTCACAAATCCCTGCTAAACCAATTCATCCACCTATCGCTTCAATTCCTTGGCTTCTTCTGGATTCATACGATAAGCAGGTCTATTTGGTAACACTGCTCCAGGTAGTAAATCAATGGCATGTTCAATACCCCTCACAAGTGGTAGTTCCCTAGGCAACTCCTCAAGGAAAACATCTTGGAATTCATCTAACACCTTCCCTACAGCTTGTGGTACCTACAATTTCTCTTCTACTTCCAGAACATACTTGATGTGTAACAAATACATAGGTCCCTTGGCCTTGATAACCGCTTCCACTTCCTTCTGCCCAACAAACAATGCATTTTTCTTCATTGATCTATTCAGTTGCCTCTGAGTCTCTAGCACCTCAGTTGGTGACATAGGTAATAGAACAATCTTCTTACCATCTTTCTAGAATGCGTAAGTGTTCCTACAATCATCATGCAATACCTTCCTGTCAAACATCCAGGGCCTCCCCAAAAGTATATGAGATGCACACATAGGAAGTACATCACATACAATCTCATCCTAGTACCTCTCCTCTACATTGAATGGCACCGCTGCTCTCTAGGTCACATGCAAACTGCCCTGCTCATTCAGCCAATGTAACCTATATGGCTTTGGGTGTGAAGTGGTAGGCAGCTTTAACTTTTTAACCAAAGTAGCAGCTACTACATTGGTACAACTACCCCCATCAATGATGAGAGCACAATGCTTACCCTTAACCCTGCAGGCAATGTGGAATAAGTTCTCCCTCTGCTCTTCTTCTCTTGTTGGTGTAGTAGCCAACACCCTACACAAAACATTAATCGACACAAACTAATCATCCCATGTATCTCCATGCTCCTCAGCAGTCACATCCCCATAGTACTCATCTAGCATGTCTGACAAATCATCAGGTTCTTCTACCTCTTCCTTCTCATCCTCACTCACAGCTTCCACAATAGCCATAACCTGTCAATTTGGGCGTTGAGAGGTTATATGGCCAACTCCCAGGCATTTAAAACATTTAATTTAGCGACCCTTTCCTCCAGAAGATCCTGCTACATCTCGCCTTTGATCCTCCCCATATGTCATCTTCCCTTTCTCATTACCACTCTTCTCTCCTTTTGCATCTACCATTGCTGGAGATTTATTCATCTTCTCAGAGGTCTTATTATCAATGTTATAAGACTTGTTAGAAGACCCATACCTATTGGCATTCGTTCTGCTGGCAATGGAACGTCTCTGTCTCTCCACCTTAAGGGTTAGTTGAATAGCCTCGGCTAAGGTTTCATACCTCTGGAGCTCTACTACACACGAAATTTCATATTTTAACCCTGCAACAAACCTAGCCATGGTTTGCTCAGAAGGCTCAGTAGATCTGCTTCGAATCATCAGGGTTTCAAACTCCTGAACATAATCTTCCACCGTTTTGCTCCCTTGCCTTAATGTCTGGAGGCACAGGTACAACTCATGGCAATAATACTCAGGAACAAATTGTCGCCTCAGAACACATTTCATCTCTTGCTAGGTACGAATCTCGACTTCCCCCTCTCTTCTCCTAGTGTCGTTGGTACTCTTCCACCATAGCGCTGCATACCCAATCAATTCCATTGCTGCAAGTCTAACCCTGGTGTATCTTCTATTTCATAGCACTCAAATATCCTCTTACCTTGCCTTCCCAATCCAGGTAATCATCTATGGAATTCCCATCAATAAAAGATCGCATTTGTAATTTAACGGACTCTGGACCTCGTGGAAGTCGAAAGTCATCCCTACCAAAATTATCTCCCCCACCTTCTCTAGGAATGATATTATCACCTCCTCAAATCTCTCCCCTCCTAACTGCGACATCTCCAGGTTGGGGTGGTTGATTAATCACCTGTTGTGGTGGTTGATCAATCACTTGTTGTGGTTGTTGATTCATCATCTATTGTTGTTGCATGGCCATCATATGATCCATCCGATTTCCCAAGGCGGTGAACATCATCATCATATCTTGCATCTGATCCTCCCATGATCTAGCACCACCCATACGTCTCCTTTGACCGCTTCTTGCGACCTGGCTATTCCCTTCATTGCCAACAGCCGCATTCACACTCTCGTTGGATGTTGCTGATTCACTCGTCCCGTCGCTAAACTGACGTTCTGATACCAAAATATGATGAGCCTAGATCTAAAAGTATGTGTTTCGCTCAACTCACTCGCACAATTGATCAATCGCTCAAATTTCAATTAAGAACAAATAACAATAAAAAAAGGATGGATAAATCTAATTCTCACTAGATATGATGCACTAGCAAGGAATTAGTCTTAGCATTAAATTTACTGATATGACTCACAACAAATCCAAGGCCATCACTCGCCACAATCTAAGATTGATAAGAGTAGGGTTTAGAGAGAAATGGCTTCTCAAATTCAATATTCAACCAAAAGTGATTAGGGTCTCGTTACATGGACTATTTATTGTCCTCCTCATCATAAAAGTGAAAATACATATTAAAAGCAAAATAAAAACAATGTAACTATCTTTCTACACGTTAAAATAATGTAACGGTCATTCAACGCATTAAAACAATGTAACTACCATTTAATGCCGCCGACCTTTAAGCTTTCTGAGCCAATTTCCTTTTAATTGCTCCATTGAACTCGATTCCATCCTCTTCAATGATTCTAGGGTCCTCCTGAAGTATGCTTACACTCATTTCATTGCAATCATAATATCCAAACATCGAAAGATCAACGAAATGAGCCTCATTCAGTTCCATGCTGTCATGTAGGACTCTTAGTGCAAGATTCTGTAGTCCTTTAGCTCTGGATCTAGTGGTTGGTCCTATGAATTGAGCATTTTGATTCCCATCAAGAACCTTCACCAACAACCTAATCCGAACAAAGCGTGAGGGATTCAGCACCACCACCACCTATAGCTCACAGAGGGATGACTGTAGAAATTCCTCTATCACCAGAAGAATAATCTTACAACGTACCTTTTCCACCCCCTACACCTTATAGGAGACATCAAATGAGCTCTTTGCCGGACTTCATCAAAAGTAATTATTATTTTGATGGGGCATTTGGAAAGCCCGATGAGGCAGAAGATTGGTTAGTGCAAATTGAGCGCTCTTTCACTACATATGAGATTCCCCCATACCTCCAATTGGAGTATGGCACTTACATGCTAAGGTATAATGCCAGGGTGTGGTGGGAATCCAAGAGGAGAAGCTTGACTCCACCTGTGACATAGGAAACCTTTTGCAAGGAATTTTTGGAAAACTACTTCCCCTCTAGTCTCAGAGTATGGTATAGCACCGACTTCTTGCACGTCAAACAGTGGGGGAGATCCATTGAGCAATATGAAATAGAATTCAATCATTTGCTTCAGTATGCACTGGAATCATTCCAAGATAGTGAAGAGCTGAAAAAGCAAGTTTTCTTGAGAGGTCTAGATGAGGACCTGAGAATTAAATTAGAGGAATCTGGGCTAAAGACTTATCTAGAATTGATAGAGAAAGCCCATGTGATTGAAGGGGCTAAGAAAGGAAGTACAACAAACCTAAAAAGAGAATATTTGGGAGGAGGCAGTTTGACGCCTCAAGTTATGGCTACAAGGGCAAGAGATATAGGCCCTATCAAGGATTTAAGGACCACGCGAGTAGGAAGCCCACCCAATCTAAGGCCAACATCACTTGTTGGAAGTGCAAGGAAAGCCATTACCCAAGGCAATGTCCACAGCTAAAGAACAAATGCTTCTTTTGTGGTGAGTCTGGTCACATGATTTATGCTTGCCCAAAGAAAATAGCTGTGACTTGTTTCATCTGCAAAGAAAAAGGGCACTTGGCTTCCAAGTGCTCACAAAGGAAAAATATGGTAGCTCGACCTTTTAGGACTTCGGGCAACGCCAATACCATGCGATCGGAAGCAAAGGGGGAAGCCGTGCGGCATTTGCCATGCACGGGATGTGACTCTATAACTTCCAAGGACAATGGATGGTTGAGGAGGATAATCATGAGGATGTGGAGTTGGTCGCCCTGGATCAAGGGGATGGCGTGGATAGCAGCCTAGTAACAGGTCAGTAGCAAAACCCTCTTAAGTTAAAAGTTCTTTATTTAATAGTTTTCTTTTATGGAATCAAAACTTATGAAAAGGAAAGTTGGAACCTAAAACCTCAAAATAGATAGTCGTGATAGTGTTTTAGGATCGAATAGTAATGGATGTTTGTTAACTACAGGATGCATAAGGGTGAATAAATGTGAAGCCTATGTGTTGTTTGACACGGGAGCAACCCACTCATTTATCACTACCATTCTGGCTAGATGGATTAGACTACCGATAGCCGCGACTATCATCAGCTTAAGGATTAAGACACCCACCGAAAGTATCGTGTCAACACGTGAGATAATAAGAGACTGCTTGTTGGAAATCCAAGGACATATTTCTACGAGTGATTTGATAGTCTTGGAGATGAACAAATATGAAGTTATCCTTGGCATGAATTAGCTAAGCAAAGTTAAGGCCGTAGTGGATTGCCAACAAAAGGTCATAAGCTTTGATGATCAGAGGAAAGAAAGAGTGGAGTTCTTTGGAGAGACCACAATTCAGAGAGGTGATAAGCTTTGTTTCCAAAGACTGGAAATAGTCGCAAATAATGACGGAGGTGAGAAGCTTCCTAGGATTGGTTGGCTACTATCACAGCTTTGTAAAGGACTTCTCTAAGATTGCCAAGCCTTTGACTCAACTGACATAAAAAAATGAGAAATTTGTGTGGACAAATAAGAGAGAACAGAATTTTCAAGAAATAAACAACGGCTTGTGTCAGCACCGATTCCAGTATTACCTGACCCGGAAAAACCCTATACAGTGCATAGCGACGCTTCAAGGAATGGCCTTGGGTACGTACTAATGCAAGAGGGAAAAGTCATTGCCTATGCTTCCAGACAGCTAAGGCCCCATGAGCAAAACTACCCCACACATGATTTGAAATTAGCTACTGTGGTTTTTGCTTTAAAGCTTTGGAGACACTACTTAGACGGGCAAAGATGTGAATTGTATACGGACCATAAGAGCCTCAAGTATTTGTTTATGCAGAAGGAGCTAAACATGAGGCAGAGAAGGTGGTTGGAGCTTATCAAGGATTATGACTTGGGAATAGATTACTGCCCAGGAAAAGTGAATTTCATTGTAGATGCTTTGAGCCGGAAAAGTTATGGAGAAGTGGTAGCCTTACTTACTGATAAAAAGGAGCTAATAAGAGAGTTCGAGAAGTTAAGAATTGAATTCATAGGGCAAAGCACGGAAGTGGAAATAGCGAACTTAGTCTTGGAACCTACCTTCGTTGATAAGATCAAGGAAGCCCAAAGATATGACGAAACAGTATTAAAGATTAAGAAAGAAGTGCAAGGAGGGAAATATCTTGACTTCACCATCGATGATGAGGAGGTAGTCAAACTGAAAGGGAGATTATGTGTCCCCGAAGACGAAGATTTGAGAAGAGAAATTATGAGTGAAGCTCATTACTCTGGCTATACTGTACACTCGGGAGGTACCAAAATGTACCAAGACCTAAAGAGCCACTGCTGGTGGAATGGAATGAAAAGAGATGTGGCAGATTATGTAAAGAAGTGTTCCGTCTGTCAACAAGTAAAGGTAAAGCATCAAAGGCCAGAGGGATTATTAAAACCTTTACCTATGCCAGAGTGGAAATGGGATCAGATCTCTATGGACTTCGTATGTGGTTTTCTAAGAGCATCGACGAGTTGTGATGCGGTTTGGGTAATAGTGGATCGACTAACTAAGTCAGTACACTTCTTACTAATTAATATGACATACTCGCTGGATAGATTGGCCAAGATCTACATCTGGGAAATTGCGCGACTACATAGCATATCGGTAGGGATGATCTCAGATCGAGACCCGATGTTTGTATCCAAATTTTGGACCAATTTACAAAAGAGCTTGGGCACCAAATTGCACTTCAACACCGCTTATCATCCTCAGACAGATAGACAGTCTGAGTGGACAATCCAAACCTTAGAGGATATGTTAAGAGCTTGTGTTTTGGAGTTCAAAGGAAATTGGGATAATCACATACCTCTTATCGAGTTTGCTTACAATAATAGCTACCACTCGACTATTCAGATGTCACCCTACAAAACCCTATATAGACAATGTTGTAGGTCCCTTCTGTTTTGGGATGATGTGGAAAAGCTGGCTATCGGGCCAGAATTGGTGCAAGAGGCGGCCGATAAAGTAAGGATGATCCAACGGAAAATGAAAGAAGCTCAAGACAAACAAAAGAGTTGGGCGGATTTATAAAGAAGAGAGCTCGAATTTCAAATGGGTAACCATGTGTATCTAAAGATAAATCCAATCAATAGCATAAAAAGGATACGAACCCAAGGGAAACTAAGCCCGAGGTATATTAGACCATTTGAAATCTTGGAAAGAGTTGGGGATCTAACTTACCGACTAGCTCTGCCACCGAACTTATCGGGAGCTCATAATGTGTTCCATGTGTCGGTGCTAAGGAAATATGTACCCAACCCTAAAAAGATTTTGGAATTGGAACCCCTCCAGCTAAAGGAAAATTTGACCCGTGAAGAACATTCCATAAGGATTTTGGATAAGAAAACTCAGAAGATATGAAGCAAAGAAATTCAATATGTTAAGGTGTTGTGGAGAAACCATACTTTTGAGGAAGCAACCTGGGAAGCTGAGGAGGAAATTCGAAGGAAGTATCCCTAGTTGTTTGAGAAACAAGGTACGTTAGTTCAGTTTTGAGGACAAAACTCTATTTAAGGGGGGTAGATTGTAAACCCCGGTTTTCCTAATAACCAAGTAGACTTCGGAAACCAAAACCCTAAACAGATTAGCTTAAGCTTGAGAGAGAACCTAAGAACCCTGGATCCGGCTTTCCTTCGATTTCAAACAAAAAGAACCTTTGTAAAATAATTTAATGTGGAATATTGTTCTAAAGTATATTTCAAACCATAAAAAGATCTGATTTCGAAAAATTTTCCATTCCGAGTCTTCCCGAGGTCCATTACGGAAAAGCGAGGCCCGAAACTCGAAATTCGAAAAATATTCCAGAATATTCTTTGGAACTAAAATTTAATGAGGATTCCAAAAATATAATTTTTATAATTTTTCGATTTATGAAAAATTAAGATAGCCCTTTTCTCATATTTTGTTTACTACCTAAATTAATTGTCTTGTTTATATTCATTACTATTCACAAGTACAACCTACTACACTCACAGGCCACTCCTTACTCTTACATCCTTACAAACACTCAATTATATTTTCTTTTCCAAGAATAATTTGTCTCTTAAGAATTATTACAATTTAAGATTTATTATTACATAAATTACAAAACAAAGCAAATTCAACTCTCCCTCCCATTCTCAAACCGGCGTACCCCCCTTTTATGCCCACAATTGTTTTATTTTTCTTCCTTTTTATAATAGAAACAAACCCTAATTCAACCTAATATACATGCTCTTTTACATTTCTCTCTCTTTCATTCATTTTCACTTTTCAAAATTGTCACAAATTCTCTCTATTTTCCCTCTCCTTGCCGTGAGCTTCCATAGCGCACACACACACTCACACAAGTTCATTTTTCTCCTTCATCTCCTCTTATTCCAAGCTTTAGGTGATGGATCTTAAACTTTTCTACACTAAACCTTGTAATGGCAAGACCATTCATGAGTGTTTTCATATTTAAATCCCCACGAGCTCTTACTAGGGATAAGAAAATACTACTACGTGAATATCAAACCATCACAAGAGTAGATCTTGTGTTTAAATGTGTTTTTGTTGGATTATCTTCATCTTCATGCATATAATAGTAGAGTAAAGTGAAGATCTTGCATAAAAATCTATGTTCATGTTTTCAAACTCCATTTCATGCATCATAAGTAGTAGATCTAGCATTTAAATGATCATATTATACTTGACATTCATGATCTCATGGATATTTTGTGTTTTGATGCATTAATGATCATAAAGGCTTTGTCTTGTGTATATAAATGTTGTAGTTAGAATATCTTTAAGTAGATGAGACCAAAAACTTAAAAAGGAAAAAATTTTGTTTGAAATGTTCAAATGAAAATTCGGATGACTTCAAGACCATGCATTAAAAACCCTTATATCAACTCCAAAACTTTATTTTATATGAAAAATGAAGAGTATAGGTAGTAGATATCATCAAGTAATGATTTTTATAAGTGAAATGAGATTTGCTAAGAAAAATATGCAAAACAAAGAGTAGAAATAAGATAGGAAACTTTGAGTTGCTAGTCAAATTAAGAAATTCGTAATGAAGGAGTAATGGCATGAAAACACTTACTTTTCAAACTCAAAATAGAATTTTTATTAATGAAATGAAGTCTTTAAGGGATATGTCTAATAGATTTTAAATTTTTAAAGTATTAAATAAGTTTTTTTCAAAGAAATCACTCAAAAACTAATTTTACAAAATTCGGATTTAGAAATAGACCCTATTTGAAAACATGTTTACAAAGTGCAAAATGAGGATTTTTATGAAGAAATGAAGGCCTTAAAGGATAGATATAATGAAGACTCAATTTTAACAAGGATAATTAGATTTTCTTAAGAAATAATTCCAAAACAAAAAGAAATGATCAAAGTTAGGAAACTAGTTTTCTTAAAAGTAAGTATTCATGGAGTCTTACAAAATAAAGAGTTTCTAAAATTTTTTTTTAGTAAATATCATCAAGATCATGTATAAATCAAGCTCATAACATGCCATTCATGATAGGAAATCAACAATATTGCATGTATAGTTGATTTATATAATAGAAACATTACAAACATTCTCAAAACTATTTTTTGGAATTAGAATTTGCTACTGATCAGAACTTTTCGTGACCCAAACATTTTCAAAACTTAAAAATAATATTAGAATTAGATAGAGCTTTTGAAGTAGATAGAAATCAATATATAATTTGCGAAATTCCGAGTTAAAATGACCAAGTTACGGCTGTTTTAAGTCAGGACTTCCGCAAATGACGAGAATTACGAATTTACTAGTTTTGTTAAATAGTTTAGATTAGTTAAGTGATGAAATACTTATTAGGGTATTTCTCCCTTTTTAGGGGACCCCGAGATCGACGATTCCCTATCATCAGATTACTATTACTAAAAGACCGGTGATCCAATGGCCGAGTGAGTATTGCTTCCCATTCCATTTATTGTATGTGCTTGTAATGATAGTTGCATTAGATTTTTGGCAAAGATAAAATGAATATATACTGTGGGGATAAATGGGAATTTCGTATATTTGCTGATGATATGAAAAATTCAAAATAAGAATACCGAGGCCGGGTGATTAACTAATGCTTGTATAGAGGAATTAGGATTGATTGTCTGAAATTATTGATCGATCACCTAAGGAATTGGTATAATTGACTATTCAGAATTGAAAATAAATATGGACTCATTCATATCATAAATGGGGATGGAGCATTAGCATTGGTTGGTTGCCCATGATTTGAAACGGAGTAAAAGTTGGTTAATCGTGATCCATAAATGAAATAACGAGTTGGTTAATTGTGATCCACAAACGAATTTATCAGTTGGTTGACCGTGATCCAAAACAGCATATTTTAGTAGTACCGCAGTATTCATTAATCTGCTAACCTAGAATGAAGGGCGAAAGTCCATTCACATATGAATTCTGGCTAGTCATATGTCTGTTGTTTACCATATGATTGATGCATATCACTTGTCTGATTAATCACCTGCTTGTATGATGTGTTATGAATGTGATCTTAGAAGTACTCACTCACTAAGCTAGTGTAGCTTCCGTCTCGATAGTTTTTATTTGTTGCAGCACTCTTTTGTCTGGCTTAGACAAAGGCACCCGACAGCTCAGGTACAAGAGCTAGGCTTTTCCTTTAGAAGTTGTATTCATTTATGTTTAGACTTCCGTAGGAAACCAAAGGACTCTGAATGACTGTAATAGACCTCTTATCAATATTCTTTTGTAGGGGAATGCCCCTTAGTCTTTATAACTATTTGTATATGTGTTTTGAGTTATATTCTTTTGTCTGGCTTAGACAAAGGCACCCGACAGCTCAGGTACAGGAGCTAGGCTTTTCCTTTAGAAGTTGTATTCATTTCTGTTTAGACTTTCGTAGGAAACCAAAGGACTCTGAATGACTGTAATAGACCTCTTATCAATATTCTTTTGTAGGGGAATGCCCCTTAGTCTTTATAACTATTTGTATATGTGTTTTGAGTTATATTCTAATGCTATTGAATGTCGATTTAAACTCTTTATCTCCATGGGTTCAAGTATTCTATTGTCGTAAAGGTACACCTTATATCTATACAAGACTCCCGAAAGACTAAGATTGTAATTCGTGGGTCTTATATGACATATGGCAGCCTGTTGCGTTTAGGATACCTTATGAGGCGTGACAAGCTGAAATTTTGGATAATCGGTCACAAACTTCGTTATGATTTTTGAGCTTCATCGAAATTCTATATAGACTTAGTTAGTTTCGGATTACTTGAAGAAGACATTGAAAACGGTAAAAATGAAATTAGAACAATAATGTGATGAATGTTAAAGTAAATGTTTTTGAAAAAAAAAAAAGTTTTAAATCAACTTACCCTAAGATTACTCTTCGAAGTTAGCTAGAGCAAGATTGTTGTTTTAAAGGTCTCAATGTTGTTATTAATTATTTTGTTCTTGCAAAAAAATGGCACCAAAAATATCACAACCCCAATCACAAACACAATAAAAAAGGCCAAGAGTTGCATTGAGGCCTCCAATCCAAGTAAATACCACCCCTCTCATTCATGTAGGTTTATCTACTGAAGATAGGAAGAAGTACAATATATATTTAATTAAGAAGAAGATAGTTGAAAATGTTGTGCTAAATTGGGATCTCTAAGAAGTTATGGGATAGAATAGGATTTTGTGAGATATTTCATTGGCCCAGCATAGCAAAAAGTATTTGAAATTAAGGAAGAAGTGTATAGTGAAGTTACAATGGCCTTCATAGCCAATTTTAGAATTAAAAGTAGTGTACCGAGTGTTGATGGTGTGGTTAACTTTTACACATTTAGAGGGTATGGAGAAGTTACAGTCAGGCAGTTCATTTCTTCCATGGATTTGTATGATGAGGAAGAGGTACTATACGAACTAGAATTTACGGGGCTACCAATTGAAGTATCAGAGGCAGAATGGAGTTAATTTGTTATTGAAGAAATTGAAGGCACTTTCACTCCCTCTAAGACAACTAGTTCAAAATTCTAAAGTTCAAGTGCCAAAATGCTTCACTATTTGCTCATCAGGAGCATCTACTATAAGGCTGAAGGAGCATCCACCATTGCAGAAGCTGAAGTTTACCCAATGATAAGTATGATGCGGAATAAAAAGTTTAATGTGGGCTCATTGGTAGCATAGAGAATCAAATATTAGGCCAGCTTGTAATGCAAAGGCATATTTTTGGAGGGGGGAAGGGGGGTTAATAACAAGAATTTTGAAGAATTTCAAGATGCGCCGAATGATGTGGCTTGCAAGTGCAAAGGATTGAATAAAAAGTCTTTTAAATGGTGGAAATTAACTAAAGTAGGAGCCTCATCATTTGTTGCATTAGCAATAGAAGAAGGGCCATAAATTCAACCAGAACCAGCTGCATCAACCGAGATGATTAGAAAAGGGCCTTTCGTAGAGCACCAAGAAGAGTAGCCATAAGTTTTAACTGTGCTACCTACATAAGAGGCAACAACACAAATTTCAGCAGCTCACCTCAATAGATTAGAAGCTAAGGTGAAAGGAATGAAAGAAAATCTAGCGGCTTCCATGAAGGAAACTAAGGAGGGCATGGATGATTTAAAGCACATCATGAACCAGATCTTGGATCTAATTAACCATCCTCCTCAAGATCCCTCAAAATCCAAATCTCCATCACCCCAACTAGTCTTGGCAGAGTCACATCCAGATGATTATGACAATGATAATGATGATAATGATGCCCGACCACCATCACCCCTTCAGCCTATGCACATACCACTACCATTTCCCATACATACACAAACCCATACACAATCTCTACCACATATGTACTCCCCACCTCAAGCTCAAATAGAACCCTAATCATAGCAAATGGATGAGTCGTCTACTCACAATATTTGTGAGGACAATGAAGCTAGTTCTCAACCCATGCAAATATAATCACACCTAATTCCTTCTCCATAACCATCCATATCGAAGCCTACACCAATAACATCTTTAGCTCCAATTCGTACTGTAATATACAGAAAAAAAGTTATAAAGAAGGGGGAATATCATTTGTAATTAAGGAGAGGGAAATTTTGGTCATTCCTAATAAATGAGATATATAATAATCATCCCTCACATTGATAATGGTCAACAAATCTTTAAAGATAGTAAATCTTCAATAAATTATGATAAAGGGCAAAAGTTGTCATATGTTGAAAAATAAGAGGGTTTTATAGTCTACCTTAGTATTAAGTTCATGGTTTTGTCTATAACCTAGAGATGTTTGAAGAATAGCTTTTGACAAAGGAAAATTGGTCTCCAGGCTACTGGCTTATATGTGAAAGTCGTCAGCGTAAAGCTCTCAGACTTTTATGAAATTTGTGAAAGCCAGCAAGAACGCCGCCAGCGTAAGTACAAAGGCCACCGGCGTTGAAGGAAAGGCTACCTGCATAGGTGCTAGCTTTCCTAGAATTTTAAGGTTTGTATTTCTCATAAGTTCTTCCTTTCTTTTTGACCAGAGAGTATCTGTTAGGGTTTTGAGAGCGCTTGAGAGGGAAATCTGAAGGAAAACAAGATTTGATCCGGGTAAGTTAATCTAATCAAGATTCGTGTAGATTTATATGGAAACAACATCTTTCTCGTAGATTTTTGTGTTTTTGAAGGAGTTCTTCAAAGAAACCCTAGTTTTCAATTAGGATCTGTTCTTCAGGGATTCGATCAAGAAATAAGATTTGAATCAAGTAAGTTACATTCTTTATCGTAGATTTGAAACGAAAAGATTATTTTCGACGAATCATGTATGTTCTTATTAATTTCTCAAATCTACGGTTTTGGAGGAAGTTGTTCTTTTTGGAGTTTTTTTCTAATGATAATAAAGAAAACCTAGGGTTTGGGTTTCAGAAAGAATTAAAGGTAAGTTCTTATCTTATAAATCAAAGATTCTATAAAAGTTCGATTTTATGGAGAAATTTGTCTGCTCTTATTGATTTCCATATTAAGATTTTAGAGAAAGATATGTTCTTTTGGGATTTTAAGGAGTTTGATAGAATAAGAAGAAGTGGCTGTTGTAGTTTCCATAAAAAGAGATTTGGAGATTTTTTGTTGTTGTTTATAAGGGATTTTGGATTTGGAGAATTTTCCTAAAATTGAAAAGATACGACCTTTCCTTGGTTGTTGTATTTGCTTACAGATTTAGTTTTCCGATTGTTGTCTATAGGAACAGATATATAAATGAACGTAATTCTATTTGGCTTAATTTGTTTTTCTGGATATCTTTGGCTTTGACCAATAAAGACCTAGCAGATAGTGATACTGGTTAGGCACCCTGATGATCCTTGTGTATCATTGTCCCTAGTGGAGTTGCACTTAGAGATTATTACGGTAGATTTAGGTGATTTGGCAATATGACCGCAGGTGTTTGGGAGTACCCATTCACCAATATATGTCTATAATTACCTATTTTCAAAGAGTTGGTTGATTTTCTCATGGGGTCTGAGTTACTCCAGGTCCAGGACTAATGTACAGTAGTTCTGAACTATGTTGATTTGCTGGCTTAATAAAAATAATAATATGGTTGTTTGCATTAGATTAAGTTGCATTTGATATATATGTTGTGTGTGCATATGCATTTGTTTTGTGGATTGGCGTACTGGACGATTTTGCACATTTCTTTTTTTTTCAAGTACAGGTGATGAGGACGTAATATTTGATTTATTTGGTTATGGTCTGTAAATAGGTCATGGGGATGATGATAGCGATCCAGATTACCCTGTTGAGCAATAAATTCAGATATAGATTTATATGAGAATAATTTTGAGATCATTTACAATATTTGGAACTATATTAAGAATTTATATGTAAAAAAGGTTTTTTGAAATTTTATGTATTTTGGTTTTGCCAACATTGTTTGGATCAACAGGATGTTTGAAGAGATTGTTATTTACAAGTTTTATAGGATTTAAACTTTCTGCTGTATCCTCTAAGAGAGTTATGGAGATTATATTTTATATGTTTTAAATTGTAGTGTTAGAATATTATAGCCTTTGCGTGTCCTATTTAAGAGAGGATACGTAGGGGGTTATAATTGCCAATAGGTTAGGGCGTTACACGTACCCTCCCCAAATCTTTTAAGAAAAAGGCCAAGAAGCCTATGCCAAAGAGGAGGAGGAGGATTTTGCCTTATGATTTAGATGAGGATTCTAATCCCATCTCAAAAAATAAAAAAGTTGCTATTGATATTCCAAGAGTAGCAGAAGCAGATGAAGAACCAGTGGAGCTAGTACAAGAAGATGCTCCAAGTGCTCAACCAGAAGACAATGCATGGTTCCTAGTGGCGTTGACGTTAATTCTTTGCCTTTTGAAGAAGTAATGAATGAACCTAGGTGTCTGATACTCGAATTGGAGGAGCAGTGGTCTAAACTCAAAGAGCAAATTAACAGAAGAAATCAACAACGAGAGGATGCCCTTATTGCATGAGATTTATGAATGATATAGGAGATAGAAAAATCAACAAATAAAGGCAAATATCCAATACAAGATAAAGCTGCTTCAGAAGAAGAAGAAGAAGAAACAAGAAGAAGGTAATGCCACAGTTCCTAGTGGCATTAACCTAAATGATTTGCCCCATGAAGAAGAAATATTTGCTCTTGAAAGTGAAATTGCTACTCCCATGATAGAAATGGTAAATCAAGCAATGGAGGAAGAAATATGTGAGATAATCTCCAATGACATTGCACAAATAGTCAAAGAAGCAACAGCTATAGAAAATACCCCCGCTCTTTTAAAAAGAAGAAGAAGAGTTAAGAGATGTGCTAAAAAGAAACCGTTTGATAGGAGCAAGTTTAAAGATTAAGAAGAAACCTTAGTGACTTGATATAGTTGTGGTGGATAATGTTGAACCTATCCAAGAAATTCTTTCAGAAACTACAATTACGGCTCCTAAAGAACCTCATTGGGTTGATCAGCAAAGGAAAGAATTAGAAGAAAGAGCAGCTATTCTTAGAGCAAAGCTGGATGCTACGCTGCGAAAAAGACAGAGCAATAAGGAGCTTTAGAGAAAAATAGATGAAACAATTAAAAGATCAAGGGAGCAAACTAAAAAAGAGTAAGCAGAGAAGAGTTGATGATGAGTTAACTCACAAACTAGCTACTCCCAATGAAAAAGAAGAAGCAAGAAGAAAAAAAGAAGCCCAAGAAGCTAGACAAAATGAAGACACAAAGCTCAATAAGCTATCCCAGTCAGAAACCTATGAAACTCATCAAGGAATGAAGGGCACTGATAAAGATGAGAAACTTTATGATGATAGCTTCCTTAATAGTGATGATGATAAACAAAAGAGGAAGAAAGAAGAGGTAAAAAGGGCAAAATTGAACAAGAGCAAAGTGATCTTATTTTTGCCCAAAAGCTCCAAAAGCAAATTGATATAGTAGCTAAGATGGTTGAAAGATAGAAAGGAGCTGGCCTCTCTTAAACTAATAAACAACCAGTATTCCCTCCACAAAGACAAACCCACCTCTAAGACCATACCATATTGATAAAGGTGGTCATGCTAATCAATTCAGTAGAGGAAGAAGTAGAGGGAAGGAAGAATTGAAGCTTCTAAAGCTAGAGCCAGACAAGGAAGAGGAATGAGTTCAGCAAAAGCTAGAGATTATGGTTGGAAGATAAGCATAAACTTATTTACATGCGGATAATTCTTTGTTCTTCATTCTATTTCTTTATGATTGTTATAAATTTAACATTATTTTATTCTTTGATTCTTTTAAATAAATATCACATCCTTTATGGCGAAATAATAAAATTTTGTGCAAGATTAAGTCCAATTTTGTTGATAATTTAATCAAAGTTCCAATTGAGTCATTATGACTGCTAATTTTTGTCCATGATGTGATTGAGTTTTTAGAATAGAAATCAACGAGCAATGCAGTACGCAACTACCAATCCAGCCCTCAAGTTTTATATAGAGAAGTCTTTCTTAAAACTTCTAATTTGTAAATCTTGCTTTGAATTGTGTTGACAATCCTCTGTTTTCTTTTCATGCTTTAAAACATTGAGGACAATGCTTCATTTAAGTGTGATGGAAGGGATTAGTAGATCTGGGTTACTTATGAATTGAGAGAGTATATGTGATTTGAATGATCAGTTTTCCTCACATAGAATTATAAGAAATTAATGAAATGGTTAAAATTGGACCAAAATTTTTTCTAAAATCACAGTTAACTCAACAGAGCAATCAATGAACATCATCATTTAATGAGTTAGTTTTTTTTTTTTGTATAAAATCATTTTTAACCGCATCCATATTAGATAGTCTTACTTTATTATTTAATGTAGAATTTTAGAGTTGGAATTAGCTTAAGATCTTCAGTAAGGTTAGTCAATTCTCTTGGAAAAGCTTAAATGATTTATATGTTTTTCAATTTAGTCATTTGGAGAGCCATGTAATCTCTTATAAAGGTTCAAATGACGATCACAACTTGATGATTTTTCCTTGTACCATAATTAAAAACAAAACAAAGAATTTAAAAAATGAAATCCATGCACTAAGGATTGAAATGGGCATGAGTTAGTCCCTTACAAGAGCAATTTCTTGTTCCCTCTTTCAATTTTAAATAAGCTATGATATAAAAAAAAAAAAAAAAGAAAAAGCAAAAAGAAGCGGACAAAAACCTGTTTAAAGGAAAAGTAAAGAAGAAGACAAAAACCTTCCCCTTTACAGCTTTGAAGTACATTGTCGAGCCTGAATTTTGAAAATCATCCGGTTCATTTCTCCTAACCCGATTCATATTAAACCCTAACCCATTTAACATGAATCCTCGACTAGGGGTTAAAAGAAATTTAATTTTTTAAAATTTTTAGAGTCGCCACCCGATATAAATCGGGAAAAAATGAAAGCTAGGATTAATGGGTCGGTTAATCCTAACTTAGCCACTAGTCTGCGAAAAGTTTGATTTAAAAATCAAATTTTTTAAAAAATACCAGATATCTGAGTTCGGGGGCTAACCTATTAAAACCTAAGCGGTTACCACTTAAAATTTAAAATTTAGAATTTATCTTTTTCTATACAAAAAAAAATTCAAACAAAACATTTATAAAACAAATATCTACAAGTTTAATTATGCATTTTTATTTTTATGTATTTTTTCTTAGGATTGAAATATCAACAAACATTTGTATTTTTCTTTAAAAAAAAAAAACTTATAATATGTACAAAATGATTATTTCAAATCAAAACAAAATATATTTTTTATTTTATTGTCGCCCCGTAGGTGCCTACGTACTCGCTAATCGAGATCAGACAAAACGTAGTTCTTTTATAAAGAACTTAGTTTGTTGATCAATTTTATATTTTTAAAATATTCTCACTTTAAGTTTATTAAATTTTGAATTTTTATGAAAACAATTTTGATGATCCTATGATCTAATCAATTGAATTTTATTTCATAAAAAATATATTTTTCTAAGTCCAAAAATCATTTTTTCTAAAAAAACCAATTTATGATAATTCATGGCTAATTTAATGCTACATGAAAATCAATTTTGAAAACTTTGAGTATTATCTTTATAGCAAATTTATAAAGATAATTTTGATAAAAACTTAATTAATATCATGATTTTAAAAAAAACAATTTTTATCTTTATTATTCAACAACAATTTTGGTTTAAAAAATCTATTAACAATTTATTATTTTTCAAAATTCAATAATCATCACATATGTTCAGAACATATTCAAAATATATCATAACAAAATTAAAATACAAAAACAAAACATCTCATGCATCAAATATATATTTAAAGATCAATCTATATGCAAATACATATCAAAAATATCAAAAATTGCTAAAACATGTAAATTTATATTAAAAATAATTATTCTAATTTTTCTGGATTTTTCTGAATTTTTCTGGATTTTTTACGAATTTTTATTAATTTTTTCCTATTTTTTCCTATTTTCCGAAATTAAATATATAATAAATAAATAATTTAATAATACAGACTAACCTGGACCGTTGGATCTTCTCGGATCAGATCTGGAGCGTCTGATCTGTAGACTAAATCTGGACCGTAGGATCTGATGACTTTCGATCTGGAGCGTTGATTGTTTTGATCGAATCTGGACCGTCTGATCCTCTGATCAAATCTGAACCGTAGGATCCTCTGATCAAATCTGGACCACAGGATCTTCTGATCAAATCTGGACCACAGGATCTGCTGACTTTTGACCGACGACCGTTGACCGTTGACCGATCACCGTTGACCGACGACCGACCGGGTTGGATTCGGATTTCGGGTCGGATTTCGGTGCTCCGTCGGGTGAAGAAGACGATCACGGTGGTTTTCGAGCGTTCCTCGGCCGTTCCTGGTGGTTTTCGAAGCCTCCAACTTGTCGGCCCGACGTGGATTGGGTGCTGCAGCGGGTGGTGGTGGTTCACTCCCAGAACCACCAGAAGTGGCGGTCGTGTGGTGGTGCTCGGCGGCGAGGGTTTAAAAAAAATTCGAAAATTTGCAGAACTTCCCAAATGCAAATTCGAGCAATTCTAAACACTATAATCAATCAAGAACACTTCCTAGATGATCCTAACACTCTTTAATTGGATCGAAATCCTCTCAATCACTTCGAATTTGCAAATTTTGCAATTCGAACACTTTTCTCTCTATTTTCAGATCTCGATCGTGTAGTGCGTGTTTTGTGAAATTGAATTGTGCTTTCTGCTTGGGGGTGATCCTATTTATAGATTTCGAAACAATTTGTCATTTCGAAGCTTCGTACTTGTTCAATTTTACAATCACGAATCGTTTTTTTTCAAATAAAAACGATTCAAAATTGGGACTCGATTCGTGATTGTTGGTTCAAATTGATCACGAATATGTTTATACATCACAACTCTTCGATTAAGTGTGTTTAATTTGATTAAAGACACAATTCGGCCAATTTTAAGATTTGAAAAATCATGTCCATTCGAATTTTTTCCCAATTTTCATGCCTTAATTAATGTGTCTTTTGGAATGAAATAATGCACGAATTGTGTGTATATGTGATGTATCCCATGCCTAGTTCGTGTCTGTACAATCAATTTCGAAAAAACACAAAGATTCGTTGCTCAAATGAGGTCTCAAAGTGGATGAACCGATGTGTCTTTTGGGAAAAAAAATGAACAAAAAAGAGGCAAAATCTGCCTTAGGCTAGATTCGAACTTGGGTCCCCTTGCTTTGTGTCCATGGTCTGATCCGTTAGGCCGTTGGCCTGTGCCTTGGTCATATAGCTAACCCACTAATACTTAAGACTAATAAAATATATATTATATTAAGCTTAAATAATTATTTATTTTAATTTTTCTTACATATATTTTATTTATATTACTATTATTCATTTAATTATTTTATTATACATATTTTATTCCTCTATTTTTTATTTTTTTATTTTCTCTTTTTTATTATACTATTGTTTATTATTTTTATTATTATATTTTATATTTTTAATGAACTCAATCATGACATTAATTTATTCTAAACTTAAGCCTAATTTTTAATTGGGCAAAAATTGGGTGTCTACAGCTGCCCCTCTTTGTGGTAAAGTTTGAACAAAACTTTTGCCACAAAGACAAAAGGATAGCCAATTTTTGCTTAATTTCTCCTGTCAAACAAAGAGATTTTTATCTTGTGCTAAACTATCTGTCGAGTTTAGACATTAAGATTTGCTAGGTCAACTGTCGGGCCTAGGCTTTGGAAAAATGATAGGCCATCTGTCGGGCCTAGATTTAGAAAAATGATAGACCGTCTGTCGGGTCTAGATTTAGAAAATGATAGGCCATCTGTCGGGCCTAGACTTGGAAAATGATAGGCCATCTGTCGGGCCTAGATTGGAAAATGATAGGCCATCTGGGAGATAAAAAACTGATAGACCGTCTGTCGGGTCTAGATTATAGAAAACTGCTAGGTCATCTGTCGGACCTATGGGCTTTGGTTTGGTCATTTGCCGGACCTAGGCTGTTTGGTCATTTGCCGGACCTATGGGCTTTGGTTTGGTCATTTGCCGGACTATGGGCTTTGGTTTGGTCATTTGCCGGACCTATGGGCTTTGGTTTACATGGGGATTTTTGAAACTCTAAAGATTGGTTTCTTGATCCATTTGGGAATCTTGATCTTCCGGGAAACTTGATCTTCTAGGATACTTGATCTTCTGATCCACTTGGGGACTTTTGATTTTCTTGGAAACTTAACTTTCTGATTTCTTGAGGAAACTTGATCTTTTTGATTCTTTTGAGGAAAATTGATCTATCTTGATTCATTTGAGGGAATCTTGATTTTCTTGGAAACTTGACTTGTTGATTCATTTGAGGAAAATTGATCTATCTTGATTCATTTGAGGGAATCTTGATTTTCTTGGAAACTTAACTTGCTGATCCATTTTGAGGAAACTTGATCTATCTTGATCCACTTGGGGACTTTAAACTTCTTGATCTATTTGAAGAATCTTGATCTTACGTCGGTTAATGTGTTTAGGGCTTTTCCGTTGTCCACATAACCGTGTTCAAAAACTAGTTACCTTGTGCAATATAATTACCAGATAAAATTGCATATATGCATTTTAAGGTCATATGAGATGCTCAAATTACTTTCTAACAGTTTTAGTTTGGGTTTGTTTAAGTGATAGGTTGAGTTGATCTGGTTTGAGAATTTATGGTTATTTGGTGATGAATGGGATGAGATTTGGTTGATTTGAGAATTTTTGGAAATTTGTTTGAATGATTTAATTAACGGGTTGAGATTTGACTTCAGTTCAAAGTTTTTGGAATATCAACTTTGCTTGTAAAAACTAAAAATGAAATCAATCTGAACACAGAAAATGACAAATTTTATTGATCATTCATAATACATCTTTACAGCATCTGAGTTTACAGGATCCTTTAAATCAGGCCCATCCATTTGGGAAAGAATCAATGCTCCTCCCGACAATACTTTTCTAACAACATATGGTCCTCATAGTTTGGTGTGAACTTTCCTCTGGAGTCTTGTACATTTGGGCCATCTTTCTCAAACCAAATCACCTTCTTGGAAGCTTCTTGGCTTGACCTTCTTGTTGAATGCTTTAGCCATTCTTTGCTGATATAACTGGCCGTGACACATTGCAGTCAGCCTCTTTTCATCTAACAGATTCAACTGTTCAAATCTTTGTTTTATCCACTCAGCTTCATCTAGTTTAGTTTCTACTAGTATACGAAGTGATGGAATTTCAACTTCTATAGGTAAAACAGCTTCAGTTCCGTATACCAAGGAATATGGTGTTGCCCCAGTTGATGTTCTTACAGATGTTCGATACGCCATTAATGCGAGCGGTAACATTTCATGCCAATCTTTATAGACAATGGTCATCTTCTCAATAATTCTCTTGATGTTCTTATTGGCGGCTTCAACTGCCCCATTCATCTGTGGCCGATACGGAGTGGAATTCCGATGCTTGATCTTGAATTGCTGACATAAATTTGTTACTTCTTTGTTGTTCAAATTCGTACCATTATCGGTGATGATACTTTCCGGAGTTCCATATCTAGTGATGATGTCTCTTTTGATAAACCGCACAACCACGGACTTCGTTACACTTGCATAGGAAGCGGCTTCTACCCATTTAGTGAAGTAATCAATTGCAACCAATATGAACCGATGACCGTTTGAAGCTTTAGGTGAAATTGGCCCAATAACATCTATCCCCCATGTTGAGAAAGGCCATGGGGTTGACATTAACTGTAATTCTTTTGGAGGGGCACTTATCTTGTTTGCATAGATCTGGCATAAATGACAAGATCTCACATGTTTGATACAATCTGATTCCATAGTTAACCAAAAGTATCCTAATCTCATAATCTTTTTGGCTAACATGTAACCACTCATATGAGGACCACAAATTCCTTCGTGAACTTCTTCCATGAGCTTCTGGGCCTCTTTTTCATCTACACATCTTAACAAAGTCGTGTCGAATGATCTTCTGTATAACGTATTTCCACTTAGTAAAAAATGACTGGCCAAACGCCTCAGTGACTTCTGATCTTTCTTGGTAGTACCTTCAGGATAATTGCCCGTTTGCAAAAGAACTTTAATATCTTGGAACCAGGGTTCATTTGATTCGATCATGGTGCAGAATGCGGGTTCACTTCTCACCCAGACTTGCAAAGGTTGGATTCTTGCTCCTTCAGTAAACTGAATTAATGAGGCCAAAGTGGCCAGAGCATCAGCAAACTGATTTTGAGTTCTTGGCACATATACGAAGGAGATTTCCTGAATCTTTCTATCAATTCTGCCAAGTGATTATGATAAGGAATCAACTTGGGATCCTTTGTTTTAAAATCTCCTCGAGTTTGAAAAATAATAAGTGATGAATCTCCAAAAACTTCGAGCTCTTGAATTTCCATTTGGATTGCCATCTCTAAACCCAAAATGCATGCTTCATATTCTGCTATATTATTTGTATAAGGGAACATTAATCTGGCCGCTGTTGGGTATTGGTTTCCTTCAGGTGAAATTAGGACTGCCCCTATTCCACATCCATATACATTAGCTGCTCCATCAAAATACAATTTCCAATTCGGCATTCTTTCTCTTCCGTTTGTGTTACCCGAATCCCTTCATCGGGGAATTGATCTTGTTCCTTTAGTTCCTCATCAACCGGGCTTTCAGCGAGTTGATCAGCCAAGGCTTGTCCTTTAATTGAATTTTGTCTAACATAGGTAATATCAAACTCAGACAGCAACATTTGCCATTTTGAAATTCGACCGACCAAGGCGGGCTTATTTGCCAGATACCTCAAAGGATCATGCTTTGTAATTAACTCGATTGAGTAGAAGAGCGTGTATTGCCTGAGTCTATGCATAGTCCATACTAATGCACAGCAAGTTCTTTCTATCTCTGAGTACTTTTGCTCTCCATTTGAGAATTTTTTGCTCAAGTAATAAATAGCTCTTTCTTTTCCATTTTCATCTTTTTGCCCGAGTACACAACCCATGGATTCCGAAAAAATTGTCAAGTATAAGAACAAAGGCTTTTCGGGTACTGGAGTGATAAAACTGGGGGATTTGTCAGATACTGTTTAATTCGGTTAAAGGCTTCTTCACATTCTTCATTCCATTCAATTTGGGCATTTTTTCTCAATAATTTAAAAGTGGTTGACATTTATCCGTCAACTGGGAAATGAATCGAGCAATGTAATTTAGTCTCCCCAAAAGACCTCTAATTTCTTTCAAAGTTGTTGGGGGAGGTAATTCTGAATTGCTTTGACTTATCAGGATCAATTTCTATTCCTCTTTGACTGATCACAAATCCCAATAGTTTCCCAGAAGTTACTCCAAAAATGCATTTTTCTGGGTTTAATTTTAATTGAAACTTTCTCAATCTTTCAAAAAGTTTCCTTAATACTTCTACATGATCTTCTCCTTCTTTTGATTTGGCAATCATGTCATCAACATATACTTCCACCTCTCTATGCATCATGTCATGCAATATGGTCTGCATTGCTCGCTGATAAGTTGCTCCGGCATTCTTGAGACCAAATGGCATGACCTTATAGCAAAAAGTTCCCCAGGCTGTGACAAATGTGG
Source organism: Combretum micranthum (assembly GCA_024138025.1). Classification (NCBI taxonomy): domain Eukaryota; kingdom Viridiplantae; phylum Streptophyta; class Magnoliopsida; order Myrtales; family Combretaceae; genus Combretum; species Combretum micranthum. The sequence goes on from JAMXBD010000265.1 coordinate 90,525, forward strand.
TTTTGACTTTGTCCTCTTCGGCCATCAATATTTGATTGTATCCCGAAAATCCATCCATAAATGAGAATAGATGGTTTCCAGCTGTATTGTCTACCAAGACATCAATATGTGGCAACGGGAAATTATCTTTTGGGGTCGCTTGATTCAAGTCTCTAAAGTCCACACAGATTCTAAGTTTCCCATTTTTCTTAAGTACTGGTACTATGTTTGATACCCAATCTGAGTAATCCGAAACTTCAATGAATCCAACTTCGAGTAACTTCTTGACCTCATCTTTAATTTTAAGTAGCAAATCGGGTCTAAATCGCCTTAGTTTTTGCTTCTTAGGCTTAATGCCTTCTTTGGTTGGCAATTTATGGACCACAATTGACGGATCTAAACCGGGCATATCACTATATGACCATGCAAAAACATCCAAATACTCTGCTAGTAACTTAATCAAGCCCTGTGTTGTGTCTTCTGACAATTTACCCCCAATTCTCAAATTCCTAGGATCTTCACTTGTTCCCAATTAACCAATTTAGTGGGTTCAGGGGTTTCAATCCTTTCATGATCAAAGTTTTGCCAATTTTCTTGTGTTTTCAATTGATAATCGATATCATCTTCAACGACTAACCCAGTAGGGTTGGAGGTGATATCGATATTTTCAGTATTTACAGACGCGAGATATCCCGGAATCTCATTACAAAAGTCAGATCTGGTAGAATATGAATGGGGAAAGAATAAGAATATGGAAAAACACAAAAGAATTTTATTAAATTTGAAATGGTGTTTAAGTACACTTATTTGAGCAACACATAAAGCAGAAAAATACAAAACGCAATCTAATATCGGTCCTTACTTAAAACTAGCACAAGGTATGGAAAACCAATTCTTCAAAATCTATCTTCTTGGGTGGATCATCTTCCTTGGAGTCATCTGTCTCCTGGACATGATGAGGCTTTGGAAAGGAGCTTCTGATGTGCGGAATCTCGATGTCTGGATCATATTCTTTATTAAGTTTCCTTGTTCTCAGCTTATTCCTCATGTCTGCTACCTCTGTTTGAGTAGGAGAATATCCTAGGCCAAAAGTTCCTATCTGAGCTTCTTTTTCTTCATTTATTACACAGACTTCTTCAAAAATTTGGAGTCCGAAGTCTTCTTCTTCACCTTTTCCGATATATGGAATAGCTGTTTCTTGATAGATGGCATAATCTTGTTCTCCCATAACGGTAACAAGTTGGCCATTTGATACAAATTTAACCCTCTGGTGTAAGCTTGAGGGTATTGCTCTTGCTGCATGAATCCATGGCCTTCCAAGCAACAAATTAAATGTTCTTGGGATATCTATTACTTGAAAAGGAATTAGGAAAGTTTGAGGCCCAATAGTGACCTCTAATTCCACTTCTCCAATTATTTCCTTCTTTGATCCATCAAATGCTCGTACTACAGTAGGACTTGGCTTGATATTTGACGGGTCTACTTCCAACAAATTCAGAGTAGCCAGGGGGCATACATTCAGAGAAGATCCATTGTCAATAAGCACTCGGGAGACGATTCTACCATTGCTTTTGACAACAATAAAAAGAGCTTTATTATGTTGGCCACCTTCCTCTTCTAATTCTTCAGATGAGAAGCTAATTTGCTCATTTGCAAAGACAGAATTAATGATATGTTCCAAGGTTTTTTCTGTCACATTCTCTGGAACTTTTACTTCTTTGAGAACCTTGAACAAGGCCTCACGGTGAATATCAGAGCTAATTAACAAACCCATGAGTGATATTTGGGCTGGTGTCTTGACTAGTTGTTCAACTACTTTGAATTCACTTGCCTTCATGAGTTTAGCCAATATTGCTTTCTCATCTTCCTTCTTTTCTTCATCATTCGGCGGCGGCGATGAATCCATGGTCACCTTCTTTGCAGTTGGTTCATAAAGTCTTCCCGAACGGTAAGCCCGCCAATCATAGAAGCGTGATTAACTGTCTGGTAATCAAATGGGGCAGCTTTGTAATCCTTTACAGCAATTGGGATTTGAAAAGTATAACTTCTAGGCTTCGAGAATTGCCTCTTCTTTACTGTTGTTCATCTCAAATTTGATTAACTTCGGTTCACATGTGATCATGCCAACAAATTTTTCTTCTTTCTCTGGTACAGGCTTTTCTTCATCTTCAGGTACAGGCTTTTCTTCATCTTCAGGTACAGGCTTTTCTTCATCTTCAGACTCTGATCCCCATCCAGTGGGAGGAGCATCGGCATATACGCGTGGTTCAAACCAATAGTCAACCAGATATTGGTACTTTCCATCATCTCCTAGAGTTCCGACAGTTGGGTCTCCAGCTTGGTATCTTGCCCATAATTCTGCCTGTGTGCTTGACTTTCTTGGTTTTGGGACCAGCATTTCCATGATATCTTCTTTCTTTATGATTCCATTTTGCAACAAGTTGTAAATGGCTGGTCTGGTTTTTGTGCGATCTCTCAGATTGATATAGGGTAAATGTCCCATTTGGCGGAGATTCCACGCCACTTGTTCTATGGTGATAGGCAATTCATCCAAGTTGACTTCTGGGTCCGGCGCTTCGGCAGTGATCATATTAATAACCGACCCATGATTTGGCAATGGATTAGTAGAAACATTTGGAGGCTGCACAAAGTCTAATTGGATGGTCTTTGCATCAATAAGATCTTGAATCTTATGTTTGAGTCTCCAACAATAATCAGTGGAGTGCCCGATTTGCCCCATGTGATATTCACATTTTAAATCAGGGTTGTAGTTCTTGGGCTTATAATCATCTCTGGGTACTTCAAAGCCAATCAGATTATCGGCTCTCAATTTAGCCCACACTTGGCTGAGTGGAACCGGTATTGGAGTAAAATTGCGTCGGTTAGGCCTTGATTGTTGATTCGAAACAACCCTTTGTTGACTTTGACCTTGATTGGTCGGCAGGACTATGGATTTAGTAGGGTTTGCTGGACTTGAGATATTGACCATACCGACAGTCGAATCCTTTCCTTTGTATGAGACATTTTTAGGTGTTGTATATTTCTTTTCTACTTGTAGCTTTCCGGCTGAGATAGCATTCTCAATTCTGCATCCGGCTACTACCACCTCTGAAAAACTTGCTGACGCATGCCCTATGAGATGAGAAAAGAATGGCTCTTCTAGTGTGTTGATGAAAGTAAAAGTGAGATCCTTTTCAGGCATTGGATTGGTGATTCTTGCAGCTAAAGCTCTCCATCGCTGAGCATATTCCTTAAAAGCTTCGTCTTTCTTCTTCTTCATAGTACTCAAATCCCAGACCGAGGGTGCCATTTCGATATTGAACTTGTATTGGTTGAAAAATGCCCTGGCTAATTTATCCCAAGTATCAATTTCTTGTGAGTCCAATTGGGCATACCAGGCTAATGCTGGACCAGTAAGGCTATCTTGAAAGGTCTGTACCATCAGTTTATCAAATTTGGCATACTGCCCCATACGTCGTACATATAATCTTGTGTGCATGTTAGGACAGCCAGTTCCATCGTATTTTTCGAACTCGGGTGCCTTAAATTTTTCAGGAAAAGCACCTTCCTCAAATTGTGGCAGCTTAAAATCGCAGTCTGATCAAAGCCGTCAAATGCCTTCATCTTTTCAAACAGTTTCTTCTCCATGTCTCTGGCTTGGGCTTCAAGTTCTTTCTTTAGCTCGGACATATTGAACTCAGTGTGGGAATCATCAACGTTGACTGGTTGCTGCATGACTTCTTTTCCTTTCTGTTCCCCGGAAGATTCTTCAGATGCTATAGGGGTCTTGGACTGGGTAACATTCTGAGTAAGGGTCTGCATTTGTTCGGTAATTCTAAGCAGGGTTTGTTCCATGGCATTGAGTCTCTGTTCAGTGGTCTGATCAGGGGTAGTGTTCCCGGTACTAGCCATCTTTGCTCGTGATCTAGTATAAATGGGACTTCTAACTGGTTTGGAAGCTATCTTTCAGGATTTTGGATTCGCTAGACTTGATTCGTAACTGGACTGGAAGAAGTAAGAAGATAAGAATACTAACATACAAACACAAGATGCAAATGCAAATGGGGATAATGACCATCAAATTTTGATAAACACATTTATTGGAGTTGTAATAATTCAAAAACAATTTCATACAAAGTTAAATTACTATACTAAAAGTTCAAGAACCTTAATTGCTAAAACTAAACTCAGGACTTCTAAACTAGTCTTCTAGTCTTGGCAGGGCAGATGATTTGATCCTCAAGTAGTTGAGTCCTTTTTCGAGCTTTCTTCAATTCATCCTCTAACAGTGCAATCCTATTGTGAGCTTTTTCCAAGCGGTCAATCATCTCTCTATCTCTTTGCATGTAATCCCGATGACAGACTTCAAGCCGGCTGAAACCATTTCCATATAAGCAATCATTTCAGGATCAGGTTCAGGTGGTGCTGGTTCAAGAATGTTAGGAGCTTCATATTGGATGTCCTTATTCTTCTTCATTTGATTGGCTATGTACCACCTGGTTGCTCTATAATCCCGAGTCACTTTATTTTCTGGCTCGACTTCGAAAACTGGCTTGATTTCTCTATCATCCCAGATGGCTTTTATTTGGTTTACCTTGGACTGCCTTGCTATCTGAGTCATGGTTGGATCCATATAGTCGAGAATAACTCGTCCCAACTCTGGCTTGACAGTAATGTCTTGTAGCATGCCATATTGTCGGATAACACTTGAGGGGTAATAGCCGTACAGCCAGTGATTCCAATGAGAGGCACAGTTAGGTATTTCTTGCAACTTAAGATAGCAACGGGACACTTAAACCAACGGGCTTGCCACATAAAGTCTTCAGGTCTCATGTCTTCAAATATTGCAAGTATAGACCAGAAAGGCTCATTGTCTTCCATATGGACCCGTTCAGCAAAAGACTGGATGAGATCATAATTCGGGCGGATAAGGGACCCATTAGCTAGATCTTTTCCGTAGTACTTGGTGTGACTAGCGAACCAAACCATCAACAGATGCATGCTTGCCTTGAAACTGCCCCTGCCCTTAGACTTGATGTGATTCAAACTTCTGATTTGTTCTGCTAGAAGGGCGGGAACATATGACTTGCCAGTTAGATATTGTGCTACAAGCTCGATGACTCGGAAGTGAATGAACAGGTTCCCATGTGGAAAGAGTATGGTAGCAAAAGCAGCCACTATGAAAGCATTAACCCGATTTTCACTCCAGGTCACAACTGATACTGTAAAGGAATCTCGGTTGCTTATGTAATTGTCAAAGTTTCCAAACCAATCCATCAAAGTAGTTAATCGGATGGAGAATTCATTGCAACCCTTCATGGCTTCAATTACTGCTTCTCTTTTTAATCCCAAAAATTCTGAAATGATGCGGATCGGACTTTGAGTAAGGCTTGGTACATAGATCCCTTCGGAAGTGGGTGGGGCTTGAAGCAACCTAGCATATTCTTCAATGGTAGGACTTAGCACGTGTTGACCTAGACGGAATGCCACTTCATTGGGTTCCCAAAGATGAACAAGGGCTCGAAACATGGTAAATGGAACTTGGACTTTAGGTAAATTGAGGATCGGGCCCAACCTATCCTTAATGAATGATTGTTGATCGGGGTCAAAACTGACCAACCATCGGTCCAGTAACAGCATTGGATCCTTGAAAGTCTCTACTCGGGGTTCCTTGATGAGACGAGCCCATAGGCTATCGTTACTGTCCGAACTCGAGGAAATCATTTCCTGAGGATTTATAAAGACCCTATTAGGAGACAAATCCTAAATTTTTTTTTAAAAAAAAATTTACAACTCCATTTTTTTTGAAAAAAATTGGTCAAATCCCATGAATGAATGCATGATTTGGTAAGGTTCTATAGGTTCCCCGGTCTAGCAAATCATAAGGCTAAACCGGAGTGGGAGTCTTTTCTTGATCTAGAGGGTGGAAACCACAGCCCCCGGACCTTACTTCGAACTCCTCGCTTAGGCTCTTAAGACGGCCTGGGTTCGACCGTATCTAGCACACATTGTGTGCATACATGCAAATGCATATGCAAGTGAAATGAACTAATTTAAAATCTAAGTTACAGAAATATATACAAAACACATACAAACATATAATTACACAATATACAAAAATAAAGGATAAATTTTAAATTTTAAACTTAAGTGGCTAGCCCTCTTTTAAAAAATAAGCGAGTCCCCAGTGGAGTCGCCAAGCTGTCGAGCCTGGATTTTGAAAATCATCCGGTTCATTTCTCCTAACCCGATTCATATTAAACCCTAACCCATTTAACATGAATCCTCGACTAGGGGTTAAAAGAAATTTAATTTTTAAAATTTTAGAGTCGCCACCCGATATAAATCGGGAAAAAATGAAAGCCAGGATTAATGGGTCGGTTAATCCTAACTTAGCCACTAGTCTGCGAAAAGTTTGATTTAAAAATCAAATTTTTAAAAAATACCAGATATCTGAGTTCGGGGGCTAACCTATTAAAACCTAAGCGGTTACCACTTTAAATTTAAAATTTAGAATTTATCCTTTTCTATACTAAAAAATTCAAACAAAACATTTATAAAACAAATATCTACAAGTTTAATCATGCATTTTTATTTTTATGTATTTTTTCTTAGGATTTAAATATCAACAAACATTTGTATTTTTCCTTTAAAAAAAAACTTATAATATGTACAAAATGATTATTTCAAATCAAAACAAAATATATTTTTTCTAATTTTATTGTCGCCCCGTAGGTGCCTACGTACTCGCTAATCGAGATCAGACAAAACGTAGTTCTTTTATAAAGAACTTAGTTTGTTGATCAATTTTATATTTTTAAAATATTCTCACTTTAAGTTTATTAAATTTTGAATTTTTATGAAAACAATTTTGATGATCCTATGATCTAATCAATTGAATTTTATTTCATAAAAAATATATTTTTCTAAGTCCAAAAATCATTTTTTCTAAAAAACCAATTTATGATAATTCATGGCTAATTTAATGCTACATGAAAATCAATTTTGAAAACTTTGAGTATTATCTTTATAGCAAATTTATAAAGATAATTTTGATAAAAACTTAATTAATATCATGATTTTAAAAAAAAACAATTTTTATCTTTATTATTCAACAACAATTTTGGTTTAAAAAATCTATTAACAATTTATTATTTTTCAAAATTCAATAATCATCACATATGTTCAGAACATATTCAAAATATATCATAACAAAATTAAAATACAAAAACAAAACATCTCATGCATCAAATATATATTTAAAGATCAATCTATATGCAAATACATATTATCCAAAAATATCAAAAATTGCTAAAACATGTAAATTTATATTAAAAATAATTATTCTAATTTTTCTGGATTTTTCTGAATTTTTCTGGATTTTTTACGAATTTTTATTAATTTTTTCCTATTTTTTCCTATTTTCCGAAATTAAATATATAATAAATAAATAATTTAATAATACAGACTAACCTGGACCGTTGGATCTTCTCGGATCAGATCTGGAGCGTCTGATCTGTAGACTAAATCTGGACCGTAGGATCTGATGACTTTCGATCTGGAGCGTTGATTGTTTTGATCAAATCTGGACCGTCTGATCCTCTGATCAAATCTGAACCGTAGGATCCTCTGATCAAATCTGGACCAGGATCTCTGATCAAATCTGGACCACAGGATCTACTGACTTTTGACCGACGACCGTTGACCGTTGACCGATCACCGTTGACCGACGACCGACCGGGTTGGATTCGGATTTCGGGTCGGATTTCGGTGCTCGGGTGAAGAAGACGATCACGGTGGTTTTCGAGCGTTCCTCGGCCGTTCCTGGTGGTTTTCGAAGCCTCCAACCTTGTCGGCCCGACGTGGATTGGGTGCTGCAGCGGCTGGTGGTGGTGGTTCACTCCCAGAACCACCAGAAGTGGCGGTTCGTGTGGTGGTGCTCGGCGGCGAGGGTTTAAAAAAAATTCGAAAATTTGCAGAACTTCCAAATGCAAATTCGAGCAATTCTAAACACTATAATCAATCAAGAACACTTCCTAGATGATCCTAACACTCTTTAATTGGATCGAAATCCCTCAATCACTTCGAATTTGCAAATTTTGCAATTCGAACACTTTTCTCTCTATTTTCAGATCTCGATCGTGTAGTGCGTGTTTGTGAAATTGAATTGTGCTTTCTGCTTGGGGGTGATCCTATTTATAGATTTCGAAACAATTTGTCATTTCGAAGCTTCGTACTTGTTCAATTTTACAATCACGAATCGTTATATTTTTTCAATAAAAACGATTCAAAATTGGGACTCGATTCGTGATTGTTGGTTCAAATTGATCACGAATATTATGTTTACATCATGACTCTTCGATTAAGTGTGTTTAATTTGATTAAAGAACACAATTCGGCCAATTTTAAGATTTGAAAAATCATGTCCATTCGAATTTTTTCAATTTTCATGCCTTAATTAATGTGTCTTTTGGAATGAAATAATGCACGAATTGTGTGTATATGTGATGTATCCCATGCCTAGTTCGTGTCTGTACAATCAATTTCGAAAAAACACAAAGATTCGTTGCTCAAATGAGGTCTCAAAGTGGATGAACCGATGTGTCTTTTGGGAAAAAAAATGAACAAAAAAGAGGCAAAATCTGCCTTAGGCTAGATTCGAACTTGGGTCCCCTTGCTTTGTGTCCATGGTCTGATCCGTTAGGCCGTTGGCCTGTGCCTTGGTCATATAGCTAACCCACTAATACTTAAGACTAATAAAATATATATTATATTAAGCTTAAATAATTATTTATTTTAATTTTTCTTACATATATTTTATTTATATTACTATTATTCATTTAATTATTTTATTATACATATTTTATTCCTCTATATTTTTATTTTTTCTATTTTCTCTTTTTTATTATACTATTGTTTATTATTTTTATTATTATATTTTATATTTTTAATGAACTCAATCATGACATTAATTTATTCTAAACTTAAGCCTAATTTTTAATTGGGCAAAAATTGGGTGTCTACATACATAAATAATAAAAATAAAATAAAAAGCACAAATAAGGAAGAAGATTCAGGGGATTAACTGATGTATATGCCTTTATCTTTGATTATAATGATTAGAGAGATGATTAAGGAACTACATACTTATATGTGTAGGGGGATAAAGTTGATTGATTTTCTTTCTTACTCTGATTGATCTTCTGAATAATTTTTCCTATAGAATTCTTCATTAAACAATAAGGATAAGGCTGATCTACTTGATAAGTTCTATGATTTTAGAAGAAGTAATTTTAGCATAGTAAAAAAGGAATGATTGAATATTTAAAGTGCTGAGGTGATTTGAGCTTAATCTGATCTAGTCAAATTTTCATTTTTGACTTATTCTCCTATTTGAAAAACCTTGCCTGGTTAGAATGATGTTAGCTTGAGGACAAGTAAAGGCTTAAGTGTGGGAAAATTTGATAAGTTTATATATCTCTTTTATTCATAAGAATTGAGCTTAATTTGATGTGTTTCTCATTAAATTCCTGTGAATTTGATGATTTTAATGTTTAAATATTGTTTTCAGCTCCTTGAATCAAAAAAAAGAGAATTGAAGTGTTTGGAATTAGATTTGAAGCAAATAGTTAAAAAATCGAGGATCTAAACTATCAAGTGTTGAAAAGCAATGGTTGAGGCTAAAACATTAAGGTAAAATTGGTTTGTCACGCCCAACATTGAACCCTCAACGTGACCCTCGACATATGTTTTGAGGTGATCGAGCCTGAACTTGAAAATATATTCTATCGTACCTTAAATTCGAGCCCTAAATCTGACCCGCAATAGTTGTTGAATGAAGACCAGACCTTTGTTTGACTTAAGTTGTGCCTCAAGTCTGGAGCCCTAAATGTCCTCTATTTACCCATTGATGGAAAGATGGACAAAAATTCATGCATTTTTTGACATAATGCTCTAGATAGTCAAGCCTTAAATTCAATGCAATACTCAAGCACTCGACCTATCCCACAACAAGCAAATGTGTGAGCAAGCAATAGAGACACACACGAGAAGAAAGAACATGAATCATGTTGTTAAAGAATCTACCACGTTAGCAATAAAATTGTCATGATTTATGCGCCCTAAGCCTACAAATAAGCATATAAGCATGAGTTGTAAAAAAAAATGCAGCATATGTAACAAATTTCCCTAACGTAGAATAGAAAGAGAATTCTAAGGTGAAAGACCCATTTCTTCTTGCTCTAGAAATCTCGAGTTTTCTAGGTAAAATCATTTAACTCATTATTTGTAATTTTTGCGAAGACTTTATTTGTAGTTGAAATATCTTTATTCCATTTATTTTCTTATGAGTTCGTTCTTAATTTCTAAATCCATGAAAAATAATCTCCTACAGCTTAGGGTTTGTGAATCCAAATCCTGCTTTATGTGATTTCAAATGCACTTTCAATTAAATATTGACAAGGTATTTGTAATTAGTAACTTGATTTTATGTCCACGGGTTTAATTGTTGGTGCACCTATTAGATTCATATCTGATTTCAATTGGATAGGCTGAGAGATCATTCTTTTGAAAAGATATGTGCTACTAATGGAGTTGATCCTAATGTACCTTGAAGAGGGATGGATGAAACTTTATGTTACTTGTTTTGAAATTCATTGAGTTGGTTTTAAAAACAAATGATTCTTATTCTTTATGTAGAATCTAGCATCTAGATCTAGAACTACAAACCTTAAGAGAGGCTTTAGTTTACCCAAGTGAATCTAACAGTGCAAATTATCCAGCATACATCTCTCTCTGAGTTTTGTTATGAAATCACAAGATAAAGAGTTGGTGAAGAAAATTCTGGGCTGTTGTCCCCTTGAGAACGATTGTGAATATCATTAACATTAGCATAGCTTCTGTATTCATTATGCATTTCTATGTTTTTCTTTAGCCAGATAATGGATGAAATGTGAATACGGTAGATGCCTAGTTGTTGTTGCGCGATGGTTTGCATCCTTGCATCATTTCCCTCATAAGTTCCCTGAACTCATTCAAATTAATGGAGCCTTCTCCCTTAGAATCGCTTCCATCTACACATTTAATGTCAGCAAAGAAACCAAATTTTGCAACTAAGAAAACAATCACAGAACCAAATCTTACCTATCAAACATTGAAGCCTAAAGTCGCAATTTGCAACCTTAAGCTCTGATGCCAAGATGATATGGTTACGATGGAATCCAATTGAGTTATGGATCTAGTGCTAGCAATTGCGAACTAAGGCTTATGATGAATTATGCAATGATATGGTGAGATAATAGAAAACTAATGATATTTGTAAGCCCTCGAATTTTTTCTATTATGGTTTTGGAATACCGAATCGAAACCCTAAAGTCTAACCCAAGTTGAAACCGAATCTTAAACAATTTCGATCACGGAATTTCTAAGAGAATTTTTAAAAACAAAAATAGAAAGTTCAGTAATCGATCGATTCGAAAATCCGAACTGAAAAGATTCGCCTATCCGATCCTGAGTTAAACCCCTCAATTTCTATGGAAAAGATGATTAAACCCTAAACCCTAGTAAACCAGAACTTCAAAAGTCAACAAAGGTCAAGACAATCAAGCAATTTCAACTCCGGCAGTCCCACGTACTCAAACCCTAGAAAACAAATTAGTTAATGGCTTAAAATAGTTCATAAATATAGGATAACATAAAAATATCAGATTCGTAAATTTCGAGTGTCATTCGGACTCAAACGGGATCAGTTCTCGAAAAGCATTCCTAGAGCTCGGAATATTAAAAAAATTCCGATAACACCAAAAGACTCTAATTAAACAAGGATTTCAAAAATATCAGTTTAGAATTTTTCGGTAACTAAAAATAACAGATATAGCTCGTTACGCGTATTTTTATTACTACCGATATTGATATGTCTAGTCTACTATTCATAGTACTTTTCTACTATTCATTACTATTCACCTATCTTTACTTTTTCTTACATTATTTCTTACTACCTACATACCTATTTTCTTACTTTTTACATTATCAATACAACTTTATTCACATCAAACTTTACACTTTATTTCTTTTCTTTACAAAATATTACAAAAAAAATAAAAATCATCTATCTCTCTCTCATATAGGCGTCGGCTACCCTCTCTCCTCCTCCATATTATTTTCTTTTCAATTTATTTTAATACATCAAAATTTCTCTCCAAAAATTCTATAAATACCCCATTCCTCCTTCATTCTTTCACACACTCATTTTACATAACAAAACTTTACCAAAATACTCTCTCAAAACCTCTCTCCAACAAATCTCTTACAAAATACTCTCTACCCATTTCTACTCTTCAAGAAAAATATCAAACAAAAAAACCCATTCATCTCTTTCAAAACCTTCCATTAGACCTTAAGTAAAAATCCTACCTATATTCTTTATCATGTTCATACAACTTAACATGAGTTTAGTGTATGTTCTTAGACTCATGAGAGTTAAAGAAGCAACAATTTATTCATGTTTTGTTTTTGTTCATGTTTCCATTATTTTCTTTATGTTAATATTATGTTGTTATTATTATTGTTATTATTTGCTTCTAATCTAACTTATATAATATTATGTATCTATGTATATATATTTATTTAGAGCATATAAGCTCATTTGTTATTTATTTATTTCCAAGTCTTGCAATTTTTTTATTTACTTGTTTATGCAATCTATTAAGACTAGTCTTTCTAGTCTTAGACTTGTCCATATCAAGTCAAAACAAATTTCTTTTCTTTTCTTTTCTTTTGGGACTAGTCCATTCTTAGTCCCGGGTTGCCTTGATGAAGCTAAGGCTCCCAATATAAGATCGGGATACCTTGATGAAGCTAAGGTTCCCAATGCTTGACTATTTATTTATGTTTATTTACTTACAAGTATTTCTTTTTATCTTATTATGTTTTATACTTACTTTTACATTGCTACATATTCATGCATGATTATAATATTGTTGTCTTAAGTAAAAATAAAAATGGGTTCTTTCTTAAATAAAGAAAAAGTAAACTAGATTTCTTAACAAAAAGAATTTTCAACAAAAAGATCTAAGCTGTCTTTCTAATAAATTCTTTTCCAAAAGATAAGCTAATCATAAATTCTAGAAGAAGTAATAATATAGATTTCTTCAAATAATAAAAGGAATTCTTTTCTTTTATAAACCAAACTAAATACTCCATAAAAGAAAATTTTTAGCAATAAAGAATTTTAACTCAACCATATCTTTTATAAGACTTAAATAGGTTCATTATAGACTTTGAGAATCATATGCTAAGAAAGTTCCTTCAAAACTTAAAATTTGTATTGTTATTCTCTTTTCAAAAATTAAATGAAGTTTTACTAAGTTCTAGAGTTAACAAATTTTTATTAAGAAAGCTTTTCTTATAAACTTATCTAGGAAAATTATTTTACTATTTAACTAATGTTAAGAATAAAACAAGTTTTCAAGCCAAAATAAAATTAACTCACTATTTTAGAGACCAACTTAGAAAAATAAAATTTGTCAAGAAAATAAAGTCTTAAAGTTATATCTATTTTCTAAAGAAGAGAAATGATATAAAAATAAAAGGAAAAACATACACAACTTCAAATATTGGAAACTTAAGGAATATTTTGAAAAGCTTATTTTTAATCACTAGAAATAAAGTTAGTAGATAACTTAAAGAATCAAATTTTTGGAATAAAATTTACTTTTGAAAAGTAAGAAAATGGAATTATAATAAAAAAATTTGCTCACAACGACTCAAATATATTTTTGTTTTCCTTCTAACCATTCAAAAGAGAAATTCTCAAAAAGTTTTATCATTTAAAAACCATCAAAGACAAATCATTTATAAAAATCGATATTGAGACAACACTATCAAAATCATGCATACATATGAGTATAAATATATGTCCAAAGGATTTTTCAAATATATATATATATATATATCCATATATTTTTCTTAAGAAATTTTGAGTGAAGTAAAGTTTGGAAAAATCATATTTTGAGAACTATAAATTCGTAACTATTCTGTACCGTGTTAGTTTGCAACCCAAATGGCTTTTTATGACAAAAATAACCTTAGAAATGAAGATCTTTTCGAGTAGGTAGAAAACGATATATTTTTACGCAATTCCGAGTTAAATTGACCAAGTTATGGCCATTTTAAGTTGGCGAATTTTAACGATCTTATGACATAGTTTTTATAAGTACCATAGAATCAATGAGAAATACTCATTATGGGTATTCTTCTTGATTAGGTGAACCCGAGAAGGAGTATTCATACCCGGAGGATTATTTTGATTAGTAGATTTATCGATCGACTCATCCGTAAGAAAGATAGATTCTCATGGCCAAGTGAGTTTATTTCCTACATTTTTCATACTTGGTTGTGCTTGTAGCTAGAGGCACTAGAAGTAGGAAAAGATAAAAATGAATTATGAATGATAATATTGGTTGAAAGAATGTTAAGCATACCGAGCACGAATCGTTGTTAATTAACTTATGTTTTACTATTATTCTGTTGGAGTGTGTGCAAATTCTGTGATCACCTTTAAATTACTTTAATCATATACTATGAATTTTATGAATTGATTCATGCATATCACGTAGTTAGTTTCATTGCATGAGCTGCTAATCTCTATGGGACAAGAGTTAGTAGCCGGGTGTGCAATAGTCAGAAATCTGCAAGATGGGCGATAGGAGCCTAAAAGAACTATTTTAAGATGGGCGATAGAAGCCTGAAAGAACTATTTTATGATGGGCTAGTAGGAGCCTGAAATAAACTACATGAATTAGATTTTAAGTTGGGTTTTAAAGAGCCTGGAACACCTAACCCGGAATGGAGGGGTAAATCCATTCAAACATATGATTTTCGGTAGATCATATGTATTACTTGATCACTTGCTTAATGAATTCAGATGCTTGATTAATAACTTGCTTGAAATTATTTATACAAGTACGTTGATTTAGGAATATTCTCACTAAGCTAGTTATGCTTATACCCCGATAGATCTTTGTTGTAACAGGACTATATCTTTTACGCCCGAAGATTTCATATACTCGAGAGGGATGATGTATTAGAAAAGCTTCTGGAAATCTTTTGAAGATCTTAGATTAAATATCCTTTAATGTCTTATGATGTTAGTATTATTTTGTTGTGAGAAAGATTAAGTTGATATTATGATTGTTTGGAGAATTATAAGGGAAAAACCCCTAAGATGATGTATGGACTTTATCCTATTAATGATAAACTGGATGATTATTTAGATTCTTGTATGTTGTATATACTATCTCAAACTATACATCCTAGCAGTGTCTTCTATTATTGTGATAGACGCCTTACATATGGTGTTGAAAACTTTTGCATGACTTTAGGAAGTCATTCTTAAGTTTTAATACCGTATGTGGCGGACTGCCACGTTTAGGGTACCATTCGGGGCGTGACAATATTAATGAATCAATCCTTGGATATGACGCACCAAAGACTAAATCAAATTAGCTATTCTAGACAATCGTTATGACTCACAATGACTAGAACAATGAGGATTGATCGATATTACACATGATCAAGAATTCATCACAGAGACAATTTCAAATACCCAAAGGTTGGAATAACATTTAAAAGTTGTTTATTACATTAGAAAGAAACCCTTATATAGTCCCACATGTTAAATAAGGGTAAATATATAAAATAGTTATACAAAAGAAATTAATTATAATATCGCTTTAAAAAAAGCACGACAAATATGAGATAACCCTGTTCATCATGGCTATAACATGGGTCGTGATCCTCATGGATCAAAATCTAACTTCTCATTCCAAGCAGATACGGGTGTTATTTATTCAATTACAGTCTTCATCACGATCGAAAGCTGGCTCATTATCTTCTCGGTTGGCAAATTAGACGTTGATGACGAGATCACTTTCTATAATACGAGCATATTCTTAGTAATGCGTCCAATATCAAAATTAACCACAATTTCTATTACAACCATTATCAATATTATGGGCGTTGTTATGGCTGTATCAATGGGTGTGATCTCCACGTTTGCAACTTTTTAACACTAAAACAAGTTATCTCTAATTTCTTTCCAAAGTGCATACCATATCCATTAAAGAAGTCCACTTCGTTTTCATTTAGGTCATTAGCTAAGATCCTTTGAGATAGGTTCATTAATCCTTTAGCCCTGGATCGAGTTATTGGCCCATGATTCCTATTAATGCTATTAAGGTGCCTTGTGGGGGTATGATAGGAGTTCGTATCAGAGTAAAGGCTATACAGATGAGAAAATTTGAGTATATATGAGGTCCTTATGAGAACATGGCTAGATAAACCTAGAATTTCGGATACGTTAGCACAATAGAGTGTAAGGTTTACATGGTGAGAAGGGGGTAGACCTAAGGGGATGTGTGTTAGGAGTGATGATGACCTAGTTAACTTCAAGGAAGTTTTGTAGTTCTTATGTGTGGCTTTTGTTGCAGAGTTATGATGTCTGGTTGCTGCCTAGTTATCTTAATGTCAACAAGTGAAATAGTGGGACTAACCTTTTTACCTTGGAAATAAGGGATGAGTACAAAGAGTAAGGAATGCTCAACTACTTGCACCCGAGGTTCATCCCTAAGTTCATGAGCCTGCGAGTCTATCACGCCCTAAAGGGTACCCTAAACGTGACAGTCCGCCACACTCAATATTAAAACTTAAGTATGACGACCTTAGTCATCCCAAAAGTCTCGATATCGAGTGTAAAGCGTACACTCATGATCATAGAGGACCAAACTTTGGATTAAGCCGCTTAACAGTTATATATAATACCAACAGAGAAGACTGATCATAACAATATAACCAAGGTTCTAAAATATATAGTCTTACAATCATTTAGGGGCATTCCCCATCAAAACAATTAAGTCTAATAGAGTCCATCTTCACAATAAATACATTTTTGAGTTTTTCATAGGAATCTATAATTATATCTAACTTTTGACTTCTAACCAAAAGCTCTTGGCTCCAAAAGGTATTATCTGGGTAAAGTATCCCTTAAGCTCCAACCAAAGATAGGAGTGGTGTAAGAGATATCTAAGAGGGTATAAGCAACGCACTTAGTGAGAATTATTTCCACAATTAAACACCCGACAGTCAATAATCAAAACAAGTTAATTTAAACAAGCATATGAAATGCACGAAAACGTGAGCATATAATACATATGATTTTTCAGGAATAATATGTTGAATGGATTTACCTCTCCATTCGGGGTTAAGTGTTCCAAGCCGAATAGATCAATTTTCATAATTATAATTCCTTTGTGGTTTTGTTCAAGACATTATGTAGCTATAAAAACATAATCCAATCTTTTTAGTTTAATCCACTACCTAGCTACAAAAATATAATTTAGTTAGGAGTTTATGCACTGCAATTTAATTCGGGCGACCCTTCACTGTTTTACAGATCTTACAGGCTCTACGAACCTTCTTACCATGTCTTTGTCCCATCAAGGGTATAATAATAAATGCAATGAACTCACTTAATAGTATGCATGAATCAATTTAATTGAGTACTCATGGCATGATTATGTATTTTATGGGTGATCATAGAGTTACCAGACAATCATTCCTATACTAGTTCAAATATTCATTACAAACAATTCCCACCTCGATATACTTAATCATAATTTCAACCATATATATAAAGCACATGCACATTTCCATTTTATCTTTTCCTAGTTCTAATACCACAAATTTTACAAGCAAAAGCATAGGTGCAAAAATATAAGAAACAAACTCACTGGGCTATTTACGTGGAAACTTCTAGTCAAAGTAATCCTCGGGGTATGGAAACTCGGTCTCTATATCACCTATATAAGAGTAATACCCAAAATGAATATCTCTTGGAAGTTCTACTCAAATTGCTAATACTATTTCACTAAGTTCGTCAAAAATCATATGGAGTGAAATTTCAACTTAAAATGGCCATAACTTGCTCATTTTAACTCGGAATTTCACATATTATATATCGTTTTCTACCTACTCGAAAAGATATATCTATTTCTAAGGTTATTTTTATCATAAAAAGTCTTTTGGGTCATGAAAAATATCGGTACATAATTACCATGAAAATACCAACCCTTGAAACACAATTTTCAAACTTTTCTTCATCCAAAAAAAAAATTCTTTTAGAAAAAATAGATATGTCTTTTGAATATAATATATATATATAGACTCATATTGTATGCAAAATTTAATGGTGTTACCTCAACGATTAGTTTTCGTAAAACAATTCGTCTTTCAGTGTTGAAACTTGAATTTTAACAATCTTCTTTTCTAAGTGTTTTAAAAGAACTTTTATAATTTCTTGGCTTATTGGAAATGCTTATATTCTTATTTTATTTTCCCATTTCTTTTCTAAAATAAATTAATTTTTCTTAACTTTGGTCTTTACAAATTTTACTTCTAGTAATGAAACAAAGTTTCCTAAAGTTTTCATAAGACATTGATAGTCTCTAATAATTCGAGTTGAATTACATATATTTTTTCCTTTTAAATGGTTTTGATTGAGAATTATAAATGAGTCTTTTCCTCTTATATTTTTATTTCCTAACTTCTTCAAGGATAGATTTTTATTTATAAAAACTTGCTCTTTTAAGTTTTCTATTAAATTTTTACTTGGAAGGAAACACTTAAAACATTGTCTTAAGTTGTTGGTAATATCTATTGTATTTTAGCCTATCAAGTTTATATTCTTTTATTTCTTTGAAAATGGGTTTATTATTTAGAAACTTAGAAACTTCTATTTTTCCAGGTGGGTTTATAAACTAGTGAGATGATTTTATCTTATCTTTGAAAGCTAGTCTAGTTCTTGGTTTTTACTATAGAGTTAGTAAAAATCTTATAAGTAAACCTTTTAAGAAAATTTCGCTTATCAAAGAATTATTGACACTAAGTTTTAATAAACTTCATGTGACTTATTATAAAAAGAAAATATTTATTTCATTAGCTAATTTCTTTGATAAAATCATCTTTATTATCACTTAAGAAAATTCTTGATGAGTTTGAAAAGAAGTTGTAAATACAAATTTCCTATGTGTTTGATGACAAAATCTTGATTTAGTAACAAAGATATATATATATATTGTTGGTCCCGAAAAGAATAACCAAGAGGGGGGTGAATTGGTTATTTAATAAAATTTAACCTTTTTCAAATTCCACCTAATTCACTTCACTTAGTTACTCAAATTAAATGGCTTCTAAAACTCTATTTTAAATATATTGATAAATTTCGAATAATATCAGACAAGATCAAGTTTGCAAATAATTAAAAATAATATGTTAATAAAAATTATTTTGCTCCCAGTTACTCTCTGACTGATCTTCTGAGTTCAATGTTCAGTAGAACTTAAATTTCCAGTTACTCTCTGACTGGTCTTCTGAGTTTATAATGCAGCAAGAATAAACAATAAAATATGCACGAAATTAAAAAGATAAGGTAGAAAGAGATTGCAAGATCGATTTATAGAGGTTCCGCCTCGAGCGTCAATCCTCTCTTCCAGCTCCAAGCCGGGACCCGGTATTCCACACCGGTATGTTCCACTATTTCCAAAAGAAATGAGAATACAAGCTTGTTCTTCAACAAAGAACTTCAAACACTCTGCTCAGCCTATCTAGCTTCACTCAAGCTATTTACTGATCTACAGAGACTAAATGTAACTCTCACTTCTACACAAATCTCATTCAAGATATACAATGCTTTGAAACAAAAGAATAAACGTTTCTAAAATTTCAGCTCAAGGAAAATTTCGAATGACAGTAATTTTGCAAGAGATTCTCAAAGGCTTTTGATTATTCTCGTCTTTTTCCACACCCCTGTCTTCATGTCTTCGAATATTTAAATTTAAAATTCTCCTTCTTCTTCGGTTGAAAACGGTTAGTGAATTCGAATTCAAAACAATTGGATAGATGATAATCTCCAGTAGTTCCTGATTTTGTGCTTGATATACTTCTGTGATTATCCAAATCTTATCTTGCTGTTGATAACGTTGATGTTTATCCATATCATTGTTTGACCATCTTGAAGATAGACTTTCTCGTGAAATATCTTCTAAATCCCAAAAGAATAGGATAGAATCTTTCCTTCTTGATCTGACTGTCAAACTTGATAATAAAACGAAACGAATTCTAATATCATTGAATATAAACCCAAGCCATAAATATCAGACATAATCTGATCTTGATCAATTTAATTTTTTGACATGAGCTTTTTAGTTTTTATACGTTAAAAAAAAATCGAATCCCCTTGGATATAATAACCAACTTTGTGGAACATTTGAATGTATTACCCAAATACACTCAACTTTGGAGCTGGGTCTTCAAAATAATAAAATAATTTTGAAAGATTCGAACTGTGATCTTTTTGTGCGAATCCTGTTCTTGTTCCCAGTTTACCTTCTGAGTTACCTTCTGAGTAGTTTTGTTTGTCGCTCAGCCGTTTCACTCTCTGAGTTTCCTTCTGAATACTTTTGTCTTTCTATTTTGTCTCTGAACTACTTTCTGATTTATCTTTAAATTTTCATAACTTCTTGCTTAGCTCTTGAAAACTCTTACTTCACTTATCACATTAAATTGAGATTTCTGCATACTCAAAAATTAGTAATACTTAATCTTTTTGTTATCATCAAAACATCAAAAGAGAAATACTAACATTCTCCCCCTTTTTGATGATAACAAAACCCATCTATTAAAAAAAAAAAAATTTTCAAGATAACTCCATTCATTTGCATAATCTGCATAATCCCATGATTAAAATACGAGTTATAATTTGTACTTAACATAATATAACCTTATAACCTGCACAAAACTTGCATCGCACATAAATTCATTAATCATTATTTTGCATGATTATCTTTGTTTTAATATCTTCTCCCCCTTTTTGTTATCAGCAAGTAGAATAAATACCATAAAAGAGAATAGCAAATAGTCTGAAAGAAATGCATTGAAATTAAAAGGATCATAACAACTGAGTTCTTAAAAAAAATAACAGACTTAAAAAAAATAGCAGAAAAGAAAATTAGCGCTTCTTTTTGGGTTGACTGACTTCCTAGCTGTGGTCTTCTTCGTCCAGAATATTAACAATAGGAAGAGTTGAGCTCTCAGGAGGTGGAGAAGAATTAAATGCTGGATTGAATGATTGCAGATACTCTATCAGAACATCAGAAAGAATGATTTGAGGAGGTTGTTGTGGTTCGGATGTTGAAGAGGGTTGAGAGAAAGGAATCAACTGAAATGATTGAACATCTGGTTCCACTGTCGGTGGAGGTGGTGAAACTTCCTTGTCAGGATGTGAAGCTTCAGACTTCTCAGGAGGATCAACATCCATGTCAGCTTCAAAAACTGGTGGAGAAGGAACAGAATCATGTTGCGGAGGTGGAGATGAAACAGAGCCATGAGTAGGATCTGTAAACATGTCCTCGAACATGTGTTCTACTTCAGCCTTCATTTCTGTAAATCTTTTCTCCATCAGATCAAGAATAGCTTTCTTAAAACTTGATTTTGATGTTTCTCCTGGACCCTTAACAGAGATGCCCTCTGAGTCACTATCTGAGTCAGTGTCCAGATGTTTTCCTTCTCCTTCCTTAATTTCAAACTTCCCTCCAGTCATGATTGCAGGTTTCTTCCTTTTCTTTTCCTTCATAACCTCTTTTCCTGCTCTTCGCATTGGAGGTTTCTTTTTATCCTTCTTTTGGGTATCACCTTCTGAACCACTGTCTGCACTTAGTAAGTGCTCCCCCTCAACTGCAGACTTAATTTTCTCCCAATCAAAAATTCTTTTGCTGAACTTAGGATGAACATACCAAGCTCCATCCTTAGCAAACCAGAATTTGTGCTTAAACATTAATATTCATTCTCATAAGCACTATTTCCCCAATTCTTTTCAGATTCTGAGGAAACTTAGCATTTTCTGGCAGCTTTACTTTCTTAAACCTCAGCAACTTCATCAACATGCTTCCATAAGGCATATTAAACTTAGTTTTCCACAGATGCTTCAGAATCAAAGATGGTAGATCAAGCTTTAAATTTCTTTTTATTGCCAGAATGACAATAGCTTCGGTTTTATTAATCGTAGTAGAACTACCATTCTTTGGAAGCAAACAGTCTACAACTATCTTGTGTAGCAGCCTTATCAACAAGCTAAACTCAGTATTAAACACATCTTTTTCAGAATATGTTCCCACTCCATCATTTATTGCACGAAACAGATCATTTTTCTTAATGGACACAAAGAAGTCATCATCTTTCTCATCTTTCATATCAAAACATGAAATAAGATCTTTCCTAGTTATCTTAACTTTTTGCCCAGCTATTTCAGACTTTAACTTCAGTCCATCCAACAAAGTCAAGTTATCATAAAATTCCTTGATAACTTCTCCAGCAACTTCACTAGACAAATTACACAGATTTCTACATCCTATATTATCGAGCCAATGGTTCCAATAGAACCCATTTTTCTTAAAGAAAGAAAAATCTATGAACGAATTATCAAGAATCTTGATATTCCCATACCTTTTCTTAGAAGAACTTCCTATCTTCTTCTTTTTTGCTTCTGACATTTTCTTTGGGGATCTTGAAGACAGTTTCCTCTTTTTTGAACTCGCTTTCTTTTGTGGTGACTTAGATATTTCTTCCTTAGAACTTTCTGAATCACCGTCTGAGTCACCGTCTGGTTTAGGGTTTGAACCCTCCTTAGTCTTTCCTTCAGATTCTGGGGTAGTAACATCTAAAGATTCATAAGAAGACGAATCTTTTTCCTTTTCTTGCTCTGTCTCAGGGGTTGTTTGGTCAACTTCGACAGATTCATTTTCTTTTTCGTTCTTTCTCTCTACCTTCTTGAAGTTCAGAGAGTGTTCGTGTTGAATCAGAAGATTCATCACGAATCTCTATCGTTCCTTTACAACTTTCCCTTTAGGACCTTTTGAGGCTAGTCTTGATGATTTTCGTGGTGCCATGTTAGGGTTTGGAAGAGCAAAGGAGAGCGCGAAATGAGAGAAATTTTGAAGTTTGTTTAGAAAAAGAAGGAACGTTGGATGACGAATAGCAGCAGCACAGGGAAATGGAAGAGTCACGTCCTTGGCCGTTTGAAATGCGTGGGAAAATGGAGACGTGATTAATGATTCACTTGTCTTGCACGTTTTCCATAATCTTTTGAATTCAAAATCGCAAACACAGAATTTATTAATTTATTTACTATTCTTATTATTTATATATATATTTTTTAAGAGAAAAACATATGAATAAAATATTAAAAAGGATAGCACATTCCAATCTCATTTCTCAAAAATTCAAATCTGGTTTTATCAAGGGGTTTAGTAAATATATCTGCAAGTTGATTTTCAGTTGGAACAAAATCAATACACACATTTCCATTAACTACATGATCTCGTATAAAATGATGTCTAATTTCAATGTGTTTTGATCGTGAATGATGAACTGGATTCTTTGTCAAATTAATTGCACTTGTATTATCACATTTAATCGAAATAAATTTATTTTCAACACCATAGTCTTGCATTTGTTGTTTAATCCAAAGAACTTGAGCACAACAATTTCCAAGAGATACGTATTCAGCTTCTGCTGTAGATAAAGCAACTGAGTTTTGTTTCTTTGAAGACCATGAAATCAATTTATCTCCTAAAAATTGGCAAGTTCCAGATGTACTTTTTCTATCTATTTTACAACCAGCATAATCAGCATCAGAAAAACCAATCAATTCAAAATTTTGATTCTTTGGATACCAAATTCCTAATTTTGCAGTACATGCAATATATTTGAATATCCTTTTAACAGCTTTTAGATGATTTTCAGTTGGATTACTTTGGAATCTAGCACATATACACACAGCAAGCAAAATATCTGGCCTTGAAGCAGTAAGATATAACAAAGATCCAATAAGGCTTCTATAAAGTTTTTCATTGATTTTCTTACCTTCTGAGTCAGCATCTAACCTGATTGAAGTACTCATTGGTGTAGTCACTTGTTTGTTGTTTTCATAACCAAACTTTTTCAGAATTTGCCTTGTATATTTCTCTTGATGAAGAAAGATTCCTTCTTTAGTTTGTTTGATTTGTAGACCCAAGAAGAAATTTAATTCTCCCATCATAGACATTTCAAATTCAGCCTGCATAAGCTTTGCAAAATCTTGACAATATTTCTCATTAGTAGATCCAAAAATTATATCATCAACATAAATTTGTGCAATCAATATATCTTTATCATAATGTTTCAAAAATAAGGTTGTATCAACATTACCTCTTTGAAATCCACTTGATGAGAAAATCACTAAGTCTCTCATACCATGCCCTTGGGGCTTGTTTGAGTCCATATAAAGCTTTTCTTAATTTATATACATATTCAGGCTTGAAAGGATCTTCAAATCCTGGTGGTTGCTCAACATACACTTCCTCTTTAATATAACCATTTAAAAATGCACTCTTTACATCCATTTGGAATAAATTAAAATTCTTAAAACATGCATAAGCAAGTAGCAAACGTATGGCTTCTAACCTAGCAACAGGTGCATAAGTTTCATCATAATCTATTCCTTCTTCTTGAGAATAACCTTTTGCTACAAGTCTAGCTTTGTTTCTTACTATTTTGCCATTTTCATCTAATTTATTTTTAAATACCCATTTAGTACCTATAATGATTTATTTAAAGGTCTAGGCACTAAATCCCATACATTATTTCTTTGAAATTGATTTAATTCATCTTGCATGGCATTTATCCAATTATCATCAATCAAAGCAGATTCAACACAATTTGGTTCAATTTCTGATAATAAAGCAAAGTGACTTTCAAAGTCTTTTAGTTTTGATCTAGTTCTAACACCAGTATCTATTTTACCAATTATTAATTCAGGTGGATGTGCCGTTTTATATCTCCAAGCATTCGAGTTATCTGGTGTATTAGCACTAGCATCTGTATTACCTTCTGTTTGACCTTCTGATCTAGCTTCTGAGTAATCAGGTATCGTTGATGATTTTTCTTTGAGTGATTCTGATATAGTAGCATCATTAGTAGCATTTTTCAAAAACACAGTTGTATTATCATCATCACAATCATTTTTAATTTCTTCAACAAAACGCACATTTATTGATTCTTCAATAACTTTGGATGTTTTATTGAAAATCCGATATGCTTTACTATTCAATGAATATCCTAAAAATATTGCTTCATCGGAACGTTCATCAAATTTACCAAGATTATGAATGTTCTTTTTCACAAAGCATTTTGCACCAAACACATGAAAATAAGAAACATTTGGTTTTCTTCCTCGAAAAATTTCATATGCTGTTTTTGATGTGAAAGGTCTAATATAAACTCTATTTATGATATAACATGCTGTTGCAGCAGCTTCAGCCCATAAATTCTTTGCAACACCGCTTTCATTAAGCATTGAACGTGTCATCTCTTGTATTATTCATTTTTTCTTTCAACAACACCATTTTGTTGTGGTGTGTAAGGAGCAGAGAAATTATGACTTATACCAAATTCATCACAAAAGGAAATAAATTGAGCATTATCAAATTCTGTACCATGATCTGATCTTATAGATATAATTGAAAAACCTTTTTCATTTTGAATTTGTTTTGCAAAAATTTGAAAGGCATCAAAAGTATCGGTCTTACTTTTCAAAAACAGTACCCAAGTATATCTTGAGAAGTCATCAACTATAACAAGTCCATATTTGCTTCCTCCAATACTTGAAACTCTTGTTGGACCAAAGAGATCCATATGTAACAATTCTAAAGGTCTTTTGGTAGATATTACATTTTTACTTTTATGAGGAGCTGATACCATTTTATTTTTAAGACATGTATCACATTTAATATCTTGTTTAAAAATCATTTTTGGTAATCCAGCAACAAGATTCTTTTTGGATAACTTTTCGAGTTGATAAAAATTTACATGTCCAAGTCTTTTATGCCATAAATGCACATTATCAGATATAGAAAGAAAACAACACTCAATATCCATATCAGATGGTTTAATTAGGTAAATATTTTTCTTTCTAAATCCTTCAAACATTTTAATACCTTTATCATCATATGCATAGCATTTACTTTTCTCAAAAATCATTTTATATCCTTTGTCACATAATTGACTTATGCTTAGCAAATTATGTTTTAGTCCTTTTACAAGTGAAACATTTTCTATAGCATGTGGTGGATAACCAATCATACCTGTGGCTATAATCTTACTCTATTATTATCTCCAAATCTTACATAACCATTTTCTTTCCATACTAAATTTGTAAACAAGGAAACATCACCTGTCATATGACTTGAGCACCCACTGTCTAGGTACCAAGTTCCTTTTATTTTTGCTCCTTGTTCCTGCAATTAATCATAAAAGGCTATCAAACCCTTTTAGGAACCCAGACAAGCTTGGGTCCTTGATAAGATAAGCTCATTTTCTCCTTATTATTTACTTGATTCGAATTGAGCTTGTTCTTTTTATAAAAGCAATACTTTTCAATGTGTCCTACTTTATTGCAGAAGAAACAAGTATAGGTAGGTCTTATATATCTTGCATTTACCTGGTTCCATCTATTTTGTCTAGGATACCTTGGAGTGTATCGCTGACTGGACCTTCTGAGGTTGCCTCTGACTTGATATCTTTGTTCAGGGCACACTCTGAGGTACCTTCTGTTATTGTTTATGGGTCTATTCATTGTTTCCCTTCTGATAACAGGTTGTTGATTACATGCAACTTCCTTTGCTTTCACAAATACAGTCTTTTTCATATGGTTAGAACTACTTCCAATTTCATATCCAAGTCCATATTTATTGTTTCCAATTCTTTGACTAGAAAGTAGCATATTTAATTTTTTATCACTCTCATCAAACTTATTGAAGGTGCTTGTAATGGTTTTTGACAGATCTTCAAATCTTACTTTTAGATCTTTAATTTCATCCTTCAAAACACCATTTTCTTTTCTTAGATTACCAGAATTTTCATGCAATTTTTCATTGTCAATTTTCAGAATGTCATTTTCATCAATAATCAATTTGTTTGTTTGTTTCAAGACATCTTTCTCATTTTTTAAAGCCTTATTTTCAATGTCTAACTTAGATATGCTTACATTAGCCTTTTTGAGAGCCTTTAACAATTTGTTCATTTCTACATACATCTCACTATCTGTTATATCAGCATCAGACTCAGAGTTTACCTCGGATGCTGCCATTAAACACAAGTTGGCTTCTTCTTCATCTTCACTTGCAGCTTCTGATTCAGCTTCTGACTCATCCAAGTCGCTCCAGGTTGCCATCATCGCTTTGTTCTTCTTTTTGAACTTCTTCATTTTTTCAATGAGAGATGGACATTCATACTTTATATGTCCTGGCTTCTTACATTCATAGCAAATGATTTCCTTCTTCTCTTTTCTTTGTTCTTTTTCTCTATATAGTTCACCTGCATCACCTTTGTAAGTTTTTCTTTTAGTAAATTTGAACTTTTTACCTCTTTTATTCCTGAGCATTTTATTGAGCCTTCGTGCCAGCAAAGTAATGTCTTCATCATCACTGTCATCATCATCTTCGGTTTCTGCTTCACTGACTTTCTTAGCTTTGAAAGCTATGGCTTTCGTGCTTGTTTCAGCTTCTTCCGTGGTGTCCAAGTGAGATTCATATGCCATGAGTTTTTCTTTCAGCTGACTAAGAGTCAATCTCTTCAAGTCTTGAGCCTCCTCAATAGCAGTCTTTTTCGCATCCCACGTTCTAGGAAGAATTCTGAGTATTTTCCTCACCAAATCTGGTTCAGGGATTTTCTTACCAAGTGATGTCAGTTCATTAGATATGGCAGTGAATCTATCAAATGCATCCTTTATTTTCTCATTAGATTTGAACTTAAAAAGCTCATATTTCTGAAGTAATGCATTGATCTTAGTATCTTTTATAGTTTCAGTTCCTTCATATGTCATGCATAAAGTGTCCCATATTTCTTTTGCAGTTTCACAACATGATATCACATAAAATTCAGATGATGCAATAGTCATGAGTAAGAGATTCTTAGCCTTGGAATTTGTCTCAATCAGCCTCTTCTCTGGTAGAGTCAACACTTCATCATCAGAAATCGTTACAGTATGATCACCATGTGAGATAACCTGCCAAGAATCAAAGTCGTTAGCTTTAATGTATGTGGACATCCGCATTTTCCAATATGCAAAATTCGTGCCATCAAAGAAAGGAGCCTTGTTCATTGCAATGTTGTT
Source organism: Combretum micranthum (assembly GCA_024138025.1). Lineage (NCBI taxonomy): Eukaryota > Viridiplantae > Streptophyta > Magnoliopsida > Myrtales > Combretaceae > Combretum > Combretum micranthum. Next base: position 118,765 of record JAMXBD010000265.1, read on the forward strand.
ATCAGCCATTTTCAAAGATCACTCAATTAATCAAAAGAGAACCGCTCTGATACCAATTGTTGGTCCCGAAAGAATAACCAAGAGGGGGGTGAATTGGTTATTTAATAAAATTTAACCTTTTTCAAATTCAACCAAATTCACTTACTTAGTTACTCAAATTAAATGGCTTCTAAAACTCTATTTTAAATATATTGATAAATTTCGAATAATATCAGACAAGATCAAGTTTGCAAATAATTAAAAAATATGTTAATAAAAATTTATTTTGCTCCCAGTTACTCTCTGACTGATCTTCTGAGTTCAATGTTCAGTAGAACTTAAATTTCCAGTTACTCTCTGACTGGTCTTCTGAGTTTATAATGCAGCAAGAATAAACAATAAAATATGCACGAAATTAAAAAGATAAGGTAGAAAAGAGATTGCAAGATCGATTTATAGAGGTTCCGCCTCGAGCGTCAATCCTCTCTTCCAGCTCCAAGCCGGGGACCCGGTATTCCACACCGGTATGTTCCACTATTTCCAAAAGAAATGAGAATACAAGCTTGTTCTTCAACAAAGAACTTCAAACACTCTGCTCAGCCTATCTAGCTTCACTCAAGCTATTTACTGATCTACAGAGACTAAATGTAACTCTCACTTCTACACAAATCTCATTCAAGATATACAATGCTTTGAAACAAAAGAATAAACGTTTCTAAAATTTCAGCTCAAGGAAAATTTCGAATGACAGTAATTTTGCAAGAGATTCTCAAAGGCTTTTGATTATTCTCGTCTTTTTCACACCTGTCTTCATGTCTTCGAGATATTTAAATTTAAAATTCTCCTTCTTCTTCGGTTGAAAACGGTTAGTGAATTCGAATTCAAAACAATTGGATAGATGATAATCTCCAGTAGTTCCTGATTTTGTGCTTGATATACTTCTGTGATTATCCAAATCTTATCTTGCTGTTGATAACGTTGATGTTTATCCATATCATTGTTTGACCATCTTGAAGATAGACTTTCTCGTGAAATATCTTCTAAATCCCAAAAGAATAGGATAGAATCTTTCCTTCTTGATCTGACTGTCAAACTTGATAACAAAACGAATTCTATAATCATTGAATATAAACCCAAGCCATAAATAACAGACATAATCTGATCTTTGATTAATTTAATTTTTCTGTCATAGCTTTTGAGTTTTTATACGTTGAAAAAAAAATCGAATCCCCTTGGATATAATAACCAACTTTGTGGAACATTTGAATGTATTACCCAAATACACTCAACTTTGGAGCTGGGTCTTCAAAATAATAAAATAATTTTGAAAGATTCGAACTGTGATCTTTTTGTGCGAATCCTGTTCTTGTTCCCAGTTTACCTTCTGAGTTACCTTCTGAGTAGTTTTGTTTGTCGCTCAGCCGTTTCACTCTCTGAGTTTCCTTCTGAATACTTTTGTCTTTCTATTTTGTCTCTGAACTACTTTCTGATTTATCTTTAAATTTTCATAACTTCTTGCTTAGCTCTTGAAAACTCTTACTTCACTTATCACATTAAATTGAGATTTCTGCATACTCAAAAATTCATTAGTAATACTTAATCTTTTTGTTATCATCAAAACATCAAAAGAGAAATACTAAATATATATATATATATATATTAAAAGATTGGCTCCATTTTCCTTATTAAAGAAAATTTCTCTTTAGTTTGTTGAGGCAGTATCATTATGATGATGCATGTAGAGTATGTAGTATGGAAAAGAATATCACATAATAATGTATAGAAGATATAAGAGGCAATAACAAGAAAAATAATAAGGTCAAGTATTGCGAACCTTAGCTTCATCGAGGTATTTCGGGACTGAGAATAGACTAGTCCCAAAGAAAAAGAAAAAGAAAAAAAAGAAAGAGCATAATAAGAGTAATAATAATAAGCATTTTAGTGAGAGTTAATAAGCATTTATGCTTTAAGAAATATAGATATACATATACTTAATATATATATAGTTATATTAGAAGCATAATAACAATAATATCACATAATAACATAATAATAACAAAATAACATAATCGGAATTCTTGATATGTGCAAGAACAAAACATGAACATGTTGCTGCTTCCATAACTCACATGAGTTTTAAGAAACAACACCATAGTCATGCTAAGTTACATGACATAGGAAAATAAATAGTTGTAGGAGACTTTTACCTAAAGATATGTATTTGTTGAGTAATGGATGTAGGAATATGTGGGTAGTAATATGTGGAAGATGGTTTTTGTGTGTAGAAAAGAAAGTTGGAAAGAATTGTGTAGAGAGGATTTTGGTAAAGAGAATTTGTGGAGAGATTTTGGTAGAGTTTTGTTATGTGAAAGTGGATATGTGAAAGAAGTAGAGGAAAGGGGGTATTTATAGTTGAAGATGGAGGGAATTAAGTGTAATAAAATAAATTGAAAAAGAAAAAGAAATAAGAAGAGAGGGAGATGGGGTGCTGGGTTTGCATGGCAAAATGGGGAGAGAATTTAATTAAATTTGTAATTTGTAATAAAAAATAAGTAATATGTAAGATATTATGTGATTAGAGATGTATGAAGAAGGTAAAAAGTGAGACAATAGATGGATAGGTAGTAAGAATAAATAGTAAGAAAAAATAAAGATGAATCAATAGTAATGAATAATGGGAAAAAATAATGAATAGTAAACAAGACTAATAATTTACCGATTGTAAAGAAAATACGCATATAAATGCGATATCTGATATTTTTAGCTATCGAACAATTATAAACCTGATATTTTTTGGATTCCTTACATTATTATGAGTCTAGTGGTGTTATCGGAATATTTTTACTGTCTTCTGTATCAAGGCATGGTTTTCGAAAACTGATTCGGTTCAGATCCGAAATACACTAGAAATTTGTGAATCTTATATTTTTAAGCTTCCTTATATATTACGAACTATTATCCATAATTATCACAATTTTGTTGTCTAGGGTTTAAGAGCGAGGGATTGCCAGATTTAAATTCTAGGGTTTGTTATAGGTTTTGTTGACTTTAAGGTTTCCAGTTAACTTCTGGTTATGGGTTTAAACTTAAGACTTGGCATAAAAACCTAAGGGTTTATAGAGTCAAAGACAACCCAAACGCTAAAACGTACCTCCATCACCCCTTGACAGGTAACCAATACTGTTAGTAATACAGCAATAAAATTTCCTAATTCTACAAGCTTTGTAAGGAGGGCAAAAGCCTTAAGTAGCACCCCAAGCTACTCCAGCAAATGTATTTGTTGAACTACCTGTTGTACCCCTTATAGTACCTTAAAGAACACGAACTCCCACACCATCAGCTGTTTTACCAAAAAAGGTAGATTAGCCTGCTGAGCCGGCTACTAAAAGTCAAGCGCTACCTCCTGCTATGCATGAGACGTAGTTTCCTCAATTACATATCCCATGACCTCAAAGAAACATGCTTCCAAGTTTATCAAGTGCAATCGATAATTCAAAGTGTTCTAGGAAAACCTGAAGAGGTAAAATGGGTTAGCTCAAGTGAGAGTACCTGATGCCCTTAAAGTGCCATTGGAATGTATATACTAGGGTTAATAGCTAGGATAGGGTATGACTCAAAGGAATGAGTTTTACCACAACCAACATATGGGAAGATTTCAGAGAGTTTTTAGGGAAGTACTTTCCAAGCTCTTAAGAGCAAAGTATAGTATAATTCGATGAATCTTGCACAAGGGAGTAAAAGTATTGATGAAATAAACACGAGTTTAATAGGTTTTGTAGTTTGCTCTAAGTACTTATAGAGATAAAATGACTGAAAACACAAACTTTCATGGTTGGTTTAGCCCCATTATCAGAGAAGGCTTGCTAATTAAGAAGGCTTGCTAAGTTTTAAGATTGAAGATTTCTCTATCCTAGTGAAAAAGGAACGAGTATCGAACGTCTGGGATGTATGAGCCAGAAAGTACAAAATAGGGTCAAACTTTCGAAAGAGACTCTATGACAATTCTTGGAACGAGTTCAACTCCTAAAAAAAAAGTTCCTTAAGACATCTAGGACACATGGTAAGTACTTTTTACTCTCTTATTTTCAAAGGATTTGATCATATTTCTGATACTTTTTTAACTAAATTTTTGGGAAAATGTGTTTTTAAATGCTTAATTATGTTTTCATCTCTTAAGATGAAGAAGTGAATAAACAAAGAAGTTCGGATCATATTTTGAGAAAAACAAAGCTGCTGGAAGATCAGACTTCTATCGATGGCAAAACAGAACCTTCAAGGCTAAAATTTGAAGAAAGAACAAGTTGACGCTAAAAATGTGAAGTCGTATCCTTAGGTCGAGGCTAAAACTATCCCACGACAAGTACATCGAAGACTTGGAAGTTTCGAAGCTGAAGTAAGTCGAACCCTGATATCGATCCTTCGATAGGAGCACACTTCACCTCACGACAATGATTTTTGACAGAAGATTGTCACAAAGAATCCGAGTCCTGATGAATAAAGGTCAAGTCCTAAAGAGAGAGCTCGATCAGCACCCCGTGACATAAATAAAATGCGTGTTTTTTTTGTTTGTACGTACGCATAAGTAATGAAGGCAAAATTGTTATTGAGATCTTCCACATAGGCAAATCAGAATCCAAAGATTTCCTTCTAGAATAAGACTATGAATAAACACGATAGGTGCATTGTAATACAAGTAATCATATGTATAGATTTTAACCTAGTTTTAGTGCAAAGAGCCCTCAATGAAAGAGTTGATTTCTTCTTGCTGGGTTCTCTGAATTTTTTGGGTAAATTGTTTTAAATTGTGTTTTGTAATTCCCTGTGAGAACATTGCACTTAATTGAATTTATTATTTGATCGAGTTTATTTCTCCAGTTTTTTATATCATAAAATCTGACCTCATGGAGAGTAATCTTCCTGACTTAGGGTTTTGTTGGATCCCAAATTTCGATTCATGTGACTTCAACTGGACATTTATGTTTATTGCGTGGGAATTTGTATTAAATAGCTTGAGTTTAACGAATGAGTCTAATTAGGTGGTACATCTTATTAGATTCACCTGATATTCATTAATTGGACCGAGGAGGAGATTTTTAATGAATAAGATCTAAACCATTGATGAAGTTGATCATAGTTAGCTCGAGAGAGTAACCATGAAAATTTTTGTCACTTGGTTTTAAATACCAACATGGGTTTTCAAACAGCAATTCTTGAACTTTATGCGGATTTAAGGCTATTGATGGTTAGCTCGAGAGAGTAACATATGGTTTTAATTTTAGAATCACTAGCTCAAGAGATGTAGTTTACATTTGTTAATCTGACGTGCAAATACACTAGCAAACACTTAATTTGAGTTTGAATCAAAATCGCATGATAGGAGTTGGCGAAGCAATCCTAAGTTTCCTCTTGCGTAGTTACAAATAGATTCTTTTATTTTGCCCTAAAAAATTTCCCTATGGATAGTCTAACCTAGCATAGCTTCCTTGATTTCCATTATCATCTTCTAAATTTCTTTGGCTAGATAGTAGAATATAAGTGAGTAAGATAGTTGTAACCATTTTCCGTTGAGATCGATATAATATTTTCTATGCTACTTTCAATACGTGCGCTACCTAAAGTGTTGTAATTACTAATCGAAGTTAAATAGAACATATTAGTTTATAGATTTGAAAACTTCAACTTCGTATTGTTAAAACATTTTCAATTTAATTGCAATACCAAGAAACACAAACCAACCCCAAGCCAAGTTTTCTGGCACATACCGGGTAATCGGTTTTAGATTCATGAAAATGGAGCCTAACAAGCACTATTTGAAAATAAGTCTTCCACTGGTCTAGTCACTAATCTTTGTAAATATTTATTGTTCTAGTTTTGTATATACCATTTTTGTATTGTTTTTATGCAAATAGATTTTCTTTTGTATATATTTGTCGTTTTGTACATTTTTGTTTTTTTTTTCATTGTTTATCTTGTAAATATCACTAAACCTTTTATTTTCATAATCTCTTGTGAATATTTTGTATGTACCTATTTTATTTTTGTATATATTTCTGTTTTTGTTTGTTGCTGTAAATAGCATCTTAATAATCAATTTTCCTTTATTCTTAATTGTTTAATTTTATTTAAGTATATAGTTATTCTTTTTATAGTAGTTTTTAGTTTCCTATTTAGGTATATTGATTGATTCTTTATAATAAAATATAGGATTATGACTAGGAGTAATAATACTTTATTGTTTCCCTTTAATCCGAAATCACAACGAATAGGAATAGTTCGGCATCGACTCTTTAGTGAACCAAACCCTTTAAACGTAATGGCTTAGGAGAATCAAGGACATGTGTTTCAAGGAGACAATCCCCTTACTAGGAATAATAATCTGCCTAGAACAATGCTTGAATACTGTAGATCCAGTCTAGATGGGACAAGTGCTAGTATAGTAAGACCCAAAATTGCAGCAAACAATTTTGTCAATATCATCCACATGGTGTAGCAATTTGTATAGTTTGATTGATTACAAGATGAGGATCCAAATACTCATCTGCAACAATTTCTTAAGATTTGTGACGCCTTTAAGATAAATGGTGCCACGAAGGATGCAATCAAGCTAAGATTATTCCCTTTTTTCTCTTAGGGGGAATGCGAAGAAATGGTTTCACAATCTACCGAATAATTCAATTACTACGTGGCAGCAGAAGCCAGAGAATTTCATGAGAAAATACTTTCCACCCTCTAGAGCAGCTAACTAACAGCTGATATCACCTCTTTCCATCAATTAGAGAGTGAAACACTCTATAAAGCTTATGAAAGGTGGAAGGATTTACTTGGAAAATATCCACACCACAGTCTACCTGAATGGACACAAGTCCAAACGTTCTATAATAGTCTAAAATATGCAACAACGTAATTGACTAATGCAGCAACAGGTGGGAGTTTGAATAATAAGTCTCCAAAAGAATGTTTGAACTTGTTTGAAGACATGTAGAATAACCACTACTGGTGGTCATCTACAAGGGCTAAGAAAGAGAAAGTAGGAGGAGTTTTTGAGCTGGATATGGTCACGAAGCTTGCATCCTAGATTGAAGCCCTGAGTAGGAAAGTGGCGAACCTAACTATGAGGCAAGTCAACATACTGGAAGAAGGGATAACTTCAAGAAATGTGGAGTATGTTAATAATTTCAATAGCCAAAGGAATGACCCATATAGCCAGACCTATAACCCACGCTAGAGAAATCCCCCAAATTTTAGGTGGAGTAATATAACTTTTCTCAATCTGTTAAAACCCCCAAATTTCAAAAACAACAAGGTTAGGGTCAAGGATCAAGTATTTCTAATATAATTTCTTGGAAGATCTGATTTCTCAAATTTATTAAAGCTTCTGGGAATAGGCAGCAGGGAATTAAGCTACCATGAGGAACCATCAGCTTCCATCCATAATTTGGAGGACACAGCTTAGCCAGATCTCAAAAAACTTTCTAACAACCTCATAGTTTCACTGCCCTCAAACACTAAAGCCAACCTGAGAGAAATAATGAAGAACTAATTTTCACTCCTATGATGATATCTTATAGAATTTTTCCTTGTTTTGATGAAAAACAATTTCTGCTCTAATGTTTTGATATTATGATGAGAGAAGATGGGATAAAGGTTGTCTTGTTTGTTTTGGCGAATTGTAGGACCTTTTAATAGGTTGTTTTCAGCCTATTTAATTTTTGAATGGTGAATGACTGAGTTTTTGCTTAACAAGATTTGTTTCTTTTAGCTTTGTTGCTTTGAACTCTTTTTGTAGGTATTCCTTGAATAATTTTTGCTTCAAGTCAACTTAATGGTTAAATAATAAATCAAACTCTGAAGTCGAGCCCTCAACTTCAAGCCGCCCCACAATTCTTTAATTCTTTCGCTCTTTTTTCAAGTGTAATAAAAAGGGACTTTCTATGTTATCGCAACAATTCTTTAATTCTTTATCCTTTAGGTGGTGATGTAAATAAATAAACAAAATTAATTCTTTTCGTTTATAATAATTAATGAGACCGTGATTTTAAAATCAAGCCCAAAAGTTAATCTAAACAAAAGAGTATAAAAGGAGACGTTCCAACTGTACATTCCCTCTTTGAAAGCGACAGACTTGACTCATGACACACAGACGACTCAACCCGGATGACTCTGCACGCTCACGACAACACGACCTTAATGTGACGCGACTACTTTGACCAACAAAGGTTGTGGATTCCCTTTTCCATTCTTATTTTATTGGTATAACAATATTGTACTTTGAGATTCACATTTCTCTAATTAATTAAGGTCAACATGTTTCAAACTCTTATATGTGATTATCTTGATGGGTGTGAAATCAAAAGATCTCATTTCTTTTATGTAAAATTACTTATGAAGATTTTATGTGTTTAGTAATTGAGATTTGTTTGCTGCGATTCTAAGTTTTACGTCAAGGTCTTCATAGATTTTCTATCTTTTAAAATTCTTCATGTACAAGAAGTTATATGAGGGGTATCTTAGGGTTTGTCAAATTGATCAAGTTTTGTTACAGTTTCCATCGTTGGCTCATACTAGCTGTTAATGATCCTGGACTTCCTTATGATTGGTCTAGCTATTTAATCCCAGCATGTTCCCCACAACCTAGCTCTTCATCATTTGGCACCTACAACCGTCCATCGTTTTTATCACATCCCCATCATCTACCATGTATTTGGTATATTTTCCTTCTTGAATTCCCTTCCTTATTCTCTGTATTATCTTATTGTAACGCTGAACTTCTTTAATTCTTTGTACTAAAGTGGGTTCCATCACCCCATTTGCCATCTCCGGCTCAGCGTCTCTTCTTGTGAATTCGATACTTAACCCTTCAAACTTTTCCATTAATTTCTTTTGATTAATACGCAAGACTGCTACTTTCTCTGTGGTCCTTACAACTTAAAACATCAACAACCGCATTTGCTTTCCTTGGGCAAGATTAATTCCCTAAATCGTAATCTTTAATTAGTCTAAACCATCACTTATCTCGTGCTTAACTCTTTATGTGAACAAATACTTGAGGCCCTCGTGATCGGCATAGATCTCCCGCCTTTACCATAGAGGTAGCGCCTCACATCTTTAAAGCAAATGCCACTGTGGCTAAACCCAATTCAGGTATAGGGTAGTCCTGTTCGTGTGGCCTTAACCATCTTGAAGCGTAGACAATCACTTCTTCCTCTTGTATGAGTACACATCCGAGACCATTTCTCGATGCATCGCCCTGAATTATGTAGGGCTTCTTAGGAATTGGGTAGTACCAATATCGGAGCGAAAACAAGTCCCTGCTTGAGTTCTTGAAGGCGTCGGTCCCTCTTTTCTGCCTATGTAAACCTTTCATTCTTTTTGGGTTAATTGGATCCAGGGTTTAGCTATCTGGGAGAAATCCTTAACAACTTTCTATGATGCCTGCCAAACCTGAAAAACTTCTTACTTCCATCACTATTTTGGGTGGTTTTCCAATCCATCGCACTTTTATCCTTTCAGGCTCCCTAGATATATATTCTCTTGATGCTATGCGGTCCAAAATGAAATCCTATCCAGCAGAAATCACACTTGGAGAACTTGGGGTATAACTTATGTTTTCTTAAGTTTGTAATGCTACGCATAGGCGCCCTTCATGCTACTTGCACGTCCATGAGTAGATAAGGTTATCATCCATAAAACTTTCACACAATTATCTAGTAAAGGCTTACACGCCCGGTTTATCCAGTCCATGAACGCAACACAAACAATTATTAATCCAATGACATCATCAAGAATTTATAATGTCCTTATATAGCTCGAGATGTTGGTTTAGGCACATTTCCCGGCTTAGTACTTTAACTGAGGTATCCTAATCGAAGATCGGTCCTTGAAAATACACTTATCCCTTGTAGCTGGTCCAGCAAATCATCGACCTTAGAAAGTGGATACCTAATCTTGATTGTATCTCCATTTAGATACCCCACTGGGTTGATGTGGAGACGGAAAGGATGAGAAAAGAAATGGAAATCTATAAGGCAGCATTAGATGAAGTGCTGAGGAAAATGAAAGAGGAATCCGTGAAAGAAGTAGATGATTATTTAATGGGGTTGAGAGAAAGAGACCAAGTAAGGGAGCAGCAAAAAGCCGACTTCATATTTGCTCAGACAATGTCAAGTCATGAGGAAAGAAATGCTACAAGATATTATGAAAACGTTTCTAGTAAACCATCAGAGCCAGTACCCAATGAAACCTATTCATGTCCTTCAAAAGAGATAAAAGGCTTAGTTGATGATGATTTTGATGATTCATTTTCGAAAGCAGTCCTGAGCGAAGTCCAAATAAAGGTATAACAAAACACGAGAAATCTAATTTTAAGATGGCCAAGAGCTCTAGAAACAATTTGATGAAGAGTTGGAGCTCCTGTAAAAACAAGAGGAAGCTGGAACCTGCAAGGCACCACCCCAAACAATAACTATAGAGAGGAGACCAAATCAACAACAAGAAAGGGACAGGGTAGAGAAGGAAGAACCAGCTGTAGAGGAAGAAGTAGAGATCAACCAAAGGAGCTCAGGCCAAGGAGAGGTAGAAGGAGTGAATTTTCAAAAAGCATACAATACTGGCTTGGAGATGCTCCAAAATAATTACTCAAGAACAGATGTGCTCAACAAGGTCTTTCATCCCGCGACAACAATCAGAGAAGTTTCTAATCTTCTCATTTTCATTTTTCATCTTGCTTTGTTTTACTTGTTGTTTAATTTCCTCTATTCTAATGCATGCTTAAAACATTAAGGACAATGTTTAATTTAAGTGTGGAGGAAGGGTTTTAGCAAGATGAAGGGTTGAATTCAAAAGTCTAAAATAATAGAGTGTGTTTTGAAGTGATTGTCACTCCCCAAGGGTAGTCTAAAGGTAACAGTTCGCCGCAAGCTATATAAGACTTAGGAATTGTTACCACAACCATTCCAAAGTCTCGTACAGATGTAAAGCGTACCTTTACAACAATAGAATACATGAACCAATTGAGATAAATAGTCTAATTTGACATATTATAAGCATTAGGATATAAACCATGAGTCTACATAATTAATTACAAAGGTCTAGAGGCATTTCCCTGCAAAATAATATCAAGCTTAAAAATAGTCTTTTACAGTGACCCGATAAATAAGAGAGTTTCCTATGGAAGTCTACACAAAACTAAACATAAACTTCTAATGGAAACTCATACTTCTGGTACCTGCTCGGTAGGATGCCTCGGCCTTAACCAAATATACGGATACTACAATAAGAAAAAGCTGTGGGGGCATAAGCTACACTAGCTTAATGAGTGAATACTTCCATAAAAACATTTGTAACAAATCAATCAATTAAGTTAATTATTCAATCGTATGGAATGCATCAACCACATGAACAAACAATCATATGATCAGCCGGAAATCATATGTGAATGAATTTACGCCCCCCATTCGGGGTTAACAGATTAACGAATATTGCGGTATTATCGTTGAATTAATAAGCCGTTTATGGATCACGGATAACCAACTTATGTCGTTAATAGATCATGATTAACCAACTCATTTGTGTCGTTTATGAATCACGATCAACCAACTTTTAGCTGTTTACGGATCATGGGTAACCAACATATGCTAATGCTCCATCCCCATCGTGAAGTGATTATATCCGTATTAATTTATCAATCCGAATAGTCATTAATACCAATTTCTTAGGTGATCCAGAAATTTCGCAGATAATCATTCCTATAATACTCTAAACAAGCATGAGTTAATCACCCGATTCTGATATTCTTAATATCATTTCTCCATTCGACAATAAACATACATAATCCCTCATAATTTCCATCATGCAATTCCATTTTTATCTTTTTCCTTATGATCTAGTGCAACTATTTGCTACAATCACAAGCAAGAATGAAATTACGAAGTAATACTCACTCGATTATTGGTCGCCGGTCTCTTAGTAATAGTAATCCAATGGTAATGAATCATCGAGATCTAAGTCTCCTACACGAAAGAAATACCCAAATGAGTTGTAGGCCCTGGAAAATTTCAACAGATAATTCTAAAGATGAACTTAGGAAATAAAACCCTGAAAGTCACTCCGAGTTAAAATCGAACTTCGACGAGTCCCAAATTCCGAAAGAATCCAGAAATTCTGGGTTGTGAGAAGAATAAGAAACCTCATAGACAAATAGCAACCCAATATACTTCCATTCTAAAACCCCTACGTACGATAAATTTTCTAATTAGCTATAACTTACAAATTCAGGTAAAATGGAGCCCTAAAGCAAATTGCTAAGAAGTAGATAATGATTAACCTTCGGGAATAAAACCCAATCCAAAGAATTCCGAGAACATTGTGAGATACTAAGTTCTTATGAAATCGCCCTTAAAATAAATCTCACCAATCAAATAAGTCATGTAAGTATAAAATATTAGTTTTTATTTTGGCAATGGGGCGAACCGGAAGGTCAACCCGGAAACCTAAGTCCTTGAATCTCCCGAGAAACTCCATACCTAGACCCGGCAATCGCGTATTCCTAAACCCAGGAGTGGAACAAGAGGAAAAAGGGTGTAATCGGTTCGTATTAAGTCTAGGATACTCTGTAAAGATGAGATCAATGAAATTCCGACCTATTCCAATCAGATCAGGTGCCAGTTTCGAAAAACGCGCTCTGGGATTCGAAATGTTAAGAATATGTTTTAACGCCGTTAGACTTATATTTCTAAAGGATCTCTAAGTTATTAGTTTTACAAATTTTCACATAGCTAGAATTATCTAATTTTACAAATCTGTTCGTATTTCGTTACTACCGGTAATTAGTGAGTCTTCCAGTACGATTTAATATTTTAGTCACCTAAAGGGTTATTATATTATTATTATTATTATTTATTATTATTTATTATTTATTATTATTATTTATTCTTATAAGGTATACCCTAGTTCTCCTAGTGATCGGATAGTAATCGGACGAACTTTGGAAACCGGAGAACGAAACCCTATATCGGTCCGATTCCAGCTTAGTGATAGGAGCCTAGAAACCCTAGATCCGGCCTTCCTTCGATTTCATAATAAAAGAAATTTTATAAAGTAAATGAATTTGAATTATTGTTCTAAAGTACATTTTAAACCTTTGAAAGTTTTAAATCCGGGAATTTTTCAATTCCAGGCCTTCCCGAGCTCAATTACGGAAAAGCGTGCCCCGGACCACGGAGTCAGAAAAATGTTCCGGAATATTCATTAGAACCGTAATTTTATAAGGATTCCAAAAATATCAATTTATAATTTTCCGAGCTATAAAAATTACAGTTATAGCTTTTCCCGTGTTTCCGTTACAACCGGTAAAGTAGATGTCTTGTCTACTATTCACAAGTACAACCTACACTACACACTACCCATACCCTATTCTTACATCCTTACAACCACTCAATTATATTTTCTTTTCCAAGAAATTTTTGTCTCCTATTAAATTAACACTTTTATTACATTTATTACACAATTTCAAATTTATCAAATTTCAACACACACACACACACCTAAAGTGTGGCCGGCGCCCCCCCCCCAGTTTCCCTCTCAATTAAATTATTTTTACTACTTTTTTTATTAACTAAACCCTAATACACTTAATATATATACTAAATATTCTCTCTCTCTCTTCATTTTCTTCTTATTTCAAATTGTAAAAAAAAAACCCTCCCCTTTCTCTCTAAGGATGCCGTGAGCCCCTCTCCCCCATTCCCTCACATTTCCAACTTTGTTTCTTCTCTTTTTCACTTCAAGACTCCATTGGTATGTGTATTTAAGCTTTGTTTCTTCCTACTCTTGTAATGGCAAAGCTATATCTTGTGTGTTTTCTCATTTAATCCCAATGAGCTCATGCTAGGGACATGAAAACACATGAACAAGAATATCAAGCCATCACAAGACATGGATCTAATGTTTAGATGTGTTTTTGTTAAGATCTCATCTTGTTCATGCATGTAAAGTAGTGATCTTGCATATATATTGTTGTTCATGCCATGAGATCCATGATTTATGCATCATACTTAGTAGATCTAAAGTTTAGATACCCACATTGTCATTTACATGTATGATCATAGAGTTATTTTCATTTTCATGCATTGATGATCACAAAAATGTAGTCTTGTATATGTATAGAGATGTTAGATAGTGGATATTCATATATAGAAGGCGAGAACATTGAAAAAGGAAGGACTTTGTCAAAAATGAAATGTTGAAAATTCGGATGAAATGGAAACCCTACCTTGAAAACTACCAAAATCATTTTTAAACTCATATTTCATAAGAAAAATGAAGGGTATGTGTAATAGGCATGTTGAAAGAATTATTTTCATGAGTTTAGATGAGTTTAGGCATAATAAAAATAAGAAAACAAGAAGTGAAGTTAGAAGGAAAAATATTGACTTTGGATGTGTAGTCAAATTCGTAATTTTGGGTAATGCCTATATAAACACTTAGTATTTAAGTCTAAATTGGATATTTTATAAGCTAAATGAAGTCCTTAGATAATATACATATTGGAGCTTCAATTTTTAATGCATTAGACAAGTTTTTCCTTAAGAAAAATGCAAGAAAATGAAATTTAGAAAATTCGGATTTTTACAAAAAGCTAGTTCAAAGACATGTTTACCAAATGAAAAATGGGAATTTTTATGCATGAATGGAGGCCATGATTAATATAGACCTTGAGAACTTATTTTTAGTTAAATAATAAGTGGATTACAAGATTAAAAGTCAAAGAAACCCTAAGGAGTATAATGTGGAAAAATAGCTTCTTAGAAATAATCTTTATGAGAATTTCCCAACACTTAAGAGTTCATATAAGTTTATTATCACAAAAGTTATTATGACCATGCATATATTAAGTTCATCACATGGCATTCATGTTAGTAATTCATTCCCATATCATTCATGCATGAATCATCATCTAGGAACACTTCTTATCAAAAGCAAAACAAATTTTTGAGATTGGAACACTTGCGGAACAGATCTGATCCCACTGTTCCGTGGCCCTACTATTTTCAAAACTTGAAAATAATACTAGAAATAGATAGATCTTTCGAAGTAGATAGAGATCGATATAAAATTTGCGAAATTCCGAGTTAAAATGACCGAGTTATGGCCGTTTTAAGTTGGAACTTCCGCAAATAGCGAGAATTCCGATTTTGTGAAGTATAGATACATAGTTTGAATTAGTTTAGTGATGAGATTCTCATTAGGCTATTTTTATTTGGTAGGTGAACCCGAGTACGACAATACCGTATCACCCGACCATCGTCACTAAGAGACCGGCGTACCATGGCCGAGTGAGTTCCTCTTCCGATTTCAATTATTGCTTGTGATTGTAATATAGTTGCACTAGTTGTTAGGTGAAGATAAAAAGGAAAATTAGGTATGATGGGGTTATATGGGATTTATATATTGTCTGTTGTTGATGTGTGAAATGAACCTTAAGAAATATCGAAACCGGGTGTTAAGCTATGGATTGATTGTCTAGTGTGTTATATTGAATGTCTGCGAATAATTGTTGGCCACCTGAAAGAATCGAATTAATGAATATTTGACTCAATTGTAATTGGATTCATTCATAACACGATGGGGATGGAGCATTAGCATTGGTTGGTTTTTCGTGATCCATAAAACGAATACTTGTTGGTTAATCGTGATCCATAAAACGAATACTTGTTGGTTAATCGTGATCCATAAAACGAAATATTATCAGTTGACCGTGAGCTTAAACGGCGTCGTACTGCAGGATTCGTAAATCTGCTAACCCGGGATGGAGGGCGCAAGTCCATCCACATATGATTTCCGGCTGGTCATATGTTTGCTAAACTCACTTGTTGATGCATTTCACTTGGTTGCTTAATTACTTGGTTGAATGTGTTGTGTTAATTGTAATTCGGAAGTTCCACTCACTAAGCTAGTGTAGCTTATACCCCTATAGTTTCCTGTTGCAGTATGAGTACCTTTGGCTTTCTCCGAGGACCCGTGGACACCAGGTACGGCTCTTAGATATTAAGGAGCTTTTGATGAGGCCGGGCCTAAAGATTAGAAATGGACTTTAATTCCGTTTCCCGAACCGGTATTTGAAGGGTAATGTAAGGAAATGTGTGGATTGAGAATTGGTAACTGGTGTTATCGGGGGTATGCCCCCTAGATCATGTAATAGAATAATTCTCTGTATGACGGTTATGGTTTACATTCTTGCTGCTGTGTATATCTCTTTAAGCTACTACGAAACAAAGTATGATCTATAAATGTTGAGAGCGAGCCTTACACTCGATGTTTAAGCTCATGGGGAGACTAGGGATGTCTTACTTGAGATTAAATGTTGAGTGTGGCGGACTGTCGTGTGTAGGGCACACTTTGGGGCATGACATGAGTATTTCAACTCTTAACTAATCCATTTTATTTCATAAAAACTATTAAGTTCGTAATTCTCGTCATTAGTGGAAATTCCAACTTAAAATGGCCATAACTTAGTCATTTAAACTCAGAATTTCTTAAATTATATATCGATTCCTATCTACTTCGAAAGATCTATCTAATTCTAGTATAATATGTCAATTTTGAAAACTTTTAAGTCTCGAAAAGATCCAAACAGATCTGATAAGTTACTGAATTCCCATTTTCGAAATTGTTTTTGTGAGGAATTATGATATTCTACTATCCATGCCAAATATGCATGCAATAATAACAAATCACTATCATGAATGGTATGTTATGGGCTTCCTATATGCATATTCATGATGATATTCTATTAGAAAATATTTTTGAAATTTCCACTTTACAAGACATCATGAATATTTAATCTAGTAAGTTCAATTTTGTGTTCTTGACCAATCACACTTGTTTTAGAGATTTTCCTTAATAAAACTTACTTATTCTTGCTAAAATTACTTCTTTATCATATCTACTCCTTAAGGTCTTCATTTTTCAACATAATCCTCATTTTACACATTGTAAACAAGTGTTTCTATATTAGCTATTCCTAAATCCGAATTTTGTAAAAATAGTTTTTGAGTAATTTCTTTGAGGAAAACTCATTTGATGCTTTAAGATTTAAGGCTTCATTATTACTATCCCCTAAGGACTTCATTTCCTTAATAAAACTTCCATTTTGAGTTTGAAAAATAGGTGTTTACATATCCTCTATTCCTAGTTACGAATTTCATGTAACTATCCTAAAATCAAATTTTTCTATCTTGTAAATATTTCTTGTTTAACAAATTTCTCTTAGTAGATCTACCATTAACTTACAAAAATCATTTCCTATTGTTACCTATCCCATAAAGTCCTCATTTTTCACATAAAAATCATATTTTGGAGTTGAAAAATAGGTTTTCAAAATGTAAATCATTCTCCATCCGAATTTATAAAAGTTTGTTTTTATAAAACCAAATTTTTTCGTGAGCTTTTTGGCTCATCTTCATAAATATCCTAACTTTTAGAAGTAAAAAAACATTCATTTACATAAGAAAAGATATTTAAGACTATTCACTCATCCTACACATAATAAATGCATGAGATCTACAATATCGTGTAAAGGAATAAATGTTTAAGAGCTACAGCTAAGTGTAATGGTCATGTTATATGCATGAAATGAGATATACTACTTATGACAATGATGTAGTAGCAAGATTCCTACATGAACTAATCATTACATGAAACATATATTATGATTATGAGGAAAACACAAGCTTTAATCACAAGATCCACAACTTATGATGGCTTGATCATCATGTTCTAGTGGTTTCATTTCCCTAGCATGAAGCTCATAGGGATTTTTTTTTTTTAATCCACATATGAATGATATAGCCATTACATGTTTTTGTGGTAGTATAGTTTAGATCTATACCTATTTAGGCTTTGGAACAAGAGAGTTGAAGAAGAAAAATGTGTGTGAGTGTGTGTATGGGGAGGGGAAGGTCACGGCAACTTAGAGAGAAAGGAGAAGGAAGAAGGAGAGGGCTTGTGAATTTTTCCAAAGAGTGAAATGAAGAAAGAGAAAATAAGACATAAAGAATATATATATATATATATATAGGAAATTGAATTAGGGTTTATGTGATTAAAATAAAGGAAGAAAAATAAAACAAATGAGGGAAAAGGGAGGGGGTTCACGCCGGCCACAAAGGAGAGGAAAGGGAGAGAAAAATAATTTTTGTACAATTTTTCAAATTAAAAATGTAATAAAATGTATTGGAAAAGTAATTGTAAGGAATGTGATGTAATAAGGTATGGTTTGGTTGTAAGGATATAAGAATAGGGGTATGGTTTGTGAGTGTGAGTAGGATATGGGCCTGCACTTATGATTAGTAATGAATTGTATATTAGACAATTAAGTTACTGGTTAGTAAAGAAAATACGATATAAATGCTATAACTGTAATTTTCATAAACCGAAAAATTATAATAAATATATTTTTAATTCCTTATTAAATTCCGGTATTAATGAGTATTCTGGAATATTTTTCTAATTCCGAGTCCCGGGAGCCGATTTTCCGAAACGAATCTCGGTTGGGTTTGAAACAAATAATTTTCCGAAAACTGATCTTTTATGTTTCGATATATTCATTGGAACTATAATCTATATGAAATTGCTCTCAAAAGATTTATGGTTTTATTCTCGGTGGAGCCGAACTTAGGGTTTCTAGGTTTCCTGCTAACCTTAGTTATTCCGATTTAGGGTTTCAATTTCTTATTCGGCTCTCGAAGCCATGCTTAAATATAAGGAAAACCGGGGCTTACAGTAATCATTTTTCTTCCCATTACAAGAAAACAATGAAATGGCAAATTTTGCCTGAATTGTTTCAAAAATCACCAATTTTTTCAGCTGGAATGAAATGAATGAAATTGCTTTGAGAATGAATTGATTTTACTATGCTTAAATCGTTGTGTATTATCCATGTGGAGTAGTTTTACTGTTATTTAGTTTAGAAATTTAGAGCTGGAATTAGCTTAAGGTCCCTAGTAAGGCTACTCAACCACCTTGTTAAAAGCTCAAATTGTCTATATGTTTTTCAATTTTGGTCATTTTGAGAGCTTTTTAATCTCTAGTGAAGTCTCAAATGATACTTGCAACTTGATAATTCTTCCTTATGCTTTACTTAAACAAAAATTTAAACAACCATGCACCTAAAGTTGATATGGGTGAAGGTTGGTCCCTCAAAAGAGAAATTTCTATCCCTTATGTCGATCTTATAAAGCCATGATATTTATAAAAAATAAAAAAAAACACAGCATAAAAAACCAGGCCAAAACATATTCAAAGGAAAAATGTAAAGATGCAGGCAAAAACCCGTCCCTCTAAAGCTATAATACATAAATAAAGCACATAATCAAAATATAAATAAAACACAAAGACAAAGAGTCAAGGGATGAGTTAATGTATATGTCTTTACTTCTGATTAGGATGCTTAGAGAGATAATCAAATGAATTACATACTTATTTGTTAAAGTAGATAAAAGTTAATTGAGTTTCTCTTACTCCGTTTTCATCTTTTGAGTAATTTTTTGCTTTAGGTTTCTTAATTAAACAGCAAGATTAAAGGCTAATTTAAATGGATAAGTTCTGAGAATTCTGTAAAAGTAATGTTAGCACAGTCAAAAGAGGTGACAAAAATTGAAATGCTACAGTGATTAAAAATGCTAATCTAAGGCCACTCGTGATGTATTTCTTTGTTTGAGAAGCCTTACCTGGATAATTTAAGTTTTGCTTGAGGACAACCAAAGGCTTAAGTGTGGGGAAATTAGATAAGTGCATTTTACTCTATTATTATCATAGGATTTTGGCCATATTTTTTATACAATTTTAACTAAATTCCTATGAATTTTTTTTAATTCTTAATTGTTGTTTTCAGCTCTTAAGATGAAGAAGTGAAGAAACAAATAAGTTTTGGATTAGATTTTGGGAAAACAACAGCTGCAAGAAGATCAGACTTCTATCAAGGGCAAAACAGAACCTTCGACAGCTAAAATTTTGAAGAAAAGATCAAGTTGATGCCAAAAATTTGAAGTTGCATCCTTAGGTCAAGGCCAAAACTCGCCCCGCGACAATATACATTGAAGACTTAAAAGTTTCATAGCTGAAGTAAAATCGAGCCCTGATATTGAGCCCTCGCAGGAGCACTATTTCACCTCGTGGCAATGATGAATAAAGTCGATTCCTGGAGAAAGAGCTCGACCAGCACCTTGTGACATAAATAAAATGCGTATTTCTTTGGTTTATACAAGCGCGTAAGTATGAGAAGGCAAAATCATTATTGAGATCTTCTACGTAAGCAAATCAGAATCTGAAAGACTTCCTTCTAGAATAAGTCTATAAATAAGCACGATAGGTGCATTGTAATATATGTAATCATATATATAGTTTTTAACCTAGTTTTAGTGTAGAGAGCTCTTAGTGAAAGGATCGATTTCTTCTTGTTAGATTCTCTCGAATTTTCTACGTAAATTTTTTTAAACGTATGTTTGTAATTCCCTGGGAGAACATTGCACTTAATTGAATTTATTATTTGATTGAGTTTATTTCTCTAGTATTTTTTATCGTAATGTCTA
This sequence comes from Combretum micranthum, assembly GCA_024138025.1. Taxonomy (NCBI): domain Eukaryota; kingdom Viridiplantae; phylum Streptophyta; class Magnoliopsida; order Myrtales; family Combretaceae; genus Combretum; species Combretum micranthum. The sequence continues at coordinate 139,332 of JAMXBD010000265.1, forward strand.
AGCTCATGGAAGAATAACCTCCCTGACTTAAGGTATGTGGATCCAAATCCAATTCATATGATTTCAACTAGACATCTATGTTTATTGCGTGGGTATTTGTATTCAATAGCTTGAGTTTAACAAGTGAGTCTAATTAGGTAGTGCATCTTATTAGATTCACGCCTGATATTCATTAAATAAAACCGAGAGGAGATTTTAATGAATAAGATCTAAAGCTATTAATGAAGTTAATCATTGTTAACTCAAGAGAGTAATCATAAAACTTTCTTTCACTTGTTTTTAAATACCAAAATGGGTTTCCAAACAATAGATTCTTGAACTTTATGTGGATTTAAGGCTGTTAATGGTTAGCTCGAGAGAGTAATGATTTGGTTTTAATTTTAGAATTACTGACCTTGAAAGAGGATGTAGCTTACTTTTGTGAATTTGACAGTGCAAATACACCAGCAAACACTCAATTTGAGTTTGAATTGAAATCACATGATAGAGAGTTTGTGAAGCAATCCCTAAGTTTTCTCTTGCATAGTTACAAATAGATCTTTTATTTGCCTTGAAAATTTCCTATGAATAGTCTAACCTAGCATAGCTTCTTTATTTTCCCTTATGACCTTCTGAATTTCCTTTAGCTAGATAGTAGAAGATAAGTGAGTAAGATAATTGTCGCCATTTCCCTTAGGATCAAACTAATGTTTTCTATGCTACTTTATTAGGTGTGTTTGCCTAAAGTGTTGGTAATTGCTAATCGAGGTTGAACAAAACATATTAGTTTTATAAATTTTGAAAACTGCAACTTCGTGTTCTCAAAACATTAATTGCAAATACCAAGAAACACAAACCAAACCCAAACTAAGTTTTCTGGTACCGCTGCTGGGGATATCAATGTTGGATTCATGAAAATGAAGCCCAACAAGGTACTATTTGAAAATAAACCTTCCATTGGTATAGTCATTAATCTTTGTAAATATTTCTTGTTCTAGTTTTGTATATATTGTTTTTGTACAGTTTTTATGTAAATAATTTTCTTTTGTATATATTTATGCTTTTGTACTTTTTTTTTGTTGTTTATCTTGTAAATACCGCTAACCCTTTGTGTTTTCGTAATCTCTTGTAAATATTTTGTATTTAACTATTTTATTTTCGTATCTATTTTTGTTTTTGTTTGTTGCTGTAAATAGCTTCTTTTATGTTTGTATATATGTCAGTTTAGATTATTTTTATTCAATTTTCTGTTATTCTTTAATTTGTTTAATTTTATTATGTACATAGTGATTCTTTTTATAGTAGTTTTTAGTTTCCTATCTAGGTATATTGATTGATTCTTTATAATAAAATGTAGAATTATGACTAGGAGTAATAATACTTCGTTTTCCCTTTAATCCAGAACCACGGCGAATAGGAATAGTTCGGCATCGACTCTTTAGTGAACCAAACCCTTTAAACAAAATGGCTGAGAAGAATCAGGGACATGTGTTTCAAGGAGACAATCCCCCTACTAGGAATAATAATCCACCGAGAGCAATGCTTGAATAGTATAGACCCAGTCTAGATGGGATGAGTACTAGTATAGTAAGGCCCAAAATTGCAGCAAACAATTTTGAAATAAAACCTAATATCATCCAAATGGTGTAGCAATCTTTGCAGTTTGATGAATTACAAGATGAAGATCTAAATACTCATTTGCAGCAATTTCTTAAGATTTGTGACACCTTTAAGATAAATGGTGCCACGGAGGATGCAATCAAGCTGAGATTATTCCCTTTTTCTCTTAAGGGAATGCAAAGAAATGGTTTCACAGTCTGCCTAAGAATTCAATTACTATGTGGTAGCAGATGGCAGAGAATTTCATGAGAAAATACTTTCCACCCTCTAGAGCAGCTAAGCTAACAGCTGATATCACCTCTTTCCATCAATTAGAGAGTGAAACACTCTATAAAGCTTACGAAAGGTGGAAGGATTTACTTGGAAAATATCCACACCACAGTCTACCTGAATGGACACAAGTCTAAACGTTCTATAATGGTCTAAAATATACAACAACGTAGTTGACTAATGCAGCAACAGGTGGGAGTTTGAATAATAAGTCTCCAGAAGAATGTTTGAACTTGTTTGAAGACGTGTAGAATAACCACTACTGGTGGTCATCTACAAGGGCTAAGAAAGAGAAAGTAGGAGGAGTCTTTGAGCTGGATATAGTCACGAAGCTTGCATCCCAGATTAAAGCCTTGAGTAGGAAAGTGGAGAACCTGACTATGGGGCAAGTCAACATGCTGGAAGAAGGGATGGCTTAAGAAAATGTGGAGTATGTGAACAATTTCAATGGCTAGAGGAATGACCCATATAGCCAATCCTATAACCCAGGCTAGAGAAATCACCCAAATTTTAGGTGGAGTAATAACAACCTTTCTCAATCTGTTGGAAACCCACCAAATTTTCAAAAAACAACAAGTTCAGGGTCAAGGATCAAGTGTTTCTTAGAAAACACTCAATTTGAGTTTGAATTGAAATCACATGATATGGAGTTGGTGAAGCAATCCTTAAGTTTTCTCTTGCATAGTTACAAACAGATCTTTTATTTTGCCATGAAAATTTCTTGTGAATAGTATAACCTAGCATAGCTTCTTTGTTTTCCTATGAAAATTTCTTGGCTAGATAGTGGAAGATAAGCAACTAAGATAGTTGTCACCATTTCCCTTGATGTGCTTGCCTAAAGTTTGGTAATTGCTAATCGAAGTTGAAATAAGACATATTAATTTTATAAATTTTGACAACTTCAACTTTGTGTTCTCAAAACATTTTAAATTTAATGGTAAATACCAAGGAACACAACCCAACCCCAAACCAAGGGCCATATGACAATCTTGGAACAAGTTCAACTCCCAAAAATAATAAGTTCCTTAAGCATCTAAGACACCCAAGGGAAAAGTTTTGGGGAAAAGTGCTTATTTTTGTTGGAAGTGCAAGTGATCCCATTACCCTAAGGATTGCCCCCATCTCAAGAATCGATGCTTCTTTTGTGGGGAAAGTGGAAATATAGTCAATGGTTTCCCAAAGAAGGCAAGAGCTATGTGTTTATCTGTAACAAAGTGGGACATGTATCAATTACTTTTCCTCAAAGGACACAATAAAGAGGAGCTTCACAGTCCAAAGGAACTAGTGGAGCTAAAGACAAGAAAGAAAGAAGCAAATCTATAAGTACTGCTCGAATGTTTGCAATGCATGGGACTTCCATAGCAGGAGGATCGAAGGAGGAATATGATGGAGATGAATTAGAAGATTCTAGTCTTGTAGCAGGTATGTGCTCAAACTTAGCTTTTGAGTTTTGACACAAGTGCATGTTAGATGACTAGAATGAAAACCTCCTTTAACAAACTAGTAACTAGAAAATAAATGATAATTAGGAACAATAAAAGTGAAAGACACCGTTGTGTATACACTCATTGATACTGGTGCTCTAAACTCCTTTCAGCTTTGGTTTAGTAAAAAGAGCTGGTTTTTGTGTTGAGGCGATGGAGAAGGGTTTAGGAATCTCAACACTTACCGAAGGTATGGTTGTTACCCAAGAAGTGATAACGAGATGTCCGTTATGGATGAATGACCAGGAAATCGTTGCTGACCTTGTAGTGGTATATATGCAAATGTACGATTCTAAGGATGACTTGGATGCCTGCTACTAAGGTTAAAGTGGATTGTCAACACAAGATGTTTTCGTTTATAAATAAGAAAAAGAAGGGAGTCGAGTTTACAAGAAAGGTACTCAAGAGCAATCAAATGGAAATAAGAGTTGTTGAAGTGTTAAGGGAGATAGTTGACGAGTTGGAAAAGAGCACAATTATTCTTTGGATGAATAGATGGAAGAGCTTGCTATTCAGAGTATTCAAACAGTTTGTGAATTCTCTAACGTCTTTCCTAATGATCTACCAGGACTACCACCCTAAAGAGAAGTTGAGTTTGCTATAGACTTGATGCTAGGGACAGCGCTAATATCAAAACCACCTTATAAGATGGCATCCGTCAAACTAAAAGAGTTAAAAACACAGCTTCAAGAGTTGTTAGACAAAAGGTTTACTCGCCCTAGCGTTTTGCCATGGAGAGCATCTGTGTTGTTTGCCAAAGAGAAAGATGCATCTATAAGGCTTTGTATAGATTATAGTGACTGGAACAAGGTCACTGTTAAGAATAAGTACCCATTACCAAGGATAGATGATCTATTTAACCAGTTACGTGGGGTAAAGATGTTTTCTCATGTTGATCAAAGGTCTAGAAACCACCAAATTCGGATTAAAGATGATGACATACCTAAGACAGCTTTTCGAACACGGTATGGTCATTATGAGTTTTTGGATATGTCTTTGGGTTGACTAATGCACTGGCGATCTTCATGGACTTGATGAATAAGGTTTTTATATCATTGTTGGATGTGTGTGTGGTAGTTTTTATTGATGACATCTTAATGTGCTTCACTTTGGATGAATAGCATGATGAGTATCTATGCAAGGTGCTGCAATATTTGAGAGAAAATAAGTTGCATGCTAAGCTATCAAAGTGTGACTTCTAGTTAAGACAAATATCTTTTCTTGGACATGTAATATCAACAAAAGGGATTTCTATGGACCCTGAAAAGGTTAAGGTTGTTGTTGATTAGAAAAGGCTTAGAATAATAACCAAAGTGAGAAGTTTCTTAGGTTTAGCAGGGTACTATAGAAAGTTTGTTCAAGACTTCTCCAATATAGCCCTACCTTTAACTCAGCTAACTGAGATAAGTGAAAAGTTTGAATGGAATGAGAAGAGGGAATGGAGTTTTCAAGAGTTAAAGAAAAGGTTGATATCCTCACCGACACTAGCTTTACCTAATGATGAGGATTCTCTTGTCGTCTATAATGACGCGATGAATTGTGGATTAGGATGCCTACAAATGCAAAGTGAAAAAGTGATTGCTTAGGCATTGAGGCAGTTAAAGCCACATGAGAAGAATTATTCGATGCATGACTTGGTGTCACGCCCCCATGGGTATCCTAAACGTAACAGTCCGCCACACTCAATATTAAAGCTTAAGTATGACAACCTTAGCCATTCTCAAAAGCTTTGATATTAAGTGTAACGCGTGCTTTCACAATTTTAGAGGACCATACATGGAATTATGGAGCTTAAGAAGATATAATAACATATTAAAAAGAGAGAATTCATAATATTCTTTTATTCATAATGATTTTCTTATAAAACTTATGGACATTTCCCTTATTCACAAATCTATTATAGGAGTATTTCTACATCTTATCTACTAAACTTTATTTTAGGAAATTCCTCAACCCAAAAAGAAGGTACCTGGCTGCAAGGTCTTCGTGGCCTCAACCATAAATAAGGGAACTGCAAAAGATATCTATAGGGGTATAAGCTAATAGGTTTAGTGAGAACTATTTCCATAAATAACTTCTTGTAACAAAATTTTAGACAAGTTGTGTAATCAAACATATGGAATGCAACACACATGTGGGCAAACAAAGCATATAGTTTTCCGGGAACTATATGTTGAATGGATTTGCGCCCTCCATTCGGGGTTTGGTGATACGTAACCTCAAAACAAGTAGTTTTAGTTAAAAAGATTTATGTTTTCGACCAATATCGCTAAGCATATGAAGTCTACTTGAATTGAGCCTTGCTTTCGGATCTTCCGCCAAGCATTTTCTTAATGTCGCCAAACAATCGCTTTCGGTCACTCTGCCAAGTGTTGCTTTTGACCCAAGCTACAATCCTTTTCACCCAAGGATAATAACCCAATGCAATCTGACTCACTTCATGGTATGCATGAACCCATTTATTTATGATATCATAACATTATTATTATCAGGTTTAAGGTGATCAAGGAATTTCATACAAATCAAGTGTTATACTAAAACAAACATTAAATCAATTCCGGCCTCGATATTCTTAGGATTCTTTCAAAGAATTATCTTTACAAACATATCCATTTATCTTTTCTTAATTCTAATGCAACTAAATTACAAGCACAAACAAGTAAATCATTTTAAGGAAATAAACTTACGATGCTATGACAACGATTTCTCTAGCGGATGAGTCGCTCACACTCCACTTAATCGAAATAGTCTTTAGGATATAAGTATTCTTCTTCGGAATCACCTAACCAAAGAAAATACCCAATATGAGTATTTCTTGATGATTTTCTTGAATTTTGACAAAACAATGTCATGAGAACGTTAAAGTTCGTATAAAAGAGAATTCCAATTTAAAACGGCCATAACTTGGTCATTTTAACTCGGAATTGCGCATATAATTTATCGATTTCTACCTACTCAAAAAGATCTACCCCTTTCTAAAACTATTTTTAACAAACAAGATCATATAGGCTCCGAAACAGTAGTGACAAAATTCACCAGGAATTTTCCAACTCAAAAATAATTTTGGTTCAAATATTAAATCATTCAAAATTTGTTTGATAAATACTTAGTTATCTATATAGTTAAAAATTTTTCTTTTTATATCTACTTAGCTCATATTTATTCATGCTCAAGTGTTTGTTGTCCATTTATGTTTCTTAAGTAAAACAATGTCAAATTAAAAGTTTAGAAAACTATAGTTTACAAAAAAATTATTTTTGTAGATCTTTTTGTTTTTCAAAGAATCATTTTATGTTTGACTTAATATTTTTCCTAGATGACCTTTTTCGAAGTGATAAAAGCTTCTTTTTATCAATTATTTTTAGAACTTGAAAAATTTGGACAACAATATTAATGAACATGATTTATGAGAATTAATAGCAAGCAATAACATAAATAATAAATAAAGTCAAGTATTAGGAGTCTTAGCTTCTTCAAGGCTCTTGGGACTAAGAGATAGACTAGTCCCAAAAGAAAAATAAAATGAAAGAAAGAAAAATTTGTTTTAACTTGATGAGGATAAGTCTAAGACTAGAGACTAGTCTTAAAATAACAAGGAATAAATAAATTGCAATGGAATAAATAAATAAATTGCATTGCATAAAAATAAATAAATTGCAAGTGAGCTTATATGCTCTAAAGAATATGTATATATATAATAATACTTAGATATAATAACAATAGTAAGAACAAAATAAAAAAAAAATATAAACGTAAATGGAGTTTCATGAACAAGAACAATACATGAACATAGTGTAGCTTCTATAACACTTAGTCTTTGGAAACTCACACTATGGTCATGTAAAGTTACATGACATGAGGAAAAGAATATAATAGGAAAAGTTTACTTAAAGAAGGCTTCGGTAGTGTTATGTGGTTATGGGTTTTGTTGTTTGTAGAAAGTGGTTTTGTGATTATTTTGAGAGAGTTTTGAGAGGAAAATTTGAGAGAGTTTTTGTAGAGAATTTGTAAGTAGTAAATGTGTAAAAGAAGTGAAAGAGGATGGGGTGTTTATAGGAAAATGTAGAGTGATTTTTGAGTGATTTAAATAAAAGAAAATTGAAACAAAATTGAGGAAGAGAGAAGAGGGGGGGCGTCGGCCATAGTGTAGGAGGGAGAGAGAGTGTGTTTTGTTTTGTATTTTTATTGATTAAATGAAGTAATAAGTAAGGTTGATGTGAAATAAAGTTATAGGAAAGGTAAAAAGTAAAGATTATAGGCTATGGTGTTTGTAAGAGTAGGTGTAAGAAAAAGTAGAGATAAAAGAATAGTGTAGAATAGTAGTGAATAGTGTAATGTAAAGTAGATGAGACTAATAAAGTATCGGTAGTAAGAAAATATGTGTATAATTGCAATATCTGTTATTTTTACTTGCCGAAAAATTATAAAACTGATATTTTTGAAAACCTTATATTTTTACGAGTTTAATGGTATATTCGGAATATTTTTACCATTCCGAGCCCCAGGACACGTTTTTCAAGAACTGTGTCCGATCGGGTTCAAGACGACTTGCGGTTTTACTAATATGATATTTTTAAGCTTCCTGAGGTAGTTACGCACTATTCTACATTCTAAACTCTTACTTACTTTCTCCGAGTTGCTTATTCAGGATTACCGAACTTAAGTTATTACGTCTAACTAGGGTTTTGTTGACTTTAGAGTTCCGATTGACTTCCAAATTAGGGTTTTAGGCTAAACTGATTCCAAAAACTTGGGGGCTTACACTTGGCACTTGCAGCCATCGTTTTTGCTTTGAAGATATGGTGACACTACTTATATGGATAGAAGTGTGAAATCTACTTTAATAATAAAAGTTTAAAGTATCTATTCACTCAAAAGGAGTTAAATATGAGACAACATAGATGACTAGAGTTAATTAAGGACTATGACTTAAGTATCAACTATCACCCAATAAAGGCTAATGTAGTTGCAAATGCTTTTAGTCGTAAGATTAATGGAGAGGTAGCCTTGATGCTAACAGGACAAAAAGAGCTTATAAGAGGATTTGAAAGGATGAACTTGGACTTTACCTTGCAAGATCTAAAAGTTGAGATTGCAAATCTGGTTTTAGAACCTACCTTATTGCAAAGGATTAAGAAAGCACAAAAATGAGATTCAGAGTTTCAAAGGATTATTCAAGGTTTTACACAAGGAAAGTTTAAAGAGCTTCATGTGGATGGAGAAGGAATCTTAAGAATAAATACTAGATTGTGTGTGCCAAATGATATAGCTTTGAAGAAAGAACTTATGCATAAGGCACATCACTCTGGATATACAGTTCATCCAGGTGAGACCATGACCTATCAAGAACTTAAAAGTGCATGTTGATGGAATGGAATGAAAAAGGATATAGCAATTTTTGTCACTTAATAGAATGAAGGCTAAACATCAAAGACCAAGTGGCTTGTTGCAACCTTTACCTATCCCCGAATGGAAGTGGGATCAAATTTCAATGGAGTTTGTAAGTTATTTACTAAAGATTAATGCAGGATACAATGGAATATGGGTAGTTGTGGATCAACTCATTAAATTTGCTCACTTTTTACCCATTAATATGACTTATCCATTAGAAAATTTAGCGTGAATATATATCAAGGAGATCATTAGATTGCATGATGTGCCAATAGGGATTGTTTCAGATCGGGATCCAAGGTTTGTTACAAGGTTTTAGGTTAGTTTACAAAGAGCCATGGGGACTTAACTAAATTTTAGCATTGCGCATCTTCCTCAAACTGATGGAGAAACATAAAAACAATACAGACTTTTGAGGATATGTTGAGAGCATGTGTGCTAGAGTTTAAAGAAAGTTGGGATCCACATTTGCCACTAGTGGAATTTGCATATAACAATAGCTATCATTCCAGTATTAGGATGCCACCATATGAGGCTTTGTATGGACGAAAGTGCAGTTTACCTCTATTTTGAGATAATTTGGAAAGTATAGCCATTGGGCCTAGGTTAATATAAGAGACAATTGACAAAGTGATAGTAATTAAGCAGAGAATAAAAGAGGCACAAGATTGACGAAAGAGTTGGGCTGACATGAAAAGAAGTGAACTTAAGTTTAATACCGAAGACCATGTGCATCTTAAGATCAGACCAATCAAAAGTTTGTATAAAGGAAGGTTGCAAGGGAAGTTAAGCCCAAGATACGTTGGAACTTTTGAGACCTTGGAAAGAGTCAAAAATTTAGCATATCATTTAACACTCCCTCCAAACCTTGCCAACATACACAATGTCTTCCATGTATCAGTTTTGCGGAAATATGTACCTATTCCGATAAGATAATTGAGATAGAGCTTATCCTACTTAAGGAGAACTTAACATATGTAAAGCATCCAATATGAATTTTGGATTCTAAAGTGCAGAATCTTCATAACAAATAGATCAGATGTGTTAAAGTATTATAGGATTCGCAAACTAAGGAAGTTATATGGGAATCAGAAGACGACATCAAAAAGGTTTATCCACAGCTGTTTGTTGACCAAAGTACGTCCTAAGCTTTGAGGGTAAAGCTTGTTTTAGGGGGAGGAGGATATGATCCCTGAGTTTTTGCCTTAGCTTGAGTTAAAAACTAAAGAATTCAAGTCTTGAATACTTTGGTTAAGTAAAAACAATTTAGAAATAATTCACGAGAACATAAGATAGTAGATAATAACTTAAAATTTGTTTTCACGAGTTTTGAAGCTTAAATCTCGTTTTTAATTTTGTGCCATGAAATAATAAATGTTTTGATAGTACCTTAATTAATATTTACCATACACTATAATCTGTTCGTTTTATATACATTAAAAGGTTTTTAATTTCATTTCTTATAATTAAATCTTTTCCAAAATTACCAAAAATTACTTTATAAGTTGTCCACCATAAATCCCAAATCATGGGCATATCGTCTATCATTTCTTTTAATAAAGTTTCTTTCATTAAATGTTTAAATGACAATTCCCAATTAAATCATACTTCTTTTCTTTTACATAAAAAGGAAGCAACTAGAGATTTGAAACTTTACACCAACTGGATATCATTATTTTCAAAAGATAAACAAGATATTTTAGAGATCTACTTTTCTAACATTATCTTTTTTTTTTTTTTTACACAAACAAAATCGTTTCTTCTAACCTTCACCTTTTTAACTTGAATTATCCCCAAGATAGTGTTTACAAGCTTTACGACTAATGTTTTGAAAAGAAGTAAGTGAAGTAATCTCGAAAAGCACGACAGGAGACTTCATTTTACTTTATTATTAAAAGTTACAAAAAAAATCTTTGTTAATTACGCAGGTTAATAGGAATCAATTGAATGCAAGCCTATTGGTACCAGGTGTCGTCACAGGTTAGCGGGGTTTGTATCATAAGCACATATGCAAATTTCATCGTTTACGTGTGAAACGTCTAGTTTAACAGATGTCATAAGTCAAAAAACTAAAACCGAGCCTTGTTTGTTGAAAAGTGCTAAAAATGAGTAAAAACCTGTTTAGGCCTTGGGTCATAGTATGTCTGTTAAAAGCTTATAAGCAAAACTATCTTAGCTAAAATAAAAAGAAATATATAATAAAACTTGTAGTAGAACACAGTAAAACTACCCTAAAACCATAATGCTGGAACTAAAGTTAGAAATAAGAAGATGAAAGTCTTATGTTAGTTTAGTGAGTTTGCTAGAGCTAGTTATGTTAAGTTTATCTCTATCCATGTTTTGAAGTCAATATCTCTTAGAAAAGAGTTAAGTTGTAAGATAGAGTAAGCTAAGTTGTTGTTATGTGTTGTTATTAAAGATCGCGACCTAGATTTGACTGTGGGTTGGAATCGTAGCAAACTTTGAGTAAGAATTGAAGCTAACAAAGTTTTTCACTCAGCCTCAATCGCAACTCAAATCGCACTCATGGTTAGAGCCAAGCAAAATCACGGCTAAGTTAAAAAAATTAAGTTCAAGCATAGCCTTAACTATGTTCTAAATTGCGCCCTTGATTTGACCTGTAATTAAAGCTATGGACTTTTTTGATGCCCTATTCCCAGTTTGTCAAGACACGGCCTAGTTTCTACCTACGATGGACCTCACGATTCTTTTTGAGCTACTTGTGACTCCATTTAAGTTATAAGAAATAAAGAAAACACATAAGTTAAGAAGTTTTAACGTGAATCTAGGATACGTAAGCACTGATAAGAGTCCTTCTCAGTTGTAAGTACAATAACGTATGCTTGTTGTTCTATAAGAACTATAAACCAAGATCCAGAGTTTCCAGTAGACTACTACAATCTTTTAGCAAGATGTACATGTGAGTAAATTCAATCTTATCACGTTGTTTGTGCTTGTAATGTAGCTGCACATGTTTCCATATGAACATAACTAATTATGTATGGGGATGGGACTAATGTCTGTGGCATGGTATCCGGATGAGTGACAAACTTTAATACCAAAAGTGAAAACCAATTTCTTATTATTTTGGGTAATGCATATTGATGATTGTTTAAGCCCTGCATGGTCACTAATAACTTGATCTAAGACTTAACCGACCCTTAAGTAAAACAGACATGCATTGCAAGACAGCATACTTACATTAGCATAGTACCCACATCACATATTGATATTTCAATTCTATGGTAATGCCTTGTCATGTCGGTGAATTTGGGCGGGGTTGCCACAGGGTTATTAGCCCCATGGGAACTAAGCAGACCCTAAAGGACGTTGCCCAAGTTGGAGTTGGCTTTAGAGTGTTAATACTTAGTAGGGTAATGACGCTCTATGGTGAAGTTAAGATTATGCTACATATGTATATAAGTATATACATAATAATAGATAAATTTGGAAAACTTCTTCTTCCTTAGTTCTCAATCTCTCTTGGACATAGACTACTTAAGTTGGTCCTTCAACCCCCAAACGATGGTGTAAATCTCCATTGATCCATGCTTGAGGTGAAGGGATGTAGTAGGCATCAAGGGGGAAACTAGGGCTCACATGAAAGCTGAAGATAGTACTTTTTTGTGTGGGGATAACTTATATACGTTTCTTGTAAGTTGTAAGGTAATGGTAAGGAGCTTACCCTAAAATATATGTAAATGACATGTTGTATAATACTTATATAATGCAAAATTTCTTATCTTGATAACCTTTCGATCTTGTTTTAATTGTCCATGCCACAGAGTGTCCTACTAGTTTGATGCTCGTGGAATTTCTCGAAAGGCCTTAGTTAGCTTACTTGAATGTTGTGATTTCGAAATTGTTACAATAGAGCATCAATATTACTAGGGTGTGTTAAAATGAACTATTTTAAATATGAGTTTGATGAGAACAAAAGTTATGTGAAGATATTTGATAAATATTTTTTAAAGGAATATCAATATAGAAATTTTCCTTGTGTATACATGTATGTATTTTGTTTGTGTTTGCAAGCTTAGTAGCAGTGAGCCCATGTATATGGGACCAGCGAGCCGGTCCAAGAAGAGCCAGCATAAGAAGTAGTCGAGGCCAAAATACAAAGGTGCAACATACACAATATGAGCAAGTTTTGGGTACGACATAGGAAACTTTGCACTAGCTAGTCCATCTAAAGACTTCAAGAGTTTAAGGCTATTGAGCCCACGATATGAGGCACAACAAAGAAAATTTGAGGCGCGACATGTGATGACCATAGACCGACGAGCCAGTGGTCTATTAAATTTGACCGTTGCGCTTATTAAATGTTGCCGTTTGATAGATGATATCTGCAACAGGCATTTAAGTTTTTGAAAGGTACAAATACTCTTTGGCTTGGAGATTTAGATAACTTTTTAACAATTTTTCGTAAGTGTTCATTTACAAACAAACAAATCTAGTTCTCTTATTTAATTTTCTATTCTCTCATTCATTATTTATAAATCTTAAGTAGAAGAGAGAAAATCATTCTAGTGCTCATTTCTCATATTTGTAAAATCTAAAAAAAGCATCTAGTGAATGAAGGAAATATTTTATTTCCTGAAGTGCTCCAAATTGTGTATTGCTCATCTTGAGCGTGTCTTTGTTGGTGATAAATAAAGTAGTTGTGAAGTCCTCATTGGAGGCATTTATGGATCGTAGAGAGTAGGAAGTAGACCGGACTCCACATTAAATCTTGGCTAATCTTATCTATTCATATCTCTTTTATATTATATATCTTCATCTACTTTGTTATTTGCTACTATTAAAACTTTAATATGATCCATTGCGTGAAAAAATAACTATTTGTGCTTTTTAAGTCAAATACTCAATTCACCTATCCCCACCCCCCACCTGCCCCCCTCCCCCCCGAGTATCCTTTAGTGTGTTTTCATTAGTATTAGAGCAGGTCTTTATTTTTTTATGCTTAATTGCCTAATAGAGTAAAGATCATGGTTTCCAATGCAATAGGATTTCTAGAGAGGTAAGCTATAAATAGGCATTCGCTTCTAAATAGGGGTAATCACCCTTATTGGAAGTGCACAATGAAAATTTTTTTTAAAGCTCAAAATAGATTAATCCATAATGTAATAGAAAATGGGCCTTTAAACGTTGAAGGAAAAGAAATACAAGATTATAATGAAGAAGATTGGAAAAAGTTAGATTTAAAAGAAATTACTATGAATATTCTACATTATGTTTTAAATGAAAGCGATTTTAACATAATATGTACATATACATCCGCCAAAGAAATTCGGGATAAACTTAAAAAGACTAATGAAGGAACCTCTAGAGTGAGAGATACAAATGTGGTTAATTTGAAATTTCAAAATGTTTCCTAATGAATCAATAGATGAAATGCATAATAGATTCATTAATATGATAAACCCCTTGAATGTGCTTAGGAAGAACTTTTCTAACTTGGAAATAAATTCTAAACTTCTCAAGTCACTTTCCAAAGATTGGGAAGCAAAATGAACGGCCATAGAAGAAGCATGAGACCTAAGTACTTTGAGCAAGGAAGAACTCCTTGGAGCGTTCAGAACCCATTAGCTCATCAAAAAATAAAGAGAGGAAACCAACAAGAAGGCGATTGCTTGAAAGTTATAAGACAAGATTCCAATGATGAGGAAGATGAAGATGAAAATCAGGAGCTTGTTCCAATGGCTAAAAAGCTCAGAAGTTTATGAGGCCTAATAGCAAGTCAAAGAAAGCGGAAAGTAACAACAGCTTATCCAGGCACAAAAGAAAGGATGTGATAACTTTCTATAATTGTCAAAAGCCAGGATACATCCAATAGTACCATCCACTACTCAAAAAGATATCAAAGGAGAGAAGAAGAGAGCTTATATGGTAACATAAAGAGATGAAGGCTCGTCCGACTTAGATGATGAAAATGTGTGCTTCATGACTCGAGACAATAAGGTAGCTTCCCCCTCTTCTCCTTCATATGCTGAATTATATGCCATGTATAATAAAGTATGCAATAAATTAGATAAAGTTGAGAAAAAGAACTATATGGTAAAATCTTTACTGACAAAAGTAGGAGAAGAACTTGAAATTTTTCAAACCAAAAATGAAAATTTAAATCAGAAAATGAAAAGATACATGATCAAAATGGTTTTCTAAAATTAGAAAATGAAAAGATGAATAACAAGTGTAAAAAGTTGAAAAACAAAAATAACGAGCTGAAGGAAATTAATGAGAAACTAACAATAGAAAATGATTTGCTAAACATTGAAGTTAAAACTTTAAATAAAAATGATAATGTTGCACGTGCTGGTAATAATAGTGATGAAATCTTAATAGAGATGGAAAAATTAAAAAATAAAAATGTAATGTTAGAAGCTAGTCTCGATGATTCAAAGGCCACTATAGCCAAATTCACAAATGGGAAAAAGAATTTGAACACACTTCTTGGGAACCAAAGATGTGATTCAAATAAACATAGAATTGGCTATAGAGAAAGTAGCTACAGGTCCCACAAAACTAGATTTGTAAAAGCTACCTATGGGACATGCAACTTCCATGGGAAAACTAGTCATATCGCACATAATTGTGCAATAAGAAAAACAGTGCATTTGAATCATCATAGCAAGCTAGTTTAGGTTCTAAAGAGAGAGGTTCTTGCTCCCCCTAACCAAAAAGGACCCAAACTAAAATGGGTATCAAAGAAATAATAATTTGTTTTGCAGGGATCTTCAAGTAGCAGCAACAAATGGTACTTGGACAGCGGTTGCTCTAGGCAAATGATTGAAGAGTGGAGACACATACAAGTTCACATCTCTAAACTTGAAGGATCAAGAGAGTGTTACCTTTGGAGACAATAGAAAATCAACCTTTCTTGGTGAAGGTAACATTCTAATAAACAAAGATTTAATTATTAAAAACGTCTTGCTTGTTGATAATTTGAAACATAATCTGCTAAGTGTTAGCCAATTGTGGGACAATTGTTTTAAAGTAACTTGTCTTTCTAATGAATGTTCTATTGAAAGAATTGATGATAACCAAGCTCATTTTGAATGATATAGACAAAGAAATATTTATAAAATCAATTTAGATGATTTTAAATTATCAAATTAAACTTCTCTATATTCTTAAAATGACAATAGTTGGCTATGGCATCGAAAATTAGGATATACTAACGTGAATGTTATTTCAAAACTTGTTAAAAAAATTTTCTCAAAGGTTTCCCAAAGATAAATTTTCAAAAGGAAAATATTTGTCAAGCAGGTTGATAAAGAAATCAAATTAAGACTTTTTTAAGTTTAAGGATGTTGTTTCCACTATTAGGCCATTATAACTATTATATATAGACTTATTTAGTCCTATTCAAACTTTAAGTTTGGCAGGAAAAAATATATTTTGGTTATTGTTAATGATTTCACTAGATATACTTAGACTTTCTTCCTTACATCTAAAAAAAAAATCATGTCTTTTTAGATATTGTAAGATAGTCCAAAATGAAAAAGGTCTCAATCTTGTGACAATTCAAATTAATCATAAGGCAGAATTTGAAAATCATGAAATGGAAGATTTTTGCAGTAATTATAATATTTAACATACTTTTTCAGCTCCTAAAACTCCACAACAAAATGGTGTAGCCAAAAGAAAAAACAAAACCTTAATTGAAATGGCTAGAACCACGTTGTGTGAAAACAACTTTACCAAAATATTTTTGGGCTGAAGCTATAATTACTGCTTGCTATATCTCAAACAAAGTTTTTATAAAACCAATTCTTAAGAAAACCCCC
The DNA here is from genome assembly GCA_024138025.1 of Combretum micranthum. Taxonomy (NCBI): domain Eukaryota; kingdom Viridiplantae; phylum Streptophyta; class Magnoliopsida; order Myrtales; family Combretaceae; genus Combretum; species Combretum micranthum. The sequence continues at coordinate 155,866 of JAMXBD010000265.1, forward strand.
TATGAGCTTTAGAAAGGAAAGAGACCTAACATATCATATTTCCATCCAATTGGCGCTAAATGTCACATTTTAAACAATGGAAATGAACAATCGGCTAAATTTGATTTTAAGAGTGATTAAGGAATCTTTTTAGATTATTCTTTAACAAGTGAAGCATATAGAGTATTTAATAAAAGAACATTAGTTTTTGAAGAATCAATACATGTTGCTTTTGATGATTCCTTGTTTTATTTATGCTCAAACGATGATGTGGATGTTGTTTGTGATGATTTATATAGATTTTCTCTTGGAAATAATGACAAATTTGGTAAAGTAAATGATGTGTACGAATCTGATAATCATGATCTACCTAAAGAATGGAAATATGCAAAATCACATCCAAAAGATCTAATAATTGGTGAACCTTTAAATAGTGTAGAAACAAGATCATCTTTAAGGAACATAAGTAATCTTGTTTTTCTATCTCAAACCAAGCCTAAAAATTTGAAAAAGCCTTAAAAGATGATTTTTGGATAAATGTTATGTAAGATGAATTAAACTAGTTCACAAGAAATGATGTATGGAAATTGGTTCCTAGACCTGAAAGTAGATTTATTAGAGGAACCAAATGGGTATATAGAAACAAGCTTGATGAATATGGTATAGTAACAAGAAACAAGACTAGATTGGTTGCTAAAAGGCCATAATCGGGAAGAAGGAATTGATTTTGATAAGACCTTTACCCAAATTGCTAGACTAAAATCTAGAAGAATGCTTTTGGCATTTGCTGCTTTTAAGAATTTTACTCTTTGTCAAATAGATGTCAAAAGCGCTTTCTTAAATGGCTTTATAAAGGAAGAAGACTAAGTAGAGAAACCATTGAGTTTTGAAAATAATGAATTTTCTAATCATGTTTTAAAATTAAACAAAGCTCTTTATAGCCTAAAGCAAACTCCTAAGCTTGGTATAAAAGACTCGGTAGCTTCTTATTAAATAATGGATTTTCAAGAGGAAGAATTTATACGACTTTATTTATTAAAAATCGAAAGTCTAATATATTGATAGTACAAATCTATATAGATGACATTGTGTTTGGAAATACAAATATGAGTTTTATAAATGAATTTGCTGAGTCCATGAAGAATGAGTTTGAAATGAGTATGATGAGGGAATTCAATTATTTTCTTCATCTTTAAATCAAACAATCTGAAAATGGAACCTTTAATGATCAATCAAAACATACAAAAGATTTGATGAAAAGGTTCAAATGGATAATTGTAAATCTAAACCTACACCTATGAGTACAAGTATAAAACTTGATAAGGATGAAAATGGCAAAAATGTGTGTGAAAAGCTTTACAAAGGCATGATAGGTAGTTGTTATATTTAATAGCTTCTAGACCTGACATCATGTTGTCGGTGTGTGTATGTGTATAATCTCAATCTTACCCAAAAGAATCACACTTGAGTGCAGTAAAATGCATTTTCAAGTATCTTGTAGGCACGATTGAAATTGACATTATCCTAAGTTGACCTTTTTTGATCTAATTGGATACTCTGATGCTAACTTTACTAGGTGCAAAGTATATCAGAAAAGCACAAGCAGCACACACCATTTTCTTAGAAATTCTTGAATATATTGGCACTTAAAGAAGCAAAATCGATTGCACTTTCAACTACTGAAGTTGAGTATATAGCAGCTAGTAGTTGTTGTGCACAAATTTTATAGATGAGAAAAATCTTGCTTGATTATGGTTTAAACTTTTAAAATATTCAATTCGCTGTGATAACACAAGTGCTATAAATTTAACTAAAAATTCGATTCAACATTCACGGACCAAGCATATCAAAATTAGACATCATTTCATTGCAAATCATGCTCTAAATAGAGATATCAGCTTGGAATTTGTCTATACAAACAATCAAATTACTTATACTTTCACAAAACCCTTGAGTGAAAATTGTTTTTGCACTTTACATAGAGAATTGGGTATGATCAAGCAAGATTAGTGTTAAATATTTTTTAACCAAGTTAATCTAGAACTTGTTCTTGGGTTAAACTAGCTGCTAGATATAATACATGATTTTGTGTCTGATATATGTGTGATCTGATCTATTTTTGAATATGCTGTTTTTTGATACTGCATTTCTAACACAGACCGGCTCGCCCGTCTTCCCTTCACCAGCTCGCTGGTATACATGTTGAGAGCTTGACATGCTCAAAACAATGTACCAGCTCATCGGTGGGAATAAGATTGGCTTGCTGGTATGTGATCGACGAGTCCATCAAGGGCTCGACCTAAAGCTCGATTGACCCTGGATATTTTTTTTATCAAGACCGACTAGTCGATGACCTTCTTTTTGCATGCATATATATATATCTGTCTCTCTCTCTCTCTCTCCTTTATCCGTCCTCCATTTTTTCTCTCTTTTTAGCTCGTTCTCCCCTGCTCTTTCTTATCTCTCCCCAAAAAGATCTTCTTTTTTTTCTCTCAATCTTTCTATCCATCCTCTTCCCCACCATCGCTCACATCTCCTTCTCTTTGCTTTCACTTTCTCCCACATCTCTCTCTCACCTTCCTTTTATTTCTCTCTCCTCTGGTCTGATCTAATGCTACCAAGAACAACATGGGGTCATGCATCAGCAGCTCTACCGGCATTTAATGGGTTTCTTTTCCCATCACGGAAACATTTTGATAGGTATTATCATTTTCGTGATCTTCTTCTTAATCTGGGTATAAATTACAATGCTGATGTTCTACAGTATTTTAGAATTCCTCATTTGTTTAGAGTAACAGTAAATAATATTATGGAAGCCATGTCTTTTCCTACTAAAATCAATGAGGAAGTTGTTTGATTTTTTATTGTAATTTAACTGATTATCTAGAAGAAGATGGGTGTAAACCCCTGAATTTTTCAAAACTCTTAGAAAATAATTTAAAGCTAAAAATCGAAATCAAAACCCTAAAACCAACTCAAGTTAAAATCGAACTCTAGAAACTCTAAACAAGATCAAATATGAATTTCATAACCTTAAGAAAAAGAGAACATTCAAAAACAAAATGGAAAATCCAATAACCGTTTGATCCAAAATCCATACGCTAAATAATTCATTTATCTAACACGTAAATCGAGATAGCATGTCCAAAAAAATTTAATGAAAAATTATAAAACCTTAAAACTTTCGGTGACTGTTAGGATCAAAAGTTTAAAATTAATACCAAAAGTCAAACCAAGTCAAGATATTACATTAAAAGCCCTAGAATCAATTAGACAATCCCGAGATCTGTAAAATATCAAAAAATCCATAAGATAGAGTAAACATAATTATCGAACCAAAAATATAGTATAATCACGAACACCTAATAATTTACGATTAAATCTTAAAGGCAGAATTAAAACCGAAATCCTAAAAGTCAACTAGGTCAACAACAAGCCCTATTGAGACTAGATCCGGTGATCCCCCGCTCGGAACCCGAAAATAATAAGAATAAAATAACCTTGGATTATAAACCGAAATAATGTGACACAACCTAAAAAGATTATATTCAACAACAGTTCATTTGTTTCGGACCCAAAAGATTAGTTTCTAAAATCAAGGTCCCGACCCACAAAACAGTAAAAATATTCCAATAACATATTTAGACTCATAATAATATGAGGATTCATAAAATATCAATTTCATAATTTTTTAATATCTAAAAATATCATATATAGTCCGTTTACATATATTTTTTTTCTTATCGGTAATTTAATTATCTCGTTTACTATTCATTATACTATTTCTACTATCCATTACTATTCACCTATCTTTACTTTTTCTTATAACCTATTTCTTACACCTTACACACCTATATCTTACATTTCATTTCCCATACAACTTTTTACATAACTTCGATTCTCTCACACTTTATTACTTTTCTTTATCAAAAGTTAATTTTTTTTTCATCACTCCTTTCCCTCCTCTTATGTGGTCAATGCTACTTCCCCTCCTTCTTCCCCAATTTTTTTTCTTTTTTAATTTATTTTATTACATCTAATTTTCCCTACATTTCTCTATCAATACCACATCTCTCTCCATTTCTTTCACACATCTCATTTTACATACCAAAACTATACCAAAATCTCTCCTCATCTTTTCTCTCTAACAATTCCTACATAAATACTCTCTTCCTCCCCATTTCCATAAGGCATTCATAATACATACCAAACACTTCATCTATTATTTCATCCATCTTCAACCTATCATCAACCTTAGGTAAAAATTCCTAAACCCCTCCTTTGTTCATATAACATAACATGAACAATGTGTGTGTTTTGATTCCATGTACTCCCCATGATGCTAATGCTAGGGAGTGGATTCATGAAAAACAACATATTGTTCATGTCTTGTTCATCTTCATAATATGTTCTTGTTATGTTGTTATTATACTCATGTTTTAACATTAACTCTTTATATGTTATTATGTATATATGTATCTATATTTCTTAGAGCATAAATGCTCACTAATATAACCTTTTATTTATGCTCTTATTTTATTGCTTATTTATTTATTTCATGCTTAAATAAATAAGACTAATCATCTTCTAGTCTTAGACATATCCTCATCAAGTCAAAACATTTTGGGACTTATCCATAATCTAAGTCCCGAGGAGCCTTGACATGAATAAAAGACTTCCATGTTTTCTTATTATTATTTTCTTGCTTTTCTTTATGGGACTTATCTATTTCTAAGTCTCGAGAAGACTTCAATAAAAATCTAAGACTTTGATAATTTTCTTCTTTTTCTTTTCCTTGATTTTTCTTATGTTTTTCTTTTCTTTTTATGGAACTTGTCAATGTCTAAGTTCTAGAAAGTCTTGATGCAAGCTAAGACTTCCATATTTTTGTTTACATATTTGATTTTCTATTCCTTTATTTTCTTCATGAGTTATATTTATCTCATTATATAACTATTAAGTTCATATTCACGTATAAGCATAAAGTAATGTTGTTGTCTTAATAAAACTTTTCAAATAAAAACCCAGATTCTTTTCTTTCAATAAAAAAGGCTAAATTCTTAAGAGGAATAATATTTAACACTTAGGAAAAAATTTTGTTTAGGTTAAGAATGATTTTTCTAACCATATCCTATTCTAATTGTTAAGTAGATTTATCATAAATTTTCAGTATTGATAATACTTTGCCACACAAGTTTTTCTTAAAACTTATTTACAAGGCATATGCCAATATTTTGATGAACACTTCTTCTAAAAATAAACTTAAAAATCAACTCACTAGTTAAGTTCCACTTAGAGAATAAATAGGTATACAACATAAGGAATCAAGTTTTAAAGAAATAAATTCATCTTTATGAAGTTAAGGAAATATATAAAAAAAATAATAGTTATAATAATTAGACACCCACTTATAACAAAGTAAAATTTTAGTTTTCTTCCAACAACCCCCTAAAGGTCCATGTGTTCGCAAATTATTAATGGAGAAAGAGTTATTGTGAGAATAAAACTGTAGAACAAGCTATTCATTTAATTCTTCTCATTACTAAAACCTTAAATCATTTCTAATGTTATACGACTTAGAATAATTTTTCCCCATAACCATATAAAGATTCATGTTTTAAAAAATAATTAGCCAAAAAGGAGTTTAGTATAAAAATGAAATATTCATAAACTCAAAATAAATATAGAATCACGATTTTATTAAGTTTCACCTTTGCAAAATCTAAAAATTAAAATTATATTTAAAAACCAATCTTAGGAAAAATTTCAAGAGAAAAATACACTTGGAGTTCCATGTCACAAGTAAATAAAACCATGTTTTATAAAATAAATTGTTAAATAAGATTTTTGAACAAATATAAAACTTTTGAGATTTAAATATATGTATATATATATATTAATATATGAAACCATAAATTTTGATAAGCCACATAGTTATAAAAACGTAAGATGACACATTTTATCACTATTTAAGAAAATGATTTCTTATTAAAAAAAAAAAAACTTAACTTTATTATTATACACTAATAATGTTTTACAAAATCACTTTTGAGACAACATCACTAGTATCGCATATAATATGAGTTAAAGTCAATACCGAATGGTTTTCAAAGGAAGAAATATTTACATGATTGATATAAGTGTAAGTGAAGTAAACCTTTAGACAATACAAATTTGAGGGCTGGAACTTTCAGGTCAGATCTGTACTGATCCATTTGAAACCCAAATGGCTTTAAATTTCAAAAATAACTTTAGAAATAGATAGACCTTTTCGAGTAGGTAGAAAACGACAACTAATATGCAAAATTCCGAGTTAAAATAAGTAAGTTATGGCCATTTTAAGTTAAAATTTCTCTTAATCCGAATTTTGACGAAAATAGCAAGATAGAATTAAAAGGTTTTAATATAACTTCTATAAAATACTCATTCCAAGTATTTCTTTTATCTAGGTGAAAAAGAATATGAGACTCACCTTCTTGAGGATTATTACGACTAAGAAGATTACGATATAGACGAATAAGTTTTTCCTCCTAAATTCATTACTTTGTTTGTGCTTATAAGTAATTACACTAGCACGACTAAGAAAAGATAAAAATGAATATGCATGGGGGACTATCAAGGGTTAAGCATGTGTTTCTTGCTTGTTGATTAAGTGGATACCAAGCATACCGCAACGCTAGAACGTTTGTTTAACTATGTTCATTTATTCATATGCTTGATTTCTATGTGTGTTTAAATTGATTGATCACCCTTTATGAATCATAATACAGAATGGCATTAACAAGAAAAATCACGCATGGCAACCATCAAGTCTCATTTCGGAATGCTGCTACTCCTATGCGTAGAGTTAGATAGGTCGTAAACGTGCTGGGACATAGGTCATGCTCCTTCCTAGGGAATCCACATCGCTAGGAGAATGCGACTCTAGGTTTGGAGCCACGCCAACTGAATGCTTTGGGCGAGGTCCTAGGGACTAGCAGTAGAAGATCAATAGGAACTTCATCAACAATTTCCTTATCCTTGATATGGAGGAAGTAAATTCATTCTATGTATATATTGTGGATAACTATGCATATATGTGTTCTTCATGTGATTGTTGCATAAGCATAGCATATGCTTGACTAATCAACTTATTTGCATATGAGTGTCAGTGCAAATGACGGGGAAATATCTCACTAAGCACGTTGTAAGTTTATACCCCCATAGATTTTGTTGAAGCAAGTATGCTTAAGACTCGATTCAAGGACAGGACATTAAGGAAAAACATTGGTGGATTATTGAGCATTTGCAGAAGAAATAGAAGCATAGAAGGAAATTCACTTTCTTGAAAATTTCTCCATGAGTAATATATGTTATGTAATATTTTGGAGATTAATAGGAAGTGTATTTGTGTAGACTTGAAGACATTAGTGGGGATATACCCTTAAGAATGGTAATTGACCTTGTTTATATTTCATGTTAAGTATTTCTCTTGCATTGTTACTTAATTGTTATCAAAGTAAATTTCATTACTTCGATGCATTCTCTTTGATGTGTTGTACGCCTTGGGCATGAAATGAAAGCCTTTGCTTGACTAAGAAGTCATTCCTAGGCTTTAATATTGAGTACAGAGAACTATCCTGTTTAGGGTATCCATCGAGGCGTAACAATGGGAGTTTAGGCATTGGGATGGAATATGGGTTTAATAGTTCAAGCTTTATGAGACGTATGTTGTATCCCTATCTTTATGGAAGAAGACTTGAGATATGCCATTCAAATATTTGTAGCCTGATTGGAGTAGATGTTACTGGCATTAGGATGCCTCATACTTTTGATAGAGCTGAGTATTATGAGGAGTTGTTCACTATAGTTGATATGGGTACAAATTGGCTAGATTGTTTCTTAAGCATTGGGTTCTACATTAGTTTTTGACAGATAAAGCAAGGGACAATAACTACACGACCCAACGAGATCTATGGCTTATGGTTCACATTCTCAGAGGAAATCAGATTCATTTCTTAAATCTAATGTTTTGAACTTTCAAAAATATGACCAATAAGCCTACTCAGGCTGTTTTAAGAGGTACGGGTTGATTACTCAACTACTAAGGAATAAAGGTGTCGAGTTTCACACTAAGACTTACTAGGTTCAGGTTCCTACCTTCTCCTTCAATACCATAGCTCAAGGACTTGGAAAGACAAGATGGGAGATGGGTAAGAAAGAAGTCTTTAGAGCCTTTGGTTAGAGGCAGTGCTCTAGTACCTGATTCTGAAGCAGATACAAATACTTATGATGATGATATGTCTCCAGCTCCACCTACTTGTTCCTCTGCTCCTAATACATCTATTTCCTCATGGCAGTAGTTTTGAGAGCACATAGACTCCAACTTTACTACTATTGAAGACCAAATTTAAGATCTTTGCTCAGATTTTCAAACCTTTGGTTCTGATGTGAAAGGATTTATGGACATTTCTATTCCATTCATCCTCGTCCTACTTGATCTTTTTATCTATTTTTATGTATAAAACTCTCTATTTAGCTAACTATGGATGTTCCTATAGGCATTAATATTTTGTTTATTATGCCTTTTTCCTATACTTTTTCTTCCTTCTCTTATATATAATCCTTTGATGAGGTCAAAGGGGAGAAGTTATATGTAATATTGAAAAGGAAAATGATACAATGGGTCTGTTTTTCATATGTATCTGTATCGAAACGATATGTGTAATATATTCGATTTACATCTACATGTTATCTATATTTGATCTTCTCATGAGAAATGCCAACTTTTTTTATTTGTATCTATTTCTTAATAAACAATTGTTTGAAAAAAAGTGTATATTTGCCAGAAAAAGCTAGTCAAACAGACCCAATACATGCAAACATTGGATGTTTAAGTGGAAAAAATTGTATACTTAGTAAATTTGATCTTTAACTCTTTAATCTAATGATATAATTGCAAAAATATGGGGGAGATTTTACTAAGGGGAGTAAAATATCAAAACTTTTTTACATTACAGTTTGTCCTCATCAAAATGGGGGAGATTGTTAAAATAAACTATTTTAAATATGATTTTGATAAGAACAAAAGTTATGTAAAGATATTTGATAAATATTTTTTAAAGTAATATCAATATAGAAATTTGCCTTGTGTATGCATGTGTGTATTTTGTTTGTGTTTGCAAGCTTAGCACCAACGAGCGGTGTATATAGGATCGACGAGCTAGTCCAAGAAGAGCCAACACAAGAAGCAATCAAGGCCAAAATGCAAAGGCGACATAGGCAATATGAAGCAAGTTTTAGGCACGACATAGAAAAGTTCCGCATTGGTGAGTCAGTTCAGAGACTTCAAGTGTTTAAGCCCATGATGTGGGTGCGATAAGGATGTAACAAAGAAAATTTAAGGCATGGCATGGGATGGCCATAGACCAATGAGCCGATCGGTCTAGAGACCGATTCGTTGCTCTATTAAATTCAACCGTTGCATGCAGTAAATGTTACCATCTGACAGATGATATCTCCATGGGCATTTAAATTTTTGGAAGCTATAAATACTATTTGGCTTGGGGATTTAGATAACTTTTTGACAACTTTTCGTGAGCCTTCATTTGCAAACAAACAAATCTAGTTCTCTTGTTAATTTTGTGCTCTCTCACTCATTATTTGTAAATCTTAAGTAAGAGAGAGAAAATCATTCTAGTGCTTAGTTCTCATATTAGTAAAATCTAAAAAGAGCATCTAGTGAGTGAAGCAAATATTTTAATTTCTAAACTGCTCTAAATTGTGTATTGCTCATCTTGAGCGTGTTTTTGTTGGTGATAAATAAAGTGGTTATAAAATCCTCATTTGAGGCATATGTGGAAAATAGAGGGTAGGAAATGGGTCGAACTCTATGTTCAATCTTAGCTGATCTTATCTATCCCTACCTCTTTTATATTCCATATCTTTATCCGCTTTGTTATCTATTGCTGTTAAAAGTTTGATCTGGTCCATTGCATAAAAAATAATTATTTATGCTTTTTAGGTCAAATACTTAATTCACATCCACCACCTCTCCTACCCCCACCCCACCCCCTTTAATGTGTTTTCAGGGGTATGAAAAAAATTACAAAAAAAAACTGAATTTTGAAAAATTCTGAATAATCCTCAAAAATTGTAACTCACCCTCTAGACTTTTATCTTGTCAAAAAACACTATCAAATTTATCAATATATATTTTAACACCCCTTAAACATTGATCTTGCTCCTTTATTTTTTTTTTTTTTCTTCCTTTTTAAAACAAAAAAAAATTAATTGTCTTTTATGTTGTCAACTGATCAAGGTTCAAGAGGGTTTTTTATAACATGTAAAAGTTCAAGATACATTTATCGGTAAGTCAAAGGTTAAAGGGTTATTTGCAATTTTCACTTATAATAACTATTGTTTGCTCATAGCATCTAAGTCAATAAACAATGAATCAAATTAGAAGATATCCATAAATTAAGTTAAAAAATCATGGCTAGATCATATACAATTTTCGTTTAATAATAGTAAAAATGTAGTCTTTAACGTCCATGATATTACAATAGTATGGGAACTTCTACCGCCACTAATATTATAATTAAATTGATAAAAAAGTTATTATAAAAACAAAATTAACGGTTTTGATCATGGCTAGATCATATGCCATAGAATTTTCCTAATAGAACTTATAACCTACTTAAAAAAGTATATACGGGACTATTCCATTTACAAGCACTTTAAGGGGGGGAGGGGAAGGCAAACCAAAATGGGGAGAAACAACATCTCTATAATATAAATTAGGAGTGAGCGAATATCTCTTCCTTACAGGGTATGCATCCTCACCCTACTTGATTAAGTAAGGTTCGAGCAAGTATTAAGGGTTATAAGATAGCATACCAAGGATACATGTTTCAAGATATTTTGTATTCATCTAATTAAATAATAGCGGTCAATGCACCCATGATGAGTGTGCAAATTTAACAATACTATAGACATTAGACATTAGATAACAATAAAATAGAACATACATACAATTAAACGATATGAGAAAAACATGGGTCTGGAAAATAAAATAAAAAAAACACATAACACTAAGGTTGATGACAAATATCAACGATAGAAAAATACAAAAGTGTTCGCCTCGGTATGAATAGTGTGGACAATAAAATTAATTATTATGTATCTACTGCATTGCCGAGGCTGCCATATACCTGTCAGAATGATTAAAAAATTATGATAATGTCATATTTTTGATAAACGTATATAAAGGACTATACATGGACATACAAACTTGGTGATCAAATCACAAAGTTCATCATACATCAAGGTGTGTATGCTTTCCCCTTTTCCAAAAAACTGCACAAACGAAATAATTTATGCAATGTAGTGTGAAGAGTAACATTTATTTAAGGATATACTGTAAACTCTAAAATAAAAAATAAAAATAAGGAACCTTAATAAGGCTACTGTGCATGGACATGTAGGCATCAACTCTGCAATTTGGAATTAAGATAATGAGGTTAACATTAATAGTGCAATTGTAATAAATTGGAAGTAGAATATAATTTTTTTTTTTTTTTTTTTGCTATGTTGGTAAATGGTGTTGATGTTGCTAGTATGATCCTTGAACAATAGTGTTTCTATTGATCAGATCGCATTTTGAATCTAAGCAAATGTAACTGGAAGAAAGTAAGGTTATTTAGAATTTTCATGAAGAACTTAATCGTTATGAATATATAAATTATTGCATTGAGAAATAGTAATTGTACCATTTGTACTTCATTTTTTCAATCTCATGTTTAATCAATGACACGAAAGGTCATCTAGTTATTTGAATAGAAAATCACTAGCCAAAGTTGTACACCTTAAGATAATTTCTCTATGATATAATGTTAGAATGATACGATCTCAATTAAAGTGAGGAGAAAAAAAAAGATGCAAAGCTCTACAAAAGCAATAGCGAAAAGGACAAACATACCGTAGGAGAAGTGCATTGAGGGATGATTGTGGATATCTCTGAATTAAATAGCCAAGCATCTCTTTTATCCATTTCAATTGAAGAATAGTCCTAAATGAGAATTTTAGATGTAGATTAGTGGATGTATAAAATATGGTAAATGAATAAATACATTTAATTTTCTATGAACAAAAAAAAAGTTAATCAAAATTCTCACAAGATAGAGTCCAAGATGGCTCATCTTAAATTGATTTTGTAAAGAATAACACCAATGATAATATGCAAATAATTATGAGTAAAAAAAGTCACAACTGTGGATGTAGATTCATAAGTGTGTATATGGTTAGAAAAAAAAATCCTTAAAAAAAAGCCATCATATTGATCGTAAGAGGACCTTCAGGTTAATAAAACATCTTTGTAAATAACATTTTGAGTCTGTGTTCCCTCTTCCTCACGTATTTTCCCTTTCCTAACTAAAACTTTTGTTGATAAGATTGACATACCACGTGACAATGCTACATAAAGCTGCCCATGACTGAACAGATGTTTCAAAAGGTAAATACCTACTACGTAAACCCCTAATTTCTAGGGTAATTTCAAGCTTAAACCCTAAGCCAGAAAGTCAATCGAAAACCTTAGGTCAACAAATCCTTAGAAAACCCTAGCAGTTTATATCCAGCAATCCCGTGTTCTTAAACCAAGAAGTCGAAATATAAGTGGAGAGTGTAGATTGGTTCGTAATAATATTAGGATGCTTAAAAATATCATATTGATAAATTTTTTACTTATTTCAAACCCAATTGGATACAAACTTTGAAAAACGTGTCCTAGGGCTCAAGATACCAAAAATATGTTATTAGTACCATTAGATTCATAATTTCATAAGATTTCCAAATATATCAATTATATAGTTTTTTGGGTTATAAAAGTTTCAATTATAGCATTTTTATCATATTTTCATTACTACCGATAATTTAATTGTCTAATCTACTTTTTTATTTCTAATCACACTATTCACAAATACAACCACCCATACCCTATTCTTACATTCTTACAATCTATTCTTACATCCTTACATCATTTTCCTTACATTTACTTTTCCAATACATTTTATTACACAAAACAAATATCAAACATCCCTCTCTCTTCTCCTTGTAAAATCGGTGCCCCTCCCCTTTCACTCTCTCTCTCAATTTATTTTATTTTCCTTATTTTATTCTATACAAACCCTAATCCATTTTTCTATAAAAACCCCTTTATACCTATCTCATTTCACTTTTTCTCTCCTTTCACTAAACAAACTCTTGCAAAAATATTGCTCTCCTCTCTTCCTCTCCCTCTCTATGTCGTGACCCCTCCCTCTTTCACATACACACATACACTTTTTCCTTCAAGTTTTCTTGTTCCAAATCTTTAATAGGTAATAGATCTACACCCCACCACAATTAAATATGTAATGGCAAGATCATACATGTGTGGTTCCACTAAAATCCCCATGAGCTTTATGCTAGGGATGTGGAAACACTTAAGTATGATATTCTTGCCATCACAATGTTGTGGATCTTGTTATTTAAGTTGTTTTACTATTATTTTTCTATATTATTGTTTTACGTTGTTATTATTGATATTTTGTGCATGTATTCATTATTAACCACATCTACATAATGTTGATATTGCATTTGCATTCATGACTTACATAATATAGTAGATCTAGTTATTTTGAGTACATAAATGCCATGGATTTTTTTTGTCTTATGTACATAAAAGAGTTGTAATAGCAAAATAATAATGAGGATATGTTAAAAAGTTCAAGATCTATCTTTGTTTTAACAAAAATGGTTTTTGGAAATTTGGATCTAAAAAGAACCCTATTTTAAAAACCTATTTTCAACTCCAAAATGAGTATTTTACATTAAATATGAAGGGTTTAGGAAATAGGTATTATAAAGGAATGGTTTTCGAGGAGTAAAGCTTAGATCTACTAAGAGATAGTTCCAAAATAAGGAAAGTTTACGAAAGTTATGTTAGCATTATGTTTCAACCCTAATTACTAACTTAAAATTCATAATAAGGAAATGTTGATATATAAACACCTATTTTTCAACCTTAAAACAAGAGTTTTATTAAAGAAATGGAAGCCTTAAAGAGTAGGTTTGATTAGGACTTGATTTTAGAAAGATTAAATAAGTTTTACACAAGAAACAATATCAAACATAACTTTCAAAATTCAGATTTAGAGATAACCCCCACTTAAACACCTATTTCCAAATGCCAAAATAAGGATTTTAATATAAAAATAGAAGCTTTAGGGAATAGATGTAATAAAGACCTAATTTTGGCAAGGATGAGTGGATTTAATCAAGGTATAATCCTAAAACAAGGAAATGTATCAAAATATAGATCAAACAATGTTTTCATTTCTTAAAATTTTGTAAAATTCGTAACTAAGTAAAACCCCTATTTAAACATCTATTTTCTAACTCCAAAATGAAGAATTTTATTAAAATAATGAAGGTATGAGGCATATAGGTCATTAAGGTTGTATTTTGATAAAAACAAGTGTGATTTTGTAAGAAATAAAACTAGTTTTATTAAGTCAAGTAATTTCAAATATTTTGCAAAGCAAAAGTTTTCTAAAAGAATTCTTGTTATCAAATATCATTAAGGATATATATATAGATAGCTCATCTCATGACATTCACGATAATAACTTGTAGATATTGCATGTACATATAATATAAATGGTAGAAACAAAGCTTAAGAAAATAGTATCTTTCAAACCCCATAAAGCATTGTCTAAGTACATAAGGAAATAAATTGATAAAAACTCATGAATCATGCATATTATTGAATTATATATGTAATAAAAGAGTCTTTCAAGATATAATGATAGCTAAGTATCTATCAAAACTTGTAAATGATGCTTGGATTGAAATTAGAATTTGATTTGTGGGTTAGGAATCTTGTATAGCATTTTGTACCCTACTTTTCATGGGCCAAATGACCTTGTTTGATGAAAATAACTTTAGAAATAGATATCTCTCGTCGAATAGATAGAAATCGATATATGATATGTGAAATTCCAAGTTATAGCCATTTTAAGTTGGAATTCTCTCCTAGACGAACTTGTTAGAATATAATTTATAAGTTTCATTTAAACTTCATAGAAATACTCATTGGAGGTATTTCTTTTGTTAGGAGACTTTGGAGACTGACTAGACCTTCCCAAAGACTCTTACGATAAAGAGGAATTTCGTGCCATGGCAAAGTGAGTTCACTTTCTTTAAATTACATGCTTATGATTGTGCTTGTAATGATAGTGGCATTAGAATTAGAACAAGATAAAATTGGAATGTGCATGTGAATTCTACTTTGATAAATTGATGATAAGAATATCGAAATGGGAATTGTTATAAATATTTGTATATATGTTGAGTCACCATACATTTGTTATTATACCTTTGTGAGAAAAAGGCATAATAGCTAGGCAACGGGTGAGCCTGAAAACTCGAATGTTGGCATGGGGTCGCTTGAAATAAAATGGAAGTGGAGTAAACACTTGAATCAACTACATAATAAATGAATGGGTGGGCACCTGAATCAACCACCATATAAATAAGAAAAAAGTTGAAATCTATGGTCGTATGAGCCTGAAACACTTAACCCTGAATGGAGGACGTAAATCCATTCAATATAGGACTCTTGGAAAGTCTTACGTATTATATGCCCACGTGCTTGTGCATTTCATATTATTGTTTAATATAACTTGTTTGCCCTATTGTTTAATGAAGTATTTAATTTGGAAGTGAAACTCACTAAGCTCGTAAGCTTATACCCTTACAGTTTCCTATTGTAGTACAATTATTTATGGCTATCCCCAAGAGGCCACTTTCCTCAAGTACAGCTTTTGGAATATAATGAGCTTTTTGAAGAAGTCGAGTCTTAGATGTTTGGTATGGACTTCTAGTTAAATCTTCTTAATTAAATATATATGTTGTTGTAAGAGACTTTGTGGACCTTAAAGACTCTTAATGTTTTGATAGGAGTGTGTCCCTTAGATCTTTGTAATAGATTAATCTCGGTCATAACTGTTACGATTTATATTCTTATTGCTATATATATCTTCTTAAGCTATTTCAATTCAAAGTAAGGTCCCCTGCATGGTGAACGTGAGCTTTACACCCGGTGTTTAAATTCATGGAATGACTAAGATTGTCATACTTGAGTTTAAATATCGAGTGTAGTGGACTATCACGATTAGGATACCCTTTGGGGCATGACATATTGTATGTATTATTTGACCTTATGCCTTATTTATCGTCAAAGCAAAACTCAAACATACAGGAAATTGCTTGTCATTTCAAACGGGAGATTTAAACTTTTAGAAGTTTTTAAAGATATCCTTGGAATGAATACTCCTAACCTTATTACTAACTAATTAAAGCCTCAGCATATATTACATTTGGCAAGAAATCAACACATATTAAACTTGTACCATTACAGAGACCTACTTCTGGGTCTATATTCTTTAAGAGCATATGGTGCATATTTCTTCAGCGTTAATATGTGAGGAGGCATTCCACCTGGGGATATGGAGTTCAAGTATTCTTGCTAGTACATATGCTCATAATCATCAGCAACTGCATCAAAAGAATAATATGTGTGTTCTTCACCAAGAAATGATTAAATGATTTCACTATTTAATTTGTCAACCTCAATATTTGTTGGGGCTAAAAGTGCACGATTGATGAAATGAGATGCATCATATGTATGTTTAGACAAATCTAGGACGGTAGCATTGATCAAACAGTCGATTGACCTATCATCTTGCCATTATATGGACATGGATAAAAGTATTTTTATGTAGTCATCATAGATGGTTGGTTTTATTCCATCACCAACCCATAATATGAAATCTAAAAAAGCTACATCAATGCATGACCTCATATTATGAGCTAATCGAAGGACTTTGATAGTCATCCAAAGCGGTGATTGGTTTAAGCATGCATTGATCATTTGAACTTTTGTGTCCTTTGAGACCACTGGAAGAATTTTTCTACAATCTCCACTTAGTATCGTGACTTTACCTCCAAATGGAACATCAACTTCCATGATATCTCTAAGAGATTTATCTAATGATTCAAATGCATACCTATTAGCCATGGAAGCTTCATCCCATATAATTGCTTTGTACATCCACAAAAGTGCAGCCAAGTTAGATTGCTTACTTATTGAACAAACAGAATTTGAATCTAGCGTCAACGAGATCTTAAATCTAGAATGTACTGTTTTACCACCCGATAATATTGTTGAGGCAATCCTAGAGAGTTGCTATCGCTATGGCAATGTGGCCATTTGTAAACCCCGGTTTTCCTGGTAATCAAGTAAACTTCGAAATCGAAAAACGAAACCCTAAACCGGATTAGTTCAAGCTTTGTGAGAGAAACCTAGAAATCCTAGATCCGGCTTTCCTTCGGTTTCATATCAAAAGAGCTTTTATAAAATAATTTAACGTGGAATATTGTTTTAAAGTATATTTCAAACCATAGAATGTTTTGATTTTGAAAAATTTTCTATTTCAGGCCTTCTTGAGCTCCATTACGGAAAAGCAAGCTCCGAAACTAGAAACTCAAAAAATATTCTGGAATACTCTTTAGAATCGAAATTTTATAAGGATTTCAAAAATATAAGTTATATAATATTTCGGGTTATAAAAATTACAGTTATAGTATTTTTCCGTATTTTTTTTACTACTGATAAAGTAAATGTCTTGTCTATTATTTATTACTATTCACAAGTACAACCTACTATACACACAACTCATACCCTAGTCTTACATCCTTACAAACACTCGTTATATTTTCTTTTCCAAGAAATTTTTGTTTCTTAATAAATTATTACATTTAATACTTTTATTACATAAATTCCAATTTTGAAACAATTTCAATTATCCCTCTCTATTCCCCGTCACTTGGCCGACGCAACCCCCCCTCCCCAATTTGTCTTTAATTTTACTTATCTTTATTTCCTTTTATTAATCAAACAAACCCTAATTCACTTAGTATAAATAATCCTTAACTTTCTCTCTCCTTCACTTTATTTCAATTGTTCAAAAATCTCACAAACCCTCTCTATTTTCTCTCCATTGCCATGACTTCTAACCACACACACACAAAACAAGCTTCATTCTTCTTCATTTCTTCACTTAAACCAACTTTAGGTGATGAATCTTAAGCCTTTCTACCATTTAATCTTGTAATGGCAAGATTATTCATGTGTATTTTTACCTTAAATCCCCATGAGCATTTGCTAGGGATAAGAAAATGCTAATACATGAATATCAAGCAATCACAAGAGTAGATCTTGTATTTGATGAGTTTTCGTTGAGATATTTCCATGTTCATGCATATAAATGTAGAGATTTTGCATAAACATCCATGATCAAGCTTTTAAACTCCTTTCCATGCATTATAAGTAGTAGATCTAGCATTTAGATACTCATATCATACTTGACATTCATGATCACATGGATATTTTGTGTTTTCATGTATTAATGCTTATAAAGATTTGGTCTTGTGTATATAAATGTGGTAGTTAGTGGATCTTTAAGTATATAAGACAAAGAACTTAAAAAAGAAAAGCTTTTGTTGAAAATATTCAAAGAAAAATTCGTATGACTTCAAAGCTACATTTTAAAAACCCCTATATCAACTTTAAAACTCATGTTTTATGTGAAAAATGAAGGGTATAAGTAATAGATATCATTAAGTAGTGATTTTTATAAGTTCAAATGAGTTTTGATGAGATTAATGTATAAAACAAGAGAACCAAGATGGAAATTTTTGAGTTAGTAATCAACTTGTGAAATTCGTAATTTTGGATGAAGGCCATAAGAACACCTATTATCCAAGCTCAAAATAAAAGTTTTATGTAATAAATGGAGTCCTTAAGTAAAAGGTATCATAAAGTCTTAAATTTTAATGCATTAAACAAGTTTTTCCTAAATGAATCATTAAAAAATTTGATTTCTAAAAATTCGGATTTTTGAGTAAATCCTATTAGAAAACATATTTGTAAAGTGTAAAATGCAAATTCTTATGTAAAAATGGAGGTCTTAGTAGTATATGTTATGAAGACTCAATTTTAACTAAGATAACTAGAAATTCCTAAGAATGAATTCCAAAACACAAGTGTGTTGTCAAAGTTAGAAAACTAGATTTTTCATAAGTAGTTGTTATTATGGTCTTGCAAAATAAAAAGTAATAAAATTTTCTTTCAACAAAAATCATCAAGATCATGCATACATTAAACTCCTCACATGTCATCCATGTTAGGAAATCATTCATATTTCATGTATACTTGAATTATCAAATAGAAACATTTTAAACAATTACAAAACTATTTTTGGGAAATGGAGATCGTTACTGATCAGATTTAATCCTTCTGTTTCATGACCTAAATGTTTTCAAAACTTGAAAATAATATTAGAATTAGATAGATCTTTCAAATTAGATAGAAATCGATATATAATTTACGAAATTCCAAGTTAAAATAACCAAGTTATGGTCGTTTTAAGTCGGGACTTCCGCAAATATCAAGAATTATGATTTTGATTAGTTTTGATATATAGTTTGGATTAGTTAAGTGATGAAATACTTATTAAGGTATTCCTTCCTTGTTAGGTGATCCCGAAACCGACGAATCCTTACCACCAAACTACTACTACTAAAAGACCGGCGAACCATGGCCGAGTGAGTATCACTTTCAATTTCAACTATTATTGCGATTGTAATGTTAGTTTCACTAGATACTTGGCAAAGATAAAATGAATATGCATGATGGGGTTGAATGGGAATTATGTATGTTTGATGTTGTTATGAGAAGTTGAATTTAAATAATATCGAAACCGGGTGATTAATCATTGTTTGTGTAGATGAATTAAGATTGACTATCTATGGATATTGATTGGTCACTTAAAAGAATTGGTATAATTGATTATTCGGAACTGAAAATGAAATTGAACTCATTCATATCACAATGGGAATGGAGCATTAGCATTTGTTGGTTTTTTGTGATCCTAAACAATGTAAAAGTTAGTTAATCGTGGTCCATAAAATGAATTATTGAGTTGGTTAATCATGATCCATAAAACGAATTATAAGTTGGTTGACCGTGAGCCTAAATGGCATCGTACCGCAAGATTCATTAATCTGCTAACCCCGGATGGAGGGTGCAAGTCCATCCACATATGATTTTCGGCTGATCATATGTTTGTTGAATTCACGTGTTTGATGCATATCATTTGTTTGATTAATCACTTGTTTGATTTATGTGTTATAATTGTGATCATAGAAGTTTTCACTCACTAAGCTAGTGTAGCTTACGCCCCTATGGTTTCTATTTATCACAGCACGAGTTTATATAGCTTAGACCGAAACAGGCCACAGCTCAAGTAGGAGCTAGGCGTTTCCTATAGAAGTTGTATTCATATTTGTTTAGACTTCCACATGAAATCAAGAGACTCTAGATGACTGTAATGGACCTTTAAATATTCTTTTGCGGGGGAATGCCCCTTAGAATCTATAACTTATTGCCTATGCGTTTTGATTTATTATCTAATGCTATTGAATGTCGAATTAAACTCTTTAACTCCATTGAATAAAGTATTCTATTATTGTAAAGGGACGCCTTACATCTATACCAGACTCCCGAAAGGCTTGGATAGAAATTCGAGAGTCTTATATAGTAAGTGGCGGATTGTTACGTTTAGGATACCCCTATAGGGCGTGACACCATTACTTCGAAGGAATGCTAAAATAGCACGATATAGAAATGTTTTACTAGTACCACCTAGACCATCAACAAAAAATATGGCCGAGTTATTCTGCCCAACTGCAGTCGTAACTAAATCAATGCCCTTCTTTGATCAACATTTAAGCTTACAATTGCATTCAAATCTTTATGAGGAATGGGAATAGATAACTCATCTCGAATGGCATTCAATATGTCATTGTATTCAATCGGATCATACTGAAGTGGAGGTAAGTCATAATCTAATAAACTTTTTCCATGTTGACCTAGTAATTCATTAATGTCATGAAGTAATTTATTGATCATGAAAACTTCTAAAGTTATAGATGAGGAACAATACTCTTGTAACATGCTCGCACAAAATTCACCCCATAACGACCTAATGTTGCTTGGCTGGCAATATATCAATATCGTTACAAATAATCTTTGAAGTGCAAATGGCATTTGGAACGACACTACTGCCTCAAGTAAGCAGTGGTGTATGCTTTGATCATTCTCAATGATACCTATACTCTTAATTACCTTTTGAAATATGTCATACCATATCCCATCATGTGTCAACAAATCATCGAAAGAAGTAGGGCTGCGAACATGATTAAGCAAAATCCAAAGATAAAACCTTCCTGAATTTGTTGGTGGTACAACATATATTCTTCCAATTACTTTGTTAAATGCCCTTCTACGATGCCAAGTCCTATTACTCCGTGTGTAGTATTTTGGAAAATCTTTATACAAATATTGTTGAGCCAAAGGTTCTGTTACATTAACATAAAAGAATTCACTAAGCATTGTTCATGGAGTAGGATTGCGAGTCTAAATTGATTGAACCGTGTCACTACTCTTGAAGGTAATTGTATGCATTTTTAGTAAATGTTTTTGCAATCTTATGACATTTGAATACTTCTAATTCATTGGAAACTTGAACAACCTCCAAACAGCTTCGGGAGCATATATCCAACGTGCATCTATAAACTATTGTATTTCATCATTATTAAATCCCATACGAACCTCAAGAGATACCCTATTAGGACCTCTGTGAATGTATTTATACAAATATTTTGTCCTCTTAACACTTGCATAAATATCTACATTTATATGACAATCATACTTTAGGAGTAAACATGGGTTGTAAGGAATTATCTAACCGTTATCTACCATGATGTTTGGATGGGTAGGAAATGGAAAGGAAGACTATCTTCATCTTCTATATATTGGATAAGAGTCATTGCCTTGAATTATTGAATTAGCAAATGGTTTAAGGAAGTGCCATTTACAATGACCTTGTTTCATACATGGCGTCGAAGAGCTAAACATACCGTAAGGTTCATGAACCATGTGTTTAAGTACATCTATGAGTAATGTAAGCTCATCATCTCTATTTGGAATCTCAGCTCGAACAACATAATCATAGTCATCAGGCGAATTGGGCTTAAAATCAATTTCTAATATAATAAGCACGTGAGCATGTGGCAGACCATGCTTTTGGAATTCTATTTCATAAGTGTAGGCAATTACTTTTCCTAAAACCCTTCAATCAATAATATCCTTTTTGAACTCTTCAAATCTATCTCTGTAAACCCGTAAGAGTAAATTAGGATGATCTTATGTCGTTTGTCTTGCAAGTAACTCACGTTGGATTTATGGCTAAGATGGATTGCATGTTATGGTAATGAAGAAATAAGGTCTTCCTCATTCTTGAACTAACGTTATTGCATCTTGGTATCTTTCATACAAATTACGTGGACTTCCAATGAATGAAGAAGGTAACACAACCTTTCTCCCAATATTTCTTATATTATGGTATTTTATATATATTTTTAACGCAAAACATTCAATAAATTTGACACTATAACACAATCATGTACAATGATTAAATAAACAAACCTGTATCATTTTCTTTAGTGACTAGTAAGTCTTGCAATTCTTGGTAGAACTCAGCTCGAATAGTAGCCTAGTTATGATGTAACCATTTAAGCCATTAATTTTCAATCTTGACAAAATTATCCACTAAATATTGTTGGAAAGGACAACCCCTACATAGAATAAGACTTTGCTCATGGTTACAAATCTAAATATTTAGCGTTTGTAAAAATTGCACGTCGGTATATGTTAGAAGAACAAAATTAACCTTTCATGAAGTGTGATGATCACTTGTAGATAATATGCATAGAAGGCATGGCATGTGATTGAGTTGCCATTTATAGATGAAGTATTAACATCCCATTCCCATGTTTCATATGGGAGAAAAAGTGGATATTGCAATGGATCATAATACCCAACAAGATCACTGACATGAATCAGGTATCCAGCATGTGAGTGAATGACAATATCATGATCGCGTAACTCGCTTGCTTCTTTACCTCCAATTACAATGGCAACAAATTGAGATGTGGTTGAGAGGGAATATTGATGGTGGTTAAGAGCTTGTTCGCGAATTATAAGACGGCATTTTTCAATATTTTCGAGTAAAGGAAGTTGGCGAAATTGATGAACAAATAGGTTATGGGAATTTAGGATGGAAGTAATTGTTGCTATAATGTGAACATTTAGATTTTGATTCTCAAATATCCGATTTTCAACTTCATGGACAGCATCGTATATGTATGTTTGCAAAAATTGTGACCTTTCATTTTCATTAGGCAAAAGACTATCAATTCTATGGTAAATTGTACCTTGCGCACAAGAAGTATAAATGCTACGGGTCTTGACCAAAATGTTGTGTCAACATGGGTACCCGTACAAGTAAATGAAAAGACATGGTTATAAGATCGAATTTGTTGCCTAAAATATCGGCCAACATTTGTTTGGTCTGTATATAACTAAAGGAGTTCGGCCGCGAGAGAGGGGAAGGAGAGGGGAGGGTGAAGGAATGGAAGGGAGAACAATTTTTCCTTTCAAACAACACATCTCAAAGGTCATATGCTTCACTAATCGTGTAGCACAAAATTGACAAGGTATAGTTACAGGTAATTAGAGTCTTTGATTACCAAATTTCTCATGGAACCCTCGATCGATGTTAAGATTACCTAATCTTCGTACTGGTCTCAAAACTAATACGTAGGGAATATCAAATATTTCAAAAATAATATGAAATGAAATATACAAAATGAAAGATCAATGTGATGATAAATACCTTCACTAGTAATATTGTCATTCTGAATAGGAGCATCACTTGAAAATTGTTGTAAGATTAAAATTATGAATAGGAAGTTCATATGGATATTACTGGTATATGCATAACATATATGTCATAACAGTAAATATGTCAAATAAGATTTTACACAAAGGATATATGATGTTCATATACCTATGTGTTTTGAATTAGTTGCAGAATCTTGGAATGTTGAAGTATAACCTTGTCTTTACCATGCTAAACGTCTAACATGAGTTAATCAAATCCCCGAAGATGCTCTATTACAATGTGAATAAACCTGTATTTTAATTTTGATAGTTTAAATATGTTTAGTAATTGAAACTACTGCAGAAAACATTTGAAAAGAAGTAATAACCTATAATGAGTTTATATTGCTTCTTATTTGATAGTACTGAGCTTGACGTCTTGCAAGATAATCTCATCTTTGTTGCAGACTCATAGGTTGTCTACGGGACCATGATGTCTCTCTCCAATGCCTTCTTTGTGTATGGATATTTGTAGAAATTGAAGGTTGAGATAATCCTTCCATTGAACAATCTACTACAACACGGTCATTATTTTTGTATTTAATTAGAAAAACAATTAATTATAGATAAAACAATAATGCTCTCTTAATTTATCTATATCCAACACAAAGAAACATGTTTCAATCTCCGTTTAAGTAAATATATGAATTCTTAAAACTATCATATTTGAAGGAAAATATTAAGAATATAGAAAAGATGTTAGATTGAAAATTATTGACACTACAAATATTAATCAGTAGTATTAAAAAGTGAGAGAGGCACTATGACGTCCTAGACATGTTAAAAAAATTTCAGTATTACAAAATTAATATAGACATTGGCATAAAATAACTATCTTAATCTTCATTAAATAACTATTTCCACATAATATTCTACTCTTCATTATAGAATCAATAATACAAAATAAATACCTAATTATTATCTGTTGGACCTCTATTCTTAAATATACCAAAGTGGTGTTCATTTATACTATTCACTCTACTGTGAAACTTGCTCTTTACTTGAAAATTAATTAAAAAAATAGCAGTTTAAGATGAAAACATTCAAACCTTTCCATGTTCAAATATCAAAAGCAAACTTTAACTTAGATTATCCAAATTATCTAATAACTTATAGGAAAAAATCTCCATGAAGAGTCTTTAGAACATTATTACAAGTACTTTCCTTATTTATAGAACATGACAAAGCTCACAAAATCATTCTCTCAATTCACTGTAACCATAAATTGAACCAAAACCATCTCGAAAACATTCTTATTTCCTATGTACATCAATTTATTCTTTAAGATTTAATGTATGTTAAGTTGTAAATTAAATTCTGAGAGTATAAAATTATGTTTGAATGTATTTGCTTTGTAGGACTACCAACAAAGCTAATCACTAGGTTGTGGACTAAAGAAATACAGACGTGATTAGATGGCAATTAAATGGAGGAGGGATGGTTACTATTTTTCAGGGTCTATATGAAAGTTACTAAAAGAATCTTGGTAAATTTTAAGATTTTTTTTATCTTTTAAGTATTAATGAAATTATAAAATTAATAAAACTAATTTTATTATAATGGGCAATGAAGGAAAAAAGACAAAAAGACACCAAAGGGTGTCCTCTTGCTTAAATTATATAGATGAATAAATAGGAAATCCACAATATCTTTTAATGAATTCAAAATATTCCCATGGAACCATTTATCAAAAGACACCAAGCAAATGCACACCCATTCTCAAAGAACTATTTTGCATGCTAATCATTTCACTCCATCAACCTTGCAAAAGCAAATAGAGTAATTTATCAATAACAACAATGTGAAAGTAAATATGAGATAAAAGATATGCATTGGAGAGAGAAAGAAAATTAAAAAGAAAAAAAAAAGCTAACTTTTGAATCAAGAGAGATCTTTGAGACTAGAGAGTGCCGATGCAAGGATAAAAACACTAGATTTTAGAATAAAGTTGTTAAAAGAGAAAGCTCTAAATGGAAAATTGGCACTTTGACACCAACATTAAGAAGAAGAAGAAGAGAAAAGGCCATGTGTAATGCAACATATGAAGAATCTTATCGACTCAGAATTTAACCGAAAATTGGATAAACTTGGGTTAAGTCTGTGCAACTCACAACTTGAACTCACACATCAGTTAACAGCAGATCAAGCTTACAACTCGAACTTCTGTGAATTTAATTTATGTTTTTACAAATGTTGGCCTATAAGGTTCTGCTATTTCAAACTTCATTTGGTAATGCGAATGCTTAAATAAAAATTATGATTTCAATAAAAGAAATATATTATAAACCAACAAAAATTAAATTCACACAAGCCACAATCAACCATTATCAATGCCTAATTTGGATTACTTGGCATTAAAACTTACTCCTTACACTTTCAATACACGAAATTATATATTGTTGACTTACTAAACTTAACCGTCATTTTTGTACTGGACTCTTGCTTTCATTATTTAAAAGTACTGGAGAAGAACTCATTATCTATTACTTTTTTTTTATCAATATAAACAGAACATGTTTCACAAATATCGTGTCGTCCTATTAGTTTTCAAAAAGTATGGCAAAACTTCCAAAAACCTCTCAAGTCTCTAGTTTTTGTAATAACGAAAAACACTCACCCCTCTCTACTTCCATCATCTTCCTTTGTAATGTCAACATAGTAGAACCACTTTAGAGGAAAAAAATAAATAAATGTCCTATTTCCTTACCATGTTAACCTCCAGCTACCGAAATGATGCTCACAAATCAAGCCTTTGACTCGAAAACAAACCTCTATGTATGAATGAAACTGCTACCAACACTAAACCTTCTAACTCTCCATCCACAAGTTCTCTCAAGTCGAAGGTAGTACCGAATTAAAGTTTCCAAAAGAGCTCTCCCGATGCAATTGTCAAAGATTACGTCGTTTCCATAAAGGACAACGCCGAAGGTTCATGACATTGTAAATTTAATTTGTATTATAAAATTAAGGCAATTTATTGCATCGTTATTATTAGGGAAAAACTATTACAAATGGGAAAAATAAAACAATAGGACAGTTAAAAACAATCCCCCATTATCATAAGGACAAAACATTAAGATTACATACATGACTCTTCATTTTGATTCCTTAACCCTCTTTCAATAGACCCTTTTGATCCTACAAACTTACAATAACATTATAGTTTTCAGTAATAAAAACAAGGAAAATAATGCAACGTAATCCCAACACGTGATTTTTGAGTTTGATACTTCCAGCCTCTTTGAATAGATCCTACAAAAGTTACAACTATTATAAATTGTTTAATTAAAAAAAAAGGTAAAGAATGGATTAACATCACCAAATATGTGATTAGAATTTCCAAAAATCAAAAGACACATGAAGTTAATGCATGCAATCGTACAATGAGAAAAGGAAATGGAAAGAGGGAAAGAGAGTGCTGTGGTTTATTTTTTCGGTTTTCTTTTGTCTTTATATTTGAGTCTGCACATCGTGAGAGAGATATTGGAAGATATGGTGGTTGAGAAAAAATCTAAAGGGATGAAGATTGGAAGATAGTAATTAGATATATTCATTGTGAAATGTAACTGCAGGGAATGAGCAGAGTAAATTCGAGGAACGTGGGATAATTATCAGGAAAAGTGGAGGAGATAGATTAAGGGGAAATTACTATGAAGGACATGTCAACTTTTTATAGCTTTAAAGTTTTTAATTTTATAATTCACTACAAATTCTAGAATTTTTTTAATATTACATAAATAGACTTTATAAATATTTTTATAGGTTTCAACTTTTTTAAATAATCAATATTGCATATTACAAAACTTATGACATTAATAAATTAGTTTTAAAATTTCTTTCTTCTATCGTGGATATATGAAAATAAGATGGCTTTTATGTTTTACATGAGACCACACTAAATACTATAATTTCAAAGTTTAAGAAAGAAAGGAGGAAAGAATATAGAGATTTTATAAAAAATTCTATAGGTTCCATGAGGTATCTTGTAAGTTTTATAGGATAGATGATACAACATGGGTATAAGGTTCCGTAGGTCAAGTTTTGAATACAAAATTTACTATCTTGTACTTTATATTTTTTACTTTTTAATAAGGAAATACATTTTAAACTATTTATAAATTCTTTTTCTGTTTTAATAATGATTTTATCATATCAATTTAATTATATTATTGCATTTAATTCTTATACACCCATTATAGTTCCATGTCTACTAATACCCATTTAACCTATTAATTTTAGTTGTATTTATTTACTTTATTTAAATTGATGCTCCATAAGTACAATGGATATACTTTTATATGGGAGTTGAAAAAGATATGATGAAGCCAGAAAAAAACAATCTTGCCATCTTTTTGTTTATTTTAATATTTTACATAATTAGAGATTATACTAAATATAATTCAAAAGACTAATTATGATTTACCATTTTTAAATAACTCATTTAAGCAATGTACTTAACAAGAATTGAAAGATTGATTAACAATTTAATTATAGTCTTGAGAAATGGTGGGAAAAATTTTAAGTCAAATAGAGAATCATATCAAATATATATATATATATATATTTAACAATTTGGTTTAAAAAATACCCAATTTAAATCGATCCGTAAATTTATTATTGATTTGGAGGGATAAATTGAAATATTTGTAAAACTAAACCAAACAATCGTAGAAAACATAGTAATATATTTACATATAATTATAAATTTTCTTATGATATAAGATAGTTTTTAAGTGAAGTTTTAGTATGCATTTATCAAACTATATATCTATTCAACTTTTATAATCATATATAGAGATGTGACTTAAAATATATGCTACATGTTAACCTTATCAATAAAATTAATTATTAATAGACATATGAAAATTCTAAATTACATGAATATCTAATTCATTTACATCCTATATGATTCTAAACTCGTTAATATTTAATGAATACGTGTTACAAAAGTATATATTTTTTAAATAAAATTATCAAATTTTTATCTATATTGTATCTGTATCTTATTTGCATTTGTAATTTATCTATTTCATATCTGTATCGTATCTATTTGGGTAGTTTAAGAGTAAAATTATCAGTTTTTCATTGATATTTATTTTGTTAACAAACATTTGTTTGAAAAAGATAAAAATATGATGCTAAAATGACCAAAATATGATGTAACAAACAGACTCAAACCAAAATTTTAATATTTAAATTTTTTCAACGAGAATCACATGATTTGGTTTAAATTTATAAAAAATCATACCCTCCTATTATGATTTGGTTTAATTTAATTCAAGGTAAACACGAAAGTAATCTGAATAATGTCTATACTTAATCTTAAATGTATTGATAGGAGGGAATCTCTTTACTTTTCCTTAATCGTAATTATAAAATAAAATACAAAAATATTAATAACCAAAAAATGGCTTAATTTATTAATAAGTTTTTAGAGTAAAAACTATCTTTTAATATATCAATTATAATAGAGATCCTTCTAATCTAAAATTCTAAATCCATTCCTAACAAAATTAGTTTTTTATTTCTTTTAAAAATGAAAATAATATATATTATATGTATATTATACATAGCAAATAATAACATAGTGTTAAGTATTTAGTTTTACATTTATGAGGTCATGATTCAAATTCTATTACTATACTTTTTTTTAACATATTCAAAATGCATTTAATATAATGACTACTCTCTCTCTCTCTACAAATAATAATTTAATTTAGTAGCATTTTTTTCTACATTTATATATATGTATATTATAAGATCTATTTGTTTGAATGGTTTTTTTTCTCATTAAGTTTTAAAAAATACGACATTAAAATCATTAACAAAATTCTTACAAATATAAAAGATGTAAATAAATAATTATAAAATTAATTTAATTAAGGTTCTACTCGCATCTAGTTGTATTGTATAATCGTGCATCCATGTGGATATTAGTTAGCCTGCGTATGGGTATTATTTAAATTTTTAAATTTTTTTGGCCAAATTAAAATTTTAATTATAGACGTAAAAACCAAAGTAATCAAAACCTTTAAGTCAAAAATGAACGCAATTACTGTTTTGTCCCTAAAGGATATTAGCAAGAAGTCATCAGTCTTGTAAATGTCTGTTTGGATTGTCTGTTTTTCAACTGTATCTGTATCTTTTTTAAAATTATATGTGTAAATATATCCGATTTGTATCTAAATTTTATCTATATTTATTCTATTTGATATTTTGATGAGAACTGTCAATTTTTTTTATCTATATTTATTTTTTGATAAATAATTTATTAAAAAAAGGTTTGAAAAAGTGTCTGTATCTGCCGAAAAAAAAAAAAAAAAAAAAGCCAAAACAAACACAGCCACGTACACAGTGATAGTATTGCCCTAATATCCGTCAGCGCGTGCCCTATGTTCCGTCGGTTTGGAGGACAAGCTTTTTTCTTTTTGTTTTTTTTTTTTTTCGGTGGAAGAGGACAAGCTTTCTGCACATAGAAACTGAATTCGATTTCGCCTTTGTTTTTCAGGTAAATCAATTTTCTTCTATTTTTTGATTAAATTTATTTGCTCGTCATGCAATTTATTTCCAGCTGACCCTTTTTCTTTTTATGACTGCTACACACCGAGTTATAAAGTATGATTAGGGTTTTGCAGAATTACTTTGCCGACTCTCATTGTTGGACTTTTTTGGTGCAGAAACAAGGATGAAGCTGGATGTGGATGCTTTGAGGTATCTTTCGAAAGATGATTTCAGGGTTCTCACTGCAGTCGAAATGGGAATGAGAAACGTATGAATTTAGGGTTTAGTATAAGATGTGATTTTCCTATTTTTACTTGGTGATTCTGTCGAAATAGAGAGGATGTGGGGAAACCTCGTGGTTAATGTAATGTGATAAAAGGTTTCTACTTTTACTGAATGTTATTGTTTTTCTCTGATTTTGCAGCATGAAATCGTGCCTTCGGAGTTAGTGGACCGAATTGCCTCTCTCAAGTATGCCCCTTTTTGCTTAAATTTTTTTGAAAGACTGATATAATCGTGGGGATTGATCTCATCTGACCCATTTGTGTTTCTAGGCATGGGGGTACATATAAAGTTCTGAAGAACTTGCTTAAGCATAAATTAGTACATCATGACTCTTCTAAATGTGAGTAGCCATGAGAAAATGTGTTATTGGCTCTCTTAACATTCAAAAATTGAGATGTTTTGCTTCTAACGTTTGATCTGTTGGACTGATAGATGACGGTTTCCGGCTCACCTACCTTGGGTATGATTTTCTTGCCATTAAAGCCATGGTGAATGGGGAGTTTTTGCTTCTGTTGGCCGGCAAATTGGAGTAGGAAAGGAGAGTGGTAAGTTTCTTCAGTTTTATTATTGGGTTTGGTTTTATATGATGCAATGAGATGCTGTATCAGTCTTTGATTGTAACGGATCTTTTCAGATATCTTTGAGGTTGCCACAGAACATGGCACAATTCTAGCGATGAAGTTGCACCGACTGGGAAGAGTGTCTTTTAGGGCTGTTAAATCCAAGCGTGATTACTTGAGGCACCGTAGAAGTTATAACTGGCTCTATTTGTCAAGACTAGCTGCTCTTAAAGAATTTGCGTTTATGAAGGTTTTTAATGATATTCACATTTTCTACCCGCTTCCCTTCTCTAAAATTCCAACAACTAGAGCTCTAGTCGCTTTTGTGGTGAAAATATTCTTTCCTTAATCAGGCATTGGAGGAGCATGGCTTTCCAGTTCCCAATGCTGTTGACTGTAACAGGCACTGTGTTGTCATGTCGCTTGTCCAGGGATATCCTCTGTAAGTGTTCTTGCCGAGTTTATTGCATTCCAAAGCTGTTTATGGATTGTATACACCAGAGCACAAGTTCCATGATTACAGATTTGATTTTTTGAAGTTCATTGTTCTCTGTTTGTTATGATCCTGTTTAATCTAGGATGATTCGTGTTCTGGTTCGTGGGGCTTTAATATAAACATTTGGTAGAATTTAAGGGGGAAAAAAAGGATAATTACCATTCCATAAGGACAGTTTACAAGTTTTAATTACAAATTACCAGTTTTTAAGTCATCTGTTTCTCTTAATCCTCACCGAACCACTCTACCAAGTGAAAGAACTTAGAATGGAACTATTCATTGTTTTCCAAGAGTGCCTCTTCCTTGGCTCATCAAGCATTCGTAATCTTGGGAGAGATGATTGATTCAGAAGAATCTCATCATTTTATCTTTAGACAGGTATATAACAGCAGGGTTAGAGTATTGGGTTAATGATGGATGGTGTATGCTACATTGTATAAGCAGCATGGTGGAAGGGCAAAGGAGGTTGCGGAATGTGCCACTGCCATTGAAGTATATTCATGTTATAGCCCTTATTCTCATAATGAAGTCACTATTTTTGTTTCTTTGGCTATATCAATATTATTAATTATTCATTGACATTTTGAAGGGTAAAATATATATATATATATATATTTTTACAAAGTCAACAAAATGCTCTATGATTTTTGTGCCACTTGCATACTGCCCATTAAGGCTTGCATATTACTTATGATAGCACTAAGGGGAAAGCTTTGGTTGGTCATAGGCTCATCTAGAAGGGAATATGTAAGATTTCAATGAGATACTTACTACTCAGCATATTTAGATCTGTAAATGCTAGTGGATTAGTGTTTATGCTTGAAGCTTGTTTATAGGTCAACCTAGAGATTGGTGTTATCTGGGCATTCCCACTAGAAAATGCATGTCCTGCTCATCATCTAGCATGGAGCAGTATTTCTAGTATTTCAAGTTTTTTCATCTCTTTTCAAATGGTTGGTTCCTGCACCATGAGTGTGGGGTGTTTTGGGTCCCTAAATTCACTTTCTTTGACTTATGCACTCTGGATAGATATGCCTGCACTATTTTGTTTATTCTAATTTGTTTTCCTTTTGAAATTTGAAATGGGTGATACCATCCTTGATTTCTTTTTGCGGAGGTTTAGTTTAGGAAATGAACACCACATTGAATCATAGTAATTTGTAGAGTTGATGGGACTTTCACCTTGTGTCTAATGTTTGAGCATGAACTATATACACATACTATGTTCTATCTAGGGCTACAAACGAGCTAAGCTGAACTGAGCTAAGCTCAGCCTAGCTTTTAAAGGCTTGGGCTCGGCTCGTTTAAAATTTGATGAGCTCGAGCTCAAGCTCAAGCCGAGCTTTTTAACTAGCTTGAAATTGAGACTCGAGCTCGGCTTATTTATGGAACGAGCTTGAGTTGAGCCGAGCTGAGTTTAGCTTTTTATCAAGCCTAACGAGCTAAGTCCAAGCTCGATTCATTTAGATAGCTTGCTTTCCATTTTTTGAACCTAAAATATAATATATGTCTTGTTATAATATATATATGTAATTATTAAATAAAAATTAGTTTTTATTGTTTTTATTATGTAGTTATAAATAATATATCATGTATTAAAAAATTTACAAACCTGCTAACTGGCTTATTAATGAGGATGTTAGCGAGCTCAGTTACAAGCCTGCTCAAGAGCCTAAACAAGCTTTTTTACGAGTTGGCTTGCAAGCTTAAATTAAAGCTCGAGCTGGGCTTGTTTAGATAAACGAGCTTTACTTTGAGCTCAGCTTGTTTATTAATCGAACTCGAGCCGAGCCGGGCCGATAGAAGCAGAGTGCAAGTAGCTTGCGAATAGTTCGGCTCATTTGTAGCCCTTGTTCTATCCATCGGTTCACAATTTGTCTATTAGGTAAGCATGTTCAAAGTGACTGGGATATGAAGAGATGAATAAATGTGTAAAGACTGTTTACAAGGAGATGAATAAAAGTGTGATCCTGTGTAACAATGAGGATGCTGACCAATAATGAAGACATGTTGAGGCACAATTGATGATCCCTTCTCGTAGTGGAGAAATTAATAAATGCTTTTGTAGCCTCTTTATCTTCATTTTTGCTTTTCTAAAGTAGCTGTGGAAATCATACATGTTCTTTAGGTTAATAGTGTTCTCCATCTCTCTCTCTCTCTCCCCCCCCCAGGTTTGTTTTATTTTATTTTTTCAACAATTTGACTAAATTTACTTCTTGTGCAGTGTGCAAGTAAGGGAATTGCAAAATCCAGAAGTCGTATTTGAAAGGATCATTGGTCTGGTTGTTCATCTGGCAGAACATGGACTCATTCATTGTGACTTTAATGAATTCAATATTATGGTATGTTCTGTGTATTTGATAAGTTTTATACTATTCGCGTGGACCAGCTTACGTATTTTCCTCCTATTTGCTTAACTTACCAGCAAGGAGGCAGGAACACATGGAACTCTGATTTTATGAAAACTTTTAATATTAGCTTCTCTCAACCTGGACTGCCAAAAACCTATCATTAACTCTTTCAGCATATGAGATGTGCCTTTAGATGGAATGAATTAGTCATTGTTGCTTGTGGCTCTGTCGGTCTCATGTAACTCCACAGAACGTTTGTTGTGATATCTTGTGCCTCAGTTGGTTGACAGTGCAAAACCCAGATATGCTATCCCATTTATTCCTTCAGGTCTGATTCTTCCCAGTAGTTCATGTAACAGGGCTCTAGCATAGCAGAGAAATACCCAAAAGTTGCTAACTTTGGCCCTGCTTCTGGATGGGGAGAACTTCAGGTTAGCAATTATCATAACTACCTTGATCTGTGGGACATTGAAGTGAGGGATAAGTGTGGGAAGCTACCAACTTTGAGCTGTACCTGTTTTTTTACCTTAAATCTTAATCAATGACACCCTTTGAAATATTCAAAATAATAATATATCCTCATATTGTTTGTAAGAAAGCTGATACAAGGGACCTGTGAGAGATTATGCGACATCAATAAAATCATCTGACAAAAAC
The DNA here is from genome assembly GCA_024138025.1 of Combretum micranthum. Classification (NCBI taxonomy): domain Eukaryota; kingdom Viridiplantae; phylum Streptophyta; class Magnoliopsida; order Myrtales; family Combretaceae; genus Combretum; species Combretum micranthum. Next base: position 190,624 of record JAMXBD010000265.1, read on the forward strand.
AAGGACACAGACACAAGAGATTGAAGACGCAATTCACTTGGAGATCGCACATATCATCCTAATTATTGCAAGGGAAGAAAGGAATATTAGGGCAAATAGCATTAGAGTTTTGGATACTGCCTTGTCCAAAATTTTTTCATCATAGCTACTTCTCCTCCAAATCCATTACCATGTTACTCTTGTGGTTGCATTAAATCCATGAGCCATTGTTGATGCTGTTGCTTTTGCAGAACATCAACATTCCAGCTAATTTGATGATCATTAGAAGGCTTCTCGGCCTCTACATTCACCACTTGTTTAGCCAACTGCATCGCCACCATCCCAGTCTCCCCTCTAGAGCTTGACCCCACATTATTTTTCAGACTTGCAATCCTCTTGTTAATCTCTTTCAGAGTTTGCTCTATGAACCACTCCAGATCGTTCAAGTCCAACATATCAAGATTTAATGACCCTTTTCCTGTTAGGCACTGGAACATGATCTGCCTAACTTCTTTCTCCCTATTTTCCTTCCTTTGCTTGTTAAGTTGCTCAATAGCTTTTCCTAGTCTTTGCTTTATGAAACTCTCCTGGTTTATCTTCTTCTTTCCCTGCTCCATTTCAGGAATTTCACTGTAAGCCGCGAGCACATGTTGCATGGCTATTGGATTAGTAGGCCATAGCTCGGGTTCTGAGTCATATGGACTGTAAATTATTGCACAAGCATTGATGCCACATAAAGTGCTCAATTCACTCACCTTTTTCATCAGACCCATCTTCCTTTTCTTGAATGTGGCTTTTCTGGCAGAATCATTGGTAATGTAAGCAAGTTTCACTTTCTTTCTAGTCATGGCTGAGATGCTGATGATTAGATTGTTTTCAAGGGAAAGAGTGTAAATCTTGTGGGTATAGAGAAGATTGGTGTAGCCACATAGAGCTTTGCACAGGTATTTATAAGGATGTTGGCTATAAATGAATCAAGATTACAAAAATAATTTGTAATATTGCTGATTCATGTAATTATGTTGTATTAATTGGTGACATAAAAATATCAAGGTGGCTAGGTACCATAGGAACAATTTTTGGAGATGGTAATAACATTAGGAGAGTCATTTATTTGTTTTGTTTTGTTGGCATCCATCAATTAATACATATATTAATTTTGATGAACTAATTAATATATTTACATGATGTGATTTACATCACTTAACTGTTATTCTCCTCTGCAATTGCTTTATTACATTTTGCTGTCAAAAAACTCACTCCAAGTTGTCACATTAATTTCTAATGTTGTCATTTAATAAAAATCTGTCAACAACCTAAATATAATTAGGTAACAGTTATTATATGAAAACGAAGATCATATGCCCAAAATTTTTTTGATTCATGTGAAGGTGTATGATTTAGTGGGATCGATGATTGCACTTAAAAGAAAGATAAATACCAATTGATATAATTCATGAAAACTTTTAATATTAGCTCCTCTCAGCCTGGACTGTCTAAAACCTATCATTAACTCTTTTGACATATGAAATGTGCTTTTAGATGGAATGAATTAGTCATTGTTGCTAGTAGCTCTGTCGGTCTCATGTAACTCTGCAGAACCTTAGTTGTGATATCTAGTGTCTCAGTTGGTTTACAGTGCAAAACCCAGACATGCTATCCACCTTTATTCCTTAAGATCTGATTCTTCCGTGTAGTTCGTAACAGGGCTCTAGCTAACTTGGTCGTTGCTCATGGATAGGGACAACTTTAGATTAGCAGTTATTGTAACTACCGTGATCTGTGGGACATTGAAGCGAGGAATAAATGTGGGAAGCTAGCAACTTCGAGCTGTACCTGGTTTTTTCCCTTAAATCTTAATCTATGACACCCTTTGGAATATTCAAAATAATAATATATTGTCATATTGTTTGTAAGAAAGCTGATACATAGCACCTGTGAGAGGGTGCCCTTTCATTCTAACTAGCGAATTCGTTTTCCCTCTTTTGCATTCTTTTTGTGGTCCACTGTGGGACTCATTTTAAATATTGGACATATCTTCAGATTGATGATGATGAGAACGTGACAATGATTGATTTTCCGCAAATGGTCTCTGTATCACATCGCAATGCACAAATGTGAGTACCTCTCTGGAATGCCTTGATTCCTATTTTATCCTCTCACTTGCTTTTATTCTTAAATCCTGCATTCTGGTTTCAGGTTCTTTGACCGAGATGTTGAATGCATATTCAAGTTTTTCAGGAAGAGGTCCGTGTTTGCTTTGCAGTGTTGATCAGTGATGTCTTTAGCATTTGCATTTTCTGAAATTTTGGTATTATTTGTTATCATACATAAATTCCTTCTAGATTTTAGTTAGTCTTCCTGTGACCTGAGGACTTCTACAGTTAATTATGATGTCAAACCTGGGAGTCCTTTATATGCATGTGGATGTATGTATGAATAGATTATATAATGATATTTTAGTCAGTGTTACATGGTTGAGTATATTACTATATTGTCCATTACAGATTTAATCTGTCCTTTGAGGAGCATGTAGGAAATACCAATAATTTTGAGGAAGATTCCGAAGAAAGCTGCAGGCCAAACTTTTCTGCAATTAGCAAAACTTCTGGTTTTCTAGACAAAGAACTTGCTGCTAGTGGATTTACAAGGAAAGAGCAGGAGGACATGGAAAAGGTATGGTAAAGTCTCTATTATTTTGAATTTTGATGGATGCAAGTTGCTGGTGCAAGGAATTTTTTAACAGTAAAGACCACATTACTTTCTGGTGTCCATATCGGTTTCCCTCTGACATTAAAAGGGCTCATTTCAACCTAGCAGGATGTTAATTTACAGATTCTTTTTGAAATTGAAGTGATAACAGTACATAAGCTATTTTCGAATGTCTTAAATATATATATATTTTTTTTCCTTTGATGTTCAGATCTTTTCTTTTCTTTTCTTTTTTTCCATTTTTTCCTCCCTCCTTCCCATATTGTTAAATTTTAATTAGAACATCTAATTAATTTAAAAATTCAAGCTTATAGATTGGTTTGTGATTGTTAAATCATATGGTAGGACGCTCAAAGACATCTTAAAGATCAGTTAGAATTGGTGAATCTGTGGCTTGGCATTTTTTCTGAGCAAGCTTCTCGGGTAACTCCACATGACTCTGTTGGAACAAAATATCTGGCTGACCTCTCTCTCTCTCCTTCAATTGTTTATTTCTCAGATTGCATCCTCTTACAAATAGAAGCTTCTAACTCCTTTATGACAGCTGGCATAACACTTGCCAGCTAAGCATGCCAACTTAGCAAGTCCTAACGACTTCTAAGATTTTTACAAATACCTATAACAAATTTTCCTGCAAATATTAAAGAATATCTGCTATAGCTACCGAACCAACAACCAACAATAGTTTGCTGAGTTCTAGGATTGTGACCATTGAGAATAGGCGTCTTGTAGGAAGTGGCACACGAGTTATTTCAGTCAATGCACTGAAAGGTAGGTCTAGGCCACTCTGAAGGAGTAACGATTTGGGTTCTTTCACAAGTTCACATCCTCAATCAGGACCTTACTGTCCTTTCCTCTTCAGTGGCTATGCTTCAAGTAAGTCAATCCTTTTGATTCTATTAGCATAGGGCTCTTGGAGCATTGGTTTTTTCATATCAGTTGCCATGGAAATGTAGGCAGTGCTTTCCACACTTGACTTTTTGAACTTGAATCTTGTGGTGTTGTGCAAGATCAGTCTCGTCCTTCATCCATGTTCTGTATCTCTGTGTCCTTGTTGTTGCATGATTTTGTAAATATTCTATAAGTGCTTCTCATATATTTCTATAGAGTGGACGCACAATATTATTCACTCATTATCATTGGAATGTTGCCTATAATCAAATAATGAAGTTGTGATATTCATTGTTTCTGTTTCTGCTTGCTATGGGTGTGTTGACATGCAGCTAACCTCCTCCCCGCCTTTTTTTTTTTTTTTTGTTAATATTCTCTTGCTCAAGTGTTTGAAATGGATGTTTCGATTTGTTGGACCTTCTCTATGATATCAATTCCGAGATGCTTGTTTATACAAATTTTGAAAATTTGCACGTTATTGCATAGTGTGATCTTATGTTGTAGTTATTCAGGCAGTTGACTGTCTTCTTCCAGCCAACGAATGCTACGATTGACCTATTAGGTAAAGGGATTTCATTGTGGGGAGGGAGTTGTATGGGATTGAGGTTAAAGGTGACTGGGCTTTCTCAGGGATAAAAAGGATGCATTGTGGAGTATATTGTACATACTATAGCTGTTGTTACAATTTGTGTTTGATGATAGGAAGTTGTGATATTCTAGTAGGTTTGGCATCCTATATTAGATTATAACAAGATATGACAGGATGTGAAGATAAATGAGATTGGAATCTTTTATTCCGCCCTCTCTTAGGCTTTTTAGATGGTTATGAAAAAAGTTGAAGGTGGAGATAACCTTTACCTACGAATTATCTGTTATACTTTGATGAGAGATCACAAGCCCTTGGCATATAAACCTTTTCTTGGAAGGCTATTTTTGAAACTCATGCACCTTCTGGCTTTATTTTCTTCACTTGTAGTGATCTACATCAATTACAAGTTCATGTGTATTTTGAAGCTTTTATTTTAATTGCTTGATCCCCATTTCTGTTTTTCAATGGTATGGAAGCAGAGAAGTGGTGGCCAATTGATGTAAATAAGTGCTCATTTCCTTTCCATTATTCTTTTTCTTCTTCTTCTCCTTTCGTTTTTCTTTCTTTCTTTCTTTATTTTATTTTATAATTTTTCACCATTTCCTTGCTTGAAAGACTATGATTTTCGATATGCATAGGCATGGGATGTTTTTCTTCTTTGTGCATCCTGGGTATGCTGTGATGTTTTTCTATCCCTACTTGTCTTTTCTCATATGCTTAGCTTATGTATGTATATGTATGTAGACATCGCTTTTCTCTGGATATTGGAAGGATTGTTGATTTACATTATGAGAAAATTCTTATACAAAGAGCAGGTGTGATATTGTTTGGTTATTCTTCATGCAGTTCAATGCAGAAGAGATGGAAAAAGATATGCATGATGAAGATTGTGATTCTGATGATGATGGTGACGAAGAAATTGGGTCACATGAAGGAATCACTGAGGCAATTGATTCTTTGCATCTGGTTGGTACTCTATAATGAATGGTCTAATATCCAGGCATTGTGTATGGTGATGGAAATCATAAGAAATGAAAGGATTAAGAAAAAAGAAAAAGAAAGAAAAGGACCTGTAGTAGAAGTAAATGATGGTGGATCGATGTAATCAAACGCTTCCAAGATGTTATCTCTTCTAATGCAACATTAATTTGATGTAAACTATTTTATTGATTGCGTGCTGGATGCTTGATATTTGTTTTGGTAAGTTCGATAGTCAATATTGTAGTATAATAAATTTGATAATATTTTACAGGGTAGAAATACAAATAAGATTCAGTATATTTAATTTATTTTTTCAATTGAATGAAAAATGAAGATATGTTGGCTTCCTAGTAAACTATAAATAATGAGTGCTTATTGAATGGTTGAGGCAGGGAGAAAACAAACAGTAAGAAGAATATCTGATTTTTGATATGATAGTTTTATCTCAGCTAGCATAACTAAGAAATGTTGGTTTAAATATCGCTAGTAGGTTAATTTTGAAATCTCGAACCACTGGAAATAAATTAGTGGACTCTAAAATGGGTTAGATAATTGTAAAAGAACTACCAAAAACATGCGTTAATGTTGCTTAGTTTGATATTTTCTATCACTTTGATTTTATGCACTTTATTTCTTAATTTATTGCATTGACTGTTATTTGCATGGAATTAAGTTGTTACTTGGGAGATATAACATACATGCTCCGATGCTCGTATTAGTTTCTACCTGTCTGCTCATCACTGAAGGCTCTGGGTGAATTTAAAATGCAATTGAAGTTTTAAACCGACAAAAAATTTTGCTAAAACATAAGCTGTTCCCTATTTTTTCACATTGAAGATATTTTGTGCAATTGTCAAAATGAAAAATGCCTGCCCCTGTTATGAGTACTATCTAACAGCACTTGCCTTTTTGTCGGTGGATGTAGATCTTATTTGCATTTCTTTTAATCTTTCCTTGATGATATTGAACCCTTCCACTACATTTGATTAGGTGGAGCAGACTGTAGAAGTTGATGGTGAAAGTGTAGAAAATCAACGAAGTTGTGAAGCAAGTCAGTGCAGTGAGTCTCGGACTGAAATCACTACCAATGAGGTACCTTAAGATTTATGCTTGCAATTGCTTTCCCTCTAAAGACCTAAATAATACCTTCTGAACTCTTGTTTGGGGACTCCTCAGTTTTATTACACAACTAGGCAGCCATTTATTATCTGTTTCCATCTGGTGATAGTTGTGTTGCCACCAACTTATTGTGTGCTTGGAGGGCTGTAAGCATGCTGAGCCTACTCGTGAGATAAGCTATTTAAGTTTTAACTCAGTGATAGCTCAAATTTGATTCGGTTGCCACATCAAGTCAAGCTCAAGTTTGAACTATTTAAGTAGCTATTGAGTTCAAGTTTGAATTTTAAAATACTTGATTCAAGTAGTTTGCGAGCTTCTTTGAGCATTTTATATTTTTATGAAAAAAATTATGAAACTTTTGTTTTTCCTTTTTTTTAAAACCTATTTCCATTCCCTTTATATCTAATATTCTGCATTTATTATATTTTAACACCAAGTCAACTAAAAACCCTATCTTGTTCTTAAATTCCAACTTATTTTTTTAATTTAATTAAATTTTATAAGAATAATTAAGCCTAATCGAGTTGAGCCCGAGCTTATCAAGTATCAATTTGACCTTTAAAATTTAACTAAACAGCAAAAATAAGTTTGAGCTTTAAAATTGAAGCTCGATCAAGTTCAAATCAAGCTTGACTCGTGAGTTTTTTATTCATGTTGAGTTTGAGCTTGACACTGCATTGTCTCATTTATAGCCTTACCTTGGATCCTGTTGCACATAATGATTTTGTTGAAAAATTCCTGTGGACAAATCCAATGAAAGAAAGAGAAGGCATACCCAGCTAAATCAATTTTTGTGTTTTATCATTGCTTTACAGAGATTTTGGTGATAAGTGATTTGCAGTCATATGTTCTATGATAATGTGCGCCTGTTCAGCAATCTTTCTCTCACATATATATATATTATCCTTCATTTTATATATATTTATTCTGTCTCTCTCTTTCTCCCTCTTCCCTCCCACCCCTCCCCACTTTTTTTATTGGAGTGGAAATTGCTCGAGGTTTTGCACTGAATACATTTTGTGTCTTTAATTGCCGATTGCTTCATCTTGTTGTTTAGGTGCTTCTGTGTATTTATGTTAGTATTTTTCTGTGTTTAGGGGGAAGATGACATCGATGAGGGTGATAATGATCCTGAATTGGTAAAGAGGTTGAACAAGCAAAGGAGGCGAGCCATGGTAGCAGTCCATGGACGACGGAAGACACTTGGCTCCAGAAATTCATACAAAGAGAAAGGTCGTAAGGCCTCTCAGAACTCCAAGATTCAGAAGCAATTATGCTCCTGGTAAATTTGCGGAAGATCCCAGTTTCTCCATTGGTTGCTATGCTTGCTCTTTATAGTGATGACATCTGCTTATGCAGGAAATTTATACAATAGGGGATGACTAGCCTCGGAGGGGCGGGGGGTTGGGGAGAAAAAAAGAGGGGGGGCCCTTATTAGATATGTCTTTTAGATATGGTTCTTAAAAGAACCATAAATTTTGTTTGAGACGAGCAGAATTATTTCTTAAAATTATGGCTTAAGCTATAAATATGTTTGCATGTGTCCACCAAGTAGAGTATTGATATTTGATTTCTCTAGGATTTTGCAGTGACTAAATAATGCGGTGTCTGTTGACGCATTGTATTAGAAGAAATTTTGCCGTACAGGATAAAGAATGGCTTCACCTTGCGGTTATGGACGAAGCAAACTTTCTATAACAAAAAATTTCAGTGTTATAAGCGCAATTCCACATGATAATCATAGCTACTCAATTGTTGAAATTATAGGCTAGCAAATCTAATACAAATTTTCATTATATTAGAAGTAACTTTATATTGAGACGTCATGAAGAAGCAAGAATTTCCCCCGTGGGGCCCCTCCACTCCTTAACATCAAAGATGCGAGGGTTTCAAGCATTGTAGCTATGCCACTATTGAATGGGAAGAAGAGGGCATAGCGGCTCACCTTATCGTTAAAATTTAATTTTGGTTATGGCAGTTTCCACTGATAGATGTATTTCATATATATGAACATATCAAGCTTCCGCCTTCATTTATTTCCCCTCCTAATGATCACCAATTTTCCGATTTCGAAATTCTAGGATTTATTATCTTTTGCGTTTCAGTAACCATCCCCTTATGCCCGTGCTGATCGCATCCATTTTTGCGGCTGCATGTCTTGGTTACCTTCAAAGCATTTTTCCTAGCTAGTTATTGAATATTTGATTATTCCTTCATTGTTGCACCCTCGTTTTGAATAGCGTTATAGTCGTCTCTTAGTTTGGGGTTTAAATTCTAAGAATCCCATTTCTTGAATTTGTGAATCCACCCTTTAAGAGGCGGATGTCTTTAGGATTTGGAGCTCAGGATAGGATTTAAGATATCAAAAGAAATGGGGGTGTGAAAGTGAAATAAGTGAAAATAGGAGAGAGTGGCTTGATCGGGCATGGAGCTCTAGATGAGAAAGTTTCTAGGAAGTCATGCTAGATAAAAAAGAAGACTTCAACCAGCAAGAGTTTGTTTATTGTATGTTGACCGGTTGAGTAATGTTATATGCTGAATCTAAGTGCGAAGTTTCTGTAAAATCGTTCTGAACGGGAGAAGATTTCAACAAGGAATCATGATTTGTAGTGTGATGTCTATTTATGTTATCATGGACACGCATTTTATTATTTTTTGGTCAATAGCTACTTCTATTATATTTTGAAAGCCTAAAAAAGAAATACTTTACAATTTTAATAGTAGTTTTGCATTTTACAGAGAAAGTATATATGGTTAATTAATTTTTTTTTTATTTGACATTTTAACGAATGGTTTGATATATCTTCTAAAAAGAAAATGTTTTACTTAAAAACTAGGTACTATTGTTCCCGTCGCAATGCCAATTCCTATATTCATATATTTTACTAGGATATAAGGTGTTGTAAAGATAGATATATTTCATTAAAAGAAAATAGCAAACATTAGGAGTAAGAATATATTATAATTAGTGGCAGGTAGTGTAAAATCAGAGGCTAAGCTTTCCCATGGATTAAGGTAGGACTTTGGAGATTAATTAAGTTTGCACTTCCATGTGAACTGACTTTTCTTTTCTATATATACTCTTATCACTTTAAGTTTATTAGGACTCGAGAGGTGTTTCAAGTGGCTTCAAATGTCAACATCCACACAAATGGATGGGATATTCCTAGGAAAATTGCCCTCTGATACATATCCCCTCATTTTGAAGTATGTTCTCTGTGAAAATATCTCAAAGCTAATACATGACAATCTTGGTGAAGTAGAACAAATATATATACAATTATATATATGTATATATATAACACGAAGGAAACTTGTTTTTAGTTCTTTATTTGACATATGGACATCAATGAAATATATGTTAGGTAACAATAACCCTATTTTCTTCTTTCCAACTTTACTTTTAAGAGCAATATTATAATTTTGTATTACTAGTCACTCATTATCTTCTGATTTTCTTTACTTTTTGATACAAAACAATTTAAACTTGAATATGGAATTGTTTAGATTTTTTCTTTCTTTTTTCCTTTTAATTTTCATCCATTTTTCCATCTATTTTAGATAGCCAAATATAATACTGATTTTCTTCACTTTTCGATACAAAACAATTTAAACTTGAATATGGAAATGTTTAGGTTTCTTCTTTCTTTTTTCCTTTTTATTTTCATCCATTTTTACATCTATTTTAGATACACGAATATAATATTTTCAGTTGTTTCTTTCCATTTCCTCACCTATCACACCTTTGCCAAATATGTTACCATTGCCAATCACTTGGAGTCATGTAACATAATTTGAGAAAAATGATAGTGGATAGTACTGGACAAAATTTTTATTGGGAGATTTTATTTTTATCTAGTTTCAATATTTTTATACTATGAATATTAGAGATAAAAATTTTAAGTTTTGTCCAATCCTATGAAGAGAGTTTTGTCCAGTTCCATATGTACTTTGTAACTCAAACATGGTCCAATGGCCTTTATCTAAACTTGTGCCATGAAAATCAACCTAACCAAACGCTACCTAAAATTAATTATATACACACAAATATATTATATTAGCTTTTTGTAAAATTCGAAATTTCAAATGGGAGACAAAGGAAAACTTATTCCAAATTTATTAGTGCTTATGTCATGCATAATTGTTTCTTAAGGATTAAAATAAAAACAAAACATTATGCGTGATATATTGAGAGATCTGAGTGAGTCTACTAGGAGTAGATTTTTAACCAGAATTTTAAGGTCTTGATCCAATGTGAATCTTTGCTATTATACGCCTTTAATTTGACTTTCTTTTTCCAAATATATTTGGCCTTTTCTATTTTTTTTTTTTTTTTTTTTTTGCCCTAATTATTGAAAACTAAGAAACTATACATCTTTACTTATAGCTTTTGTGAGATCAATGTAATTATAATAGATAAAAGATATCAATCAACGTATTATATTTATTTATTGAGAGCAAATAAAAGAAAATATTTTCATCTACTAGCTCTTTTGTATCCAATCTTTAATGAATTGGAACTTCCTGCACGGAAGTATTGTCTACAGGAAGTATTGTCTACTTTGATGAACGACTATATGGTTTTATTCCTAGCATCAATTATTTTCTAAAATTTCACCCATTTCTGAGAGTACTTTTCACTGATGATGTTAAAATTTAATGATTTGATAAACTTTAAATCATTACACCAATAAATGGCTTGTTGATTAAAGTTTCATCCTTTTATATTTGAAGGCTATCACAAACTTAACTGGTATAGTACTCACTAATATAGTCAAACCCAGACCGGCTGGTTCAATCCAATTCACCCATAATGGTTGAGGTCCATTTTTGGATTGAACTTGCTAGACTCGGCCGGCTCAATCGTGATTCGGTTGACCAGGGTGGGTCAAACGGGTCCGATGCACACTTAAGAAAAAAAAAGGACCTTTGACTAGAGTGGTGATGGGTAGTTGGAAGGAGAGAGTTGATGACTATGTTTGGTTCGGTGGAGATGGAGGTTTGACTTGGGGGAGAGGACAGCCTACGGGAGAATGGTTCGATCTGGTGGGCTTTAGGTCTGGTAACTGAACAAAGATGGTGACCCGGTCTTATGATGTGGTTTGATGATGGTGAAGGAGATGGGTTTCAAGAAAGAAATAGGCTAGAAAGAGAAGCTCGAGAATTATGGACCTTAAGGTTGAAGAAGGTGCTTGGAAGAAGAAGAAGATCCCGATTTCAAAGTAGTCTTTACCACATTGTCTTTCACTACGTAAAGTTCAACTTTGATGCAATTTTTTTTTTTTTTCAGAAAATATGCACAGGATATTATGAGGGAGAGGACATGTCAAAGTGGAGTTAATGATTTCACGTGAGTGCAGGTATATTTGAGTGACGGTAACCTAGCTACAGCGTATGTAGAGAGCAGTTGAGAAAGTAGAAAAAGGGAAGAAAAGGGGGCTTAAACAGAGGAGATTGTTCAGCATAATGTAGATTTCATTTTGTTTTTTCTTTTTAAGATCCGTACGATGCATGGGTCTTTCTGAAGAAGCTCTAATTTGGAACTCATATTCACCAATATTTTTTCGATACTTTCTGTCGTGTTTTAGTCCTATGACTTACCTGGTCTCAATTTCATAGCAATTGTTATTACTTTTTTAACTGTTTGAAAATGGAAATATAATATAAAAGAATTAGCAAAGGAAAATTTAAAATAAAAAATTTAAATTAAGATGATAACGGGTATGGGGCTACACTAAACCAAAACATATTTAGAGTAAAGAAAACAAAAAGTATTATTGTAAAAAAAAAAAAAAAACCTACAAACATGGCATTGAAAAAAGAAAAAAAAACATAATAATAGGATACTTAAAATGTAATATTTCCTAATTTTGAGTAAACTATATTTTAATTTTTCAATTATTCATTAAACTCGGTTCGACCCCTGGTTAAACTCGGTTCGACCCCTTGACTCCTGACCCCTCTAGCATGTCCAGGTCAATCCCGGTTCATTTTGACATCATTGTTAGTCACTGTTCAATCATGCAAAAATATTGCGAAAGTGATAAGAAATATACATTCCTAAAAATTCGCATTAGGATGGAGGATATTGCTGTGGGGGAAAACAAGGAAAAGAAAGAGAAAAAAGAAATTATTAGATATCATGCCACACCAATTGCCAATTAGAGCAACTTTATTGAAGTTGCTTAGTACGAGAATCAAAGCTAAACAACTCTTTTATGAGTTACTGAACACTTTATCCACATTGCTTGGCTTTGATGAGCTTTGATGGGTTCTTAGTCAAGCAACCCATAAGTTATATGCAATTGATTTTGTTAAAGATTATTATTTATAGATGATCTTCAAAAAAATTTAAATATAGAAGAACTTCTACTATTTTGTTTTGAAAGAACTTGTTGCAACACCAATCGTTGATAAAAAAAATTCCAGATTGAATGATGCTTCACAATTGAAAATTTTCTCAAATGCTCTCAACTTGCAACTTGTGGATGCAAAGAACCATTTGTAGGTGAGTAAAAGGAAAAAGGAACACCATTTTTTACTTTGTCCTATACCGCCCTTCTCTTAAATAATTTCTGCAAAAATTGTTATTTTTGAGAGTGCTTCTTATTTTCTTCACTCATTTTGAAGCAAGCCTACTACAAGATGTGCACCAATACCAATACGTCAAGAGGACTCTCAAGTCTATGATTAAAAAGTTTTAAATAGGAAGGATAGAGAAAATGTTTTTTTTCTTTATATTTTATTTTATTTATGATTTTTAATTGTTTACTAAAGATATAATAACAAAGTAAAACTTTAGACCCATATTACACATATACTAGATATAATATTAGATATAAGTTAGACTAAGACCAAAAATCAAAAAAAAGAAGGAAAAAAAGAGAAGCAAATATGACCTTTTATTAGTCAAAGATTTGTGATTAAGATTATGAAATAGATACATATGAAAAATAGACATCAGATAGGAAATAGAAATCTTAAAATATATTCTATTTCTTGTTTACTAACACTTTTTTTTTTTGGCCACTTGTTTACTAACACTTAACTTTGGTATTTTTGCTCGTATCTCACTCTCTAGAATGTTATTTTTAATCCTCTCTTCACAAGGACCATATACTACAATAGACATAAATTTTGCAATGGAAAATGAGCAAAATAGCTTATAACTCTATAGATAGAATTAGCGATAATGATTTTTATGACAAAATTTTATTCAAAAGCTTAGTTTTCTTATAGTGATAGAGTTCAATTCACATCACTATTAAATTATCATTAATTTCACTATTTAAAAACTCAATAAAATATAAAGATAAAGTATATATATGTTATTTATACATACTAAGAAAAATTAATATGATAAATAAAAAATTATAATATTATACGAAAGTATCTTAAGTCACGTTTGGTACGCAAGGTTGGAATGGAATGGAATGAAACGAGTAGTAAAATGATAAGTTAATTTATTTATTTGAATACATAAATGAAACAAAATGGAATAGACATGTCTAATTATAAAAGATAACCTTAGTAATAAGTGTCAACAATAATAGTTTGGTTCATTGACGTGTTGAGGTGACGTCGTCATTTTGGTTAAGGCTATTTTTTAAAAAACATATACATATGAAAAATAGATATTTTTATTCATAAACAGATTAAATAGACTAGATATAGGTCAGATACAGCTACAAATGCAAATACAAATGAAAATTGGACAATCTAAATATACCTTAAATATATTAGAAGATAAAAATATAATTGTAAAAATAATCATGAGAGTGATAGTCATTGATTCCTTGGAATTATGATTCTAGCATTAAAATCGTATCCAAACATGAGAATGAAACCTAGAATCACAATTTCATTATGGGTTCATTTCCACATATCAAATGTGGCATTAATACATATTACAACATATACAACAAAAAATCATACAAAATAATGACTTACCTTGTATAAAATTCATTATAATAAACATACATGATGATATAAGTGTCTGTTTGGTCGTAGATTTCAAATCATTTTAACATTTTATTTTTATTATTTTTTAATAGATTATTTGTCAAAAACAGGCATTTTTACTTGTAAATAAATTAGATATAGATACAGATAAAATAAAAAAAAAAGTAAAAATGAAAATCAAATAATCCAATAGAAAACAGTCTAAATGCAATGCTCGATTATATTGTGATAATGCAATAAAACATATCTATCGTAAATCTACATGTGTGGGTTTGCACGCTCATATACATATGTGCGTGTGTGTGTGTGTATATATATATATGTTACACATTTTACATCAGGAGATTAAAGGAGGTAAGTATTTCATCATTTTAACTTTATAAAATACATTAAAATAAAAAGTTAAATACTAAATTTCATTATTACATTTTCTTCGAGGCGAAACATATTAAGAATCGCCCATGGCACGGTAGATAGTTTGACCTTTGTACTAAGGTTTTATGGCTAAATATTGAATTATTCAATACAAGATTAAGAAGTAGTTCTTTCTTCGACTATATAAAGGAACAGTAGTTCCTCGTTTACAATAATAGGCATTTTATAATACAATTATTTTACAAATCAAATGTAATGATAACTTTATAGTGGAAAGATAGCTGCCTTATCCCATTCTTATAAGGTCAATCTAATAGGACGTACATTTTTAAGCTTTAACTAATAATAACTATATAAGAAAAAAGAACTTTTATATTACTAATATTTGTTTCATTTGAGAAAGTAAAATGAGATAGTCACCAATAGTATTATAATCTAATGGTATTTTAAGAGGGATAAATCAAATTCAAATCTCTTCTTCCTCATGGTAATGGGGAAAAGAAAAATATAAGACAATTGGATTTCGATGAAAATATGAATTCCTCAACTTAACTCGATTAAAATGTACAATACCTAATTGGATTGTAACCTACATTAGTGCACTTATTTTGATAGAAAAGAAATAAAAATATTATAGCTACACATCATGAGTCAGTTCCAAAATTGGTTGAATCGAAACTAGACTCATAGGAACCAATCCAATTTCTATTTCTTGGGATTCGCTGGTTCCCACAATTTAGTTCCGGTTACTCTAGACCTATCAATCATAAAATTAAAAAATAAATAGATAAATAAATAAGTCCAATTAATTTAAGTAGAAAAAAATAAAAATTTTAATTTGAAATACCATTGGAATTAATTATTTATAATCCATTAGTTAAAAGAAATTTTATAGCTATGCATTTATTTATATATAATCACTTACACTTATAGTTGGTATGTTAGTAATATGGGACTATAAAATATCCAAGATACAATAAAATTCCAAATATATAAAAACAAATCCCACGTTGTTGAGAAAAAAAAGTTAACTTAGGTTAGAAATCTATATAAACTTAACAACATATGATTTTAAGTATATTTATTATTTGTATTGTTAAAAATAACACATTAAATATCGTGAATAAAAATAAATTTTTTACTTTTCACATGAAAATATTTTAAATATTTGTTTTTTAATTATGATTATTTTTCAATTTTCTTTTCTTCTTTTTTTTTACTTTTTTTTTTTTTTTATGGTGTGGAATCACGATTTTTGAATTAGTGGTTTTCAAACCATTGAATTAGGTGATTTTGGATGGTAAAACTACGAAGACCATTAGAATCAGTGTGCTTTTAGGTGGTCTAGACCAACCTTCCATGGGCCAATTCAAATAGGGTCACATCACTACCTCGTAAAAGCATTAAGACCATGGCATGTCAAATGAATGCGCCGTTTTCTTCGTCATGTTATCATATAGCTGCCACTCTATCATGATGTTACATAGTTGCTAGAGTCACTCACTCTGTCATGCTGTCACATAAGGTAAGCACATCGCTTACTTATTTGCTAGGCAAATCAAATGAAAGGTGGTAGTATGTTTCATGCTCATAAGGAAAGAAAGAAGAACCATAAGGTCCAATTCTGATTTGACTATTTGCAGCATGGGAGCAGATTACCAATAAATACCTCAAAAAGAGTCATCAAAAGCATATATAATAGTAAATACCCCATTTGAAACCGTTACGCTTTGTTTTGTATGATCGAATGAAATAGAAACAAAAGACTATAAAAATGAATTAGAAACAAAAGATTATGAAAGGAAAAAAAAATGAAGGAAATTAATATTGAAAATTTTGAATCTTCTATGTGTTTAGATAATGAAAAGGAGTAAGATAGATGGAATCTCAATTATTATGAAAGACAAAATAAGATATAATGATAAATTATTTATATGACTCTAGAAGATAATCAGTAATTTTAACAAAATGAGTATAAAAGTAATTTCAAAACAATTTCCCCCTTTCTGATATCCACCTACTTTTTCTTATTTTTCCCTTTCAAAAATAACAAAGATGAAACTTCATCCCTTATCTTCTCCTCCTCTTAATCATTTCGTCTCAATTCCTCTATATCAAACATTGTCACACTCCTAAGATTCATCCTCCTTAGGAGCTTAAAACTCTTTACTTTACACCAAAATCTTCATAAAGATTTCTTACCAAACTTTTAAGTTTGTATAAAAAATTTCAAAATAAACTTTTTAGAGCCTTTATATAGAATCCCATATTTTATTAGGATGCAATGTAATGGTGAAATGACTCAAAAAGTAATAATTTTTTCGTGCAATTAAATAATAGTTATGAGTTGTATAATATTTGTAAGTCAAACACATGAAACTTGCATCTTAGAGGTATATACTTTTATCAAAATTTATAGTGATGGTTTCGATGTGATTGCAATGGGTATAAATCAAATATATTTAATAACCTAAAAGATCAGATAGAATTTTCTACGCGCTTATAGATTAGATCTATAAAAATTTGATTACGAATGCTATGCCACACATCCTATGATCATGCGATGAAAGATAAACTTATATTACAAAATTTAATATTTAATCTATATGGAAATTGTTTATCCTATTGAGTTACTCTCTTATGATGGCCATCATAATTAAGCACATTGGTGCAAGGCGGAAACAGATATCATATACACCAATCTCTAATTATAACTTCTTTGAGCCATACGATGAAAAATCAATCATACCTTTCAACCTTTTCAATTACCGTCACCTACTAACTGTCCATAGTCTTCCTTAAGGATACATGGATCTCATCTCATACACTTTTCTTGAGGATGTTGTGTCAATGAATCTAGATCTTGTTATGGGTGAGAAGTTATAAACCCATTATTATGCCTAATCCTTGTATTTATATACCCAATAAGTCCCTAAGGCAACATTTCTTCCACCTGCAATGACAATATTACCCTTTGTTTAGGCATAAATTAGGTAGGTGGTCCAAGTTTATGGCCTATAAAATTGATTTGATAGCTACACCTCCTTCAATTTCAGGGTATCATGGTAGCTCTCTTGTGGGGGCGAATATTCCTATTTCATCAAATTATAGCAACTTTTTAAATTTCTCTTGAAAAAAAAAATCTTGGATATATTATTATTAAATAGTTTTATCCATTATATCAAATCTCTTATATTAAGTTAATTAGCCTTTAGTTGAGTTCACTTTTCTTTTCTTTTCTTTTGAAAATCTTATCGATGTAAATCTATATATTTATATGGGAAAATTACGCTAAAAGTATCGACATATAGGATCAATTAAAATATGAGATTAAATTTTATAAGATAATGGTAGACCAAATGTCTATACTTTCAACTTTAAATAATTTACTGTCTCATTTAAATTTTGGCAAATTAGTGTCCGTACTTTCAAAATATATACAATCCAATGTCTCTGTTAAATAATATTTGACAAGCGTTTATTTTTATGATAGGATAATGGCAAACTAACTACCTTTATTTATAATTTTTGGCAATTTTTTGGTAGTTTAGTACTAGATTTTTAGATTTTAGCAATTTTTTCGCCAACCATATGTCATTATCCTGTCATCAAAATGTACATCCATCAAATGTGATTTAATAGAGATACTCAACCGCACATACTTTGAATGTATGGATACTAATTTGCAAAACTCTAACGATGGGATACTAAATTGCCTAAAATTGAAAAATATAGGAATTTGGCTTGCCTTTATCCCAATTTTATATAAAAGTTATGTAAAGTGATGGGTAGATTATATCAAAAGGTATCAATATTTAGGATAGCTTTAAGTTTTAATGTTTCAAGTCATTAAAAAGAGAATCGATAATACCAATTTGAAGTTAAACTTATTTGAGTATCAAAATTTTAAGTGGTTAAAAAGATGAACCAACATTTGATGAAATGGTTTAAATATGATATTTATAATAGATGGCAGAGATAAAATAATTGAAAACTAATATAAATGTTCATACTTTATATAAATTTTGCAAAACATTTCATCTATTCATTTTACGGAACATTAATATATTTTTTTAACTACTCGAAATATTCATAATTTCTTATGTAAGTTATCCATATGTCATGTTTGATATGCAAAAACGCACCCAAAATGGAATCGTGATTCTGAATTTCATTCCTATCCACATATTTGGATACATTTTTGAAAGTTGAAATTGCAAATCCTAGGAATTGAGGATTTCACCCATGAAAAGGAATTCAATTTTGCCTTTGAAATGTAGAATCACAATTCCAATCTGCTCTCCTAATTATATTTTTATCTTTTAACATATTTATTATTTACATATATTTAAATAAATTAATGCTGCTAATTTCATTCATTTCCATTCCTCTTATGTTTGTATGTGGGAATGAACCTGGAATTGAATATTGATTCCGAGCTCCATACTCATTCTTATATTTGGTTGCATTTTTAAAAGCTAAAATTACAATTTTTGGGAATTAATGATTCCAATTTTAGGGAGAATTTGATTCCGCCTTTGACAAGGAGGAATTGCAATTTTGTTCCTTTCTTATAAGTGATTACTATTAAATTACATTTTTATGCTCTTATTTATTATTCATATTAATTAGTAGGGATATTGTTGAGAAATAACATGTCAATTCCATTCCATTTCATTATGTATCCAAACAAAGAAATGGATTTATGATTCCCCCTCCCATTTCATCTTAAGTGGGTGACAAAAAAAAAAAAAAAGATATCCTTATTTGCAACACTTTAAATGATTTTTTTGCCACCTTAAAATATTAGTCTTTCATTTGTCATACTCTATATAATGTCAAAGAAGCTTCTACGATCCCGTTAATAGAACCATTTGGTCAACCATCTAACTGTTAAAATAAATATAGTAATTGGAATATTAACTATTTTAGTGATTCGTGATTAGATATGATGTGAGCCGTTGGATAATGAGGGGATCGGTCCTGTCGAGATTAATGATGGACCCGTCCTATCAAAATTAATGATGGGACCATAGAATTTTCCTAATATCAATATCTTTTTTTACTATTTAAAACATTGATATAAATCTAAATTTACCCTTGAATGTTGATTTCTTCTTGTATAATTTACCTTATATATGCCGAATGTAACATGTGTTTATCAATAAAAAAAATTAATAAAATACAAATCATATAAAGTATAATAATACTGACACAAAATCACACATACTAGATGTGTTCTATTTTTTACAAGGAAATGCCACCTAATATAAGTGATTTAAAAAAGTGAGTTTGTTGCTAAATCACACCTAATAAATGTGATTCACTATTTCAGCAAAAAAAATGCAATTTATTATGAATGTAAAATAAAATCATATTTTTAACATGTGGTTTACTATAAATGGAAAGTTTAAATATTCTTACCAAAATCACAAAAATTTACATTAGTATTTATATAATTATTTTTGTATAATTTATATTTATGTATATTGATGGTTTGGTAAACATGAAAATATCTCATCTATTATCTAATTCTATTGTATTATGTTAATAAGGTTTTATTCTTCTTTTTTCCAACATTAAGTTTTTATTTGGCTACACTTTCCTTAAAACCTTGTTGACCTAACCAGACAGAAGAAGAAAAAAAAATACACACACACACAAAGAGAGAAAGAGAAAAAGAGATGTATAAAGATGTGTGTGTGTGTGTGTATAAACAGTTGAGAGAATATATGGGAAGACTGAATAAAAGGGATGCAGAGTAATTATTTCAAAAGCACAAAATTAGAAAAAAAGTTGAGTAAAATAAATTAATAAAACTTTGATGGTTTAATATAATAGAACATCAATATAATAAACTATTGGCTTAATTATAATATAATATATACTAGCAAGCATGTAATTGTGATCCATGTGTAAAAATTAAATACAAAGATATAATAAAATTTAAAAAAAAATGCTAGATAAATGGCATTAAAATGATGTAAGAAATAAGAAACATATAATTGTAGTAATAATCATAAAAGTATTTGCTAAGTTAGAGAAAAGATAAAATTTTATTTTTCATTAAAGAAATCATCATGTGCATACTTAATAACAAATAGGATTTAATTATTGAATTTGCATATAATTCGATACTAACTAATAGTTATGCATGCGCACATTGCATGCAACGTAATATTACAATAAAATTGAAAGAAGAAAATTATTGTTAATAATAATAATAATAATTTCATATCCATTATAATCACTTATAATCTTTTATTGCCGTTTATGGAGAGCAATGAATTTTATACATAAAAAGTATGTCTTTTGTTTAAATTTCAATTACATCTTTTGCTAAAATCTTATTATTTAGCTGCAATAAATTTTAATATATATAAAAATACAAAAGTAATACATGTCTACCAACCTTCAAAAAAAAAATTTGCCAAAACATAAATTTTAGTAATGCTGGAAATTGCATGTAATAAAGATGATCTCAAAGGCAAAGTTAAAATTGCATTATTACTTGGAAATAGATGCTATTTCTAAAATAAATCACATTTATTATTTATGATGCGAATAGATGCTATGATTTTCAAAAGTATTACTATGCTATATCTCACTTTAAACATAATGCAACAATATTTATGTAAAAAAAATTATAATAAATCAATAAACAAACAGATATCTCAATAATGGACGCTTTTCAAATATCTATCTATCTGTCTACACACTATGCTAATAGTTATCTATTATTAGACAAGTTACATTTTATTATTGCTTTTTTTTTTTTAGCACATTTCAAAGAGCAATTATATAGATATATATTTTTTTTTTCATTCTTCAATAAGTGGTTATGTATATAATTGGTATATTAATCATTTTATTAATTTTAAATTTAATTATATCATTATATATAAGTCATGCACACATAGCAATTATATAGATATATATATATTTTTTTTTATTCTTCAATAAGTGGTTATGAATATAATTGGTATATTAATCATTTTATAAATTTTAAACTTAATTATATCATTATATATAAGTCATGCACACATATTGTGGATAAATATTTTGCTTAATATCTTTCAAGTGCAATTGTATAAACTAATAGCCATTACTTCTTTATCTAATTTTGAAAGAATTACATATGAATTCCTACCTTATTCATTTTACAACCAAATGTATCTTTAAATCAAAAGTATGCCTCTTATTCTATAAGGAGTTTAGTTCGAGAAAAAAAAATCACTTTAAAATTGACTAAATTTCAACAAAATAGGTGTTGACAATGGAAAGATTTCAAACTTTTCTAGTAGTTTCCATTCTTAACATACATTATTCTTGATCTCTTTTATAAAGTGTATGTTTATCTAATTAGAAAGGTGTTTTTTTTTTTTTTTTTAGTCATATGAATGATGCCTAAGTGATATATTCATTGATACTTACTTGATATTAAACCTTTTTAACTGACTGGTCGAGTAATTTATCAAGATAATATATTAGATATTATGTGGTAAGTTTTATTTTAAAAATTTTTTAATGGCTACTTTGTAGGTTAAGCTAACCTAAATATTGCTGCAACCTAACTATGTTAACCATGTGTGTTAGTTAACAGAATATTTTATACTTACCTATAATATTTTGTAGGGACATAACCACACAAATTTGATATAGTTTTATAAAAACCAATCTTGTTTCAATATTTTATTTATCATCCTAAAACCAATCTCAAAATCCCATAAGATTTTCCTAAAATGCACATGATAACCTTATAGGGTACTTAAATCTCATCCAAGCAGTGTTACAAAATGATATCATTTTTCTCATTTGAATTTGAACATACCCATTGACAATGCCTTTTATAAAAAAGTCACTAAACATGGAATATATTATCTATTGGGTAAATTATACCAGAAGGTCATAACATTTGGGGATAACTTCATTTTGGGTCACAACGTTTGGAAAAGTTATTCAATTTAGGTCTCTAATTTAAACTCACAAGACCCTTCTCCTATATGACATATGTCCATGAAGACCTGAATTTAATCACTTTCCTAAACGTTGAGATTTCTTTTTAACCATTTGAAACATTATGACTCAAAATAAACCTACCCCAAATGTTGTGACCTTCTAGTCTAATTTTCCAATTATCTAACAGCATAAAAAAATTTATTATGTTTTGTTGTGTAATAATTAAAGATTAAATATTATAATTGATACGCAATTGTCTCAATAAAGAAGAGAAAGTACAAGTTTACTTCACTCATTTTAGCTATCTAGCACAATAAAAAGATTGTAATGTTATTTGGGTAAATTACATTACAATGTATCAACATTTTGGGACATTTGGGGATAAGTTCATTTAAGGTATTATGTTTCAAGTGATTAAAAAGAGGTATCAATATTTTATAAAGTAAATTAAATAAGCTATCAATGTTTTGTAAAGTTCATTTAAGCTATCAACTTGCATTAGTTTTCAATTAAGTTTCCTAAATTTTCATTAGTGGTTAATTATTAATACCTTATTTTACTTACTTTCCAAAATGTTGATACTTTTTTTTAACCACTTGAAACATTGATACTTTAAATAAATTTTTCCCCAACCATTGATTCATCTTTTAAACCACTTGAAATGTTGATATCTTAAATGAAGTTACTCTTAAACATCGATACCTTTTGATGTAATTTATCTTATGATATTTACTATTTATTGCATTGCTTCTACTTTTACTGATTTTTTTCATTGTTTGAATTGCCTACATGAGCAACTTTATGAACAATAGAATCAGAGAAACTGAAACAATTTAAAGCTTTTCTAAGTTGTTTACTATTTATATTAATACAAAAAATTAAGTTGCTAGACCTATTATTAGGCAACTTGGATTGTACATTGCCCACAATAGCAAGATCTCCATGTCAATCCATGATAGAGAGCCCAAGCATAAAGAGTAAGCGAATAAGTGGATATTCTTTCTCTTAAGCTCGTATCTAGATTGTCCCCACAAGAAATATCACCTCTAAGATTTATGGTGCCTCTAGTCATATCCAAATGGAACTATTTATTAGTAATTATTTTGTCCTCAACTTCATATCCAACAAATAAGGCATCATTTAAGAGCGCTATCGACAATCTTGAGCAATTTTTAATTCAATACCAATTCAAGATTAAGTTCTTTAGTGCAAGCATACACGTCAACAGATCCCCTGGTTTTCTCCCCTCTATTGTTTCTTCTTTTTATATAAGTCCAATTTCTAGAGAATTTTATAATCCCTGTAATGAAGAAAGGGCATCCCGTGAACTTACTCAGTCAAGTTATGAAATTTACCAAACTTTTATCTTTAAGCAAATTGAGTGTTGAAAGTGAAATCTTTGGTTGGCTTATCCAAGGCCAGACAACCTTAGGTGACCAGGTCTTAAGGGACCCCTTCAAACCTTAAACATTAAAACATCTTGTGTGTTCTATGCTTCATTTGTTCATTCATCTTTATATGTATATATATATATATATATTTAAACAATAATTTGAGGGGATTACCAAGTGATTAGTATCCCTTGAACTTACACTAAAGATAATTCCAAAATAATATTTATTTTTAAGCCTAAAATTTACTAGAAAGTTTATTCTTGAATCCTTTAAGCTATAGAATCATATACCACTTAAGATTAGAATCCTAAGGCATATAGCAAGTAAGACTACCGATCTTTAAAAAATAAACAAAGTTCAAATACCAAATGTAACAATTACCTATTTTTTTTATAGGAAAAACCTTAATATTTTTTAGGAAAGTGACATATATATTTTAGAATGTGAAGTACTTTTACAAACTGTCTTTCTATATAAATAATATTTTATTTACACCATATATCATACTTTACACTAAAGCTTATGCCAAAAAGAAAAGTCTTTTAATATATGTTTACAAATTTATAATGAAGTACATGAAAATATATCTTTTTTAGTTGTAATTATTTTCTTTTAAGCATTTTTATAAATCAAATATCAAAATGCATTTAGAATATATGTTTTATTTTTTTAATAATTATGAGCTGGAACTCTCATTCCCCCAATTTATAATTTTATGATAAATTCTTATCTTTATGGAGAAAATAAATAAATATATGATTGTGTGATACATGGTGCAAGGTAGGAGGAGGCCCCTGGGGTATGCAATCAGGCTATGGGCCAGGCATCCACTCATTGCCATCGTTTTTCACGTGGTGCTTGTGTTGGTTGGGAGTTAGACTCTGACAAAATCGTTTAAAACACACGCATAACAAGACAAACTGATACCGGACACAAAAGCCAGTCCTTGTTGTTGGACCAAAAAATTGGAAAACACGTACGATGCCATCGCTTTGACTAAAATTCCAACCTGTACTTTCTTCCGTGTCGTCCTTCCATCGCCACGAGTTCATTCATCTCTTCGGGGATTACCATAAGGCTGCGGCTAATCAAATTAAAATAGTTTACATGCAACGTAAATTTAAATCATCTAGGTTATAATATTTTACCCAACCTCGTCAGATTTAGGTACTTATTCGAAAATACTGAAGGTTCAAATATTAATAGAATATTGACTAAATAATCAATTAATTTGATGATAAAATTTTTTATACTAAAGAATTTTAGAAATTATATTTTATTAATTATTATAATATAGGTTATGAGCATAAGCAATTAACAAATGAAATAAGAGTTGTTTTCATATTTCTTTTACTTGTTTAATTTTATGGCTGCATGTAATTTTGAAAAGTTTGTGAATAATTTATCTTATTCCATTTTTTACCAATGAATTTCCAAAACACTCTTCTTTATCAATGCCTATGCAATTTCTATAATACCTAATTTAAGTTTATAACGAAGTGAAGAAACGGTAAGTTACTAATTTTATTTAATTACAAAAAATGAAAGAATATATGCAAATGGCATATAATTTTAATATTGTATAATCAAATAAATCTTACTTTCCTTAGGTTGGAGGCTTTTTTCTAAAATAAATTTGTGCCCCACTTAAAAAAGAAAAATTGCTATATGCCATATACATATATTTTTGGATCATGTCAGCGGTTGGTATATCTTACTATATCTATTGGTGGCTACAATTTTCATAAGCTTTTTTTATGATGAGCATGTCTATCTAGGTTTATGGGAAATTTGCATTTAATTTTATCTATAAAGAGCACCTGTGTACGTATTTTTTCTCCAATTTCATGAATTCCTTCACCGTATATCTACAAAATAATCAAACCAATTTATTTATTTTATTAATATCCAATTCTAATTGGGAAAAAAAATTCAAATCTCTTTCTATTTACTTGCATATAATAATATCATGGAAAAATTGAATTGCTTCAAAATAAGGGTATTTGTGTAAATGTACAAAGATTTAGTAAGTGTAAGGACCCGGCCCACTTAACCCATAGATTAAGTATGTCAAATCCCTCGACCATGCATAATATCTAAGTATTAGGAAATACCCAAATATTATACGTAAGGTCGTCTAAAAAGAAGTGTTTGTAATAACTGCTTGCTTAAAACAGATATAACATTCAAATGATTTGAATTAAGAAATACTACCACTAAATGGGTGATAGGTCATCACATATATACAAAACATATATCACATACATTATATGAGTATCTCTCAAGGATCGCACAAAATATACAAAGCTTACATACAAGCAAACTACATTACATATACAACTTAAAATAAAATTACATTCCAAGGCTTAACAAATAAGCCTAGAAACTTCACAAAAATACATCAAAAGGTCCTAAACAACTATTACTAGGACACACTCCTAATCATCCATAGATGTCTCCCAGCAGTCCCATAGCCCATATCGTCGTAAAGCTCATCATCATAACCACCTATAAGATAGCAGCATGAGCCAAAGGCCCAGTACACAATAGTGCAAATAAATACATATGCCAAGCACACTTAGCTAAATGCAATGCAACAATTCACCACAACTTCATTATCTTTAGTTAAGTGAGTAAAAAAAATAACATTGCAGTATTCAAACTCTAATTCAAGCTTGGGAATTTGGGGGTCTTAAGTAACAGCAGCTGCTCAGGGGGTTGATATAGATAAACTGGATACCTATATCTCCTATATCTAACCAATAAAGATTAGTAATAGCTTTGTCTAGGGTTCACACTCCTTCATACACTCCACTCATCCCAGTCTATAACATCAATTAGTTCAATGGTCCCATAAACAAGAACAAAAACATATTATTTCCTCCCAAGCCTAAGTAGAGGATATACCGACACAGTTAACCCCATTAGCTCTTCACTTAGCCATTAAAAGAAACTACCATTGCATCATGACAAAGATTTGGGCTAAGCGCCTAAACTACCGTGCCATTGTATCATGACAAGGTTGTTGTTCCCCGGACGAGACACGACTCAACCACAAACCATTTCAATAAACTTTTCATTAGTCTTTAATTAAGGTCAAACTTGAATATGCTTATCCTAAGCAATAATCAATCAAATTATTGTGTACCTGGATCGGATTGAGAATCAAAGGAAATCTCCAACTGAGTATCTATCTCTGTTCCACACAAATCAAACTATATTAACATAACCATCCTAAGCCAAGCTTATACTTACTAGTTTAAAAGCTTAGGAAATCATTGAATCTCATTTAAAATCATCCAAAGTCATCACATATCATTAATCTATCTCATTTTAGTCCAAAAAGATCCATTTCACATGCAAACACACATTTAACAAGAAAACATAAGTTTTTAACCTTGTTTGAAAAACACAATAGATGGAAAGAATTACAATTTAAGCATCGATACTTTTCGAATTTGTAAAAACTCAAAACATTAAAGTTGTAGATATCTTTTTAACCAACGCAACTTGAATCACCTCAATCGGAGGTCGGATGAAGAAGTTATGGCCAAAATACGATCAAGCTGCGAAATAGGAGAAAGTACACTACCTAGTACACCATCGTGCTCAGGGCTATGTATGGCACTAAAAAGTGACCCAAGAGCAATCTTTCGAGGTTTTATGACCTACACAACCACCTACACTCCCGTGTACAAAGTGGGGCAGAGATTAAAAAAGTGACCCGATAGCTTATTTTGATCAGCACGAGCTCGTACACGCCTATGTACAAGGTATTGCTGATCTGGGAAAATCTTTTTGACAGCTAACACGCATTTTTCATGATTCCTTTACACAATATATCAATTTTTTCGCATTCAAACTCTTTTCAAAACACATAATAAGCTTCCTAATGTATGGTATAAGAAGGCTATATCATCAAGCATACACAAACTCCTTTCTAACATCATTGAAACATAAAACTCCTCCTCAACCATTAAAACACACTTTACACTATAATTTCATTTTCTTCACATGCACTACTTCAATACAACTCAACAATACCAACTTCTCATTACACTATAACTCAACACCATCATTATACTTCCATAAACGAATCCTAAGCTATCTGAACGTCACAATATAAGAATACACATATATATCCAGCATGCATTATATTTGGCAGAAATTTCATGGATTAAAAGAGAAATAAAGTATCTTAAACATCATATAAACTTACTTTAATGTATACTTGATAGTTGGGGATGGATTCTTGGTGTGTTGGGTGTAAGAAACCTTGGTTTGGATGTTGGAAAATATGGCTTTACAACAATTATGAAATTTCTTCTTGTTGGGTCTATTTTAGATGTCCAAAGTGTGAAAGAAATAAGCTTGATATTTATTCAACATGCATTGATTTAAGGGCAGATTTCTAAGGGGCTTTGGGCCTTAATTAAACTTTGATTTTGGGCTTAAATTAGGTTTAAAAATGCCAAAAATCTGCTAGGTTTATGGACTTAATTTTTGGTTTAAAACAAGCTTAATTCATCATATATTATTCATTACAATATCAATTAGAATCAATATAATAATTTCTATCATGAATAAACTATCAACCTAGATATATTTACTATAGATTACTATCTAGTTATTACTTCATAACACATACCATCATTTCAAACACACCACAATTCACACTAACACATACACACATATAACAATCAAATTTAACATGCATTAAGTACAAATTAAAACTTTGGTTATTTCAGTAAGAGGAAGATAAAATCTTATTTTTTGACAAAGTATAATATAACTATATAAAAGGAAGTATATTTAAACATATCATAACTTTTTATTAAAATGGGATGATGGTAAAGTCACTAATTAAATATAGTTTCCTTTTTTAAAAATCTTTTTGAGAAGGAAATATTTATTGAATGTCATCTATCCATATAAAGATATAAGTGGTGGTAAATTTGGTAAACAACAGTTTGACTCGGTACAATATTAACAATTTTAAATGTCAACTATTCGTATAAGGGCATTCTTATAAATGTACAAAGATTTGTTAAGATTAAGATTAAATCTTAATTGTCTGACGAAGTATAATCTAACTATATAAAAGGAAGTATATTTAAATATATCATAATTGTTTATTAAAAAAGGTATGATGGCAAAATCACAAATTAAATAGAGTTTCCTTTCTTTAATTTTTTTAGAAGTAATATTTATTGAATGTCAATTATCCATATAAAGATATATGTAGTAGTAAATTTACTAAATAAAAGTTTTACTCAGTGCAATGTCAACTATCCATATAAGGGTATTTTTTATAAATGTACAAAGATTTGGTAAGATTAAGATAAAATCTTAATTGTTTGGCAAGTATAATATAACTATATAAAAGGAAGTATATTTAAATATATCATAAGTAATTAAAATGGGATAATTGTAAAATCACTAATTAAATAGAATTTCCTTTTTAAAAAATTGAGATATGATATTTATTGAATGTCAACTACCCAAATAAAGATATAAGTCATTGTAAATTTGCTAAATAAAAGTTCGACTCGATACAATTCTAACAATTTTAAATGTTAACTATCCATATAAAGGTATTCTTATAAATGTATGAAGACATTGAGATAAAATCTTAATTGTCTGACGAAGTATAATATCTATACTACTAAAGTCAAAGCATCTAATTTGGTGTCTTTAGACTTTTATTTTTTTTATTATTTGTATATAATTTAGGTATCATGATTTTGTAACTTCTTTTCGGTTTTGTGACTTCTTTTTCAAAATATAAACTACTTCCTCATAATCCTTTTTCAAACCATAACTAATTTCCTTATCTTTTCATTTTTAAAAATTTGCATTTTATTGTGAAATAAGATAATTAATAACATTAAATTTAAAATCTTAAAAAAATTTACAGTTGAAAATTAATATTTTACGATAAAAAATTAAAGATTTTTCATGTATATTATTGATTTTACATACGCAACACGGGTGTAGCATCCGCTAGTAACTATATAAAAGGAAGTATATTTAAATATATCATAACTTTTTTATTAAACTGGGATAATTGTAAAATGACTAAATAAATAGAGTTTTCTTTTTTTTTCTAATTTTTTTAGAAGCAATATTTACTGAATGTCAATTATCCATATAAAGATATAGGTGGTAGTGAATTTTCTAAATAAAAGTTTGACTCCTTACAACATTAAAAATTTTAAATGTCCATTATCCATATAAGGGTATTCTTATAAATATACAAAGATTTAGTAAGATAAAGATAAAATTTTATTTATCCAACGAAGTATAATATAACTATATAAAAGGAAGTATATTTAGATATATCACAACATTTTATTAAAATGGGATCATGGTAAAGGCACTAATTAAATAAAGTTTCACTTTTTTTTAAATCTTTTTGAGAAGTAATATTTACTGAATATCAACTATCCATATAAAGATATAGGTGGTGGTAAATTTGGTAAATAATAGTTTGACTTGGTACAATATTAATAATTATAAATGTCAAGTATCCATATAAGGGTATTCTTATAAATGTATAAAGGTTTGGTAAGATTAAGATAATTTCTTAATTGTCTAACAAAATATAATATAACTATATAAAAGGAAGTATATTTAAAAATATCATAACTTTTAATTAAAATGGGATAATGGTAATATAACTAATTAAATAGAGTTTCCTTTTCTTTTCTTTTTTTTTTTTTTTTAGAGATAATATTTATTGAATGTCAACTACCCTTATAAAGATACTAGCGGTAGTAAATTTGCTAAATAAAAGTTTGACTCGGAACAATATTAACAATTTAAATGTCAACTATCGAATAAGGGTATTCTTATAAATATACAACGATTTGGTTAGATTAAGATAAAATCTTAATTGTCTGATGAACTATAATATAACTATATAGGAAGTACATTTAAATATATCATAACTTTTTATTAAAATGTTATAATGCTAAAATCACTAATTAAATAGAGTTTCCTTTTTTTATTTTTTTCTAGAAGTAATATTTATTGAATGTCAACTATACATATCAAAATATATCTAGTAGTAAATTTGCTAAATAAGAGTTTGACTCCATACAATATTAACAACTTCAAATGTCAAATGTCCATATAAGGGTATTCTTATAAATGTACGAAGATTTGGTAAGATTAAAATAAAATCTTAATTGTCTAACGAAGTGTGATATAACTATATAAAAGGAAGTATAATTTAAATATATCCTAACTTTTTATTTAAATGGGATAGTAGTAAAATCACTAATTAAATTGAGTTTCTTTTTTTTTAATCATTTTGAGAAGTAATATTTATCGAATGTCAACTATCCATATAAATATATAGGTGGTGATAAATTTGCTAAATAAGAGTTTGACTGTGTATAATATTAACAAATTTAATTGTCAACTATCCATATAAGGGTATTCTTACAAATGTACAAAGATTTGGTAAGATTAAAATAAAATGTTGATTGTCTGACGAAGTATAATATAATTATATAAAAGGTAGCATATTTAAATATATCATATTTTTTATTAAAATGGGATAATGGTAAAATCACCAATTAAATAGAATTTCTTTTTTTTTTAAATATTTTTTGAGAATTTGTCACGACCATAATATGGGGCCTAGTAGAATAAATCTAAAACTATCATATCACGTGTGCACTCGTAACACGAGATCCGTCGTGTAAGTCAAAGTATACAAGACTCTATTTATTTATCAATATTTATCATATAAATGATATATTATATTACTGGATTTCAACTATGGAATCTGATTTTTCAATTTCTACCAGGATCACAGAGAATCAGTATCCCCTACCAAATGATGAAAATGGTTTTCAAACTACAATTTACAAAATTTAATTATTATAAAATTTATCTAATTTACATTCTAAGTTTACCATATCATATATCTCTATCATCAATAGAGTTCGTTGGAGAAGCTCTCTTCACACATTCTTAGCCCAATCCCAGCTAGTATTAATCCTGCACAAAAACGGTTGGGAGGTGAGTGAACCATGGGCTCAGTGAGATAACCTTACTAAACCACACATCAACCAATAACAAACAAGTATAATTATCACTCATATGCAATGCAACAATCAATCATATGCATATTACAAGTTTGGATGATCTAAAATTCAAAGCAGGATGGAGATTTACGCCCTCTCATCGGGGTTAAAGGAACTCGATACTATGGCCCACCTACCCAGGAGAGACTAAGCATATAGGAAAGCCACAATCCTCATTGTCGTTATCTCATTATACTTTAGGCACTCAATTCCTGTTTTCAGCCTTAGAAACTCCACTTAGTGTTAGTCATTTCATAGCGATACCATGGCCAGCATTCTTCATTACCAGTTAGTTCCCATGGAGCTGACGGAACAAAGGTAATCTTACGTAGAACTAATAGCCTCTTGCCTAGAAAAACCAAGCATTACCAGAGAACCGAAATACTAACATGTAGTAGGCTGCCACATCTTCAAAAGCAGTTTACGCAAATTATGCAATGCTTGTTCATTTCATTTATAATACCAATAGTCATTAATCAAGTTTAAGGTGATCATACAATTTACAAAAAATCATCAACATTCTTCATATAATATTTATCACACAATAAAATTTCACTTACATTATGATAATTTGTCATTCAATCATACACCACGCATCATGCAATTTCCCTAATCCCGCATGCATATCAATTGATTATATATTATTCTAATTACAACTATACTATAAGCACAAACAATGTGATAAAGTCAAGTAACTCACCTGTGGTCCTTGCCAAATTGTTATATAAGCTACCGGAAGGCCGGAAATTGATCTATTTTCCTATGAAAGGAAAAAAAATGGAGATTTATTATTGGACTGTTTCTGTAAGAGAAGTCTTCCTAGAATTAAAGGCGTTGATCTCTATCGTTGGATATTAAACTAAGCCCGTTATATTAATTATTACGTCGTTCAATAATTTAATTGAATCCTTATAGGTGTCTAACTATTCTGTATCGGGATTTGATATGGTTTTTATTAAGGTTTTAATCTCTATAGCAAATAACATTTATCTGTTATTTGTTTTTATTTTGCTTTCCTTGATTTTAGTTGCTATCTATATTTTTATTGAAGGGGTTTGTCTTTTTCTTAAGTCCTACTGTTTTTTTGTAGAAGATTTTTATTTATTAATTCTTTGGCTGGCAACCTTATCTGTCTCTTAAATTAGAATTTTTTTATTTATTTAAGGGTATGTTCTAGTATCTATACCTTTCAAAAATTATTTTAATAAAATCATATGTTTATGGAGTTTAGATATATCAAATTTTTATTCTACTTCAATTTTATTTTTATTACAAAACAAACTAAGTTTAATAATATGACATTATCAATAATATTAGTATTGAAAAATTACTATCAATATTAGTAATAAATACAAGTATAATAACAACAACAATTTTCATACTATTAGTAAATAATAATATTAGTGACAAAAATAATAATATATGATAGTATAAATATAGTGGCATTAACGTAAATAATAATAGTATTGATAATCCTAATTATTCTTGATGAAAATATCAATAATATGGAATACTATAATCAGCAGTAATAATCAAAATCGTAGTAATATGAATAACAATAACATTAAATTGGTTTATTAAGAGTGGAAACTGAGTGAATTTCTATTTGTAATTTCTTATTTGTTTTAAATTCGATTTCGCTATATAAATAGTCGATTTGATAGTATTCTTCGAGTACTTTCTAGTAGTGTTGTTATTTTCAAGAAAAGAGACTTGTACAATTTTTAAATTTATGAAACACACGCATAGGTTTCAAGTGAATCCTAATAACTATAGTCAAAACTTGTTTTGATGATATCTAACTCATTTCTAGTCCATTTTTTACGAATAAATAGTCGTTTTCATAGTATTTTCCGAGTATAATCTATTAGTGGTGTTTTTTTTATGAGAAAAAGTCATTAAGGGGGTGAAAAATGCAAGAACAGGTCGCTATTCCCGTGTAGATCTGACAACAATGTTCCCATTTTTGTTTTCGCAATATCTAATTCGTTTCTTATCCTTTTTAACAAATAAATAGTTGATTTCATAGGATATTTCGTGTTCTTTACATTGGTGGGGTCATTCTTGGCTTATAATAAACACATCAATACATTTTATTCATTCTTCCCAACGATTTACATGAGTTATTTAAAGTTCAATTTAGCTTGTTGTAGTTTAGGTATGGTTTTGGTTTTTCCTTTCTAGGATTTGAATTTCTACACTTAAAAATCTTCAAGTTGATGTGTTTATATCCTAAATAGTCTAAATAACATAAATATATTATTAAATCAATTTTGTTAAATTTCTAAGACAAATTCCTATAGATCAACATAATGAATATTTGAACTTAATATGATCCTTACCTTGATTGGATGATAGATGGGGTCTAGCTCCTCCTTCTTGATGAAAATAATGATCTAAATAGGATAGTAAGAAGATGAGTAACTAAGGAAAATTTAAACTAACACACATATATATATATATATCTATTTTATTTTCTTACCTTGTTGAGCTTAGGTTCCAACTTGAATCTATAGTAAACCAAGGCTATGTAACTTGGTTTTTTATGTTGTTTAAAAGAGGGAATTGATGTTTTTAGATGTGGTTGATGCTTGGATAGAATATAGTAACTAAGACAAAGGTTGTGTTTTGTTTTAGAATTCCTTAAAGGTTATCTAAGTAGGGAGAATGGTGAATGAAGTGGTTGATTCGTATCTCTTCTTGTAGCTAGGATTTCAACTTGTTTTTGTAAAGATTTTGAGCTACTTTTGTGTCAAAATTAAGGCTTTATATATTTACTAAGGTTAAGCTAAAGTTAGGAGGCTAAAGAAGGTGTTTTGGGCTTGAAAAATACAAGTTTCTGTTGATGTTTCTCGGGTGGAATTTTGGTGCAAATTTAAGGACGATTTTTGGACGAATTTGTATAAAATTTATGGTTGATTTCAAGGGACATTAATTGTATTTGTTTGCTAGTTAATTAAGGTCATTTATGAGTGTAATTTGGGGGCTCAAGTTGCACAAAAATCAAATTGAAAATCGTGCTAAACAGAGACAAGAAAAATTTTCTGTTATGAGCTGCAGATTTTGATACTTTTTTGGAATGATTTGTTTATCTAATTTCGACTAATTGTTGGTGCTTGAAGTGTCCATATAAAGGCCTACTATTGGTGTTTAATGGTTAAATATTCAACTCCTTTAAAGCCTAGAAACTAAGTTATATTCGGTGGAGACAATTGGGTGACAAAGCTGCTGTTTATTCCATTCTTCCTCCTGCTGCAGCTGGAAATCACGATGGAGTACAAGGCGAAATGGATTTGTTTCCTTACTTGTTTGAGCTGGATTTTCCTTGCATTTAATGAGTGTTTAAGCTGGGATTTGATGATTGGTTGTTGGGTCATTGTCTTGTTGAAATTGGAGTTCAAATTGGTGCAAATTGGGACGTAAGTTGTAGCCGAAATTCTCCTGTTCCCATGAAGAATGCTGCAATGTGTCCTCTGTTCCAGTGTGGAAAATATTTACAATCGACTTCTCCTGCTTCTTGCATGAATTGGGGGCGTGAAGATACAACCGAAATTTCACAATTGTGCTGCCCTTTCCTTGAAGCAATTTCAACTTAAAGCACATTTCCAGCGGCCTTGTATGTGAAGATTGTGTGGACTTGCAGCTAAGAATTCAAATGCTGCAATCGGCTCCTCCTTCTGTTCGATGTCAAAAATTCTGCAACATTCCTTTCATGTGATTCCTTGTTCCAACGTTTTGCATTTTGTTCTGTTTTCAATTTTTTTTTATTGATTTGTTTATTTGTTGTTTAATAGTAATTAACTAAAATATTTTAACTAATATTAAATTATAAACGTACCTCTATAACCATTATGTATAAGTTTTATCTAGATAAAAAATATCTAAGTTACTACAAAACTCTAGATTATTTATATATTCAAATTTTTAGTTTAAAGTTTACATGATTAATTATTTTTAATATTTTAACTTATGTGAATAAATTTTTCAAATTCAATAAATTAAATTTAGGGGCCAAGTCTTAATGAATTCAAAATTTCCTAACAAATATAATGGGGGGTCTGAAATTTTTATTTTAAATTTAGATTAGTCATTATTGATCGATATCAGTATCTATTATGTATTTATAACCTTAGTAATTCATCTTTAGATTATCATTTTATACCAATGAGTTTTGTTGATAGATTATATCTTATCAGTTTTGAAATTTAAAGTTACTTCTAATTATATCTTGAATTATCAATTCAAGATGCGAAATCTCGTTTTTTGGTATCTATTAAGGTCAAGAAAATTTTTATTTGGGTTTTTCAAACTAGGATTGAGTTTATTACAACTCATAGGTCTATTCTAAGATTTTTGTTGAATTATATATTTGAATATTAGTTTCACATTTGCTAATTTGTTCATTTTCTAGTTATGAAAATTGTTGAAGGTTACATTGGCAACTTAAGATTTTAATTTCTAAAATCTCTAAATCTTTTAGTTAGAATATTAGTGTAATTTAAATATTTATTTAAGATCTAAATTCTCAGATATTAATCTATTTGTGATCTTATAGTATCTTTTATAATTCTAGTAATATATCTTTAGTCTATAATTTTATAACTTGTAGGTTCTAAAAATTTATCATCTGTTATTGTGATTTAAAATTAAGGTAGACTATGATTTCTTGTTAGACTATTAATCATTTTACCAAATATTATGTTTTACTGAATATGAGTTATTTATACTAATTTGTTAATAACAACATATTTTTGTCTAGTGCTACTTAATAGATTCAAAATAGTTTGAACACTATTATTTCATTATTTAACAAGTATAGGGTTTATTTCCTAAGTATTGAACTTAAGGAAAAATGATTCAGGAATTTATATTAACGATTGGTTTATTGTTGTTTTATAAATTATTTAAGATCATATTTGTTACAGTTTGTATTTCGAAAAATTTTTATTGGTAACAATTCTAATCTTTCTAATTATAATCAATTTCATTCACACCTTAACATTTTTAAATCGAGAAAAATTTGGAGTGATTTTTACTACTTGTTCCAAATATTCCATATAATTATATATTACAATTTTAGTATTTGTTGAAATCAAGTTACGTAAAATTAGGGGGATTACAGAAGTAATATTTATTGAATGTCAATTATCCATATAAAGATATAGTTGGTAGTAAATTTGTTAAATAAAAGTTTGACTCGGTACAATATTAACAATTTTAAATTTTGTATATGTAACTTGACAAGTAAAAATCAATTAAATGTAACATTTAGTAATTTAAATATAAAGTAGGAAGACTTGTAAAGTTAAGATAGTATTTTGACCAATATCTTATTATGACTTAATTACTTCATTTAGATTTTTATGTGCAATTCATATAGGAGATGTATAATGAATGGAAAACAAATATTCTAAATATTGACTAAAATGTTTTACATCCCAATTGCCATAATATTTTAACACTCATAGAGGTATTTATTGTGAAAATAAATATTAAAATTGCATTCTACATCATTATTAAATTGGTAGCACAAAAACCAAATAAGAAAATTAAAACCGGCAACAATGGCTATCTTACCCAACCTAGCCTATTTACTCTAGAATCTAAAATTGCTAGATTATCCCTACCAAATCAATTTTTAGGTAAGGCAATCAAACAATCTTCAAAGTTAAAAAAAAAAGGTTTGTATAAAGTTAATTTTTTTATTGTTCGGTCATCTTGCTAAATAAGTAAATAAGATATAATTGAATTGTTATTAAAATTTGTAATAACCGTTTAAAAAAAATAAGACTTTAATAAGATTATTTTTTTCACCAAGTGATGTAGGAATAAAAAAAATATATCTTTTATGGAAATTTAAACAAACAAAAAATTATATAAAAATAAAATAAGTAAAACTAGATTCACTACCTAATTTGGGTTTGTGTTCTATTTCACACGATATTTATGGTTATTCTATCCTCTCACTGCACACAACTAATCAAAATTCTCTCCCTCTCTCTATATTGGGTCTCTCTCTCCTCTCTCTCTCCCTCTCAATCTCAAAACAGATAACACGTAAAGAATAGAAACAGAAAGAATATCACATACAATATACACTTATATATATATATAATATATATCTATATATACCCCTGTCCGTTTCACTTTCTCTTTCACTCTCTCTCTCTCTCTGTCCCCGAGTGATTCTGTTCTCTCCTGTTGATTGATCTCAACGCAGGAATTTATTTTAATAAAAGCTTCGGCCATTCTCAATTTCTCATTGAATGGTTAGTATTGATTTCGATTGGTAGCATCGTTTTTTCGGTTTGTTGATTACGTACGTGATCGTTCGTTTTTCCTTTATTGTTTGATTTAATATGACCATAGTAGTGCAATGTGGATTGAACTTTTTCTGATTAATGATTGCTTGATTTTCTTTTTGATTCGTCGATTGTGTTTTGTTAAGCTGCATAACTGATTTTTTCATGATGATGTGATGTAAACGGAATAAAAAAGGAAAAAACTTTGACTTTTCCGCTGACCAAGTCAACTTGTTTATAGAAGATTTGAATTTTTTTTTTAATTTTAATCTGTTTTTGTGTGTAGATATTGAATACTGTAGTGTGATTACCAGTGCAGAGCTGCAGATGCAATTTGTATTGATGAAATCACGATTTGTTTTGAATTCAAATAGTAGTTTAACATTGATTTATTGGTTAATTGTTGCGTGTTTTCAGTGATATTTAGATTAAATTTGGGTTGGTTTTGTATATAATTTATATACAGAATTCGGATTCGGATTGAGAAAATACGAATATTTGGGTTTGCTGCTTTTCCTGTTGAAGAAAATTTGGTACAAGAAATTTTTTTCCGAGGACTTCAGTTGTATTTCTGCACTGGGTTTTGATTCAAAATATTTTCAATTATGTTTCTGATAGTGGATACATAAAAAGCAATATGCTTCAGGAGTATTTACCTAGACAGTTTGAAATGTCGATGATTCTTGGATTCGCCGGTGATTATGACGGGTACTGACGGTAGGGGTTAACATGCTCTTTTGCAGTGACAATGGCTACGGTTGTACTCCCAAAGCAGCACCAATTTGGCCGTTGTTCGGAGAACAAATTCCGAAGAATTGGAAAAGCATCTAGTAGTAGGGGGCTTGCTAAAAGGAATTCTTCCTTGAATAGCCAACATGAGGATGAAAAGCAGAGGTCAGAAGATAAAGTGATGGCGAGCAGGGAATCACGATTGAAAATTGGAGAATTTCCACCCAAGAATAAGGCTTCTTCTTCAGGTAAAAGAAAATTCTTTCAAGAGTTTGCTGTATTAGGTGATAAGAAAACCCCAAAGAAGCTGCGGAGAAACACATGTGGAAGGAGAAGTCTTGCAAGGGATTCCTCGTGTAATGAGTCTGAAAGTGATATGGAAGAAGTGCTTGCAGTAAAGAAGAAACCAAACCGCAGGTCAGTAAGGTCTGAACCTAAGAAACCACAGTGTGGGATAAAAAGAAAAAGCTCTGAAGTTGAGAATTGTGGGTATGAGTCAGAAGATTCTGAGGAAATCTTCTTATTAACTACCAAAGCGCTCAAGACAAGCAAAAGACTCCGAAGCCAAATGCCTTTGTTAGAAAAATCCAGGGTGGCAAAGAATTCTCTGCACACTCCAGTCCCTTCAACATCTAAGTCATTGAGCTCTACATCTGCAGCTGTTAAATGTGACAGTAGTAGTGATGACGGCCCTACAAGTGGAAATTTGAAGGTATTATTTTTTTATGCTGGTAAAATTTCATATTTGTGGCTTTCCTCTTTGTTTACTTGATAAACTTGTTTTTTGGGAACAGATCAAAGGACATGAGCGCCTGAGATGTCATCAGTGTAGGAAAACTGAAAGAAGAATTGTTGTCCCATGTGTTAGTTGTAAGCAGAGGTTTACTGTATCCAATGCATCAAAAATGGTGAGTGTTCTGCTTAATTAATTTAAAGTTTCTTCCCTATAATCATAGTATCAATATCTTCTTCATTTACAATAGTATCCTGATTTGAGGGAAGAAGAAGTCGCAGAGCTTTGCCCATGCTGTCGTAGAAACTGCAACTGTAGTGCTTGCTTGCATTCTGGCAACATCATTGAGGTTTGTTTTTCTTCTTCAAGGCTGTGATGCGTTGAATATAGTGAAAATATTAGATCATGGTATATCTTATGTTATGTTTGGGCAGATATTGGTATTTGGGATGGCAAATTTCCTTGTGAAAGAAACTGTCTTGATTTTTATATATGTTAAATAGAAAACAAAACCTTTGCTCTTGCTTGATGCTTTCCATATTTTTTTGCCTCTATTATATTATGTTTCCTCTTCTTCCATGATAGATGTACAAATATAACTCATTTTTAACATTTCAGACATCTAGAACGAAGATTAGCATAGATCAAAAGTTTAAGCATTTGCAGTATATGATTGATTCATTACTCCCCTCTGTGAGAGAGATTTGTGAAGAACAACTTCAGGAGACAGAGATTGAGGCAAAAATTCAAGGTGCCTTGAGTTAATTTTAAGTTTGCTAATACAGTCTCCCGAATTAATATATCTTTTAACAATTGCAATCACTCATGCAGGAAAGTCATCTTCCATGGTAGAAATACCTTTGTCTATTTGTTATAATGGAGAACGTGTCTATTGGTAAGAATTTTCATCCCAGAAGGTGTCATGTAGCCTATTTATTTTCAAAGTTCTTGTCTTTAATAGTATATTAACTTTGCTGTTTTGGTTTTGGCTTAGTGACCATTGTGCCACCTCTATTGTTGACTACCATCGAAGCTGTCCCAACTGTTCATTTGAACTTTGTCTTACTTGTTGCAAAGAAATTCGTCAAAGATTTCTTTTTCCCTGTTCTGAAATGAAGCCACAATATGACTTTAGAGGGTATGATTATATGCATGGTGGTGATCCTGAAGTGACCACTTCGACACCAGTTAATCCTCAAGATCATGGTGTGCCACAAGCTAAATGGGCAATCAATGATGACAGAAGTATTAACTGTCCTCCTAAGGAAATGGGTGGGTGTGGTACTTGTATTTTGGAGCTCAAGCGTATACATCCTATGGATTGGATTCTGGATTTGGGAGTAGAAGCGGGGAAGTTGTTGGAAATTTGCAAAATTCAACAAGCCATCGCGGAACATCCTATAATAAAGCCTGAAATGTTACGTAAAGCAGCATCTAGAGAGTGTGGTGATGACAATTACCTATATTGTCCAACAGCAATTGACATACAAGAAGAAGGGCAACTTTTACAATTCCAAAGTCATTGGGTTAAAGGTGAACCTGTCATCGTACGAAATACTCTAGAGCAAACAGCTGGCTTGAGCTGGGAACCCATGGTCATGTGGCGTGCATTATGTGAAAATACAAAGTGCAATATGAGTTCAATAATGTCTGAAGTCAAAGCTATTGATTGTTTATCTAGTTGTCAGGTTAGATTCTGATTTATGCTTAATTTGTACTGGCGAATTGGTGCCAACTGTATTTGCTTTCTCCTGCTCCATAATTATGGTGCCTCTAAGATTGAAACTAGTAATTTTTTCTCTTTTGATCTCCCTTTTCATTTTATTGATTTTCATAAATATGTATGCAGGTGGTTATTAACACTCGGCGATTTTTCAAAGGCTACTCAGGAGGTCGTAGATACAAAAACTTTTGGCCCGAGATGCTTAAGTTAAAGGATTGGCCCCCTTTAGAAAAGTTTGAGGTCCTTTTACCTCGACACTGTGATGAGTTCATTAGTGCACTGCCATTCCAGCTATACACGGACCCTAGGGGAGGGTTTCTCAACTTAGCTGTGAAGTTACCACCAACTGTACTTAAGCCTGACTTGGGGCCAAAAACATATATTGCATATGGGATTGCTGA
Organism: Combretum micranthum; assembly: GCA_024138025.1. NCBI lineage: Eukaryota > Viridiplantae > Streptophyta > Magnoliopsida > Myrtales > Combretaceae > Combretum > Combretum micranthum. The sequence goes on from JAMXBD010000265.1 coordinate 232,569, forward strand.
AGAGCTTGGAAGAGGTGACTCTGTAACTAAGCTACATTGTGATATGTCCGACGCGGTATGACCTTTTGCATATATCTTTTCAGCCACATTATGTGACATGTAACACATGTATTTATGGATGATTTATAACTTGTAGGTTAACATTTTGATGCACACAACTGAGGTACCAATGAGTGAGGAACAGAAGACTGCAATTCATAGCTTGAAAGAGAAACATAAAGCCCAAGATAGAAAAGAAGGTCTCGATTTAGAACATGAAGAGGCTTTTTCAAACACTGACATGCTTAAGGAAGACTTCGATGATCACAACCAAAGAACTGATGCTCCTAAAATTGAGCAAAGGGGTGGTGCTCTATGGGACATATTTCGGAGGGAGGATGTTCCTAAGCTGGAAGCATATCTCAAAAGACATTGTAGAGAATTTAGGCACATTTTCTGCTGTCCAGTTAATGAGGTAACTCTTTATAATATTATACTTTATTTGGTTTAGAATATATGTGCATTGCATTCATAACCGTGGAGATTCAAAACTTTAGGTTATTCATCCAATCCATGACCAGTCATTTTACCTTACAGCCAAGCACAAAAAGAAGTTGAAAGAAGAGTTTGGTTAGTATACAAAAATAGTGGAATCTCTTTATCCTACATATTTTTAAGTTGGATGAGTACCTAACCCTGCTTTTTGGCACTAATTGTAGGAGTTGAGCCATGGACATTCGAACAGCATCTTGGTGAGGCAGTATTTATTCCTGCTGGATGCCCTCACCAAGTGAGAAATCTAAAGGTAAGACACCTTCGTTTGTCTTCTTTTCTCTATACACCATATCATAAACTTTTGGATTCCTAATATTAAACCAACATGTTCCCCTGTTGCAGTCTTGCACCAAGGTTGCTGTGGACTTCGTGTCCCCTGAAAATGTTCATGAATGCCTTCGTTTGACAGAGGAATTCAGACAACTTCCCAAAAACCACAAGGCTAGAGAAGACAAACTTGAGGTGACCAATCCCTTCATTATTGTTCCTAATTTGATTTCATTGTCTTTTTTTACTTATGTTTTACCTGGTTCTCTCTTCTAATCATCACATGTCTCTATGAAACAGATGAAAAAGATGATAATTTACGCGGTTGATCAAGCTGTGAAAGATCTGAAAGACTTATTGGCAACAATATGATGTCTGTACCTATCAAGTTTCAAGCAGTTGTATTCTTTCTTGCCCTTCGGTCATCCAGGATGGTGCACATTCTTTAGTAGGCCTGCTTCAAAATGAGTGAAGAAAATAAGAAGCACTCTTAGGCATAAATTAGTTCTTCATGACTCTTATAAATCCGAGCCATGAGAAAATGTATTATTAGGTCTCTTAACATTCAAAGATGGGATGTTTTGCTTGTAATGAAGTTCATTGCATTCCAAAGCTGTTTATGGATTGTATACACCAGAGCACAAGTTCCATGATTACAGATTTGATTTTTCAAAGTACATTGTTCTCTTTTTATTATGATCCCATTTAATCTAGGATGATCTTGTTCTGGTTCATGGGGTTTTAATATAAACATTTGGTAGAATTTGGGGTGCAAAAAAATGATAATTACCATTCCGTAAGGACAGTCTACAAGCTTTAATTACAAATCACTAGTTTTTAAGTCATCTGTTTCTCTCAGTCCTCACCAAGCCACTCTATCATGTGAAAGAATTTAGAATGGAACTATTCATTGTTTTCCAAGTGCCTCTTCTTTGGCTCATTGAACATTCGTAATCTTGGGAGAAATGATTGATTCTGAAGAATCTTATCATTTTATCTTTAGATAGATATATAACAGCAGGGTTAGATTTGGGTTAATGATGAATAGTGTATTACATTTTGTACATTATGCACACATAGACACAAGATGTTGATGCTACATTGTATTAGCAGCATAGTGGAAGGGCAAAGGAGGTTATGGAATGTGCCACTGCCATCAAAGTATATTCACGTTCCAGCCAATATTCTCATAATAAAGTCACTATTTTTGTTTCTTTGGCTCTATCAATACTATTGATCATTCATCAACATTTTGAGGGTTAAAATATTATTTTTCACAAAGTCAAGAAAAGGCTCTATGGTTTTTGTGCCACTTGCATACTGCCCATTAAGGCTTGCATGTTACTTCTGATAGTACCAAGTGGAAAGCTTTGGTTGGTCATAGACTCGTCTAGACAGGAATATTTAAGATCTTCAATGAGATACTACTCAGTATATTTAGATCTGTAAATGCTAGTGGATTAATGTTTATGCTTGAAGCTAGTTTATCGGTTCAAGGCATTGAGTCAACCTAGAGATTGGTGTTATCAGGGCATTCCCACTAGAAAATACATGTCCTGCTCATCATCTAGCATGCAGTAGTATTTCTAGTATTTCAAGATTATTCACCTCTTTTCAAATGGTTGGTTACTGCACTACAAGTGTGGGGTGTTTTGGGTTCCTATATTCACCTTCTTTGACTTATGCGCTCTGGATAGATATGCATGCACTATTTTGTTCATTCTAATTTCTTTTCTTTTTGAAATTTGAAATGGCAGATACCATCCTTGATTTCTTTTTGCGGAGCTTTAGTTGAGGAAATGAACACCACATTGAATCATAGTATAATTTGTAGAGTTGATGGGACTTTCACCTTATGTGTCTAAAGTTTGAGCAGGAACTATATATGTATACCATGTTCTCTCTATCATTTCACAGTTTGTCTGTAAGGTAAGCATGTTCAAAGTAACTGGGATATGAAGAGATTAATAAATGTGTAAGACTGTTTATGAGGAGATGAATAAAAGTATGATCCTGTGTAACAATGAGGATGCTGACCAGTAATGAAGACATGTTGATGCACAATTGATGATCCCTCCTCATATTGGAGAAAATTGTTAAATGCTTTTGTAGCCTCTTCCTCTTCATTTTTTGCTTTTCTAAAGTAGCTGTGGAAATCATACATGTTCCTTGGGTTAAATGTGTTCTCCGTCTCTCTCTCTCTCTCTCTCTCTCTCTCTTCTCTCTCTCTACCCCCTTGTCAAAATAAGTGAGACTAGGTTTATTTTATTTTTATTTTTTCAACAATTTAACTAAATTTACTTCATGTGCAGTGTGCAAGCAAGGGAATTGCAAAATCCAGAAGTATTATTTGAAAGGATCATTGGTCTGGCTATTCGTCTGGCAGAACACGGACTCATTTATTGTGACTTTAATGAATCCAATATTATGGTATGTTCTGTGAATTTGATAAGTGTCATACTATTCTCATGGAACAGCTTATGTACTTTCCTCCTATTTGCGTAACTTGCCAGCAAGGAGGCAGGAACACCTGGAACTCGGATTTCATGAAAACTTTTAATATTAGCTTTTCTCAGCCTGGACTGTCAAAACCTATCATTAACTCTTTCAACATAGGAGATGTGCTTTAAGATGGAATGAATTAGTCATCGTTGCTTGTAGCTCTGCCGGTCTCATGTAACTCCACAGAACCTTAGTTGTGATATCTGGTGCCTCGGTTTACAGTGCAAAACCCAGATATGCTATCCACCTTTTTTCCTTCAGACCTGATTCATGTTACAGGGCTCTAGCATAGCAGAGAAAATACCCAAAAGTTCCTAACTTGGCCGCTGCTCTTGGATAGGGACAACTTCAGATTAGCAGTTATTGTAACTACCTTGTTCCGTGGGATATTGAATTGAGGGATAAGCTTGGGAAGCTAGCAACTTCTAGCTGTACCCATTTTTTTACATTAATTCTTAATCTATGACACCCATTGAAATATTCAAAATGGTAATATATCCTCATATTATTTGCAAGAAAGCTAATACATAGGACCTGTGAGAGATTATGCGACATCAACAAAGTCATCAGACAAAAACAAGGACACGGACACAAGGGATTGAAGACACAATTCACTTGGAGGTCACACATGTCATGCTAATTATTTCAAGGGAAGAAAGGAATATTAGGCCAAATAGCATTAGATTTTTGGATACTGCCTTGTCCAAAATCGTTCATCATAGCCACCTCTCCTTCAAATCCATTACCATGTTACTCTTGTGGTTGCATTAAATCCATGAGCCATTGTTGATGCTGTTGCTTTTGCAGAACGTCAACATTCAAGCTAATTTGATGATCATGAGAAGGCTTCTTGGCCTCTACATTCACCACTTGTTCAGCCGACCGCATCGCCACCATCTCATTCTCCCCTCTAGAGCTTGACCCCACATCATTTTTCAGACTTGCAATCCTCTTGTTAATCTCTTTCAGAGTTTGCTCTATGAACCACCCCAGATCGTTCAAGTCCAACATATCAAGATTTAATGACCCTTTTCCTGTCAGGCACTGGAGCATGATCTGCCTAACTTCTTTCTCCCTATTTTCCTTCCTTTGCTTGTTAAGTTGCTCAATAGCTTTTCCTATTCTTTGCTTGAGGAAACTCTACTGGTTCATCTTCTTCTTTCCCTGCTCCATTTTGGGAATTTTCCTATAAGCCGCTAGCACATGTTGCATGGCTATTGGATTAGGAGGCCATAGCTTGGGTTCTAAGTCATATGGGCACAAGCATTGATATTTGATACCACACAAAGTGCTCAATTCACTCATCTTTTTCATCAGACCTTTCTTCCTTTTCTTGAATGTGGCTTTTCTGGCAGAATCATTTGTAATATAAGCAAGTTTCACTTTCTTTCTAGTCATGGCTGAGATGCTAACAGTTGTAAAGATTAGATTGTTTTCAAGGGAAAGAGTGTAAGTCTTGTGGGTTTAGAGAAGATTGATGTAACCACATAGAGCTTTGCATAGGTATTTATGAGGATTTCAGCTATAAATGAATCAAGATTATAACAATAATTTGTAATATTGCTGATTTGTGTAATTATGTTGTATTAATTGGTGACATAAAAAAACAATTTTTGGAGATGGTAATAACGTTATTAGTCATTTATTTGTTTTATTTTGTTGGATTCCATCAATTAATATATATATATATATATTATTTTTTATGAATAAATTGATATATTTACTTGATGTGATTTACATATTTAACTGTTATTCTCCATTACAATTGCTTTATTACATTTTGCTGTCAAAAAACTCACACTCCAAGTTGTCACATCTATTACTAATGTTGTCATTTAATAAAACTCTGTCAACAACGTAAATATAATTAGGTAACAGTTATTATACAAACAAGAAGATCATGTGCCTAAAATTTTTTTGATTCTTGTGAAGGTGTATGATTTAATGGGGACCTACAATTGCACTTAAAGTAAAGATAAATACCGATTATTCATGAAAACTTTTAATATTAGCTCCTCTCAGCCTGAACTGTCAAAAACCTATCATTAACTCTTTCAACATATGCAATGTGCTTTTAGATGGAATGAATCAGTTATTATTGCTTGTAGCTCTGTGGGTCTCATGTAACCCCACAGAACCTTAGTTGCGATATCTGGTGCCTCAGTTGGTTTACAGTGCAAAACCCAGATATGCTATCCACTTTTATATTTTCAGATCTGATTCTTCCCAGTAGTTCATGTAACAGGGCTCTAGCATAGCTGAGAAAATGCCCAAAAGTTGCTAACTTAGCCTCTGCTCTTGGATAGGGACAACTTCAGATTAGCAGTTATTGTAACTACCATGATCTGTGGGATATTGAAGTGAGGGATAAGCATGGGAGGCCAGCAAATTCGAGCTGTACCTGTTTTTTCATCTTAAATCGTAATCTACGACACCCTTTGAAATATTCAAAATAATAATATATCCTCATATTATTTGTAAGAAAGCTGATACATAGGGTCTGTGAGAGGGTGCCCTTTCATTCTAACCAGTGAATTCCTTTTCCCTCTTTTGCATTCTTTTGGTGGTCCACTGTGGGACCCATTTTAAATAATGGACATATCTTCAGATTGATGATGATGAGACCATAAGAATGATTGATTTTCCACAAATGTTCTCTGTATCACATCGCAATGCACAAATGTGAGGACCTCTCTGGAATGCCTTTATTCCTATTTTATCCTCTCACTTGCTTTTATTCCTAAATCCTGCATTCTGGTTTCAGGTTCTTTGACCGAGATGTTGAATGCATATTCAAGTTTTTCAGGAAGAGGTCTGTGTTTGCTTTGCAGTACTGATTAATGATGTCTTTAGCATTTGCATTTTCTGAAGTTTTGGTATCATGTTATGCTTTTAAATTTATAATTTGGATTAGTAAGGGGCTCTTCTCTTATTTGTTATCACACAGAAATTCCTTTTAGATTTTAGTTACTCTTCGTGTGAGGACTTCTACAGTTAATTATGATGTCAAACGTGGGAGTCCTTTATATGTATGTGGATGTATATATGAATAATTTATATACGATGTTTTAGTCAACGTTAGACGGTTGAGTATACTTTTATGTTGTCCATTACAGATATAATCTGCCCTTCAAGGAGCGTGTAGAAAATGCCAATAATTCTGTGGAAGATTCCAAAGAAAGCTGCAGGCCAAACTTTTCTTCAATTAGCAAATTCTGGTTTCTAGACAAAGAACTTGCTGCTAGTGGATTTACAAGGAAAGAGCAGGACATGGGTAAGGTATGCTAAAGTCTATTTTATTTTGAATTTTGATGGATGCAAGTTGCTGTTGCAAGGAATTTTTTAGCAGTAAAGGCCGCATTACTTTCTGGTGTCCATATGAGTTCCCTTCTGACATTAAAAGAACTCTTTTCAACCTAACAGGATGTTAATTTACTGATTCTTTTTGAAATTGAAGTGATAGCAGTACATAGGCTATTTTTTAATGCCTAAATATTTTTCTTTCTTTCTTTCTTTCTTTTTTTTTTTTAAATGTTTAGATCTTTTCCTTTTTTTCCTTCATCCTTCCCATATTGTTAAAGTTTGATTAACACTGCATCTGATTAATTTAAAAATTCAAGCTTATAGATAGGTTTGTGATCATTAAATTGTATACTAGGATGCTCAAAGACATCTTAAAGATCAGTTAGAATTGGTGAATCTATTGCTTGGCATTTTTTTCTGAGCAAGCTGCTCGGATAACTCCACAGGATACTGTTGGAACAAAATATCTGGCTGGCTTCTTTCTCTCTCCTCCAATTGTTTATTTCTCGGCTTGCATCCTCTTATGAATAGAAGCTTCTAAACCCTTTATGACGGCTGGCATAACACTTGCCAGCTAAGCATGCCAACTTAGCAAGTACTAACTACTTGTAAGACATTTACAAATACCTATAACAAAATTTTCCCACAAATATTAAAGAATATCTGCTATAGCTACCGAACCAACAACCAACAATAGTTTGCTAAGTTCTAGGCTTGTGACCGTCGAGAATAGACATGTCTTGTAGGAAGTGGCACACGAGTTATATCAGTCAATGAACTGAAAAGTAGGTCTAGGCCACTTTGAAGGAGTTACCGTTTGGGTTTCTTTCTAAAGTTCTTGTCCTCGATCAGGACCTTGCCATCTTTTCCTCTTCAGTGGCTGTGCTTCAAGTAAGTCAATCCTTTTGATTCTATTAGCATATATGGATCTGGGAGCATTTGTTTTTTCATATCAGTTGCCATGGAAATGCTGGCAGTGGTTTCCACACTAGACTTTTTGAACTTGAATCTTGTGGTGCTGTACAAGATCAGCCTCATCGTTAATCCATGCTCTGTATCTCCATGTCCTTCTTTTTGCATGACTTTGTAAATATTCTATGAGTGCTTCTTAGATATTTCTATAGAGTGGACACTCAATATTACTCACTCATTATTGTTAGAGAATGTAAATATTAGTCTTGTAAATTGTTATTGTATTTAATGATGTGGTAGGTAGGTAGGTAGGTAGGCGTATCTCTCTATATATTTTCACATTGTATACAACCTTTTATAACTAAATACAACAACTTTATATCGTTCTTTAACATGGTATTAGAGCGAGTTGAAAAAATTTGAAATTTATATACTCCAAAATTTCGGATTTATCTAAGCAATCTTTGAGAAATTTTTTGTCGTCTTTTTTGTACTACTTTTTTTTCGACACAGCCAAGCTAGGATGAACGGGCTTCGAACGACTAGGGGATCTGGAGATTGCAGCCGTCAACGGAGCCGCGCGTGAGCTACACACACTGCTGCGGAGGACACATGGACATTCACTCGCCGGCGCATGAGGGCGCGTGCGATGGCCGTTGCTCGTCAGGTTGGCGTCATTTGGGTCGTCGTGACTTATGCGGTTTAGGTTTGTGGTTTCTTTCCTCTTTACGTGTTTGGGTGTTGGACTTTGTTTGAAATTTAGGGTTTTGACGAAGGTTTTGCTTGATACCTTGATTGGTTTGGCACGTTAGGGTTTGACGTGTTTGGTCTCCCTCTAATTTGACGTATTTCTGTTTTGTTGAACCCCGATTTGAATTTGGTTCGAGGTTAGGTCGTGATTTATTTCTTAATTTGTTGTCTGAAAACATCTATTTTACAACAATGAGTGAAACAAAGGAAAAGAATTCTGTTGTTGTATCCGATGTAGTTCCAGTGATGTCAAAGATAACGGAACATAAACTTGATGGATCCAATTATTTGGATTGGAGTAAAACAATGAGGCTTTATTTGCGAAGTATTGATAAAGATGATCATTTGACTAATGATCCACCCACTGATGAGAATTTGAAGCAAACTTGGTTAAGAGAGGATGCTCGGTTATTCTTACAAATAAGAAATTCCATTAGTAGTGAGATAATTGGGTTAATTAATTATTGTGAATTTGTTAAAGAACTAATGGAATACCTAGAGTTTTTGTATTCAGGAAGAGGGAATGTTTCTCATATTTACGAAGTTTGCAAGGCTTTCTATGGAGCTGAGAAGCATGATAGGTCCTTGACAAGGTACTTCATGGACTTTAAGAAAGTTTATGAGGAGCTAAATATGTTGTTACCTTTTAGTCCTGATGTGAAAGTTCAACAAACTCAAAGGGAGCAAATGGCTGTTATGAGTTTCTTAGCTGGTCTTCCACCTGAATTTGAAACCGCCAAATCTCATATTCTTTCTGGCTCTTCGATCTCATCCTTACAAGATACTTTTAGTAAGATTCTTCGTACAGAGAATCCTCAACCTGTTCAGTCTAGTAGTGCTCTTGTGAGTCATTATTATGAACAGGAATATGGAAGACAGCAAATTACGAATGCTAGTAGAGGAGGACCTGATACCCAAGGACAAACTTCTGGAATGGTGGTATGTCACTATTTTCATAAGCCAGGGCATATGAAGCGTGATTGTAGAAAATTGCAATATAAGAATCAGAGATTTCGATTAGCGCATATTGCCTCTTCAAGTGATGCTTCTGAAAAATCCATTATGATTTCTGCAGATGAATTTGCTAAGTTTACTAAGTATCAAGAATCATTAAAGTTTTCATCTACTCCTGTTACTGCCATCGCTGAATCAGGTAAATCAAACACATGTCTTGTCTCTTCATCGTCCAAATGGGTCATTGATTTTGGTGCCACGGATCATATGACAGATAATTCCAATCTATTATCTTCTTTTCAATCTCAAACCTCATATTCTCCAATTACTTTAGCTAATGGGTCAACATCTCATGTTCTCGGTTCTGGCACTGCTAATCTAACACCATCAGTTCATTTGGCTTCTGTTTTAAATTTACCTTATTTGTCTTTCAACTTAATTTCTGTCAATAAACTCACCCGTTCACTTAACTGTTGTATCTCATTTTTTCCTGACTATTGTCTTTTTCAGGATCTTATGACGAGGAAGACAATTGGTAAAGGACATGAATCTGGGGGTCTCTACATTTTAGACACAAAGTTACCAAATTCTATCGCTTGTTCTAGAGTTGTAACCCCGTTTGAAGCTCATTGTCACTTGATTCATCCATCTCTCTCTTTGTTGAAGAAACTTTGTCCTCAGTTTCATAGTTTAAAGACTTTACATTGTGAGTCTTGTCAATATGCGAAACATCATCACATTAGTTTGAGTCATGGACATGCATTTTATTTTTTTATTTATTATTATTTTGTGGTCAATAGCTACTTTTATTATATTTTGAAGGCCTAAAAATGAAATATTTAACAATTTCAGTGATAATTTCGCATTTTATAGAAAAAGTATATATAGTTAATTAATTAAATTTTTGTATTTGACATCTTAACAAAAAGTTAATATATCCTCTAAAATGAAAATGTTTTATTTAATAACTAGGTACTATTGTTCCAGTCACAATGCCAATTCCTATATCCATATATTTGACTAGGAAATTAGGTGCTACAAAGATAGATAGATTTATTGAAAGGAAATAGTAAACATTAAGAATGAGAGAATATAGTCTTTGTAAAAGTATAATTAGGGGCAGGTAGTGTAAAATCAAAGGCTAAGCTTGTGTGGGAGTTTTTTTTTTTTTTTTTTTCACCTTATCTTCATTCCCATGATTTAAGGTAGGACTTTGGAGATTAATTAAGTTTGTACTTCCATGTGAATTGATTTTTCTTTTCTATATTTACCCAATCACTTTAAGTTTATTAGGACCGAAGAGGTGTTTTCAAGTGGCTTCAAATATCAATATCCACACAAATGGTGGGGATATTCCTAGGAAAATTATCCCTTCATTCATATCCCCACATTTTGAAGTAATGTCTCTGAGAAAATATTTCAAAGCTATTACAGGACAGTCTTGGTGAAATAGAACAAATATATATAATTATATATATAACACGAAGGAAACTTTTTTTTACTTCTTTGTTTGACATGTAGACAGAAATGAAATATATGTTAGGTAACAATAACCCTATTTTTTTTATGTCCAATGTTACTTTTAAAAGCAATATTATAATTTTGTATGACTATTCACTCATTATCTTTTGATTTTCTTTACTTTTCAATACAAAGCATTTCAACTTGAATATGGAAATGTTTGGATTTTTTTTTTTTCTTTTCTCCTTTAGATTTTCATCCATTTTTATATCTATTTTAGATACCCTAATATAATATTTTTGCCTGTTTCTTTCCATTTCCTCACCTATCACACCATTGCCAAACACTAAGAGTTATGCAACAAAATTTGAGAAATGGAGATTCAACTATAATAAAAGATAGTTTTCTCTTTTAGGAAAACATTCGGTAGTATGAAAACAAAGTTGAAATGGTTTTTATATTCCATTATTGTGTTCTCTAGTATGGGTTGCTCAAGGTGTATACTAATGTAGCATTTGGTTGTAAGAACTAGATAGAATAAAGAGAACTGGACAACACGGTATAATAAGTATTGGACAATACGATCCTTTTGTACCATGTTTGATATGCATGGCATTAGACAATATTAGATAAAATTTTTACTAAGAGATTTTATTTTTATCCAGTTCCAATATATTTTGTACTATGAAATATAAGGAACAAAAATTTTGACTTTTGTCCAGTCCCATGAAGAAAGTTTGGTCCAGTATCAAATACATTTTGTAACCTAAATATAGTACAATGACCTTTATCCGGTCCAATACCATGAAAATTTTTCCAACCAAACGCTATGTAAAAGTAGTTATATACACATGGATGTATTATATTCGCTTTTAGTTAAATTCAAAATTACGAATGGGAGACAAAGGAAAACTTATTCAAAATTTATTAATGCTTATGCATACATAGTTGTTTCATAAGGATTAAAATTAAAACAAAATGTTATGCTTGATATATTAAGAGAATTGAGTGAATCTACTAGAAGTAGATTCTTAACCAGAATTTTATGGTCTAGATTCAATGTGAATCCTTGCTATTATAAGGCTTAAATTTGACTTTGTCTTTCCAAATATTTGGCCCTCTTTTTTTTTTTTTTTTTTTGCTTTAATTATTGAAAACTGAGAAACTATATGTCTTTACTTATAGCTTTAGTGAGGTCAATGTAATTATAATAAATAAAAGGTGTCAATCAACATATTATATTTATTTACTGATAGCAAATAAAAGAAAATGTTTTCATTCACTAGCTCTTTTGTATCCAGAGTTTAATGACTCAGAACTTCATCTATGGAAGTATTCTCTACTTTGACAAAATACTTTATGGTTTTATCCATAGTGTCAATTGTTTCTCAGAAGGTCACTCATCTCTAGGAGCGTTTTTCATTGAGGATTCTAAACTTTAGTGTTTTGATATGTTTAGATAAACTTTATACCATTATATCAAAACATGCTTTATTGATTAAAGTTCCGCTATCTTATATTTGAAGGATATCACAAACTTAATCAGTATATTAGTCACTCGTTTGACCACAAAAAAATATTGCGAAAGTGACAAGAAAAACACATTCCTAAAAATGCGTATTATGATTTAGGATATAGTTGTATGGTAAAAAAAAAGAAAAGAAAGAGAAAAAAAGAATTATTATGTATCATGTCACATCGGTTTGTATGCCAATTAAAACAACTTTATTGGAGTCGCCTGGCACAGGAACCAAAACTAAGCAACTCTTTTATGAGTTGCTTAACACTTTATCTAAGTTGCTTAGCTTTGGCGAGTTACTTAGCCAAGCAACCCAATAAGTAATATGCTACATGTTTTGTTAAAGATTATTATCTATAGATGATCTTCAAAGAAAATTTAATATAGAAGAACTTCTGCTTTTTTTTATTTTGAAAGAATTATTCGTTTTTGTTTCAAAAGAACTATTGTTGTATACATGTACTTAAACTCCCAAATATATAAATTTTGTTTATATTTTAAGATTTATTAATAGCAAAATAGCTCCAATGTTTTTTATTTTGGAATTTACTACAAGTTTTAGAATTTTGTTTAATATTACATAAACAAATCTTATAAATATTTATTACAAGTTTCAACTTTTTTAAAATAAACAAATTCTGCATATTACAAAATTTATGATATTAATAAATTATTTTTAAAATTTCTTTTTCACATTATTTCCATCGTTGATATATGAAAATAAGGTAACTTTATGTTTTACATGAAACCACACTAAATACTACAATTTCGAAGTTTAAAAAAGAAACAAGGAAAAAATATAGGTTTTGTCAAAAATTATGAAGGTTCTACTTTATAGCGTAGATAACACAATGTTGGTAAAAGGTGTCACGGGCTCAGTTATGAGTATAAAATTGAATATCTTTTATCTTACAGGATAAGATACTAGTGGTGCTTTTACTTATCTACCCTAGACTCACTTTATCAATAATACATTGTCTTTATTTTTAAAGTACAAGCAAATTGTCGGTTATGTTTTTAACTTTTTAATAAGGAAACACATTTTAAACTATAGATAAATTGAGGCAAAAAAAAAAACTATCTATAAATTATGTTTGTTTTAATAATTATTCTATCATATGAATTTAATTATATTATTGCATTTAATTTTTGTACACTCATTATAGTTCCTTATCTACAAATGCCCATTTAACCTATTAATTTTAGTTGTGTTTATCTACTTTATTCAAGTTGATGCTTCATATGGACAATAAATATACTTTTACGTGGGAGATGAAAAAGATACGATGAAGCAAAAAACAATCTTGCCATCTTTTTGTTTATTTTAATATTTTACATAATTAGACGTTATACTAAATATAATTAAAAAGAATAATTATGATCTACCATTCTTAAATAATTCATTTAAGCATTGCACTTAATAAAAATTGAAAGATCAATTAACAATTACTTATGGTCTTGAGTAAGGGTGAGAAAAACTCTAAATCGAATAAATCTATTAATAAAATCATATCGAATATGCATATATTTAACGATTTAGTGTAAAAAAATATCCAATTCAAATCAATCCATAAATTTATTATAGATTTGGAGTGATAAATTAAAATATTTGTAAAAATGAACTAAACAATTATAGAAAAACATAGTAATATATTTACATATAACTATAAATTTTCTTATGATATAACATAGTTTTTAAGTGAAGTTTTAGTATACATTTATCAAACTGTATATATATTCAACTTTTATAATAATGGTTTATAATCTTATATAGAGATGTGACTTAAAATATGTGCTATATGATAATCTTATCAATAAAATTAATTGTTAATAGACAAATGAAAATTTTAAGTTGCACGAATATCTATTTCACTTACATCTTATATGATTCAAGACTTGTTAATATTCAATGAATGCATGTTAAAGAAGTATATTTTTTAAATAAAAAATATGGTTCAATTTATAAACCAAGGGTTTGTTTAGATTGTTTGATTTTTATAGGTATCGTATCTGTTTCTAATCTGCATTTATAACTTATTTGCATCGTATATGTTTGGTCAGCTTATAAGTAAAACTATTAGTTTTTTATTGATACATGTTTCTTGACAAACATATGTAACATCTGTTTAAAAGAGATAAAAAAAATTGATGTAAATATGACTAAAATATGATGAAATAAACAGACCTAATGCAAACCAAATTAAACCAAAATTTTGTTATTTAAAATTTCTTAAACTAGCATCACATGATTTGGTTCAAATTTATAACAAATCATACTCTATTATTATGATTGGGTTAAATTTGATTCAAGGTAAAATAAAACCAATCTGGATAATGCCTACCCTTAATCTTAAATGCATATGTCATGCCCCGAATTAGTTCGAGGTTCATCCAGTTCACTATACATAATGCTTAGATGTTATATGCTAAGACTAATCTAATCTATAGTTTATCGTGATCGTTGCCAACCAATTTTAGATTATAAAATCGTTAAATTAAATTCTAGAAGCAACTGTATTAGTAGCAGAAAATAAATATCACAAAATTTCCAAATAGGCTACTCCATAGCGTAGACCTATATACATATATATATATAAATATATATAAGTTCTATACCACCAAGTATTTTAAAATAAAGAGTGTCAAGTATCTCAAAATACAAACTATGGGCTCATAGGTAGGCCCTAACTAAAACATAAGTATGATAATAAAACTTGACAATATAGAATAAAGATAATAATTCAATGAATCCTAGCCACTCTACTCATCGAGAAATTCCTCGAAATCAGTGTCATGTCCCATGTAATCATAGGTATCATCATTATCATCAATACTCGAAAAAAAAAATGAATGAGTCGAAACCCAATACGACAGCTAAAGGTGGGCAAACGGGTCTGGTAAGCCAGCCTGCGGGTTAAAAGGGCCAAGCCATTTTTGCTTGCTTTTAAATGGGCCAAAATTTCTAAGTCCGAGTCCAACCTATTTTGGGCCACGGGCTAAACAGGTCGATCCGTGGGCCAAATGAAATCTTTTTACGTTAGCTTATATGAAAATTAATAAATTTATATATTTTAGGGTTTTATATATATTAAAGATTAACTTTGTTACTATTTCAATTAGTTATATATAAAACAAGTTTTTTAGCTGATTTATTATATATCATATTACGTTTAAATCAATAAATATATACTTAAGAAAATGTCATAATGCTTGTGGTGCATGTATCAATCTATTTTCTTTCATAATATATCATAAATAATCACAAATATGTTATTATATTATTCTTGTTTTTTAAATTTTTCTCTCTTTTTTTTTCCTTTTTTTTAGCTCTTGGCCCACGGGTTAACCCCACCTGTCATGGGCCACCCCTCGGGCTAAACGGGTTATGCCAATTTGGCATGCGTTTAAAAGGTTACAAAAAATTGGTTGCTGTAAACCCCAAGAATTTTTCATTCCAGTAAAAATAGATAGAAATATAAATGTAGAAAACAGATGGTTACTATTGAACTCAACAATGACTCTAGAGTAGAACTACGAGCAGTAACGAGTCTATATATAGTTTTAAACCCTAAAACAAAGTTTCCTAGATAATATTAAATACTACTAATAAGATTTCATAGTGGGTATCGAAAACTCAAGATATAAGAATAACTTGGCTAAGATTTTAAATGTGATAA
Organism: Combretum micranthum; assembly: GCA_024138025.1. Taxonomy (NCBI): domain Eukaryota; kingdom Viridiplantae; phylum Streptophyta; class Magnoliopsida; order Myrtales; family Combretaceae; genus Combretum; species Combretum micranthum. The sequence goes on from JAMXBD010000265.1 coordinate 248,448, forward strand.
AGAGCAAATAACCAATTACACTTAGAGTTAGAAAATGATAACCTAAAGATAAACCATTAGGGTTATAAATACACAATAAATATATAAATAGATATATAACTAATAATCTAGACTCCAAATAAATATTTGGATTACACCATTGTTTTAATTAGAATATTCTTAAGCTATTAGAGCCTACGAAAATTGATCTATTAAGCTTAAAAAACCTTAATAGGGTGAGATAAAACATAAAAATAATTAATCGCACAAACTTTAAACCTAAAGTTAAACTTAATAACAATCTAGAAAATTTTTAGAACTCTATATAAATTTTTAGAGATAAAACTCTTGAATAATTATCATATTTGTACCCGTTTAACTTAATAAACTATCCTAAAATTAAGATAATCATTAACTAACTAATATTATATTAATATATACAAATATATTACACATATACGATGCAAGTGGAGTATAATTCTTGGCTATAAATGCATAGATTTTCTCCAGCCGCAATGCATCAAAATTTGCACAAATAATTCACCAAAAGTCAACAATTCAACAACACATCAACTAATCAAAACCTAGCCAACCCAACGCATCAATTAATGCAACAAATATACTTCTAGACAAAGCAAATTTCGATGGAATTTTTTAGCCAAAATCGAGAAAAGTGTTGCCTCCTTTTCTTCATGTGTGTGTATATATATATCTTCCATAATGAGCAAATGGACAAAGCCATTAAACTACTCCAACTTGCAGCAACAAAACCGCCTTAATTTGCATCAAAACAAGATAGCAAACTCTTCCAAAAGTTAGCCAAATTTGTGTCTTCTTGAACTACCCAATACCATCAATAACAAACTTCATCCGAGGAAAACAAAACAAGGTAAGTTAATCTCATTTTCAAGTTAGTCAAATGTTAGAACATTAATTTAAACAAAGTTTTGTTGATCCCAAGTATAAAAACAACACAAGAACGAAGTTCAAATCATCCAAAACAAGGTAAGTTGTGAAAAACCCTAGTTATACTCTTTTTTATCACAAAACAAGGATCATGGACATGTTGATGTGTTACAAGATGATGATGTGTGTGTGTGTGTGTGTCATGTACAAACACTTAGGAATGAATTAAATACAAGTTGGACATGGAAAATTACAAGAAAATGAATCAACGTGCGTAAAAAGTCAGATTTCCAGATGAGCACGGGGTGGTGAACTCCTCGTGTATCTCTCAGCAATAATTTTTTCACGATCTCCATATTCCTAGAAGAACACGGCTAGTACACAACCATGTACGAAGCCGTATTCCTCTCGACCCCAAATAAAAAAAAAATTAAATTAAATTATAAAAACATGTTTTTGTTCCCAAATTAAAATAACAATAATAATAATAATAATCATCATCATCATCATCATCATTACTAATGTTATTATTAGTAATATTATTAATGAAATTATTATTATTATTAATATCAATTACTATTGTTATCATTATCATCACTAATGATTATTATTATTATAATCAATAATATTATTATGAGTATTATTATTAATGATATTACTACTCTTATGATTATTATTGTTGTTGTTGTTGTTGTTGTTGTTGTCATTAAGATTACTGCTATTGTAATATAGTTATTAAGAAAAATACTATTTGTATTACTAGCACATTAGTTTATTATTATTACTAATATTATTATCAATATTGTTAATATTAGTATACTTAATAAATGGAAATAAACTATAATAATTGTAAAATACTTATTTTATACATAAGAATGGAAATTTAAATAAGCTAGATTTTTTAATAATGTGATACCTATAAATAACAAGAAAATTATATGAAGTAGATTAAGAGAAACACGATGATACTAAACAATAGTAAATAAATACGAGTTATTATAATGGCTCAGATAAGAAACAATATAAAAATAGCAAATGATAATAATTATAAAAATATAAGCCTACTAAATAGCAATTTTTCGAATACCCGATAAAAATATATAAATATCTAATAAAATCAAGAAAAGCAAAACGAAAACAAATATTAAATAATAATTGGTTATCATAGGATCATTAAAGGGCCAATATAGTAATAGAAAGAAAACGCAATGCCAATATATGACACTTAGATACTCATAGGAGTTTAGTTCTATAATTTATGTTTTTATCGATGAATACTTTATTCATCTCAATAGATGATATTAAAACTATAGAGGATTTCCTAGCGGACTATTACGATTAGCCAGTATGAGCAGATGAGTAACTCAGTCTTATTACATTATGTGTGCTTATAGCTTAGCTGATCTATACTGAAAGATAATAACCTGAATATGTTGTATGTGTTTATGAGAATTGTTTGTTGTATGAATTATTGATTGCTAAGTTACTATGATGATAGTAATAACAGAATTCTATATGATCGTATTATTTATATAGTACGCTACTTATCTGTGAGATGATTGATCACCTTAAACCTGATTAAAAACTACTAGTACCATAAATGAAATGAACATGCATTGCATGATTTGCATAAGCAGCATTTGAGTAAGTGGCATTCTACTACGTGTTACTGTTTCGGATCTCTGGTAATGATTAGTTTATCCAGGCAAGGAAGCTATTAGTTATTTGCAAGATTACATTTGTTATGTTGATACCATATGAACTAAATGATAAATGAAGGACGCTGCTTATGGTATTGCTTGAGATGACTAACACTTAGTAGAGTTTCTAAAGCTAAAACAGGAAATGAATGTTAAAGACATGATAAATTTAAAGTGATAATTAAAGTGAGTATTGTTATTTTCTTGTATGTTTAATCTCTCCTAGGTAGGTAGGTCATAGTATTGTGTTCCTTCAATCCCGTTGAGAGGGCGTAAATCTTCTTCATGCTTTAGATTTCGGGTTATAGAGGCTTGTATTTGTGCATATGTTTGAATGATGCATTTCACATGATTGTTAATAAACTTATTTGGTATGTGGTAAGTTCTGGTTATTCACTAAGCCCGTGGTTTCACTCACACTCCAACAGTCATTTGAGATTTACACTTAGGCCATGGCTGGTCACTTCCAGGAGTTTAGCTCTGGTAAGAACTTCAAGACTGAAAGTTCATTGAAGATTATGGGATAAGTTATTTGCTTTTATTTTTAGTCTAAGCTAGTTAGTATTTAAATTATCAGTTATGTGTTTAGAGACATTTAGAAAGATAGCATGATTTGTAATATTATATTTAAGCACTAAGATGATAGTTATTTACTAATTTATAACTTACATGTATATGTCATTTCTTATCAAAGCAACTAAAAGATCCTATTATTTGAAAACATGTTATTCTCTGAAGGTAATCTAGTGATAATATTCAAGTGTAGCTTGTTTACTATTATTAGGGTACCATCGGGGCGTGACAGTCGTGGCCTGTATGCTAAGCTCTAACAACAGCAACACAAGCAAACGTGAGATGGGCACACATGCATACTCTATATGGAATGCAACAATCAATAGTTTATATCTTTAAACTAAAGCACAACAAAACAATAGTAAAGCACTCACACTCTAGCAATACACTGGAAACCTAAGAGCCCTAAGTCTCGACAACCGCTTAGGGGGTTGATACAAGCAACCTAAATACCTATATCCCTAGAGGAACATCTAATAAATAGCCTCGTTTAGGGGTCACAGCCATTACTCATCTTTATCCATAATAGTCCATTATGATTAAGTAGAGTAATAGAGCCCATTTATTAAACTACTTAATACAATTTATCTCCAATATGAATAAACATTACTCTGATACCATTCCCCCTATTAGCTAACCACCGAGCCACTAATAACCATTATTTTTTTCAATTTTAATGATGGGGGATGGCCTAAGCATCTAACTACCATGCTGGTACCGCCTAGCAAGGCTGTTACCCCTCGGTTCGGGTTGAACGATAACACACAAGCAACAAGCAATTATTAAGGTCATCTTTAAGTATTAATTCATTTAAGATATACCAATACGCAACACACAATTTATCGTGCACCTGATATAAAACTCGTACTCTTAACAAATAGAAGATATATCTTAAGATAAAGAAGGAGGCACTCCAAATAATATTTATTTAAGAGATTAATTCAAATAAGTATTTAATTCAATTATCAACTTATATTAAACTCTCATTAAATAGTTATTTTTCTAATAAATATAAATTTGAAATATTCATGGTCTATCATACTATAATTATATTATATCTAAACCAATTATTGGGTAGTATGGCCTTATAAGAGTACATTAGTTAGGTTAATAGCTAAATATAAATTGTTCATCTCTAAAGAATTTACTAAGCTAATATTAGTTAATAAATCTATATTAACTTAATTTATCCATGTTGGATAGAATTAATCAATCAAGTTCATTTTATATTCAACTTAGTCTACTAAACCCATTTTATGGTAATTAAGTCTTTAAAATTGTATTTTCAATAATATATCATGTAATCAATCTAATATACTTTTATAAAGAGAAACAACTCATTTAAGAAAAAATTATTCCATTTATATCATTCATAATCCATTTTTACCTCTAGATGTGCTAAGGAATCTAATCTAATTTCCTATCATGTCTATACTATCTTATAATGTCATATTTATACCTATTTTATAAATTTCTAAAATCAAAATAATTAATTATTCATCTTAAAATTCATATTTTAATATGAAAGGATATTATTTACATTTATTTTGTATTTATTTGATTACATTTAATTTACCTTAAATTCTAATATTTCATTTTCTATAGAAAACTAATGTGCACCTTAACCTTAATCAATTGATTTATTATCTTAAACACGAATTCTTAAGCTTAAATTTTAATGTAAACTACATAACACATATATTTACATGTTCATGAGTTCATTTAGCCTAAACTAATTAGTTAGTTATGTAAACCCCGATAATTTTTCTCATATAAATATAAATAAAAATAGATAGAAATATAAAATATAAAATAGATAGCTAATTTTGAATCCGACTGAGACTTTAGATTTAAACTATAAGTAGTATTGGTTCGGTTTATGGTTTCGAACCTTAAAATAAAACTTTTAAATAGATAAAATATAATTTACGATAGTAGGTATAAAAGTTGAAAAGTAAAAGCCTTAAACTAAAGATTTTATGTATACCTTAGTATTCAGAATATTTAATATCGATAATATGCAAATTTTCATCTACAAATATTATCGACTAAGTATTTATCATACGTGCCACTCGGACCCATAAAATTGACTTTTTTCACAAGTTCATATTTTTCTCCACTCCTTACACAATTGTCGGTTATAAATTCATCACATTTTCTTTATTTTTGTATTTCTATATATCCTATCTCCCTTACATTTTTTTTATTTTTATTTTCACGTTCCTCATTCCCCTTGAAATCTGTGGAGCTCTTCTATAAGCAAACCACGAATGAAAACTTTCAAAATAAATGATATATTTGTTACTAATTAGCTTGATAAACTATTCTAAAACTAAGATAATTACATAACTTAATAATATTATAATAATTTCTCTAGCTAATGAAGTAATTTTTGGTGCAAGTTGTATTCAAATTGTGGCTGGGAATTTCTTAAACCTTGCATAGCCGAAATTTTGAGACAAATGGGTCAAAACAAGGTAACAAAAGTCAATAAAAACTATTGCTAAGCCAATGAGAATGTCCCAAATCCACACCCTAATTAATGCATTTGAACTCCAGCAAGTTAAGAGTGTATTTGGTGGAAAGGACTTCATCATTTGTACAAGTTGCAGCTCCAATCCTCCTTCCCTCTATATAAGATAATTTAATCAGCATAAAAAAAAAAACCATTTAAGGATACCAAAACAGCAACTTAAACCACATAATAACAGTAACACCAACACCCTAAACATACAAACACAAACTCCATAGACAATCTACAATATTAGAGCACTAAACCAAGCTTATAAAGGAATAAAGGTAAGTAAGTAAATTCGTTTTAGGTTAGTTTATATCTTGAACATTAGCTTAAACCATGTTATTGTTAACAGTAGGGTCAAATCTAGCTCAGGAGGAGAGTTTATCACCTTGCAATCTGCTCAAACAAGGTAAAATCCTACCCTAACATCCTCTATACATAATATTTTATATGTTGAAGTTAGAAACTAGGTTGAATGATGATTTAAAGGAGTAATATGTACTGATATATCATGTATAATACATGTAGAATGTAGAGAAACATATAAGAGAAGTTTTAATGCAAGTATAATACATATAAGTTAAGGAAAGTTAAATTTCGAATGGAAGAAAATCGGAGAAGCTAATGAACAGTGTCAACACTGCCCCTACGCTGGCAGTGTGTACGCTCAATGTTGGCAGCAGACATGGGTAGGGTGGCAATGTTGAAACGGCTTATACTGGAACAGAAGCTACGTAAAATTTATTTTTACGTAAATTGAACGAACGCCAGCTAACTGGAGTTACGTCGACAGCGTATAATCCGGCATACTAGGTAAAGCTGGCGGCCTACAAGCCAGCGTATCCTGATACAAAATAACATATAAAACTTAAGAATGCCGGCATCTGGGTATCAATGCCGGCGGCGTTGGAGCTAGAGTACACACACGTTTTTCTTATGTGACGTATGTATTACACGAACATAATATATATATATATATATGTATATATCAAAACAGAATTTATTAAGTAGATAAATAAGTACAAATACTTAGAATAATAATATGTTTAATATTTGATAACTTCTAAAACCCTAAAAAATATAGGGAAATATTGAGTATTATAAGTAAATATAATTGTTAAATAATTTTTTCATATAGATAAATAGATAAGAATGCAAATTGAAACAAACTAAATTTATAATTAATATGACTTCTAAAAAGGACTAAATAATTGTATAAAATAGATTAAGAGAAACACGACGACACTAAATAATAGTAAACGGATATGAGTTACTATAATGGGTCAGTTAGAGAATAATATAAAAATAGTAATAATAACTATGAAGATATAATCTTATTAAATATCAATTTCTCAAATACCAGATAAATGTATATAAATATCCAACCAGATCAAGACAAGCAAAATGAAAATAAATGTTAAATAATAATTGTTATTATAAGACTATTAACGGATCAAAATAAATAATAGATACCGAGCCAAATATCAATATAAGACACTTAGACACTTATAAGGATTTTAGCTGTATAATTTATGCCTTATTGATGAATATTTTTATTCATCTAGGTGACTTCGATATTATAGAAGATCTTCCGGCTGATTACTACGATTAATCACTATGAGCAGGTGAGTAACCTAGTCATATTATACTGTTTGTGCTTGTAATTAGCTGAATATGTAATGCAAGGATAATAATATGAATGTTTTGATTGAAATGTGTTGTGATCTGATTATATGATTATTAATCTACCATTACGAAAGTGATAATACAATGGTATGATGATGTGAAATAGTATGATGATTATTGTGTATAATGTATGACCACCATGAAACTAAATAAGAATTATTAACTTATTAAATAACTTGATCATGCATTGCATGTACTGCATTATTGCATATATAAACGGATGATAATCTACTACGTATTAATATTTTGGTTATCTGTTAATGCTTGGTTTTTCTAAAGTGTTAGTTCTTCCAAGGTTATCTTTGTTCCATCGGTTCTAGGGGAACTAAGTGGCAACGAAGAACGTCGCTCGTAGTATCGCTTTGAAATGATTAATACTTATGGAGTCTCTAAGGATGGATACAGGAAATGGTCAGTTAAAACAGTTAATAAGTTAAAAGTGATAACCCCAAGATGAGAAATAATTGATTTTCCTGTAAACTTAGTCTCTCCTAGGCAGGTGGGTCATAAAGTAAATATTGTTTAACCCTAAAAAGAGGGTGTAAATCTTTTTCATGTTTGGGTTATAGATCATCCAAGCTTGTATCTGAGCATATGTTTGAGTGATTTCATCACATATGATTTGTTAATAACTTGCTTGATGTGTAATATGTCTGGTAATTTACTGAATCATGGTTTCACGCACACTTCCACAATCTTTTTAGGTTTACGCTTCGACCTTAGCTAGTTATTTCTAGAAATATGGCTCTAGTAAGGGCTTAAGAGCTGGAAGCCTATGGTTCTATTTGGGATTAACGGTTTATATTTTCCTAGAATAGATTAGCTAGTATTATCTTATTAGTTATGTATGTAGAGAATTACAAAAAGATTACATGGGTTGTAATAATCTATGATACTCCCTAATTGAGATGACAGTTATTTACTAATTTATATATTGTATGTATTTATCCTTCTTATCAAAGCAACTAAAAGATCATGTTATTTCGAAAAATATGTCGCTCTTCGAAGGTAATCTAGTGATGGTATTCAAGTGTGACTTATCTACTTCTACTAGGATACCTTCAGGGCGTGATAAGTTATGGTTTTAATTTGAATTAACACAAAACTATCCAGAAACAGGGGACCCACTATGATGACCAATCAGTTCAAGCCAATTTGACCATTAAGATGATTGGTTATTGGTAGGTTCACCATATATTTCTAAAGTAGACGTACGGATCTACTGTTTCGACAAGGTCTTGCAATCAATGGTGGCCATTTAGCCGCCGGTTCGACCTCTGACATTAACGCCTCTAGATGGTGTCAAAAGCTGTTTCAACCCTGTTTTATGATTTTCAACATTCCTTGATCTTGTTCAATTTCCAACCTATTTTAATAATCTAAAATATGTGCATTCCATGTTGTTTTATCTAGTTTACACTTAGATTTATATTTTACAAATTAAAATCATAAATCGTAGCTTAAATCATCATTATCAATACAAATTTCCATAAATTCCAGCATATATCAAAACATACATGCATCTATGCTTATAACAGGATTTATATTCATTGCATACTATATTTAGTTGAAAATTTTATCTCACTAAAACATATCAGTTCAACATATAACCGATATTACCAATCATAGTTTTAAAATTTATAGAAGCCCATTCCTAAATCCGCTACAACAAGCAATACGCAGTGCATCTATTGACCACGTAATATAGTGTCAAGATCGGGGTCATCCACAGGGTAAGAATAACTACCTGTAATCACTTCTTATCCACTATCTAGAAAGTCAATTAATGAAGATTGATTAATACTCCCAACTAAAAATACTACAAGACTAGTTAGTAAGATCACCAGAAATAACAAACAAGGATTTGAATTCAAGAACAAACGTGACCTAGGTCTCATCCTTCATCTAATTTCATCATGTGAATCCTTGAAAAACTAAAGATTATCCAAATTAAGTTCTTAAGTTGTTGAATTCCTTATAAAAACTGATAATCCTCTCGAATCTATCAATTTATCTAATCTCATATCAATCAATTAGGATCTCTCCTCAATTAATAACAACCTAAGATTGCTTTAAGCACATGAACTCATTGAAAATAGAGAATTACGGAAGATCCTTGCTATTCTATCTCTAGAATTGTAGTCAGATCTCATCAATTTGCATAGATGTATTCATGAAAGCAATTTCTCAATTGACTTGATGAAAATAAGACATAAACTTCCATTTCGGATACACAAATCTAAGAAAAGATATAAGAGCATACAATTGAACATAAGAACATCAATTAGATTGCATTAAAAGCATATCCTCATCACATGATGAAATTAGAATTTAAACAAGACTTAGATCTAAGATCCACTCTTCCATAGAAATTATAGGGAACACATGAAATTCAAAAGAAGAATTAGAATTCCTGAATTTAACCCTTAGAGAAAATAAGATCTAGAATAATATGTCCCTCTCACCCCCTTCATTCTCTTTTCCAAGGGGTATTTATATGAGTACACAAGATCCTCAAAACAAGAGAAATAACAGTAGGATGTACTGGTTGAAACATCTTGACAAACCATATGAGAGGTCGTTTCACTTGTTGGATGTGTTTTCTAAGTTGAAACAGGCATTGATACGACTTGTATCAAAGGGTGTTTCACTTGCTGGAACTTGTACTGGATCCATACAACCTTTGATACGAGCTGTATAGAGGGGCATTTCATTTTCTAGCTTCCCCGGTACCATACAACCTTTGATATGGGCTACTTCAAGGAGTGTATTGTTCTAGACTTCTTCACAAGTGAACTTTTTTCTTGCCAAATTCATTCGATTTCCTCTCGATAAGTTTCATAATACATGGAATTGACAAATTAATCAATTAAGAGCCATTTATGGATGATTTTTACTTAGAATATCAATTAAAAAGGATCAAATCATGTTAAAATTAAGGGTGCTATAGCATTTATCAACAACACATGCATCCATACATACATATACATATAAACACGCAATAGTTTAAAATACTAAATTTCTAACATATATACTTATACACATATGTTTTTTGGTTTTCATGCTTATACATAGATATACTGATCAATACTTAAATCTATGTTAACATTTAGTAATTTACATGAATTTAAATGTTATTAATATAATCAAACAAATTAATCATGATTACTTACTTGAATTAGCAAAATTAAGTAAATAATTTTCTCTACTATTACTTCTACCACTCAAGAGTTGATGAAACTTCTTTAAGCTTGTTGACAGTAAAATATAGGCCTTATTCCATTTGACCCACCTGGACTACACGTGGGCTTAGATACTTAGCAAGCTACTGGCCTTGTCAGCCCAAGAAAGATCTAAGTCTAAGGACATCTCAGCCCCAAGAAATCCAAAATGCAACCGATGCTAACCTATAAGGAGATCAATGGGAGACCCTCATGCGAGCTCAACCTCATAGGTTTTTTTTCTGGACTTACCTGCAAGGTAACTCTACAAGCTTGAGTCCATTAGAAGCCAACCTCAACCTAGTAGCCCAAACTTAGAAGTCACGAACTACCCGTGTCTTACCTGGAGACTGGGTGGACATAAACAGCTTGGCCACACTCTATGTGGTCACCACTCCCCAACTTATGCACTCCGCTCACCTCGGATGCCGGGTCAGCTACTAAGTAGAGATTCACCCTAACAGAAAAGATATGATGGATCCCATTTTGGTGTGACCTAAAAACTATAAATAGCCCTTTTCCTCTAGGGGAAAGGGAGAGCTATCTTCCCTTCACATAAGTAAAAATTCTTGAGAGAATTGGAGACCTACTGACTAATTTAAGCATCGAAGTGGCTGCATTGGGCAACCTATGAGCAGACCTTTGACCGCTTTTTTGTGTTTATAAGAGCTTAGCTCTACTGGCAAAATAAGCTCATGTAACACGTGGCACCGTTTGTACGAAACTTCCTCTTTCTCTTTTTCTAGATCTTCTTCTTATTCTTCATGCTTAAACCCTCCTTAAACCCATAACACATCGCCATTAAGAAAGCCCTTGGTTCTTATAATGCCAAGGCCTCAGAGGAGCAAGAATCAACTCGATTCTACTCTCGTGCACCCTGCGACAACCCTCGCATATGATAGAGCCCTTGAATAGCCACATTATAAACCAATCGCCACAACAAATACTAGTTTTATAGACCAAGGTCGTATCCTAGAGCTTAAAACTTTATGCAGACAACTTGTGCATAAGAATGTTGAAAATGAACATTCTAATGGCTTCCTATTAGCAATAATCATAAAGTTGGAAGGGCTAAAGAATTTGCACTTAGAAGAAGAAACTTTTAGTGCACAACGGAGCACATCCACAACTCGTCCGCCATTCAGACTCGACAAAGAGTCGCATAGAAGAGACTACCGACGTACCTCCATATCACCGCGAGCTAGCGCCTCTAATAGAAACCATCATACAGCTTGAAAACTGAACCCAAATGGGTATTGGAGACCCGTTGTCTCCACGAACCCAAAGAGAGCTACTTATAGCACCTTACATGAGCACATGGTGTCCCAATACCCAAGTTAAACCTCTTTAAAGCATTGAAAGGGAAATCAAAGCCATCAAAACAAAGAATATGCAAATCCTAGTTCGACTGGAGCTCACAAGGACCATGCACCAACACCCCTTGCCAAGGAAATCTAACCGAGCTCTAAAACGAGCGTGCCCTTAAAGAAATAAGAGATATAATGAGGTGGTTGTCCTCCATCAAAAAAAGGCTTTGAGAATGGATCTCTTGTGAAAATAATCTTAAGTAAGATACCCTTTGTTATAGAAATCCAATCCGAAGTGCTTTCAACTGGAGCTTAGCTCCCAAGCTTAGAATCTTATGATGGAACCACTGACCTAGAATATCACATTGCTCAGTTCAAATCCATCATGGTGATACATAACTTCTCAGACGCTATTTGGTATAAGAGTTTCCCCACCACCTTCCTAGGAGTAGCTCAAGTTTGGTTCAACAAGCTCGATCCTAACATAGTTAGTTTGTTCCACCAGCTAAGCAACCTCTCTATGGCTCACTTCATGGCCAGTAAGCCATTAAAAAAGAGCGCCCCGTACTTGTACACCATCTACCAAGGACAAGGCAAGACGCTAAGGGATTACTTAACCTGGTTTAATCAAGCATGCCTAGAGATCCTAAATATGAATCAAGGCATAGTCCTTGAGGCCATCAAACATGGAGTCGTCATCGATAGCCCATTATTTGACTCAATTTCAAAATGCCAGCTCACCACACTAGAGCAAATAAGGCAGAAAGCATAAAAATATATTCAATAAGAAGACACTAGAAATGTCGATAAGGATACCGAGGTGAAAACCGACTCCGCTCGAGTTGAACCCCATTAACATCGAGATAATGGGTGCTAGAAGGATCATCGCAACTTCAATAATGGAGCTGATGTGCAGCTTGGTCACAAGGATAGTGACAAAAGAGAACTCTTCCTAATGTATGGTGAGTTTACCCCTCTGAAGCTACCTGTACATGAGATGCTCCACAAAGTGAAAAACCCAATCAACATCGTTATTTACTCTCATGCGTGCATCATAAAATGCCAGCTCATAGGGTTACTTTTCGCATGGTAGATCGAGCGCTTGAATGTTGCTTGAAGATCATGGCTTGACCTAAGCTATGGCTTTCTACGAAAAAGGCTCCAATCTTTATTTAAGTTCAACCGTGGGGTCAATTGAGATTGCTGGGGACTCAAAGTTGGCACTCGATCAAAGCTGTGCTTTTCTAAGCAAAGGCTTGATTTCGTTCAGCTTTGGTCATGGGGTAAATATATAGGGCTCGACAGTAGCATGATCGAAGCTATTTCTTGAAGTCCAAGGCTTGATCACCTCAAGATAGACATCAAGGGCTTGATGTAAGGCACGATAGATTATTTTGCCTTGTTGTTTAGGCCTCAACAAGCACTTTTGCAGTGCTCAATCAATTCTGTTTTGCATAATTGGTGTTGTTTTGCTCCAATCTGATTTAAATCATTTTTTTTCTGCTTCTTTTGATTCTAGGAGCTGAAAAACAACATTTAAACAATAAAAGCATTAAATTATAAACAATTTACCAATAAATGCATTAGATTAAGCCCAAATTCATACGAATAGAATAGAGTAAAATAGATTTATCAAGAAGCACAACGACATATAACAAGCCATGTTCTACTTGATGTTTTAGCACTTAAAGATCAGAGTGAAATACGGTAGGATACAATGAGCAGTGTTTCATTAAATATGCCAGGCGTTCAAAAGTTAGAGAGAAACATGGTGAGATACATTTAACTGTGTTATACTTAACGTATTAAACATATAAGGATTAGAAAGAAACACGGCGGGATTAGGGGAGTTATGTTCTAGTTGTGTTGTTTTGGAAATGTATATGTAAAACAAAACAGAAAGAAGCACGATTGGATAAGATTAGTAGTGTTTCGACCATGTTCCAATCGTGTTTCTTCTATGGTGAGTTAAAATAAGGAGCATGACTTGATCATCCTTCCGTGTTCCCCCGTGATCTTTGCTTTGTTCATTTTCTTCAAAACTTAACCTATTTAACTACTTGTTTTACATCATATTTCAACATACCACATCTTATAACTAGCATACAAACTTATAATCATAACTAAACACTTTTAATATGTGTTTCTATTATCATACATCATCGAAATCATTTCACCAAGTTCTAATCTTCATATACATAGCATAACTTAGATTCTAACTTATATGCTCATATATCCATTGTTTACTAAGTTTGCCACAATTTCTACTTATATCAAACACTAATTCATCATATACATGCTTATACAATAATCAAAACAAGAAAGAAACAACAACTTACTTGTTTAGCAAATCCTAGTTTCTTGATCTTGTTAATAATTCCTCTTTTTTTGGTTGAAGAATCTACCATAATCTTGCTTTCCATCTTCTATCTTATTTCCTAACTTTAATTTCTCTTTTGATTCTCTTGAAATCAAGAGAAAAAGAAGTGATGAAAAAGAGAAAAAGAGGAATAAAAGGAACCGAAGAGAAAATATGAAAAAGGAAAAGAAGAAGAAAAGGTGGTAGGTGAAAAATGAAAATGAAAAAGTAAGGATAAGAATTTTTAAGATATTTTAGGGTAAGGTTATTGGGTATAAACCTTTCAGATAAATATCTTTAGTTTTAAAAGTACTTGGAAAATAATTTGGGAATCTATATGTTAGAAATCAATAGCTTGAAATAGGGATCCAATTTAAAGATTGAGGTTACGAAAATTTGATCTTTAGTTTAGGTTTGTGCTTAATAACTGATACTCTTAAATAGGTAATTAAAATAAAATATTATAATGATTAAGGAATTAAAATTTAGATTGAAGTTTAGGGGTTTAGGAATTTGAATTTGAAAGGATATTCAAAATCTCAAATTTCAACTTAATCTATTACTCATTTAATCATGCCAAATTATATAATATTATCCTATTGTTTACTTATTTTATTTAATTAAATTATCTATATTCCAACTTCTAAATTAGCTAGGTGAGGATTATAGGTGTTTCACCTAGCAGCCTCAAACCTAGGAGAACCCCGCCCACAGGGAGAACAGCAATGGGAGAATGTTGCAGTAGACTCTACACCTCGAGCAATCGAGGGCGTAAAGGACTATGGATGACCTGCATACTTAGATCAATGACAGGAGCCTTCTCATTACACAGCCTGTGCCCTTGAGGGCTCTGTGAGGACACAAACTACGTATGCTCGATAACAGAGGCACACTGACCCTACTCCTTGCTATCGATGGCTCGCTTCTTCCTAGGCACCTTTCTCTTCGTTATAACCTTCTTCCTTTTATTGGTTGAAGGTCTCGGGAGAAGCTCTGTAATATTGATCCTCCCCATTGGCACATCTACAAGAGCACAAAAAAAAAAAAAAAAACAATGTCAACAATAGAAATTCGAAAACCCGCCAAGTCAAGCTCACCTTTTAGAGATCAGATACAAAAAATGAACTACTAGCTAACACCTTCCCCTTAGAGAGCTTGAATTGGCAACGTTCGAGGGGGAAGGGGGAGGTGGAGAGACAGGTCATATCCACAAAACAACATGTACCTTGAAGAACTAAGTTCTCTTTGTTCGCATTAAATGGCAGCCCCTTCAAAAAATTCTTCACCATAAACTTAGCGTTGAAGGGTCTTTCACCCGGCTCCTCCATGAGCCCATCTATAAATTGTAGTCCCCCAACATCAAACGGTTTCAACTTCATGCACTTGCGACCTCGGATAGGCTCATACCAATCTAGCCAAAAATCAATCCGAGTACCCCTTTTTCTCTTTGACCATCCATAACTGCTCTGTCCAATTTCGCCTGTTTGAGCTAGTAAGCCCATTCAGAAGCTTATACGAGCTCTTGACTCACCTAGTGAGGCTCCACTATCCAGATTTAGACATCTTGTACCAATAATACCTTAGAAACTAGGTAGAAACGGGCCACACACAAATGCCCAAGTAGATCACCTCAAAAGCTACTAGGATATGCCAAACATTGTCACCAATTGAGTTAGGCACAACCTATGATACTTAAAAAACTCCTTCTGGAAGACTAAACTTAAACGCTTTTTTATAGAGGGCAAACCTTTGCCTTTCAATGAGGTAAACTTGTTTAGAAGGCAAAGGCCTCATGACTTCTCACTTTCTTGGAGCCCCTTACATCTCTACAGATGAATCCCCCAGAGATTATCCGATGTGATTTTACTCCTAGTCCCATCCAGACTAGAACCATTTGTTGCCTGAGTATGTAAGGGGGTGACAACCTTTTTCTCCAAGCCATCTTAAGGGTATTTATCTATCGGAAACTGGTGAACTTTCTTTGTGAGCTCATTATACGACCTTAAATCCATGACGGATCACTCTTCAGTCAGCGTTAGACTAATTTTTCTACCTCCCTCTTTACAACCACTCATAGAAGCAGAAGCTCCACTTATCGACTTATCCTCCTTACCTAAACTTGGATATGCAGAACTTGTGCTTACACCTTCCTCACCTTTTCCCACCTCATCCGCAACCTACTATAGTGTGCCTTGAGAATCATGAGAAAAGGACTAGGTGTCAAAGTTACTATAATTTGACATCTTCCCTTGGCCCAATCATATAATAAAACACACCGAAGAATTTGCTTTCATAGATACAAAGATGATGGAGTTTCCTTACGAGGATAAAATCCCTTAAGGAAATCATATATATATGTGTGAGTGTGCGAGGAGTGAGGAGAGGAAGACGAAGAGACTACCTACTACCTAACACTCAAAAACAGTGTGGCTCAAATCACTTGAGCCCACCAATGCCGCTAAGGTATCCAAAACTGTCAGCATAACGGGCACAACCCTAGCTGTGTCTCTTGGGAATCCTATAAAACTTCCCCGACAAGTCCTGCAAGGTCAAGATTTACGACGACACCAGCTTTTAAGGGGATGCAACTTAGATACAAGAGCTTCGACCTTCGAAGCCCACCTCATGAGCTAAGGTTAGGTAGTTTACTCTCATTGTGCCCCTTTATCCTCACACAATGATTTGGGGGGGGGGGGTGCGGTGGCGGGAATTGAGAATATGTGTTGATGGTAAAATATAGGCCTTAACCCACTCAACCACCTAGAATAGATGTGGGTCCAAACACTTATCAAGCCACCAACTTTGCTGCCTGAAAAGGATCCATGTTTAATGATACCTCAACCCTAAGAAGTCTAGAATGTAACCTACGTCAATCTATAAGGTGAAGGTGATCGGCGGGAGACCCTCATGTGAGCTCGAGCTCGAAGCTCTTTCTTTGGACTCACTTGTAAGGTAACTCTATGAAGTCCGCATCTGTTTGAAGTTGACCTCGACCTAGTTACCTAGACTTGGAAGTCACAAAATGCCTATATCCTACATCAGGACCCGTAGCGCACGCCCCTGGGGGGGGGGGGGGAGGGGGGGAGGAGAGGGAAGGGAGCCGAGGGACATCACCAGCTTAGCCATAATCCATGTGATTACCACTCTCTAGCTCGGGCACTCCCTTTACCTCAGGTACTAAGTCAACTTCCAAGTGGAGATTCATCATAACAGAAAAACATATGGTGGACCTCAATCTGGTATAACCAAAAACTACAAATAGTCTTTTTCTCAGGGGGAAAAGGAGAACCATCTTCCCTTTACGTAAGTAAAGACTCTAAAGAGAAAAGGAGATCTATGGACTAACTTAAGTATTAGAGTGGTCACGCTAGGCAACCCTTTAACGCTCTTTTAACCGCTTTTCTGTGTTTGTAGGAGCTTAACTCTACTAGCAAAATCAATTCGTGCAACAAAAGCTTATTTCCCTAATTTGAACCTTGTTTCTAATCTTTAATTTCACCTTCAAATTAATTGAAATAGATGTTAGATTATTGGAAATAGAAGAGGATATTAAGAAATATAAACTTGGGTAGTACTTCACTTTATGTATGTTGATGCTGGAGAGGATTTTGTTGTATATTTTTGAAGTATTTTTTAGAGTGAATTGGAGAGAGAGAAAGGGCTAGAAACGGCATAGAGAATGGGCTAAGGTTTCTTCCTAAGATGGGTTTTTATATTGTGCTTAGAAATATGTAGAATTCTCTTAGGTTTAAGGGCATTTTGTTAATTTCATACTCTTAGAATTCTCTAGACTCTAGCGTCTAATTGAATATGTGTGTGTGGATGATAACATGATGGTACATGAGCTTATGAGCTTAAGCCATGTGTAATGAAGAGGTTATTAAGAAATATAAACTCGGGTAGTACTTCACTTTATGTATGTTGATGCTGGAGAGGATTTTGTTGTATATTTTTGAAGTATTTTTTAGAGTGAATTGGAGAGAGAGAAAGGGCTAGAAACGGCGTAGAGAATGGGCTAAGGTTTCTTCCTAAGATGGGTTTTTATATTGTGCTTAGAAATATGTAGAATTCTCTTAGGTTTAAGGGCATTTTGTTAATTTCATACTCTTAGAATTCTCTAGACTCTAGGGTCTAATTGAATATGTGTGTGTGGATGATAACATGATGGTACATGAGCTTATGAGCTTAAGCCATGTGTAATTGAGCATGGGTATTGTTTATGGGGTTTGAGAAATTAGAAAGGAATAAAAAGAATTGAAATAGAATCCCTGCTAAATCGATTAAGAAACTTAAATTAGGAAATTTGGTTAGTGAAAAATTTGATATTTCACTTGAATTTAGGAATTTAGAGGTTCTAGGAATTGATTTTAGAAAGCAAATATTTAGTTTTAAATTGGAATTTAGGTTGAAATGGCTAAATTGGATATTTAGGGTTTTAGGTGATTGAACTTGACAAATCGAGTTCTGATAGTTGGAAAGTATTGAATAATTTGAATTTGTTAAAATAAGTAATTGAAATAATTTAATAAGTCAAATTGAGTATTTACAGTATAAGAATCTCTATTTTTAATTAAATCCATTTACTAGTTTAATTATGTTAAACTATTTAATTATATCCTATAGTTTGTGTAATTACACTAGCTAAATCATTTAAGATCAATCGCTAACTAAATTTAAACTAAGGTTCAAAATTACCTTTATTTTCATTATAATAATCTAATAATATCTAATTGACAAAACATGAAAATTTGAGGTATTCCAGTATTGATGGGAGGGAGTCTCTTTTCTTTTCCTTAATTGTAATTATAAAGTAAAATACAAAAATATAAATAAGCATAAAATGGCTTAATCTATTAATAAGTTATTAAAGTAGCAAACTATCTTTTAATATCGATTATAATAGAGATCCTTCTAATATAAAATTCTAAATCCATTCCCAGGAAAAATTAAAATTTTTAAATGATTCAAATATTGATAATAAGATATAAAAAATCAAGTAAAGTCAATGGAATCCAATTAGATTTATGTAAAGATTTATATTGCTAATTTTTTCAAAATTTACCAAAATTAGCTTTCAAATCGAAACCTAAATTTTGAAAATTCAAAAGCAATTCAAATATCAAGATAAATTAAATTGTAATTTCATAACAATCATTTAAATGAAAAGTTCTGTAAGAAAAATAGAAACAATGTCATTAAAAGCTTTGCTTTTTGAAAAGTTATGATTTTACCCCTATCCGGGAACTTACGTGTATTAAAAATTTAAAATTTTAAATAAATTAGACTTGGTTAATATATTGAATCGTAATTAGCCCAAAATATTAATTAAAAGCACCAAACTATTTAAAACGAGTTAAAGGTCTTACATATGTAAGATTTAGACACTCCATATCGTGCCACCTGAAAAATGAGATCTCTTTTCCTTTATATGAAACCCTAATTCTGCCCCTTTTCTTTACCATATAAATGCTCGTCTTTTCTTCCCTTACCCTTTTAAGAGGCCTACCAAAACCTTAAGGTGAGCTACTTTAAACCCTAGCCTCCCATTTGATGTTAACTAAGTTAAAGTAGAGAGGGATAAACATTAATCAGTTAAGATCATCCACTTATCCCTAAGGATTTCAGACATGAAGATGTGCAAGAAGGAGAGAATGGATTACAATCTTCACAAGATTCGTAACAAAGTAAGAGCCTAAGATTTCAAGGTATCTTTGAGTGTTTTATAGCTATGAAAACATGAAAACGTCTTTGGGTATATTGGTTCATGATATGGGTTGCGAGAAATTGGGTGTTGGAGAGATTTTGGAGGTTAGAATCATCATTTCCAGTTGAAACAAGGGAGAAGCAATACTTTGAAGTAAGGTAAAGTCTGAGACTAGCTATTTATGTTAAGAAATTTCAATAAAAAGGAGATTAAACCATCTTAATTGTGTAGACTGGAGAATAAGCATGATCTGGGGCTGGGTTTTGTTATAAGTTGATGTTAGAAGGGTAAAATAAGTGAAATCCTGTATGAGCATGTTGTAAATTTTCAGAAAAGCCATAAAGATATTGATGTTGCTATCAAAACTAAGTGATTTAGTCTTTCAACTTTGATTAATCATGTTTTAACAAATGGGAGATGAAAATAGATGACACCAGGCATAAATATGACCTTCAAATACCTCTAGGATCATCAAAATTTGTCTCAAAACGTGTTTTTGACAGAACTATCAAGTTTGAGCACAAAATACTCGAAACCTAGAAAAGCACGACTGGTATACGAGGCCACGCACATGTTGTGCTCCTGATCATAAAACCACGAAGGCATGAAACCCATAACAACACGATGGAAACACGACACTATGTTTCCCCATGCTCCTCTCTGTTTCCAAAAGCGCTTTGAGGTGCTGAAGAACATGAGAGATGCATGAAGCCATGTTTCTCTCATGCTTCTCTCTGAAACCCTAAACAAAGAAGAACAACACAACAAAAAAACGACTACCTTATTCTGCCGTGTACTAGAGCATGGGGTGATGCATTCCCCTGTGCATTGTCCGTACTTTTCTTTTTGTTATTTGATCCTTGTCCGAATCAAACAAAACTTGGTCCAGTTTCTTCCTTAGGCTTAATTAATTTTCTTAGCATGATCTTTAGGTGAAATGATTAAGTTAATACAACTTAAATGTGCTAAACGAGATGAAGGAGTTAGAGATACTTAAGAAAGGATAACAAACTCAAATTGACTAAAATGCACGTAATAATTACATGTTGCTTATTAGGATAATTTTAATAACTAGACTAATAATTTAAACTTGGCTTAATTAAGTATTGGTTGTTGCTTTGCTGCTCACTCCATGAGTGGTACCCTCGGACTGGGTTGCGAGTCTAATCGTAACTTTGAAATGATGTGGTAATTTAGACACTTAGGCCCCCACGGTGCGTGGGTGGACTCGATGGATAGTCGATGAGGAAATTTTAGAGATCAAACAACTGATTAGGAGCAAGTATGGAGTCGTGACTAGTTATACGATGTTGTGGGACCCTACATAAAGCATCATAATGGACAATGCTCGGTAGTGGTAGCCCGTGAGGAGATGATCCGGATGAGATTACTTCTTTCATTTCTTTTCAGTAAGTACTAGGGACTTATTGAACCTTACTCTTCGGTACATGATCCGCTGAGGGAACCTTACTCATTTTATTTGGCAGAGGTAATGAATACTTTTGTGTGTGTTGGTATTTCTAGGATGCTAGGAATACTTTGTTTTACAGACTTTAAATTAAATATTTTAAACTATGGTTGATGCATTAGATTAGGTACATGTGACATGTGATGTGTGCTTATATTATCATGTACTAGGCTTCACAGCTCATTTTATTAACCTTTCGGGTCTTGCTAATGAATCGATGGGAATAAGAACTATATGGGGTAAACCAATTAGATGATGTTGCATGAGATATGGACTTTATAAGCTTTTCATGAAAGAAATTGTTGTAATCATTTTATATCATAAACTTTGAGGATTGTATCCAATTATTTGTCAAGCATTTTCATTTTATTTAACGTGGGCCTTTGAGTCCCAAAAGTTTGTTGATCAAATCATACTCATTTGATGGCCCTCTGGGCAATATTTGTAAATCGATATTGTGGACCTTTTTATTTTCAAATAGCTTAAATATATAGGTTTTGATGAACTCAAACCATAGGAAAACAAATGGCACTTTGCCAAGATTTTTATAAAGATTAATAATGATTTCTTAAATTAAAATGTAATTAGAAATCCACTCAATAACAGAATGCCATATCGCTTAGAAGCGATGCGTGCGGTGAGACAACCATGCCCTTAGTACCCTAAGGGTAGTGTTGTTTCATTTTTTGAAAAAGGAAAATAATATATATTATATGTATTATACATATAATAGATAATAATATAAAAATAACTATAATCCAATAGTTAAGTATTGGTTTTACATCAATGAGGTCATGGTTCAAATCCCATTACTATACTCTTTTTTTTCACTTTTTCAATATATATTTATTATAATGACTACTACTCTCTCTCACTCCACAAATAATAATTTGATTTAATAGTATTTTTTCTACGAGTAAAGGAAAACAATATTTATATTTTTAAAAATAATTACAATAATACCACTAGAATGAAAATAATCTCAAATTTAGGCAACATGACCTCCTCTCTCGAAGAGACGATGCCATAAGTGGTTCATCTTATTCCTTCAAAAGACGAGGTCTCAAAACTATGAACCAACCTCGTCTCGAGATTAGTATAAACTAAATAAAAAACCAAACATATTCCTAACGAAAAGCAACACAGCGACAACGCAAGCAATCGTAAAAAAGAGCCGACAACATGCATAGATTATTAGCACTAGGGTTTTCCTTTAATTCTGATTCCCATTCCCACCATCTCCATTAGTTAGCCTATCTTTTTTACCTGTACTTTCCGCTAATGCATCAAAACTTACAGCCTTAATGAATCCTTTCTTATCCGAGCAATACCGATACTTCTGGTTAGGGTTTGCTTTTCCATCTCAAACGAGAAACCATAGATTGGTCTCATAGGACCGGGAGCTAGGTGATGGAGTAGAGAGTATGTAGATAGGGGAGAAGGCGTTTGGGAATTTAAGTGAGGAAGCGATGGTGGTGCGACGCCAGATGAAGGGTTTGATGCCTTAGAAAGAGGCCAAGAAGGTGGCCAATTTCAATTCGAGAACCAACAAGGTGGTAGGAGAATAATGTTATTTAGCTTATATTGACCTCCTTTCTTGAAGAGACAATGTTGATTTATAGTTTTAAGACATCGTCTTTTGAAAGGACGAGGTTAACCATTATGACCCCGTCTCTTCAAGAAACGAGGTCATGTACTCATGTTACCTAAAACCGAGATTATTTTCATCATAGTAGTATTTTCGTAATTTAAAAAAAATATAAATATTATTTTCCTTTACCCTTTTTTCTACAACCAATGTTATTATGAACATGAATTATTAAATAGATATCCTATTTATATATATTGTAAGATCTATTTGTCTAAAAAAAACCATATTGCATGCTAATTATATAATCATATTTAACAATATATTTTTCTATAATAAATGTTATAAAAGTGGACATGGATTATATTATTTGATAGATATACAATCTAGATATATATATATATATATATATTTTTGTTAAAAGCACAATATATACAATATCAACACTAAGTTTTTCATTAATAATTAATTTTCAAAGTACGTATATACAATCTCTTATAAAATGCACTAAATATTCTTAATTATTATTTGAATGATTTTTTATTAAGTTTAAAAAAAAATATAGCAGTGAAATCAATATAGAAGATGTAATATAACCGTGCAAAAATGAGCAAATATAAATGAATAATTATAAGATTAATTTAATTAAGATTTTACACCAGTCCAATTATATAATCTTGCAATTATGTGCGTATTAGTTAGCTTTCATATGGGTATTATTTTAATTTTTTATTATAGAGGTAAAGACCAAAGCTATCAAAACCTTTAAGTCAAAAATGAACACAACTACTATTTTGTCCCAAAAAATATTGAGAAGAAGCCATCAATCTTGCACATATATTATATACCAAGTCTATCCCATGGTCTTTAAGGCTCTTTTTCTCCATCTGTAATATACATAATATTGCCCTAATTGCTATCAAGTACACTTTCCTCCAGTAGTTTTTTTTTTTTTTTGCCAATTTCCTCCGATAGTTTGGAGGACAAGCTTTCTACACATAAAATTGAATTTGATTTTTCCTTTGTTTTTGGGGTAATTTAATCTTCTTCTTCTTTTTTTTCTTTTTTTTTTTTTAATATTAACGCTTTGTTTGTATTGGGTGAAGTTTAATGAAAGTGAATGAAAGAGGAATAGGATGAAATTATTGTGTTTGGTAATTTTTTTCGGAGGAGAAATGAAAGGGTGTGGGAAGAAGTGGAAAAAAAGTTGGAGCCATAAAATTTCCGTTCGATTTTGGGATGAAAGGGAATTAATTTATTGTTTAGGACACTAATTGAAATCAATTCATTAAATAAGGTCAAAATGAATATAATTACCAATTTACCACACAAAAATCACGTTTTTATCACATGACACATGAGTAAACAGTAAATACATGTATATCGCGTCTTTAAAACGCGATATATGTGTACATATCGCAACTATAAGACGCGATTAATGTTTGAACGTATGGAATAA
The DNA here is from genome assembly GCA_024138025.1 of Combretum micranthum. NCBI lineage: Eukaryota > Viridiplantae > Streptophyta > Magnoliopsida > Myrtales > Combretaceae > Combretum > Combretum micranthum. Next base: position 272,916 of record JAMXBD010000265.1, read on the forward strand.
TATCATGATTATTAATGACGATATTCGTAGAAATACTTATATCGTGATTAATAATCGCGATATTACAAGCGTAGTCAAACATTAAATCGAGATTCCTTCACACGATTTTTGTGTAAAATTCAACATCCTATTTCTTAAACGTGATTTTGCAACTAGAAATTGGTAATTAATTTTATCCAAGTAGTATATTAGTAATTATTTTGTATAAGAATCTTAAACATATATTAGACTTGATGAAAGGGGATGAGAAGAAAGGAAATCCGAAGAAATGATAGATATACCCTTGATTTAAAATGACAACTATTGTTATATTATAGTATAAATGGTATATTAGTTTATTTTTATATTCTCTTTCCTTTTTTTCATTATAATTTTATTTGCCAAACATAAAAAAGAACTAATTTTTTTTTTCATTTCCAACTTTGACATCTATTGCTATATATATATATTATAGTTATTCTCCATTCATTTCGTTCTCTTTCACCTCCTTTATGCCGCTTCCATTTGATACGACTTTGCCAAACACAATGTAAATTTATTTGCTCTTGTCATGCAATTTATTTCTATCTACTGCTCCACACCTAGTTGTAAAATACGATTAGGGTTTTGCAGAATTACTTTACCAAGTCTCGTTGTTGAACTTTTTTTTCCCGCTAATTATTATTGAACTCTTTTCGGCTAGAAACAAGGATGAAGCTGGATGTGGATGCTTTGAGGTATCTTTCGAAAGATGATTTCAGGGTTCTCACTGCAATCGAAATGGGAATGAGAAACTTATGAATTTAGGGTTTAGTATAAGATGTGATTTTCCTATTTTTACTCGGTGATTCTCTCGAAATAGAGTGGATATGGGGAAAACCTTGTGGTTAATGTAATGTAGTAAAAGGTTTCTCCTTTAACCGAAAGTTATTGTTTCTCTCCGATTTTGCAGCATGAAATCGTGCCTTCGGAGTTAGTGGACCAAATTGCCTCTCTCAAGTATGCCCCTTTTTTGCTTAAATTTTTTCGAAAGACATGATAAAATCGTGAGGATTGATCTTATCTGACCCATGTGTGTTTCTAGGCATGGGGGTACATATAAATTTCTGAAGAACTTGCTTAAGCATAAATTAGTACATCATGACTCTTCTAAATGCGAGTAACCATGAGAAAATGTGTTATTAGGTCTCTGAACATTCAAAAGTTGGGATGTTCTGCTTCTAACGTTTGATCTGTTGGGCTGATAGATGACGGTCTCCGGCTCACCTACCTTCGGTATGATTTTCCTGCCATTAAAGCGATGGTGAATCGGAGAGTTTTTGCTTCTGTTGGCCGGCAAATTGGAGTAGGAAAGGAGTCTGGTAAGTTCCTTCAGTTTTATTATTGGGTTTAGTTTTATATGATGCAATGAGATGTTGTATCAGTCTTTGATTGTAATGGATCTTTTCAGATATCTTTGAGGTTGCCACAGAGGATGGCACAATTCTAGCGATGAAGTTGCACCGACTGGGAAGAGTGTCTTTTAGGGCTATCAAATCCAAGCGTGATTACTTGAGGCACCGTAGAAGTTATAACTGGCTCTATTTATCAAGACTAGCTGCTCTCAAAGAATTTGCGTTTATGAAGGTTTTGAATGATATTCACATTTTTTTTACCCCCTTTCCTTTTTTAAAATTTCAACAACTGGGGCTCTACTTGCTTGTGTGGTGAAACTGTTCTTTCCTTAATCAGGCATTGGAGGAGCATGGTTTTCCAGTTCCCAATGCTGTTGACTGTAAGTTGTAACTGGCACTGGGTTGTCATGTCGCTTGTCCGGGGATATCCTCTATAAGTGTTCTTGCCGGAGTTCATTGCATTCCAAAGCTGTTTATGGATTGTATACACCAGAGCACAAGTTCCATGATTACAGATATGATTTTTTGAAGTACATTGTTCTCTGTTTATTGTGATCCTGTTTAATTTAGGATGATCGAGTTCTGGTTCATGGGGTTTTAATATAAACATTTGGTAGAATTTATGGAGAGACAGAAAGGATAATTACCATTCCGTAAGGACAGTGTACAAGCTTCAAATATAAATCACCAGTTTTTAAGTCATCTGTTTCTCTTAATCCTCACAGAACCACTCTATCATGTGAAAGAACTTAGAATGGAACTATTCATTGTTTTCCAAGAGTGTCTCTTCTTTGGCTCATCAAGCATTTGTAATCTTGGGAGAAATGATTGCTTCCGAAGAATACTTTCATTTTATCTTTAGATAGATATATAACAGCAGGGTTAGAGTGTTGGGTTAATGATGAATAGTGTATTACATTTTGTACATTATTCACATATAGACCCTAGATGTTGATGCTACATTGTATTAGCAGCATAGTGGAAGGGCAAAGGAGGTTATGGAATGTGCCACTGCCATCAAAGTATATTCACGTTCCAGCCGTTATTCTCATAATGAAGTCACTATTTTTGTTTCTTTGGCTATATCAATATTACGGATTATTCATTGACATTTTGAGGGGTAAATTATATCTTTTTACAAAGTCAAGAAAAGGCTCTATGGTTTTTATGCCCCTGAAAAGGCTCTATGGTTTTTGTGCCCCTTGCATGCTGCCCATTAAGGCTTGCATATTACTTCTGATGGTACTAAGTGGAAAGCTTTGGTTGGTCACAGGCTCATCTAGAAAGGAATATTTAAGATCTTCGATGAGATACTTATTACTCAGCATATTTAGATTTGTAAATGCTAGTGGATTAATGTTTATGCTTGAAGCTAGTTTATAGGTTCAAGGCATTGAGTCAACCTAGAGATTGGTGTTATCAGGGCATTCCCACTAGAAAATACATGTCCTGCTTATCATCTAGATTCTAGCATGGAGTAGTACTTCTAGTATTTCAAGTTTTTTCACCTCTTTTCAAGTGGTTGGTTCCTGCATTATAAGTATTGGATGTTTTAGGTTCCTAAATTCACCTTCTTTGGCTTATGGACTCTGGATAGATATGCCTGCACTATTTTGTTTATTCTAATTTCTTTTCTTTTTGAAATTTGAAATGGGAGATACCATCCTTGATTTCTTTTTGCGGAGCTTTAGTTGAGGAAATGAACACACACATTGAATCATAGTATAATTTAGAGGGTTGATGGGACTTTCACCTTATGAGTCTAATGTTTGAACCTGAACCATATATGTATACTATGTTCTATCCATCAGTCCACAATTTGTCTGTAAGGTAAGCATGTTCAAAGTAACCGGGATATGAAGAGATTAATAAATGTGTATGACTGTTTATGAGGAGATGAATAAAAGCATGATCCTGTGTAACAATGAGGATGCTAACCAGTGATGAAGACATGTTGATGCACAATTGATGGTCCCTTCGCATATTGGAGAAATTGTTAAATGCTTTTGTAGCCTCTTCATCTTCATTTTTGCTTTTCTAAAGTAACTGTGGAAATCATACATGTTCATTATGTTAAACGTGTTCTCCATCTCTCCAAAGTGAGACTAAAGTTTTATTTTTTTATATTTTTCAACAATTTGACTAAATTTACTTCTTGTGTAGTGTGCTAGTAAGGGAATTGCAAAATCCAGGAGTCGTATGTGGAAGGATCATTGGTCTGGTACTCAGGTTGTTTGTTTGGCAGAACATGGACTCATTCTTTGTGACTTTAATGAATTCAATATTATGGTATGTTCTGTGTATTTGGTAAGTGTCATACTATTCTCATGGAACAGCTTATGTATTTTCCTCCTATTTGCTTAACTTACCAGCAAGGAGGCAGGAACACTTGGAACTCTGATTTCATGAAAACTTTTAATACTGGCTCCTCTCAGCCTGGACTGCCAAAAACCTATCATTAAGTTTTTCGACATCTGAAATGTGCTTTTAGATGGAATGAATTAGTCATTGTTGCTTGTAGCTCTGTCGGTCTCATGTAACTCCGCAGAACCTTAGCTGTGATATGATATCTGGTGCCTCAGTTGGTTTACAGTGCAAAACCCAGATATGCTATCCACCTTTATTCCTTCAGATCTGATTCTTCCCAGTTGTTCATGTAACAGGGCTCTAGCATAGCAGAGAAAATGCCCAAGAGTTGCTAACTTGGCCCCTGCTCTTGGATAGGGACAACTTCAGATTAGCAGTTATTGTAACTACCTTGATCTGTGGGACATTGAAGTGAGGGGTAAGCGTGGGAGGCTAGCAACTTCGAGCTGTACCTGTTTTTTCACCTTAAATCTTAATCTGCAACACCCTTTGAAATATTCAAAATAATAATATATCCTCATATTATTTCTAAGAAAGCTGATACATAGGACCTGTGAGAGATTATGCAACATCAACAAAATCATTAGACAAAAACAAAGGACACGGACACAATTGAAGACACAATTTACTTGGAGATCGCACATATCATCCTAATTATTTCAAGGGAAGAAAGGAATATTAGGCCAAATAGCATTAGAGTTTTGGATACTGCCTTGTCCAAAATTGTTCATCATAGCTACTTCTCCTCCAAATCCATTACCATGTTACTCTTGTGGTTGCTTTAAATCCATGAGCCATTGTTGATGCTGTTGCTTTTGCAGAACATCAACATTCCAGCTAATTTGATGGTCATGAGAAGGCTTCTCGGCCTCTACATTCACCACTTGTTTAGCCAACTGCATCGCCACCATCCCAGTCTCCCCTCTAGAGCTTGACCCCACATTATTTTTCGGACTTGCAATCCTCTTGCTAATCCCTTTCAGAGTTTGCTCTATGAACCACCCCAGATCGTTCAAGTCCAACATATCAAGATTTAATGACCCTTTTCCTGTTAGGCACTGGAACATGATCTGCCTAACTTCTTTCTCCCTATTTTCCTTCCTTTGCTTGTTAAGTTGCTCAATAGCTTTTCCTATTCTTTGCTTTAGGAAACTCTCCTGGTTCATCTTCTTCTTCCCCTGCTCCATTTCAGGAATTTCACTGTAAGCCGCGAGCACATGTTGCATGGCTATTGGATTAGGAGGCCATAGCTCGGGTTCTGAGTCATATGGACTGTAAATTATTGCACAAGCATTGATACCACATAAAGTGCTCAATTCACTCACCTTTTTCATCAGACCCGTCTTCCTTTTCTTGAATGTGGCTTTTCTGGCAGAATCATTGGTAATGTAAGCAAGTTTTGCTTTCTTTCTAGTCATGGCTGAGATGCTGATGATTAGATTGTTTTCAAGGGAAAGAGTGTAAATCTTGTGGGTTTAGAGAAGATTGGTGTAGCCACATAGAGCTTTGCACAGGTATTTATAAGGATGTCGGCTATAAATGAATCAAGATTACAAAAATAATTTGTAATATTGCTGATTCATGTAATTATGTTGTATTAATTGGTGACATAAAAATATCAAGTTGGCTAGGTACCATAGGAACAATTTTTGGAGATGGTAATAACATTAGTAGAGTCATTTATTTGTTTTGTTTTGTAATCCATCAATTAATACATATATTATTTTGATGAACCAATTAATATATTTACATGATGTGATTTACATCACTTAACTGTTATTCTCCGTTACAATTGCTTTATTACATTTTGCTGTCAAAAAACTCACTCCAAGTTGTCACATTAATTTGTAATGTTATCATTTAATAAAAATCTGTCGACAACCTAAATATAATCAGGTAGCAGTTATTATACGAAAAAGAAGATCATATGCCCAAAATTTTTTTGATTCATGTGAAGGTGTATGATTTAGTGGGGACCGACGATTGCACTTAAAGGAAAGATAAATACCAATTGATATAATTCATGAAAACTTTTAATATTAGCTCCTTTGAGCCTGGACTGTCAAAAACCTATCATTAACTCTTTCGACATAAGAAATTTGCTTTTAGATGGAATGGATTAGTCATTGTTGCTTATAGCTCTGTCAGTTTCATGTAACTCCACAGAACCTTAGTTGTGATATCTGGTGCCTCGGTTGGTTTACAGTGCAAAACCCAGATATGCTATCCACCTTTATTCCTTCAGATCTGATTCTTCCCAGTTGTTCATGTAACAGGGCTCTAGCAAAGCAGAGAAAATGCCCAAAAGTTGCTAACTTGGCCCCTGCTCTTGGATAGGGACAACTTCAGACTAGCAGTTATTGTAACTACCTTGATCTGTGGGACATTGAAGTGAGGGGTAAGCGTGGGAGGCTAGCAACTTCGAGCTGTACCTGTTTTTTCACCTTAAATCGTAATCTACGACACCCTTTGAAATATTCAAAATAATAATATATCCTCATATTATTTGTAAGAAAGCTGATGCATAGGACCTGTGAGAGGGTGCCAATTCATTCTAGCCAGTGAATTTGTTTTCCCTCTTTTGCATTCTTTTTGTGGTCCACTGTGGGACTCATTTTAAATATTGTACGTATCTTCAGATTGATGATGATGAGAATGTAAGAATGATTGATTTTCCAAAAATGGTCTCTGTATCACATCGCAATGCACAAATGTGAGTACCTCTCTGGAATGCCTTGATTCCTGTTTTATCCTCTCACTTGCTTTTATTCTTAAATCCTGCATTCTGGTTTCAGGTTCTTTGACCGAGATGCTGAATGCATATTCAAGTTTTTCAGGAAGAGGTCCGTGTTTGCTTTGCAGTACTGATTAGTGATGTCTTTAGCATTTGTATTTTCTGAAGTTTTTGTATTATGTTATGTTTTTAAATCTATAATTTGGATTAGTAAGGGGCTCTTCTGTTATTTGTTATCATACAGAAATTCCTTTTAGATTTTAGTTAGTCTTCCTGTGAGGACTTCCACAGTTAATTATGATGTCAAACCTGGGATTCCTTTATATGCATGCAGATGTATATATGAATAGATTATATACGGTGTTTTAGTCAATGGTAGATGGTTGATCATATTATTATATTGTCCATTACAGATATAATCTCTCCTTCGAGGAGCATGTAGAAAATGCCAATAATTCTGTGGAAGATTCCGAAGAAAGCTGCAGGCCAAACTTTTCTTCAATTAGCAAAACTTCTGGTTTTCTAGACAAAGAACTTGCTGCTAGTGGATTTAGAAGGAAATAGCAGGAGGACGTGGAAAAGGTATGGTAAAGTCTCTTTTATTTTCAATTTTGATGGATGCAAGTTGCTGGTGCAAGGAATTTTTTTCCGGTAAAGACCACATTACTTTCTGTTGTCCATATGAGTTTTCTTCTGCCATTAAAAGGGCTCATGTCAGCCTAACAGGATGTTAATTTACAGATTTTTTTGTTTTTTTAAATTGAAGTGATAACAAACAGTACACAGGCTATTTTTGAATGTCTTAAATATTTTTCATTTTTTTCCTTTCTTTCTTTCTTTTTTGTTTAAATGTTCAGATCTTTTCTTTTTTTGCTTTTCCTCTTTTTCCTCCCTCCTTCCCATATTGATAAATTTTAATTAAAACTACATCTAATTAATTTAAAAATTCAAGCTTATAAATAGGTTCGTGATCATTAAATTATATAGTAGGATGCTCAAAGACATCTTAAAGATCAGTTAGAATCTGTGAATCTATTGCTTGGCATTTTTTTCTGAGCAAGCTGCTTGGATAACTCCACTAGACACTGTTGGAACAAAATATCTGGCTGACTTCTTTCTCTCCCCTCCAACTGTTTATTTCTCAGCTTGCATCCTCTTACGAATAGAAGCTTCTAAATCCTTTGTGACAGCTGGCATAACACTTGCCAGCTAAGCATGCCAACTTAGCAAGTACTAACTACTTCTAAGACATTTACAGATACCTATAACAAAATTTTCCCACAAGAACTAAAGAATATCTGCTATAGACATTTACAAATGCCTTTTCTCATATGCTTAGCTTATGTATATGTACGTAGGCATTGCTTTTCTCTGGATATTGGAAGTTTAGTTGATTTACATTATGGGAAAAATTTTTATACAAAGAGAAGATGTGATATTGTTCAGTTACTCTTCATGCAGTTCAATGCAGAAGAGATGGAAAAATATGTGAATGATGGAGAAGATGATGAAAATTGTGATTCTGATTATGATGATGAAAGCAGAAATTGGGTTGCATGAAGGAATCACTGAGGCAATTGATTCTTTGCATCTGGTTGGTACTTTATCATGAACTGTAGCTCCTTTTAGCAAAGCCACTGGTTTAATCTCCAGGCATTGTGTATTGTGATGGAAATCCCTTTGAAATGAAAGGATCAAAAAATAATAATAATAAAAATAAAAAGAAAGAAAAGGACCCATAGCACAAGTATACTACGGTGGATTGATGTAATCAAACTAGGAATGCAACCGGGATGGGTATACTAAAACCCGAACCCGATACCCAATAGGATTCCCAAAACCCGTTCCAAACCCTATAGGGTTTTTTTCTATGAGCCCAAAACCCGCTAGACAAACCCTATAGGGTACCCGTACCCGTACCCGTACCTCGATATAAAATTAGAATAATTACGCAATAGGATATTTAAAAACGATGTTTTTTTGTCATCTTTTTCTATTTTCGATCCATTCCCACTTTATAAGCCAAGAAAAAAAACTGTTATAATTACTTATGCAATCCTCTTTATAAAATCCTAATCATTTTCATGGGAAGAAAATCATTGAATAAAATAGTGCGACAACGGGAGTGAAGAGGCTTGCATTTTAGGAGAGTGAGCTAAGAACAAGATTAAAAGTGGAGACCATAGAGTATTGGTCTACTGTTCTAGGGTTTTTTACTTTTTCTAAATAATTTAATAAAAAAGAAAAATATAGCTTTACAATTAATAGAGCACGGTTAGTTAATTTTAGAGATTGAGGTTAAACATAATATATATTTATATATTTAAACGGGTTCGAGTTTCCCAACGGATTTTATGCTCGTCCCAAAACCGGTCCCAAAACCGATCCCAAAACCCATCTCAAACCCTATAGGGTATTTATCGGGTTGGCGGGTTGGGTACCCTATAAAAACCCGCCTGCTTACATCCCTAAATCAAACCCTTCCAAGATTTTATCTCTTCTAATGCAACATTAATTTGATGTAAACTATTTTATTGATTGCCTACTGGATACTTGATATTGCTTTTGGTAAGTTCGATAGTCAACATTGTAGTTTAATAAAATTTGATAATATTTTTTTACGGGGTAGTAATACAAATTAGATTCTGTATATTTAATTTATTTTCTCAATTTTATAACAAAAATGAAGAGATGTTGGCTTCGTAGTAAACTATAAATAATGGGTGCTCGCTGGATGGTTGAGGCAGGGAGAAAACAAACAGTAAGAATATCTGATTTTTGATATATGTTACTGCTGGATAAATTTTATTTCAGCTAGCATAACTAAGAAATGTTCGTTTAAATATTTCTAGTAGATAAATTTTGAAATCTTGAACCATTGGAAATAAATTAGTGGGTTGTAAAATGGGTTAGATAATTGTAAAAGAACTACCAAAAACATGGGTTAATGTGGTTTTAGTTTGATATTTTCTCTTACTTTGATTTTATACATTTTATTTCTTAATTTATTGCGTTGACCATTCTTTGCATGGGATTAAGTTGTTACTTGAGAGATATAACATACATGCTCATATGGGTTTCTACCTGTGTGCTCATCACTGAAGGCACTGGGTGAATATAAAATGCAACTGAAGTTTTAAACCAACAAGAAATTTTGCTAAAACATAAGCTGCTCCTTAATTTTTCACATTGAAGATATTTTATGCAATTGTCAAAATGAAAAATGTCTACCCCTGTCATGAATGCTATCTAACAGCACTTGCCTTTTCGTCGTTCTGATGTAGATCTTATTTGCATTTCTTTTAATCTTGCCTTGATGATATTGAACCCTTTCACTATGTTTGATTAGGTGGAACGGACTATGGAAGTTGACGGTGAAAGTGTAGAAAATCAATAAAGTTGTGAAGCAAGTTAATGCAGCGAGTCTCGGACTGAAATCACTGCCAGTGAGGTACCCTCAGATTTATGCTTGCAATTGCTTTCCCTCTAAAGACCTAAATAATACATTTTCCCTCTGAAGACCTAAATAATACCTTCTGACCTCTTGTTTAGGGACTTTGTTCAGTTGTGTTTTACAAATAGGTAACTGTTTGGCCCTTTGTGCCATTTATTATCTGTTCCATGGGTCAAATAATCAGAGGGAGCATTACATTATGTGTGAAAGCATGTAACTTTCATATGGTGATAGTTGTGTTGCCACCAACTGATTGTGTGTGTGGAGGGTTGTAAGCAAGTTGAGCCTTCTTGCGAGCTATTTAAGTTCAACTTGGTGATAGCTTAAATTTGACTTGGTTGCAATCAAGTTGAGCTCAAGTTTGAGCTACTCAAGTAGCTATTGAGTTCAAGTTTGAATTTTAAAATACTTTATTTGGGTGGCTTGCGGGCTTATTATTCGAGCATTTTATATTTTTTATAGAAAAAATTATGGAACTTTTGTTTTTCCTTTTTTTAAAACCTATTTTCATTCCCTTTTTCTCCCCCTTTATATCTAGTGTTCTACATTTATTTATTTTAACACCAAGTCAACTAAAAACCTTATCCTATTTTCAAATCTCAACTGATTTTTTTAATTTAATTAAATTTTATAAGAATAATCAAAGCCTAATTGAGTTGAGCTCGAGCTCATGAACCATCAATTAAAGCTTTAAAATTTAACTAAATCGAAAAGTAAGTTCGGGCTTTAAGATTGATGCTCGATTGAGTTCAAATTAACTTTTGAGTTTTTCCATTTGAGTTGAGTTTGAGTTTGAGTTTGACACTATATATTATTTCGACTTGACTCATTTATAGCTTTACCTTGGACCCAGTTGCACATAATGATTTTGGTGAAAAATTGCTGCATACAATTCCAATTATTGAAATTAAGGGGAGGCATGCCTATCTGAATCAATTTATGTGTTTTATCACTGCTTTTTGGAGATTATGGTGATAAGGGATCTGCAGTCATATTCTATGTTAATGCGCACCTGTTCTCAAATATTTTTTATAGATATTTATCTTTCATTATATATTTATTTATTCTCTCTCTCTCTCCGTTCATCTCCCGTTATCTTTCATTAGAAAGTCATTGCCGATTGCTTCATCTTGCTGTTTAGTGCTTCTGTGCATGTATGTCATTATTTTTCAGTGTTTAGGGGGAAGACGACGTCGATGAGGGTGATAATGATCCTGAATATTGTTAAAAGGGGTTGAACAAGCAGAGGTGACCTATGGAAGCAGTCCATGGACAATGGAACACACTTGGCTCCAGAAATTCATACAAAGAGAGAGGTCGTAAGGCCTCTTAGAACTCCAAGATTCAAAAGCTATTATGTGCCTAGTAAATTTGTGGAAGATCCCGGTTTCTACAATGGTTGCTGTGCTTGCTCTTTATGATGATGACATCTGCTTATACAGGAAATTTATACAATAGGGGAAGTATTAGATATGTGTTTTAGATATGGTTCTTAGAAGTACCATACATTTTGTTTGGGTGAAGCAGAATTATTTCTTAAAATTATGGCTTTAGCTAAAAATATGATTGCATGTGTCCTGGAAGTAGAGCATTGATAATTGATTGCCCTAGGATTTTGCAGTGACTAAAGGATGCGGTGTTTGTTGACGCATTGTATTAGAAGAAATTTTGTTGTACGTATTAAAGAATGGCTTCCCCTTGCGGTTTTGGAGAAGGAAGCTTTTTATAACATAAAAATTTCAGTGTCATAATTCTACGAGTTAATCATAGCTATTTAGTTGTTGAAACTACAGGCTAGCAAATCTAATGCAAATTTTCATTGGCATATTAGAAGTAACTTTTATTGAGACATCATGAAGATGCAAGAATTTCCCTGTTTTTGTTTTTTTAACATCAAAGATGCAAAGATTTCAAACATTCTAGCTGTGCCCCGACTAAATGCAAGAAGGCATAACACCTCATCTCATGGTTAAAATTTAGTTACATAATTAATTTTAGTTATGGCAGTTTACACTGATAGATGTATTTCATATATATGGATATATTAAGCTTCTGTCTTCGTTTATTTCCTTTCTAAAGATCAACAATTTTCCAATTTCCAAATGCCAGGATTTATTATCTTTGGCGTTTCAATAATCATCCCCTTATGCTTGTTTTGATCACGTCCATTTTTGTGGCTGCACGTCTCGGTTGCCTTCAAAGCATATTTCCTGGCTAGTTAATGAATATTTGATTATTTCTTTGTTGTTGTATCTTTGTTTTGAAGAGAGTTATGGTTGTCTCCTAGTTTGGCGTTCAAATCTAAGAATCCCATTTCTTGAATTTGTGAAACCACAGTTTAGGAGGCAGGTGTCTTTAGGATTTGGAGCTCAGGATAGGATTTAAGATAACAAAAGAAAAAGAAAGGGCGGGGGGCCGGCGGCGTGTGAGAGTGAAATAAGTGAAAACAGGAGAGTTACTCGATCGGGCATGGAGTTTTAGATCACAAAAAAATTTTAGGAAGTGTTAGATAAAAAAGAAGATTTCAACCAGCTAGAGTTTGTTTATTGTATGTTGACCAGTTAAGTGATGTTTTATGTTGAATCTAAGTGAGAAGTTTCTATGAAATTGTTCTGAACGAAAAAAAATTTCAACAAGGAATCTTTATTGGTAGAGTGATGTCTATGTATGTTATCATGGACACGCATTTTATTATTATTTTTTGGTCAATAGCTTCTTCTATTATATTTTGAAGGCCTAAAAAGGAAATATTTTACAATTTCAGTAATAATTTTTCTTTTTACAGAAAAAGCACATATAGTTAATTAAATATTTTTTTTCATTTGACATCTTGACAAATGGTTTGAAATATTCGTTAAGAAGAAAATGTTTTACTTAGTAACTAGGTACTATTGTTCTTTTCGCGATGCCAATTCCTACACACGCACGCACGCACGCACGCACATATATATATTACCAAGAAACAAGGTGTTGTAAAAGATAGATATATTTCATTGAAAGAAAATAGCAAACATTAGGATTTAGAGAATATAGTGTTTGAAAAAGTATAATTAGTGACAGGTAGTGTAAAATTAGAGTCTAAGCTCGTACGGGAGATTTTGTTTTTTCACATTGTCTTCATTCTCATGAATTAAGGTAGGACTTCGGAGATTAATTAAGTTTGTACTTCCATGTGAATTGACTTCCCTTTTCTATATTTACCAATCACTTTAAGTTTATCAGGACTGGAGAGGTGTTTTCAAGTGGCTCCAGATGTCAACATCCACATAAATGGGAGGGATATTCCTAGGAAAATTACCCCTTAATTCATATCCCCTCATTTTTGAAGTATGTTCTCTGCGAAATATTTCAAAGCTAGTATAGGACAGTCTTGGTGAAGTATAATAATATATGTATGTATGTATGTATGTATAACACGAAGGAAACTTGTTTTTAGTTCTTTACTTGACATTTGGACAGAAACGAAATATATATTAGGTAGCAATAACACTATTTTCTTCTTTCTAATTTTACTTTTAGTATTATAATTTTGTATAACTATTTACTCATTATCTTATGATTTTCTTTTCTTTTTGATACAAACCGTTTTAAACTTTAATATGGAGATGTTTATATTTTTTCTTTCTTTTTCTTTTTCTTTTTATTTTTCATCCATTTTTCATCCATTTTAGATAACCAAATGTAATATTTTCACTCGTTTCTTTCCATTTCCTCACCTATCACACCTTTGCCAAACACTTGGAGTTATGTAACATAATTCAAGAAATGAAGATTCAACTAAAACAAAAGATAGTTTTCTCTTTTGGGAAAACATGCAGTAGTAAGAAAACAAATTTGAATTAATTTTTATATTCTATTATCATGTTTTCTATTATGGGTTGCTCTGTGCATATATTAAGGTAGCATTTGGTTGTTGATAGTGATGCAATTGGAATGGGTTTTGCAAAACTCGAACCCGAAACCGAACTCGAACCCAAAACCGAACTCGAACGCGATACTCGGTACCCTTTAAGCTTTTCAAAACCCATCTCAAACCCCGTGGATTTTTATCCATAAACCCAAAACTCGCTTGATAGACCCTGTAGGGTACTTGAACCTGAACTCGAACTCGAACCCGAACCCTTTAGGCCTATAAATATTTCAAATTTAATTATTTTATGTTTAAAATTATCCAAAAAAATATTTTTCTCATAGCATACATATTCATAATTTTCTACTTATCTGCTCATGGAAAAAATAATTTTCATTAATATTTGATTATAAAATAAATCTTTCTGAATTTATTTTTCATTAGCTTAACATTTCAATGAGTCATCATAATTAATTAAACCAAAGTATTATTAAAAATGAATGCTTTATAATTTTTAAAATGCATATACCCATTTATTAAATCGAACCACAAATTTAAATTAGCTTAACATTTCAATGAGTCATCATAATTAATTAAACCAAAGTATTATTAAAAATGAATGCTTTATAATTTTTAAAATGCATATACCCATTTATTAAATCGAACCACAAATTTAATAATGGATATGTCATTTATTAAATTAAATTAATAACTAAAATACATAAACTTAAACTAATTTTTTTAAATTTTATTAATTGAAATATATTTAATATTTTTTTCTTAATGGGTTCGGGTTCCCAAGGGGTTTTGTATGCGTCCCATAACTTGTCCCATAACTCTATAGCGTTTTTTTCAATTGTCCCCAAACCCGTACGAAACCCTATAGGATATTTATCTGGTTAGATGGATCTGGTACCCTATAACAACTCGTTCGATTGCATCCCTAGTTGTTGGAACCAGATAGAATAAAGAGGATTGAAGAGTACATTATAATAAATATTGGATCGTACGATTCTCTTGTACCATGTTTGATATGCAAGTAATTATACAGTACTAGACAAAATTTTATTTAAGAGATTTTATTGTTGTCTAGTTCCAATATTTTGATACCATGAAATATAAAAGATAAAATTTTTACGTTTTGTCCAGTCTCATGAAGAGAGTTTTGTCCAGTTTCAGATACATTTTGTAATTTAAACACAGTAGAATGACCTTTGTTCAGTTCAGTATCATGAAAATTGGTCCCAGTAAATGCTATCTAAAAGTAATTATATACACACAAATATATTATATTAACTTTTAGTTAAATTTGAAATGACGAATGGGAGACAAAGGAAAACTTATTCCAAATTTATTAATGCTTATGGGATGCACAGTTGTTTTGGAAGGATTAAAATTAAAACAATAAACAAAATGTTATGCGTGATATATTGAGAGAATTAAGTCTACTAGAAGTAGATTCTTAACCAGAATTTTAAGGTCTTGATTTAATGTGAATCCTTGCTATTATGCGTCTTTAATTTGACTTTCTCTTTCCAAATATTTTGCCTTTTTTTCTTGTTTAATTATTGAAAACTAAAAAACTATATATCTTGACTTATAACTCTTGTCAGATCGATGTAATTATAATAGATAAAAGGTATCAATCAATATATCATATTTATTTATTGCGAGCAAATAAAAGATTCATTCACTATTTTTTTTGTATTCAAACTTTGATCAAACATCTCAAAAGTATATTGTCACGACTTAGAATTTCACCTATTGAAATATTATCTGCTTTAATGAATAATTTATAGTTTTATTGTTGACACTTTCATCAAACATCTCAAGAGCATATTGTCACAACTTAGAATTTCACCTACTGAAATATTATCTGCTTTAGCGAATAATTTATAGTTTTATTCTTGGTGTCAACGCTTTGTAGAAGACTATCCATATTAAGAATACTTTTCACTGAAGATGCTTAATTTTAGAGTTTTGATAAAGTTGAAACGAATACATCAAAAGATGTTTTATTGGATAAAGTGATCCACAAACTTAATCAGTATGGTGCTTACTCGTTTGACCAGGCGCAAATACTGCAGAAGTCACAAGAAAAAGACAATCATGAAAACGCGTATTAGGATATAGGATATAGCTTTGGCCAAAAAAAAAAAAAAAGGGGAGAAAAAGGGGGATTATTAGATATCATGTCACACGACAAGCACAAAATTCTATGTATCGAATGACGCCATTCCTAACGTACGTGAATTTGTCTCGTTAATTAACGTTTTGAAAAGAGCAAAGTAGAGATGGAAGTGTCGATGGGTAGGTAGTTAAGAGGAAAGTGTCAAGCGCAACATGACAACTGAAAGCAACCCAGAATCTCGTTTGTTGACATAAGTTTGGTCATCATTGGGCGACATCGGTAAGAGGGAAGTGCATTTCTTTAATTTGAGTCAATAACAAAAGGGTGTAGAGATAAGAAGGATTTGAGTTCCCTATTAATGGGAATAGTTACTGCCTGTGCATTTGGATTTTCATATTTCACGGTTTGATGGATAAACTTTTGTTGCCTTCCGAGTCTCAAGAAGTAACTTTCAAAAGATTTGTCTCAGTTGAATGCGTGCTCGAGCCTGTAAAATCCTTCGTTCGATGAGGAGAAGTCTACCTTCTAGCTCGGGCTAAGGTCACTTCCCTTGGATTAAGGTGCATACATCGAGCTCTCTTCAATAGAATCTTCTTAGCCGCACAGTTTTGCTGTGGTGTACGATGCCCTTCGTTCTTGGCAAACAAATTGATCTAACCACAATTCTAAGCCGTTTTTTCCTTAATTACTACAGCTTCCCACTCCCTTTGATTATCATATAACGAGGTCTCTTGGATTGAAAACTTTTTAGCATTTCACGTTGAAAGGGCTATTTTTACTATCCCACTAACACTATTTAATTTGTTCTTGATATGAAAGAAGTAGACTACATTAAATGATAATGAAAATTTAATAGTATGCTTACTCTTCCAAGTTAACAATAATGAAGCACCAAAAATAGCTGTAAAAAGTTTAATGGAGTATTAACTCAATTGTTTTAAAGTTTACATGGTAAATTGAATTTTTCTATAAAGTTTAGGTTCCTAATTTGATATTTATTCTAGAGAATATATAAAACTTATGGTTAATTATGATCAAAGCATATTTCTAATATCAATGAGTAAGTTCCTTACAATCTAATAGCCACTATAGGCTTAATAAAAAGAAATGTAGTTCAAAAAAGTAAAATGGGTCCCGATCAATACTCAAACTTGCTAAAAAAGGACGTGTGTAGAACAATATTATTGAACCTTAATTCAAGTCCACTAATGAAAATCTCTAAATAATCTCAATAAAATAATTGTAATTCTTTACATCATTTTATTAATACGTATAATTAACCTTGAAATAATTAATTGCCATTGGCTTGATAATGATTTTTCAGATGAAGCAAAAAGAAATATTTATCATCTATTAAAGCAAAGGTAATAAGTGGATAAATAATATTTTTTTTTGAGCCCAAGCTACTACTTCTGATGTAATTTGATACGATTCGTAAAATATTTTTCATGTCGACTTATGGTGGTATATATGCATAAAAAGAATTCATGTTTATACCAAGACATTTTGCTTTTGATATAGTGAATTTGCTGCTTCATTCATGATATGCCGCTCCAAGTTCATATCGGGTTTTCAACGTAAGTTATTCATCTCGTTTTCTTCTTTCCTTATTCTTTTCTTAGCCCTTTATCTATTTGCCTTATAAAATCTTATAGAGGGTCATTTTGCTAATTAGCCTCCTGGACTAATTTAATGCCATGGGTCGATTTTGTGAGTCGGTGATAGAGCTTAGAAGATAGAATCCAATAAGAGATATCATAGGTTGGCTTGATAGGCTTAAAATAGAGAGTGCTGGATTAATTCATTCTGCTTCGGCCTTATTCAGTTGTCTCATGTATCGAAAAGTAGACTCTAAAGATATTTTCTTAGGTTAATTTGAGCATTATCTGAATAAAATAGAGCTTATATGAACTAAAATAAGCTTCCAACCTTTTTATATTGAAAATGAGCTATTTCAAACGAATAACGAACTTCTTTTATATAATAAAAACCATTAAGTCCATTTCCAAGTCTATGCCATTACCAAAGAAAACTAGGCTTCAATAGTAGCCAGCGGATCATTAGGAATTGATCTAACAATCATCAATCATGCTTGACCTCATCCGTTCATTCAGATGCCATCTAATGGCTAACATCAGCCCTTAACATCTATAAATAAAATGCTTCTCATTTGATTGATAGTCATTTTGTGTATTACTAAAATTAAGAGCAATGCGAAAACTTTACTAGAATATCCTCATAAAAGATTAAAGCAACTACTTTGCAAAGAACGAGTCAAGAAAGATCAAATATAATTGATTCGATCTTCTGTCATACTCGTGCATTTGAGAAATTGGATTTGCTTGTTCCTCCTTCCACGCCTCTCTTTATGATATCTATACACGTGTCATTAGTTCAAACTCCTTTCACGTCAATTGGCACGTCTATCGTATGTGATCAGTTAGCTGCAGCCACTTTACCATCCAAATGACAAGTTTCAAAAATTTGAACAACAAGTAGTTAGGATAATTTCATGATAATCTCATAACATTAAAATAAGTTGTACTTTAATATGTTTGTATCCTTTTAATCTTCCTCAATTATATTGACACCCCAAATTCTATAGTTAACATTTATAATTAAACATAATAAAAGTCTACAAAACTTCAATCTTTGGCTATAGCCCCACTAACGAAAAATACTTTTAAGCTAATTTTTGTATACCAAGTAAAATTCAAATTTTAATCAAATCGAATTCTTAAATTAGTCAATTATGTTTTCTAGAATAATAATGGTGAAGCCTATAAGCCTAGTAGGGTCCGTCTGGAAACTCTCCATGGTTTGATTATGGTAAAGATGTTATTTATTATTTTTTTGGTTTAATGATGTGTTTGTTGCCTGAACTTTTGCAAAAATGAGCAATTAGACATCTATACTTCTATTTTGATTAATTTTGTACCCATATAAACTTTTCGATACCTTATTTGTACCTTTGTCAATTTTCATTAAACATTATGCAGACATGGCAATTTTGCCCTATCACATAAGAACAAAATCATTTTAAAAGTCAGAATCAAATTGAATCCCAAGACCATGGTCATCTGTAAATCTCTAGATTTTATGCTAATTTTTATATTTAAACCTTAGAATCAGAAGTCAACCAAAAACCCTAAAATCAATAAGTCTATAGTAAACCCTAGTGAATCTACATCCGGCAATTCCATGCTCTAAACTCTTAAACAATAAAATTGAGATAATTATAGATTATTAACTGTAATAATAAAGTAAAGCTTACAACGATCTGATTCATCAAAATTTGATTCGTTTCGGATCCCAACGAGATCAATTTTCAAAATCGAGGTTTAGACATGCGAAATGGTAAAAATATTCCGATGACACCATTAATTTGTCATTTGTACTATTCAAGTTACTAATCTACACTATTCATTACTAGTCCTCTATCTCTACTTTTTTTTACTACCTATTCTTACAATTTATACATCCATTTCTTACAATTTCATTTCCAATAGTACTCTATATCTTTCAACTTTTACACATTACTTACTTGTGATTGCAAAAATACAAAATAAATAAATTTCTCTTCCTCTCACCAAAACCGGTTAACCCTAAGGCGCCCCCCCCTCTCCAAAAAAAAAAAAAAAAAAAAAAAAAAACACTCCTCTTACACCATCTAATTTTTTTTTTCTTTTTCATTTTATTTAATTACATCTAGTTTCCCTCCATATTTATCTATAAATACCCCCTCTTCTTCCATTTCTTTCACACACTTCATTAACATATCAAAACTTTCTTAAATTCTCTCCACAAAATCCCTCTTCAAATTCTCTTCCAAACTCTCTCTTCTTTCTATAAAACTATCATCCACATATAACTATTAATACTTCATTTCTTTTTCAACCAACAAATAACCTTACGTAAAAATTCCTAAAACCATCTTCATGTTCATGTTAACATAACATGACCATATTGTGTGTTTTTTAAAGCCATGGGTACTATGGAAGCAATGATATGTCCATGTCTTATTTAACAATGTTCAAGTATTATTATTGTTGTTGTTGTTATATTATTATATTTTATTATTGCTCCTAATCTAACTTTTATATATTATTAAGTATATTTATGTATATATATTCTTGGAGCATAAAAGCTTACTAACATAACTTTTATTTATGCTTATGCAATTTATTTATTTATTCCATGCAATTTATTAAGACTATTCTTTCTAGTCTTAGACTTATCCTTATCAAGTCAAAACAATTTTCTTTTCTTTTCTTTTATAGGACTAGTCTATCTCTAATCCGAAGGCCTTGATATAAGCTAAGACTTCTAATACTTTACTTTATTTATGTGTTCATATGCTTATTTAATTTCCTATATCTCCTATGATCCAATGAGTCATCTTTCTTCATATAACATAATTATATATTCATGTTCATGTATAATCATAATGTTGTTGTCTAAATAAAAAGAGTCCTTTTCTTTTGTAAAAATTAAAGACCAAAATCTTTACAAAAATAATTTTGGCACTTAAGAAAAGTTTCCATTAAAAACTTAGAAATTACAATTCAATAATATCTTTTTAAGAATTCAAATAAATTCAACCTAGATTTTTAAGTGATGGTATCACGTAAAGTTTTTTTAAGGCATAGTTAAGTAGTTCCTTTACTCTCTTTTTCAAAACACTAAAATAAATTTATTAATCTTAAAGTTGATAATTCTTTGTTATACAAGTTTTTCTTAAAAACTTATTTAAAAGAACCCATACCAACACTCTAATAAATACTAAGAAATAGACAAATTTTTAAGTCAAGTTAAAATCAATTCACTAGTTAAGAAAACAATTAGAAAAGTAATATCATTAAACAACCTAAAGTAACAAGTTTTTAAAAATATAAAAGCTTATTTTTATAAGGTCTATGAAGTAGGAAATGGTATTTAAGATATAAAATGTACTCATTTAAAATAAACTAAAAATTTTAGTTTTCATTTCAATAAATTTACAAAGGAAAACTTGTAGATTCCAATTTTTAAATCCCTAAAAGAGATTGCTTCATGAAAAATCATAGTTTAGACAACAACAGTTGAATCATACATTTAATGTGAGTTTATATATGTATTAAAATGATTTCACAACTATGTAAATATCTATATGCTTGTTATAGGAAATTTGGTTGATGAAAAGCTTGGAAAATTGTATTTATAAGGGTTGGCAATTTCATAACCATTCTGTATAGAATTGTTTTGGTGACTTAAATGACATTTTATGATAGAAATAACCCAAGAAATAGATATATCTTTTCGAGTAGGTAGAAAATGACATATAATATACGAAATTCCAAGTTAAAATGAGCAAGTTATGACCATTTTAAATTGGAATTTCTTACCATCCGAATTTTGACGAACGTAGTAAATTAGAATTAGAAAGTTAAAGTACAATTTCCTGAGAGATACTCATTTTGGGTATTTCTTTGTTTAGGTGACGTGGAGAATGACTTTCCTTGCCCGATTGACTATTACTACTAGAGATTACCACACCATGGCTGAATGAGTTTATTTTTAAATTCCATATTTATGTATTTGCTTGTATAATAATGGCATTAGAGTTAGGAAAAGATAAAATGGAAAATGCATGTGCTTTATTTAAGTGGTTGAATTTATATTAAGTATATTGATGTAGGAATTGTCTATAATTAATGATTGATTTAGTATAGTAATGATATGTCTGCAAATTCTATGATCACCCTTAAATTATCTAATGTTATGCCACAAGTACTTAATTAAATCGATTCATGTATAACAAGAAGTTGGTCACATTGCATTCATTACTATACACTTGGTGGGATAAAGGCATAATAGTGAGGTTAGCAAGGCTTGAAACTTTGCATAATGGCGAATGGTCGCTCGAATTAATTTAACGACAAGTAGTAACTTGAATGAACTACATTTTAATGGTTAATACTGGCTTGAATAAGCTATAAAAATCTTATTTGTGGATAGTGGTCCATAGGACCCGAAACATCTAACCCCAAATGGAGGGCGTAAATCCATTCAATATATGATTCTCGGTAAATTATGTGTATTGATTGCTCACGTGCTTGTTGCATTTCATACGCTTGATTAATTAACTTGTTTGATTATTAGTTGTACGGGTACTTTATTGTGGAAATATTTCTCACTAAGCAAGTAAACTTACACTTTCTTAGATACCTTTTGTAACACCCTTACCTATGGTTGAAATCCATGGGCTATTTCACTCAGGTACCATCTTTTAGATTTAGGAGCTTGTGGAAAGAAGTCAAGGATTAGAAGTAGACTTAGACTTCTAAAAAAACCTCTAGTGTATTTCTTTTGAAAGATAGACTTTGATGAACTATATATATTTTTGTTAGGGGAATGCCCCTTTGATATCTGTAAGACTCCTTATATAGTTATATTATGATTAAGCTTTAATGTTGTGATTTCCATTCTTAATCGCTATTATGCATATCTTCTTAAAAAACTTGTTTGAAAGCATGGTCTTTTATGATCGTGAAAGTGCGCCTTACACCTGGTATCAAAGCTTTTGGGATGACTAAGGTTGTCATACTTAAGCTTTAATATTGAGTGTGGCGGCCTGTTGCATTTAGGGTACCCTTTGGGACATGATATCACCAATATGGTGTTGAGTTATAAATCCAACCCATATGGGTTTATAATTAAGGAAATCCTAAGTATATTACATATACTTAGAAGAAGAGTTCGAAAATAAAGAGATTTATGCAAAACGAAAGAGTTAAAACATGTAAGCCGATAATAGGAGATTGTATACTGCCGGTTGTTAAGGCTACCTTGAAAATTCCTTGAAATTGGAAATTTTTGCTGAGAGCATGCTTTAGGTAAGGCAGGCATCAAAGCTGCTGACCTATAAGGATATGCCACTGGCGTAGAACTGACCTTCATTCATCTGAGAGCTATGACATTTTCAACATCGTGCAAATCTATTAGCCTTTATTTTAAATATGCCAACCTATGTTGCTGCGTGCTTTCCCTTTGTCTTTTGGTATAAATACTCCTTGTTTGTTTTTTTTAGGGGTATCATTTGTTATCCTAAAACCTAGATAGAGCTCTAGAGAGACAGAAGCTTAATCCTGTTGATTTTAAACCACCGTTTATGGTTAAGATTCGTTGTGATCTACTAATGTTATCTAGTGAAGAAAGACTTTGTAATCCATTATTGTTGGTAGTGGAAGAAACTTGTGCGATGGTTGTCACGCCTCGAGGGGTATCCTAAATATAGCAGTCCGCCGTACACAATACTAAAGCCTAGGAATAACTACCTCAGTCATGCAAAGGCTTCCATATCATGTACAATGCGTACATCACAACCAAGGAAACACATCGGGGTAGTGCAATTTATATTGATAATAAATAAGTAACAAGGCAAGAAGAATACTTATCATAAAACATAAACATGGTAAATTACAATTCTTAAGGGTGTATCCCTCTATTGTCTTCAAATCAAAATAAATACACTTCTTAGAATTTCTAAAACATCAACATAGCATACATTACATATAAGGAACCTTACAAAGTAACTTCATCTTATGTTCCCATTGTCTTCATAAATGTTTAACATCATTCTATGACTTCCTTAATGTCATGATCCTTGATTTAAGCCACAGATATACCTGTTTCAACAAAATCTATAGGAGTGTTAAGCTACAACTAGCTTAGTGAGATATTCCTTTTCATTCGCACTATGTTTTCAAATAAGTTCATTTAAATTTTCACACATATGCTATGCGTATAATTCAACAATCACGTGATTACACAAATATATATAGTTATCCGGAAACCATATATAGAACGGATTTACCCCTCCGTATCGAAGGTTAGGAAATTGGTGATGAAGATCTTCGATCTTCTACTGCTAGCCTCTAGGTCCCCACCCAAAGCGTTCGGTTGGCTCGGCTCCGAACCTAGAGTCGCATTCTTTGGGTGATTTGGATTCTCTAGGAAGGAACATGGCCCGTGTTACAGCATGATAACAGCCAATCCAACTCTACGCGTAGGAGTAGCAGCCTTCCGAAAGAGATGTGACTCGATGGATGCTATGCGTGAGCGTTTTATTTTTCTTAAGCCAAACCTTATTAAGGTTTATTAGGGGCGATCAATCAATTTAGCAAATAATAAGCAGTCATACAAGTAAGTAAACAAAAATACTTAAACAGGCAGTTTGAAGTTGCGATATTTTTAATTCTCATTTCATGCATAAACAAAGAATCACATATATACATATCCCCAAATTCCCATACATATCTATTTTTATCTTTTCTTAGTATGCTAATGCCACTATTTTACAAGCACAAGCAAAGTAACGGAATTAAGAGGAATAACTTACTCGTCCATTTCGTGATCTTTTTAGTCATAGTAATCCTTCAGAAGGGTAATCTCGTATCCTTCGTCACCTAGATAAAAGAAATACCTGGGATAAGTATTTCGTAGAAATTCTACTTAAACTTTCTAATTCTATTTCACTATGTTCGTCAAATTCTTATGGAGTGAAATTCCAATTTAAAATGGTCATAACTTTCTCATTTTAACTCGGAATTTCGCATATAATATACCGTTTTCTACCTATTCAAAAAGATCTATCCATTTCTAATGTTATCTTTATCATATAAGGTCATTTGGATTCCGAAAACGTTGGGCACATATTTAACACGAATATTTCTAGATTTTGCAAAACCATTTCCTAACTCAACTTCATTCAAAAATACTTTAGTAAATATATATATATATATATATATGATTGATAAATTCTTTGAGTATATAGATAAGCTCACATTATATGCAAAATTTCTAATGGTAGCGTCTCAACAATTTATTTCATAAAATAATTCTTTTTAAAAGTGTTAAAACTTAACTTGATAAATTTCTTTTCAAGTATTTTGAAGAAATTTTATATTTTCATAGGTTATTATAAATGAGTATATTCTTATTTTATTTTCTTCATTAATTTTTCCAAAACAAGTAAATTTTCCTTTAACCTTAGTCTTTCATAAATTTTACTTCTAGTGATAAAAGATCAAAGTTATCAAAAGTGTATTAAGTTGTTGAAAGCTTTTTATAATTTTGTATTTAGAAAGGTTTTAGAAAATGAGTCTTATTTTCTTATATTTATTATCTAAAATATAAGTTTTTGTTTTCTAAAACTTGTTCTTTTATTTCCTTTGAAAAGAATCATCCTTATTGATAAAATTCTTTGTTTTTAATCTTATCATATTTATATTCTTTGAAAATAAGTTTCTTCTTTAGAAACTTAAAAATCATTATTTTCCTAAGTGGGTTTATAACTTTATGAGTTGATTTTTTCTTAACTTTGAAAACTAGTTTGTTTCTTAATTTTGTCATGGAGTTGAAAAGAGTTTAATCTTTAAGATTTTTGTGAGAACTTTGAAAACAAATAAATTATTTTACTAAAACCTAGGTTAGCATAATATACAAAGAAAGTATTTATTTCTTATATTTTCTTGGTAAAGCTATATTTGTTATTTGAGAAAACTTTGAGAAAACTTGTATTACTCTATTTCTATGTTGTTGATAATAACTTGTCACAAAATAAAAAATTTAGTTTTAAGTTCTTTTAATAAAGTAAAATTCTACTTTTAAATTAGTTGAGACAATATCATTATGTAGATGCAAGTATTATGAGCATATAAAATAATAAGAACATGAGAAAATACTAGAATCAAATAATAATAAGCAAAATAATAAAAATATCAAGTATTAGGAACCTTAGCTTTATCAAGGTGTCCCGGTCAAGTATTGGAAGCCTTAGCTTCATCAAGGCATCTCTGGACTAAGAATAGACTAGTCCCAAGAGAATAAAGAAAATAAAAAAAAGGTTGTTTTGACTTGATATGGACAAGTCTAAGACTAGAAAGACTAGTCTTAAAGAAATAACATGAAATAAATAAATTACAAAGCGTGAAATTAAATAAATAACAAGTGAGCTTATATGCTCTAAAGATTATATAGAAATACATAAATATATTTAGTTAGATATGGATAATACAATCAACATAACAACATAATAAAATAGAAAGTTCATGTGCAAGAAAAAAACATGAACATGTTGTTGCTTTTACTACTCATATGAGTTTCAAAACAACACCATGGTCATGTTAAGTTACATGACATGGGTAAATAAATGGTTGGAAGAAGTTTACCTAAAGTGTTTATGTGGTATGAAGATGGTAGATGAAAGGGGGTATTATGTGAGTAGTGATATGTGGTAGATAGTTTATGTGTAAGGAATGGTTTTTGTGAAGAATTGGCTTAAGAGAGTTTTGTTAGAGAGAAATCTTGAAGAGAAGATTTGTGGAGAGATTTTGAGAGAGTTTTGGTAGTGAAATGAATTATGTGAAAGAATGAAGGAGGAAAGGGGTATTTATAGAATTTTGGAATGAAAATTAGATGTAATTAAATTAATTGAAAAAGAAAATAAATGAGGAGGGAAGAGAGAGAGAAGTCGACACCAATGAAGGGAAAGAGAGAGAAATTTGATAAAAAAAATTAATTTTAGAAGAAAAGTATAAGAGAAGTTTGATAATATCTGGTGTAGAATTTTATGGGAAAAGAAAATTGTAAGAAATAGGTATGTTGGCGTAAGAATAGGTAATAAGAAAAAATAGAGACAGATGAATAGTAAAAAATGACTATGAATAGTATACTAGATAATTAGAATACCGATAGTAATAAAAATATAAGTATAAATGCGATATCTGTAATTTTTAGCTATCGAAAAATTCTAAAATTGATATTTTTAAAAACCTTATATTTTTACGAGTCTATTGGTATTAACGGAATATTTTTTTCGTCTTGTGTACCCGGGCATAATTTTTGAAAACTGATCCCATTCGGATCCGAGGGACACTAGAATTTTGTGAATATGATATTTTAAGCTTCCTTATATTATTATGAATTATTATCAGCAATTATTTTCATTTCATTATTTAGAGTTTAAGAGCATGGGATTACCGGATCTTAAACACTAGGGTTTGTTGTAAACTTTATTAACTTTTAGGGTTTCGGTTTGATGTCTGGTTTTATTGAGTTATTCGTAAGAGATAATTTTGGAGTTTTTACCTTATTATATTTTTAGTTCGATGTCTATGGTTTATCTCATTTTATTTGTGATTATTTAATAGTTTTCAGTTAGGGTTATGAGTTGACTCAGTTTGATTTTTGGTGAAAATTGAAATTTTTGATTCTAAAATTCACCGAAGGATTTAAGATCTTAGCATTTTGTTATCTAGCGTTATTTGGATATATTTTTTTATTTGCGTTTTCGGAATTGGGTAGATGATTTGATTGGCGAACGGATATTGATTCAACCGCTAGTTGGATTTTCTATTTTGTTTTTGACGGTTCTCTTTTTCTCAAGATTAAGAATTATCGTTTTTGATCTTATTTAGAAATAAGTTTTAACGTGGTTCGACTTTTAGGATTTCGATTCCGGTGTTTGACTCTTAGGATTATTTTCTAAGAATTATGAAATTTTCGGGGGTTTACAACGGTCTCTTGGTTTTTTCCTAAATTGAGGTTTTTCACGTAAATCCTGGTGTGTTGTTTTTAATTCTGTATTTTCTGTTTATTTTGCTGTGATTGCTATAGGTAACAGGAAAAATAGTTTAGATTGTTTCCAAGTAAATTAAGGATTTTTCCTAACATATGGTATACACCATCACTTGATCACCATTGAAGCAACAAGCACATGAAGTAAGAAAAAGAAGAAGAAATAGCTCTGGAAATTGGAACTAGAAAACACAAAAAAGTAGTAGAAAATAATAGCACCTCAAAGTCCAAGCAACAACACACACGCGCGCACGCGCGCACACACGCGCGCGCGCACACACACACACACACACTATTTTTCTCTCTCCTTAACCTCTTCTCTTCTTAATCCCATTGTCAGTAAATCATTTTCTCTACACACCATTTTTTATCCAATTACATCTCTCTCTCTCCTCCTTCCCCTCCAATTCTAACACGATAACTTCACTAATAGCCACAACAATGATAAAACAGAACAAAACTGAGCTTATATCAAAACCCTACACAAAAAACATTGTTTAAATACACAATCGCTTCTCGTTTTCCAATACTTAATTAGATAAAGTCCCATTTGGATCAACCCATCAACATCACTCCCCCATATTTGAGTTTGTGCCTTCTATTCACTCTTAATTTTTGAAGTACGTAAATGTTAGGGTTTCATTTCCAATTCAATTTCAAGAAGAATAGTAGCTAACCAAGGTTAACACAATACTGTTCACTTTGTTGTTTAATTTTGTGTGTGACATTTGCCTTAATTTATATTTGTAATTTCCATAGTGGACAATGACTAATTTTACAACAATAAAAGCACGGTAGGTAGTTGAAGGCAATTGGGCAAAATTGCCATGTCTACATAATATTTAATGGAAATGGACAAACGTATAAATGGGGGCCTCAAAAAGTTTAGTTTGGTACGAAATTGATCAAGATAGAAGTTTAGGTGGTTGATTGCTCATTTTGCAAAAGTTTAGGTACTAAATACGTCATTAACCCTATACAATATGTTTTAGGGTAAAAATTGAAAGGAAGTTTCTATGGTATCATCACTTAATTTGATGGGACCGGTCCCATCAAGATTTATATCATTAATTTATCTAGATTTAATTATAGCTTTTGGTCATATTAGCTTGTAACTTGTTGTGCATGTTAAAACACATGCTTATAATTTTTTTTTGTTTTTTGTTCTCTTCCATTCAAATAAGATTGTCTTTTTTTTTTTGAACTTTTTTTTCTATTTTTTCACCTTTCTTATTTTTTATATGTCTTTCACTTTTTTATTTTTTCTTTCCATCATTTTTCTTCTTGTAACCTCAGTCTCCCCCTACTAATCTCAATCTCACAACTGCTTTTACACATGATATATTTGTTTATGTACATGATATATTTTAATTTGAAGTATAAAATAACATACCATATGTATATGTGTTTTATATGTTATATACGATACTTATTTTATACGTTATAGTGATTTAGGAAATATTTATATATGTTCTTATATGTATTTAATATGAATATTATAGCAATATGAAATATTTATAAATGCTCTTATATGTAATATAACATATATGGTATAGTATGCATATATGTTTTATACGTTATAGTAATATATAAAATTGGTATATGTTTCCATATGTTACATAGGATATGTATATATATTATGTCATATTAATATGTAAAAATTTTATACATAAAATTTGTATTGTTTATATATTCTATATGTGAAAGAAGATATAATTGTATTTGTATATTATATATTTCATCATACAAGATGAAAAAAAATATCATATATATTTTATATGTTATAGCAATATATAAAATTCGTATGTGTTCTTATATATTACATAGGATGTATATATTTTATATGTTATAGTAAAATGTTAAAATTTTATGTGAGAAATTTGTATATTATATATATTTTTAAGTGTTATATGTGATATATTTGTTTATATATATTGTATATTTTTTCTTCAAACATAAAATAACAGATCATATATTTATATGTCATCTAAATGATATGTATTTTATATGTTATATAGGATATGTCTTCATATGTATATCATATATTTCTTTATATAATATAAAACAGATGTTTATAGGTTTTACAAGCTAGAGTATTATATAATTGTATATTATATATTTCATCATACAAGATGAAAAAAAGTATCATGTATATTTTATATGTTATAGCAATGTATAAAATTCGTATGTGTTCTTATATGTTACATAGGATGTATGTATTTTATATGTTATGGTAATATGTTAAAATTTTATGCAAGAAATTTTTATATTATATATATATTTATTTTAAGTGTTATATGTGATATATTTGTTTATATATATTGTATATTTTTTTTGAAACATAAAATAACATATCATATTCATATGTCATCTATGTTATAAATGATATGTATTTTATATGTTATATAGGATGTGTCTTTATATGTATATCATATATTTCTTTATATAATGCAAAACAGATATTTATATGTTTTACAAGCTAGAGTATTATATAAATTTTGTATATGTTCCTATATGTCTTATAGGATGTATATGTATTATGTTATATTAATATGTAAAATTTTTATACATAAAATAAGATATATCTAATATGTATATATGTTTTACAAGCTAGAGTATTATATGAATTTTGTATATGTTCTTATTTATTATATATGACACATATATATTATGTTATATTATTGTGTAAAATTTTTATACATAAAATTCATATAGCATATAGCTTATATATGCTATATAGAGGTGGGCAAACGAACCTGGCGGCTGGCCTGCTAATTAAATGGGTTGGGCCATTTTGGCTCGCTTTTAAACAGGCTAAAATTTATAGGCCCAAGCACAACCCACTTTGGCCTGCGGGCTAAACAGGTCAGCCCGTAGACCAAACGAAATTTTTTTATTTATTTTTATTTTTTATGTTTGTTTATGTAAAAATTAGCATATTTATATATTTTAGGGTTATATATATATTAAAGATTAATTTTGTTACTATTTTAATTACTTATATATAAAAACAAGTCTTTTAAATGATATATTAGATATCATATTACGTTTGAATTAATAAATATATATTTAAAAAATGTTATAATACTTGTGATGCATGTATTACTCTATTTTCTTCCATAATATATCATAGATAATCACTAATATATTATTATACTATTTTTATTCTTAGAATTTTCCTCTTTTCTTTTAATTTTGTTTTTGCTTTTGGCTTGTGGACTAGTTCGACTCGTCATGGGCCAGCCTGCTTTGGCCCACATTTAAACAAGCCAGAAAAATTGGCTTCAACCTTCTTTTTTAAGTGGGTAAACAGGCCGGCCTGCAGGCCATAGTCTGTATGCCTAGCTTTAATACTATACAGGATATAATTGTATTTGTATATCATATATTCATCATATAAGATAAAAAATATATGTCATATGTATATATATTTGATATATTATATCGAACATATATTTTTTTAAAATGTTATAGTAATTTATATTAAATTTATATATGTTTAAGCTATAACAATATATAAAATTATTAAATTTTCATATATGTTATATAGGATATTGTTATATGTTATAGTAACATATTAAAGTTGTATATGTTTTTAGATGATACAACAGTATATAAGATATCTAAATGTTCTTATAAGATATATAAGATATATATAATATGTTATGTAGTATATATTTTTATTAGGTAAATTACACCGGAAAGGTCACAACATTTGAGGGAAGTTCAAAAGAGGTCATAATGTTTGGAAAAATGTCTTCTAAGATTTAATTAAATATTTTTCTTATTGATGCATGTTAATGAGGCCTTAAAAGAATAATTTTCTGAGTTTTAATTAAATATTTCTCCTGTTGACATGTGCCAATAATTACCTCAATTGACCTACTTCTCTAAACGTTGTGACTTAAAATGAACGTACTCATTAAAAGTTGTGACCTCTTTTAAACTTTTCAAAATGTTGTGACGTAAAATGAATTTATCCTTAAATACTATGATCTTCTGGTATAATTTACCCTATTTTTTTTTATATATCACGTATCACAATTTATAATATAAACTACACATATCACATGTGTATGCATATCTTATATGTTATATAATATACATATATGCATTTTAATGTTATAGTAATATATAAATTTTTTAAAAGTTCTTATATGTTGCATAGAATGTATATATATTTCTTGAATTATAGCAATATATAGAAATGTGAAACTTTTTGCACAAAATCTTAATTAATATTAGATTCATGATATTAAGGTAATTTTAGTTTGTTATTAACTAGAAAGAGATTCTAGTAGATAAGGCTAGGATTATATGTCAATGATCTAAAGGAAGACGTTGATATTGTTAATGGAATCCAATAGTTAGAGAATTTGACATTGATCTTTTGGAATGCTTAAGGTGCATGTTAATTAACTAGTGAAGCAGGTCTAATTTAGGTATTGTGTTACATTAGCTAACAATAATACGACGATTACATTAGTGAAATTAGTTGTGGAAATTAAGTAATGTAATTGATTTATTGTAATCTCTATAATCCAAATTGTAGGTTACATAATATAAAAATGGCAACTATTAGTACATATCAGTCCATGTGGAGACGACCCTACACTCAACTTTTATATTGCAATACGATACGTGCATTTGCTTAGCATAGACTGATCTATGTGAAAGAGATAATAGGACTCAAATTATTAGAACTAGGTGTGTGGGTATGAATCCGGATGCAACGATCACGTGCATGTCGTGTGACTATCGCGCTACGCGTGACCTAGAGAAATAACACTTGATAGGATGATCAAGAGATTATCGTGTAGGGAGGAGGAATAGGCAATCTCAATAGGCTCTAACACACGTGTGACAGGTGACGGAGCTAAATAGCATCAACCTCACTGAGTACTATGGATTCGTGTATGTTTTTGAGTAAATCAAGTGTTTGATTCACCAGGACGGAAATCTGGCAGCACGACGACGTTCGTCCAAGATTTCACCCTATCCAAATGAGGTAAGGACTAAGGTATTTATAGAGAATCTAGCAGTCGATGTCGTCCGTCAGATGAGACAGACGACCAATAGCCAGGATGAGTCCCTCTCATTATGGATATGGATGTGGGCTCCCTTATGGACCCAGGCCCATTGAGGCCTTCATTGTAATGTGTGTGAGCCAATTGAGAAAGGTTGGAATTGGGCAGGCCAATTCCAACGGGCCCTACCTCCAAGCCTACCATGCCAATTCTCCCATGATCATCCCAATTGAATTGGGCCTAACTCTTTAAGCCCTGTCACATTAGCCCAAAGAGTTAAATCCAAATAAGAATTAGGCTCAAGGCCTTTGTAATCAAATTTGTACATCTACATTTTGCCCCCTGACCAAAGTCTTTTGAGCCATGTTGAAAGGATTTGGGCATTGATCAAGCCCTTTCAAATAACAAAAGTCTCATCCAGCGCATGTGCGCTATAACTTAGCTGCACTGCTGCTTGGTGTGTTAATTTCTTAATGGCTTGCAATGTAGGAATCTGGTGCAACATCGTCAAATAAATCTCCTTCTTTAGGAACAAAGCCTGAGATACTCGACAAGCTGCAGCCTGCAATAAAGGCTCTTTGTCGTTTTCGAACCAACTTTCCAGTAATTGTTTGCATTTGAGATTGTTTAATTCTAGATTTAAGCCTTCCACTTGAGAACTCTGTTGCACCCTATAGGAGTAGAATCTTGATAGAAGCTTAAGACCATCTGGCCATGGCTTTCACGCCCTTGTTATTCACCGCATTGTTTTCGTTCGTTTGAGTGATCTTGTTCCTTTACTCCTAAAACAATATGGTATGCTTATGACATGAATCTTCTTCGCTTACTTTGCATGAATAGTTTATACTATCATAAATTGAGCCTGATTGAGCTTGTATCGAATTTTTGAATCTTCTTGCTCTTCTAATAAAGACTTTGCTTGAGTTGGGTCTTATGAAGCCCTCTACCATATCATCATTTGTACTTGTCTCAATCGTATCGAAGTGAAGAGCAACATATATCATTCTTATAAAGTAGGGTATCGGAGCACTTCTGGCTTCTTCCAAAAATGATGTTTAACGTTGATCTTCCATAAAATATAGTCCCATAATATGTCAATTATAACTTCCACCGTTGATGTTTGTTGGAGAAGATTATAGAACATTCTTGTAAAACCCTAGAATATATAATATACTTTTTTTACCAAAAAGGAAACCTATCTAAATAATACCTAGGGCAAAAATAAATGAACGGACGAGATTAATGCCACAGACGGCATATAAAAAAGATTATCCTATGAAAAGATATGACATGAAGAAAAGTTATTAAAAATAGTAAAAACGCGGTTTTGAGGGCCTAAACGAAGGAATTTGACCGAAAACCGGCTTGGGTCACAAGCAAAGCTGGTGAGTTCTGCTCGTTGGACCGTTTCCCTTCAGAATATGGTCTTGCTCGGTAAAAATCGAAAACTCCACAAAATTACGAAACTACCATCGACACCTTTCTAACAATATACCAGGATTTTCTCCACTACTTTTTTTTTTAATTGTACCATTCGGGGACAGGTGTCACTGTCTTATTGTCATGGTACAAAACGGTTAAGGATCATGTTTGTCAAGGACAAAATCTGCTTATTTTGGGTCATGATATGGGGTGTGTTTCTTTTATTCCAGCACATAGGACTTCTTGCAGACCTTGCAAACTGGAACGACCTATCTTCTTCCTCCTCTCATTTTCTCTCTTCATTTTCCTTTAATGTTGTAGCTCTACGAGATAGAAACAAATTCCTCTGAAGCTTTGTTATCTAAGGTAGAAAAAGACTGAAGAAATCCCTCCTCTGAAGCTTTGTATTTTGATGTTCATAGCTCAATCCATGGCGATTATACTCGTAGATTGGTTGCTTCAAGCTTCAGCTAGCCGGAGTCAGCCATTGAAGAGCTTTGTCCATTGACATATTAAGCTTCTAGCTGGTTGGGATTTCTTACTCTTGGCCTATAAATTATATTAATTCAATGACAAAGGAAAAGTTATCAAATCCTTTATGTTGCTGTTGAAGGATACGAGCAAGCATACTACAAAGGTATCAACATCTATGTTTCCTTTACTGAGTTTCACAATTTTTTTTTAGACTCCTACCCCGATTCTATTTCTTGCAGATTTCTTGCAACAGAGAAAGCAGGACCTTCTACTAAAGTGTCTTGCCTTAGTAGCTGACTTGAGCTTGGTTCTTGAATCTGCTAAAGGGAGATTCGGTTCAGGCTAAACTTTTAGGTAAAACAAGATCTACACATGCTCTTGGATATTTTCTATGAATGCTTTAGAATAAGCAGCTTCATTTTTATAAATGTGCCATTCATGGTTTTGGTTGCTGCATTATTATTACTATTGTCCTTGGTTTATTTGGATACATAGTTACAGAGAGTTGAGCGAATAATTGCAGGATACATGAACTTCTCTCAAAGGAACCACCATATCTGAAGGTGGGAGTGGTTGTATACAGTGAGTATTTAGACTAGCTGCTAGACTTGAAGAGTAGTGGCCATGAATTTACCTTAGTCGTTCATTGTCCAAGAACGACTTGCATATAAAACCTGGACAGTGGACATGCAAATACCGCAGCCAACCAACTAAAGAAGTCTTGGTTTAATACAGAAGAATCATGACAAAATATGACATTGATACATTTGTAATCTCCCAAAATCCAAAACATAAAAGTTGTAGATCTTTCCCTTAACTTTCTAAATCATTTTAAATCATCTCAATAGGAGTTCTTATGAGAGAGATATCCACATTTTTGTGAACTCTGTCAAATCTGGAAAATCAAGGATTTTTGTGTCATGCAACAACTTCATAATAAAAACTGTATCGATTCGTTTTGAATCCACCAAAACTTGAAACACGAAAGTTTTAGATCTCCCTCTTAGCTTTCCAAGGAATTTTAAATTACCCCAAACGGAGTTCATATGAGATAGATGTACACAATTTACAAAACTATATCAAATCTGTGAAATTATGGACTCTTGTTGTCATGCAGCAACTCATAACGAAAATTGTATCGATTCGTTTTGAATCCACAAAAACTCAAAACACGAAAGTTTTAGATCTCCCTCTTAGCTTTCCAAGGAATTTTGAATTACCCCAAACGGAGTTCATATGAGAGAGGTGTGTATAATTTACAAAACTATATCAAATATGCAATTCTTGAAGTCACCGCCACACTTGTAGTGAATTCATGATGAAAACTGTATTGATGTGTTGTAAATTTATAAAAACTCAAAACATGAAAGTTTTATATCTCCCTCTTAGATTTCCAAAGAATTTTGAATTACCCCAAACGGAGTTCATACGAGAGAGATGTGCATAATTTACAAAACTATATCAAATCTGCAATTTTTGAAGTCACCGCTGCACTTGTAGTAGTTTCATAACGAAAACTGTATTGATGTGTTACGAATCCATAAAAACTCAAAACATAAAAGTTTTACATCTCCCTCTCTTCTTTCCAAGGAATTTTGAATCGCCTCAAACGAAGCTCATATGAGAGAGATGTACGCAATTTATGAAATAGTGTTAGAGCTGTCCTGTTTCATCTTCTAATGCATGAATAACTTCTTGATATCTCACCAAACACATCATAAAGCTCCCTATTCTTTTAAATAACAATGACTTTCTTCGACTAATATCTTAAAGATAGAATCAATAAATGTATTGTATGTAATCTTTTGCCTGCTCAATGCCTTGTCTTGTAGAATCATCATAAGTGAGCTGGATACTTGTCAAAGAATATGTGTACTTTTAATGTATATGTCTTCATGATGATAAAGTGCTGCATGAGTGAAACCCCTCTTGTTTGTGAAACTAACATATCTTACCTTCTTATTATGCAGGTGATATATTTGATCTCACTCCTATCACATTTTCTCTCCTCTACTTTTGAAGTGATGGCACACCAATACTCTTTACATCGCTTACATTGTTTTCTTTGGAAATGAAGGTGAGTAAAAGGATGAAGAAGAACAAGCTGACTAATGCGAGGAGAAGTGAAATATTAACGCAATCAGATGGTAGTATGCCACAAGTTCCATCACCACAAGATGAATGGGTTGACGTAACAATTTCAAAAGACTTCTTTTGGGTAGACATACGAAAATGGGACTTATTTCCACGTCAACCTGTGGATGGTGAGTTGCGCTTCATAAGTCAACAATCTCGTGCAGGAAGTAGAGCGCTCATAGATCCATCTTCCATATTGCGATTCAGAAATGAAAGGAAAGAGCTGCCTCTCTCGGAATGCCAATTTCATTGTCCTAAACAATTTGTACAAGTATGGGGTCCTTGGGTAGGACATATTATTAAGAGATATGGAAGCATCCTACAACAAGCGGGGGTGTATGATTCAATATGGATTAGCTCAAAGTTAAGCTTTGCTCGCACCGCTGACACAGATATGTGGCGAGCCATCCTTTGTCGATGGAGTATTCAAACACACAGTTTTATCACATCTTGGGGTGAAGTTACTCCTACTTTGGAGGATGTATGTATGCTACTAGGCTTGCACGATGTAGGACTAACGGATATCACTACCGCTGAGATTTCTGAGGAGGACAGTAGCTTGATAGACTTGTTAGAGACTCATATGGGAGTAGCTGTAGATAGTCGTAGACAGCTTACATTCTCCTCATGGCTTAAATACTTCTTTGGGCAAGAGAAGGGAGGTGAGTTTACCCACGGGCCTGGCTACAATAGCAAGTAAGTATCCTCGTATCATTTCATTAGCATATACTATTCTTTTTCCAATCATGGCTTAAATCTTCTTTTTTTTTTTTTATTGTCCTAGGGAGGAGTTAATAGCCTTTCTATCATTGTGGCTTTCCTTGTTTGTATTCCCTGGCGGTCCTGAAGGCAGTATTAGTCCTCGCTTCTTCCACTTAGCGATCCGTATCTCACGTGGAGAGCGTTTCGCGTTGAGCCTCTTCTATTTGGGGTCTTTGTATCGACGATTAGATCTTTACCATGAGTCCTCGATACGATCCAAGGGACGGTACATGGTGGTATGTTATGTAGATATGACATTCTTGCAATTATTTTTTGCTGAGCGTTACAAGAAATACTATGATCCACCACTTGAAAAACCTGATATAGTTGAACCACGAGCTTGGGCATGGGTGAACAGAAAGCCTTTGGGATTGCTAATTGATGTGATAGATAATGTTCAGGAATATAATTTCCGCCTTATACTAAGGAAGTGGCTGGTTACGAATGGTACCCAGAATTTTATCCTCGAGGTTCTGAAGACTTGGTTAACTTGGTAGAGAACAGAGACAATTTGTCTACTGTGAGGTGGGTTTTATCATTTGGTGCACACCTGGAAGTCTCCCTTCACTTCATGACTGGTGTGACTCTTCTGAAGAATTTCTTGAGTGTAGTGTTGTGGCATATCTACCCCATCGAGTTGCTCGTCAGTTTGGATTTGATCAGGGTGTTCCTCGTAGTATTGAGATTACTGGAGATTTCAATGAATGTTGTAAGGAACTTCATCCAGAAAATTGGAAATGTATTTATCCAAACCTCAGACAGATCTTCTTCCCATCTAGTGATCGTATTGGCGTCATCTCCAATGGGTGGATGACTTACTGGACACGTTGTCTGGAAGAGTTTAAAAATTATATTAATTCAGAGATTGAAGTAGCACTTCCTGAGCCTTCTATACACAAATTTGAGTTTTACTTTCAGCTTTCAAACAAAAAGGCTTTCAATCAAGTCCAGAATCAAAGAACAGGTCTCCTATCAAGGTCATCAGGCACGTCAAACGTTCACGTGTTCATGAGGTACTAACACTGACTGACTGTATCATTGATTCCTTATATGCTTTTGATATATCATTGACCTCTTTTTTTTTTTTTAGGATGAGCTGAGGACAAGCCAATCCAATATCACGAGCCAAAGTGAGGTGAATAGGGATGTTTCTAGTGACAGGAACATCGGCACTTCCGAAATATTTGTTTCATCAAAATCTTCTTCACCAAACATTTGCCCTTATCCTAATCGTTATGGTGTTGGGAAAGTACTGCAAACAAGGGGTGATGGTGTAGTGACTGATGAAGATGATGAAGACGTGGTTGGTGAAGAGGAAGCTTCTGACGGCTCTGGAAGTGATAGAAGCGATCATGCGGATGAGAGCATACAAGAGGAAGACATTGATGCATATGCAGATGCATTAGCTGCGGAGATTTGTGGTGAGGGAATTGATGATGTCCCTTGTAATAATGCCTCTGAACCCCTGGCACACCAGGATACTACTCTTGCTCTTCCAATAATGAAATACCAGAGCAAGTTGGAGGGGAGAACACGCACCCGCACATGATAACTTCAGGGGAGAGTGTTTCCTTTTATGAATTCCTGGTCCCCCCTATTTACTTGGAGTCATTAAAGAGGTTGCATGCACGTGATGGGGATTTTTGGGCAGGATCAATTTGTCCTGGTTCTGAAGTCACAAATGCTATGGTTGTGATGTTAGGTCGGGCTTGTATGCTGCTAGGTAGACCATGGAATTCATTTTCTTCAGCTGACTTAGAGTTATTGGTACAAGCTTTTAATAGTGCTCGTGCCTTGGGGTTTAAAATTGATAGCTTGGAGAGTGTTGCTAGCAAGGCGCAAAAGATATTGCACCATCGACCATTAATCCAACGTTACGAGAGGCTCAAAGCTGAACTTGAGGCGACACAACTCGAATTGGAGAATTCTCTTGAGGGTCTTGATACTGCTTCTATAGCAGAATAGATTATTACATTGGTCATGATTTTTTTTTTTCAAGGATTGCGTTAAGTTATGTAACTTCATGAACTTTGTCTTTGTTTTGTTTCATGTTTCATGCACAATATTTCACATGATGCTACTTTCTCTTAGTTTTGTTCCCTTCACTTGGTATCGTATCATAGTACGATGAACTCGTGCGCTTTACAGAATGTAAGATTCATGTAGCGGCACATTATATGTTATGACTTTGCGCGTTTAAATTATTATTTCTTTCGCGAGCAAAGACTTCTTGATTTCACAAGAATTGTCAAGGGGGTATTACCCACTACTTGACCATTCCATCAAATGTGATGGTTAACATAACATACTTAGGAAAAAATTCATATGCATGTATTATATGCCACGCGCTTAGTAAATTTTAACAATTACAAGCTGCATGTTGTAACATAAATAAATGTCGCGCGCATAGGAGACAAGTCTCTTACTAAGCAGCAGCAACATACAAATATAATCATATAACCAACCCGATTGATCAAATAATCATGTGAAAGCAAGCTCATATTATTCAAGCTATCATCATCACTGATCATGCTATTACATATGAAACTTCTTTACATATTGAAAATTTATAGGAGCTGTAATAGCATCAGTCTTTGGATTGAGGAGCTTGCAATACCCACTATCATGGACTTCATGTATAATGAAGGGACCTTCCCATTTTGGCGTGAACTTTGGTGCAGGTATACTTCGGCGCACATGCTCGGCTGCACGAAGTACAACATCACCCACTTGAAAGGACCTTTTCCTCACCAACCGGTCATAGGCCAGACCAAGCTTGTGTTGGTAGTTGATCAAGTTGTTTTTGGCTATATCTCGTCTTTCATCTAAGGCTTCCAGATCTATTGTGCGTAAAGCATCTGGCTCAAGCTCAGCATTGATCGCCAGTCGTGCTGAAGGGATCAGAACCTCTATGGGCACAATTGCTTCGGCACCATACACTAGCGAAAAAGGTGTTGCTTGTGTTGGTCGCCGCTTCGAAGTCCTATAGGCCCAAAGTGCTAAAGATAGCTTATCATGCCATTCTTTATGGTTGTCATGTACCATACGACTGAGAACTTTCAAAAGATCTTGTTTGTAGCTTCCGCTTGGCCGTTGCCCTTAGGGTAATAAGGGGTCGACTTCACATGATCAATACTATATGATTCCAACAGTTGTCGAACATGCGAATTGATGAAGGAGTGCCATTATCTGAAAGAATGCGCTTCGGAATCCCGAATCTGCATATAATGTTCTCCTTAATGAAGCTTGCAACTGTTGGTCCCGTCGCCTTCTTTAAAGGAATAGCTTCCACCCACTTAGTAAAACATTCGGTTCCAGCTAGGATCCAAATACATCCTTTAGACGGCGGGTGAATAGGACCGATTAGATCAAATGCCCAAGTATGAAAAGGCCATGGTGTTGTTAGACTATGAAGTGCGACCGCAGGAGCGTGGATCGCATCTCCATGTTCTTGGCAAGGAACGCATCGTTTAACAAAATTGGAACAGTCTGATTCCATGGTTGGCCAATAGTACCCCATGTCAAGTAATTGATAATACAACTTCCTCGCACCTTGGTGTTCACCACATTCTCCAGCATGTACCTCAGTTAATATTTGTTCCGTTTCAGGAGATGCAATGCATCTGAGAGGCTTTCCCATAAATGAAACTCTATACAATTCATCTTCATGCATTAGGTACTTGCGCGCCTTCCTTTTTACTAATTTGGCATCCGTATTATTAGTTGGTAGCACATTATTCTTCAAGTAATCGATGTACGGACGACGCCAATCTCCAGCACTTGCGACAAAATTACATTCTTTTGCATCTGGTAACTCGGAGCACTTGGGACAATGTGTTTGCACCTGAGATGCATCCTTGGCCATTGTGGGCCAGTAATACCCTGCACGTTGAATGCGACGATACAAGGGAGGTCCTTCTTCCCCACACCAGATCTTATGATACTTGTCCAATTTTAGGCGAGCCTGTTTCGCACAGATGCATCGCGATAGAACGCCCTCAGGTCCTTTGAAGTATAAGGCGCCATTGATGTGAACAAAATTCTTCAAGGTAACTATGGAGGCCGCATTGGGTTGCGCCAATTGGGCCTTGATACCAACGCGCCAGTCATCTCCTGTTTCCTCATCTTCTTCTAACAATTGCAAGGCTGTGCAAGGAATGGTTTTCTTGATAACTTTAACATCTAGGCTTTCATCTGAAGCATGCATCGGAATTTTGGATGCTAGTGTTGCCAATGCATCTGCATAACGATTTGTAGATCGCTTGGTATGTTCATACCTTACGACTCCAAACTTCCCAATTAGAGCTTGCACTGCAGCCCTATAAGGCGCAAGTGCTGGCTCCTTGAGGGCATATTCACCATTAGTTTGCTTAATGATCAAATTTGAATCACCACGAATACACAGATGGTTTGCTCCAGCTTCCAAAGCAAAGACGATCCCAAGTAACAATGCCTCGTATTCAGCTTCATTATTAGTGCAATGAAAGTCAAGTTTAAATGCCAAAGGTATTTCTTGGCCATTGGGTGATGTCAATACAACTCCTGCTCCCCAACCTTGACTTCCCGATGAACCATCAAACTGGAGTGACCATTCTCCTTCTGTTTCAATCATGAGTGAGTCCTCATGGAATTCCGCTGGTATACTTTCTGTGATCACATCTTCACTTTCATTCGGAAAATGAGCTAGGAGATCAGCTAAGGCTTGTGACTTGATAGCTTTAGGAGCTGTATTGTAATATCAAACTCTCCGAGAAGCAACAACCACTTCGCTACACGCCCAGATAACGCTGGTCGTGA
The DNA here is from genome assembly GCA_024138025.1 of Combretum micranthum. Lineage (NCBI taxonomy): Eukaryota > Viridiplantae > Streptophyta > Magnoliopsida > Myrtales > Combretaceae > Combretum > Combretum micranthum. Next base: position 315,062 of record JAMXBD010000265.1, read on the forward strand.
CAATAAGTACTTGATAGGATCTGATCGGGTAACGAGGTTGACCTTGTGCGCTAGAAAGTAGTGACGCAACTTTTGGGTGGCAAACACCAGCGCGAGACAATGCTTTTCGCAAGCTGGGTATTTGACCTCGCTTCCTTGAAGCGAACGACTCAAATAGTAGACCGGCCGTTCTTGGCCATCTATTTCTTGTGCAAGTAAGGCTCCGATGGATCTGCTAGTAGAAGTAAGATACAATATCATCGGTACTCCCTTCACAGGCATAGTCATGGTGTGAGAAGAAGTGAGAATTCCCTTAATTCTTTGAATTGCATCCTCATGGACTTGGTCCCATTCAAATGTGACTCCTTTCTTCATGAGTTGATGTAAGGAATATGAAATCTCTGCAAGTGCAGGTATGAATCTCCTAATATAAGAGACCTTTCCCATGAAAGTTTTCAATTCTTTCAAAGTAGCAGGTGAAGGCATAGACAATATAGCTTGTATCTTTGCGGGATCAACATCAATCCCCTTCCTATGGACTACAAATCCAAGAAATTTTCCTGAAGCAACTCCAAAAACACATTTCAAAGGATTCATGCGAAGCTTATACAATCGACATCGTTCAAAAACCTTTCGAAGATGGACCAAATGGTCAGATGCATGTTTTGATTTCACAACTATGTCATCCACGTAGTCCTCCATGAAATCATGCATCATATCATGAAATATAGCTGTCATCGCTCTTTGATAAGTAGCGCCAGCATTCTTGAGTCCAAAGGGCATGACAGTATAATAGAAATTCCCAACAGGAGTTCGGAAGGCAGTACGCTCGGCATCTCCAATTGCCATTTTAATTTGATTATATCCACTGAAACCATCCATGAATGAAAATAATTCATGACCTGCAGTGACATCCAAGGTGTCTATATTTGGCAAAGGGAAATCATCTTTAGGACAAGCCTTGTTCAAATCTCGAAAATCCACGCAAACCCTTATTTGACCATTCTTTTTTCTAACAGGTACGATATTCGCGAGCCAAGTAGGGTGTTCGATTGGTCTGATAAAGCCTGCACGAAGCAACTTCTCAATTTCGTGCTTAATTTGAACTTCCACCTCAGGACGGAAAACTCGTTGTCCTTGCTTAATAGGAGTCGTGCCTGGGGTAATATTTAGTGTGTGCACTACAAGGCTAGGGTCCAGACCTGGCATCTCATCATATGCCCAAGCGAAACGTCTCTATATTCTCTTAACAAATCAATAAGAGGACTCTTAACTTCATGTAACAAACCTTTGCTGACAAAAATTGGCCGCGGCGACTCTCCTGGTCGCGCTAGATCCAGTTCCTCAATTTCTTCATTTTGTGGCTTTATTTGATCTTGCATTTGTTGAGGAGCGGGCTGAATTTCTTGAATTGGTACAGGGTTTGAGGAAGAACAAACTTCCTTAGACCCCGGAAACTGTCATAAGAGATATACTCTCCGCCTATCTTCTCTGACGTAACTTTCAACAGCATCAACCTGCTTGTTCTTCTTTTTACCGCCTCGACAGCCACGCATCTTTCTTTTCTTTTGTTAGCCCTTTTGAACTTTTTCCCAAGTGGGTAATGGCACACTTGAAGCTCTAGCAATAGCTGTCTCACCTTCATTGGCATACTCATTGAAGATGGTAGACTCAATGAAATATGTCTCATCATGCTCAAAAGGATTCTTCGTAGCAGGAATAAATATATCCTTCCCTTTCCAATGTCCTTTGATACATTGATGCATAGTCGACAGTGTTAAATTGTGATCGTGCAGCCACTTCCTACCTATCAAGAGATGATAGGACACAGGCGCATCAATCACATGAAAAGTAACGATACCACGAATAGGCCAGATCTTAAGATCAACATTAACTCTTCCGATCGTCTTCGTTACAGTATGACTAAAGCCATTAACTGAAATGGGTTGCTTCACCAAACGATGATAATCGATACCAGTAGCTTCCAATGTAGTCTTAGGCATGATGTTGAGAGAAGAACCAGCGTCAATGAATGTCCTCTTAACTGGTAGCCATTAAGTATGCCCTCCACATATAATGGACTATCTACACACATATCTGCATCGGTGAACAAGATTGCATTTTCATGTGCTCGAGCCATTCTTTTGACGGGCTGCGCTGCATTACACTCGGCATATTGTCCCTCAGAAATTTGCGCGAGTGCAGTTGCTGCTGCAAGCTTCGCCTTTTCATCAAAACCAAGTAGATCAAAGAAATTTCTAAAATTAGAAGTTTTCAAAAGTGCTGCAGCAATGGGAGCACAATTATTTTCCTCAACTTCATGTTGTTTTCCTTTCGCGTTACTTGCCTCGGCAAGTGGTGCATCATTGGCTTCTACTGTGGCAGGATCATGAATAACGACGTTAACGGCACCACGCTGATTATTATGGGTTGGAAGTGGATTGTTCCTAACGTCGTTATTTTCGATAACAAGCTCTCCATTCTGCACTCTTTCATTGAAAATCCTCTTCAAAGTAAAACAATCCCTAGTAGGATGCCCCACAATTCTGTGGAACCTACAAAATTTAGGATCATTCTTCTCCTCCTGAGTTGGTAAACGCTCTACCCTTGGGAGTTTGAGATTTCCATCTCTCAACCATTGATCTAGCATAGCGTGCACCTTTCCCATTGAGCAAGGATATGTTAGCACTTCCTTTGTTCTCTCACGTCCAGACTTTTCAACTCTTCGTTTCTTCTCATCTTTGAGATCCTCACTTTGAGTTGCATTCACTGACGGTCCTCTTTTGTTAAACTTCACATTTCCTCCTCTTTGTCGCATGACAGAATTATTAGTCCTTCGCGCATTCTCAACCAAAGTGGAGAATGAGGCTAAAGAGAGATTTTCCAGATGTACCGCATATTCGGTGAACATGCCTTGGATGCAAATTTTCACCAGCTCTCTTTCGTCACATATGTCTTGGATGTCTAGTGAACGTTCCCTGAAACGCTCAATATAATCCATCAAGTCTTCCTTGGGCTTCTGGCGAATCCGTCCCATATCAGTCAAGGTCACTCGTTCCTGTGTGGAGAAGAACTTCTCTAGGAACATCTTGCACATAGTTGCCCATGAATCTACTGATCCAGGGGGAAGGTTAACGTACCATGTGTACGCTTTCTCTGTAAGGGACTTAGAAAATTCTTTCAACTTGAGATCATCATCAAATCCATAAACCTCTAGCGTTTCAATGAACTTCAACAAATGTTCCTTGGCACTTCCTTTCTTACCATTGAATAGCATGAATTTGGGACTCACATAGTCTTGAGGATATGGCTTAGCAGCAATACGTTGATTGTATGGGAGCTTGAGATCCAATACTCCCACATCAGACTTAGCTTGTATTTCCCTCAAGTACATGTCTAGATCTTCTTTCGTGACGAAAGTAACTTTAGGAGTTGAAGTAGTAACTTCAACTGGTGTAGCTGGAGTGACAGTCTGGAGTGGAGTTGTATTTGGTTGAGCAGCAGGTCCACCAATGACAATCTGTGGCGTAGTCTGTGAGGATGAAGATCCTCCGGGTTGAACATGTACTGTAGGCTGGGAGGTTGAGGGTCCTCCTAGCTGAATTCCTGTGTTCACTACCTGAGGTACAGGCAATTGTGTAACTATAGGCTCCAACGGAGGGGCTTGCTCCCTAATTCCAATAGTGTCATGTTCAGGAGTAGGAAGAGGATCAACAGGTCGAGGTACTTGAAGAGCTTGTGAAGTTTGAGGAGCTTGAGGCGCTTGAGGTGCCTGAGAAGCACGTTGCTGCGGCAATAGCAGGGGTTGACAAAGTCGTGCCTTGTTGCGGCAGCAATAGCGGCTATACCAGGTAGGTATTGAGCAAACATCGCCATGAATTGTTGAAATTGTCTTGTAGACTCTTGTATTGACTGGTTGACTGTACGGTATTTTCTTGTACAGCGCGCAAGATCGCAGCGTTGTCAGGTTGAGCACCAGTAAGTTGGTTAACATCTTCGAGTGCTGGCATGTCATGCTCAGCAACCTCAAGATTAGTATCAGTTTCTTGAGTCACACCCTCAGTGGGATCAGTAGGTCTTTTTCTTGGAGGTGCCATCACACAAGTATTGATTTCCCTTCCCCAGTGGAGTCGCCAAAAATGTGTGGTATGAATCCGGATGCAACGATCACGTGCTGTCGCTGACTATCGCGCTACGCGTGACCTAGGGAAACAACACGTGATAGGATGATCAAGAGATTATCGTGTAGGGAGGAGGAGTAGGCAATCTCAATAGGCTCTAACACACGTGTGACAGGTGAGGGAGCTAAATAGCATCAACCTCACTGAGTACTATGGATTCGTGTATGTTCTTGAGTAAATCAAGTGTTTGATTCACCAGGACGGAAATCCGGCAGCACGACGGCGTTCGTCCAAGATTTCACCTATCTAAATGAGGTAAGGACTAAGGTATTTATAGAGAATCTAGCTGTCGATGTCGTCCGTCAGATGAGACAGACGACCAACGGCCAGGATGAGTCCCTCTCATTATGGATATGGATGTGGGCTCCCTTATGGACCCAGGCCCATTGAGGCCTTCATTGTAATGTGTGTGAGCCAATTTGAGAAAGGTTGGAATTGGGCAGGCCAATTCCAACGGGCCCTACTCCAAGCCTACCATGCCAATTCTCCCATGATCATCCCAATTGAATTGGGCCTAACTCTTTAAGCCCTGTCACATTAGCCCAAAGAGTTAAATCCAAATAAGAATTAGGCTCAAGGCCTTTGTCATCAAATTTGTACATCTACACTAGGTCATAAATTGCACACCATATTTCTTTCTGTATATTATTCTATTTTATTTTAAAACATGAAAAATGTCATGTGTTGATACGTCATTTTATGTTATATATGATACATAATTTAGATGTTATAGTAACATGGGATGTATTTGGATATGTTAATATGTGTGCTATAACAACATATAAAATTTAGAAGGAGGAATCATCATTTTAGGGGCCATTTTACCATAATAGGAGGAAATTCCTCGTTACAAGGGACATTTCACCACATTAGGAATTAATTCTTTATCCTAGGAGCCATTTCACCATAATGAGAATTAATTCTTCGTTCTAATGACCATGACACTACAATAAGGGAAAATTCCTCATTCCATGGGCCATTTCACCACAATAGGGGGAACTTCCTCATTCTAAAGTCATTACACCAATGTTGGGAGGAATTCTTTGTTTTAAGGGCTATTACACCAAAGGGGATTCCTCGTTCTAGGGGCCACTATAGCATGGTAGGAGAGGATTCTTCGTTCAATGGGCCACCACAGCAGGATAGGAGGGAATTCCTCATTCTAAAGGTCATTACACCATAGTAGAGGGGAATTCCTCATTATAGGGGCCATTACACTAGAGTATAGGGGGATTCCTCATTATAGGGGCTATTTCACCAGACTAGGGGGAATTTCCTCCTTACAAGGGCCATTTTACTACACTATGGGAAATTCCTTCTTCTAAGGGCCATTATATCATAGTGGGGGACAATTCGTTGTTCTAGGGGTCATTTTGTCACACTAGGGGTGAATTCATTGCTTTAGGGGTCATTTCACCATAGTAAGAGGGAATTCATCATTATAGGAACAATTTCACCACAGTAAGGGGGGTTTCCTCGTTCTAGGGGTCTTTTCACCATTGTTGGGATAAATTCCTCATTCCAAGGCTCCTTCACCATAGTTAGAGGAAATTCCTCATTTTATAAGCCATTATACCAAAGTAAGGATGAATTCCTCATCCCAGGGACCATTTCACCATAGTTAGAGAAGATTCTTCGTTCCAAAGTCCATTTCATCACAACAAGGGGAAATTCCTAATTCCATGAGCCATGAGCCACACTAGGGGTAAATTCATCATTCTATAGGGCATTTCATCACAATAGAGGAGAATTCATCATTCTAGGGGCAATTTCACTATAATAGGAGGAAAATTCCTCGTTTTAAAGTCATTTCATCATAGTTGGGGTAATATCCTCATTCTAGGGGCCATTTCACTATAGTTAGAGGAAATTCCTCATATTTTTGGCAATTTCACCAAAGTAAGGGTGAATTCCTTGTCTTAGAGGCCATTTCACCACAGTTGTAAAAGATTCTTCATTCCAAGGCCCATTTCGTCACAGTTGGGGAGAATTCCTCGTCTTAAGGGCAATTTCACTATAGTATGGGATGGTTCATTGTTCTATAGGGAATTGCACTATAGAAGGGTCATTTCTTCATGCCAGAGGCTATTTTACCAAAGTAGGAGGAAACTCCTTGTTCTAAGGGTCATTTCACTAGAGTATGGGGAAATTTATCATTTCAAGGGCTATTTCACCACATTAGGAGGGGCTTCTTGTTCTAGGGACCATTTCACTATTGTAGGGCCATTTCTCCATAGTAGGGGATATAAACTTGTTCCATGGGTCATTTCACCACAATAGAAGAAGAATCGTCATTGTAGACTATTTTACCATAGTAGGAGGGAATTCTATGTTCCATAAGCTATTTCACCACTGTAAAAGGGGGTTCCTTGTTCCAAAAGCTATTTCAACATTTTTGATGTTATGGTGATATCCCTATGCATAATCTATTTTCACTATATTATGGATGAACTGATTGTTTAGAGACTAATTTCACCATAATAGGGTTAAATTTCTCCTCATTACTCTTATATCACTATAACAAGGTTTAGTTGCTCGACATGAAGCTCATTTCACCATACAAAGGTATTTCCACTACACCAAGGTTCAATGCCTCATTATAAGTTTTATTGCACTTTATACCCTATTTTCCTTGTAATAGGGCTTAATGTCTTGACGTAAGGCTCATTTCACCAAATAAACTTTGTTTTCACCATTTTAGTTTAAATTCCTTGTCGTAAGGCTCATTTCATACAATGAGTCCTAATTTCTCAATTTTAGTCTTATTTCACCATTTAAACTCTTTTTTCTCTCCACATTAGAGCTTACTTCCATGTCATATGGCTTGTTACACTAGACACACCATTTTCACCACAACATTGCCCAAGGGTAAATTATACTGGAAGGTCACAACGTTTGGGAATAAGTTCATTTAAGATCACTATGTTTTGAATGATTTATTTAAGGTTACAATGTTTAAAGAAGTGGATCAATTTAGGTTATCATCGACATATGTCATAACATAGCAGATCTTCTAAGTTTTAATTAAAATTTTCTCTTATTAACACATGTTAATGATGATCTCAATTGACCTACTTCTTTGAACATCGTAACCTCCAATGAACTTACCTCCAAACGTTATGACTTTTCGGTGTAATTTATCCTGTTGTTTAATCTTTTGACGTAAGACTTATTTCACTGTTGTAAGGCTCTATTTCTCAACATACTTCTTATTTCACCATAAAAGACCGATTTTCACTACATTATGGCCTAATTCTATACTATAAGGCTTATTTCTCCATGTATATCATTTTCATCATAATAAACTAAATTCCTTTGCTTAATGTTTATTTCACCAAATAAACTCTTGGCCCAATAGGGTTGAATCCTTCATTATAATGCTCTTTTTTTTCCCCATAAAATTACTCAATTCTTTGCAGTAAGGCATGTTTCACCATGAAATCTATATTTGCGCCAATATAGGGCTTAAGTCCTTATCATAAGGCTCATTTCACCATTATATAAATCAGTTCTTCATTGTGAGGTTCATTTCACCACACAAGTACTGCTTTCACCATAATATGATTGAATCCTTATTGTAATTCTATTTACACCATACAAGTATCGTGTGCACCATAACATGTCTCAATTCATTGTTGTAAGACTTATTTCATAATAAAAGCACCATTATCACCATAAATGGGCTCAATTTTGTGTTGTAAAATCATTTCACCATAATATGACTAAATTAGTTGTTTTAAGGCTCGTTTCACCACATTGACATCATTGTTAACTATGCTCTATTCCTCAATGTAGGGCTTGTTTCACAAAATAGGACTTGGTTCCTCTATAAACTGCTCATTTTACAAAATTTTAGTTAAACAATATCATATGCATTTAAACATTTTGATAAAATTTGTGCTTTTTAATGAGATATACCTAAAAAATTTAATTAACTCAATTTTCAATACTTCTATTATATATATTAATAGATTTATTTTTCCTGTATGTCTTTGCAAATTATATAGTTCAAGTATATTATCAAAGTATTGTGAATATAATTTGAAAAAAGGTATTCTTCAATGTTGAGCATTAAAGTCAGTCATTCAAATTTATTTTATAGAAATTTGATGACAATTTTACACTTTGATGACATATGCCATTTAATTATTATTTCCTACACGCCTTAAAAAATTATGTACTTCAAGTCTAAATTTAAATACCAATTATATATGTTAATTAATCTATTTTCCAATGTATATTCCTATATTAAACAAATTTTAATTACATATATTATTATGTGTTTAATTATTTTTAATTCAATGTGGTATACTTCCATTATATATGTCAATTGATTCATTTTTTCCATGTGTTTTGATAAATTAAATAGATTAACATTTTTTTTTGCCAAGCAATTAAACATGCAATTGAAAGAAAAAACAATTACTCTTGAATGTTGAAAGTTAAAGTGCCTTATCCATTTTTGTTTTATTGACATTTCATCATAAAAGTACACTTCGTAAGTTTTTTAAAAAAAATTATTTTTGAACATCGTGCGTTAAAGTGTCATCTTTATCTTTGTTTTATTGATATTTGATGATAATAATACACTTAGAAAAATATACGCCAATTAATTTTTTTCTTTACAAGTCTTAAAAACTATTATTTATGTTAATTAATTTATTTTTTCCAAATGTCTTAATAAATTGCATAATATATTATAGTTTTCCCAAATCAAATATATTATTAAATTTATTTATTTTGATATACATTAAAAAGAAAAAGAAAAAAGAAACACTTCTACTTGACATGATTTTAATTTGACATTGCTTGACATTGGATTTCAACGTGGCATTGGAGATTGATTTCCTCTCATAGGATTTCAACTAGAAGAAATAATAAACAGCTAGACATTAACCGGTGAACCATAACATATTTCAAGCGGCAAACTTAGAGTGCATGTGCCAGGTTTAGCCAAGCTTTTTGGTGATTTTCTCCTTGCTTGTATTAAGTATTTTATGATATTACTTATTTTATTTTTAATTTTTTTCTAAAAGAATTATCTTATAAATGTAGATAATCTTCATGAAATATAATGAGAGTTTCTTATGGAATCTTTTAAATAAATTTTTATATATATAGTATTTTACCAAGCATCAAGTCTTTTATATTATCAAGAATTTTATAAATATTATTCATGCCACTGTATGTCTTTCTTTGTTAAGTTTATAATAAGTAAACATCTTAAAATATATATTGTAGTTGAAAAAAAAAAGAAAGATAAATCTAATATGAACGTAGATAAGAGAGAGGTTGACCGCCAATCGTGATCCGTCCCTGGTTTACAGTGACTTACCAGTTACCACCGTCATTGGATTCAAAAAAGGAAAAGGTTCCGGTACTTTTAAGTCAATTACCTTGCTTCCAAACCATGAGATTTGGAGTGCCGCCACTTAATTTTCTTTTTCCTCTTTCTGTTTTTTTTTCTATTTATATTATTTTGTAAGGTTCCTTAGTGTAGTAAGTAGTAACTCTGTCATATTTCCTAACGGCTGACCCAATAAAATGGGTCGCTGAGATATGGTGACATGTTTAGCCGTTCCATCTACGTCGATCTCAGGGACCCAACCCATGGAATTAATTTTTTTTTTAATTTCTTTTAGAATAATTACAGGATAAATGTTATCAGGTTCCTGAATTTAATTTGATAAAATATGTAATTAAGTATCTAAATTTTGAAATTAATTAATTAAATAATAAACTTTGAAATCAATTAATTTAATATATAAAATAATTTTTCATATATGTCAATAGTATTTTTGTTACATTGATTAAAAATACTATATAAGATAATAGTATTAGTCAATTTCGGAGAGGTATGATTGAAATATAAAAAATCTTTCAGGTATCAAATTGATTAATTTAATATTTAAATAAATATTAATCTATTTATTATTAATTAATTATCTTAGGAAGGGGAGAAGTTCAGACGCTGTCTCGTGAGTGCGATTTTCGGATGTCCAGACAATCAGATTTCGTTATGTTTTTATTCCCCCCTGCAATACACTTTTATTTTTTGTTGAGACAATTAAAAAAAAAAAAAAACGAACTATTAAATTCATATGCTGTCTTTCCTTTCTAAATTTATTGCTTTCTCTTTTTCCAACAAGAGTTCCTTTTAATTGTTAGATGAAAATGTTGATAAAATTACATATGTACCTATTTAGGGCCAATAAAAGAAACATTTTTAAATTTTACATATATTTAGTTCTCTATGAAATATGTAATTACCTCTTAAAAAAGATAAAATCGTTCACTTTTAGACTCGCATCTTGACAGGCCTATTAACAAACCTAGTTATATACTAATCTTATAAATCAGGTAGAAGGTTTCCTGTTTTCTTCTTCTCTCCTTCAATTTTTGTTAAAAAAGAAAAAAAACAAACCCGCTCTGTGTGATTGTCTACCCGAGAACCATGTGGAAACGCTTAGTGCATACTAGAAGCTTCGATTGTGGAGTTCTTAATCTCACATCGTCAGCAAATGTATGAATATATATTTTTAAAGTCTAAATGATGAAAATTCCATGTTAATTAATCATATTAAGTGTTTTGATATGAGCTTCTGCCTTTCTCCCTTTTCTCCACCGGTCTTTGGTAAAGGGCAAAAGGAGAAAAAATCAGGTGGAAGTAATTGTGAGGTCTAGACGAAGGTATTAATAAAAACGCGTATAAGGATATCTCATAAGAAAATGCTACGTTTGGGCTTTGCTTACCATGGAAAGGTACAAAGGATCAAATTCAATGCGACTTACGATGCTAGTACTCGTGATGTGTATTTGTCCTGGCGATAATGGTTCAGAAAGAGTGCAAGTAACAAGGACTGAAAAAAAACAAATAAAAATTATAAGATTACCATCTTCATATGTATATTAAAGATGTATTACAAGGATTCACATAAATATTATATTTCTAATATGCAATATAATGATGTATTTTAGCAAATTTTTAAAATTAACTATATCGCATAACAACATGAGATATAAGCCTGAATGTATATTACATAATAGTAATACGATACATATTGAATAATTAAACATGAGCATATAATATATAAAAAACCTCATATATTGCATGTAATTATATAATTATTTTTATTAAGTTATATTTATTTAATTTTTTTTAAATAATAGCTTAACATGAAATAGTGCATTTAACAAGAGTGAGGTGTGTTCGTGGTCAGGTAGCAAGAAAAAAGACGGCCAAAAATAAAAAAATTAAAAAGGTGTCAAATAGTTCAGGTCAACTGAGAACAGACAAAAAAAAAAACCTCGTGCATTGACATGAATTTGGTAGTCTTTGATTAACAAATGCGTTAGATGGAAGTGCATTACTTTTGGGTCGGTGACGTGGGTCCGGAGATAACCGGGACCTCTTTGATGTGCTCATTAATGGAGAAAGTCATTGCCGATATTGTATTTTCTTCTTCTTTTCTTTTTCTCGGCCGATATTGCCAATGTAGTTGGATTATCATATTGTCATAATTTATATTTGGATATTCACATATTGCAATTTGATGGTTAATTTATTTCATTTTAAAAATTATAAACAAATGAATCTAATAAGTTTCCAATATATGTTTTAACATTAAATTTTAATAATTTGACAACATAATGATTATCAGCTTTTCTTTTTTTTTGAGTAAAAATGCACTTAGGTCAATTTTCGTACATCTTTTAGATATTTGAACTTTTAAAAATTCCATTTTTATAGCTAATTAAAAATTTCATGCCCCTTTCACTTTTACTATTCTATTATTGTTTCTTGAAATAATTGGCATATACTAGGTAATGGATGAGTGGATAGTGTTTAAGAGTACAAAAAGTTTAATTATGTATGAAATTAGCCTTTTTAAAAGTTCATATATCTAATTATTCATTTCGTCAAAATTTAGGTATGAAAAGAGCCTTTTTCCCTAGATTATAAAATATATTTTTAGAGTATGACAATGTATTTGGTCATTCCACTAGATTTCGGTTGAAAACCTAACCCAGACTTTGTGTTTGTATGTTTTTAACGAATTTCCAAGATTAATTATATTTATTTATTGTTAAATCAATGTCTTATGAATGGCATAATTCTCGAATTGGGTTGTAATTGTAAATTATGGGAAAATTAGAAAATTTCAATATACATTTTATGTTAAGGAGGATAAGATAATTTTTTTTAATGGGCTATATTCATAAGTTATTTAACGGATTAATTTATAAATCATAATTGCACCATGAAAATGCTTTATATATCAATTACTATATTTTTTTTAATGGTTAGATTATTGACTAAATGGCCCTATTGATGGGCTTTAGAAGTTCCCATATATATATGAGTTAATTCTATAAACACATGACTTGTTTTTTAATCCAAAATTGTCAATGTTATTTAATAATTTTAGATAACACATGTCCGTATCTTATCAGTCTTAAAAAAATAATTTTAGATCTGCTTTTTCAATTTGTTTGGCTTTTTTTTAAAAAACATCTTATTAAATTTTATCTAGCAATATTTTTTATTGAATTAATCTTATTAAACCAATAAGACACTAACATGCATTCCTTTAAATATATTTAATAATATTGTTAATTTTGGATGAAACTCAGGTCATTTAATTATTAACACAAGCCATATATTTGCCAATAGGCTAAAATACATATGAGGTTTTTGTAATTAACCCTAAATATATGAACAACTTTTGATAGTATTGTCGTTGACAGTCACTTTAATATAAATAAACCTTATTACTTAATAGAAACGACCTTATAAAATTAAAGCAAAGCCAAAAGTAAAAGAGGGAATCTTAGGGATCGTGAATTTTTTTTTTTTGACTTTTTAGTGAAAATGTAGTTTAATACCTAAAACTCAAGAAGAGGGGTTAAGGGAGGGGGGTTAGTGTGAATTGGGTTTTAGAACTTTTTTATCCCTATTATAATTCGAAGGCTAAACTATGCAATTTAACAAATAAACAACAACAATAAGTAAATTGCATTAAAGTAAAAGATAAGGGATAGATAAATCAAGTTCAGACTAACGTGGAGTTCAATTTAGCCATAGTCTCTACAGGTTCACAATTGCCTCCCAATAGATGACTTCACAATCACTTTATTCAAGACAAAAAGATTACTCAGGAACTACACCACAAACCACAACCCCTAAATCACACATGAATAATTCTCACAAGAGTTATGCCTTTTATAATAAGTTTCCTGTTACACTAAACACAACTCAAACACTTTGCGATAATTCTCAAGTATACTAGAGTAGTGCGTTACAAAGATTTGCAAGTAAAATTGCAAATGGCATTACTCAAAACTCTAACTCACAAAGCAAATGAAGTACGAATGAGGATTCTAGCAAGAGAGAGGAACGAAGGAATATTATAACTTTAATGACTCAACTTTCTTATAATCTTCTAGACGTATTCTATTTATAGTTTCTTCAAATAATTGGCCATCGGACAACCAATATTTCTTCCCTTATAGATTCATCAAAAAGAAAAATGTACTTAAAGCCATATGAAGGAAAATAGATATGAAACATGCATGAAAATCAACTATCATCTAGATGCTACAGGCTCAGTATCCGGATGCTACATAGCAGTAGCAACCATTTTTCTAAGAAAAAAAATATCATGCTCAAATTCACACAAACAAATGGTCAAGCACTTAAAGCATGTTCATATTGTCATTTCAAACATGCAAGATCATTCTAAACTCTAACACTTCAACATATAGCAAATTTGTACATAAATGATCAAACAAGCTTGGCATTTACTCTAGGATGCACAAAATTGTCTAAAAGTACCAAAAAGTATCTATATCCTTTCAAACAAGTCTAATATGTTTCCCTCGGCATGAAAAAACATGTTTTAGTTGTGACATCCAAGATAATTCAATTTTAGGAGTTCAAGACCATATTTAACACATATTAGCTTAAATGAACCCAAGCATAAGCCACAAGCAATTATCATCATTCATTTAACAAAGCATATCAACAAGCTTTAAGAGCATAAAAAAGCATAAGAACACAAAGCATATATTAAGGAATGCTCGTACCATATTTGTTGCACTTGTAATGCCTTAGAGTTACCTACAAAATCAAAATTTATCTTTTTGGTACCCATTTGTACTTGGATTCATTTTTGGTAGTGGCAACAAGGATTTGTCCGTTAGGAACCCACACCACCTTGGTTTTATGATTCAAATGCATATTATTCCTAACTATACAATTATGCACAATATGATTAACTTTACCACGATAGTTGCAAGTTCCATGTGTAGCTGTTATAGAGCTACCGATATAGGACTTGCAATTATTGTTTCCATTATAGCTAATTCCATACTTATTTGAATCACACTTTTAATATCCAAGAAGTGTATTCTCTCACTGAGTTTGGCTATAATTGCCTTTGAATCATTCAACCTAGTTTTCAAAATATCATTTTCATTTCTAAGTTCTTCAAACTCTATTAAGCACCCATCATTTCATATATTGTCCTCATTATCTCCTTATAGAGTTTTATTCTCTATATCAAGAAAATCATTCTTAACTTTGAGCTTTTCATTCAAGTTGATAAATTCATCATTTTTATTTTTCAACTTCTCATTTTCTAACTTTATATGTCATGTCCTAAAGGGTACCTTAAACGTGGCAGTCCACCACATACAGTATTAAAACTTAAGAATGACTTTCCGAAATCATGCAAAAGTTTTCAACACCATATGTAAGGCGTCTATCACAACAATAGGAGACATCGGTGGGATATATAGTTCGAGATAATAAATACAACATACAAGAATCTAGATAATCATCCAATTTAACATTAAGAGAACATAATCCTTACATCATCTTAGGGGTTTTTCCCTTATAATTCTCCAAACAATCATAATATCAACTTAATCTTTCTTACAACAAAACAATACTAACACCAAAAGACATTAAAGGACAATTAACCTAAGATCTTCAAAAGATTTCCAGAAGCTCCTCAAAACATAATCCCACTCGAATATATGAAGTCCTCGGGCATAAAAGATGTTGGACCTGATACAACAAAGGTCTATCGAAGTATAAGCATATCTAGCTTAGTGAAAGTATTCCTAAATCAACGTACTTGTATAAATAATTTTAAACAAGTTATTAAACAAGCATATAAATGCATCAAGCAAGTAATCAAGCAATACATATGATCTACCGAAAATCATATGTTTGAATGGATTTACCCCTCTATTCAGGGTTAGGTATTTCAGGCTCTTTAAAACCCATCTTTAAAATCTAACTCATGTAGTTTATTTCAGGCGCCTACTTGCCCATCTTAAAGTAGTTCTTTCAGGCTTCTAATCGCCCATCTCACAGATTTATGGCTCCTGCAAACCCGGCTACTATACTCTTGTCCCATCGAGTATAGCAGCTCATGCAATGAAACTAACTACGTGATATGCATGAATTAATTAATATAACTCATAGTATATGATTAGAGTAATTTAAAGGTGATCACAGAATTTGCATTCACTCCAACAGAATAATAGTAAAACATAAGTTAATTAACAACGATTCATGCCTCGGTATGCTTAGCATTCTTTTAACCAATATTATCATATATAATTCATTTTCATCTTTTCCTACTTCTAGTGCCTCTAGCTACAAGCACAACTGTCACGCCCCAACGGGTACCCTAAACGTGACAGTCCGCCACACTCAATATTAAAGCTTAAGTATAACAACCTTAGTCATTCCCAAAAGCTTTTATATTAAGTGTAAGGCTTACTTTCACAATTTTGGAGGACCATATATGGAATAATGAAGCTTAAGGAGATATAAAAACATATTAAGAAAAGAGGATTCACAATGAATATTTGTTCATAGCAAAGACTGTGCATACTTAGGAACAATTCCCTAAATTACTAAGCTATTATATAAATAATTGCATGCTAATACTATGATATACTTTATCCATAGTTCTAATATTCAAAAGGGATTACCTGCCCACATGGTCCACGTGGCCTTAGCCATAAATACGGAAACTGCAAAAGGTAGCTATCGGGGTATAAGCTAATAGGCTTAGTGAGAAACTATTTTCATAAATAAACTTCTTGTAACAAGATTCAAACAAGTTGGTTAATACACATATGTAATGCATCAAACACGTGGGCAAACAATCATATAGCTTTCGGGAACTATATGTTGAATGGATTTACGCCCTCCATTCGGGGTTTGGTGATACTCAAAACAAGTAGTTTTAACAATAGAAAATTTAAGCTTGCGAGCACACATCGCCAAGCATTCAATAAAAACTTTTATACTTGCGAGCACTCATCGCCAAGTATTCCGAACCTACTTGATTGACCTTGCTTTCGGATCAACGCCAAGATATTCCATTAAGCCCCAAGCAATCGCTTTCGGATCTTCCGCCAAGTGTTGCTTTCGACATGAGCCTACTATCCTTCTCACCCAAGGATAATATCCCAACCATGTAATGTGACTCACTTCGTGGTATGCATGAGTTCATTAATTTATAAAATCATAACATAATTATTTTCAACTTTATGGCGATCAAGGAATTTGACACAAATCAATATTATACTAAAACAATCACTTAGAACAATTCGGCTTCGATATTCTTAGAACTCTTTCAAGGAATTATTTTACATGCATATCGGTTTATCTTTTCCTAACTCTAGTGCAACTAATTTACAAGCACAACAAGTGTAGCATTTAATGGAAATAAACTCACGATGCCATTGTCATCTATTCCTCTAAGCGGATGAGTCGTTCACACACTCCACTTAATCGTAATAGTCCTCGGGGGTAAAGGAATCCTTCCTCGGGGTTACCTAACCAAAGAGAATACCCACAATGAGTTTTTCTTGAAGATCTTCTTGAATTTTGACAAAACAATGTCAAAGAACGTTAAAGTTCGTATGGAAGAATGTTCCAACTTAAAATGGCCATAACTTGGTCATTTTAACTCGGAATCACGCATATAATATACCGATTTCTATCTACTCGAAAAGATCTACCCATTTCTAAAATTATTTCCCACAAACAAAGCCATATAGGCTCCGAAAAAGTGACGACAGAGTTCACCACGGATTTTCCAAGTAAAATCAACTTTGGTTTAAGAAATCAAAATTTGTTTGATAAATACTTAGTTATCTATATAGTTGGAAAAATTCTCTTTTTATAACTATATAACTCATATTTAAGCATGCTCAAGTGTTTTGTTGTCCAAATTATTTTTCTTAAGTAAAACAATGTCGGGTTGAAGCTTTTCAGAAATTGTTTTCGTGAATTTCTTTGAAATGAATACCTTGTTTTCTTTATTTTCTAAAAACGTTTTATGTTGGTTTTATTTGTCTTTTCTAAGTGACTTTTTGAAAATAAAATTTTCTACTTTCTAAGTTACACTAATAATATTTTTGAAGTTTTTCTAGAAAATATGCTTTTCCTTATTTTCTTGTGTAAATTCCTTTGTTTACTTGCTTTGGCAAAAATCTTTACTTGATATTTCTCATTCTTCTTCTCATGTCTCCCATTTCCAAAAACAATTACCCATGCATGAAAATTTGATTTCCTTATAAAAACAAAGTGGAACAATTAAGGACTTTTTGTAGAAAAACTAATTTCTATAATCTTATTAACTTTTTCTTGTAACTTGAAAAGTGAAAATTTTATTCTTTTCGAACCATAAATTTTCTTTGCCTATTTGCAAGGTCTTTACTTAAAAATTTCCTTAGTCATCCATCTTATTTTCTTTCTTTATGAAAAGAACCATTTTTGTCAACAAAATATTTTCTTTTGAAAAGCAAAGTAGAGTAACAAAGATTTAACTAGCTTTTAAGTAAAAATAGTTTCTAAATTCATAGTGAATTCTTTTTGTAACTTGAAAAAGGAAGGAGTTTATTTTTGTTATCTTATATTTTTATGTTTCACATAAACTTGTTCCTAAGTGACAAAAAGTCTTCTTTTATTTCATTATCTTTAGAAAATAAAACTTTTGGACAACATTCTAAATGAACATGATTATGAGAATAATAATAAACAAGTAATATAAAGCATAAATAATAAAATCAAGTATTGGAGTCTTAGCTTTTTCAAGACTCCCGGGACTAAGAAATAAACTAGTCCCATAAAGAAACAAAATGAAGGAAAGAAAAGCTTGTTTTGACTTGATGGGGACAAGTCTAAGACTAGAGACTAGTCTTAATAACAACTTGGAATAAATAAATAAATAATTTGCAATGGAAAAGTAAATAAATTGCTTTGCATGAAATAAACAAATTGCAAGTGAGCTTATATGCTCTAAAGAATATGTATATGGTTATCTAGATATAGTAGATAGTTATGAACATAAAAGAGACATAATGAACATAAGAAAAACATAATGAATATATAAAGGAAACATGAACATAAAGGAATTGTGGTTATGAACAAAAACAAAGTATGAACCTATTGTTGCTTTCTTAACCTTCATGGTTTTAGAAAACATACACTAAGCTCATACTAAGTAGATGAACATGGAGACTTCTTGAAGAACTTTTACCTAAAGAAGATGAGCTTAAAGAGAACTTCTTGAAGAGCTTCTTGGAGAGAAATTCTAGAGAGATTTTGAGAGAGTAATTTTAGTGTAGAAGTGGTGTGAAAGAAGTGAAGGTATGAGGGGGTATTTATAGGATTTTTGAGGAGTGATTTTTGTGTGATTTAAATAAATGCAAAATTGGAACAAATTGAGGGCAAGAGAGAGGGGGGGCGCCGGCCATTGCATGGGGGAGGGGATTTGTTTTATTTTTTTGACTTTTTGGAAAGATAAAAGATGTAATTTGTAAGATAGATGTGATATAAAGTTATGGGAAAGGTAAAAAGTTAGGATTATAGGTTATGTAGAGTGTAAGAGTAGGTGTAAGAAAAAGTAGAGATAAAAGAATAGTGTAGAATAGTAATGAATAGTATAATGTAAAGTAGATATGACAATTAAAGTACCGGTAGTAAGAAAATACGCGTATAATAGCTATATCTGTTATTTTTACTTACCGAAAAATTATGAAATTGATATTTTTGGAAAACTTATATTTTTATGAGTCTAACGGTATGTTCGGAATATTTTTACTATTCCGGGCTTCCGGACACGTTTTTCGAGAACTGTGTCCGATCGGGTTCGAAAGACACCCGAATTTCGCGAAACTGAAACTTTTATGAAACCTATGATTATTACGAACTATTTTAGCTAATTACCCCAACTTCGTTTTTCCGGGCCAAAGAAAACGGCAATGCCGGATTTAGATGGATACGGTCAACTAGGGTTCCGTTGACCTTTAGGGTTTCGTTTGACTTCCGGTTAGGGTTTTATGCTAAACCGATTCCGAAAATTTAGGGGTTTACAACAACCAAGTACGAAAAAGGTAGGAAATAAACTCACTTGGCCATGAGGATATATCTTTCTTACAGATGAGTCGATCGGTAAATCCACTAATCAAAATAATCCTTCAGGTATGAATATTCCTCCTCGGGATCACCTAATCAAGAAGAATACCCATAATAAGTATTTATTATTGATTCTATGGTACTTATAAAAAACTATGTCATAAGATCATTAAAATTCGCATAGAAGGTAATTCCAACTTAAAATGGCCATAACTTGGTCATTTTAACTCGGAATTACGCAAATAATATACCGTTTTCTACCTACTTGAAAAGATCTATCCATTTCTAAGGTTATTTTTATTATAAAAAGCCATTTGGGTTGCAAACTACTATGGTACAGAATAGTTACGATTTTTATAGTTCACAAAATATGATTTTTCTAAACTTCACTTTACTTAAAAATCCTTAAGAAAAATATAAGGATATATATATAGTTGAAAAATACTTTGAACATATATTTGTATTCATATTGTATGTATGATTTTTATAGTGTTGTCTCAATATTGATATTTCATAAACAATTTGTCTTTTAAGGGTTTTAAAAGATAAAACTTTTGAAAATTTCTCCTTTTGAATTGCTAGAAGGAAAACTAAAATATATTTGAGTTGTTATGAGTGAGTGTTTTTCCTATTATAATTCCATTTCCTATCTTTTCAAAGAAAATTAATTCTTCAAAAATTTGATTCTTTAAGTTATCTACTAACTTTATTTCTAGTGATTGAAAAATAAGCTTTTCAAAATATTCCTTAAGTTTTTGGTGTGGTCAAATATTTGAAGTGGTGTTAAATGTATGTTTTCCTCTCATTTTTATATCATTTTTCTTCTTTAGAAAATAAGTGTACCTTTAAAACTTTTACTTTCTTGGCAAATTTTATTTTTCTAAGTTGGTTTCCAAATAGTGAGTTGATTTTTATTTTGGTTTGAAAGACTTGTTTTATTCTTAATATTTGTTAAATGGCAGAATAATTCCCTTAGCAAGTTTATAAGAAAAGCTTTCTTAATAAAGAATTGTTAACATTAGAACTCAGCAAAAATTTCATTTTAATTTTAAAAAGAGAATAACAATATTTTAAGTTTTGGAGAAACTTTCTTAGTATGTGATTTTCAAAGTCTATAATGAATCTATTTAAGTCTTATAAAAGATATGGTTGATTCGAAGTCTTTAGTTCAAGGCTAAAAATTCTATCTTTATGGAGTATTTGGTTTTTATTTATAAAAGAAATGAGTTCCTTTTATTTGAAGAAATCTTGGGCACTAATATTTTAAAACTCATGATTAACTTACTTAAGCTTTTGAAAAAGAATTTATTAAAAACAATATTTAGACTTTTTGTTGAAAAATCCTTTGTTAAGAAATCTAGTTCACTTTTCCTTTGTTTAAGAAAGAGTCCATTTTTATTTTTATTTAAGACAACAACATTCTAATCATGCATGAATATGATTAAGTAGTAATGTAAAAGTAAATATAATACATAGTAAGATAGAAAGAAATATTTGTAAGTAAATAAACATAATAGAATAGTCAAGCATTGGGAATCTTAGCTCCATCAAGGTATGCCGAGCATGTATTGGGAGCCTTAGCTTCATCAAGGCAACCCGAGACTAAGAATAGACTAGTCCTAAAAGAAAAAAAAGAAAAGAAAGAAAATGGTTTTGACTTGATATGGACAAGTCTAAGACTAGAAAGACTAGTCTTTATAAATTGCATAAAACAAGTAAATAAATTGCAAGACATGAAAATAAATAAATAACAAATGAGCTTATATGCTCTAAATAAATATATATACATAGTATACATAATACTATATAGAAGTTAGATTAGAGCAAAATTATAATAACAACATAATAACATAATGTAAAATAGGAACATGAATAAAAACAAAACATGAACATATTGTTGCTTCTTTAACCCATATGAGCCTAAGAAACATACACAAAGCTCATACTAAGTTGTATGAACATGATAAAAAAAATAAGTAAGATTTTACCTAAGGTTAAATGGAGGATTTGAAAAGAGATGAATGAGTAGTGTGTTTTTGTTACTTTTCTTGAAGAGTAGAAATTGGTAGAGAGTGTTTTGAGAGAGATTTGTTAGAGAGAGATTTTGAGAGGCAATTTTGGTAGATTTTTGTTATATAAAATGAAGTGTGAAAGAATGAAGGAGGAAGGGGGTATTTATAGAATTTTTAGATTGAATTTTTGATGTGATAAAAAAAATTGAAAAGAAATTAATGTAGAGAAAGAGAGAGTGAGGCCGACGCATATATGAGAGAGAGAGAGGATATTTTTATTTGCTTTGTAATTTTTGTATAGAAAAGAAATAATGTGTAAGGTTTGATGTGAATAAAGTTGTATTGGAAATGTAAAAAGTAAGAAAATAGGTATGTAGGTAGTAAGAAATAGGTATAAGAAAAAGTAGAGATAGTGAAATAGTAATTGTAAACCCCAGTAATCTCAGTAGTTAAGAAAACCCCAGAAGTTGAAAAGCGAAACCTTAATCCAGTCCAGTTTAAGTCTAGTAAGAGAAGCCTAGGAATCTTAAATCCGGCTTTCCTTCGATTTCATAATAAAAGAAGTTTTATAAAGTAAATGAATATGCATTATCATTCTAAAGTATATTTTAGACCTTTGAAAGTTTTAAATTCGAGAATTTTTCAATTCCGGGCCTTCCCGAGCTCAATTATGAAAAAGCGTGCCCCAGGACCACGAACTTAGAAAAATGTTCCGGAATATTCATTAGAACCGTAATTTTATAAGGATTTCAAAAATATCAATTTTATAATTTTTCGGGCTATAAAAATTACAGTTATAGCCTTTTCCCATGTTTTCGTTACAACCGGTAAAGTAGATGTCTTGTCTACTATTCACAAGTACAACTTATACTACACACTACCCATACCCTATTCTTACATCCTTACAACTACTCATTTCAATTTTCTTTCCCAAGAATTTTTGTAACCTAAGTAATTATTACATTTATTACATTTTAATTACATAAATGGCAGATTTAACAAATTTCAAACACACACACACACACCCTTAAGGCCGGTGCCGCCACCCCCCACCCCCTCTCATTTGATTTGTTTTTACTATTTTTATTCATTAACAAACCCTAAATTATTCATATATAAACACCTTTTTCTCTCCCTCTCCTCATTTTTCACTTGTTCAATTTTTTCTAAAAGAGAAAACCCTCTCTTTCCTTCCTTATTGTTGCCGTGAGCCCCCCCTCTCACACTCACACACACAAGCTCAAATCCTATTCATTTCTACCTCTAATCCCCATTGGTATGTTGATTTCAAGCCTTATTCCTCCCAAATCTTGTAATGGCAAAGCTATTCTTGTGTGTTTTTCCATTTAATCCCAATGATCAAATGCTAGGGACATGAAAACACTTGTACAAGAATAACAAACCATCACAAGAAGTGGATCTAGAGTTTAAATGAGTTTTTGTTGAAGATAGTGTTGTGTTCATGCATGTAAAGTAGGGATCATGCATAGATATTCATGTTCATGCCATGAAACTCATGAATCATGCATGATATTTAGTAGATCTAGTGTTTAGACATTCACATCTTCATCTACATTTATGTTCATATGGTTATTTTAATTTTCATGCATGGATGATCATAAAAATGTAGCCTTGCCTATGTATAGATATGTTAGATGGTAGATCTTCATGTATAGAAGACAAGAAACTTGAAAAAGAAAATATTTTGTTGGAAAAGCTTAGTTGGAAATTCGGATGATTTTGAAACCCTATGTTAAAAACCACTAAAACCACTTTAAAACTCATATTTTTCATAAAAAATGGAAGGTATATGTGATAGATGCCCTTAAGGAATGATTTTCATAAGTTTAGATGAGTTTAGGCATGAGAAAAATGTAAGACAAGTAGTGGAGTTAGGATGAAAAATATTGAGATAGTAAATTATAGTCAAATTCGTATTTTTGGATGATGCCCACATAAACACTTAGTATCCAAGCTTAGATGGCATGTTTTATGAGTCAAATGGAGTCCTTAGGTAATGGATATATTGAAGCTTCAATTTTTGATGCATTAAACAAGTTTTCTCATAAAGAAAATGCAAGAAAATGGAATTTACAAAATTCGGATTTTTATAAGTAGCTTGTTCAAAAACATAGTTACCCAATGAAAAATGTGGATTTTTATGCATAAATGAAGGCCATGATTAGTATAGATATTGGGAACTTATTTTTAGTTGGATAACAAGCTAATTTCAAGAAGAAAATTTTGAAAACCCTAGGGAATGTAAGGTTGGAAATAATAGCTTTTTATAAGTAGTCATTAAGGAATTTCTTAATAATTAGGAGATCATAAAAGTCCATCATCAAAGATCATCAAGACCATGCATATATTGAGTTCATTGCATGATATTCATGTTAGTAATTCATTCATGTACCATCTATACATGAATCATCAACTAGGAACATTTTTATCAAATGCAAAACAATATTTCGGAATCGGAGAATTTACGGAACAGATCTGATCCCACTGTTCCGTGACCTTAATGTTTTCAAAATTTTAAAATAATATTATAAATAGATAGATCTTTCGAAGTAGATAGAGATCGATATAAAATTTGTGAAATTCCGAGTTAAAATGACCAAGTTATGGCCATTTTAAGTTGGAACTTTCGCAAATAACGCGAATTCCGAATTCATCTAGTTTAGATGCATAGCTTAGAATAGTTAAATGATGAGATTCTTATTAGGATTATTCTTATTTGGTAGGTGATCCCGAGCAGGATGACACCTTACCACCCGATTACTATTACTAAAAGACCGGCGAACCATGGCTGAGTGAGTACTACTTCCACTCTCAATTAATGTTTGTGATTGTCTTGTTAGTGGCACTAGTGGTGTAGGCAAAGATAAAAATGGATATGTGTGATGGGGTATATGGGAATTATATATTTGTCTGCTGTTGATGTGTGAAATGGAACTTAAGAATTATCGAAACCGGGTGTTAAGCTATTGATTGATTAGCTAGCATTTTATATTGATTGTCTACGGATAATTGTTGGTCACCTAAAAGAATTGAATTAATATATATATTGACCTCAATTATAATTGGACTCATTCATATCACGACGGGGATGGAGCATTAACATTGGTTGGTTTTTCGTGATCCATAAAACGAATATGTTGGTTAATCGTGATCCATAAAACGAATTATTGTTCAGTTGACCGTGAGCTTAAACGGCATCGTACCACAAGATTCATTAATCTGCTAACCCGGGATGGAGGGCGTAAGTCCATCCACATATGATTTCCGGCTGGTCATATGTTTGTTGAACTCATTTGTCTAATGCATACATTTGTGTGAATAATCACTTGTTTGAATGAATTGTATTAATTGTGATATGGAAGTTCTTACTCACTAAGCTAGTTAGCTTACGCCCCCATAGCTTTTATTTGTTGCAGCACGAGTTCATTTGGCTTAGGCCGAGGCAAGCCACAGCTCAGGTATCGGAGATAGGAGTTTCCCATAGAAGTTTACTTCGCTTTTGTTTAGACTTCCGTTGGAAACTAAAGGACTCTAGATGACTGTAATGGACTTGATATTATTTTGCGGGGGAATGCCCCTTAGATTTTGTAAAGTATAAATATGTGTTTTGGTTTATTATCTAAGGCTAATGAATGCCACATTAAACTTCTTAACTCTATCGATTGGGTATTCTATTGTCGTAAAGGGACGCTTTACATCTATACAAGACTCCCGAAGGGCTCGGATAGAAATTCTAGTCTTTTATAGTATGTGGTGGGCTGTTACGTTTAGGATACCCTATGGGGCGTGACAGTAATGAATAGTAGCAATAGTACTATGAATAGTAGACTAGACATATAAAATACCGGTAGTAATAGAAATACGTATAAACGAGTTATATCTGTTATTTTTAGTTACCGAAAAATTCTAAAACTGATATTTTTGAAATCCTTGTTTAATTACGTGTCTTTTGCTGTTATTGAAATATTGTTATTGTTTTGAGCTCCGGGACACGCTTTTCAAGAACTGATCTCGTTTGAGTCCGAAGGACACTCGAAATTCGCGAATATGATATTTTTATGTTATCCTATATTATTACGAACTATTATAAGCCATTAAATCAATTTCGTTTTCTAGGGTTTGAGAACGCGAGATTGCTAGAGTTGAAATTATTTGATTGTCTTGATCTTTGTTGACTTTTGAAACTCCGTTTTGACTAGGTTTAGGGTTAAATCCAACTTTACCTTAAAAATTGAGGGGTTTATATCAGGGATCGGATAGGTGGTCCTTCTCATGTTTGGGTTTTTGAATTGAACGATTATTGAACTTTCTCTTTTTGTTTTTGAAGATTCTCTTATGAAACCTTGTCATCGAAATTGCTTAAGGTTCGGGTTTAACTTGGATCAGACTTTAGGGTTTCGATTCGGTATTCCAAAAACCATTCTCGAAAAATTCGGGGGTTTACAACCTACCTCCCTTAAAGCAAGTTTTGTCCTCAAAACTTGGCTCGTAATCTTGCTCATGATGCATACCCGATCTCTTCAAAGAGTTTAATATTCCTCTAATGGAATTTGCTCTTAATGTCCTTATGATTCCCAATTTTAATCTCAAGAACTTCATCACTTCTAATCCGTCCAACTCCTTATCGGCCCTTGGCTTTTCCTTTCTTTCAGCTTAGAGCATTGGTTACTGTATTCATTTTCTTTCACATAAAAGCTTATTCCAGGATTACGGTCTTTTATATACTCTTAACCATTTCTTCTAACACGTGTTTAGTTCCTTTAACATGAATGAGCGCTCAGGGTTCAGGTGACCAATATAAATTCCTTGTCCTTGATTATTCAGATATCATTTCCAAAAAGTAAATTTTACCATGATTAACACTATATCATGCTATCGAGAAATTTTGCTTTTGTGATCTCAATTATCAAGCAACGTAAGCAATTACACACTCGAGACCATTTCCTGATGTGTTCTCATGCATTGTCTAGGACTCTTTTTAACCTTGGCAACATTACCATTTTTGCGAAGATAACTTGTTACTTTAGTCCTTGAAAATTTCATTCCCTTTTTCATCCGGTTATGCAATTCCTTATTTGCTCCTGGGTTATCCGAGCACTTTGTTATTGATGATAACTCTATTGAACTTGCCATAGCTTATGCATAAACTCATGTATCCATTCTTTTCCTTTATAAAGAGTACCGGGCTTCTCAAGGTGAGACACTTAGCCTATCCATTTCTTAGCCCAAAACTCTTGTAGTTACTTCCTTAGCTTTTTCTCAACTTGATAGGTGTGATATGGTATGGTGTTTAATCATGGGCTCGGTATTCCTCACCAAGCCAATTCTCAAAATCGACCTCTCACTTGGGAGGCGATCCAGGTAACTCATCTTGGAAAACTTTTAGAGAAACTCGTTGACAATGGGGATGTTGTCTAGATTAGGTTTCTCCCTTTTTACTCTCATTTTTAAACCTAGCTTCCAAGTCCTCATTATCATTCTTTTACCAACTCGACTGAACTCAGTTTATATTTCCTTAGACTTATAAATCCATCTACGGATGTTTCTTTCCATCTCTGTTCCATAATCGTTATTTTCTCACTTAGGTAGTCAATCGTATTCTCATCGGAAGATAATCCAACTTGTTCTTTGTGGCCACTTCATATTTATTTAATTCCAATATTATAAGGTCTGCCGAGAGGAAGCATCCTTGAATTTTTCCAGGGGAACAAGCTTTTAAAATTTTCCTTATTGTCCCTACTTATGGGATTCTTTATTTCTCTTTTAGGGGTTTTACTCAATCATCCAATTATCATTCATTGATCTATATGCATTTATGAAACTAAACAAAACACTTGATTTAGGGTTAACACTGACCTGTGGTCGGGTCATAGCCGTAGTTGTCCTCTTCCTCAAGGGCAGCTAACCCCATGTCTCCATCATCTATCTCCCTACGTCTCCATTGAGCTTCCAAGCTGTAGACCCTCATTCCATGCATAGAAGTCCCAGCATGACTTCCATTTCGATTTCCAGTCCTCATTCTTGTTGAAGTGGGTCCTCTAGATGTCCAGCTAATCCGATGGTGGCATTCTTTGTAAATCCCCGAATTTTTGGATCCGAATTAAAAGCTTAAACCCTAATCGGAAGTCAACCGGATTTTCAGAGTCAACCAAACCCTAGTTTACCGTAACCGCTTAAGTTCGACATTACCGTTTTCTCAAGCCCTAGAAAACGAAGTTGGAAAAGTTAGCTATAATAGTTCGTAATAACTATAGGTTATATAAAAATATCAGATTGAAGGAATTCGAGTGTCCTTTGAACCCAATCGGACATAGTTCTTGAAAAACGTGTCCGGAAGCTCGGAATAGGAAAAATATTCCGAATATACCGTTAGACTCATAAAAATATAAGATTTCCAAAAATATCAATTTCGTAATTTTTCGGTAGCTAAAAATATCAGATATCGCTTTTATACGTGTATTTTCTTACTACCAACATTAAATTATCATGTCTACTTTTACATTACACTATTTTCTACTATTCTACGCTATTAACCTATCTCTACTTTTTCTTACAACCTACTCTTACAAACCATACACCTATTTCTTACACATTTTCATTTCCAATACAATTTCACATATTTCATTTCTTACTTTTAATTAACAAAATAAAAAAATAAATAAATTTCTCCTCCCCCAATAACCAAAATTGTGCTGGCCTCACCCCCTCCATGCCTCAATTTGTTTTATTTTTCATTTATTTAATTAACACAAATTATCTCCCACATTTTCCTATAAATACCCCCTCATACCTTCACTTCTTTCACGCCACTTCTTCTCTAAAGTTACTATACCAAAATCTCTCTCAAAATCTCTCAAGAATTCACTGAAGAAGTTCTTCCTAGTTTAGCTTCTTTTAGGTAAAAATTTCTCCAAGTTTTCTTTATGTTCATCTACTTAGTATGAGCTTAGTGTGTGCTTTCTGAAACCATAAAGGTTAAGAAAGCAACAATAGGTTCATACTTTGTTTTTGTTCATTTTCCTCTATGTTCTTTTATGTTTCCTTTATGTTTATTACTATCTAATATATCTGTATAACTATATATATTATTTAGAGCATATAAGCTCATTGTCTTGCAATTTATTTACCTTTCATGCAATTTATTTACTTCATTTCAATTTATTTATTTCAAGTTGTTTTTAAGACTAGTCATTCTAGTCTTAGACTTGTCCTCATCAAGTCAAAACATTTTCTTTTCTTTTCGGGACTAGTCTTTTCTTAGTCCCGAGGT
The DNA here is from genome assembly GCA_024138025.1 of Combretum micranthum. Classification (NCBI taxonomy): domain Eukaryota; kingdom Viridiplantae; phylum Streptophyta; class Magnoliopsida; order Myrtales; family Combretaceae; genus Combretum; species Combretum micranthum. The sequence goes on from JAMXBD010000265.1 coordinate 343,973, forward strand.
ACCTTGATGAAGCTAAGATCCCAATACTTGATTTACTTTCTTATTTGCTTAATCTTTCAAGTTATTATGTTCCTTTATATTTCTATAGTTTATGATTCATATTCATGCATGAACATAATGTTTTTGTCTCAATATATGAGGAAGTGTTTTCATAAACTAAAGGTTCTTGTTGAATAAAAGTAGGAAATAGATTTCTTAAAAACATATGAACATATTTAGAAATGATTTTTCTTAAAATAAACAAAAGGTTTAATAAAACTTATTTTCATCAAGTAATAGAAACTCTTTTAAGAATCATCACAAGAAACAAGAATATCATTTTATTACTCTTAAAATTGTTGGAATCTAAGTTTAGAAAACAAAACCACTCCTTAGGAAATTAAAGTAGTTGCAAGAAATTAATTTTAGAAAAAGAAATATTCATCTCAAATAAACCAAGAATCCTTTCAAAAGTAAAATAAATATTCCAATAAAATCTCAAGTTCAAAGTCTTTTTAAACCTTACTTTTCATAAGTTAAGACAACTTCATTTACTTCATACATTGGTTATGAGTCATTACATATATGTATATACCTTTCACAAGTTTACTAAATACTTGAAATATTTATCTTTTCAAATAAGCTTTATTTACAAGAAGGAAAAAACAAGTCTTCGCAAATTCGTGGCAAATCTGGTCGCTGTCTTTTCAGAACTCAAATGACATAGTTTGATGAAAATAACCTTAGAAATGTGTATATCTTTTCGAGTAGGTAGAAAACGATATATTATACGCGAAATTCCGAGTTAAAATGAGCAAGTTATGGCCATTTTAAGTTGGAATTTCCCCTTATACGATTTTACCGCGATTTTAAGAGAAGTTTAAGATCTTCAAGAATAGAAGTTTCATGAAAGACTCATTTTGGGAATTTCATCTTTTTTAGGTGACGAGGGACCCGAGATCATCTATCCAGAGGACTATTTCGATTAGACCTACCGATTATGGAGTGAGTTAATTCTTTTCCTAAGTTATATTTCCTTGTTTGTGCTTGTAATTAGTGGCACTAGAAATTTAGGAAAAGACAAATGAACAAATGTTATGAAATAATTGTCGAATGAAAATTAAGTATATCGAAAGACAATATGTTAAATAAAAGTGTGACTCTTGTATTGATATGATGAAATTATGGTTAATCACCTTTAACATGAATTCAACTTAAATGGTTAAATGTTTAATTGTAATTTATTCATGCATATCATACTTATGAGTCACATTTATTTCACTACTATTCTTTGTGTGGGGAAACGAGAAAGTGGTAATGGTGGCTAGTAGGAGCCGGTAAGTCTACATGGGCTAGTAGAAGCCAGGAAGTCTACAGGGCAAGCAGGAGCCGGCAAATCTACAAATATTGATGGTCGTATGGGCCTGTAACCACCCAACCCTTGTCATGGAGGGCGTTAAATCCATGCTGCACTTGATTTCCGGTTAATCTTGTGTATTTGGTTGATCATGTGATTGGTGCATTTCATATGCTTGAATTAAATAACTTGGATGTCATATGGAGATGTTATATAATTAGGAATTATCTCACTAAGCTAGATTTGCTTATACCCTTATAGTTTTCTATTACAGTATGATTATCTATGGTTGGCCCCGAGGAGCCCAGTGTGCCAGGTATGAGCTTATGCTACTAGGAGTTTTTGGAGGAAGTTTATGTATTTTTAGTTTTGAACATAGACTTCTAGGAAAAATATCTATAGTAGACTTATGTGGTAGTTATGTTTATTTTGTTATTAGTATAGTTGATCAAAGACTTAAAGGCGGGGGAATGCCTCTAAGATGATGTACAAACTTGTTGTTAAATGAAAACCTTATGTTTATCTATTTAAGTTCATGCTTGCTTTTGCTATCTATTTAAACGTAATACCCCTGCGAATCTCCTACTATCTTGGAAGTACGCCTTGCATATGATATCGAAGCTCCTATGTGACTACAGATTGTCATTCATTAGCTTTAATATTATATGCGGCGGACTGCCACGTTTAGGATACCCTCTGGGGCATGACATTCTTCATTTGCGGGCATTCCTTAGCAAAGTGTCTTGTTTGTCTGCATATGAAGCAAATGGAGGATGCTTTCTTTGGGCACTTTCGCACTTTGTGGTTAGGGTCCTCACAAAAGTAACACTTATCTTGTAATTCAGGACATCTTTTCGGGTAGTGGTTACCTTGACATTTCCAGCAAATTATGTTCTTTGGTGCTTCTCTTCTTCCACTAACACTTTCTCCAAAAATGTTGTTTGGCCTAAATTTTTTGATGGTTGGCCAAAACTTGGTCCTTCATGAAATCTCTTTCCAATAACATGGATCTTCCTTTCTGGTGTACGTGTGTTTCTCCTTTTTGCTCCCTCAACAATCCGAGCTCTTTCTACCAATTCTCGAAAATTCCTTATATCAAATTCTACCAACTTTATTCTCAGCTCCTCGTCTAGTCCATTAAAAAAGACTTGCCTCTTTAGCTCCTCGCTATACTTATACAAGTTAGGTGCGTACTGAAGTAGTCGACTGAACTCGGTCTCATATTGTTCCATCGTTCTGCCTTGTTGTGCAATATTCAAGAAATCTGAGCTATACTGAACTCAGAGGCTGCCTAGGAAGTAGTTCTCCAGAAACTCATGCCGAAACATCTCCTAGGTGATTGGATGCATCAATTCTCTACTCTTGGATTCCCACCACACCCGAGCATTTAGGCGAAGCATATAGGTTCCATAGGTTATCTTTAGGTGTTGCGGCAACTCGTACGTACCGAATGACCTTTCTATTTGTGCAAGCCAATCTTCTGCCTCGTCAGGCTTGCCAAAGGCTTCATCAAAGTATCTATTACTCTTGATAAATTCTGACAAAATGCTATGGTATGGTCTTGGCGGTGGTAGTGGTGGCATAGGCACGGTATGGGTTTACTCATTCTGTGGTGTAGGCACTTCCACGGACGCTTGAAGTTCACTTTAGGGTGGGGTCGGAGTAGGCACGTGTGCATTTTGTTGCTGCACAAGAATATTCAAAAAATGTGCTATTTATTCAAGAGTGGCCTGGTTACTTGATAACCTTGATTCTTTATGCAATAGAGAGAAAAAGTTTTGGCACCACTGGTTACGAGTGAATTGATTAAAATATGGACGTTTTCTTTCATTAAATTCTTTATATAGAGGTAAAGATACAAGATGCTACAAATTCAAACCAAGTTAGGCAAATTGATTGAAGAGGAAAATAGATGAATTTCATAATTACTTTAATAGTTTGTTCACTTCTAATGAAGAATGAGAACTGAGAGATTGTTTAGAGTGAGTGGATATAGTAATGCCACGTAGCCTCAATAATGCCGAAGAAATTAGATTTGTTGTTAAAATTGAGGTTCAAAAGACCCTAGATTAGATGACCTTTTCAGAGTGTTTTTCTAAAACTATTGGGATATTGTAGGTTTACCACTTATCAAGGTAGTTAGTAATTTTTTTTGGGTCAGGTACGTTCCCTTCCTTTCTTAATCTCACTAATTTACTATCGATTCCTAAAGTTCCTAATCCAAAAAGGGTCACTTGTATAGACTAGTCATCTTGTGCAATTATCTATATAAAGTAAATTAAAAAATCTTGGTCAATAGACTCAAACTTTCTCTTAATGATTTTATTTTGGAAAATCAATGTTTGTTAACATTTAGACAAATGATTTGTGAACATGTGATAATAATACATGAAACTTTTCATTTTCTAAAAATTTAGAAGAGAGTAAAGAAAGGGTCATGCGTGCTAAAGTTGGATATGATCAAAATTTATGATAACAATTTTAAAAAAGTATGGTTTTGCTCATAAAATGGGTTAGTTGTGTTATATGGTGTATTAAGTCAATTAGTTTTAATATTTTGGATAATGGGAAAGTTATAAGGGAACTGATTCCTAGTCATGGCCTCAAGTAAGAGGATCTATAGTCTCTATACTTGTTTATTTTGCTAGCGGATATTTTATCAAGACAGCCTTTAGAAAATGTTGTTTTCATGGAAAAAAAAAAAATATTGGTGTGGCTCAACTTTATAGCCTTTTTATGAAGGCTTCTTACCTTATGCCTTCTCATCTCTTTTTTGCTTGTGATTCACTTATTTTGTTTTGTTTTTTGGTTTTGTTTGTTTTTGTTTTTACAAATGTTGATATTGAGAAAATGGGAAGGATGAAGGAGTTTATTTGATATACTATAGAGCATCAGGTCAAGAGGTGAATTTTCAAAAATCTAATGTGGGTGAATTTTCAAAAATCTAATGTATTTTTAAGTGTTTATACCTTTGTATAGTTACAATGATAGATTGGAGAATTGTTAGGAGTGGAAGCGACTAACAATCTTGGATGCTAATTGGGTCTTTTCACACTATAGGGAAGGTCCCAATTTTGTACAGAGGCGCTAAGGTTTGTAAAAGACAAGATTGTGAAGAAACTCTTTAATTGAAAGTAATATATGTTGAGTGAAGTCAATTGTGAGATTTTGATCGAGGCTATAGCTACTATCATCCCAATGTACTCCATACCCTATTTAGATTTCCCATGAAGTGGTGTAATGACGTTAATTCAATCTTGTAAATGTTGGTAAAAGAAAGATACATCAAGTAGGGTAATAAAAGACCACGAAAGTTAAAGATTAAAGTAGAACAAGTTTAAAGACTTACGTGTTTTGAACTTAACTCTACTAATGAAATTGACTTAGCATATCAAAACAAATGCTAATACTTTATGGCTCAAATTTGAAGGGGATATATTTTCATGATGGAAACATTCAATATGTGGGAAGAAGAAGTAAAGATTCTTAGGCTTGACATATCTTTTTAGAAGGTAAAAACATAGTTTTTTAAAAAGACAGTATTAGGAATTGAGTGAGATTCTAGGAAGATAGATGGATTCCATCGTTATCTAGGTACAAGTAAATGTCAAGGCTAATTATGGGTGGTCGTAATGTTATAGTAACAGAGCTCATTTATATAGAGTTGCGCTTTTGGAATATTGATGGAGTTAGAAATATGTCGAACAATACAAAGTGAGGCCTTTTGAACATTTAGGGTAGTGCTTAGTTAAATATAGATACTACTTCATCTTGAATTTGTTGCAAGAACTACAACAAGTAAAACCACTATCTTCTTTTGATTCGACTATGGCCAAAGATAACTTCTTCTCTACATTGTATATATGTGGAAAATATGAGAGTGTTGAATAATCTATTATAATGTGTAAGCAAGTGCTTTACCTTTGGTTTGATGTGTTCGAATTAAGGAATGACAAATCTAAAGAAAAATATTTATGGGTAGGTAGAAGATGTTATAGAGGGTGTTTAGTTGGGAATAAAAAGGGGTAGTGTGGAAGGAGAGAGTGTGCTTGGTTGCTGATAAATGCAATTTTACCCTTAATTATAAGTGTTAAAATATGCTTTAATTGGGTATTTTAATGAATAAATTATAAAAATAGCATTTTAAATACTTCTTATGTGATTTCAGGCTCCTAAAGTGTATTTGAAGATAAGAGAAAGGATTTGACTAAGTTTCGTGCATTTGAAAGTGATTTGATCAGGAAAAAAAGGAGTTTTGTGAAGGACACGAGATACACACAATTGCTTTTGAAGCTATGTCACTAGAGGAGGCAAATTTCTAAGGAAAAATGTAAGAAATTTTTAGTTGGAAAGGACACGACTAGTGACACAATTGCTTCTTAGTTGTGTCCCACCCATGCCTCTGTTGAACCGGTTGATTCAATGTGTGTTTTGATGATGAAATAATATGGATTCTACTCATAAATTCAAAATTTTAATTAGACTAGTAGGGGTTATAGTTAGGAATTTAATTTGAAGATGTGAGCAAAAATAAAATTTTTAGCTTATCAAGGTAAAATTAAAGTTACGCTTGATTAAAGATTTTAAGTTGGTTAAAATTATGATTTAACCCTTGCGGAGTTGGATGGTTGAGATAGTGCCTTGTAACACCCTAAGAGGAAACCTTAAAACCCTAGTACCTCTACCTTAGTAGTCTCCATATAAATATTTCTTTCCATTTCTACCTTTATTTTTTAAGGAAGCCCTCTAAAACCCTAGTGTTAGACTTTCTTGATCCTAATGACTTAGATGTGTTTGTTCATGTTTAGGGTAGCAAGAAATCATGTTTTGAAGTGATTTTAGAGACTTAAAACCCTTTCATAGTTGCAACTAGTTGGAGCTATGCTCTTGTCAAGGTAAGAACTTGAAATTAACTCTTAATGTTATGGAATTGCAATGATGTGAAGATAATATTGCTCTAATGGTATGAAATGGAGAATGAAAACACTTCGGATTGGGTTTTGCCAAAGAGTGGCGTTAACAAGAGGATGGATGTTAATGTATGCCTAAACCTTAGAAAGAATGACAAAATGAACATGGACTTTGATTTGGATGATGTTAAAGTTGTCAAATGATGAATTTGTGCATAAAAGTTTTGAAAATTGCAGACAAACCATGATTAACTTAAATGTTGTTATCAAGCTAGATAATTTAAGCTTTCAAACTTTGATTAAATATGTTCAAAGAAAAGGGACGATACAATAGAAAAAGTCTAGGTTTGAGCATGATCATCTAACCCCATTAAAAGCCCAAAAGTTACCTAAAAACGTTTTTACTTTGGAAACATCAGGTTTAAGTCTTGAGAAACTAAAAAATTCTTGTTTCCCTAAAGAACATGGCTAATACACAGATCTATGTACCACCATGGGCTATGAGGGCTCTTAGCCACATGGATAGTTCAATGTGCTCATCAGTGCATGACCTTGAGATGTGGATCATCCAAGGCACATTAGCATGGTGTACTTCTCCTGTTCGAACCGGGTTTGAAACCAAACACCTCCTTTGTTGCAAAGCATTCTAAACACATAAATACATGTCTTTTATATGGAACCATGTATCAAGCCATCTATCTCTTTCATAGTGTCTACCCTAGTGACCCACGACTAGAATATGAGTTCGTGTTCTTAGCCCTGTTTCTCTCTAACTTATAGGGTAAATTACATTGGAAGGTCATAAATTTTGAGAGAAAGTTCATTTGAGGTCATAATATTTCGAGTGGTTCATTTAATATCACAACATTTAGAGAAGTGGGTCAATTAAGGTCACCATTGACATGTGGTAACAGGAAAAAAATTTAATCGAAAGTTAGAAGATTTACCATGTTATGACACATATCGATTGTGAATTTAATTAACCCACTTTCCTAAACGTTGTGACCTCAAATAAACTTACCCTAAATGTTGTGATATTTTAGTGTAATTTACCCTTAACTTATAACCAAAGAGGAACAAAACCATTACACGAGTTACCCCTAGGTAGTACATGACCCGATACATGTGCTGTGTTCTTAGTCATGTATAGGAACATGACACAATACATAGGCCGTGTACCCAGTCATGTATTCCTATGTATCTTTACTCAGGCCCACACACAACCTGCACACTCCTCTTAACTTTTTTTTTAGACTTAGATAACCCTTTTAAACATAGTCCTTAGTACAAGAGTAATGAATGACATGATAGGTTGAAGTTAGTTGAACTTAAGTGCAATTTCATTTGTGAATAGTTGTTGGACCCTAAGCTTTGAAGAGAGACTAAAAGCTCAAACCAATTGTTAGCTATGCAGTGATTGCATGATGCTTGCTAGGATAATATTAATAACTAGACAAAGAATATAACTTGGGTAAACCATGTGTTAGCTGCTACTTGGCTACTTACCTTAGGAAGTGACACCCCTTAATTAGGTTGCAAACCTGATCACAACTTCGAGTTGATGTGGTAGATTATGCACTTTGGCTACCATGGAGTGCGTAGTTACGTTAAGTGAGTATTCCATAGGGAAATTCTCAAGATCAGGCGATCAACTAAGAGCAAGTGCAAAGTTGTAACAAGTTATGCGGCATAATGAAACAAGTTATAAGGCGCTTAACCCACTTTGAGATGATGTGGATTGCCAATACAATTCTCTTAGATATGGGCCTGGTTATGCAAGAGTGATCACTTAGACTCTTATTTGCATCATGAGACCATGAGAAAGATTTTATGATCAAATGAATGGATGACTATGTTTATTATTAAAACCTTGTTTGCTTTTGGGCCAGGGGCCAAACTTATGTAACTAGGCTTGAGTTTAGCTCCCCCTCCTTTATGCTTGCTTTAGAAGGCTTTGGTTTTGAAACTATCTTTTTATAGACTTTGATGCACAAGTGTTTGGAGTTCAGATGTGACACTAAGTTTTTTTAACAAGATTTTTATATAAAATGAAGTGCTAATTTGTTTTGCTCAACTTCGATTACAACTACCATTTAGGTAAGGATACCTACTGAAGTAGTATAGAAAATATTTGGTGATATTCCTTGGGGATCATTAGAATCTACCATACTTATAATATATTATTCTACCAGAAGAACTTTAGCAAAACATGGAAAACAAAAATTTACAAGCTAAGCCAAGGTTAATTCTACTTATGTACATGTTCTCAGGGCAAATTTCACAGGACAAGTTTGAAATGCAAGAATGGACTTAAGATTTACTTCACCAAGTCCTCATCATGTGATTTTTTAAACAAACATAGTGAGTTCCTTGTTGGGTATACTTGTATTGTTGGATTCACTAGTATATGTTAATGCCTCTCTTGAGTGTCAATAATATCTAAACCTATGTTAGACCACCAAAATCTCTTCACAAACTATCAACAACCTAGACCCACATTAAGATCAACAATCTTTTGAAGAGAGACTAGGTAGTTATGAGTAAAAACCCATTTCAATGAATTTAGAATCAAGTAATATAAAGTTTCATCACTCCTATTTCTAGGTAGTTATGAGTAACTTTATTAATAGCTCAGATCTATTCAAAAAAATAATTTCTCAATCTATTCAGTTGAAATCATACATGGATTTACATGGTGCACACACAAACCCACAAAAATAAGCTCAAGCTACTAAATGCAAGTACCAAAACAATACTTAATTAAAAACACAGTTGGAATCTGTCACTCCTTAAGGGGTACCCTTAACGTAACAGTCCGCTATACTCAATATTAAAGCTTAAATATGACAACCTTAGTCATTCCCAGAAGCTTCGATATTAAGTGTAAGGCATGCTTTCACAAATTTAGAGAACCATACATGGAATTATGAAGCTTAAGAAGATATAATAACAAATTAAGAAAAGAGGATTCATAATATTCATTCATTCATAACAATAGTCTTACAAGTCTTAGGGGCATTCCCTTGTCAAAAGCTATAAATCTATTACAAGAGATTTTCTAAGAAATTTTCATCTTATCTAATGCTAAACTTCATTTAAAGGAATTCCTTAACCAAAAGAAAAAATACTTGGTTGCAGGGTCTACGTGGCCTCAACCACGAATAGGTATATTGCAAAAGATATCTATAAGGGTATAAGCTAATAGGCTTAGTGAGAATTATTTCCATAAGTAAACTTCTTGTGTAGAAAAATTCAAACAAGTTATTTAAACAATCAAGTGAAATGCAACATACACGTGGGTAAACAAGGCATATAGTTTTCTGGGAACTATATGTTGAATGGATTTATGCCCTCCATTCGGGGTTTGGTGATGAGTAACCTCAAACCGTGTAGTTTTATTTAGATTATGGTTCCGATCAATACCGCCAAGCATATTAAGTCTACTTGGGTTGAGCCATGCTTCCGAACTTTCCACTAAGCATTAGTTTGATTCCATGTCACCAAGCGATCGCTTTCGATCATAACCGCCATGTGCTGCTTTCGACTGTGCTACTATCGTTTTCACCCAAGGATAATAACTCCATGCAATGTGACTCACTTCGTGGTATGCATGAATCAATTTATTTAAGATATCATAACATCATTATTATCAAATTTAAGGTTATCATAGAATTTCATACATATCAAGTGCTATACTAAATCAAACAATTACTTACAATCAATTCCGGCCTCCATATTCTTAGAATCCTTTCAACAATTTTCACATACATATCAATTTTCCTTTTTTTTTTTAATTCTAATGCGACTAAACTACAAGCACAATCAAGTAAAGCACTTTAAGGAAATAAGCTCATGATGCCATGTCGACCCTTATTCTAAATGGATGAGTCGCTCAAACAATCCACTTAGTCGAAATAATCCTTGGGGTATGAGTATTCTTCCTCGGAATCACCTAGTCAAGAAAAATACCCAAAATGAGTATTTCCTGATAACTTTCTTGAGATTTGACAAAACTATATCATAAGAACGTCAAAGTTCGTATAAAGGATGATTCCAATTTAAAATGGTCATAACTTGGTCATTTTAACTAGGAATTGTGCATATAATATACTGATTTCTACCTACTCGGAAAGATTTATCCATTTCTAAAACTATTTTTACCAAACTAGATCATTTAGGTTCTGAAACAGTGGCGACCAAATTCACTACGAATTTTCCCATCCTAAAAGCAATTTGTTTCAAACATTAAACCATCCAAAAATTGCTTTGATAAATACTTAATTATCTATATAGTTGAAAAATTCGTTTTTACATAGATACATAGCTCATATTTTAGCCATGCTCAAGTGTTTATTGTCCAATCAAATTTCTTGAATAAAACAATGTCAGTTAAGAGTGTAGAAAACCATAGTTTACAAGAAATCCATTTTGTAAATCCTTTAAAATGAATACTTTGATTCCTTTGTTTTCAAAGAATTACTTTATGTTTATCTTACTATTTTCCTAAATGACTTTTTGATAAAATAAATTTCTTCTTTTCTATATTTGCGATATTATTGCTACTTTCCCTATTTGTTTTCTTTGACCATTTGTTTGAAAATCTTTTGGTTTGAAAAACTCTCATTCCCTTTTTATGGGATTTCTTTATATTATGTTTTTATGGAAAAACATTTTAGTACCAAAAGTCATCTTCTTTTTGGAAAAATAAAGTAACATAGAAATGATTTAAAAGCTTTTCAAAACAAAAGTAGCTTTTAAAATTGTAGCGAGTTCTTCCTAATTTACTTTTAAACCATAGATTCTTCATTTCTTATAAAACCATCCTTAGGTGATAAAATCTCCTTTTTGTCAAAGTATAATTGGAGCTTTAAAGATTTGGACAACAATCTTAATGGGCATGATTATGAGAAATAATAATAATAAGCAAAAATAACATAAATAATAAATAACGTCAAGTATTGGGAGTCTTAGCTTTTTCAAGTCTCCCGGGACTAAGAAGTAGACTAGTCCCAAAAAGAAAGAAACAAAGTAAAAGAAAGAAAATTGTTTTGATTTAATGAGGACAAATCTAAGACTAGAGACTAGTCTTAAAACAATATGAAATAAATAAATTGCGAAGAAAGAAATAAATAAATTACTTTGCATGAAAGTAAATAAATTGCAAATGAACTTATATACTCTAAAGAATATATATATGTAGATACATAATAATACTTAGTTAGGTATAATAACAATAATATTATGAACAAAGTAAAGTAACAACATAAATAAATAAATAGATTTTCATGAACAAAAACAATACATGAACATATTGTAGCTTCCATAACATTTAGTTTTTTGAAAACTCACACCATTGTCATGTAAAGTTACATGATATGGGAAGAAGAAATTTGTAAAGAGAGTTTACCTAAAGAGAGTTTTTGGAGTATTATGTATGAATGGGTTTTATGTATGTGGAAGATGGTTTGAGAGAGTGTTGAGAGAGTATTTGGAGAGAGTTTTGAGAGGAAAAGTTTGGAGAGATTTGCTAGTAAATTTGTGGATAGTAATTGTGTGAAAGAAGTGAAAGAGGAGGGGGGGGGGGGGGGGGGGGGTGGGGGTGGATTTATATGAAATAAGGAGTGAATTTTTGTGTGATTTAAATAAAGGAAAAATAAAACAAGAAATGAGGGAGAGAGAGACAAGGGGCGCCGGCCACTTACATGGGAGAGAGAGAGGAGAGTTTTATTTGTATATTTGTTGATTAAATGTAATATTAAGTAAGGTAGATGTGAAATAAAGTTATGAGAAAGGTAAAAAGTAAAGGTAATAACTTATGGTGTTGTAAGAGTAGGTGTTAGAAAAAGTAGAGATAAAAGAATAGTGTAGAATATTAATGAATAGTGTAATATAAAGTAGATATGACTAATAAAGTACAAGTAGTAAGAAAATACGCGTATAATTACGATATTTGTTATTTTTACTTATCGAAAACTTTTTTCAAGAACTGTATCTTTTCGGGTTCAAAATAATTTGCGGTTGTACGAATCTGATCTTTTTAAGTCTCCTTATGTAATTACGACCTATTCTACATACTAATCTCTTACTTACTTTCTTAGGGTTCCTAATACGGGATTGCCAGACTTAAACCATTACGTTTAACTAGGGTTTTGTTGACCTTAGAGTTTCCGTTTGACTTTCCAATTAGGGTTTAAGCTAAACTGATCACAAAACTTTGGGGGTTTACATATAACTTTACTTCACATATCAAACAACAAGACTCAAGACAATCCTACTTATACCAACAACTAACAAGAGCACTTAACTTATAACTACTCTCAAAAAAAAAAAAAAAAAAACAACAAAGGAAAAGCAAGAGTTAACTTACTTCCTTATAATTTGACTTGAAGATAGAAGTTTAGCTTGACTTTCTTGTTGATTTGAGAAGAGAAATTGAAGAAAAATGGTGAAGTGTGTGTGTGAAAAACGTTGGTTTTTAAGGAGAAATCAGGCAGATTTTGGCGAATTTTTTGTTTGATAATTATCTAAACTTTGATGAAGCAAAATTTGACTTTATAGGTATTGCATGAGTTATAGTGTGTGTGTGGTGCACCATAGTTATAGTGAGCTAAAGGATTTAATTTTGCAGAAATTAGTTTAATTTAAAACACACATTAGCCTTCTATACCTCTAAAACATTAGAATTATCAATCACTTAATTTTAATACAAAGTTTAGCAAAAAATTGGTTTATAAGTTCTATATGATTAAATAATTTCTTATAAGAATCTATATTAATATTCTCGATAATATAGGAGTTAAGTTTATGAAATTCAACTTTCTAAAAGAATTTGTAAACATGACATAATTTAATTCATAAACAGCTAGTAAAGACATAATCAAAATTTAAGTTTCTATTCCTACTTGATCTATTTAAAAAAGCTATTGTAATAAAATTTATTCAAAATATTCTAAATCTTCATTGATTTTAAATTCTACTTTCTACTTCTATTTATGGAAAAACTTGGGGATTACATCTACGTAATATCTGCTAGACAAATTGTAATTATACAACTACCTTTTTATACATAAAGGAGTCTAATTTTCCCATAAATCATTAGAACCACAAAGAATCGGTATCCCTCATCAAATAGTCAAATATGATAAATAACCTTCATAGTACATAAATTTAAATAATTACATAACTAATCTAATTCATATTATAAGTTATCTTACATATTACAAAGTCTTAATCATCTAGACATTTTATCTAATCCTTACTTTAAGTTTGTACTTTCATCTTTCTGTCTTCAAGGGCTTCATTGAAGAAGACTCTCTCCACATATTCCTAACATAAGTTATTCCTGTATAAACACTCTAGCGGTGTGAGTTAAACCACAACTTAGTGAGTTAGTTCTTTACTACTAGCATACATGTCAATTATCAAGCATTAAATTATTATTCATATAAATCTATCTACACACAATATGAATGCACATGAGATCAATGCAATCAACACATCTATGGGTGTCTGTCACGCCCTAAAAGGTACCCTAAACGTAACAGTCCGCCGCATGCTAAACGAGACTTAAGAATCACTACCAAAGTCATTAAGAAGTCTTGTTTTAGTATGCAAGGCATTCTCTTACGACAATAGAATACATAAATAATTGGAGACAGATAATTCAATTTGATGGATAATGTCACGCCCCATAGGGGTATCCTAAACGTAACAGTCCGCCACATACTATATAAGACTCTCGAAATTCTATCCGAGCCCTTCAGGAGTCTTGTATAGATGTAAAGCGTCCCTTTACGACAATAGAATACTCAATCAATGGAGTTAAGAAGTTTAATGTGGCATTCATTGGCCATAGATAATAAACCAAAACACGTATATAATTTACAAAGTCTAAGGGGCATTCCCCCGCAAAATAATATTAAGTCCATTACAGTCATCCAGAGTCCTTTAGTTTCCAATGGAAGTCTAAACAAAATCGAAATAAACTTCTAGAGGAAACTCCTAGCTCTGGTACCTGAGTTGTAGCCTGCCTTGGCCTAAGCCAAATGAATTCATGTTGCAACAAGTAAAAACTATAGGGGCGTAAGCTAACTAGCTTAGTGAGTGAAAACTTCCATATCGCAATTAAGACAAATCATTCAAGTAAGTGGTTACTCAAGCAAATGTTATGCATCAAACAAATGAGTTCAGCAAACATATGACCAGCCGGAAATCATATGTGGATGGACTTGTGCCCTCCATTCCGGGTTAGCAGATTAACAAATCCTGCGGTACGACGCCGTTTAAGCTCATGGTCAACTGAACAATATTTCGTTTTATAGATCACGATTAACCAACAATTTCGTTTTATGGATCACGATTAACCAACATATTCATTTTATGGATCACGATTAACCAATATATTCGTTTTATGGATCACGAAAAACCAACAAATGCTAATGCTCCATCCCTGTCATGATATGAATGAGTTCAATTATAATTGAGGTCCAATAATAGATTAATCCAATTCTTTTAGGTGACCAACAATATTTGCAGACAATCAATTATAACTCCTCGCTATACAAGCAGTAGCTTAACACCCGGTTTCGATATTCTTTAAGTCCAACTTCACATATCAACAGCAGACAAGTATATAATTCCCAAATACCCCATCATGCATATTCATTTTTATCTTTGCCTAAAAAACTAGTGCCACTATCATTACAATTACAAGCAATAATTGAGATCGGAAGTAATACTCATTCGGCCATGGTACGCCGGTCTCTTAATAATAGTAGTCGGGTGGTAGGGTATCGTCGTGCTCGGGATCACCTACCAAATAAGAACAACCTAATAAGAATCTCATCGCTTAACTAATCCAAGCTATGCATCTAAGCTAGACAAAATCGGAATTCTCGTTATTTGCGGAAGTTCCAACTTAAAACGGCCATAACTTAGTCATTTTAACTCGGAATTTCGTAAATTTTATATTGATTTGTATCTACTTCGAAAGATATATCTATTTATAATATTATTTTCAAGTTTTGAAAACATTAAGGTCACGGAACAGTGGGATCAGATCTATTCTGTAACT
The DNA here is from genome assembly GCA_024138025.1 of Combretum micranthum. Lineage (NCBI taxonomy): Eukaryota > Viridiplantae > Streptophyta > Magnoliopsida > Myrtales > Combretaceae > Combretum > Combretum micranthum. The sequence goes on from JAMXBD010000265.1 coordinate 359,292, forward strand.
TTCCCTTTTCCGAAAAATTGTTTCTCATTTAGTAAAAATGTTTCTAGTTGATAGCTCATGCATAGATGGAATATGAATGAATTCCTAGTATGAATGTCATGTATTGAATCCAATATATGTATGATCTTGATATTTCTTGATAATAAACTCTTAAGAACTCCTAGTTATTATAAGACTCCACAATAGCCATTTCTTAAAAATCTATCTTTCCAATTTTTTGCATTCCCTAGGGTTTTAAGATCTTATTCTTAGAATTCATTTACTATCTAAAAAAAAAAGAGTCCTTAACATCTATACTATCCATGACCTTCATTTATGCATAAAAATTCATATTTTTCACTTGGCAAATATGTTTTTAAACAAGCTTTTCACAAAAATCCGAATTTTGGACATTTTCTTTTCTTGCATTTTTCCTATGAGAAAACTTGTTTAATGCACCAAGATTTCAAGCTTTATTATATCTATTGCCTAAGGACTTCATTTAACTCAAAAAACATGCAATTTAAGCTCAAATACTAGGTGATTACATATGCACCATCTCAAATTACGAATTTGATAATTTGATCACTAACTCAAATTTTCCATTTTACTTCCATTACTTGTTTTGCACATTACTCATGCCTAAACTCATTTTAACTTATAAAAATTATTCCTTAAAGATACCTATTACATAAACCTTTCATTTTTCATGAAAAATATGAGTTTCAAAGTGGTTTTAGTGGTTTTTAAAATAGAGTTCCAAAATCATCCGAATTCCCATAAGACATTTCTAGCAAAAAATCTTTTCTTTTTCAAGTTTCTTGTCTCCTATACATGAAGATCTACCATCTAACATATCTATATACATGCAAGGCTAAGTTTTTATGATCATTAATGCATGAAAGCTCAAGTTATCCACATGAACATAAATGTAAATAAAAATATGAGTATCTAAACACTAGATCTACCACATATAGTGCATGAATCATGAGTTTCATGGCATGAACATAACTTTCTATGCATGATCTCTACTTTACATGCATGAACAAGATGATATTCCAACAAGAACTCTTTTAAACACTAGATTTACTTCTTGTGATGGCTTGATATTCTTGTATTAGTGTTTTCATGTCCCTAGCATATGCTCACTAGGATTAAAGGTGGAAAACACTCAAGAATGGTCTTGCCATTACAAGATTTGGTAATAACAAAGCTTAAAATCATCACATTAATGGAGATTTGGAGATGAAAAGAAGATGAAATGGAGTTGTGAAGGTGAGTGTGTGTGTGTGTGTGTTTGTCACGGCAACATTGAGAGAAAGAAGAGAGGTTTTCAACCTTTTACAAATTTTGAAAGAGTGAAAAATGAGAAGAGAGGAGAAAATGAGCTTATATATTACATGCATTAGGGTTTTAATTGAATGAAAAGAAGTAAAAATAAAACAAAAATAGAGGGAAATTGGGAGGGGGTGCGCCGGCCTTGTGTAGGGGAGGGAGAGAGAAAATTGAAATTTTGATAAAATTTGTAATTTATGTAATAAAATGTAATAATTGTAATAATTAATTAGGAAACAAAATTTCTTGGAAAAGAATATTGTAATGAGTAGTTGTAAGGATGTAAGAATGGGATATGGGTAGTGTGTAGTGTAGGTTGTACTCGTGAATAGTAGACAAGACATCTACTTTACCGGTTGTAACGAAAATACAGGAAAAAGGCTATAACTGTAATTTTTATAGCCCGGAAAATTATAAAATTTATATTTTTGAAATCCTTAGAAAATTTTGGTTCTAATGAATATTCCGGAATATTTTTCTGAGTTTCTGGTCCCGAGACACGTTTTTCCGTAATTGAGCTCGGGAAGGCCCGGAATTGAAAAATTCCCGAATTTAAAACTTTCTAAGATTTAAAATATACTTTAAAACAATAATTCATATTTGTTTACTTTATAAAACTTTTTTTATTATGAAACCGAAGGAAAGCCGAATTTAGGGTTTCTAAGCTTATCTCACTAGACTTAAACTAGACTGGATTAGGGTTTCGCTTTTCAACTCCCGGGGTTTACCTAACTACTAACAATACCAGGGTTTATAGATAAGCATAAAATATAAACCACATATATCTTAGGATCAATTACAAAGTATTAAGGGGCATTCTCCTGCTACACATAAGATTAAGTATTATCCTTTTTGGTAACCATTGATTCTTCTAGGTTCACTACTAAAAACTATACAAACCAATTGTGAACTTCTAGGGAGATAACTCCTAGTCTCTCATTATCTGATTTGGCCAGGTCTGAGAACGCAGCCATAAGTACGGGAACTGCATTAGAAAGAAATTGTGGGGGTATAAGCTACGCTGGCTTAGTGAGTTCCACTTTCCAAAATAAAATACTTAACAGTATATAACAAACAAGTTATATTAACAATCATATGAATGCACAAACATGTGAGCATACAATACATAAGACCATCCGGAAATCTTACATTGAATGGATTTACGCCCTCCATTTGGGGTTAGGTGTTTCAGGCTCATACGGCCAACGATTTCAATTTTTCTCACTTTTTATTATGGTTGATACAAGTGCCCACCCACCCACATTTTCAATTCTGGCCCATATGCCAACATTTAATTTCTGGCTATTATGCCAACATTGGGGTTTACAGGCCCCTTGTTGCCCAGCTATTATGCCTTCTTCCCACAAAGGTATAATAACCTATGCAATGTGACTCACATATGGTATGCATGGTCAATTTAATTATAAGATCATGGCATATTAATTTAACAATTTATGAGTGATCATAAAGATTGCAGATATATCAACTATACTAGGTCATACAAATAATTGCAACAAGCTCATTTCGATATTCTTATCATCAATTCACCCATGTAGAAATCATAATCATACAACCAATTTTATCTTACCCTAATTCTAATGCCACTAATATTACAAGCATAAGCACAAGCATAAAATTTAAAGATAGTGAACTCACTCGGTCATGATCTCCAGTCTCTAATGATAGTGATCCAGAAACACGAAATTTCCCCAGATTCCAAAATCACCTAAAAGAACGAAATACCCCTATGAGTATTTCATACCATAGCTAATTCCAAACTTTTCAAATAAAACTCTTTAAATTCGTAATTTCCATAGTAACTGGAAATTTCAACTTAAAACGGCCATAACTTGGTCATTTTAACTGGAATTTCGCAAATAAGTTATCGCTTTCTATCTACTTCGAAAGATCTATCTATTTATGATGTTATTACTAAATTTTGAAAATGTTTAGGTCTCAAAATGTTCGGATCAGATCTAATCAATAACTAAAAGTTGAAACTCTGAAATTATTTTATGAAATTTGCATCATTTCTATCAAGTATATTATATGTATATGCAATATCTATAAGTTATGATCATGAATGTCATGATATGAGCTATCTACATGTAATTTATTAATGATTTTTTTATTAAAAAGAATTTTTGCAAAAACTTACACCTTGTAATAGTGTCATGAACACTTGTTTGGAAAACTAGCTTTATTCCTTTGATAATCATGCATATTCTTACTATGATGAAGCCTTGATCACCTATATACCTAATACCTTCATTATTTTAATAAATTTCCTCATCTAAATGTTGGAAAATAGATGTTTTAAAGTGAGTTTTTCCTAGTGGTGAATTTTGTACAATTTTTGGAAAGGAAAATATTGTTTGATCTTAGTTGGAAAACTTTTCTTTTGTTTTAGGTTTCTACTTTGATAAAACACATTTACTTTCATAAAAATCAAGTTTTTATTATATCTACTCCCTAATACTTCTATTTTTCCATAAAAATCATCATTTTGGATTTTGGAAATAGCTGTTTAAATAGTGACCATTTTCAAATCCGAACTTTGAAAATTTCATTTGAAATTATTTTCTTTGTAAAACTCATTTAGTCTTTCAAAAAAATCATTTCCTAATCAAACCTACTCCTTAAGGTTTCCATTTCTTTAATAAAAATTTTGTTTTGGAGTTGAAAAATGGGCGTTTACACTTCAAGCTTCCTTTATTACGAATTTAAAACTTGTTATTGGGATTGAAATATAACTTTTGTAAACTTGCCCTCGTTTTGAAAATATTTCTTAGTAGATCTAAACTTTTCTCATCAAGATTACTCATTTATGATATCTATTCCCTAAGTCCTTCATTTTTAATGTAAAATACACATTTTGAAGTTGAAAAATAGCTTTTCTAAATATGGTTCCTTTTATATCCGAATTTTCAAAAATCATTTTTGTTAAAACTAAGGTAGATCTTGAACTTTCTAATACTTTCCTGCTATCATCAAGCTATTACAAGTTATTTATGAACATAAAACAAAAGCCTAATGCATTTATGAGCTCAAAATAACTAGATCTAGTTTATTATACTAGTTATAAATGCATGAACACTATTACTATTATGTGGATGTGGCTAGATGATGAATACATACATAAAATGTTAATAATAACAACATAACTTGATGATAAAACAAGATAATAGCAAAATAACTCAAATAACAAGATCTATAACATTGTGATGGCAAGGATCTCATGTTCAAGTGTTTCCACATCCCTAGCTTGAAGCTCATGGGGATTTTTGAGTGGAATCACACATGAATAATCTTGCCATTATATGTTTTTAAGGTAATAAGATATAGATCTATTAGCTATTGGATGTGTGGAGTAAGAACTTGAAAGAAAAAAAATGTTGTGAGAGTGTGTGTGTGTGTGTGTGTGGAGTGTTCCGGCAATAAGAGGAGGAAAGGGAGAGAAAACTTGTTTCAAAAGTTGATTTTTGTAAAGAAAGAAAGAAAGTGAAATGAAGTTGATATAAAGGGGTATATATAAAGAAATGGATTAGGGTTTACTTTAAGTAATCAAAAGAAAAATAAAGCAAATTGGAGAGAAGGAAAGAGGGAGAGGGGGCGCTGGTTTGGACTGCATGGGAGAGAGAGGGAGGTGCGTTGTGTAAGTTTTAAACTTAAATAAGTAATTTAAGTAGTAAAAGTTATATTGGAAAAGTAAATTGTAAGGAAAATGATGAAATAGTAGGAATAGGTTGTAAGGATGCAAGAAATAGGTTATGGGTAGTTGTACTTGTGAATAGTGTGAAAGAAATAAAAAAGTAGATTAGACACTTAAAGTGCCAGTAGTAAAAAAAATACAATAAAAAGGTTATAACTGTAACTTTTATAACCCAAAAAATTATATAAATAATATATTTGGAAATCTTATGAAATTACATGTCAACAGTACTAATATCATATATTTAATATCTCGAGCCCTAGACACGTTTTTTGAGATTTGTATCCGATCGGAATTGAAATAGGTTGAAAGTTCACTAATCGGATATTGTTTAGTATTTAAATATTAATATGAGCCAATATACACTTCCTATTCATATTTCGACTCTTTAGTTTGAGAACCTGGGATTATCGGATCTAAACTGCTAGAGTTTTCTAAGATTTTGTTGACTTAGGGTTTCCGGTTAACTTTCCGATTTAGAGTCTTACTTTGGAGTTAACTCATTTTTATTCTTTTGGGGTTTCCCTCTTAATATTGCCGGACATAAGATTTCTAGGTCTGACTGGTCCAGAGACATTCTTTTAGGATTTCGGTTTTCCGTTTTAAATCTTTCCCGAAATCGAACTTAGGTTTACTAAGAAAACGAGGGTTTACAGTATCCGGGACTATAGATGGTGTAGATATGTGCTGTCTACACTTCAATTGTTTAGGATGGACCCTAACTCAAGTAATATCCATCCTTGTTCAACGTTAATAAACATATTAGGTAGACCCTGACTTAAGTAACATCTACCAAGTGGAACCTGTAATCCTTGGGTTTTTCACAAATAGAATTATAAAGTAAAGATTTAATGTATTTTGAATGAGTATGTTGTAGCATATGAAATTTGAGTTGTCACGCCCCGAAGGGTACCCTAAACGTGGCAGTCCGCCGTACATAATATTAAAGCTTAGGAATGACCGCCTCAGTCATGTGAAGGCTTCCATACTATGCACAAGGCATTTAACATATTGAGGAGACACATCAGAGTGATACATTTTATATTGATACATCTTGAGTAACAATGCAAAGGAAATACAATTCACTATACTTCAATTACAAATCATCAAAGGATTTCACTACATAAAATTATTACAAAGCCATACACAAGACCTAGCTAATATCTTCAAGTGTTCTTCCTTCCTACCGGAATCCCGAAGTCATATTCGTCTCCAACCATCTCGATTCCCAGGTAGCATTCTCTCGTCAACATGTTTATTTAGACATCTATCGGGGTATAAGCTATACTAGCTTAGTGAGAGTTCCCTTAATTTCGAACCATAACAAGCAAGTTATAAATCATCCACATGCTATGCATGAATAAACACATGAGCAGACAATTATGTATGGGTATTCGGAACCCATACACATAACGGATTTACGCCCTCCGTATCTAAGGTTAAGGATGGTATTGAAAGTTTACACGACCACTGGTAGTCCCCAAACCCCCCTAGCTCATAGCACTAGACTCGGCTAGGCTCATACATGGGATGCACCTTGGTACGCTTTAGTTCCCTATGAATGAACTCTGATACCGAGTCTCATTCTCTAAACAAGTCCTCGAACCATACCGATCAACTTGCGTAGGAGTAGCACGCTACCAAATGCAACTTGACCGATGCGATGCATGACCAATTTATTTATGTTTAGGTCAAATTATTCATACATTATTTAAAGTGACCAGCTAATATCATACACATAAATAGAAATAATATGAACAGTGCAGTTATCCAATCGATTCATGATTTAGATATGCTTTAGTATTCTTTGGCATACATACATCAAAGTCTCATCATCCATCCCATCCCTATTCATATCGGTTTTTATCTTGTTCCTATAACACTAAGGTAACTAGCTACAAGCACAAATAAAGTAACAAAATAAAAGGAAAACTCACATGTCCATTGCACTCCGATCTTTTAATCGTAATAGTTGGGTGGCAACGAATCCTCGAAACCAAAGACACCTAAGGAAAGAAATACCCAAATAAGTATTTTAACTCAAAAATAATCCATTGTACCTCATACAAACTATTAAATTCATAATTCTTGTCTTAAGTGAGAATTTTAATTTAAAACGGCCATAACTTGGTCATTTTAACTCGGAATTTAGCAAATTATATACCGATTTCTATCTACTTCGAATGATATATCTAATTATAATATCATATTTAAGTTTTGAAAACTTTTAAGCTTTGAAAAGATTTGATCAGTTCAGATCAGTAGAGAAAACAATTTTAGAAAATTGATTTTGTGAAAGTGTCACGCCCCAACAGGTACCCTAAACGTGACAGTCCGCCACACTCAATATTAAAGCTTAAGTATGACAACCTTAGCCATTCCCAAAAGCTTTTATATTAAGTGTAAGGCGTGCTTTCATAACTTTAGAGGACCATATATGGAATTATGAAGCTTAAGAAGATATAAATAACACATTAAGAAAAGAGGATTCATAATAATCATTCACTTATAACAATGATCTTTACAAGCTTAGGGATACTTCCCCGTGATTACTAATCTATTACAAGAATATTCGTACATTAATACTAATACTATACTTCATCTAAAATTTCCTTTATCCAAAAAGAAATTACCTGACCGCAGGGTCCTCGTAGCCTTAACCATAAATAGGGAACTGCAAAAGATATCTATGAGGGTATAAGCTAACAGGCTTAGTGAGAACTATTTCCATAAATAACTTCTTGTAACAAGATTTTAAACAAGTTGTTTAAGCAATCAAATGTGATGCAACATACATGTGGGAAAACAAGCATATAACTTTTCGTGAACTATATGTTGAATGGATTTGGGCCCTCCATTTGGGGTTTGGTGATACTTAACCTCAAATCAAGTAGTTTTAGTAAAAAAAAAAAAAAATTTATGCTCACGAGCACTCATTGCCAAGCATTCCAAATCTACTTGAATTGACCTTGCTTTCGGATACTTTGCCAAGTGTTGCTTTCGACATGAGCCTACTATCCTTCTCACCCAAGGATAATAACCCATATGCAATGTGACTCACTTCGTGGTATGCATGAATTCATTTATTTATGATGTCATAGCATAATTATTATTGAATTTAAGGCGATCAAGGAATTTCATACAAATCAAAGGTTATTCTAAAACAAGCATTTAAATCAATTCCGGCTCCGATATTCTTAGGGTTCTTTCAAAGAATTATTTTACATACATATCGATTCGTCTTTTCCTAATTCTAATGCAACTAATTTACAAGCACAACAAGTATAGCATTTTAAGGAAATAAACTCACGATGCCATGTCGACTATTCCTCTATGTGGGTGAGTCGTTCACACACTCCACTTAATCGTAATAATCTTCGGGATAAAGGAATCCTTCCTTAGGGTCACCTAGCCAAAGAAAATACCCACAATGAGCATTCCTTGATGATTTCCTTGAATTTTGACAAAAATGTCAAAAGAACATTAAAGTTCGTATAAAGGAAAGTTTCAATTTAAAATGGCCATAACTTGGTCATTTTAACTCGGAATCGCGCATATAATATACCGATTTCTACCTAATCGAAAAGATCTATTCATTTCTAAAACTATTTTTGTCAAACCACCCCATTTAGGCCCCGAAACAGTGGTGATGAAATCCACCACGAATTTTCGAATTCAGAAACAACTTTGGTTCATTCATTCAAAACTTGCTTGATAAATACTTAGTTATCTATATAGTTGAAAAATTCTCTTTTTATAGCTATATAGCTCATATTTAAGCATGCTCAAGTGTTTTGTTGTTCAATTATATTTCTTGAGTAAAACAATGTCGGTTTGAAGTTTTTAGAAAAATATAGATTACAAAAATAGATTTTATAATTCTCTTGAAATGAATATCTTGTTTCTTTTGTTTTCCAAAAGGGTTTTATGTTTGTTTTATTATTATTTTTCCCAAGTAACTTTTTTGAAAGAATTTTTTTTTTATTTTCTAAGTTCTCTTATATTAGTACTACTTTTCCTATTCATTTTTCTATGCAATTTCCTTTGCCTATTTGTTTGTAAAGGTCTTTATTTAAAAAATTCCTTAGCCTTTCATTTTGTCTGTCTTTTTCATAAAAAGTATTCTTGTACCAACCATTATTTTCTTTTGAAAAACAAAGTGGAATAATAAAGGATTCAAGAAGCTTCTTATAGTAAAAGTAGTTTCTAAAATTTATAGTGGGTTCTTTTTGTAACTTGAAAAGAATTGATTTTATTTTAGAATATAGATTTTATTCTTTACATAAACTTATTTCTAAGTGACAAAATCTTCTTTTGTTTATTATTTTTAGAAATTGAAAATTTTGGACAACAATCTAAATGAACATGATAATAGTAAACAAAAACAACATAATAATAAAGTCAAGTATTGGAGTCTTAGCTTTTTCAAGGCTCTTGGGACTAAAAAGTAGACTAGTCCTAAAATAAAATTAAAATGAAAGAAAGAAAAATTTGTTTTAACTTGATGAGGACAAGTCTAAGACTAGAGACTAGTCTTAATATAACAAGGAATAAGTAAATCAATTGCAATGGAATAATAAATAAATTGCATTGCATAAAGTAAATAAATTGCAAGTGAGCTTATATGCTCTAAAGAATATGTATATATATAATAATACTTAGATATAGTAACAATAATAATAACAAGAACATAAATAGATTTTTCATGAACAAGAACAATACATGAATATAATGTAGCTTCCATAACTTGTAGTCTTTGGAAACTCACACTATGGTCATGTAAAGTTACATGACATGAAGAAGAAGAAAATAATATGAAGTGGTTACCTAAAGAAGACTTGGTATTGTTATGTGGTTATGGGTTTTAGTTGTTAGTAGAAGTTATTGTGGAATTATTTTGAGAGAGTTTTGGGAAGAGATTTTGGGAGAGTTTTTGTATGAATTTGTGGGTAGTAATTGTGTGAAAGAAGTGAAAGAAGGGGGGGGGGGGGGGGGGGGGGTATCTATAGGAAAATGTGGAGGGATTTTTGTATGATTAAAATAAATAAAAATTAAACAAAATTGGGGAAGAGGGGGGGGCATGAGGCGCCGGCCATACATGTATATGGAGAGGGAGTGATTTAATTTTTGCTTTTTGTTAATTAAAAGAAGTAATATGTAAGGTGTCACGCCCCAAAGGGTACCCTAAACGTGACAGCCCGCCACACTCAATATTAAAGCTTAAGTATGACAACCTTAGCCTTTCCCAAAAGCTTTTATATTAAGTGTAAGGCGTACTTTCACAACTTTAGAGGACCATATATGGAATTATGAAGTTTAAGGAGATATAAAAACATATTAAGAAAAGAGGATTCACAATAATTATTTGTTCATGGCAAAAACTTTACAAGCTTAGTGACAACTCCTTAAATTACTCATCTATCACATAAGTATATGCATGCTAATACTAAACTATACTTTATCCATATTTCTAATGTTCAAAAGGGATTACCTGCCGCATGGTCCACGCGGCCTTAACCATAAGTAAGGGAACTGCAAAAGATATCTATCGGGGTATAAGCTACTAGGCTTAGTGAGTAATTCTCAAAATTCATACTCGAAGTAAATTATCATTCAAGTTTATTATTCAAACATATGAAATGCAACAACCACGTGAGCATACAAGACATATGACTTTCCGGGAATCATATGTTGAATGAATTTACGCCCTTCATTCGGGGTTGGGTATTCAGGCCAATTACAGCCACAACTTTTAAAAATACTTTTATAGATCTTACCGGCTCCTATACGCCATCAAAAACTTGTAGTTATTACAGGCTCCTACTAGCCATAAAAAACTTGTAGTTATTACAGGCTCCTACTTTTTTTTTTTTTTTTGGCCAAGTTTACAGGCTCTTACTAGCCATTAAAAACTTGTAGTTATTACAGGCTCCTACTAGCCACTCACATGATATACCGGTTATGTCTACCACCACTATTATACACTTGTCCCACCAATTGTATAGTAGTGAATGCAATGTGACTCAACATATGAGGTGCATGAATAATTTCTTTAATCAAAGCCTAGTAGTTACGTTTAAATTCTTTCAAGTGATCAATCAATTTCAAACATTTCAAGATATTAATTCACATACAACTTTACTACAAACAAATCGAGTTTCGATATACTTATTATTCTTTCAACATATTATCATACACTCCCTTTTTAATTTTTTCTTAAATTCTAGTACAACTAGTTTTACAAGCACAAACAAGAGTATGAAAAATAACGGGGAATAACTCACGATGCCATTGTCGTCTATTCCTCTAAGCGGATGAGTCGTTCACACACTCCACTTAATCGTAATAGTTCCCGGGGTAAAGGAATCCTTCCTCGAGGTCACCTAGCCAAAGAAAATACCCACAATGAGTTTTTCTTGATGATTTTCTTGAATTTTGACCAAACAATGTCAAAGAACGTTAAAGTTCGTATAGAAGAATGTTCCAACTTAAAATGACCATAACTTGGTCATTTTAACTCGGAATCGCGCATATAATATATCGATTTCTATCTACTCGAAAAGATCTACCCATTTCTAAAATTATTCCCAACAAACATAGCCATATAGGCTCTGAAACAGTGGCGACAAAATTCACCACAGATTTCCAAGTAAAAACAACTTTGTTTCAAGAGATCAAAATTTGTTTGATAAATACTTAGTTATCTATATAGTTGAAAAATTCTCTTTTTATAACTATATAACTCATATTTAAGCATGCTCAAGTGTCTTGTTGTCCAACTTATTTTTCTTAGATAAAACAATGTCGGGTTGAAACTTTTCGGAAATTGTTTTTGTAAATTTCTTTGAAATGAATACCTTGCTTTCTTTGTTTTCTAAAAACGTTTTATGTTGGTTTTATTTATCTCTTTCCAAGTAACTTTTGAAAATAAAATTTTCTACTTTCCAAGTTACATTAATACTATATTTGAAGTTTTCTAGGAAATATGTTGTTCTTCATTTTTCTTGTGTAAATTCCTTTGTTTTACTTGTTTTGCAAAAATTCTCACTTGATATTTCTCATTCTCTTTCTCATGTCTCCTATTTTCAAAAATAATTACCTATGCATGAAAATTTGGTTTCTTTATAAAAACAATGTGGAACAATTAAGGACTTTTTGTAGAAAAACTAATTTCTATAATTCTATTATTTTCCTCTTGTAACTTGAAAAGAAATAACTTTATTATTTTCAAACCATAAAGTTTCTTTGCCTATTTGTTTTAAAAATTTCCTTAGTCATCCATCTTATGTTCCTTCTTTATGAAAAGAACCATTTTTGTTAACAAAATATTTTCTTTTGAAAACACGGTAGAGTAACAAAGATTTAAGTAGCTTTTTAAGTAAAAATAGTTTCTAAATTCATAGTGAATTCTTTTTGTAACTTGAAAAGGAATGAGTTTATTTTTGTTATCTTATATTTTTATGTTTCACATAAACTTATTCCTAAGTGACAAAAAGCCCTCTTTTATTTAATTATCTTTAGAAAATAAAACTTTTGGACAACAATCTAAATGAACATGATTATGAGAATAATAATAAACAAAATAACATAAAGCATAAATAATAAAGTCAAGTATTGGAGTCTTAGCTTTTTCAAGGCTCCCGGGACTAAGAAATAAACTAGTCCCATAATGAAATAAAATGAAAGAAGAAAAGCTTGTTTTGACTTGATGAGGACAAGTCTAAGACTAGAGACTAGTCTTAAAAACAACTTGAAATAAATAAATTGCATTGAAGTAAATAAATTGCATGAAAGGTAAATAAATTGCAAGATTATGAGCTTATATGCTCTAAATAGTATATATAGCTATATAGATATAGTAGATAGTTATGAACATAAAAGAGATAAATGAACATAAGAGAACATAAATGGAAACATGAACATAAAGGAATTATGATTATGAACAAAAACAAAGTATGAACCTATTGTTGCTTTCTTAACCTTCATGGTTTTAGAAAACACACACTAAGCTCATACTAAGTAGATGAACATGGAGACTTCTTGAAGAAACTCTTACCTAAAGAAGCTAGACTAAGAAGAACTCTTGGAAGGAACTCTTGAGAGATTTGAGAGAGATTTTGCTATAATAACTTTAGAGAAGAAGTGGTGTGAAAGAAGTGAAAGAGGAGGGGGGGTATTTATAGGAAATGGGAGTGATTTTTGTGTGATTAAATAAAGAAAAATTGAAACAAATTGAGGGGGGGGGGCATAGGCGCCGGCCATGCTTGTAAGGGGGGAAAATTGATTTTTTTTTTTGTTTTGTGAAAAAGATGTAATGTGTAAAGTAGATGTGATTAAAGTTGTGGGAAATGAAAAAAGTAAGAATAGTTATGTAGGTGTAAGAAATAGGTGTAAGAAAAAGTAGAGATAAAAGAATAGTGTAGAATAGTAATGAATAGTGTAATGTAAAGTAGATATGACAATTAAAGTACCGGTAGTAAGAAAATACGCGTATAATAGCTATATCTGTTATTTTTACTTACGAAAAATTACGAAACTGATATTTTTGGAAAACTTATTTTTTACGAGTCTAACGGTGTATTCGGAATATTTTTACTATTCCGGGCTTCCGGACACGTTTTTCGAGAACTGTGTCCGATCGGGTTCGAAGGACACCCGAATTTCGCGAAACTGAAACTTTTATAAAACCTATGGTTATTACGAACTATTTGAGCTAATTATCCCAACTTCGTTTTTCAGGGCCAAAGAAAACGGCAATGCCGGATTTAGATGGATACGGTAAACTAGGGTTTTGTTGACCTTTAGGGTTTCGTTTGACTTCCGGTTAGGGTTTTATGCTAATCCGATTCCGAAAATTTAGGGGTTTACATAAGGTAGATGTGAAATAAAGTTATGAGAAATGTAAAAAGTAAAGGTTATAGGTTATGGTGTTTGTAAGAGTAGGTGTAAGAAAAAGTAGAGAGAAAAGAATAGTGTAGAATAGTAATGAATAGTGTAATGTAAAGTAGATATGACTAATAAAGTACCGGTAGTAAGAAACTACACGTATAATAGCTATATCTGCTATTTTTACTTACCGAAAAATTACGAAATTGATATTTTTGGAAATCTTATATTTTTACGAGTCTAATGGTATATTTGGAATATTTTTACTATTCCGGGCCCTGGGACACATTTTTCAAGAACTGTGTCTGATCAGGTTCAAAGGATACTCGAAATTTGTAAAACTGATATTTTTATATAATCTATAGTTATTATGAACTATTCTAGCTAATTATTCCAACTTCGTTTTCTAGGGCCAAAGAAAATGGCAATGTCGGACTTAAGCGGTTACGGTATACTAGGGTTTTGTTGACTTTTAGGGTTCAGGTTGACTTCTAGTTTAGGGTTTTATGATAAACCGATTCCAAAAATTTAGGGGTTTATAGAAAGTTCATGAATTTTCTACTATCCAAAGCAAGAATTCATGCAATATGAACAAGTTACTATCATAAATGATATGTCATGATGATATTGAATAAAAGAAATTTTTAGAAAACATTTTCTTTGTAAGACTTTATGAAAAATCAACTTAGAAAGGCTAGTCTTGTATTCTTGACAATCCCCACTTGTTTTTAGAAAAATTCCTTGATAAAATTTATTTATCCTTGTTAAAATTAAGTCCTCAATATGTATGTTCCTTAAGGCCTTTGTTTTTCAATAAAAATTCCCATTTTACACTTTGTAAACATGTTTTTAAATATGGTTCATCTCAAAATCCGAATTTTGTAAAAATTGTTTTTGTTGTGATTCCTTTAAGTAAACTCATTTGACACTTAGAAAATTAAGGCTCAAGCATACCTAGTCTCTAAGGACTTCATATCTTTAATAAAACTTTCATTTTGAGTTTGAAAAATAGGGGTTTTCATACCATTACTCCATTATTACGAATTTCTTAAAATGACAAACAACTTAAATTTTCCTACTTTAGTTCTACTCCTTGTTCTATATGTTTTTCTTAGCAAATCCCATCTTAACTTATAAAAATCTTTACTTGATAATATCTATGACCTATACTCTTCATTTTTCATATAAAACACAAGTTTTGGAGTTGATAAAGGGTTTTTAAGGCATGGTCTTGAAACCATCAGAATTTCACAAAGTTAGGATAAAATTCAAAATTTATATTTTGTAATCTCTTCTTATTTTGAGAAACTCTATTAGTAGATCTACCATTTACTTATAAAAAACATCTCCTATTAATACCTATTCCATAAGCCTTTACAAATCCTTCATTTTGCTGTTGAAAAATGGGTTTTGAAAATTGGTCTTGGTTGAGATTCGAATTGACAAAATTTTTTTATGGACATACCTTTTGATAAAATCCATCTAAACTTATGGAAATTGATCCCTTACATATCCTATCTTAAGAGCCTTTCGTATCTTGAATAAATACTTCATTTTTGAGTTGGAAAACATGTTTTTATGTTATGCCTTTGTCTAGATCCGAAAATAAAACTCTGTTTTGAAAAATAATCGTTGAAAATCACCTTTGAACCATAAAAAATGAAGTCTTAATGATATATACCCATTAAACCTTCATCATTGCAAGTAAAACTTACATTTTGACACTTGGAAAGTGGTTTTTAAATGTGGATCTTGCTTAGATACAAATTTCACCATTTTTGTTTGAGTTCAAAACCAAGATCTACACTTTCTATGAACATAAATATAAAAGAAATCCATGGTAGTAAACTATGAATTCATAGATCTAAACATAAACATAATCAAAGTTACATAAAAGTTAGATCTACAGAATATAACCACTTCTAGCAAGAAAATAATAATATTACAAGAAAATAATCATGGATAAGAGGAGTGTTTCATTTTGGCATCATCATCCTTAGCTTTTAAGCTTATGGAAGGTCATTTGATGCATGAAACTCTCACTATACTTTACCTACACCAACTATGGAAGCTTTGGACAAGAGTTTTACCAATGAATCTTGAAGAAAAATATGTGAGAGCTCAAATAAGGAATAGGGGCAGCAAGCTTCTTCTGTAAGAATAAGAGAAAATGAAGAGAGAAAGAGAGGAAAATAGAGAAGAAAATGTAAGGAATGGTAAAGGGTTGAAGGTGTAAATGAGAGAAAGTGTATAAAGAAAGATAGAATGAGTTTAAAGACACTTAAATGAAGTAAAAAAAAAAAAATTGGCAGCAAGGACATCCCAAAGCTGGCGTGAATTTAGAAGAGAGAGGGAGGGAATTTAGTTAATTTTTGACTTGGAATTGTAATGTGTAATTAATGGTATGTGTCGCTTCTTAAAGAAGGATTGAAATATCTTTACTTTAATCAATTTTGGAGGGTTTCAAATGAAAAAAGGTAGCCAAAAGAAATAAAAAATCTGCCATGAAGTGATACATGAAGTGTAGAAAGATTGAAGTGAAAAAGAAGTGATGTGTGAAAGGTGTACTAAAAGTATAAGTTTATAAGAGTACTTTCTTTATAAATAAAATAAAAATAAAAAAATAGAAAAAGCATTCCAAATTTTTGTAGCAGATTTTTCATAATTAAAAAATATAATTAATTAATTTATTTTAGTAAATTATCAAATAAGTTATCGGTATGATCAAAATACGTAAAAATGAGCTATAGTCGATATTTATATAACCAGAAAAATTATAAAAATTTATTTTATGAAAATAAAAATATTTTTCAATTATTAAATTAATTTTTTTTTATTTTTAATATCGAGTCTTAAACAGAAATTGATCCCTTAAAAACCCGAAACGAACTAAATTTTTGAAAAACAGAATTTTCTATAATATAAAAAATATTTATCTAAAAATATAAGGGTTTACAAGAGTAGTAAAATTGTGTAATGAATAGTAGTGAATAGTGCAAAAAGACTAGTTAATTACCGGTAGTAAAGAAATACGAATATAATCGTAAAATCAAATATTTCTAGTTATCAAAAAATTATAAAATTGATATTTTTGACATCCTTATGAAAATATGAGTCTAACGGTATTAATGATATATTTTTTATATCTCGAGCCCTAGGACACGCTTTTCAAAGTCTGTATCCGAATGGGTTTGAAATAGGTTAAAAATTTACCAATCTGATATTTTTAAGTGACCTTATATTACTACGAGCTACTCTACACACTTAAACCATACCTCGGCCTCTAGGGCTAAGGGCGCAAGATGCCGGACTTAAACTACTACATTCCACTTAGGGTTCACGAGTGATTTTCCTGTTTAGATTTTGCTAATTTGGAAACTGAAGGTTTATGTTTATACAATACATTTAGTTTGAGAAATTTATTTTAAATTTTATTTTCATAAGTATTTAATATCTCTTAACGTTTTCGAAATTCTTGAATTGAGTTTTATTTTCGAAAGTTAATCGTTATTTACTTTTTAATAATTTGTTTTTGGGTTCTATATTACCCGATTTTACAAGTCAAAGTTAAGTATAAAATTTGTTATACGTAGTGGTTTTGAATTTATAGACCGTTGATTTCTTATTTTATTTTTAAGGATTTTCATTTTCTCAAGATTAAGAATTTCTAGATTCGTTCATGATTTAGGACTAGTTGAAGTTCGGTTTTAATTTGGAGTCATTTTTAGAGTTTATTTTCGATATTTATTTTGGAATTATTTACTGAAATTTTCTAGGGCTTACATGAGTAAATTTAAGTATAATAATTTTTTAAAAATCAATTTAGTAAGGATAGAAGTTTAAAATCATCAATTGAATCGATTTAAGAAAATTGTCAGTTAAGTATTCTATATATTCTTGTAGAAAATTGAGTTATGTAAACTTAATTTCTAAATTACCAATAATATTGATATAAATTCTTATAAGGAATTATTTCATCAAATAGGATTTATAAACTAAATTATTACTAAAATTTGTTTTGAGTTTGAATAATTGATAATACTAATATTTTAGAAATATAATGGTTTAATATATGTTGTTTTGAACTCATTTGGCTACAAATTTCATCTTGATGGCTCATCATAACTTCCATACACACACACACATGCACGCACGCACACACACACACACACACAACATGATTACTTTTCAATTGCCCCAAAAGTCAAAGGAAGGTTTTGTATATATGCACATAATTATCCATCAAAGTGGTGGATTTTATTTTCATTTTTCGTCCTCCTTGCCTTCTTCTAAAACCACGTTTATTGCGTGTGCGCTCGCGCGCACACACACACACTCCTCTCTTGATCTTCATTTTCTCTTCTTTAAATCAACGAGAAAAGAAAGTTAAGCATCTATCTTCAAGTTAAAGCAAGTATAGGTAAGCTAATTATCAACTTATCTTCATTGTTTGTGTGTTTAAGTAGTTGTAGAATAAGTGTTATTGTTGATTAATGGCTATTTTGGGATGGTTATGATACTTGGATAGTGGTTATGTGAAGTAGAGTGATGGAGAAGTGGTTTTAAAGTTTTAAAACTTGAAGTTTATGGTTTGTTTGTTGGGCAGTTGTTTGATGTGGAAAATAAAGATGGGTTGGAAGAGTTGAAGGAGTAGATGATTAATTTGAGACTTGTATGATGATGTTTGAGTGTGTTGGATGGATTAGAGGAACTAAAGTTGGTTAAAGTATGTAAAAATGTGAAGTGAAAAAGTGTGTTTCGCTGTCAAAGGCCATGGGGCGTGGTGGAAGGCGTGGCACAATTTGAGTGTAATCTGGGTTGCTAGGCCCTTTGTTAGGGGGGCGTGGTAGGGGTGGTGGTGGCCTTTATGCTTCTTCATATGAAGGCATGGCAGGGGTGATTGTAGCCCTATGCTTCTCCATATGGAGGCATGGCAGGGGTGGTGGTAGCTTCTGTGCTTCTCCATATAGGGGCATGGCAGCGGTAGTGGTAGCCTTTGTTCTTTGCTTTGTTTGATACGCCCCTTGGCATGGCGTCTGGCCAAGAATGTATATGTTTTTTTTATCTTGTTCATGTCTTTTTTAGGTCTAAAACCGAGTTTACTCTTCTTTTCATGTTAAATCCTTAGTAATATGAGTCGCTTCATCTTATAGGACGCCTATATCATGATTTGGACTTCTCGTTGGACTATTATGACAATTAAGGAGAATGTACGGGTGAGTAACTTAAATCCTATCACTTTGTTTGTGATTGTAAATAGTGGAAAATAGTTTGATCATAACTATAAGGAATTAAATGCATGGGGATGGGAAATCTTATATGTTATATGTTGTATGTTTTAGTAGCCAATCTTAATAATCAAAGTGACAACTACTTGTTTGAACTTAAAAGTGTAATTTGTATTGTTGAGTGTCTGAAATTGATATGACAACAAGATAATATGAATTAAATTTATTAGACTTCTAAATTCAATATGACATGCATTTTACAACATCATACTATATTAGCATAGTACGCATGTCACGTGTTAATATTTCGATTCTGCGGTAATGCTTGTTGGGACCAGTGAGTCTGCTTGTAGGTTACCATAGGGTTGTCAGCTTCCTAGAAACTAGTAGGCTTCGAAGGAGGTCGTTTATGTTGGAGTTAGCTTTAGAGTATTAATACTTAGTGGGATTGCTCAAGTTCTAAGAGAAATGGAGGTATTTATGTGAAAGAAAATTTGAAAATGACAAAAAGAGAATGAAAAAGTCCTCCTTCTTTAGTTTTGAGATTCTCATAAGCATGAACTACTAAACTTATCCTTCAACCCCTTGGGAGGGTGTAAATCCCCATAGGTTTGAATTTCGGTTGTTCAAACCATGTTTGCTATATATATTTAATGAGTGCATTGCATATAGTTGCTAAAAAAACTTGTTTGATATTAGTGATATGTGTTAAGATTCGGTTATTCATTGAGCTTTATATGCTCATGCTCTCTTAGACTGTTGATTTACAGGGTTATAAGCGGGAAGGCCGAAACAAGCTCTGGTGTGGGAACTAGTATAGAGTGGACTTTTGAACTCTTTTGGAAAGAAGACCATTTGTGTAATAGAGACTTAGATATTTATTTTGTAATAGTATAAGTTAAGTTTTGTTTTCCTTATAAGCTTTGCTGTAAAAGGGTTCTGATGAAGCCTTGAAGACCATAGTTGTAATATTTTGTTATGACCTAGATTTGTATGTTATGTTTGTTTATGGTTTGTATATATGTGTCACACCCTAAAGGGTACCCTAAACGTAACAGTTTGCCACATGCTAAACGAGACTTAATAATCACTACTGTAACGCCCTAATTTGTTGGCATTACAACCCGCCACTTGTCCTCTCTTAATAGGACACGCTAAGGCTATAATTTCCACAATTAACTTGAATAACACCTGAATAACTCACAAGGTATAAAAGAAGACATGTGGTCCTCATAAATAAATCATATGATAAGAATATAATCTCCATAATCAGAAAACTAGACATTTGTTGACATAACTGTAGGTCAACAAGTCAAACCATACCCTAAAACTATTACCACATGAAAACTCCAAATACAACTTTAAAATTCAATGAAAAAAATATAAATCAGACATAAAAAGTCTTCTCTAATCCATCATATATCATCTATGACTATACAACTAGTCATTAGCAGGGTAGTTAGGACAGCTAACGCCATCCCCATCCTCTTAGACGATATCAAAACCCGATAGATCATATATCACACTATCATCACCTGCACCTGAAATATAACAGAATGAGTGGCGAAGCCCAGTACGATAATAACCAATCCAATTCAAACAAGGTTATGCACAAACAACATGTATAAATAAATGCAACTGAACTAAATGCATATAACAGTTTATTATTTATTTTAGTCCAGTAAAACAACACAGTTCAGAATCCAGTATACATAAATCCTGAACTCAGAGTAACTCAAACTCTACTATAAAAACAACTAACTAATCATCAGGGTGCCTCACCAATATCATTGTTTGCCAGGTTTCTACTGGTCAAAGCCAACCACAACCAGACAGGCAATTATTAAGCCGAATATTTATTAAGTTCATTATGCAATTCTGTTCTTACATTCATTCACAAAATTCTAATCTACAAGCACATACATCAAACAATGGATTGGTCGTACCTTTCTAAATCTCAGGAATATAAATCAAATCTTCAGAACCTGATACCAACAACAACAAAATCAACCCAAACTCCACAAACTCCTATATCCACACCAACAATAGTTTCACAAACTCTAAATGTCCTATTACAACATATATATATATATATATACATTAATAGATATGATCGCATTATCAAAATACCCTAAACAACATGAATTCTCCAAAAATTCTAACCTGAAAAGAAATCTCCGTTATCTGCACTGTCTATTCTGATCAAACTCCACAAACACTAATTATTTCACCCAAAACCCTAATATGCACAACAATGAGAATGTATGAAGATTATTTAATGCATATTTTGTTTGAATCCATCATAGAGGAGATTTACTTGCTATTTTGAATCACTAAAACCCCTCTCGCATTCACCAATTCACAAATCTCACACGTGCTAGGGTTTTTCTCCTAAAACCTTTATGTAAAAATTCAACCAAAACCCTAAGAAACTTGTATAAATTTGTATAAAATCCTAATGAGAAGGTTACGATTACTTACTTTGGATCAAAAAATACTCTCCCGATGATTCTCCAAGCATAGATCTCCAAGAACACTCCAAAACTCTCTTACACGAAGGAGAAAATAATATAAAGAAAATCTGTCGAAAATTTTTTTTGCGTCTCGTATTTATAGAAATTTGGTCATACGCCGGTGGCATACTTCTAGATCTTGCTAGCTTACACCATACGCTAGCAAATTTACTCGAACGCCGGCAGCGTTCGTCGGGGCTTTGGTTTCCAGAATTCATATTCTTTCTTCATACGCCGGCAAATCTTTGACCTATGCCGGAGGCTTTCATGCCGGCAGCTTCCCTCCCAATGTTAAGAAAAATGCTACTGTTCTCATCCTACGCCGTCTCTATGCTGGTGGCTTAGATTCTCTAGGAGGCGACGTACAGTCTATTACAGAGTACGCTGGCAAATTTAAAACCCTAGGTCAGCGGCGTTCCTTATAAAAAATGCCAGCCTTCATTGCAGAAAATAATAAAATTGATCCAATTGATGCCAATCTGTTTCAACACATAATTAATCAATCTTAACTTATTTTTAACATCAATATAAAGGCCTCTTAATATTTGGTAGCTTGTGAATACTTATAACTTATAATTACTTTGTATATTACAACTACCATAGTCATTCAAAAGTCTTGTATTAGAATGCAAGGCATTCACTTACGACAATAGAATACATATGTAGTTGGAGATAGATAATTCAACTTGATAAAATAAGCATAAAAACATAAACCACAGATATCTCAGGATCAGTTACAAAATACTAAGGGGCATTTCCCTACTAAACAAAAGTCCAGACATTAACTTTTAATAACATTCCGAGTGTTTAAGGTTTACTATGAAAGAATATACAAATCTAATCATAAACTTTTAAGGGAAACTCCTAACTTCACATTACCTGGTTTGGCTAGGTTCGGGGACGCAACCATATGTAAGAGAACTGCATCAAAAAGAAGCTATGGGGGTATAAGCTACGCTATCTTAGTGAGTTTCACTTTTAAATTAAATACTTCAATAAGCAATGTGGCAAGCAAGATTATATTAACAACCATATGAAATGTACAAGCACGTGAGCATACAATACAAAAGAGTTTTCGAGAGTCCTATGTTAAATGGATTTATGCCCTTCATTTGAGGTTAGGTGTTTCAGGCCCATACAACCATAGATTTTAATTTTTCTCATTTATATAGTGGTTGATTTAGGTGCCTACCCACTCACTAATTTTTGTAGTTGATTTAAGGCCTACTCCACTTCCATTTTAATTTAGGCTATTCATGCCAACATTCGAGTTTTCAGGTCCCCTCGTTGCCTAGCTATTATGCTTTCTTCCCATAAAGGTATAATAATAAATGTAATGTGACTCAACATATGGTATGCATGGTCAATTTAATTATAAGATTATGGCATATTATTTAAGCGATTTATAGGCGCTCATAGATAGTTCAGACACTTCAATTTTATACTAAATTATACAAATATTTATAACAACTCCCATTTCGATATTCATATCATCAATTCAATCAAACAGAATTCACATGCATATTTCAATTTTATCTTGCCCTAGTTCTAATGCCACTATTATTACAAGCACAATCAAGAGCATATAATTTAAAGATAGTGAACTCACTTGGCTATGGACACCGGTCTCTAATGGTAGTAATCCAGAAACAAGAATTTATTTCCCCGATTCAAAGTCATCTAAACGAAAGAAATACCAAAATGAGTATTTCATACCATACTAATTCCAACTTATTAAATAAAAACTCTTGAGTTTGTAATTTTCGTGGTAGATGGAAATTCCAACTTAAAATGGCAATAACTTGATCATTTTAACTTGGAATTTCATAAATAAGTTATCGATTTCTATCTACTCCAAAGGAAATATCTATTTATGATGTTATTCTTAAGTTTTGAAAATGTTTAGGTCTCAGAATGCTCGGATCAAATCTGATCAGTAGCTAAAACTTGCATTTTCGAAATTGTTTTGTGAAATTTGCATTATTTCTACCAAGTATATTATATGTGCATGCATTATCTACAAGTTCTTATCATGAATGACATGATATGAGCTATCTATATATATTTCCTTAATAATTTTTTGTTAAAAAGAATTTTTGGAAAACTTCTACTTTGCAACAATTTTAAGAATACTTGGTTGAGAAAACTAGCTTCATCTCTTTGAAAATCATCCACATTTTTACTAGAATAAAGCTTTGATGTCCTTGTTAGTGATTGTGCCCTAGGCTAATTACTAAGTATTGTTATTTCATGTACTTGAGGCCAATCACCAGTTAATGATTTAATTTTAAAATCTAATGGGAAGAATAAATAAATTATTATTATGAATAATAATTTACTATAACTACCAATCCCAATAAGATTAGGGGCATTATTGTTAGTGCAAAATACTGACATAATATAAATAGGTGTGATAGGGTCTCATTAGGGTTAAGACGTTTACTGTCACATTTGACGGCAGAGAAATTCTGTAACCCTAAAAGAGAAACACAAGAAAACATGATTCGTCTCAAATAATCTAGAAGCGTTCTAGGTTGTGTTAGCACACAAAGGTGATTCCTTTTGAAGGTGCTTGTTCGTGTGAATGAAGTAGAGGGTGTTGCGAGATTGTGGTACCTTGTAGATCTGGATTGATATCAATTTTCATAAATTCAAAATTGCAAGGTATTATTTCGAATCATTTTTTTTGTATCCAATTTAATTAGAACACATGGATCCAGGCTTTAGGGTTTTAATTTTTCCGCTGCAAACAAGATTTAAAATTTCATATGAAACCCTACAGTCCTATATACCTAATACCTTCATTATCTTAATAAAATTATTCATTTAAAGGTTGGAAAATAGATGCTTAAATATAGGTTTTGCCTAATGACGAATTTTATGCAATTTTAGGAAATGAAAATATCGTTTGATCCAAGTTTGGAAACTTTTCCTTTGTTTTAGGTTTATACTTTGATAAAACACATTTACTCTTATCAAAATCAAGTCTTTATTACATTTATTCCATAAGGCTTCTATTTTTCTATTAAACTCCCCATTTTAATATTTGGAATAGGTGTTTAAATGGGGGTCATTTTTAGATTTGAATTTTGAAACTTGTTTTTGAGATTATTTCTTGTGAAAAACTCATTTAATCTTTCTAAAATTAAGTCCTAATCAAACCTACTCCATAAGACTTCCATTTCTTTAATAAAACTCTTGTTTTAGGGTTGAAAAATAAGGCTTTTCTTGGTATTTCACCCTAGTTACGAATTTCAAAATTTTTTTCAGCGTTGAGGCATAACTTTAACTTAACTTTTGTAATCCTTTTCTTGTTTTGAAAATTTCTCTTAGTAAAACTGAGTTCATCTTATAAAAATCACTCATTTATGATACCTATTACCTAAGCCCTTCATTTTTCATGTAAGATCTTTATTTTGGTGTTGGAAAATAGGTTTTCTAAATGGTTCTTTCTCAAGATCCGAATTTTCAAAACCCACTTTTTTGAACAAAATATATCTTGAGTTTCGGTAACACCTTCATTAAGACTATCATATTGCAAATCTTTTATGTATGCTAGACAACTAACTATGGCATTTATGTACTCTAACAAGTAGATCTACTATACTACTCATGTCATGGATGCAAATGCAACATAAACAATGTGTAGATGAGAGTGAAAGTAAAATATATGCACAAAATTTCTATAAGAGCAATATATAACAATAATATGGCAAAATACTAGTAAATCAATTTAAATAATAAGATCTACACATTGTGATGTCAAGAATATCATGCTGTAGTATTTCCACATCCCTAGCATAAAGCTCATGAGGATTTTTGGTGGAACTACACATGTATGATCTTACCATTACATGTTTTTATTGTGGTAGGGTCAAGATCTATTACCTATTTAGTGTTTGGAGAAGAAAACTTGAAGAAAAAAATTTTGTGTGTGTGTGTGAGTAAGGAAGCTCACGACAAAAGGAGAGAAGAGGGAGAGAAAAATTGCTTTTCCAAAGGTTTGATTTGTAAGAAATGAGAAAAAGTGAAAAAGTGAAAGGTGAAAGAGATATTATATAGGAAAAGAAATTAGGGTTTTGTATGAATAATTAATTGAAAAAAAAATCAAATAAATGAGAGAGGGATCAAGGGAGGGGGGGTGCCATTTTCATGTAAGAAGGGGAGAGAGAGATTTGAATTTGTTTTGTGTAATAAAATTCAATTTGAATAATTAACTTTAAGTAATAAAATGTATTGGAAGAGTAAATTTGTAAGGAAATGATGTAAAATTGTAAGAATAGGTTGTAAGGATGTAAGAATAGGGTATGGGTGGTAGTACTTGATGAATAGTGTGAAAGAAATCAAAAAGTTGATTAGACAACTAAATTACCGGAAGTAATGAAAATATGATAAAAGGTTAGAATTGTAATTTTTATAACCCGAAAAAATTATTATAATTATATGTTTGAATTCCTCATTAAATTTTGGTTCTAACGAGTCCTATATATTATTTTTCTATTTTCGAGTCCTGGGGACTGGTTTTCTAGAACAGATCTCGATCTGGTCCGAAACGAATGAATTGTTCTGAAATCTGACTTTTTATGTTTTGATAAATTATGTAGGGCCATATCCTGGAGTTACCTCATTTCTATTGTTCCGGGATTTCATTCCCGGGATTGCCGGAGATAGGGTTTCTAGGTCCAACTGGTACAGGGTGTTCTTTTAGGGTTTCGGTTTCCGGTTTCAATCTTCGAAACCAAATTTAGGTTGCTAAGAAAACGATGGCTTACAATATGTATACACAATATCTTTCTTACTTAAACAACTATCGATCCTATCTAATTGTCTACTTCAATGGAGAGTGTTAGTTGTATAGTACTTATGCAACTTTCTGGAGGCCTCAATTAGTTACATGGTATACTAATACAACTAGGGTACCTACTAGGGGTGTGACAGAAGTTGGTATCAGAGCATGGCTGTAAGGGAAAGAAAGAAACTGAATGTACATATATATGTATGACTCCTATAGAAATGTTTGGCTTAGATGGAATAAGGCTTAAGTAATAAAGAGGAGTAAGTTTGGACTTGGTAAACAACCTACACATAAATAGTTAGAAATTAAAGTTTTGTTTATGTTTGATTATACTCGATTATCTATTATGCATTAGATGTTAGTATTGTTTGGATTTTGCAGAGATAATGTAAACCCCCAAAGTTTTGTGATCAATTAAGCTTAAACCCTAAATAGAAGGTCAACCGGAAATTCTAAAGTCAACAAAACCCTAGTTAAACGTAACTGTTCAAGTCCGGCAATCCCATATTCATAAACTAAGTAAGTAAGTGAGAGATTAGTATGTAAAATTGTTCATAATAACATGAGAGAGCTTAAAAATATCATATTAGTTAAACTGTGATTCGTTTTGAGCACGATTGGACACAGTTTTCTAAAAGCATGTCTCGGGGCTCAGAATAGTAAAAATATTCCGAATATACCGTTAAACTCATAAAAACATAAGATTTTCAAAAGTACCAGTTTTATAATTTTTCGATAACTAAAAATATCAGATATCGCAATTATACGTGTATTTTCTTACTACCGGTACTTTAATTGTCATGTCTACTTTACATTACACTATTTATTACCATTCTACACTATTTATCTATCTTTACTTTTTCTTACAACCTACTCTTACAACCATACCTCTATTTTCTTACAATTTTCATTTCCAATATAACTTCACATCTTTCATATCTTACTTTTTATTAACAAAAATACAAAAAAATAAATTTCTCTCCCTCCCTCTCTCACAAGCAGTGCTGGCCACACACCCCCTCTCTCCTCAAATTGTTTCATTTCCATTTATTTAATTAACACAAATTTCCTCCCACTTTTTCCTATAAATACCATCTCTTCCTTCTATTTCCTTCACACCATTCATATACTACTCTTACTCTCTCAAAATTTCTTCAAGAGTTCTTTCAAAGTTCTCTCAAGTTTAGTTTTCATAGATAATACTCTTTCAGTTTCCTTTATGTTCATTTACTTAGTATGAGCATAATGTGTGTTTTCTAAAACCATGAAGGTTAAGAAAGCAACAATATGTTCATACTTTGTTTTTGTTCATGAATCTATTTTCCTTTATGTTGATTTCATATATATTTAACTAAATATATCTATGTAGTTATATATATCTTTTAGAGCATATAAGCTCCTTTGTTTTGCAATTTATTTACTTTCCTTGCAATTTATTTATTTACCTTGCAATTTATTTACTTTCAAGTTATTTTAAGACTAGTCTTTCTAGTCTTAGACTTGTCTTCATCAAGTCAAAACAATTTTCTATTTCTTTTGGGACTAGTCTATTCTTAGTCCTAGGAAGCCTTGAAAAAGCTAAGGGTTCCAATACTTGACAATTATTATTGTGCTTATTTATTTCTTATGTTTTTATTATCTTATCTTATGATATTTTTAGCTTTTATAAACTACATAATCATATTCATGCATGGCTAATAAGTTGTTGTCCAAATAAAAAAAAAAGGATCTTTTTTATGAAAGAATAAAACTTGATAAAAGTTTTTTTAAAGACTTAGAAAAATATTTTCAAAGAAATCTCTTTCTTAAGTTTATGTAAAACTCATCATGAAATTTCAAACTATTAAATGAAGTTTCTTAAAGTTTAAATATATCTCCTTTTGAAATAAAGTCTTGATATGTCGATAATAACTTGGTAGTTTTTTTATCAACTTTCTAAACCAAAAGCAAAATAAGTTATCAAGAAAATCAATTTACAAGGAAAATGAATTTTCAAAGAATAAACTCATCAAGTACTACTAAAGAAAACTTGTTGGAAACTCTATCCTAGAAATAAATTTAGTAGATAACTTCAAAAAACCAAATTATATTTCCAACTCACTTTTGATAAATTAGAGAATCAAAATGAAGTATATTAGATTTTGATAATCTAAAAATTTTATAAGTTACTTCACCCATATAAAGCAACAAGCTAACAAATCCAAATTTCTAAAACACTAGAAAATGTTGTTTTAAGGAAATAAATTAAACAAGACAACACCTATAGCTTCATGCATAAATTATGAGTATATTTATAAACACAAGGAATTCGTTTAAAAAATATACATATTTGAGTTTTACTTAAACAAGCCTTAGTAAAGGAAAGATTAGAACTTCTTGTTTTTCAAAGATGGAATTTTCGTATTAATCTGTACCCTTCTAATCCGAGACCTAAATGACCTTTTATAGCAAAAGTAATCTTATAAACGAATAGATCTTTTCGAATAGGTAGAAAACGACATATAATATGCGAAATTTCGAGTTAAAATGAGCAAGTTATGGTAATTTTAAGTTGGAATTTCCTTCAATCCGATTTTACCGCGAATTCAAGATAGATTTTGCAAGTCCCCGAATTTTCGGATCCAAATTAAAGACCTAAACCCTAATCAGAAGTCAAACGGATTCTTAAGTCAACCAAAACCCTAGTTTACTGTAACCGCTTAACTCCGGCATTGCCGTTTTCTCAAGTCCTAAAAAACGAAGTTGGAAAAGTTAGCTATTATAGTTCGTAATAGCTATAAGTTGTATAAAAATATCAGATTGAAGGAATTTGAGTGTCCTTCGAACCCGATCTGACATAGTTCTTGAAAAACGTGTTCGGAAGCTCGGAATAGGAAAAATATTCCGAATATACCGTTAGACTCATAAAAATATGAGATTTCCAAAAATATCAATTTCGTAATTTTTCGGTAGCTAAAAATATCAGATATCGCTTTTATAAGCGTATTTTCTTACTACCGGTATTAAATTGTCATGTCTACTTTTACATTACACTATTTTCTACTATTCTACACTATTCATTTATCTCTGCTTTTTCTTACAACCTACTCTTACAAACCATACACCTATTTCTTACACATTTTCATTTCCAATACAACTTCACATCTTTCATTTCTTACTTTTAATTAACAAAATAACAAAAAAATTAATTTTTCTCCCTCCCCCATGCATGAATGGCTCCGGCCCCCTCTCATTCTCCCTCTATTTGTTTTATTTTTCAATTATTTAATCAACACAAATCATCTCCCACATTTTCCTATAAATACCCCCTCATACCTTCACTTCTTTTACACCACTTCTTCACTAAAGTTACTCTCTCAAAATTTCTCTTCAGTTCTCTCCAAGAAAGTTCTCTCCAAGAAAGTTCTTTTAAGAAGTTCTCTTTAGTTCATCTTCTTTAGGTAAAGATTATTCAAGAAATTCCTATGTTCATCTACTTAGTATAAACTTAATGTGTGTTTTCTAAAACCATGAAGGTTAAGAAAGCAACAATAGATTCATACTTTGTTTTTGTTCATAATCAAACTCCTTTATGTTCATTTATGTTTCTTTTATATTCATAACTATCTAATATATTTATATAGCTATATATACTATTTAGAGCATATAAGCTCATTGTCTTGCAATTTATTTGTCTTTCATGCACTTTATTTACCTTATTGCAATTTATTTATTTCAAGTTGATTTTAAGACTAGTCATTCTAGTCTTAGACTTGTCCTCATCAAGTTAAAACAATTCTTTCTCTTTTTCTTTTTCGGGACTAGTCTTTTCTTAGTCCCGGGGTACCTTGATGAAGCTAAGGTCCCAATACTTGATTTATTTCTTTATATGCCTATTCTTTTAAAGCTATTATGTTCTTTACATATTTTCATAGCTTATGATTCATATTCATGCATGAACATAATGGATTTGTCTCAACAAAATAAATGAAGGAAATGTTTTCTTAAGATAAAATGTTTTTCTCTAGAAATAAAAATATGAAATGGAACTTATAAGAGATTTTACAAACATACAAAAGACTTATGAAGTAAATAAGAGTTTTACAATAACTTCATCTTTTTCTAAGGTAGAACCCCTTTTCATTAAAATAAAATAATCCTAACAAACTAAGGAACTAAAATATTCTTGTGAGAAAATTGTTATAACTTTTATAAAATTGTTGAAATCTAAGTTTAGAAAACAAAACCACTCCTTAGGAATTTAACGAAACTAAAATTAGAAAAAGAATATTTATCACAAATAACTTAAGGTCTTTCAAAAGTAAAATAAATATTCCAACAAAATCTCAAGTTCAAAGTCTTTTAAAACCTTACTTCCCATAAGTTGAGACAACTTCATTTACTTCATACATTGGTTATGAGTCATTACATATATGTATATACCTTTCAAAAAGTTTACAAAATACTTGAAATATTTATCTTTTCAAATGAGCTTTGTTTACAAGAAGGAAAACAAGTTTTTGTAAATTCGTGGCAAATCTGGTCGCTATCTTTTCGGAACCCAAATGATCTAGTTTTATGAAAATAAGCTTAGAAATGCGTAGGTCTTTTCGAGTAGGTAGGAAACGGTATATTATACGCGAAATTCCGAGTTAAAATGAGCAAGTTATGGCCATTTTAAGTTGGAATTTCCTTTTATACGATTTTTTTACCGCGATTTTAAGAGAAATTTAGAATCTTCAAGAATAGAAGTTTTATGAAAGACTTATTTTGGGTATTTCATCTTGTTTAGGTGACGAGAGACCTGAGATCGTCTATCCAGAGGATTATTTCGATTAGACCTACCGATTATGGAGTGAGTTAATTCTTTTCCTAAGTACATTTCCTTGTTTGTACTTGTAATTAATGGAACTAGAAATTTAGGAAAAGGTAAATGAACAAATGTTATGAAATAATTGTTGAAAGAAAATTAAGTATATTGAAAAACGACATGTTAAATAAAAGTATGACTTTTGTATTGATTTGATGAAATTAAGGTTGATCACCTTTAACACGGATCCAACTTATATGGTTAATTGTTAAATTGAAATTCATTCATGCATATCATGCTTGTGAGTCACATTTATTTCACTACTATTCTTCGTGTGGGAAAACGAGGAAGTGATAGTGGTGGCTAATAGGAGCCGGTAAGTCTACAAGGGCCAGTAGGAGCCAGGAAGTCTATAGGGCAAGCAGGAGCCGGTAAATCTGCAAATATTGATGGTCGTACGGGCCTGTAACCACCCAACCCTTGTCATGGAGGACGTTAAATCCATGCTACACTTGATTTCCGATTGATCTTGTGTATTTGGTTGATTATGTGATTGATGCATTACATATGCTTGAATTAAATAAACTTGGTTGTCATTTGGAAATGTTATATAGTTAGGAATTATCTCACTAAGCTAGATTTGCTTATACCCTTATAGTTTTCTATTACAGTATGATTATCTATGGTTGGCCCCGAGGAGCCTAGTGTGCCAGGTATGAGCTTACGTTACTAGGAGTTTTTGGAGGAAGTTTATGTAATTTTAGTTTTGAATATAGACTTCTAGGAAAAATCTCTATAGTAGGCGTATGTGATAGATATATTTATTTTGTTATTGGTATAGTTGATTAAAGACTTTAAGGCGGGGGAATGCCCCTAAGATGATGTACGAACTTATTATGGAATGAAAGATCTTATGTTTATATATTTAAGTTTATGCTTGCTTTTGCTATCTATTTAAACGTAATAGCCTTGTGAGTCTCCTACTATCTTGGAAGCACGCCTTGCATATGATATTGAAGCTCCTGCGTGACTACGGATTGTCATTCATTAGCTTTAATGTTATATGCGGTGGACTGCCACGTTTAAGGTACCCTCTGGGGCGTGACAGATTTAGAATCTTCAAAGTAGAAATTCTATGAAAGACTCATTTTGGGTATTTCCTCTTGTTTAGGTGAAGAAGGAACCGATATCACCTTCCCGGAAGATTACTTCGACCAGGAGCGATCATCATGGAGTGAGTTAATTCCTTACTAGTTACATTTCCTTGTTTGTGCTTGTAAGTAGTAGCACTAGAAAATAAGGAAAAAGATAAATGAACCAATGGTATGTGATTTGGATTCATAATTAATTAAATAAAAGCTAAGAATATCGAAAGAGGAATTGATGAATAATTTATGTTTTCTTGTAATATTGTTTTGATCACCTTTAACTTGAACCCAACAATAATGGAATAACCTTATATTGAAAATAATTCATGTATATCATATTTGTGAGTCACATTTTTCATTACTATTCTTCGTATGACGAAACAAGGAGTTGTAGTGGTGGCTAGTAGGAGCTGAAAAGTCTACATGGGCAAGTAGGAGCTGGAAAGTTTACATGGGCAAATAGGAGCCGGAAAGTCTGTAATTATTGATGGTCGTATGGGCCAGTAACCACCCAACCCCCGACATGAAGGGCGTAAAATCCATGCTACACATGGTTTTCGGTTAATCGTATTTATTTTGTTTGCTCATGTGATTGATGCATTCTCATATGATTGTCTAAATACTTGTATGTTTTATGGAAATGTTTTGTAGATGGGAGTTATCTCACTAAGCTAGTTTTGCTTATACCCCTATTGCTTTTTGTTACAGTATGATTACTTATGGTTGGCACTAAGGAGCCCCTTTTGTTAGGTATGAGCCAAAGCTACTAGGAGTTTTTGGAGGAAGTTTATATGTGTTTCGTTTTGGATGTATACTTCTAAGAAAAATCTCTATAGTCGACTTATATTATATTTATGTATATTTTGAAGATGGCTTAGTTGAACAAGACTATTAGAATGGGGGAATGCCCCTAAAAAGTTTTAAGAGACTTTTATTCTAATGAATATTACATGTTTATCTATATAAGTTCTTGTATGCTTTTATTATCTGCTTAAACGTAATACTCCTGTGAGTCTCCTATATCTTGGAAGCACGCCTTATACGTGATATCAAAGCTCTTGCGTGACTAAGGTTGTCATTCATTAGCTTTAATATTATGTGTGGTGGACTACCATATTTAGGGTACCCTCCGGGGCGTGACAGATAACAAGAGTTTTGATGTGTGAAGCTAAAGTTGATTGTTTAGAAATTGACTTTAGTAGATGGAGACGTAGAACAGGGGATGCTTCACCTATAGCATCGGAAGCTTAACCTCAAGCTTCTGGACCTATTGAATTAGGATAGCTAAAGCTACAAAATGTACCTCCACCGTTTCCAGGTGGATTAGAAGATGTCTTAAGAGCTCTACAACAACAAAACGCTTTGATTCTTCAAACCTTGCGAAGAGGATAAGTTGGAGAGGCACCCCAAGTTGCTTCAATAGAGGCACCTGTTGTACCTCCTATAGCACTAGAATCTTACTCCTCCTGTTCCACCACCTACTGCTTTACATGAGGAAGTAGAGCAAGTTGTCGAGTCTGTCAGCGAACGCATTGGGTAGTGCAATTTACATTGATAACATTTAAGTATAAGATAAGAGAAATACTTGTCATTAACATAAATAAGGTTAGTTACAACTCTTAGGGGCAGACCCCCGCTAATGTCCTCAAGACCACATAATTGCATTCCCTAAAAATCTCTAAAATATTAACATAACATATATTACACATAAAGACATTACAAGAAAGGAAATTCATCCTATATTCTCAGAATCCATCAATGATTTCCTTTATGCATTGTTCTTCGAATAGAGCCACAAGCATACCTATTTCAACAAAAGTCTGTGGGAGTGTAAACTTGCAATGAATTATTGAGATATTTCCTTTTATTCTCACCGTAGCTTCAAACAAGTTTATTAATTTTCACGCATATGTTATGTATGCTATGCAACAATCACATGATATAAGCAATTATGTATGGGTATCTAGAAACCATACATAGAACAGATTTACACCCTTCATATCACGACTTAGGGAATGGTA
The DNA here is from genome assembly GCA_024138025.1 of Combretum micranthum. Taxonomy (NCBI): domain Eukaryota; kingdom Viridiplantae; phylum Streptophyta; class Magnoliopsida; order Myrtales; family Combretaceae; genus Combretum; species Combretum micranthum. The sequence goes on from JAMXBD010000265.1 coordinate 393,698, forward strand.
TTCGAAGGTCTGTATGATATTCATTGCTAGTCCCCGGGCATACCCTACCCTCAGTGATTGACTGACATGGCTCATCCTTGGGATGTATCCCCTAAACGCCTTACTTCCCTAAGAATGAGCATGGTTGCAGCTCTCTTGGCTTCAAACCTTCTCGATTCTTCGTGTAGAACTAATAGTTTTTGACATGTGACTTCACGGATGCAAAGAATGTCTATTTAATTTAAATCAAAGCCGAGTATAGTTATGGTCTACTTAAAGGCGATCAAGCAAGCATCATACACACGTAATATGTAATATTAATGACATACTTAAAACAATCATTTATTGGTTTCGATATGCTTAACATCCATTATCACACATAAAAGAAAATACATGTAAACTCATAACCCCATTCATATTCATCTTTTATTGTACTTACAAACCTAATGCAACTAACTACAAGCACAAGAAAGGTAACGAAATAATGAGGGAATACTCACTCATCTATATCGTAATCTTCTTAATCATAGTAATTCTCAAGAAGGAGAGTCTCGTATTCCTCATCGTCTAAATAAAAGAAATACTTGGAATGAGTATTTCATAAAAGTTATACTTAAACTCTCTAATTCTATCTTGTCATTTTATCAAAATTCGGATTATGTGAAATCCAACTTAAAACTGTCGTAACTTGCTCATTTTAACTCAAAATTATATGAGATGTCGTTTTCTACCTACTCAAAAAGATTTATTTATTTCTAAGGTTATTTTTAATATTTGAAGTCGTTTGGGTTTGAAAACAGGTTGGTACAATTCTAACACGAAAATTCCAGCCTCAATTTATAATTTTTCTAAATTATATTTCATCCAAAAATTTCATAGCAAATACATACATATTTATATAGTTAAAATAAAACCTTTTAATATATACATAGACTCATATTATATGCATGATTCTAGTGATATTGTCTCAAAAATAAAATTGTAAACACTCTTTGTGAAAGATAGAGTTTTATGAAAGGTCATTCTTTGACTTGTGATTAAATTGCTGTTTTATAAATATATGACCTAATAACAATAAAATCATAATTCAATATATATATATTAAAATCTTTAAAGGTCTTATATTTGTTTACAAATTCTTATTTAACAATTTATTTTATAAAACATGGTTTTATCTCTTTGTGACATAAAGCCCAAGTGTATTTTTCCTTTTTAAAAAAAATTTCCTAAGTTTGACTCTTTAAACAAAATTTTAATTATTAGATTTTGTAAATATGAAACTTGATTAAAGAAAATCATGATTTCATATTTATTTTAAGTTCATGAATATTTTATTTTCATACTAACTTCTTTTAATTAATTATTTTCCAAAATATGAACCTTTATGTGGTTATGAGGAAAAATCATTCTAAGAAAGTGTTTCAAGTTTTCGCATATGAGAAGAATTAAGTGAATGACTTGTTCTAAACTTTTATGCTTATAATATTTCTTTCTTAATTCATAATTTTTTCAACACATGGACCTTTAGGGGGTTGTTAAAAGAAAACTAAAATTTTAAGTTATTATAAGTGTTCGTCTACTTATTATAACTATTATTCATATTTTCTTAACTTCACAAAAAGAGAAGGAATTTTAATTCTTAAAACTTGGTTCCTTAAATTGTACATCAATTTTATTTCTAAGTGGATTTTAATTAGTGAGTTGATCTTAGCTTGACTTGAAAGATTTGTTTTGTTCTTAGTGTGTACTAAAGTGTTGGTAATAATCTCATAGATAAGTTCTTAAGAAAAATTATGGTTTAATAATAAATTTATTTTTTGGTGTTTTGAAAAGAGAGAGTAGGGAATCACATAATTAAGTGTTGGAGAAATTTTGAATAATATTAACACTAAAAATTTATGATGTTGAAACGGAATCTTAAGTTTTAAATGAAAATTTTTACTAAGAGACAAAAATTATTTTTATAGAGATTTTAGTCTTATTTTCTTTATAAAAGAAAGAATCCCTTTTATTTTATTAAGACAACAACAATATGATCATGTATGAATATGAACTCATAGTTTTGTAGTATGACAAAAATAAATCACATAAAGGATAAAAGACATAGAAATTCAATGAGCACATAAGTAAAGGCCAAGTATTGGGAAGTCTTCGTTTGTATCAAGGCTTCCCAAACGTAGACATAAGCAAGTCCTTTAAGAAAATCAAGAAAACAAATAAGAAAACCATGGAAGTCTTAGATTTATATCAAGGCTTCTCAGACTTAGACATAAGCAAGTCCTTTAAGAAAAGCAAGAAACTAAATAAGAAAACCATGGGAGTCTTAGATTTATATCAAGACTCCTCGGACTTAGATTATGAACAAGTCCAAAACAAAGAAAGAAGAAAAATTATTTTGACCTGATGAGGATAAGCCTAAGACTAGAATGACTAGTGTTAATAATTTACTTGGAATAAATAAATAAATAAATTGCATGAGTATACATAAATGTTATGTTAGTGAGTTTATATGCTCTAAGAATATATATATATACATAAATATACTTAGTAATATATAAAAGTTAGATTAGAAGCAATAATAAAACATAATAATAATACTTGAACTTTGTTAAACAAGACATGGACATATTGTTGCTTCCATAATACTCATGGGTTTAGAAAAAACAAAATATGGTCATGATATGTTAACATAAACATGAAGATGGTTTTAGGAATTTTTTTATCTAAGATTATTTGTTGCTTGAAGAAGAAATGAAGTATTGGTAGTTGTATATAGATGATAGTTTTATGGAAAGAAGAGAGAGTTGGGAAGAGAATCAGGAGAGGGATTTTGGAGGGAATTTGAGAGAGTTTCGGTATGTTAATGAAGTGTGTGAAAGAAATGGAGGGAGGTGGGGTATTTGTAGATAAAGGTGGAGGGAAATTAGATGTAATGAAATAAAACGAAAAAAAAAATTAGATAGATAGGAGGGAGAGGGGCATTGGTTTTAGAAGAAAGAGAGAGAGAAATTTATTTAATTTATATTTTTGTAATGAAAATTAAGTAAAGTGTAAGAGAAGATAAGTAAAAAGTAGTATTAATAATGTAAATGTAAGAAATAGGTGTATAGGTTATAAAAAGACACATTGTAAGAAAAGATAGAGATAAATGAATAGTAGAAATAGTATAATGAATAGTAAATAAGACAAATAAATTATTGGTAGTAAAGAAAATACGTGTAAAAATGCTATACATGAAATTTTTAGATACCAGAAAATTCTAAAACTAATATTTTACAAATCCTCATATTATTATGAGTTTAAAGGTGTGATAATCGTCATAACACCCTTAATTTTAGGATGATTCGTGGAGTCTTTTAATTGTTATTTGATGGGAAATCATCTAGAACTGTTACTTAGTTGATCTATATGTTGCTTTCAGGTTCTACAAATTCAAATGTGATGAAAACAAGCCAAAGTAACAAGGAAAACAAGGAGAAATGAAGACAGAATCCAACATGCCTCATGCCAAAGGGGCGTGCCAAAGAAAAAAATTGGAGATTGGAGCCACCACACCCCTAGCATGGAGCGTGGTGAGGGGCAAGGTGAGCCAGACTCCACCTGCTCGACTTTTCTCTCTCCTATGGTTCTTGTAGCTATATATATACACATTTATGAGAAAGAAAACAACAAGTCTGCTAGGGTTTCGTTCTTTAGGAGATTTTATATTTTTCTTTACAAACAACAAGCTAAGAAGATCCAATCTATTGAAGCAATCAAGATAAAATCTTTTAGGGTTGTAATCATGAACTCTGGTTTCTCTGTTACTCATTGTATGTTCATTTTTAATATTATGAGAGAGTAGACCACAGATCTAGATCTCATTTGAACCACTTGTCATGTAATGAGGAATTGTTCTTAATGAAATTATTCATGTTCTTATGTTCCATTGTTTGTTCTTCATTGTTATCGTAGATTCATGTATCCAGAGTATGAATTTATGTTTGATATCATTTAAGTTAATTGAGAAGTTGCTTTTATGATGGGATCTATGCAATGGATGAGATTTGCTTGCAATTCTAGAGATAGAATAGCAAAAAATCTTCTGTACTTTGGTTAAATAGTGGATGGGTTCATGTGTTTAATGCGATTCTAGATTGCTATTAGTTGAGGAGAGATCCTAATTGATAAATCTAAGGTTTTATTAGCTTTTAACTTGAGAAAGTTATTAGTTTATATTCTGGAACTCTACAGCTTAAGAACTCAATAAGCCTGGTCTTTAGTCCAATTATTCACATGATAAGAGAGGTGTAGAATGAGATCTAGGTTGTTTTGATAATTGATTTAATCCTTGTTCCTTGTTGAAGCTTGAATCTAGATTAGTTTAGCATAATTCAGTAGTTAATTAGTTAAAAGTCTATGATCCTGATCATTCTTAATCGTCGGTTAGATAATAAGGATAAAGTTAGTACTAGTAATTAGTGGCTCCCTGCGGAACGACCCTGTGCTCAACACTATATTGCGTTTACGATAGGTATACTTGCCTATTGCATCGTAGTTGGAACTAGGAACAGGTATTTAATTTATTAAAGCTACGGTTGGCAACGATCAAGTTTTTGGCACTGTTGCCAAGGAGTTTCCACTAATATTAGGAAAGCTTTTTACTTGTTAATCTAGCTAATTATTTTATCATTATTTACTTATCTTTCTCTGTTTTTTGTTAATCTTGTCAGCTATTGATTGATTAGGGTTGTGTTTTTATTACATTATATGACCAGAAGCCGCTCTAAGGGACTTGCTGAATTTAATCAAGAGCCGGAGCAAACTATTGTAAGGCATTCTAAACAAAAAAAAAAAAAAAAGCAAATAGCTGATTCTTCTTCAACAATTGTTGAGAAGAAATTACTAGAAGAAAGGATGGCTGATCCAACAAATGATCCTCCTCGTGAGCTCAATCCAATGCCCGACAATCGCAAAACAAATTCTGATTTTGCTAGACTAAATTTGGTGGATGTCAACTCCAGCATAGTTTGACCCAAAGTGGAAGCAAATAAGTTTGAGCTCAAGCTAGGTGTTATGTAAATGGTTTAACAGTATGCCCAATTTGATGGTTTGGAGGATGATGACCTGAACTCACACATTCAGCTCTTTTTGGAGATATGTGACACATTTAAATTCAATTGGGTGAGTAAAGATGCTGTTCGCCTCAGACTCTTTCCATTTTCCTTAAGAGGCAGGGCCAAGCAATGGCTTTATTCATTACTAAGGGGCTCTATCACCACATGGCAAGATTTGATTAAAAAGTTCATGGACAAATTCTTTCCTCCGTCAAAGACTGCTAAACTTAGGACTGAGATTCAATCTTTTTGCCAAAATGAGTTTGAAATACCCTATGAAACATTGGAGCGCTTTAAGGAATCAATGAGGAAGTGTCTACACCATGGGATACCTGAATGGATTCAAGTACAGATCTTCTATAATGGTTTAAACTCCTAAACCAGGCAAATGATAAATGCTCAAGCCGGTGGTACTTTGAATCACAAAACTCTTAAAGAAAGTCTTACTCTCTTTGAAAACATGGCCACAAATAACTATGAGTTCTTACACACTGGAAGCAGAGGGAAGAGACCTGCAGGTATTATAGATGTGGATGTGGCTACCACAATCATGTCTACGTAGAAGCTTTGTCGAGAAAGATAGACGGTTTGATAGTCTCTCAGCAACAGTTGGCTGTTGTAGAACCTTCTCTTGGTGAAGAAGCAAGCAATGAGCAAGTAGATTATTTGGGAAACCTAGTTCGGCCTCAGAATAATCCATACAGCACTACTTATAATCTAGGTTGGAGAAATCATCCAAATTTCTAATGGAGCAACAACAACAATTTCTAGAAGGGTAATTCTAATCCTTCTCCAGGATATCAAAGGCCACCTGGTCAAAGTTCTAAACCACCAATAGAAGATTTGTTGGCAAAGCTCATCAAGGATTCAGATGAAAGGTAGAAATCTCTAGCCTTGATTATGAGAAATCAGGAGACAACTCTTAGGAACCATGGAGCTTCCATAAATAATCTGGAAACTTAGGTTGGACAAATAGCCAAATTACTTTAAGAAAGACCTCATCGTTCTTTACTGGGAAATACAGAGCTAAACCCCCAGGGAACATGTCAAGGCAATCACTTTAAGGAGTGGTTAGCAATTGCAATTTGAGATGCAACCAGATACAAGTGGAGTATCTAAACTAGTGAAAGAGCAACTAATTGCCAAGGAAAGGGGAAGCAACCTGAGAGCTCAATAGTAGATAAACCATCACTGCACTCAACTTCAAAATTCAAGCCTACTATTCCAGATCCAGCGAGGCTCAAGAAAGATAAGGTGGATGAACATTATGGCAAATTCTTGGAAATTTTCAAGTAGCTGCACATTAATCTTCCATTAGTAGAGGCACTGTCATAAATGCCGAGATATGCAAAATATTTAAAGGAGCTATTGACCAATAAAAGGAAGTTGGAAGAAATTTCTACTGTTACCCTTAGAGGAGAATGTTCTGCAATCATTCAAAATAAGATTCCAAGGAAGCTCAAGGATCCTGGTAGTTTCACTATTCCCTGCTTGATTGGGAATTTATCTAAAGAAAGAGCTTTGGTAGATTTGGGTGCTAGTATAAACCTTATGCCATACCATCTGTTTTAGAAGTTAGGTTTAGGAGATCATAAACCAACTAGATTGAGCTTGCAGTTAGCAGATAGGTCGGTAAAGTTCCTTTGTGGTGTAGTGGAGGATGTACTAGTCAAAGTACATGATTTCATTTTTCCAGCTAATTTTGTTATCCTTGATATGGAATCTGATGTGGAGGTCCCTCTCATATTATGGAGACCATTTCTTGCTGCTGCTGCTAGTGTCACGCCCTGGAGGGTACTCTAAACGTGGTAGTTCACCGTATATAATATTAAATCTAATGAATGACCACCTTAGTCATGCAGGAGCTTCGATATCACATGCAAGGCGTGCTTCCAAGATAGTAGGAGACTCACAGGGGTATTACATTTAAGTAGATAATAAAAGCATGCAAGAACTTATATAAATAAACATGGAATATTCGTTTGGATAATAATCTCTTACAACTTCTTAAGAGCATTCCCCCGTCTTAAATAGTCTTGTCTAACTAAACCATTGACAAAATACATAACTATAACATAAGCCTACTATAGAGATTTTTCTTAGAAGTCTATGTTCAAAACTAAATACATATAACTTCTCCCAAAAAATCCTAGTAGCTTTGACTCATACCTGGCAAACAAGGCTCCTTGGTGCCAACCATAGGTAATCATACTGTAACAAAAAGCTATAGGGGTATAAGCAAAACTAGCTTAGTGAGATAACTCCCATCTACAAAACATTTCCATATATCAAACAAGTATTTAAACAATCATATGAGAATGAACCAATCACATGAGCAAACAAAATACATAAGATTAACCGGAAATCATGTGTAGCATGGATTTTACGCCCTCTATGTCGAGGGTTGGGAGGTTATAGCCCAGACGACCATCAATATGTGTAGATTTACTAGCTCCTACTTGCCCTGTAGACATTCCGGCTTCTACTAGCCCATGTAAACTTTCTAGCTTCTACCAGCCACCAATACAACTCCTCGTTTCCCCATACGAAGAATGGTAGTGAAAATAAATGTGACTCATAAATATGATATGCATGAATCTTTTTCAATAAGGTTATTCCATTATTGTCAATTTCAAGTTAAAGGTGATCAAAACAATATTACAAGAAAACATAAATTATTCATCAATTCCTCTTTCGATATTCTTAGCTTTTATTTAATTAATTATGAATCCAAATCACATACCATTGGTTCATTTATCTTTTTCCTTATTTTCTAGTGCTACTACTTACAAGCACAAATAAGGAAATGTAACTAGTAAAGGATTAACTCACTCCATGACAATCGATCCTAGTCGAAGTAATCTTCCGAGAAAGTGATCTCGGTTCCTTCTTCACCTAAACAAGATGATATATGCAAAATGAGTCTTTCATAGAATTTCTATTTTTGAAAATTCCAAATCTATTTTAAAATCGCAGTAAAATCGGATTGGAGGAAATTTCAATTTAAAATGGCGATAACTTGCTCATTTTAACTCGGAATTTCACATATTATATACCATTTTCTACCTATTCAAAAAGATCTATCTATTTCTAAAACTATTTTCATCAAACTAAGTCATTTGAGTTTCGAAATAGTGGTGATCAGATTCATTACGAATTTTCACAAAACTTAAATTCCTTCTTTTAACAAAACTCATATTAAAGAGATAGATATTATAATAGTTTGTAAAACCTTTGAAATTGTATATACATATATTTATTGACTAATATCAAGTGTATGAAATTAATGAAGTTGTCTAAATCCATGAATTTTTGGTAATAGTAATGTTTTCAAAAGATTTTCGAAAAGGAAAACTTTTGAAAATTCCTCTTATTTTTGCTAGAGAATATCTCAAGTTATTTTAAATGAGTATTTTTCTTTTCCTTAATTTCATTTCCTTAGTCTTTTTAAATTCCCAAAGAATGATTTTATTTTTCTAAACTTAGTTTCTAATACTTTTTGAAAATAATAACAACTCTATATTTGTAGAAATAATTTCCTTGTTTCTTTAGATCATTCCATTTTTATGAAAAGAAACTCTTGCTGTTTGTCAACTAGTATTTGATGAAAAAGTGGAGTTTAGTAAAACTTTTGTTTACTCAAGAATTTCTTTCCATGTATGTATTGCAAAAATTCCTATGAACTCCTCTAGATTTCTTAAAAAAGTTTGTTAAGACAAATTCCTAAGTTTTTAAGAAAAAGTACTTCCTACTTTTATTTTTAGAGAAGAATTTCTATTTTAAGAAAACTTTTCCTTATTTATCTTGTTGAGACAAAATCAATATGTTCATGCATGATTTATGAATCATAAAATTATAAAACATAAGAAAGATATAATAGTTAAAGAAATAAGCTAGTAAACAACATATCAAGTATTGGAACCTTAGCTTCATCAAGGTATCCCGGGACTAAGAATAGACTAGTCCTAAAAGAAAAAGAAAACGTTTTGACTTGATAAGGACAAGTATAAGACTAGAAAGACTAGTCTTAAAAATAATATAAAAGTAAATAAATTGCAAAGAAGTAAATAAATTGCAAGGAAAGTAAATAAATTGCAAAACAAAGGAGCTTATATGCTCTAAAAGATATATATAACTACATAGATATATTTAGATAAATATATATAAAAGAAATTTTGATTCATGAACAAAAACTAAGTATGAACTTATTGTTGCTTTCTTTAATCTTCATGGTTTAGAAAACACACACTAAGCTCATACAAAGTAAATTAACATAAAGAAAACTCTAAAGAAGAATTACCTATCAAGACTAATTTTGGGAGACCTTTGAGAGAGAACTCTTGTAGAATTTTGAGAGAGTAATTTTTTCGTGTATGGAAGGTGTGAAGGAAGTGGAAGGAAGAGGGGATATTTATAGGAAAATGTGGGAGTAAAATTGTGTTAATTAAATAAATGGAAATTAGAACAAATTGAGGAGGAAGAGGGGAGTGGCTGGTGCAAATTTGGAGAGTGTGAGAGAGAAATTTTTTTTTTTTTGTATTTTTGTTAATGAAAAGTAAGATATGAAAGATGTGAAGTTGTATTAGAAATGAAAATTGTAAGAAATAGAGGTATGGTTCGTAAGAGTAGGTTATAAAAAAAAGTAGAGATAGATAAATAGTGTAGAATAGTAACAAATAGTATAATGTAAAGTAGACATGACAATTTAAGTACCGGTAGTAAGAAAATACGTATATAATTGCGATATCTGATATTTTTAGTTACTAAAAAATTATTGATATCTTTGAAAACCTTATATTTTTACAAGTTTAACGGTATATTAGGAATATTTTACGAATCTGAGCTTGGGACATGCTTTTCGAAAACTGTGTTCGATTATGCTCAAAACAAATAGCGGTTTAACTAATATGATATTTTTAAGCTTTCACAGGTTATTACGAACTATTCTACATACTAATATCTTACTTATTTTCTTAGGGTTGCTTAAACAGAAAAGTTGGACTTGAATGGTTACGTCTTACTAGAGTTTTGTTGACTTTTAGGATTCCGGTTGACTTCCTAATTAGGGTTTAAGCTTAATTGATCACAAAACTTTAGGGGTTTACAGCTAGGGCTATCATTGATGTTGAAGATGGAAAGTGGGTGTTGAGAGTGGGTGATGAAGAAGGTGTTGTGAAAATGCCGAAAGTACTCAAATAGAGCCTATATCATGATGATACTTGCTACGTCGTTGATTACCTTGATTTAGCTATTTCAAATTCACTGGAAGAATTCTTGAGCAGTGATGCTTTAGAGTGTTGTTTGATGAATGGAGATCAAGGGGGAGAGGGTAACTCATTATTTGAAGTAATTCAAACTCAGCTTGATGCTAATGAAGACTTAAGGAACAAAAGGGGTTTTGAAGCTATTAATGAGTCCACTTTACATAAATTGAAACCTTCTATAGAACAGCCACCTGAATTGGAATTGAAGTAGTTGCTTGATTATCTACAGTATAAATTTTTGTTAAAGGAGTCTAAACTTCCAATTATTATTGCATCAGATGTTAAGTAGGATCAAAGGTGTAAACTTCTTCATGTTCTTGGCCAGCACAAGAAGGCCATGGTATGGAAAATTGTAGACATAAAAGGGATTAGTCCTTTATTTTGCACACATAAGATCCTCATGGAAGATTCTATTATACCTGTGGTTCAATCTCAGCATAGATTAAATCCCAACATGAAGGATGTGGTGAAGAAAGTGGTTATTAAATTGCTTGATGCTGGGATGATCTATCCAATTTTCGACAGTTCATTGGTAAACCCAGTGCAAGTAGTTCCAAATAAAGGTGGCATGACAGTGGTGCCAAATGAGAATAATGAACTCATCCCTATGAGGACTGTCATTGGCTGGAGAGTTTGTATTGATTATCGCAAACTCAATGAAGCAACTCACAAAGGTCATTTTCCACTTCCGTTCATAGATCATATGCTGGAACGATTGGCCGGACACGCTTATTATTGCTTCCTAGATGGGATGTCTAGATATATTCAAATTCCCATTTCCCCAGAAGATCAAGAAAGACAACGTTTACGTGTCCATTCGGCACATTTGCTTATCGCCGAATGCCTTTCGATTTATGCAATGCTTCGGCGACTTTCCAAAGATGTATATTAGCAATTTTTGAAGATATGGTAGGGGAAAGTATGGAAGTGTATATGGATAATTTCTTAGTTTATGGAAACTCTTTTGATGAATGTCTCCACCACCTGGAGTTGGTTTTGCAGCGGTGTGAAGATGCCAATTTGGTATTAAACTGGGAAAAGTGCCACTTCATGGCACGAGAAGGGATTCTCTTAGGGCACAAAGTCTCTAAGAAAGGCATTGAAGTGGATGATGCAAAGGTTAAGGTCATTTCCAAACTACCACCACCAACTTTAGTGAAAGCTATTAGGAGTTTGCTTGGTCATGCAGGTTTCTAATGAAGATTCATAAGAGATTTTTCATAGATTGCACGACCTTTGATGAAACTATTGGAGAAGGATGTGCCTTTTGAGTTTACCCAGGAGTGTTCAATTGCATTCAATACTCTCAAGTACAAACTCACTAATGCTCCTATAATGGTTACTCCAAATCGAAATCTTCCCTTTGAAATTATGTGTGATGCTAGTGATTCAGTTGTGGGAACTGTTTTAGGGTAGCATAAAGATAAGCATTTCCAACCAATTCATTATGCTAGCAAAACATTGACACCTGCACAAGAGAACTATACAACTACTGAGAAGGAATTATTGGCAGTTGTCTTTGCTTTCGATAAATTCCACTCCTATCTTATTTTGTCAAAGGTGATAGTGTACATAGATCATTTTGCTTTGAAGTATTTGTTGACAAAGCAAGAAGTAAAGTCACAACTTATCAGGTGGATTTTGTTACTTCAAGAATTTGACCTTGAAATAAAAGATAAGAAGAAAACAGAAAACTTGGCAGCTGATCACTTGTCCAGATTGGAGAACCCTCACCTGCAAAAGTTGAATGAGACAGACATCAACGATGAGTTCCCTGAAGAACGGTTGTACTCAGTATGCTTAATTGAAGAATCTAACACTCCTTGGTTTGCTGACATTGCCAATTATTTGGTAGCAAAAGTTTTGGCTAAGGAAATGAGCCGGCAATAAAGGAAGAAATTTTTTTTTTTTTATCTGAAGCACTATTTCTGGGAAGATCCGTATTTGTTCAAGATTTGTGCGGATCAAATGATTAGAAGATTTGTATCTCAAGTGGAGGGATGGAAAATTCTATTTCATTGCCACATTGGACCTGTTAGAGGACATCACAGTGCTAATAGAACGGCTCATAAGGTCTTAGAAGCGGGGTTTCATTGGCCATCATTGTTCAAAGATGCTCAAAGTTATGTAGCTCAATGTGATAGATGTCAGGGAGCTAGAAATATCTCTAGAAGAGATGAAATGCCACAACAATTCATCGTAGAGTGTGAAATATTTGATGTTTGGGGCATTGACTTCATGGGACCATTTCCCCCTTCATTTGGCAATAATTACATTCTTGTCGCTGTGGACTATGTGTCCAAGTAGGTCGAAGCACAAGCCTTACCTACAAATGATGCTAGAGTGGTTGTCAAGTTCTTAAAGAAGCTCTTTTTTTTTGCAGGTTTGGAGCTCCAAGGGCCCTAATTAGTGACCGAGGTACACACTTTTGTAATGCTCAAATCGAGAAAGCGCTCACAAGGTATAGGGTGACACATCGACTTGCAACTCCCTATCATCCTCAATCAAGTGACCAAGTGGAACTTTCTAATAGGGAGTTAAAGTGGATTTTGGAAAAATCAGTTGCAACCAATAGGCAAGATTGGGCAGAAAAGTTATATGAAGCTCTACGGGCATATCGAATCGCTTATAAAACTGCTCTTGATTTCACTTTCTATAGATTAGTCTATGGGATGGCGTGTCACCTTCCAGTTGAGATAGAGAAAAAGGCTTATTGGGCTATTAGAACGGTGAATTTGGATTCAATCAAGGCTGAGGATCAAAGAAAGTTGCAACTAAATGAGTTGGATGAATGGTGGCTTATGGCTTATGATAATGTGCACATTTATAAAGAAAAAGCTAAGAGGTACCATGATTCAAGAATTTAACAATCAAAGCAATTCAAGGAAGGAGACTTTGTCTTGTTGTTCAATTCCAAGTTAAGGTTATTCCCAAGGAAACTCAAGTCTCGGTGGTCTGGTCCATTTCAAGTACAACAGTTTTTTCCTTATGTCAATGTGGAGCTAGAACATCCTGAAAAAGGCGTTTTTAAAGTTAATGGGCAAAGGTTAATGCTTTATTTGGGAGACTATAAGAGCCTTAAGGAAAGAGAAGAACTCAATCTTCTCTCCACAGCCACTTGAACTTGATCATTTCATTACGTCGAGCTAACGACGTTAAATAAAGCATTTTGGAGAGGCATTTAATGCCAAAATTTTCACTCTCTTTTGTTAATTTCTATTGTTTCATCTTTTTGATTAAGCAAGAGTGATTATCCAAGGGTGTTTATTTTTGTAGGGGACCAAGAATTTCTTTGAAAAGAGGGAATTGAGAAGAGTGATGGAATGTAAATACAATGGGATTGATACAAAGTGTAAACCCCGGTATCCTCAGTGGCTAGGAAAACCCCGAGAGGTGAAAGCGAAACCCTAATCCGGTCTAGTTTGAGTCCTGTGAGAGGAGCCTAGGAACCCTAAATTCGGCTTTCCTTCGGTTTCATAATAAAAGAAATTTTATAAAGTAAATGAAGTTGAATCATTGTTGTAAAGTACATTTTAAATCTTTGAAAGTTTTAAATTCGGAAATTTTTCAATTTCGAGCCTTCCCGAGCTCAATTACGGAAAAGCGTGCCCCGGGCCACGGATTCAGAAAAATTTTTCGGGATATTCATTAGAACCGTAATTTTATAAGGATTCCAAAAATATCAATTCTATAATTTTCCGAGCTATAAAAATTACAGTTATAGCTTTTCCCGTGTTTTTGGTACAATCGGTAAAGTAGATGTCTTGTCTACTATTCACAAGTACAACCTACACTACACACTACCCATACCCTATTCTTACATCCTTACAACTACTCATTTCAATTTTCTTTTCCAAGAAATTTTGTCTCTTAATCAATTATCACATTTATTACATTTTAATTAACTAAATTACAAATATTAAAATTTCAAACACACACACACACACACACACAAAGGAGCGCCCCCCACCCCCCCCCTGTTTCCCTCTCAATTTATTTTTTTTTTACTTCATTTTAATTATCAAAACCTAATTCACTTCATATATATACATATTTTTCTCTCTCTCTCTTCATTTTCTTCTTGTTTCAAATCGTTACAAAGAGAAAAACTCTCTCTTTTTTTTTTCCTTGAGTTCCGAGAGCTCCCCCTCCCTCTTCCCTTTCAATTTCAACTCAAGTCTTCTTCATTTCTCCTTTAATCCTCCATTGGTAGGTTGATCTTAAGCCTTGTTCATCCCAAATCTTGTAATGGCAAGATCATTCTTGTGTATTTTCTCATTTAAATCCCAATGAGCATAAGCAAGGGATATGAAAACACTACTACAAGAATCTCAAGCCATCACAAGAAGTGGATCTAGTCTTTGAATGAGTTTTGTTTGAAATATCAACTTGTTCATGCATGTAAAGTAGAGATCTTGTACATATTTTGTTGTTCATGCCATGAGATCCATGATTCATGCATTATATATAGTAGATCTAAAGTTTAGACATCCACATCTTCATGTACATGCATGATCATAGGTTTATTTTGTTTTCTATGCATTGATGATCATAAAAATGTAGTCTTGTTCATGTATAGAGATGTTAGATAGTAGATCTTCACATATGGGAAGCAAGAATATTAAAAAAGGAAAGGTTTTGTTAAATATGCAATGTTGGAAATTCGGATGAAAGTGAAACCCTACTTTAAAAGCCCCCAAAATCAATTTTTAACTCATGTTTCATAAGAAAAATGAAGAGTATGTGTAATAGGTATATTGAAGGAATGATTCTTATAAACTTAGGTGAGTTTAGGCATGATAGAAATGTAAAAATAAGGAGTAAAGTTAGAATGGAAAATATTGAGATATGGATGTGTAGTCAAATTCGTAATTTAGGTTCATGCCCACAAGAACACTTAGTATCTAAGTCTAAATTGGATATCTTATAAGCTAAATGAAGTCCTTAGATAATATATATGTTGGAGCTTCAAATTTTAATGCATTAGACAAGTTTTTCCATAAGAAAAATGTAAGGAAATGAAATTTACAAAATTCGGATTTTTACAAGTAGCTTGTTTAAAAACATGTTTACCAAATGAAAAATGTGGATTTTTATGCATGAATGAAGGCCATGACTACTATAGACTTTGAGAACTTATTTTTAGATAGATAACAAGTGGATTACAAGATTAAAAGTCAAAGAAACCCTAAGGAGTATAATGTGGAAAAATAGCTTCTTAGAAATAACCTTTGTGAAATTTTCTAACACTTAGGAGTCATAGGAGTATATTATCACAAAATCATCATGGCCATGCATATATTGAGCTCATTACATGGCATTCATGTTAGTAATTCATTCCCATACCATCCATGCATGAATCATCAACTAGGAACATTTCTTATCAAAAGCAAAACAAATTTTTGAGATTGGAACATTTGCGGAACAGATCTGATCCCACTGTTCCGTGACCTTAATATTTTCAAAACTTGAAAATAATACTAGAAATAGATAGATCTTTCAAAGTAGATAGAGATCGATATAAAATTTGCGAAATTCCGAGTTAAAATGACCAAGTTATGGCCGTTTTAAGTTGGAACTTCCGCAAATAGCGAGAAATCCGAATTCATCTAGTCTAGATGTATAGCTTGATTTAGTTACATGATGAGAATCTCATTAGGATTATTCTTGCTTGGTAGGTGATCCCAAGCAGGACGACACCCTACCTCCCGATTACTACTATTAGAAAGACCGGCGTCCAATGGCCGAGTGAGTTTTACTTCCACTCTCAATTAATGAATGTGATTGTAATGTAGTGGCACTAGTGGTGTAGGCAAAGATAAAAAGAAATTGTATATGCATGATGGGGTATATGGGAATTATATATGTTGTCTACTGTTGATATGTGAAATGGAACTTAAGGAATATCGAAACCGGGTGTTAAGCTATTGACTGATTAGCTAGTATCTTATGATGATTATCTGTGAATACTTGTTGGTCACCTAAAAGAACTGAATTAATATATATTCGACTTCAATTAAGATTGGATTCATTCATATCACGATGGGGACGGAGCATTTGCGTTGGTTGGTTTTTCGTGATCCATAAAACAAATATGTTGGTTAATCGTGATCCATAAAACGAAATTGTTGGTTAATCGTGATCCATAAAACGAGTAAATGTTTAGTTGACCGTGAGCTTAAACGGCGTCGTACCGCAGGATTCGTTAATCTACTAACCCGGGATGGAGGGCGTAAGTCCATCCACATATGATTTCTGGTTGGTCATATGTTTGTTGATCACATTTGTTTGATGCATACACTTGCTTGAATAATCACTTGATGAATGAATTATACTTAATTGTGTTATGGAAGTTATTACTCACTAAGCTAGTTAGCTTACGTCCCCATAGTTTTTATCTATTGCAGCACGAGTTTATATGGCTTAGGCCGAGGCAAGCCACAGCACAGGTACCGGAGATAGGAGTTTCCCATAGAAGTTTAATCCATTCTTTTGTATAGACTTCCGTCGGAAACTAAGGACTTTGGATGACTGTAATGGACTTGTTATTCTTTTGCGGGGGAATGCCCCTTAGATTTTGTAAACTATAATTATGCGTTTTGATTTATTATCTATGGCTAATGAATGCCACATTAAACTGTTTAACTCCATTTGTCGAAGTATTCTATTGTCGTAAAGGAACGCTTTACATCTATTTAAGACTCCCGAGGGGCTCGATTAGGGAACTCGAGAGTCTTGCTTTGTATGTGGCGGGTTGTTACGTTTAGGATACCCTACGGGGCGTGACACAAGGAGCATGGAACACATTTTGCTACCCACAAGAGGACTTGGAGGACAGACCATACCTTAGCCAAAGGGGCATGTTGAGCATATGATTGCTACTACGCCACCACGCCCATTGACATGGGGTGTGGCATGGGGCATATTAGCCCAGCCCCTTTGGCTAGTCTTGGACAGAACTGACCATGCTCCTTGCTATGGGGGCATGGTGAAGATTATATCAGCCACACAACATAGTCAAAACTGACCACGCCCCTTGCTATGGGGGCGTGGTGAAGAGCCTCCAAGGTCAGAACTGGCCACGCCCCTGGCTACGGGGGCGTGGTGAAGGAGCAAGGTAAGGCCACGCCCCTTTCCACGAGGCGTGGCATCCCAGAATCAAATACGCATTAGCTACACCCCTTGGCATGGGGCGTGGCATCACTTTATCCCCGCTGTTATGTTTTTTTTGAAAACCACATTTGCCCATTTCAATTTTCAAAACCCACTTTCTCTCATCCTCTCATCCTCTTGTCCTTTCAACACCCCCCTGTTGCTTTCAGTCTCTTTCACCGTACACACATCACTTCCTCCACTTCAAGCATGTATTATACAGGTATAAGTTTCTCCTCTCTTCCATTCTCTTTTAGTCTATTCTTTCCTCATTTCCTTTCATGGTTAATTTAGAACTAGATTAGAATCATGCACTTTAATGTAAAAATTGGGATGGCTTTGTTATAAAGTGTTGGTGTATGGTTGTTTCTTGTTGATCCAAGTATTCATTGTGCTAATCTTAGTATAAATTTGTGCCGATTTTGCTCATGGGGAAACTTAGGGTTTGTGAGTGCAATTAGGGTTCATATTCGAATTTTTTGCTTAAGAGATGATTAACAAAGGGATTTTTGCTTTTCAAGGCTTAATATGCTATGTTTGAGTAGTCTAATGCGTTTAGACTTCGTTAACATGCTAACCTCCATGTTATGTGGATCTACATAGGGTCATGAGCTCCTTGTTATTCAACACTGTTTTAATCTTGAACTTACCCACATTGTGCCCGACCATGGATTTATTTGCTAAATGTAGCCACTAGGTTCTAGCATGATTCTCCATTTGGAAAACCTTGTTGCTTGGGAATTTTTATTCTTATCTTGGTGACTTGAATTTTTCCTTTCCATGCATGGCCTTGAATAGTTAGCTATTGATATATGTTTATTCCCTAATTTCATATGGCACCCAAGAAACAACCACCAAAGAAAAGAGCCAGGATGAACGGTGCCAATTGTTCATTTAGAGTTCCTTCTAGATTGACTGGGGAGACACTTAAATGGTATAGGGCAATGGTTGCTAACAAAGAGATCAAGCAAAATGCTTACTTGAATTGGTAAGTAATTCAAGAATACGGCCTCACTCGACAATTTGAGCAATTATTAGCTGATCCGGTATGGGCCAATTTGTTATCAATTAGTGAGAAGATTTATTGGGAAGTTACTTTGGAATTCATGGCTTCCTTCAAAATTCATAAGCCGGATCAATTGTTTGGATTGAATAACGAAGTATCTTTCTCTGCTTTTGGGAAGCACTACTCCATGTCCATGGTTAAATTTTGTGAGTATACCGGATTGTATCCTCTTGAAGACACCCAACAAGACACATTCAGGCGTCTCCCAACCCAATGGCCTACCAGGACGTTGTCTTATGCTAGATTCTTATCAAGAATTGCTCGAAGGACCCCCTATGATGCTTCACAGTCCTATAGTTCCCATTTGAAGAAAACCAGTCATCGGATTCTGTCATGCTCCATAGGGTACCCTAAATGTAATAGTCCACCACATGCCATATAAGACCCACAAATTACTACACTAGTCATTCGGGAGTCTTGTATAGATGTAAGGTGTCCTTTTACGATAATAGAATACTTGAACCGATGGAGATAAAGAGTTTAAATCGACATTCAATAGCATTAGAATATAAATCAAAACATATATAAATAGTTACAAAAACTAAGGTGCATTCCCCTTCAAAAGAATATTATTAAGAGGTCTATTACAGTCATCCAGAGTCTTTCATTTTCCTATGGATGTCTAAACAGATATGAATATAACTTCTAAAGGAAACGCCTAGCTCCTGTACCTGAGTCGTAGGGTGCCTCTGTTTAAGCCAGACAAATGAATGCTGCAACAAATAGAAACTGTAGGGACGTAAGCTACACTAGCTTAGTGAGTGAGAACTTCCAAGATTACATTCATAACACATCATACAAGCAAGTGATTAATCAGACAAGTGACATGCATCAAACATATGGAAAATCAACAGACATATGACAAGCCAAAAATCATATGTGAATGGAATTTCGCCCTCCATTCCGGGTTAGTAGATTAACGAATATTGCGGTACTACTAAAATATGCCCTTTTTGGATCACGGTCAACCAACTTATAATTTCGTTTGTGGATCACGATTAACCAACTCATTATTTCTTTTACGGATCATGATTGACCAATTTTTACTCCGTTTTTGGATTACGGGTAACCAACCAATGCTAATGCTCTATCCTCATTTGTGATATGAATGAGTCAATATTACTTTTCGATTCCGAATAGTCAGTTATGCCAATTCCTTAGGTGATCAATCAATAATTGCAGACAATCATTCCTAATTCATCTATACAACCATTAGTTAATCACCCGGCTTCGATATTCTTATTTTCAATTTCTCATATCATCAGCAAACATACATAATTCCCATTTATCCCCACCATACATATCCATTTATCTTTTCCTAAAATCTAATGCAACTATCATTATAATCACATACAATAAATGGAATCGGGAAGAAATACTCATTCAGCCATTGGAACACTAGTCCTCTAGTAGTAATAGTCCGGTGGAAGAGAATCGTCAATCTCGAGGTCACCTAAAAAGGAAGAAATAACCTAATGAGTATTTCATCACTTAACTTATCCAAACTATTAAACAAAACTATCATTTTCGTAATTCTCGTCATTTGCGGAAGTCCAAACTTAAAACGGCCGTAACTTGGTCATTTTAACTTTGAATTTTGCAAATTATATAACGATTTCTATCTACTTCAAAAGATCTATCTAATTCTAATATTATTTCCAATTTTTGAAAATGTTTAGGTCTCGAAACATTCTTTCCAGTAGCGAAATCCAATTCTGAAAAGTAGTTTTGTGAATGTTTGTAATGTTTTGAATATGTAGATCAACTATACATGCAATTTTGATGATTTCATATCATGAATGGCATGTGATGAGCTTGATGTATGCATGCTCTTGACGATATTTACTAAAAGAAAATTTAGAAGCTCTTTATTTTGTAAAACTCCATGGATACTTACTCTTAAGAAGACTAGTTTTATGACTTTGATCATTCTCTTTTGTTTTGGAACTATTTCTTAGGAAAATATAGTTATCCTTGCTAAAATTGAGTCTTTATTATATCTATTCCTTAAGGCCTTCATTTCTTCATAAAAATCCCCATTTTATACTTTGTAAACATGCTTTCAAATATGGGCTATTCCTAAATCCGAATTTTGTACCAAGGGTTTTAAAGTGATTTCTTCAAGAAAAACTCATTTGATACTTTAAAATTTAAGGCTCTATTATACCTATCCCTTAAGGATTTCATTTCTTAAATAAAACTTTCATTTTGAGTTTGAAAAATAGGTGTTTTCATGCCATTACTCCTAAATTATGAATTTCTTCAAATGACAAGCAACTCAAAATTTTCTACTTTATTGCTACTTTACATAATTTTCTTAGCAAATCCCATCTCAACTTATAAAAATCATCACTTGATGATATCTATTACCTATACTCTTCATTTTTCATAGAAAACACAAGTTTTAAAGTTGATAAAAGGGTTTTTAAGGCATGTTCTTGAAACCATCCGAATTTACATTTGATCATTTCAAATAAATAAATTTCCGTTTTGAGTTTCTTGTCTCATCTACTTAAAGATCTACAAAGTACAATATTTATATATACAAGACAAAGGTCTTTATGATCATTAATGCACCAAAACACAAATATTCTTAAGATCATGCATGTCAAGTGTAATATGAGCATTTAAATGCTAGATCTACCACTTAGGATGCATGAAATGGAGTTTGAAAACATGAAAATAGATTTTTGTGCAAGATCTTTGCTTTACTCTACTACTAAATGCATGAACATGAAGGTCATCACATAAAAACACATTCAAACACAAGTTCTACTCTTGTGATACCTTGATATTCATGTAATAGTATTTTCTTGTCCCTAGCAAGAGCTCATGGGGACTTAAAGATGAAAATACTCATGAATGGTCTTGCCATTATAAGGTTTAGTGATAGAAATGGTAAGAATCTATTACCTAAAACTTGGAACAAGAGGAGATGAAGAAAGAAATTTGTTGTGTGAGTGTGTGTGTGTATGTGTTGGAGGCTCACGGTAAGGGGGGGAAATGGGAGAGGATTTGTGCAATTTTTGAAAAAAAATGAAGTGAAGAAAGAGAAAAGAGGACACAAAAGAATATATATAGGAAGTTAAATTAGGGTTTGTGTGATTAAAATAAAGAAGGAAAATAAAACAATTGAGGGTAAGAGGGAGGAGTTCACGCCTTTTTTGCAAGGGGGAGAGAGAGAGGGTTTGAATTTGTTTTGTTTTATTTAATTTGTGTAATAATAAGTCTTAAAATGTAATAATTTCTTAAGAGACAAATTATCTTAGAAAAGAAAATTTAATTGAGTGTTTTGTAAGGATGTAAGAGTAAGGTGTAGCTTGTGAGTGTAGTAGGTTATACTTGTGAATAATAATCAAGACGATTAATTTACATGTAGTAAAGAAAATACGAGAAAAAGGCTATATCTGTATTTTTCATAAATCGAAAAATTATAAAATTTATATTTTTGAAATCCTTATTGAATTTCAGTTCTAAAGAGTATTCCGGAATATTTTTCGAATTTTGAGTCCCGAGGCCCGCTTTTCTGTAATAGATCTCGGGAAGGCCCGTAATAGAAAATTTTTCGAAATCAGATCTTTTTATGGTTTTACATATACTTTAGAACAATATTCTAGACTAAATCATTTTACAAAAGTTCCTTAGTTTAGAATTGAAGGAAAGCCGGATCCAGGTTTTTATGTTTCTCTCCCAAGCTTAAGCTAATCCGGTTTAGGGTTTTGGTTTCCAGTTCCCGAAGTCTACTTGGTTACTAGGAAAACCAAGGTTTGCAGATTCTTCATTTGCTGCTACTCCATTCTTTGAATGAAAAAGTAAATAGTGCAGGGGTAGTAAGTGTCATGCCCTAAAGGGTAGTCTAAACGTAATAGTCTGTCGCAAGCTATATAAGACTTAGCAATTATTACCACAATCATTACAAAGTCTCGTACATATGCAAGACATACCTTTACGACAATAAAATACATGAACCAATGGAGATAAATAGGTTAATTTGACATATTATAAGCATTAGGATATAAACCATGAGTCCACCTAATTAATTACAAAAGTTCTAGGGGCATTCCCTTACAAAATAATATTAGGCTTAAAAATAGTCTTTTACAGTCATCCGATAAATAATAGGGTCTCCTCTGGAAGTCTACACAAAATCGAATATAAACTTCTAATGGAAACTCCTACTTCTGGTACTTGCTTGGTAGGATGCCTCGGCTTTAACCAAATATACGGATTCTGCAATAAGAAAAAGCTATGGGGGCGTAAGCTACACTAGCTTCTTGAGTGAATACTTCCATAAAGACATTTATAACAAATCAATTAATCAAGTTAATTATTCAATCGTATGGAATGCATCAACCACATGAACAAATAATCATATGATCAGTCGGAAATCATATATGAATGGATTTATGACCTCCATTCGAGGTTAGCAAATTAACGAATACTGCGGTACTATCGTTGAATTAATAAGCCATTTATGGATCACAGATAACCAACTTATGTCGTTTATGGATCACGATCAACCAACTCATTTGTGTCGTTTATGGAACACGATCAACTAACTTTTAGCCGTTTACGGATTACGGGTAACCAACATATGGTAATGTTCTATCCGCATCGTGAAGTGATTATGTCTGTATTAATTTATCAATCCGAATAGTCATTAATACCAATTTCTTAGGTGATCAACAAATTTCGCAGACAATCATTCCTATAATACTCTAAATAAGCATGAGTTAATCACCCGATTTCGATATTCTTAATATCATTTCTCAATTCAACAATAAACATACATAATCCCCCATAATTCCCATCATGCAATTCCATTTTTATCTTTTGCCTTATGATATAGTGCAATTATTTGCTACAATCACAAGCAAGAAATGAAATTAGGAAGTAATACTCACTCGGCCATTGGTCACTAGTCTTTTAGTAATAGTAATCTGGTAGTAATGAATCCTCGAGATCTAAGTTACCTAAACAAAAAAATACCCAAATGAGTATTTCAACTCATATCTAATCGATTTTATGTCATAAAAACTATTAAGTTCCTAATTCTCGTCATTAGTGGAAATTCCAACTTAAAATAGCCATAACTTGATCATTGTAACTCGGAATTTCACAAATTATATACCGATTCCTATCTACTTTGAAAGATCTATCTAATTATAATATAATATCTAAATTTTGAAAAATTTTAACTCTCAAAAAGATCCTAACAGATCTTGTCAGTAATCGAATCCCCATTTTTGAAATTGTTTTTGTGAGAAATTATGATATTTCTACTATCCATGCCAAATATGCATGCAATAATAACAAATCACTATCATGAATGGTATGTTATGAGCTTCCTATATGCATATTCATGATGATATTCTATTAGAAAATATTTTTGAAAATTTTTACTTTACAAGATATCATGAATACTTAACCTAGTAAATTCAATTTTTGTGTTCTTGACCAACCACACTTGTTTAGGAGATTTTCCTTAATAAAATGAATTTATTCTTGCTAAAATTAAGTCTTTACCATATCTATTCCTTAAGGTCTTCATTTTTAAACATAAATCCTCATTTTACACATTGTAAACAAGTGTTTATATATTAGCTATTCCTAAATCTGAATTTTGTAAAAATAGTTTTTGAGTAATTTCTTTGAGGAAAACTCATTTGATACTTTAAAATTTAAGGCTCCATTATTACTATCCCTAAAGAACTTCATTTTCTTAATAAAACTTTCATTTTGAGTTCGAAAAATAGGTACTTACATATTCATTTTTCCTAGTTACGAATTTCATGTAACTATTCTAAGATCAAATTTTTCTATCTTGTAAATATTTCTTGTTTAACAAATTTCTCTTAGTAGATCTACCATTAACTTACAAAAATCACTTCCTATTGTTACCTATTCCATAAGCTCTTCATTTTTCACCTAAAAATCGTGTTTTGGAGTTGAAAAATAGGTTTTCAAAATATAGCTCATTTTCCATCCGAATTTACAAAAGTTTGTTTTTATAAAACCAAATTTGTTCTTGAGCTTTTTGGCTCATCTTCATAAATACCCTAACTTTTAGAAGTAAATAAACACTCATTTATATAAGACAATATATTTATGACTATTCACTCATCTTAAACATAAAAAATCTACAATATCATGTAAAGGAATAAATGTTTAAGAGCTAGATCTAAGTGTAATGATCATGTTATATCCATGAAATGAGATATACTACTTATGATAATGATGTAGTAGCAAGATTCCTACATGAACTCAACACTACATGAACATATATTATGATTATGAGGAAAACACAAGCTTTAATCACAAGATCCACAACTTGTGATGGCTTGATCATCATGTTCTAGTGGTTTCATTTCCCTAGCATGAAGCTCATAGGGATTTTTATGAATCCACACATGAATGATCTAGCCATTACATATTTTTGTGGTAGTATAATTTAGATCTATACCTATTTAGGCTATGGAACAAGAGAAGTTGAAGAAAGAAAAATTGTTGTGTGAGTGTGTAAGAGGAGCGGAGTGTCATGGCAACAAGGGAGAGAAAGAGAGAGTTTGTAAAATTTTGTAAAAATGAAAATAAAGAAAGAGAATGAAGGCATAAAAGAATATTTATAGTGAGGGTTCTTAGGGTTTTGTATGATTAAATAAAAGAAGAAAAATCACACAATTGAGAGATAAAAAGGGAGGGGTGCACCGGCCTTAAAGGAAGAGAGCGAGAGAGAGAGAGAGAGAGAGAGAGAGAGAGAGAGAAAAGATAATAATTTTGTACAATTTTACAAATTAAAAGTGTAATAAAATGTATTGGAAAAGTAAATGTAAGAAATGTTATGTAATAAGACTTGATTGTAAGGATGTAAGAGTAGGGGTATGGGCTTGTACTTGTGGATAGTAATGAATAGTAGATTAGACAATTAAGTTACCGATTAGTAAAGAAAATACAATATAAAGGCTATAACTGTAATTTTTATAAATCGAAAAATTATAATAAATATATTTTTGAATTCCTTATTAAATTCCGGTCTTAATGAGTATTCTGGAATATTTTTCTAATTCCGAGTCTCGAGGGCCGGTTTTCCGAAACGGATCCCGGTCGGGTTTGAAACAGATAATTTCTCGAAAAATGATCTTTTTATGTTTTGATATATTCTTTGGAACTATAATCTATATTAACTTGCTCTCAAAAGATTTATGGTTTTATTCTCAATGGAGATGGACTTAGGGTTTCTAGGTTTCTTGTTAATCTTAGCTATTCCGGCTTAGGGTTTTGGTTTCCGATTCAGCTTTCAATGTCAAGCTTGATTACAGAGAAAACTGAGGCTTACAGTAAGTCAATATGATCTCTATCCTTTGTAGAGTATGAATAAGGGTGAAAGGGTAGATGTAGCTGTAGAACTAGCCTTTGCTTTTAGGCAGCAAGGTCAGATTTCCAAGAAAGGCCTGTTTTGTGGTGTTTATGTTACTCGAATTTTAAAGAACATGCAGATATTCCCAGAAGTACCCCTTGATGATGAAGTGGGAGAATCCTACCCCATGATCGATGCTACACTTAAACAATGGGAAATCTCCAAGGTTTTAGACGGTGATTTCCCAGGAAGAACCAGGTGATAAATCTACTCAGAGCCTCGATGAGCTGACCCAGGAGGTCGGGAAACTGAAGAAGAAGAACAAAAGTCTTAACCGCTATATTGGCTCTATTGCTGAAGCATTTGCCAAGAAATTGAAAGTTAAGCTCCCCAATTGTATCAGCTCATCATCATCGTGATCATCTAGCAGCGATGGAGAACTAACTGAGCTAGGAGAGGGGATTAAAGCAGAGCAGGGAGAAGGATTAGGGGCACAAGTTGAAGAGGAGGAGGAGGAAGGTAGCATGGATAGAGAAATTGATGCCTGTATCTTAGTAGAAGGGACTGAAGCTGAAGTAGAGGATGAGTGATCATCCACTTTATGTTTTGTTTTGTTTATTTGTGATGTGTTGTTGCGGATGAAACATGAGTTCCTTTTTAGTTGTTTTTAGGAACCTGTTGTCAAACTCTTTGCTACTATTGCTTTTCTATTCTAGTATAACTTCCTTTCTTTAGATTTTTGCAATAATAAGCTTTTGTAAGGTTGATAGATTTATGGCTTCAGCAAGCTTTCTTTTAGCAACATGGCTAGTTCGTGAACTCAAGTTGCGCTATCAAAGCATCAGGGGAGTGCTAGTTCTTTTCTTTCCTTTCTCTTAGCATTGATTTGTTTACTTGTTTTTCTTCCTTCATCTGCTTTGTAACACTAAGACATTGAGGATAATGTCTTCTTTAAGTGTGGGGGAAGGGAATTTGATCTTAGGAAAGGAAAAGAGGACTAGGGGTGTTATACACTATCAAATTTTCAGGGAAAAATTCTCCAAATTTTCTAATATGCTATCAATTTTGAGTGGAAAATTTTCAAAATTTTTCTAATCTTTTCCCCAACTTATTGAACTTTGAAATTATGACTTCAACTAAGAATTACATTAACATTCAGCAAATGAGTCCTTCTAAGACACATTGTGCTTTTTCACCATTGTTTAACTTGAATCCTTTTTACTTAGTCAAAATTTTAGAATGAAATCATTATGAAATAAGCTTATTTCTCATTTAAGGATAGAATTTAGAGTTAGGATTAAAACTAAAATCCTTGGAAAAAGGTCAAGTGGTCTAACTTTTAAGCTTATTAGGATGTATATTTTGTGCATCAAAAATTTTGAAAGATCTTCAATCTTGGATAAAAGAGTAAAGGAAATTTTTCTCTTAGAATTTTCTCCTTAGTATTCTTGTGGAGTATATGCATACATACATATATACATATATATATATATATATAAATAAAAACAACAGGCCTTTACTCAGCTGACTCAAGTAAGTGAGTTAAGAGTATAAAAATCTGATTATTAGAGTGAGTAACAGTTCATTGGGGTCTTTTTGAAACCTGATCACTTGGGTTATGAGTTCGGGATGTGCCGACTCAATGATCTCACTATAACAAGAAAGATAAAAAAGGAAAATAAGGCTAAAAAGATATGGGCAACACCCCCGTCCATAGGAAGAAAGAAAAGATGGTGGAAACACTTGTCCCCTTTAAAGGCTGATTAAATAAATAAGTGTTAAATAGCAATTTTAGTTGATATGGGCGGGTTTTGGTCCCTAAAAAGAGAAAAATTCGATCTTCGCTGTTAGCTCAAATTATTCTATAAGAAATGAACTTGATAAAACTTTAGAAAGACTTACAAAAAGGAGAGAAGCCTAAGGGAAATTTGGATACAATATGCTTTTACTCAAGATTTTTGTGCTTAGAGAATTTGTTGATGGTATTA
Organism: Combretum micranthum; assembly: GCA_024138025.1. NCBI lineage: Eukaryota > Viridiplantae > Streptophyta > Magnoliopsida > Myrtales > Combretaceae > Combretum > Combretum micranthum. The sequence continues at coordinate 421,600 of JAMXBD010000265.1, forward strand.
TATGCTCACAAATAGGCAATTAAAGTAAACTAAGTTTCTTTTTGCTCTGTTTGATTTTTTGTTTAATTTTAATTTTGAAAGCTATCCTTAAAAGATAAAGGTAAAAGCTTGGTTTACCTTGATTCATTCTAAAAGTTTGATTAAGGTATTTTTGGTTCAGTACTACATGATATGGTGAGGAGCAAGAAAAATTTATAAGATTAAGGATTAGGGAATTCAACTGATTGGTGAATGTGGACTTTTGAGCTCATATTTGTTTTGTATTATTAGTTGTGGGTGATGATTTGTTTAATTTGCTTGAGGACAAGAAAAGATTCAAGTGTGGGGGAATTTGATAATCGTCATAACACCCTTAATTCTAGGATGATTTGTGGAGTCTTTTAATTGTTATTTGATGGGAAATCATCTAGAACTGTTACTTAATTGATCAATATGTTGCTTTCAGGTTCTACAAATTCAAGTGTGATGAAAACAAACCCAAGTAATAAGGAAAACAAGGAGAAATGAAGATAGAATCCACTACGCCCCATGCCAAAGGGGCATGCTAAAGAAAAAAATTGGAGACCGAAGCTACTACGCCCTGTGGTTGGGGGCGTGGTGAGTCAGACTCCACCTGCTCAACTTTTCTCTTCTATGGTGTCTTGTAGCTATATATATACACATTTATGAGAAAGAAAACAACAAGTGTAAGCCTCAAAAAATTTCAGTAAATAATTCCAAAAGGAACTTTGAAAATAAACTTTAAAAATGATTCGAAATTAAAACCGAACTTCAACTAGTCCTAAATCACGAACGAAATTTGGAAATTTCTTAATCTTGAGAAAATAAAAATCCTTAAAATATAAAATAAGAACTCAACAGTTTTCAAATTCAAAACCGCTACGTACGACAAATTCTATACTTAACTTTCATTTGTAAAATTCAGGAAATATAGAACCTAAAAATAAATTATTAAAATGTAAATAACGATAAACCTTCAGAATTAAGACTCAATTCAAGAATTCCGAAAACGTTGAGAGATATTAAATACTTACAAAAAATAAAAATTAAAATAAATTTCTCAAATTAAATATGTTGTATAAACATAAAACATCAGTTTCCAAATTAACAAAGGTCTAAACCGGAAAGTCAACCGTAAAACCTAAGTCAACAAATTCCCAAGAAACCCTAGTAGTTTAGATCCGGCAATTTCATATTCCTAAACCAAGGAGTCAGAATATGAGTAAAAGGTGTAGTTGGTTCGTGTCATGCCCCGGAAGGTACCCTAAACGTGGCAGTCCACCGCATATAATATTAAAGCTAATGAATGACAACCTTAGTCATGTAGGAGCTTCGATATCACATGCAAGGCGTGCTTCCAAGATAGTAGGAGACTCACAGGGGTATTACATTTAAGTAGATAATAAAAGCAAGTAAGAACTTATATAAATAAACATAAGATTTCCATAATAATATCCTTAGATCATCTTAGGGGCATTCTCCTGCTTTAGAAGTCTTTCAACAAAATAATAACAACTATAACATAAGCCTACTATAGAGATTTTTCCTAGAAGCCTATGTTCAAAACTTAAATACATATAGCTTCTCCCAAAAACTCCTAGTAGCTTAAACTCGTACCTGACATACGGGGCTCTTTGGGGCCAACCAAAGGTAATCGTACTGTAACAAAAAGCTATAAGGGTATAAGCAAAACTAGCTTAGTGAGATAATTCCATCTACAAGACATTTCCATATAGCAAGCAAGTGTTTAATCAAGCATATGAGAATGCACCAATCAAATGAACAAACAAAATACACATGATTAATTGGAAATTAAGTGTAGCATAGAATTTATGCCCTCCATGTCAAGGGTTGGGAGGTTATAGGCCTATACGACCATCAATATTTGTAGATTTACCAGCTCCTGCTCGCCCTGTAGACTTTCTGGCTCCTACTATCCCATGTAGACTTTCTGGCTTCTACCAGCCACCACCACCATTTCCGCGTTTCCCCACACGAAGAATAGTAGTGAAAAGAATGTGACTCATGATCCGCTTGAAATGTTTAATATTTTAAAACCAATTCTCTAGCAAGTATACTGGGTCGATCAAGTAATAAAGTGATGAATGAGTATCGATCCCACGAGAAAGTTTAATTACTAAACATTATTAGTTCATTTCAATATTTAGGCCAAGAGAAATCAAATTCTTTATATAAATATTTACTACAATATCTACACTATGCAATGTCTATATTTACTAATTTCTACTCACACAATCTTAACAAGTAAGGTTAGTGGATTGAGATAAAATCCTATTTTCTCCAATCATGTTGAACTCGGGTTATTAAATTGTTAGAGTTTATGCATATCCATGTGAATCTACCAGATTGACAAATTCTAAAAGGAATTGAAAACCTTTATCTACCTAAAACACACTCAATAGCTTCCACGACTGAGAATTTTGACAGAATCAATTTGTGCAACTAAGAGTTTCCCAAATCTGAGTTGACTCATTGTCCTAAATCAAAGAAATCACAGAATTCCTACTTTAAAACTTGTATTTAAAACAATGTTTGAGCAGTTATGATAGACTCTACTAGGATTAAAAACTCTCTTGCCATCACATACTTGAATTTTTCACCAAAATATAAATTCAAACGAAATTAAAGTATTTGCCAAGATACCCAATGTCCTTCAAACTTGAATTCATCCTAATTTTAAGTTATTAGTTTGAATTTAACAAGGATATACATCATTCTTACAACCCAATAACACTAGTTCAACAATCACTTCAGAAAATCAAGGATTTCACTATTTCCCACCGTTCAAATTTAGCTAATAACCATTTCTACTCTATCTAACAAGATACTAATAACAACTATGATAATATTCATCATGAAATGTAAATAACAAAGCAAGTAAAGAAGAAATTACCAGTAATTAGAGAAACAAACCGTACAAATTGTAACTGAGATCCTTGTTAGCAAATTCTACTCAATCTACGAACAAATAGAACAAATTTGATGAAGATCCAAGTACATCTCGATTTTCTACTTCTCTCTCTCTCTAAAACTATCGAGTTAAATAAAAAATGGAAACATAATGTCAGTCCACTTTCTCTCTCCTCAAAGCATGTAAAAATACATGCTTTTCGTGTAACTGTCGTGTAACTTCTGCATCCAACGCCGGTGGTTTCTTATCCAGTTCAATCAAGCGCTAAGGATTTGTAAACTGATGGTCTTCAATGCCGCCTTTTAACGCCGGCGGCGTACTCCTCAATTTGCCGGCGTTGCCTTCAAATTCAAATACTGTATCCATCCTCAAACGCCGGCGGTGTTGGATCCAGCATTAAATACTTAGGCTCTGTGATGTTTCAACGCCGCCTTTTAACGCCGGCGGCGTTGCCTTCAAGTTTGCCGGCGTATGCTTTCATCTCTCTCAACGCCGGCGGCGTTTAGCCTACATTCACCAGTGTTTGTGCTTTTCATTGCCAATTCACACAATTCTTCATGTTTCCTTGTTGCCAATTTCCATTTTCATTCCTGACCTGATTCCGAACAAATGACACAAAACTAAATATTAATTCCTTTGCTTTTATAATAATTAACACAAATAAGTATCAATTCGGAGATGAAAATTATATCAATTTTCTGAGTTTATCAATTTCCCCACACTTGAACTTTTGCTTGTCCTCAAGCAAAACAATTTAAATACTGAAATCTGACTTTTTAATTCAAAACTTGCTTCTCAAATCTCATGACTTGCAATACACTGCCTTTAGCTCTAACCAAACTTGACTTATATGATTTGCTTACTTGAATTGAAATTAATTAGCTAATCTAGACCAAACAAACTTTAATCCCAATGTTTAACTTAAGCTATAACTTTTCGACAATGTCTAATTAGTCCACAAAGGAAAAATAATCATTTTAACTTCATCAACCTTTTAACTCAAGTTAAATCTAAACAACACAAGGTATAAGCATGTGGTATCTACCATTTCCCTAGATTTTTCCATAGCCAAAGTCTTTTAATTCACTAATATGTGCATTTCAATTACAGAGGGAGAGGTTTTTGCCTCCATCTTGACTTTTCCTCTGGACGAGGTGTAGCCCGTATCTTTTCAAGCTCATTAGCCATATTACACCATTTAGTTAGAATGAAATCCTTGAGTCGGCACATCTCAGGCTCATCACCCAAGTGACCAGGTTTTAAAGGGACCCCAGAGAACTCTCATTCACCTTATTCTAAATGTAAATACTCCCGACTCAATTACTTGAATCAATTGAGTAATGGCTCTATTTATTTTTACTACTCAATGCATTTTTCCACAATTTTTAACTCTGATTCCCGGATCACTAAGTTAATAGCTTCATCTACCTCTTCTACCAAGTGTTACAAAGATTAATTAAACATTAAAAGAATATTTGAGAAGTAAACCTGATCATTTTTTACAATAGGACTCAGACATTTATATAAGTTTTATTTCCTAGGTTAAACAGAAGGTAAGTTTGTCAATTAGAGATTTATCTACTTAATTTTAACTAAGTAAGCCAATCACATGGTTTAGTGAGCACGGCATCTTACAAGTCAAAAATTTCTTTTGTTTTATGTTTCAGATTTCCCAACAAAAATTTTGCCTGAAGTTTGCAAATTTGTTTTCTTCTTGAGGACATGCATTATATATGTCGACATCCAAATGCAAGTGTGTGAAACCTATGAATTCTTATATATATTGACTTCATATTTCTCAGGTATTCATACAATTACACAACAACATGCCAAGTCAACATAAAGTTAAACCCATAATATATTTCATTTTCATCTCAGCCTAATCTCCCTTCCCCATACTTAAAACCGAACAGTGTCCTCACTGTTTGCTAATTAACAAATAAAAGGCAAAGAACTTAAAAGCATTGGAACTTCCTGTTTTCCTTTCCTTGTTCAGCATTCCCATGGAGTTTTGAATTTGCAGAGATTACTTTAAAGACCTGTCTCTCATCAAAGAAACATACATGACAGAGATATAAAGAAAAACATAATAACACAAAACATATATATACAGACCAAGTGAGTTTAAGAAAAGAAGTCTACCAAAAAATGGGTGCTTAAGTACAGAAATAAGATTGAAATGAAAATATCTCCAAAAAGTTAAAGCTAGCAGGAACTCTAGCTTTCAGGTTCAGTGCTAGACTCGCTTTCATCGGATGAAGTAGAATACTTCATCGCTTCACCTGTAGTTGCATTAATACAAGAAAACGCAGATTTCAACATTGACATCAATGAGCGTCTAAATTTCTTGTTCTTTCTCTTTTCACTAAGAAAATCCTCCTACAATTCTCTCAGTTCATATCCCAATCTAGCTAGGGTATATCCAGCTGAAGACGACCCTGGTTGAGAGGAAATGGTGGAACCTGTGGTTGAGGAGGGGGTGAGCTGAGGATGAAGATGGCTGTCACCCTGTGGAATTCAAATTGGGGCTCAATAACTGCAATTGCCTGAATATCTTGTACCCCCCTGGGTACCTTAACTAAACCCCAAGCTCTAAGGCCAGAAGATATCTTTTTGCTGGCCACTGATATCATTTGCAATTCTTGAAAACCCCCATGCCTTGAGTAGCTGAGTGATATATCCCCCACAGAAGATATAATTGGTCCTAGTGTCTTCAGGTTGTCTTAGCAAAAAATTAGCCACTTCACAGCCCAAATCCAATGGATATCTCTTAATAAGGCTATACAAACATATCATATCTGAAGTGCTTAACTTACTATGACTTGTCTTTCGACAAGTCAAAGTATGAGCCAGAATATGATGAAGAAGTTTGTGCTCTAACTTTTTAAAAGACGAGTTGATCGATTTTGAAGGCTCAAATGGATCAGTCCTTGGATGTATTAACTCTAACCAGAATTGCTCCATAGTGACATCAGGAGCCCACGATGTCGGGAGACAGAGTTCTCCTCCTCATTCTGATAGTAGCCAAGGTAGACTCCTATCTTCCTTAATGGCACTTTTTTAACTTCCCCATATATCTGAAAGATTATATGGGTATCCCCTTGATCATCTTCATCATCATCTTCTCTACCATATCTCATAGTAGAAAGGAATTCAATGGTGATCTTCTTGTAAGCCGGTTCTCTCATGTCAAAGACTTTGAACCATCGCTTGTCCTCAACTACATTTTGTAATGTCTCATGCATTCCATAATCCTCAAAGACAGGCCAATCCAGAAAATGACTGTTATGAAATTCCTTTTTCATAAGTCTCTCCTTTCTTTCTTGTGCATACAGTTGACTAGACAAGACATTCCTTACTTGACTAGTAGTAGCTGTTCTTTGTTTCTTCTTTGGAGCCATATCTGTAACACATACATAGCACAGTCCAAATATATTACAAGATAGCACATTTTACAATAACAACTAATATGTGCATATAGAACCAGATATATTTTTTATTTGATGTAATCTATTCATTAGTATTGATAACACAGTTAAGCATAAATTACACCAAATGATTGCCAACTTTTCAATTTTTCTATCTTTCTCTTTCTTTTTAATTTTTTTTTTTTAAAGAACGCCGGCAAACTAGTCCTAAAAATGCCGGCGTAGCTATCCGGCGTTGCTAGCCGGCGTAGGCACACAGCGTAGGGTAACCGTTGGGGCTTTGTTTCAAAAACTCGATGAATAGTGAAAATGGTTTTGATTCAAAACTTTAGATTAAAAATTATACTTGACACTTGATTGCATATTTCCATAATCACAAATAATCAAAAACCCCCAATTTGTTTACACAAACCCTAATTTCGACGGTTACAAACCTAATCATAAACCCCCAATCAATCCATGCATTGATTTAATAATAAAGCTAATGAACACGAAATCACAATGCCTAACCAACATAACTCATCAGATTATATAACACTACTTCAACCAAACATCTACATTATTGTCTAAACGATAGATTTGAACATTTTAAAGGATAAAAAGAACAAATAATGAGATGAAATACCTTGTGATCTTGAGGAGTATTGATGTGAGCCTTGATGATGGATTGATTTAGAAATCAAGAGAGAAATAGAAACCAAAATAAAAAGAAAAGATTTCTGTAGGAAGAACTTGAGAGCACAAAACGAAAGAGAAAGACTAGGGATTTTAATCCCTTTACATGCATGGGATTAGCATTTAATGCGCACATAAACCAAACGCCGGCTAAAATTTAAACAACGCCGGCGGCGTTGTTGACAGCAAATGCCGGCGTTAGAAAAATTGAATCTGGCCTTGATGGGCTCTTTGGGAACGCCGGTGAAATAAATCCCACGCTGGCGGCGTTGGAACTTTGTATTTGCCAGTGTTAAGAAATGGCTTTCTGGTAGTACTCCCAAACATCAACGCCGGCGGCGTTGACTGCTGTTTTGCCGGCGTTAAGGATTGATGCTTCTGCATTCCAAGCTTCACTTCGAACGCCGGCGGCGTTCAATCATCATTTGCCGGTGTTCAATTCCTACACTGCTAAAATTTTGCCGGTGTTCTCTCTCCAGACTTCAGCGTTGGAAGAATCATCTGTTATATGACTTCCCATTTTTTCAAATCTTCAACATACTAAACACCAAATTCATCTACTCACTTGACTGTACCTGAAATAACTTAACACACAACACACAACTATATATATATATTACACACAAAGCACAACAACAACCATGGGTTGCCTCCCATGCAGCGCTTAGAGTTTAAAGTCGCTTAGCCCGACTTGCCAATGCTTCACTTATTGCCTTCACCGATGAAGGTGGTTCTACTTTCTTTAATGTCTCCCTCATAGTAGTGCTTGAGTAAATGTCCATTGACTTTAAAAGTTCGATTCTCTTGGGTTTTCAACTCAATTGCACCATAAGGGAAAACACAGATAACTTCAAAAGGTCCCGACCACCTTGATCTCAACTTTCCTGGAAACAACTTGAGATGTGCATTGTATAACAACACTTTGTCTCCTGGTGAAAATTCTTTCTTCAAAATGTTTCTATCATGCCACTGTTTGGTACGCTCTTTATAAATTTGAGCACTCTCATATGCTTCATTTCTCCACTCATCCAACTGATTTAATTGAAGCATTCTTGTCTCCCCTGCAGCTTTTCCATCAAAATTGAGGAATTTTATAGCCCAATAAGCCTTATGCTCAAGTTCAACAGGCAAATGACACGATTTACCATAAACTAACTTGTAAGGAGACATTCCAATAGGTGTTTTAAAAGCAGTTCTATATGCCCATAATGCATCATCCAGTTTTAAAGACCAATCCTTTCGTGATGCATTAATTGTCTTTTCCAAAATCCTTTTAATTTCTCTATTGGAAATCTCAACTTGACCACTTGTTTGGGGGTGATACGGGGTAGCTACTTTATGAACAACTCCATATTTAGCTAAAAGCTTGTCAAATTGTTTATTGCAAAAATGAGTACCCCCATCACTTATAATTGCCCTAGGTACCCCAAATCTGGTGAAAATATTCTTTTTCAAAAATTTTGTTACTACTCGAGCATCATTGGTTTGCAAAGCAATAGCTTCAACCCATTTAGATACATAGTCTACTACTACAAGTATGTATTTATTTGAAAAAGATGATGGAAATGGACCCATGAAGTCAATTCCCCATACATCAAAAAGTTCAATCACCAGAATGTTGTTTAATGGTAACTTGTGTTTTCTAGAAATGTTGCCTGATCTTTGACATTGAGCACACACTTTGATAAAATTTTTACAATCATGAAATAACTTGGGCCAATAAAATCCACAAGATAGTACTTTAGCTGCAGTCCTTTCAACTCCAAAATGACCTCCTGCCTCTCTAGCATGACAATGTTCGATTATACTCATTTGCTCAATCTCGGGTACACATCGTCTAATTATTTGATCAGCACATGTTTTAAAAAGATATGGTTCGTCCCAAAAATAAAACTTTACATCATGTAAAAATTTTTTCTCTCTGTTGAAAAGACAAACCATATGGTATAATTCCACTGACCAAATAATTAACTATATCGGCATACCATGGTAATCCTTGGATATCTATTGCATGCAACTGCTCATCAGGAAATTTTTCATTAATAGGCAAGTTTGATTCATCATTTTGCAAACGTGATAAGTGATCAGCTACCACATTATCAGCTCCTTTTTTATCTTTAATTTCTAAATCAAACTCTTGCAATAGTAATATCCAACGGATTAACCTAGGCTTAGCATCAGACTTAGCAAATAAATATCTAAGAGCAGCATGATCAGTGTATACTATCACCTTAGAACCGATTAAATAAGGCCGGAATTTATCACAAGCAAAAATCACAGCTAGCAACTCCTTCTCAGTAGTTGCATAATTCCTTTGTGCCTCATTCAAAGTTCTACTTGCATAGTAGATAGTATGAAAAATCTTACCTCGCCTTTGTCCCAATACTGCTCCCACAGCATAATCACTGGCATCACACATCAGCTCAAAAGGAAGCTCCCAATCTGGTGCTATGATCACCGGAGCAGTGATGAGCTTCTCCTTCAAAAGTTCAAATGCCTGCACACATTTATCATAAAAACAAACACAGCATCTTTCTCAAGTAGATTACACAAAGGTCGGGAAATCTTAGAGAAATCCTTAATGAACCGTCTATAAAAACCCGCATGTCCTAGAAACTTCTAACTCCTTTGACATTTGTTGGTGGGGGTAGTTTCTCTATGATTTCAACCTTTGCCTTATCTACTTCAATCCCTCTTTCTGACACTTTGTGCCCTAAAACGATTCCCTCTTGCACCATAAAATGGCACTTCTCCCAATTTAAAATCAAGTTGGTCTCTTTGCATCTTTGTAAAACTTTGGCTAAATTTTCTAGACAAGCATCAAATGATTTTCCAAAAACCGAAAAATCATCCATAAATATCTCAATAAAATTCTCAAGCATGTCAGAAAAAATAGCCATCATGCACCTTTGGAAGGTAGCCGGTGCATTGCAAAGGCCAAAAGGCATTCTCCTAAAGGCAAAAGTGCCATAAGGACAAGTAAAAGTAGTTTTTTCTTGATCAGCAGGGGCAATCGGGATTTGATTGTATCCCGAATACCCATCAAGAAAACAATAAAATGAATGCCCTGACAATTTTTCAACCATTTGATCAATAAATGGGAGTGGGAAATGGTCTTTTCTAGTGGCATCATTTAGCTTCCTATAATTAATGCAAACTCTCCACCCAGACACTGTCCTAGTAGGGATCAATTCATTCGCCTCATTCCTCACTACAGTCATACCACCTTTCTTAGGTACTACATGGACAGGGCTAACCCACTTACTATCTGAAATAGGGTAGATCATTCCTGCATCTAAAAGCTTAAGTACCTCTTTTTTCACTACTTCCTTAAGGGTAGGATTCAATCGCCTCTGTGGTTGCACTGTAGGCTTGCACTCTTCTTCCATCAAGATTCTATGAGTGCAAATCAAAGGACTAATTCCTTTGATATCAGCAATCGTCCAGCCTATTGCCTCTCTATGTTCTCTTAAAACTTCCAACAACTTCTCCTCCTGATTTTCTGTCAAAAACGATGAAACAATTACAGGTAAAGTTTCATCATGACCCAAATAAGCATACCTTAGGTGATCAGGTAATGGCTTTAACTCTAAATTGGAGGCTGTGTCAAGGAAGGAACCTGTTTCTTCTCACTTGTTCCAAGTTCCTCATACATTCTAACCCGAATTTCAGACACTTCCTCACAATCTACTTCTTTCTCCTCATCACTCCAGTCATCAAACTCTCTCAAAACCGACTCCACGGTCTCAATTCCTACTTCATCTTCCCAAAATTCACATGTAAGCTCCTCTATAACATCAATATTAAAACAGGTTCTTTTCTCATCAAATTTATGCATAGCATCATATACATTAAATGTAACCTGTTCATCCATAACACGTAGAGTAAGCTTACCTTGCTCAACATCGATTAAAGCCTTACCTGTAGCCAAGAATGGTCTCCCCAAGATCATGGGCACCTCTCTATCTTCCTCCATTTCCAGACTATGAAGTCCACAGGAAATATGAATTTGTCCACCTTTACTAGTACATTTTCTACAATACCCTTAGGGTATTTGATACTCCGATCAGCCAATTGCAAGGTCACATGGGTTTCCTTGCATTCTCCCATTCCTAGTCTCCTGAAAATAGAGAAAGGCATTAAATTTATACTTGCACCAGAATCAATTAGCACTTTATCAAATAAATATTACCAATAGTGCAAGGTACAGTGAAACTTCCCTGATCTTTTTGCTTTGTAGGCAAGCCTTGATTTTGCTGAAGTATCATTGAGCACTCTCCTGTTAAAACAACCGGTTCATTTCCATCTATCCTCCTCTTCTTGGATAGCAATTCCTTAATGAACTTAGCATAAGAGGGCATCTCTTGAATGGCCTCCAAGAAAGGAATATTATCTGTAAATTCTTAAACACATCTAAGAACTTAGCAAATTGCTCATCCAACTTCTGCTGCTTCAACCTTCCTGGAAAAGGCACTGGAGGAACATAAGGCTTCACACTAGGTGAAATTAACATCGGTTCCTCAAGCTTTCTTTTTCCTTTATCTCTTATCTGCACCTCCTCTTTCTCTTCCACCAAACCATTTGGGTTTTCCACCTCCTTACCACTCCTAAGAGTAATAGCATTCACTCCTTTTGGATTCTCCTCAGTCTTGCTAGGTAGTGACCCTGAAGGTCTACTACTTATCTGCTGAGATATCTGACTTATTTGTCCTTAAAGATCCCGAATAGTGGCTTGTTGATTATTAATCAACGTCTCGGTCTTCTGCATGAAAGTTTTCATCAGATCTTCAACCGAAGAATGGTTGTTGATGTGGATGTTGAGGTGGTGGGGTGGTAAAGCATTCCTCACTGGACCTTGAATCATCAGACCTTGTCATTGAAATCCAGGCAGTCGATAGACATTATTCTCATTCCTCCATGAGAAATTCGGATGATTGGCCCATCCTGGATTGTAGGTGTTTGTATAAGGTCCTTGATTTCCTCTTTGAAAATTCCCCACATAATTCATTTGCTCTCCACTAGCTGAAGTTGGTGAATGTGTTTGAGGACAGTCATGGAATGAATGTGAACCTGAACAAATTTCACAACACAAGACTTAGTTAGGAATAATAGAACTTGAAGTAGTGAGCTTACTTACTTGATTTGCCAAAGCCGAAATCTGAGTTGTAAGTTGAGACATGGCCTCATTATCTTGCACAGCTGCAACCTTAAGTTTAGTCCTCTCACAACTCCAATTGTGAGCACTTGAAGCCATTTCTTCTATCAAAGAGCTAGCTTCATCATAGCTTTTACCCATTAATGCTCCTCCTGCAGCAGCGTCTACAAGTGATCTCAAAGTTTCATCCAAACTCAGATAGAATATCTCAATGAGGAGATTATCAGGTAGTCCATGATGAGGACATTTCCTGATAGCTTCCTTGTATCTTTCCCATCCTTCATACAAGGATTCACCATGAAATTTTGTAAAGTTGGTGATCTCATTCCTCAACCTAGCTGTCCTAGCCGGTGGGAAAAATCTCCTCAAAAACTTGTTTGACAAATCTGTCCAATTAGTGATGGACTCCTGGGGTAATGAATTGAACCAAGCCAAAGCCTTGTCCCTTAATGAAAAAGGAAATAGCTGCAACCGTATTGCCTCATCTGTAACACCATTCATCTTGATGGTGTTGCAATACTGAAGGAATTTAGCAAGATGATCATCAGGTGTCTCATTTGGATATCCTCCAAATTGATGAGCTTCTACCATCTGAATTAGTCCTGGCTTGATTTCAAAGTTGTTGGCTTGAACTGTTGGTCTTCTAATGGATTTCCAGACACAGTTGGTACCGTGTAATCCCTTAATGCCCTGGCAGGGGCTTGGATTTGATTATTGTTGTTTTCGCCTTCTGCCATCACTTCTGATTGTCCTTGTTCTCTTTGTCTGTTCACTTTTTTTAATGAACGCAGTGTACGTTCAATCTCAAGATTGAGGGGTAGAAGTTCCCTACTTCTACTCCTGTGCATACAACCTGAAAAGAACACAGACAACAAACCAAACCGTAAAATGAGCCTAAATTACTAACAGAACTAAAGTTGTTTAATATTAATCTTTCCCCGGCAACGGCGCCAAAAACTTGATCCGCTTGAAATGTTTAATATTTTAAAACCAATTCTCCAGTAAGTATACTGGGTTGATCAAGTAATAAAGTGATGAATGAGTATCGATCCCACGAGGAAAGTTTAATTACTAAACATTATTAGTTCATTTCAATATTTAGGCCAAGAGAAATCAAATTCTTTATATAAATATTTACTACAATATCTACACTATGCAATGTCTAGTATTTGCTAATTCTACTCACACAAGTCTTAACAAGTAAGGTTAGTGGGATTGAGATAAAATCCTATTTTCTCCAATCATGTTGAACTCGGGTTATTAAAATTGTTAGAGTTTATGCATATCCATGTGAATCTACCAAGATTGACAAATTCTAAAAAATTTGAAAACCTTTTTCTACCTAAAACACTCAATAGCTCACGACTGAGCATTTTGATAGATTCAATTGTGCAACTAAGAGTTTCCCAAATCTGAGTTGACTCATTGTCCTAAATCAAGAAATTACAGAATTCCTTCTTTAAAACTTATTTAAAACAATGTTTGAGCAGTAATGATAGACTCTACTAGGATTAAAAACTCTCTTGCCATCGCATACTTGAATTTTTCACCAAATATAAATTCAAACGAAATTAAAGTCTTTGCCAAGATACCCAATTCATTCAAACTTGAATTCATCCGAATTTTAAGTTATTAGTTTGAATTTAACAAGGATTACATCATTCTTACAACCCAATAACACTAGTTCAACAATCACTTCAGAAAATCAAGGATTTCACCATTTCCCACCGTTCAAATTTAGCTAATAACCATTTCTACTCTATCTAACAAGATACTAATAACAACTATGATAATATTCATCATGAAATGTAAATAACAAAGCAAGTAAGAAGAAATTACCAGTAATTCGAGAAAACAAACCGTACAAATTGTAAAGATCCTTGTTAGCAAATTCTACTCAATCTACGAACAAATAGAACAAATTTGATGAAGATCCAAGTACATCTTGATTTTCTACTTCTCTCTCTCTCTAAAACTATCGGGAAATTGAAAATGAAATAATAAGTCCCTTTCTCTCTCCTCAAAGCATGTAAAAATACATGCTTTTCGTGTAACTGTCGTGTAACTTCTGCATCCAACGCCGGCGGTTTATCCAGTTCAATCAAGCGCTAAGGATTTGTAAACTGATGGTCTTCAACGCCGCCTTTGAACGCCGGCGGCGTACTCCTCAATTTGCCGGCGTTGCTTCAAATTCAAGTACTGTTCCATCCTCAAACGCCGGCGGTGTTGGATCAGCGTTAAATACTTAGGCTCTGTGATGTTTCAACGCCGCCTTTAACGCCGGCGGCGTTGCCTTCTAATTTGCCGGCGTATGCTTTCATCCTCTCAACGCCGGCGCGTTTGGCCTAAATTCACCGGTGTTTGTGCTTTTCACTGCCAATTCACACAATTCTTCATGTTTCCTTGTTGCTAATTTCCATTTTCATTCCTGACCTGATTCCGAACAAATGACACAAAACTAAATATTAATTCCTTTGCTTTTATAATAATTAACACAAATAAGTATCAATTCGGAGATGAAAATTATATCAATTTTCTGAGTTTATCAACTCACAATTATGATATGTATGAATCAATTTCAACATATATTTAACCAAATAATGTTTAGTTCAAGTTAAAGGTGATCAACGCAATTTTCATCATATCAATACAAGAATCACAATTTATTTATCAAACCTTCTTTCGATATTCTTAACTTATATTCAATCAATCATAATTCCAAGTCACACAACAATTATTCATTTTATTGTATTCTTAATTGCTAGTGCTATTACTTATAAGCACAAAACAAGGACATGTAACTTAAATCAAGAATTAACTCACTCCATGTCAGTAGATCCTAATCGAAGTAATCCTCCGGAAAAGTGATCTCGGGTCCTTCTCCACCTAAACAAGATGAAATATCCAAATTGAGTCTTTCATGAAATTTCTATTCTTGAAGATTCTAAACTTTTCTTAAAATCGCGGTAAAATTGTATAAAAGGAAATTACAACTTAAAATGGCCATAACTTGCTCATTTTACTTGGAATTTTGCGTATAATATACCGTTTTCTACCTATTCGAAAAGATCTATCTATTTCTAAACTTATTTTCATCAAACTAAGTCGTTTGGGTTTGGAAAAAGTGGCGGACAGATTCACCACGAATTTTCATAAACTTGTTTTCCTTCTTTTATCCAAAGCTCATTTTGAAGAGATAGGTAATATAATAGCTTGTAAAAACCTTTGGAATATTCATATACTTATTGACTCATAACAAATATATGAAGTTAATGAAGTTGTCTCAAATTATGAAAAAGTAAAGTCTTTAAAGATTTTGAAACTTGAGAACTTTTGAAATATTCATTTTGTTTTGAAAATATCCTAAGTCTTGTATGATGAGTATTTCTTTTCTTTTTCTAAATTTTTATTTTCGTAATCTCTTTAATTTCCTAAGGAATGATTTTTATTTCCTAGACTTAGCTTCCAACACTTTTTGAAAGTAATACCACTTCTATATTTAGGGAAATAATTTCTTGATTTCTTGAGATCATTTTGTTTTAATGAAAAGAATTTCTATCTTTTGAAGAAAAAGATGAAGTTGTTCTAAAATCCTTGTTTACTTCAAAAAGTCCTCTTTTTTATGTCATGTATAAAATTTCTTATGAACTCCTCTAAGTTTGTTTAAGATGACTTCTTAATTTTTAGAAAAGTTTACTTTCTATTTTTATTTCTAGAAAAGAATCTTTATTTTTAAGAAAACATTTCCTCATTTTATTTTGTTGAGACAAAACCATTATGTTCATGCATGAATATGAATCATAAAGTTACGAAAACATAAAGAAACATAATAACTTGAAAGAATAAGCTAATAAGGAAATAAATCAAGTATTGGAACCTTAGCTTTATCAAGGTATCCTAGGACTAAGAAAAGACTAGTCCCAAAAAGAAAAAGAAAATATTTTGACTTGATGAGGACAAGTCTAAGACTAGAAAGACTAGTCTTAAAAATAACATGAAAGTAAATAAATTGCAAGGAAAGTAAATAAATTATAAAACAATGAGCTTATATGCTCTAAATAATATATATAGCTATATTGATATATTAGATAGTTATGAACATAAAAACAACATAAGGAAAGTAGATTATGAACAAAAACAAAGTATGAACCTATTGTTGCTTTCTTAACCTTAATTGGTTTAGAAAACACACACTAAGCTCATACTAAGTAAATGAACATATGGAAGTCTTGAAGAACATTTACCTAAAAGAACTACACTTGAGAGAGAGCTTCTTGAGAGGAATTTCTTGGAGAGATTTTTGTAGAGTAACTTTTATAGAAGAGAGGTGTGAAAGAAGTGGAAGTAAGAGGGGGTATTTATAGGAAAATGTGGAAGATAATTTGTGTTAATTAAAATAAATGAAAATTAAAACAATTTGGAGCAAAAGAGAGAGGGGCCGACACATTTTGAGAGAAAAGAGGGAGTGAAAATTTATTTTTTTTTCTTTTGATTAATTAAAAGTAAGATATGAAAGATGTGAAGTTGTATTGAAAATGAAAATGTGTAAGAAATAGGTGTATGGGTTGTAAGAGTAGGTTATAAGAAAAAGTAGAGATAGATAAATAGTGTAGAATAGTAGTAAATAGTGTAATATAAAGTAGACATGACAATTAAATACCAGTAGTAAGAAAATACGTGTATAAATGCGATATCTGATATTTTTAGCAACCAAAAAATTACGAAATTGATATTTTTGAAAATCTTATATTTTTACGAGTCTAATGGTATATTCGGAATATTTTTACTATTCCGAGCTCCGAGACACGTTTTTCAATAACTGTGTCCGATCGGGTTTAAAACGAGTCGCGGTTTTACTAAACTGATCTTTTTAGGCTTCCTTGGATAATTAGGAACTATTCTACTCACTAAACTCTTTCTTACTCCCTTAGGGTTTCTTAAACAGGAATGCCAGATTTAAACGGCTATGGTAAACTAAGGTTTTGTTGACTTTAGAAATCCAGTTGGCTTCTAATTAGGGTTTAAGCTTTAATTTGAATTCAAAACTTCAGGGGTTTACAGTTCGTATTAATACTAGGATGCTTTGAAATATAAGATTAGCAAAATTTTGATTTATTTCGAACCCGATCGGGTACAGGCTTCGAAAAGCATGCCCCGAGGCTCGAAATATTAAATATATGATATTAGCACCGTTAGACTCGTATTCTTATGAGGATTTCTAAAATATCAGTTTCATAATTTTTCGATAACTAGAATTATTTGATTTTGCGATTATACTCGTATTTCATTACTACCGGTAACTAACTGGTCTTTTGTACTATTCACTACCATTCATTTCATAATTTTATTATTCTTATAATGTAAACCCCGGTTGTCCCAGTAATCAAGTAAACTTCGAAAACCGGAAAACGAAACCCTAAACCGGTTTAGTTCAAACTTTGTGAGAGAAACCTAGAAGCCTTAGATCTGGCTTTCTTTCGGTTTCATATCAAAAGAAATTTTATAAAATAATTTAATGCGAAATATTGTTTTAAAGTATATTTTAAACCATGAAAAGTTTTGATTTTGAAAAATTTTCTATTCCGAGCCTTCTCACTCCATTATGGAAAAGCGAGCCTTGGAACTAGAAACTTAGAAAAATATTTCGGAATACTCTTCAGAACCAAAATTTTATAAGGATTTTAAAAATATAAGTTTTATAATTTTTCGGGTTATAAAAATTACAGTTATAGCCTTTTTTCCCGTATTTTTTTACTACCGGAAAAGTAGATATCTTATCTACTATTTATCACTATTCACAAGTACAACCTCATGCACACACTACCCATAACCTATTTCTTACATCCTTACACCTTACTCTTACAATTACATCATTTTTTTACAATTTACCTTTCCAATATATCTTTTATCATTTAAATTACCTTAATTAAATCCAAATCTTACACAACACAACCCAAAAACTCCCCTCTCTCTCTTTGCTCTATGAGCCGGCACAACTCCCCCATTTCTCCCCCCATTTTGTTTTATTTTATCTCATTTTTATATCAAACAAACCCTAATTCGACTTAATATAAATAATCTCTTTCTTTTCTCTCTCCTTCATTTACTTCTTTTGTTTCAGAAAACTCAAAAACTCTCTCTTCCTCTCCTCCTCTAGCCGTGAACTCCCCTCCCATTTCCCACACACACTCACTCACTTTGTTTTTCCTTCAATTTTCTTGCTCCATACAACAAATAGGTAAGAGATCTATACTTTAGGATCTTGAAACATGTAATGGCAAGTTCATTCATGTGTGATTCCACACAAAATCCCCATGAGCTTCAAGCTAGGGAAGTGGAAACACTTGAACATGAGATCCTTACCATCACAATGTTTTAGACCTTGTTATTTGAGTTATTATGCTATTATCTTTTTTTATTATTAAGTTATGTTGCTATTATTAGTGATTTGTGCATATATTCCTCATCTATTCATGATTCACATAACCATCATAATGTTCATGCATTTATAACTAGTTTAGAAGACTAGATTTAGTTGTTTTAAGTTCATACATGCATTAGACTTTTGTTTTATGCTCTTAGATAACTTGTAGTAGTTTAATGGTAGTAGAAAAGTGTTAGAAAACTCAAGATCCATATTAGTTTCAACAAAAATAACTTTTGAAAATTCGGATAAAAAAGGAACCCTAATTAGAAAACCTATTTTTCAACTTCAAAATGTGTATTTTTCATTAAAATGAAGGGCTTAAGGAATAGATATCATAAATAAATGATTTTGAGGAGTAAAGTTTAGATCTATGAGTTTATAGTTCACTACCATGAATTTCTTTTATATTCATGATCATAGAAAGTGTAGATCTTGGTTTTGAACTTGAATAAAAATAGTGAAATTCGTATCTTTGAAAATCCTATATTTAAAAACCACTTTTCAAGTCTCAAAATAGAAGTTTTAGTCGAGAAAATGAAGGCTTAGTGGGTGTATATCATCAAGACTTCTTTTTACAATAATCAAAGGTGATTTTTAAAGGTTATTTTCAAAATAAAAATCTTATTTTTGGATTTTGGCTAAGGCCTAGTTTAAAAACATGTTTTCCAACTCAAAAAATGAAGTTTTATTCAAGAAATAGAAGGCTTTTTAAGATAGGATATGTAAAGGATGATTTTCATAAGCTTAGATGGATTTTATCAAAAGATATGTCCAAAAATAAATTTGGTAAATTCGGATCTCAACCAAGACCAATTTTGAAAACCCATTTTTCCACACCAAAATGAAAGTTTTGTTTAGAAAATGGAAGGCTTATGGAATGGGTATTAATAGGAGATGTTTTTGATAAGTAAATGATAGATCTACTAGTAGAAATCCTCAAAAATAGGAAGAGATTACAAAGTATGAAAATTCAGTTCTATCCAAATTTTGTAAATTTGAATGATTTCAAAACCATGCCTTAAAAACCTATCTATCAACTTCAAAACTTGTGTTTTATATGAAAAACAGAGAGTTTAGGTCATAGACATCATTAAGTAGTGGTTTCTATAAGTTGAAATGAGTTTTAATGAGATTAATGTGTAAAACAAGAAGTAAAATCAAGATGGAAAATTTTGAGTTAGTAGTCAACTTGTAAAATTCGTAACTTTGGATGATGCCTATGTAAACACCTATTATTCAAGCTCAAAATGAATGTTTTATGTATTAAATGAAGTCCTTAGGTAGTAGATATAGTAAAGTCTTAAATTTTAATGCATTATACAAGTTTTCCCAAAGGAATCATTCAAAAAGTGGATTTTCTAAAATTCGGATTTTTGAGTAAATCCTATTTGAAAACATATTTGCAAAGTGCAAAATGCAAATTTTCATTTAAAATTGAAGGCCTTAGGTAGTATATGTTACGAAGACTCAATTTTAACTAAGATAACTAGAAATTCCTAAGAATGAATTCCAAAACACTAGTGTAATGTCAAAGTTAGAAAACTAGATTTTTCATAAGTAGTTGTTATTGTAGTCTTGCAAGGTAAAAAGTTCTAAAATTTTCTTTTAGCAAAAATCATCAAGATCATGCATACATTAAACTCATCACATGTCATTCATGTTAGGAAATCATTCATATTTTATGAATTCTTAAATTATCAAATAGGGACATTTCAAGCAATTACAAAACCATTTCTTGGAAATGGAGATCGTTACTGATCAGATCTGATCCCTCTGTTTCATGATCTAAATATTTTCAAAACTTTAAAATGATATTAGAATTAGATATATCTTTCGAAGTATATAGAAATCGATATATAATTTGAGAGATTTTGAGTTAAAATGATCAAGTTATGGACGTTTTAAGTTGGAATTCTTGCTTAAGATGAAAATTACGAATTTGTTAAGTTTTGATATATAATTTGGATTAGTTAAGTGATGAAATACTTATTAGAGTATTTCTTCCTTGTTAGGTGATCCTGAAACCGAAGATTCCCTACCATCGGATTACTTTTACTAAAAGACCGGTGATCCAATGGCCGAGTGAGTTTTCTTCTTATTTGGTTACCTTGTTTGTACTTGTAACTAGTTGCATTAGAATTATAGGAACAAGATAAAAATCGATATGAATGGGGATGGGATATATGATGAGACCGTGATGGATGTATGCCAAAAGAATACTAAAGCATATTGAAACCACGATTTGATTGGATAACTGCACTGTTCATATTATTTTTGTTATGTGTATGATATTGGTTGGTCATTCTAAAGAATGTATGAATATTTTGACCTAAGAAAAAATTAAATTGGTCATGCATCACATCGGACATATTGCATTTGGTAGCGTGCTACTCCTACGCAGGTCGATCGATATGGTCCGAGGACTTGTTTGGATAATGAGACCCGGTATCAAAGCTCATTCATAGGAAACTAAGGTGCACTGGGGATGCATTCCATGTGTGATCCTAGCCGAGTCGAGTGCTAAGAGCCAGGGGGCTCGGGGACTAGCAGCGGTCATGTAGACTTCAATATCATCCCTAACCCAAGATACGGAGGACGTAAATCCATTCTGTGTATGGGTTCTGGATACCCATACATAATTGCCTGCTCATGTGTTTGCTCATGCATAACATATTAATGATTTATAACTTGCTTGTTATGGTACAGAATTATGAGAATTCTTACTAAGCTAGTGTAGCTTATACCCCAATAGATGTGTGAATGAATAGGTTCTCTAAAGAATGCTAAGTGGGGACCGAGATGGTTAGAGCCGAATATGACTTTGGGATTCTGACAGGAAGTATGGATGCTTGAAGATATTAGCTAGGTTTTGTGAATTGCTTTGTAAGAGTTTTATGTAGTGAAATCTTTTGATGAATTGAAATAGAAGTATAATGATTTATATTTGAAGTATAGTGAATTGAATTTCCTTTACATTGTTACTCAAGTTGTATCAACATAAAATGTATCACTCCGATGTGTCTCCTCCATGTGTTAGACGCCTTGTATATAGTATGAAAGCCTTCGCGTGACTGAGGCGGTCATTCTTAGGCTTTAATATTGTGTATGGCGGACTGCCACGTTTAGGGTACCTTTCTGGTCATGACAACAAGTCTGCTAGGGTTTCGTTTTTTAGGAGATTTTATATTTTTCCTTACAAACAACAAGCTAAGAAGATCCAATCTATTGAAGCATTCAAGATAAAATCTTTTAGGGTTGTAATCATGAACTCCGGTTTCTCTCTTACTCCTTGTGTGTTCATTTTTAATATTATGAGAGAGTAGACCACAGATCTAGATCTCATTTGAACCACTTGTCATGTGATGAGGAATTGTTCTTAATGAAATTATTCATGTTCTTATGTTCCATTGCTTGTTCTTCATTGTTATCGTAGATTCATGAATCCGAAGTATGAATTTATGTTTGATATCATTTAAGTTAATTGAGAAGTTGCTTTTATGATGGGATCTATGCAATGGATAAGATTTGCTTGCAATTCTAGAGATAGAATAGAAAAAATATTCTATACTTTGGTTAAATAGTGGATGGGTTCATGTGTTTAATGCGATTCTAGATTGCTATTAGTTGAGGAGAGCTCATAACTAATAAATCTAGGGTTTTATTAGCTTTTAACTTGAGAAAGTTATTAGTTTATATTCTAGAACTCTATAGCTTAAGAACTCAATAAGCCTGGTCTTTAGTCCAATGATTCACATGATAAGAGAGGTGTAGAATGAGATCTAGGTTGTTTTGATAATTGATTTAACCTTGTTCCTTGTTGAAGCTTGAATCTAGATTAGTTTAGCATAATTCAGTAGTTAATTAGTTAAAAGTCTATGATCCTGATCATTCTTAATCGTCGGTTAGATAATAAGGATAAAGTTAGTACTAGTAATTAGTGGCTCCCTGCGGAACGACCCTGTGCTCAACACTATATTGCGTTTACGATAGGAATATTTGCCTATTGCATCGTAGTTGGAACTAGGAACCAATATTTAATTTGTTAAAGCTACGGTTGGCAACGATCAAGGTGTTATCAGAATATTTTTACCATTTCGCGTGTTCGGATTTTGATTTTGAAAACTGATCTTATTCGGGTTTGAAACGACCTAAATTTTTGCGAATCTGATCTTTTTAGGCTTTACAATATTATTATGGCCTATAATATATAATTATCTTAATTTTATTTTTCTATGGTTTAGAGCGCGGCATTGTCGGATCTAAATTCACTAAGGTTTATTATAGACTTGTTGACTTTAGGATTTCAGTTTAACCTTCAGCTTTTGAGTTTTACTTGTAATATTATAAAATCTAAGGGGTTATGTCATACTTGTATTTTTGGTTCAAAATTTAATTTTTTACTTTATTTTTATGTTTTGTTTAATACTTGCAGATCTCGAGATTATTTAATCGAGTCTAGGGTTATGTGTTAACTTAGGTTTGCTTTTATTTTTTAGTTTAAAATTTCATTTTTGATTTCATTGAAGGATCTAAGGTTTTATAATTTTGTCATTGAATAATGCTTGGATATTTTGTCTCGATTTTCATGTTAGAGGTTAGATAGGTGAATTATTTAGCATATGATTTTTGAGTCAAACATTTATTGATTTTCCCATTTATTTTATGAGGTTCTTATTTTCTTAAGGTTAGGAAATTTTGTATTTGATCTTGTTTGAAATTTGGTTTTAACTTGGTTTGGTTTTTTTTTTTTTTAGGGTTTTGGTATTTAACTCTAGGATAATTTTCTAAGAGTTATGAAAAATTTAGGGGTTTATAGTTTCCTTTTGTAAATTTTCTCTTCCAAAAACCATGTGATAGTTGTATTTAACTACATGTTATATTAGTTTTTATCCTAGTGTATGCATAGTAGGTTCCATTTCTTACATGAACCGAATTTTGGGTTTCTTGTCTTTATTGTACTAGTTAGTTTTCTATGATATTCAACACCAAATGTGATATTTTCCTAGCATAGGACATGGATAATTCGAGTTTGATAATTCATGAAAAGGCTATTTAGACCTTTATGAAGTATCTAAACATGGGGCTCCATATCTAGCTTTGCTCATTAGTTTCTCCCAATTTTCTAGTTATAGAGATGATACATAATGTAAACTCTAAGGTAGTTTGAAGCTTACCTTGTTTGGCTAGAGATGA
Organism: Combretum micranthum; assembly: GCA_024138025.1. Classification (NCBI taxonomy): domain Eukaryota; kingdom Viridiplantae; phylum Streptophyta; class Magnoliopsida; order Myrtales; family Combretaceae; genus Combretum; species Combretum micranthum. The sequence continues at coordinate 445,410 of JAMXBD010000265.1, forward strand.
AAATGATAAATCCCCCTTATTATATGGACCGTGACCTACATGTAGTAGTGGAGAATAAGTTTTTGAATTCTATATACAAAATGACATGTTGAGGATACTACTTACCTCTAAACTTGTTATCACTTGATGTGGAAACACTATTGGAGTTCTAAGGATTCTTGTCTAAATTTTATATGTATTGTTGGGTCTAAAAGGGGAATTTATGGTTTGGAATTGTGAAGGAAAAGGGGTTTTGTTTTGTTGTTTTGGTGGGGTTCATGGAAAGACAAGAGGGACAAAAAGTGTTGTTTGGTTTTGAGTTTGACTTGTATTGTGGATGGAGAAATGTAATTTACATTTCAAGCTTTTGGGGAATGAATGAGTTTGTTTGTTTTTTCATTATTTCCATTTGTATAAGTAATGACTGAGCTATATTTGTGGTGCAAGTGGAAATGATTTGTACGGTGATGATTTGCTTATTGGAGAAATTGTTTCATGTCTTCTTATGGGGCTTCGAGAGTTGGTTTGTGTGTGTTTGGAAGAATAGGTTTTTAAGTCAACATGTGTTTACATGTGTCCATTTGATGAGTTCCTATTGGAGCTTTGGTGGTCAAGTGGTTTTTGGTTTGTTGACTAGTCTAATCTTGGAATATTATAGGACATTTACGGTTTGAAAAGGGGAAATTTGTGTTAAATTTTGCTTACTTCATCTCCTAAATTTGTTTTGGTGGTGAAGGGGAAGAATTAGAGTCGGTTTGCAAGTTGCTAAGGGCTCTTATCCTTCATTTAATGCTAGAGGTATTTGGAAGCTCTTCATTGGACATATGTTATTGTCACTTTGACTTTTGTTGTGTCATTTGCTCAATTTGAAGAGCAAGTGGCTTGTTTGATCTCCAAAAGAAGATATCTGGTATTTCATCTCCAATTCCCACCCTATACTATATGTAAATGTTAGTATCATGTAATGAAATATCTAGATTTTTATATTAGTTTTAGGGTTATACATATATAATTTTATCAGTTATATGGGGTTTTATTTCTAAAAGTTCATCTAAGACTTCAACAATATTTCTAGGTTACCTTTAAGTTCAAATCTTGAGTTTAAAGTTTACGCTATTAGGTATTTTTAGAATTTTATCTCATGCAATTAGGGTTTTCTATGCCCAATAGGTTAAATTAAGGTTTTATCCCTATGGGCTCAGAATTCTCTAACTAAAATAATGGTGCAATCTGAATCTTTATTTGAAATCTAGATCATTAGTTATAGATCTGTTTTCATTGTCATTACCTATTTATAACCTAGCGATTTATCTTTTGGTTATCGTTTTATAACAAATAGGTTCTATAAATGGATCATCTTTTATTGCATTTGAAATCTAGGGCTATTTCTAATTATATGTTGAGTTATTGGCGCAAGTTACAAAATGTTTTCTTTGGTATTAATTAGGGTCAAAGAAATTTCTATTTAGATCTTAAACTATAAATGAGCTCATTACTACTCATAGATTTGTTCAAGGATTTTTGTTGGTTCCTAAGTTCACTATCTAATTCATATTTGCCATTCCATTGATTCATACTAGTCTGAAAATTCTCGGTGATTACAAATCATATAGTCTTATTTCTTCTTTTTGTGTTTAATGGAGCTGAAAAACAACAACAGAGCAATAATAGTCTTATTTCCCTCTATTTGGTTTATTTTTTTCTTCTTTTATTATTCAAACAAACCCTAATTACACTTAATATATATAATCCTTTAATTTTCTCTCAATTCCATTTCATTTCATTTGTTCAAAAAAATTACAAAACCCTCTCTTCTTTCTCTTTAGTTGCCGTGACCACCACCACCCTCACATACACACACACATCAAGCTCATTTCTTCACCAAATCCATCTTTAGGTGATGATTCTTAAGCTTTCTTACTACTTAATCTTGTAATGGCAAGATTATTCATGTGGATTTTCATCTTAAATCTCCATGAGCAAGTGCTAGGGATAAGAAAATGCTAATACATGAATATCAAGCCATCACAAGAGTAGATCTTGTATTCAATGAGCTTTTGTTGAGATATTATCATGTTCATGCATATAAAAGTAGAGATCTTGCATGAAAATATATGTTCATACTCTTAAACTCCTTTTCATGCATTATAAGTAGTAGATCTAGCACTTGGACACTCATATTTTGCTTGGCATTCATGTTCACTTAAATATTTTGTATCTTCATGCATTAATGCTCATAAAGACTTCATCTTGTATATACAAATGTTGTAGTTAGTAGATCTTTATGTACATAAGACAAAGAGTTTAAAAAGGAAAGGTTTTTGTTAGGAATATTCAAAAGAAAATTCGTATGACTTCAAAGCCCTATTTTAAAAACCCTTGTATCTATTTTGAAACTCATGTTTTGTGAGAAAAATGAAGGGTATAAGTAATAGGTATCATGAAGTAGTGATTTTTATAATTTGAAATGAGTTTGGATGAGATTAATGTGTAAAACAAGAAGTAGAAGCAAGATGGAAAATTTTGAGTTAGTAGTCAACTTGTAAAATTCGTAACTTTGGATGATGCCCATGGAAACACCTATTATTCAAGCTCAAATTGGAAGTTTTACGTGTTAAATGAAGTCCTTAGGTAGTAGGTATAGTAAAGTCTTAGATTTTAATGCATTACACCAGTTTTTCTCAAAGGAATCATTTAAAAAGCGGATTTCTAAAAATTTGGATTTTTGAGTAAATCCTATTTGAAAATATACTTGCAAAGTGTAAAATGTAAATTTTTATGTAGAAATGAAGGTCTTAGGTAGTATATGTTATGAAGACCCAATTTTAATTAAGATAACTAGAAATTTCTAAGAATGAAATCGAAAACACTAGTGTGATGTCAAAGTTAGAAAATTAGATTTTCAAGAAGTAGTTATTATTGAAGTCTTACAAAATTTAGGAGTTCTAAAATTTTCTTTTAGCAAAAATCATCAAGATCATGCATACATTGAACTCATCACATGTCATTCATGTTAGGAAAACATTCATACTTCATATATACTTGAATTATCAAATAGATACATTCCAAACAAGTACAAAACTCTTTTTTGGAAATGGGAATAGTTACTGACCAGATCTGATCCCACCGTTCCATGACCTAAATGTCTTCAAAACTTGGAAATAATACTAGAATTAGATAAACCTTTTGAAGTAGATAAAAATCGATATAAAATTTGCGAAATTCCGAGTTAAAATGACCAAGTTATGACAGTTTCAAGTTGGGACTTTCGCAAATAGCGAGAATTACGATTTTGATTAGTTTTGTTTTATAACTTAGATTAGTTTAAGTGATGAAGTACTTATTAGGGTATTCTTACTTGATAGGTGATCCCCAAACAGACGAATCTTTACCACCCGATTACTATTATTAAAAGACCGATGTACCATGGCCGAGTGAGTATCACTTCCAATTTCAATTATTGCTTGTGATTGTAATGATAGTTGCACTAGTTACTTACCAAAGATAAAATGAATATGCATGATGGGGTTGAATGGGAATTATATATGTCTGTTGTTGTTTTGTGAAGTGAATTTAAAGAATATCGAAGCCGGGTAATTAATTATTACTTGTATAGATGAGCTAGGATTGACTGTCTGTGAATATTGTTTGGTCACCTAAAAGAATTGGTGTAATTGATTATTCATAATTGGAGATGAAATTGAACTCATTCATAACACAATGGGAATGGAGCGTTAGCATTTTTTGGTTTTTCGTGATCCATAAAACGAATATAAAAGTTGGTTAATTGTGATCCATAGAACGAATTATTGAGTTGGTTAATCGTGATCCATAAAACGAATATATGAGTTGGTTGACCGTGAGCCTAAACGGTGTCGTACCGTAGGATTTGTTAATCTACTAACCCGGGATGGAGGGCGCAAGTCCATCCACATATGATTTCCGACTGGTCATATGTTTGATGAATTCACATGTTTGATGCATATCATATGTCTGCTTAATTACTTAGCTGATTGATTTGTTATAATTGTGATCGTGAAAGTTTTCACTCACTAAGCTAGTTTAGCTGATGCCTGTCACGCCCTGAAGGGTATCTTAAACGTGGCAGTCCGCCGTACACAATATTAAAGCCTAGGAATGACCACCTCAGTCATGCGAAGGCTTCCATACTATGTACAAGACGTCTAACATATAGAGGAGACACATTGGAGAGATACATTTTATATTGATACACTTGAGTAACAATGTAAAGGAAATACAATTTGCTATACTTCAGATACAAATCACTATACTTCATATTCGAATCACTATACTTCAAAATACAAATCATTAAACCTCAATTTCATTTATCTACAGACTTCCCTACATAAACTATTACAAGGCAATCATAAAATCTAGCCAAGAACTTCAAGCATTCCTATTCTTTGCCGAAATCCTGAAGTCATTCTCGGCTTCAACCATCTCGATCCCCACTTAGCATTCTTGAAATAACCTATTCATTCAAACATCTATTGGGGTATAAGCTACACTAGCTTAGTGAGAGTTCCCTTAATTTCGTACCATAACAAGCAAGTTATAATCAACCATATGCTATGCATGAACAAACACATGAGCAAACAATTATGTATGGGTATCCAGAACCCACACATAGAACGGATTTACGCCCTCCGTATCTTGGGTTAGGAATAGTATTGAAGTCTACATGACGGCTACTAGTCCCCAAGCCCTCGGCTCATAGCACTCGACTAGGCTAAGCTCATCCAAGGAATGCATCCACATGCGCTTTAGTACCCATGAATGAGCTCTGGCACCGGTCTCGTTATCCAACGAGTTATCAACGGACCATACCGATCGATCTGCGTAGGAGTACCATGCTACCAAATGCAATATGTCCGATGCGATGCATGACTAATTTAATTTTTGCTTAGGTCAAAATATTCATACATTCTTTAGAGTGACCAACCAATATCATACATATAACAGAAATAATATGAACAGTGCAGTTATCCAATCAAATCGTGGTTTCGATATGCTTTAGTATTCTTTAGCATACATTCATCACAGTCTCATCATATATCTCATCCCCATTCATATCGATTTTTATCTTGTTCCTATAATTCTAATGTAACTAGCTACAAGCACAAACAAGGTAACAAAATAAGGAGAAAACTCACTCGGCCGTTGGATCACCGGTCTTTTAGTAATAGTAGTTTGGCGGTAAGGAATCGTCGATTTCGTGATCACCTAAAAAGGAAGAAATACTCTAATAAGTATTTCATCACTTAACTAATCCAAACTATCTTATACAAACTATCAAATTCGTAATTCTCGTCCTAAGCGGGAATTCCAACTTAAAACGGCCATAACTTGGTCATTTTAACTCGGAATCTCGCAAATTATATATCGATTTCTATCTACTTCAAAAGATCTATCCAATTCTAATATTATTTTCAAGTTTTGAAAACTTTGAAGCTTCGAAAAATTCGGATCAGATTAGGGCAGTAACAATTTCAATTTTCGAAAAATAGTTTTGTAAATGTTTGTAATGTTCCTACTATATAAATTAGCTACACATGCAATATGAGTGATTTCCTAACATGAATGACATGAGATGAGCTTAACGTATGCATGATCTTGATGATTTTTGCTAAAAGGAAATTTTATAACTCTTTATATAGAAAGACTTCAAGGATAACTACTTTTAAGAATACTAGTTTCCTAACTTGATCTTTTCCATTTGTTTTGGATTTATTTCTTAATAAAATGTAATTATTTTTGTTAAAATTGAGTATTCATTATATCTATTACTTATGACTTTCATTTCTACATAAATATTTTCATTTTGCACTTTGTAAACATGTTTTCAAGTAGGGTTGATTCCAAAATCCAAATTTTGTAAAAATTAGTTTTTGAGTGATTTCTTTAGGTAAAAATCATTTGATATTAAGGAAATTAAGGCTTAATCATACCTAACCACTAAGGACTTCATTCTTGCACAAAAATTTGCATTTTACATTTTGCAAATATGTTTTCCAATATGATTTACTCAAAAATCCGAATTTTTAGAAATTCACTTTTTGAATGATTCCTTTGGGAAAAACTTGTGCAAGGCATTAAAATTTAAGACTTTATGGTACCTATTACTTAAGGACTCCATTCATTACATAAAAATTCATTTTAAGCTTGGATAATAGGTGTTCTTATGGCCTTCATTCAAAATTACGAATTTCACAAATTGACTCCTAACTCAAAATTTTCCATCTTGATTCTACTTCTTGTTTTACACATTAATCTCATCAAAACTCATTTCAACTTATAAAAATTACCACTTAATGATACCTATTAACCCTTCATTTTTCACATAAAACATAAGTTTTGGAGTTGACAAATGGGTTTTAAAAATTGGCTTTGGTTGAGATCCGAATTTGCAAAATTCATTTTTGGTCATATCTTTTGATAAAATCTATCCCTTACATATCCTATCTTAAGAGCCTTTCATTTCTTAAATAAAAACTTCATTTTTTGAGTTGGAAAACATGTTCTTAAAATATGCGTTGGCCAAAATCCGAAAATGAGATTTTTATTTTGAAAATCACTTTTGATTCTTGTAAAAAGAAGTCTTGATGATATACATATATTAAGCCTTCATTATCTTAAGTAAAAATTACATTTTGACACTTGGAAAGTGGTTTTTAAATGGGGGTCTGGCCAAAATACGAATTTCAAAATTTTTGTTCAAGTTCAAATCTAAAATCTATACATAACATGAACATACATCTAAATGAAACCCATGATAATAAACTTTAAACTTATAGATCTAAACTTTGCTCATCAAAATCACTCATTTATGTTATCTATACCCTAAGTCCTTCATTTTAAATGAAAAATACACATTTTGAAGTTGAAAATTAACTTTTCTAAATTTGGTTCATTTTTCATCCGAATTTTCAAAAATGGTTTTTGTTGAAACTAAAATAGATCTTGAGTTTTCTAAAACATTCCTACTATCATCATGCTACTACAAGTTATCCATGAACATAAAACAAAGTTTAATGCATTTTATGAACTCAAAACACTAGATTTAGTTTTCCATACTAGTTTTAAATGCGTGAACACATGTGAATGAGGAATATATGCATAAATCATAAGCAATAACAAAAATAATAACTCAAATAGCAAGATCTATGGCATAAACAAAAATCAAAGCTACAAAAAGTTAGATCTACAAAATATAACAACTTTAAACAAGGAAATAATTATGATACAAGATAATAATAATAATGGAGAAGAGGAGTGTTTCATTTATGGCATCATCATCCTAAGCTTTTAAGCTTATGGAAGGTCATTTGATGCATGAAACCTTCATTACACTTTATCTATATCACCTATGGAAGCTTTGAGAAGAAGATTTACTTAAAAATCTTCAAGAAATATGAGTGGAGGCTCAAGAATGGAATGGGGGCAGCTTGGTTCTTCTAAGAACAAGAGCAAAAATGAAGAAGAAAAGAGATGAAAAAGAAAGAGAAAAGGCTAAGGAATGAAAAAGGAAAATGAGTAAATGAAAGAGAGAGAGAAAATGTGTGTAATAAATGAATGAAAAAAAAAAAACAAAGGCAGCCAAGATAGAGTGCTGCACGTGAAATATGAAGGGGAGAGAGAGAGGAATTTTGTTGAAATTTGACTTGAATTTGAATTGTGTAATAAATGTATAATGTAGCTTCTTTAAGAAGGTATGGAATATAATTAATTTAGTCAAAATAGGAGTAAATAAAGGACAATGGCAGCCATAAAGGAGTCAAAATCTGCCATGAATAGATATAATGAAGTGTAAAAAGATTGAAGTGAAAAGGAAGTGATATGTGTAAGGTGTACTTGAAAGTATAGGTTGTAAGAGTACTTTCTTAACAAAATAAAATAAAATAAAATGAAATTAGAAAATTTATTCCAAATATTTGTAGCAGATTTTTCATAATTAAATTTAAATAATTATTTGAATTATTTTAGTATTTTAACAAATATGTTACCGGTATGATCAAAATACGCAAATAGGGCCTATAAATGATATTTTTATAACCTGAAAAATTCTAAAAATATTGTTTTATGAAAATAAAAATATTTAAAAATATTTTTGAATTATTAAATTAATTTATTTTATTTTTAGTATCGAGTCTTAAACAGAATCTGATCTCGTAAAAGCTCGAACTAACTAAATTTTAGAAAATTTTTTTTTCTATAATATGTAAAATATTTATCTAAAAATATAAGTCTTTATAAGAATAATAAAATTTTGTAATGAAATAAAAATGAATAGTGCAAAAAACTAATTAATTACCGGTAGTAATGAAATACGGATAAAAAGGTTATAACTGTAACTTTTATAATCCGAAATATTATATAACTGATATATTTGGAAATATTATACAATTACGAGTCTAACGGTACTATTGGTATATTTTTTATATCTTGAGCCCCGGGACATGCTTTTCGAAGTCTGTATCTGAACGGGTTCGAAATAGGTCAAAAATTCACCAATCTGATATTTTTAAGAAAACTTATATTACTACGAGTTATTCTACATATTTAAACTACACCTCGGCCTCTAGGGTTAAGGGCGCTAGATTGTCGGACTTAAGCTATTGTATTCCGGTTAGGGTTTCCGGGTGATTTTTCCAGTTTAGATCCTTGCCAATTTGGAAATTGATATTTTATGTTTATACAACATATTTAATTTGAGAAATCTATTTTACATTTCATTTTTGTAAGTATTTAATATCTTTTAATGTTTTCGGAATTCTTGAATTGGGTTTTGTTTCTGAAAGTTAATTGTTATTTACTTTTTAATAATTTGCTTTTGGGTTTTATATTACCCGATTTTATAAGTCAGAGTTACGTATGGAATTTGTCGTACGTAGTGGTTTGGAATTGAAGTATGTTGGGTTTTAATTTTATTTTTAAGAATTCTTATTTTCCTCAGATTGAGAAATTTTTAGATTCGCTCGTGTTTTTGGACTAGTTGAAATTCGGTTTTAATTTGGAGTGATTTTTAGGGTTTGTTTTCGAAGTTCATCTTGGAATTATTTACTGAAATTTTTCGGGGCTTACAATGCCACTATAGTTTCTATTTGTTGTAGCACGAGTTTATTTGGCTTAGACCGAGACAGGCTACAGCTCAGGTACAGGAGCTAGGCGTTTCTTATAGAAGTTGTATTCAAATTGTTTAGACTTCCACAAGGAACCAAAAGACTTTGGATGACTGTAATGAACCTTTAAATATTCTTTTGCATGGGAATGCCCCTTAGACTTTGTAATCTATTGCATATGCATTTTGATTTATTATCTAATGCTATCAAATGCCGGCTTAAACTACTTAACTCCATTGAATAGAGTATTCTATTGTCGTAAAGGGACGCCTTACATCTATACGAGACTCCCGAAAAACTTGGACAGTAATTCGAGAGTCTTATATGGTATGTAGCGGACTATTACGTTTAGGATACCCCTATGGGGCGTGACAGTTTAAGTTAATATCAGAGCGCTAGGTTATAAAGCAAGACAATATAACTAAAAGAAATCGAACCTAGAAGTTAACTAATAGGTTAAATTGGAGTTAAAAACATCTCTTTTTGTTAGTCTAATTTGGAGTCTTCTCTTGTTGTAGGTCTCCTTTGGTGAGACCCGTAAGCGAGCTGGAAACTTTACCAAAAGAAATGATGACACCTTAGTGGAATACCAATTGAGATTGAGAGAATTATGTGAAGACTTTGCTTTGGCAAGGAGCCCCTGGACCATAGGGGAAATGTTTAGATTGTGGAAGGAAGGATTGAGATACACGAGATGGGCAGTGGTGATTGATCTATTGAGATATGATCCAATGAGAAGAAGGAGCTGCACTAAATTGGAGACGATATATACTCTAGAGAGAGTCATGGTAGAATACGGGCGTGAGCCCATGACTAGGGATGCTACCTTTATTCTGAAGAACGAAAGGAACCCGACCCCTCCAGACTTTAGGGTATGGATCACTATAGGCCCATTGTATGTTTATGCTCATGATAATCTTTCTGACCACCATGATTGGAACATAGCGGATGCATGGAATCATATTGTGTGGCATGCAGTTCACTTGGATATTCTCCCACCACACGTAACCATCCCACCTCCACCAGCTAGGGATGTAGGCATGCAGTTAAATAATGCACCGGTACCGGAGGAGGCTAATGAGAATGATGAAGAAGAGGATCCCGAAGAGGACCCTAATTGGGCAGAGAATGTGGTGCCCCGAACCCCTACCCCACCCATAGAATTGGAGGGAGGAATGAACCTGGAACCTAATCATATTGTTTGAGATTTTAACCAAGCCTTGGAGATTCCCGATAGTGGGAGAATAGAGCTTGAGACAGATCCCCTTATATGGAGAGATATTTACATTGAAGATGAATGTCCTCTAGTGACTAATGAGGTGGCTCTCGAACCCGTGGCTCCTGAGCCCATGGAAGTAGAGATAGAGGGTGAGGGGCTTAGGAGGGAACTTGTGATGGAGGAGAATCAAGTGAATGAGCCAGAAGTGAGAGTTAATGAAGGAGAAGTGAATCCAGGAGATAATTGAGGAGTGGGTAGAGAGGAGCAAAGTGAGGAGCAAGACCATGAGGCCCTAGTCCGACCCACTAAGAGGAGGATGATGAATGTGAGAGAGTATCTTAGCCTGTTTATCCGCCAGGATGATGGCGGCTCTTCTAGTAGGGGACGACTCCCCAGTTCGACCCCTGGTGATTCCAGTGATGAGTGTGATGTGGAAAGATAGCTCAACCCATAAAATCCAAATGAAATCTTTTTTTTTTCTTTTGTAGTAGACAATGCGGGATGCCAATTTGCCTTAGGTTTCTCTAGACAGTTTAGTATTTTGTTCTTTTCCTGTCCTTATATTTTGTTTTGTTTTCGACTAGAAAAAGATGTTTAGAATTAGAATTAGAATGTAGCTTACCAAATTTTGTAAGCTGAAAATTTCCAATGTAATTCCTTGTATGGCTTGCGAAAGTAATGAAGGATCATGTTTATTTCAAAGAAAAGAAGTTATGATTCTTTTATGATCGAGCACGTTATGCATTAGCTAGGAATGGCATTAGCCACATGAGCACTCATTCATTCATACCATTATCCTGAACTTGTGAATTTATTTATTTATTTATTTTTATATATATATGAGTTCTTTTGTTTTATGGTTTCTTTATGACTATATAAGTTTTATAAGATTGAATTGCATTTCAAAAATTTTGATTTCTTGAATTTTCTCAAAGTTACAAACCTTGTTTGATGAATTAACTTGTACAAATTTGAAAACTTTAAAAAGACACTAAAATTTACCTACTAAATAATGTGCAAATAGACGAAACCGATGGATTCGGAATAGGGAGCAAGAACCTCTCCCGAATGAAGCCGACCAACCCGATATACGAAACCAACAGGGAGTAGCACCCCAAAATCCGTAGAATGATGTGATGAATGCGATTGGGTAGTTGGTCAATCTTTTAAACACATTCATCAAGAACCCGCACCAAGGACAAAGTGTCAGGGATTCTGCTCCGCTACCACCACCACCCGCAGATTACCGGGAAGTGACTGCTGAGGCACCCACCCTACAGGAGGAGCATTCTTATAGTGTACCCTTACCACCACCTCCACCTTACCGAAGAACTCATTGAAGCTCCTTACGGTACTTTATCAAGAGTAACTGGTATTTTGATGAAGCATTCGGTAAGCCCGATGAAGCCGAGGATTGGCTAGCTCAGATTGAGCGTTCCTTTGTTGCTTACGAGATCCCACCTTATTTGAAACTGGAATATGGGACATATATGTTGAGATATAACGCAAGAGTCTGGTGGGACTCTAAGAGAAGAAGCTTAGCTGCACCCGTTACTTGGGAATCTTTCCACCAATAATTTTTGGAGAATTATATTCCCTCCAGCTTAAGAGTGAAATACAGTGCGGACTTTTTACATGTCAAACAGAAGGGAAGGACTGTGGAACAGTATGAAACTGAGTTTACTCACTTGTTATAGTATGCACTTGAATCCTTCAGGGACAGTGAGGAGTTAAAGAAACAGGTATTTCTGGGAGGTCTGGATGAGGAATTAAGGGTTAAACTGGAAGAATTCGGATTAAGAACCTACCCAGAGTTGGTAGAAAAGGCTCAAGTGATAGTGGGAGCTAGAAAAAGGAAATACCAGGAATCCGACAAAAAAATATTTGGAAAGAGGCCATTCAATGCCTCGAGCTTAGGGTTTAAAGGAAAGAGGTACAAACCGTACCAAGGATTCAAGGATAATGCCAGTGGGAGGCCGAATCAGTCAAAGGCCAATGTCACTTGTTGGAAGTGCAAGGAGGCTCATGTCTGTCACGCCCCAGAGGGTATCCTAGTTGTACTGTATTGTATATAGTATTGATTATACAATACAACTAGTTACTCTAAGAGATGTGATATAAAAACAGGATCTTTTAAGTTGCTTCATAAGAAATGATGTACATACATAAAATATACAAAAACAGATAAAATAAACTTCATATAAGGTTTATATAAACTGTTACAAACTGGTTTATCAACTTACAACTAAGAACATAAAATAGACGTAAGTTTACTAATACAATAGATCCAAAAGTTCCTTTAACTATTCCCATAATTTGCTAGCTTTGCTTCCTTACCCGTTCTAACCTTCGGGATGGTACTAGCCACGGTCTGAGGATAATCCTAAAAAATCTATTGGAGTATGAGCATTTCTACAGCTTAGTGAATAACCATCACATATTACACATCAAGCAAAGCAAACAAGTAATTTATCAGGCAAGTGTAATGCAACATTCAAACATATGTACAATTACAAGTCTGGACAACCAGAATCCAAACAGGATATAGATTTGCGCCCTCACATCGGGGTTGAAGGAACCTAGTCAAGGATCACATCCTTATGACCCACCTGCTCAGGAGAAATAGAGAACCATAGGAATAACAATACTCACTTTATTCTTTACTTTATGATTATAGTTTCTTCACTCAATTTCCTTTTGAAACAAAGAGACTCCATTAAGTATTAGTTATTTCAAGACGATACCACGGGCGGCATTCCTTCTTTTGCCAAGTAGTTCCCGTGGAACCGAACAGAACAGGGATAATCTTGGAAGAACTAGGAAATTTACATGTAGAAAAACCAAGCATTAACCGAGATCCGAAATACTAACACGTAGCAAGCTGTCACACTTTTATGCAATATTTATGTAAGTTATGCAATGCATGATCCTTTAAGTTATAAGCCTGTCAGTTATAAGTTGATTATAGGACGACCAAGCAGTTTACAGACAATATTCAACATGCTTCAACAAATTTCTACAAAAATCTTGTTATCACTTTTAATAAGCATAATTTGGCATTCACTTCATCCACCACTTCAACAAGAACAATTCCCATCCCCACATGCATCATACAATCATTTTCATATATAACTTTAGATGCCACTAGTATTACAAACACAAACAATGTAATAGATCAGAGTTACTCACCTGCTCATGGTGCTTTCAATCGTAGTAATCTTCCGGGAAGTCTAAATTTGACTCAGATTCACCTATTAGATGAATGAAGTTCCATAAATTAGATAATTGACTTTGTAATTGATTCTTAATGAGTGTCTAAGTGTCCTATATTAGTTTTACCCTAAGTAAAGTCATTTTTATCAATTCTAAGAGTAGTATATATTTAATTGTTTAAAGACTTATGAAATATCTTATATTTTTATAAAATTCGTGTAAATATACTTTTTCTACTAAAAGTGATCTAATTAGTTCTAAATTCATGTTTTTAGTACAAAATCTTTAAGTATACTTATATTACTTATTTTAGCTTACATTTTTATGTATAAATAAGTGTTAGAAAGCTTATTCTACTTATAGTATGCTAGTTATTCAAATTGTTTGTTTGTAGTTAGTTTCCTATAGTTGGTGTAAGACTTTCTTAGGTCTTATTTTTTTATTTCTTAGTCTTTTTATTAAGCTTCTGCTAATGGCAAAGAATTTTATTGAACTTCGATCTATATTACCCATTAATGTGTTTTAGTGATAACAATATTTTCTATCATCGTTTGCTTTGTCTTTCAACCTTATAAGAGATAAATTTTAAACTAAAATTAGGGAGTGTCATCTAGATTTCTAATGACCATTACAATGTTATTTTTAAGTTCATCTAAGTATTGTTTCTAATCTATTCAAATTCTTTATTTTTGTTTTACCACAAGTTTTATGTTCAAGATTTCTTATAGACAATGTAGGATTTATGTTGGCTAGTTTTATTTGTTTAGATGATTTTTACGATATGTCTACCAATTTATTTTGAACCATAAAGTCATGAGCTAGGGTTTCAAGACAATAGTTTTTATAGTGACATCAAAGTTTGAATCTAAGGTTTTCTAATGCCTAGATTAATTTTCTCCAAAGTTTCTCTTCATTCTAATTTATCCAAGATGATCATCCTACATTATCTCCACTTACACTACCATCAATATAACATTATAGAGGCTATTATATAGAATGTCTATGGCAATTGTTGTTATCAAATTTCCTAATTTCTATAGTGAGAATAATTCAAAGGTTGTTATAGACCTTACCTTGAGAGCTTAGAAGGGTAGATGGCAATTCCTCCTTCTTATATTGACTAAGACCTACATATTTTGACAAATTGGTAAGTCTGTCATATTCTATATTTAAAATAACCAACTATACAAATTCTTACCTTTGTTTTCTAAATGGTAGAATGGTTGGTTGTCTACTATAGTGATAGTTGGAGCCTTGATTGGTTGGTCTTTAATTGTTGGGAGATCAAGTGGAGACTATAGGTTGTAAGAGAGGGGAAATTTTAAATTGTTGAAGTGTTAGTGTGTGTGTGTGTGTGTCACGGTGCAGAAGGGAGAAAGGGCTGATAGTTTAGATAGGTTACTTAATTTTTTTGTTGGCTTGTCATTTATTTATGGAAGTTAACGTAGCTTGTAAAGGAAGAATTGATTTATCTTAATTTGTTTTGCTCAATTTCTGGTGTGCATGTGTGTGTCACGGTGAATTGAAGGGAAGGGGAGGGTTGATTCCAAGTCAACAAAGCTTATTTGTAAGGATGATATTTGTTGTAATTATTAGAGCTTTGTTGGTGCAATTTAATTGGGTCATTTGTCTCATTTTTGGGCCTCTTATATCTTTTGAATTTACTTGCTGCAGGTGGGAACTTGTAGAAATATTTGAGCAGCAAAGTGGAGCTTTTTACCACCGTAAATTGTATCTACCATTAAGAGAAATAATAAAAAATTTAAAAATCTAGCTAATTACGTCAAAAACTACCTCCTACGCATATATTAATATTAGTTATGTAAGGGTTTTATTCTAAAAAATTTAATTTAGGTCCCAAAATATTTCCATAATATTGTTAACTCAAATTTTAAGTTTAAAATTTACGCGATTTAGTATTTTTAAAGTTTTATCTTACGCGATTAGGGTTTCGGGGCCTAAAAAGGTCAAAATATAAAATTGGTGTCTATGGACTCTAAATTTTCTAACTAAAAGTATGGTGTGGTCTAAATTTTTATTTGAAGTCTAGATTATTAATTATAGGTCCGTTTATAGCTTTTTAGTACGTATTTATAATCTTAACGGTTCATCTTTAATGGGTCATTCTTATCCTTATACATACTATAAGTTATTAGCTTTCTAATGTTCTTTGAAATAAAATTCTATTTATACTTACATCCTAGGTTTTTTATTCCGATTATGAATTCTAGCTGTAGTGTCTTTTAATATCTAAAAAATATTTTAACCTAGGGTTTTTAGATTATAAATAGTTTCACAACACTTTATAATTTCTAACTAAGGCCTAACCGGGTAAACAAACTCTAGTATCCATCCTAATGTTTACTATCCTATTTCCTTAGAATTCTCGGGGTTTACAATGTCCCTAGGCAATGCTCGTAGCTGAGAAACAAGTGTTACTTTTGTGGTGAGTCTGGCCATATGGTTTATACATGCCCAAAGAAAATGGCTGTAACTTGCTTCATCTGTAAAGAGAAGGGGCACTTCACCTCTGAATGCTCGCAACGGAAAAGTGTGGCCACTTGACCATTTGGGACTTCGAGCAATACCAACCCTATGAGGTCAGGGAGTAAAAGCGGGAGCCGTGCATCTTCAGTGATGCATGGGATGAGACTCTACAATTTTGAGGGCCAGTGGATGGTCGAAGAGGATGATGATGAGGAGGTGGAGTTGGCGGCCATGGATTAAGGAGACGGCATGGACAGCGGCCTAGTGACAGGTTAGTAACAAAACCCTCTTAATTTAAAAGTTCTTTATTTAATAGTTTTCTATGAGAAATTAAAATGTTATATATGGAAAGCTGGAATCTAGAACCCTCAAATAGGTAGCAGTGAGCGTGTTTTAGGGTCGAGCAGTGATGGATGTTTGTTGACCACAGGGCACATATGGGTGAATGAAATTGAGGCTTATGCTCTGTTTGACACGGGAGCGACCTACTCGTTCGTCACCACTAGTTTGGCTGGGCGACTTAGATTACATATAGTCACAACCACTGCTAGCTTGAGAATTAAAACACCCATCGGGAGTGTAGTGTCAACTAGGGAAGTGATAAAGGATTGTCCATTGGAGATTCAAGGGAATCACTCGAGGAGTGATTTGATAATGTTGGAGATGAGTAAGTATGAAGTTATTCTTGGCATGAACTGGTTAAGCAAGGTCAGAGCTGTAGTAGATTGTCAAAAGAGGATGGTAAGTTTCTATGATCAATCGGGAGAAGGAGTGGAGTTCGTAGGAGAAACCATAGTTCCAAGAAAGTTTGGATTAAATTCTTTTGAATTAATGATGGAAGATGATGAGATAGTACCTATCAAAGGTATCTTGGATGAGGATGAAACTCGAGAAGAAAAGGATATACCGGTGGTAAATGAATACTTGGATGTGTTTCCAGAAATCTTACCTAGGTTGCCACCGAAAAGAGAAATTGACTTTGAGATTATATTGGCTCCAGATACAGAACTGATATCTAAAGCACCATACCGGATGGCATCGGCTGAATTAAAGGAACTAAAGACCCAATTACAGGAACTTTTGGATCATAAATTTATAAGACTAAGTGTGTCGCCGTGGGGCGCACTTGTCCTGTTTGTAAAGAAAAAGGATGGATCGATGAGATTATGTGTCGATTATCGTGAGTTAAACAAGGTGACCATCAAGAATCGATACCCCTTAC
The DNA here is from genome assembly GCA_024138025.1 of Combretum micranthum. Classification (NCBI taxonomy): domain Eukaryota; kingdom Viridiplantae; phylum Streptophyta; class Magnoliopsida; order Myrtales; family Combretaceae; genus Combretum; species Combretum micranthum. The sequence goes on from JAMXBD010000265.1 coordinate 462,670, forward strand.
CAAGAATTGATGATTTGTTTGATCAGCTACAAGGAGTGTGCGTGTTCTCACGCATTGATCTACGCTCAGGATATCAATAGTTAAGAATTAAGCCCGAGGATGTGCCAAAGACGGCTTTCTATACTCATTATGGACATTACAAGCTCCTGGTGATGTCATTTGGACTGACCAATGCACCAGCAGGATTCATGGATCTTATGAACAGGGTCTACAAGCCACTTTTGGACAAGTGTGTAATCTTCTTCATTGATGATATTTTGATATATTCCAAGACTAAGGAACAACATGAGGAGCATCTTTGGATGGCGTTACAAACTTTAAGAGAAAACAAATTGTACGCCAAATTATCCAAATGTGATTTTTGGTTAGATAAGATATCCTTTCTTGGACATGTTGTAATAGGAGAGGTAATATCAGTTGACCCTGAGAAGATTAAGGCTGTAGTGGAATGGAAACAGCCACAAATAGTTACCAAAGTGAGAAGTTTCTTGGGATTGGCTGGATACTATCGCAAATTTGTGAAAGATTTTTCAAAGATAGCCAAGCCACTGACTTAGTTGACACAAAAGAGTGTGAAATTGTTTGGACGGATTAAAGGGAACAGAGTTTCTAGGAATTGAAACAACGGTTGGTGTCAGCACCGATTCTGGTTCTACCAGACCCAGAAAAGTCTTATACGGTACATAGTGACGCTTCAAGGAATGGCCTTGGGTGTGTACTAATGCAAGAAGGAAACATTATTGCCTATGCCTCTCGACAGTTAAGACCCCACGAGCAGAACTACCCTACACATGATCTGGAGTTGGCCACGGTTGTCTTTACCTTGAAACTTTGGAGACATTATTTATATGGACAAAGGTGTGAAGTATACAGGGATCACAAGAGTCTTAAGTATTTGTTCACACAAAAGGAACTGAACATGAGGTAGAGGAGACGGTTGGAACTAATAAAAGACTACGATTTGGGAATAAACTACTGTCCAGAGAAAGTTAATGCAGTTGCAGATGCCCTAAGTCGGAAAAATTATGGGGAAGTAGCTGCTTTAATCACAAGCCAAAGAGATCTGATTAGAGATTTTGAGAAGTTGAGGATTGAATTCATAGACCAAAGTGTAGAGCTTGAGATAGTTAATCTGATAATGGAACCAACCTTAATTGAAAGAATCGAAGAGGCCCAAAGGTTTGACGAAGTAATACAAAGGACTAAAAAGGAAACCCAAGCGGGGAAATATCTGGATTTTGCAATAGACAACGAGGACGTAACTAGAATGAAGGGAAGATTGTGTGTGCTGGAAGATGGAGAATTAAGCAAAGAAATAATGAGGGAAGTCCACAACTCTGGGTACACCGTGCATCCTGGGGGTACCAAAATGTACTAGGATTTGAAAAGCCACTATTGGTGGAATGGCATGAAGAGGGATATAGCAGAATATGTAATGAAGTGTCCGGTTTGTTAACAAGTGAAAGTGGAACACCAAAGGCCAGGGGGATTGTTAAAACCTTCACCTATCCCTGAATGGAAGTGGGATCAGATATCCATGGACTTTATATGTGGTTTTGCAAAGACTCCCTTGGGTTGTGATGCCGTATGGGTGATAGTGGACCGGTTAACCAAGTCAGCGCACTTCTTACCCATAAACATGACTTATTCAATGGATAAGCTGGCTAAGATCTACATTCAAGAGATTATGTGGCTATATGGCATACCAGCAGGGATCATTTCAGGTAGAGACCCAAGATTTGTGTCTAAGTTCTGGACGAGTCTGTAAAAGAGCTTGGGTACCAAATTGCACTTTAGTACAACATATCACCCTCAGACTGATGGACAGTCTGAGTGGACAATTCAAACTCTGGAAGACATGTTAAGAGCCTGTGTGTTGGAATTCAAGGGGAGCTGGGATAACCATATTCCTCTCATCGAGTTTGCTTACAACAACAGCTACCACTCAACTATTCAGATGCCACCCTATCAAGATTTATATGGGTGGCATTGTAGGTCCCCTCTATTTTGGGATGACGTGGAAAAGGTAGCTATAGGGCCAGAATTGGTACAAGAAGCGGCCGATAAGGTGAGGGTATTCCAACAAAAAATGAAAGAGGCCTAAGACAGGCAAAAGAGTTGGGCGGATTTAAAGAGAAGGGAACTCGAATTTAGGGTAGGCGACCATATGTACCTAAAGATAAGCTCGATTAAGACTATTAGAAGAATGCCTACACAAGGGAAGTTGAGCTTGAGATATATTGGACCCTTCGAAATTTTGGAAAGAATCGGAGATCTAGCGTACTGGCTAGCCTTACCACCAAACTTGTCTGGAGTTCACAACGTGTTCCATATGTTGGTATTGAGAAAATATGTACCCGACCCGGAAAAGATTTTGGAATTGGAACCCATTCAGCTGAAAGAGAATTTGACATATGAAGAACATCCCATAAAGATTTTGGATAAGAAAACCCAAAAGCTATGGAATAAGGAAATTCATTATGTTAAAGTGTTGTGGAGGAATCATGCCTCCAAGGAAGCAACTTGGGAAGCTGAAGAGGAGATCCGGAGAAAGTACCCCAAATTGTTTGATGGACAAGGTACGTTAGTTCAGTTTTGAGGACAAAACTCTGTTCAAGGTGGAAAGGTTATAAACCCCGGTTTTTAGTAGTCAAGAAAACTTCGGAAACCAGAAGGCAAAACCCTAAATCGGATTAGTTCAAGCTTAATAAGAGAAACTTAGAAACCCTAGATCCGGCTTTCCTTCGGTTTCATATCAAAAGAACTTTTATAAAATAATTTAATGTGAAATATTGTTTTAAAGTATATTTCAAACCATGGAAAATTTTGATTTCAAAAAATTTTCTACTCCGGGCATTCCCGAGCTCCATTACGAAAAAGCGAGCCTCGAAATTAGAAACTCAAAAAAATATTCTGGAATACTCTTTAGAATTGAAATTTTATAAGGATTTCAAAAATATAAGTTATATAATTTTTTGGGTTATAAAAATTACAGTTATAGCCTTTTTCCCGTATTTTCTTTACTACCAGTAAAGTAGATGTCTTGTCTACTATTTCTCACTATTCACAAGTACAACCTACAACACACACAATTCATACCCTAGTCTTACATCTTTACAATTACTCATTATATTTTCTTTTCCAAGAAATTTTTGTCTCTTAAATAAATTATTACATTTAATATATTTTATTACATAAATTACAATTTAAACAAATTCAAATCTCTCTCTCCCCACACATGGTCGATGCAATTCCCCCCTCCCCCCTTCCCTTCCTTTTTCCCTCTATTTGTTTTATTTGTTTTCTTCTTTTATTATTCAAACAAACCCTAATTACACTTAATATATATAGTCCTTTAATTTTCTCTCTCTTCCATTTCATTTCATTTGTTTAAAAAAATTACAAAACCTTCTCTTCTTTCTCTTTAGTTGCCGTGACCACCACCACCCCCACACACACACATCAAACTCATTTCTTCTTCATTTCGTCACCAAATCCATCTTTAGGTGATGATTCTTAAGCTTTTTCACTACTTAATCTTGTAATGGCAAGATTATTCATGTGTATTTTCATCTTAAATCCCTATGAGTAAGTGCTAGGGATAAGAAAATGCTAATACATGAATATCAAGCCATCACAAGAGTAGATCTTGTGTTCGATGAGCTTTTGTTGAGATATTATCATGTTCATGCATATAAAAGTAGAGATCTTGCATGAAAACATATGTTCATACTCTTAAACTCCTTTTTATGCATTATAAGTAGTAGATCTAGCACTTGGACACTCATATTTTGCTTGACATTCATGTTCACTTAAATATTTTGTATCTTCATGCATTAATGCTCATAAAGACTTTATCTTGTATATACAAATGTTGTAGTTAGTAGATCTTTATGTATATAAGACAAAGAGTTTAAAAAGGAAAGGGTTTTGTTAGGAATATTCAAAAGAAAATTCGTATGACTTCAAAGCCCTATTTTAAAAACCTTTGTATCAATTTTGAAACTCATGTTTTATGGGAAAAATGAAGGGTATAAGTAATAGGTATCATTAAGTAGTGATTTTTATAAGTTGAAATGAGTTTGGATTAGATTAATGTGTAAAACAAGAAGTAGAAGCAAGATGGAAAATTTTGAGTTAGTAGTCAACTTGTAAAATTCGTAACTTTGGATGATGCCCATGGAAACACCTATTATTCAAGCTCAAATTGGAAGTTTTATGTGTTAAATGAAGTCCTTAGATAGTAGGTATAGTAAAGTCTTAGATTTTAATGCATTACACAAGTTTTTCTCAAAGGAATCATTCAAAAAGTGGATTTCTAAAAATTCGGATTTTTGAGTAATTTCTATTTGAAAACATACTTACAAAGTGTAAAATGCAAATTTTTATGTAGAAATGAAGGTCTTAGGTAGTACATGTTATGAAGACCCAATTTTAATTAAGATAACTAGAAATTCCTAAGAATGAAATCCAAAACACTAATGTGATGTCAAAGTTAGAAAATTAGATTTTCAAGAAGTAGTTATTGTTAAAGTCTTGCAAAATTTAGGAGTTCTAAAATTTTCTTTTGGCAAAAATCATCAAGATCATGCATACATTGAACTCATCACATGTCATTCATGTTAGGAAAACATTCATACTTCATATACTTGAATTATCAAATAGATACATTCCAAACAAGTGCAAAACTCTTTTTCGGAAATGGGAATAGTTACTGACCAGATCTGATCCCACCGTTCTGTGACCTAAATGTTTTCAAAAATTGAAAATAATACAAGAATTATATATATCTTTCGAAGTAGATAGAAATCGATATAAAATTTGTGAAATTCCGAGTTAAAATGACCAATTTATGACCGTTTAAAGTTGGGACTTCTGCAAATATCGAGAATTACGATTTTGATTAGTTTTGTTTTATAACTTGGATTAGTTAAGTGATGAAGTACTTATTAGGGTATTCTTCCTTGATAGGTGATCCAAAAATAGACGAATCCTTACCACCCGATTACCATTATTAAAAGACCGGCGTACCATGGCCGGGTGAGTATCACTTCCAATTTCAATTATTGCTTGTGATTGTAATGATAGTTGCACTAGTTACTTACCAAAGATAAAATGAATATGCATGATGGGGTTGAATGGGAATTATATATGTTTTTTGTTGTTTTGTGAAGTGAATTTAAAGAATATCGAAGCCGGGTAATTAATTATTGCTTGTATAGATGAGCTAGGATTGACTGTCTGTGAATATTGTTTGGTCACCTAAAAGAATTGGTGTAATTGATTATTCAGAATTGGAGATGAAACTGAACTCATTCATAATACGATGGGGATTGAGCATTAGTATTTGTTGGTTTTTCGTGATCCATAAAACGAATGTAAAAGTTGGTTAATCGTGATCCATAGAACGAATTATTGAGTTGGTTAATCGTGATCCATAAAACGAATATATGAGTTGGTTGACTGTGAGCCTAAATGGTGTCGTACCGTAGGATTCGTTAATCTGCTAACCCGGGATGGAGGGCGCAATTCCATCCACATATGATTTCCGACTGGTCATATGTTTGATGAATTCACATGTTTGATGCATATCATATGTCTGCTTAATTACTTAGCTGATTGATTTGTTATAATTGTGATCATGAAAGTTTTCACTCACTAAGCTAGTTTAGCTTACGCCTCTATAGTTTCTATTTGTTGCAGCATGAGTTTATTTGGTTTAGACCGAGACAGGCTACAACTCAGGTACATGAGCTAGGCGTTTTCTATAGAAGTTGTATTCAAATTGTTTAGACTTCCACATGAAACCAAAAGACTCTGGATGACTGTAATGGACCTTTAAATATTCTTTTGCATGGGAATGCCCCTTAGACTTTGTAATCTATTGCATATGCGTTTTGATTTATTATCTAATGCTATTGAATGCCGGCTTAAACTACTTAACTCCATTGAATAGAGTATTCTATTGTCGTAAAGGGACGCCTTACATTTATACGAGACTTCCAAAAGACTTGGATAGTGATTCAAGAGTCTTATATGGTATGTGGCGGACTGTTACGTTTAGGATACCCCTATGGGGCGTGACACTATCACTTTCATACTTTCTTTTAAGTAAAAGTTCTCATCCATTTCTTTCTACCATGTTATGTAATTTAACATGACCATGGTGTATGTTTCTTAAATATTCAAATGTTATAGAAGCAACACTATATTCATATTTTGTTCTTGTTCGTGAATAAATTTCATATTATGTTGTTTTACTATTATGTTGTTATTATTATGATCTTATTGTTATTATCATGCTTCTAAACTAACTTTATATATGATACTATCTATCTATATATATATATATATATCTATATTTTCTAGAGCCTAAATGCACACTAACTCACTAATAAGCTTATTACTATATTTGCCCTTATTCTTGCTGTCACGCCCCAAAGGGTACCCTAAACGCGACAGTCCACCACACCTGATATTTAAACTTAAGTATGACAACCTTAGTCATCCCATAAGTTTACATATCGAGTGTGAGGTGTACTCACACAAATTTTAGGATCACACTTTGATTCGAGTAGTCTTAAGAAAGCATACATAGCATTAAGAATATAAATCACAACAAGATAAATAGTTTAACTTTACAAAAGCCAAGGGGGCATACCCCCGCCAAAATAATAGGAGTTTACATCGTTTAGCTCCAATTACATATATCTGAATCTATATTAAAGAGATTTTCCTAGAAGTCCACACTTATATTAGGTCCTGACTTCCTCAAAAGCTCTTTAATCCAATGTGATAACCTGCAGAAAGTGTCCTCTCGGAACAACCAAGAATAGGGACGCTGCAACAAAAACTATTGCGGTATAAGCTAATTGCTTAGTGAGATTCATTTTCCATGTAACATACTCGACCAAGCTAAAATATCTATACAAGCAAGTTATAATTACGGAACAAAATGAATGCACAAGCAAATGAGCAAGCAAGCATATAATTTTTCAGTAGTCATATGTGAATGGATTTACGCCCTCCATTCGGGGTTTGGGGTAGTTCATAAGTCATGCAACTACAGTTCCAATGTTGGTCCATAAGACATGCAACCATAGTCCCGATCTTAAGTGGGGTGGTCCATTAGACATGCAACCACAATCTTAATGTTGGTTCATAAGTCATGCAACCATAGTTTCCTTATTTGAATGGGGTGGTCCATAAGTCATGCAACCCTAGTCCCCTTCATTAAAGACCCGTTGCCTCCCAAATACACCTTTGTCCCACCAAAGGCATACTCGACAATGATATGTGACTCACTACGTGATATGCATGTACAAATTATTCATATAATCAAGGTATATTAATTAGATAATTTAAAAGTGACCATACAGATTTCAGACACTCCAAATCTATACTAGCTCATACAAGGTTATTGCAACAAAGCTTGCCTCGATATACTTAACGTTCATTCATGCAAGTTTAGATCACCATTCAATCACAATTTTATCTTTTTCTAAGTCTAATGTCACTACTACTACAAGCACACCCAAGAGCATAGTTAATTGAGAAATGAACTCACTTGTCCATGGAGTGAAATCCACTAATCGTAATAGTCCTCGAGAAGGGGTAACCCGTCCTCCAAGTCACCTAAGTACAAAGAATACCCTCAATGAGTATCTCTTATGAAGTTCTATTAAACTTAGCAATTTTATTTACTAAGTTCGTCAATTTTCGCCTAGGTTGAATTCTTAACTTAAAAAGGTCATATATAACTCATTTTAACTCGGAATTAAGCTTATAATATACTGATTTCTATCTACTTTGAAAGAGCTATCTATTTCCAAAGTTAATTCAAACATTTAAGGTTATTTAAGGGTCGGAAACATACTGTACAGTAGGGTTGTGAAAATCCAAGATTTGAGCCTTGTGAAAAATTGCCATATCTACTCTATTTAACTACTTAGACCAACTTATTTTAGTCCTAAACTTGCAAGGAGATTCTCCAAAACAAAATTAAGAGATTACACACTTATCTAATCCCAAACATAAAGTTCAAATGAAACTTCTAAAAATCCATTTTATAAAACCGAAATTTACAAGTTGAAACTCATTGTCTTGTTTTGAGTATTCTTTACTAAAACTTACTTAGTTCAATGAAAATAATTTTCTATATTATTCATCATCAAAGCATTCCATTTTCAATATAAAATACTTGTTTTGAGATCTAAAAGAAGGTTTTCAAAATTGGTCTCCCCTTAATTACGAATTTCCTCTTTGAAGTTTACAATGAAAACAAGACCTAAATTTTGTCTTTTACAAAGCACTTGATTTAAGCAATACTTTTTAGGAAAACTCATTTAAACTTATGAAAATTCATTCCTTAAGATATTATACCAAGAGCCCTTTATATTTTTGTCTAAATCTTCATTTTAAAGTTGAATGATGGGTTCCAAAAATGGGTCTTGGTCTAGATCCGAATTTTCATAAATTTATTTTGAACATATCTCTTGAGAAAATTCATCAAAACTCATGAAAAACAACCCATTACATATTATATCTTAAGAACCCTTCATTTCTTGAATAAAATCCTCATTTTTGAGTTGGAAAACATGTTTTTATTTTAGATCTTTGTCTTGATGCGAAAATACAATTTTTGTTTTTGAAAATAAACTTTGAAAATCAACTTTGATTCTTGTAAGATGAAGTCTTGATGATATACATCCATCAAACCTTCATTTTCTTAACAAAAACTTCCATTTTAAGACTTGGAAGAGGGTTTTTAACATGGTGCCTTGACAAGTTACGAATTTTACTTTTTCATTCCAACTCAAATCTAAGATCCACTCAAAATACATCCATGAAAACATAAGAAAAACTTGGTAGTAGGCCTTAAACTTCTAGATCTACACATAAACATAACTAAAGCTTTGTAAAACTCTAGATCTACAAGTTATCATAAAAACAAGAAGATAAACAAGCCTTCAATATAACAAAAATACTAAGAACAAAGGAGATCATCATCTAGAGGAGTGTTTCAATTTTTGGCATCATCATCCATAGCTTTTTAAGCTTGTGGAATGTCCTTTGATGCATGAAACATCCATAATATCATCCTATAACATCTTATGAGAGCTAAAAGAGAATGATTACCTCAAATATTTACAAGAAAAGTATGTGGGAGTATGGAATGGAAATGGTGGTAGCTTGTTTCTTAAGAAGGCAAAGCCAAGAAGAAGAGAAAAGAAAGGGAAAAAGAGAGAGGAAAAGTGTAGGGTTTGTAAAGGTGAAAGAGGGAGGAATGAGATACTTAAATAGAGATGTGAGTGTGATAAATAATTGAAAAAAAAAATAAAACAAGCAGCTGCAAGGTTTCTAACTAAAAGAGACTTTTAAAATATCAAATACATGATTAAAAATAAGGAAAAGTGGCTAAATTTTGGAGGATGGTCAGCTACCATCTTGGGGAATTGAAGTGTAAGAAAAAGGAAAAGAAAACATAATAATGTGTAGTAATGATAATGGATGTGTACTTAAGATATGGGTTGATAAAGTGCCTTTTTGACTAAGAAAATATATAAAATAAATTAAGAAAAATATTTTTATTTAAGTGGCAGAATTTTTATGATTTAAATAAAATAATCAAATAAATTATTTTTAGAAATTTAACAAATAAGTTACCGGTAAGAGTAAAATAAGCTTATATGAGCTATAACTGATATTTTTAAAATCCGAAAAATTATAAACTTAATATTTTTGAAATCCTTATAAAAATACGATTCTAAAAATATTAAAGATATATTTTTAATTTTCCGAGCCTCGGGACACGCTTTCCAAAGCAGTATCCAAACGGGTTCGAAATAAGCCGAAAAGAAACCAATCTGATATTTTTAATAAATCAAATATTATTACGGACTATTCTAAACACTTTAATTATTTTTTGACTCCTCTATTTACGAACTCGGGTTTGCCGGATCTAAACGGTAGGGCTTTACTCAAGATCCGTTGACTTAAGGTCTCCGATTGACTTTCCGGCTTAAGGTTAAGGCTTCGAAAACAGGGGTATACACTTGCCTTTTCTTTTTCTTTTTTTTTTTTGTCTCAGGTTGCCTTGATGAAACTAAGACTCCCAATACTTGATTGGATTACCTTGATGAAGCTAAGGTTCCCAATGCTTGATCATAATATCTTGCTTATTTTTGCTATCTTGCTTATTAATATTAACTTGCTTCTTATCTTATATTTTCATCATCTACATATTACATGCTCATAATACATACATCTATATAATGATATTGTCTCAACTATATTTAAAAGTAGAAGTTTTTTTTAATAAAAGAACTTGAAACTAAATTTTCTATTATGTAACTAATCACAAGATAAAGGATTTATCATCAACAACATAAAAAATGGATTTTTACAACAAGTCTTAGTAAAAATAATTTGTTGATATTCAAAGTTTTCACAAAAAACCTAAGATTAAAAGTCTTTTCAACTTCATAACAAAACCAGGAGATAAACTAGTTTTTAAAGTAAGATAAAATCAACCTAATAACTTATAAACCCACTTAGAAAAATAATGGTTTTCAAGTCTCCAAAGAAGGAACCTATTTTCAAAGAAATAACAAGAGTATAAATATGATAAGATAAAAAAACAAAGGATTTTATTAAAAGAAATGATTTCTTTTCAAATAAAATTTGGTAGAGGGAGTAAAATACTAAGTTTTAGAAACAAAAATTTATTTTTACGGAGTTTATAAACAAGAATATAAGAGGAAAAGACTCATTGGCTAAAACTATTCTAAAGGTAAATTTATAAATAGGTTATCAACAACTTAATAAAATTTTTGAAAACTTTGTTCTTTTATCAGTAGAAGTAACAATTTTAAAAGACCAAAGTTAAGGAAAAATTTATTTGTTTTGGAAAAGGAATGGGAAAACAAAATAAGAATATACTCATTTACAATAACCTAAGAAAATATAAAGTTTCTTCAAAATACATTGAAATGAAATTTGTTAAGTTTAAGTTTCAACACTTTAAAATGAATTGTTTTACAAATATAATTGTTGAGACACTACCATTAAAATTTTTGCATATAAAGTGAGCATATATATATACTCAAAGGATTTTTCAATCATTTATATATATATATATTGATATTATTACCAAAGGATTTTTTAATAAAGTTGAGTTAGAAAGTTGTTTCATAAAATCTGAAACTTTTTGTTTTGAACATGTACCGTGGCTTTTAGCAACCTAAATGATGTTTTATGTAGGAAATAACCTTAGAAATGGATAGATCATTTCGAGTAGGTAGAAATCGGTATATAATATGCGAAATTCCGAATTAAAATGAGCAAGTTATGGCTATTTTAAGTTGGAATTTCACACTATGCAAATTTTGACGAATTTAGTAGAATGGAGTTGCAAGTTTAAGTAGATCTTCCAAGAAATACTCATTTCGGGTATTTCTTTTGTATAGGTGACATAGAGTCTGAGCTATCTTACTTGGAGGACTATTTTGACTAAGGAGCTTCTGTTGATATGGCTGAGTGAGTTTAAATTCTTGCAATCGTACTTATGTATTTGCCTGTAGCTTAGCAACGCTAGATTTTAGGAAAAGATAAAATATGAAAGAGCATGTGTTTTACTTACATGATTGAAATTATGATAAGTATATCGAAGTGGAAATTATTAACTAATCATTGTATGATTTAGTTTAGTATTGATTGTCTATAAATTCTATGATCACTTATAAAATGACTAATGCTATGCCATGATTAGTTAAATTAAATGAGTCATGCATGACACGTAGTGAGTCACATTACATTCATTACTATACTCTTGGTGGGACAAGGGCATAGTAATGAGGTTGAGGACATGAAATTATAATTTATGACTTTGATTGTTTGTAATTAAATGGTGAGTGGACACCCGAATCAACTACAATTTAGCAATTGGTAGGAATTTGTAGAAAACAACAAAAATATCATTTGCAAACTATGGCTTTGTTGCCCAGAACACCTAACCAATGAATAGAGGGGTAAATCCATTCAAACATATGATTCTCGAAAAATCATATGTATTATTTGCTCACGTGGTTGTTTGCATTTCATATGCTTGATTAAATAACTTAGTTGATTATTGATTGATTGAGTACTTTACTTGTGGATTTAATTCTCACTAAGCAAGAAGCTTACCACCTTATAGATACCTTTTGCAGTTTTCCTATTTATGGTTGAAGCCCCGATGATATTTCTCATAGGTATTACCTTTTGGCTTAAGGAGTTTTTGGAAGAAGTTAAAAACTAAAAGTAGACTTAGACTTCTAAGCAAATCTTCTTATAATTATTTTGATTAGGCTTCAAGTAGACTTTGATGAACTATATCTTCTAGCGGGGGAATGCTGTCACGCCCCAGAGGGTACCCTAAACGTGGCAGTCCGCCGCATATAACATTAAAGCTAATGAATGATAATCTGTAGTCACGCAGGAGCTTCAATATCATATGCAAGGCGTGCTTCCAAGATAGTAGGAGACTCACAGAGGTGTTACGTTTAAATAGATAGCAAAAGCAAGCATAAACTTATATATATAAACATAAGATCTTCATTCCACAATAAGTTCGTACATCATCTTAGGGGCATTCGCCCGCCTTAAAGTCTTTAATCAACTATACTAATAACAAAATAAACATAACTATCACATACGTCTACTATAGAGATTTTTCATAGAAGTCTACGTTCAAAACTAAAAATACATAAACTTCCTCCAAAAACTCCTAGTAGTGTAAGCTCATACCTGGCATACTGGGCTCCTCGGGGCCAACCATAGATAATCATACTGTAATAAAAAACTATAAGGGTATAAGCAAATCTTGCTTAGTGAGATAATTCCTAACTATATAACATTTCCATATGACAACCAAGTTATTTAATTCAAGCATGTCATGCCCCAAAGGGTACCCTAAATGCGACAGTCCACCACACCCGATATTTAAACTTAAGTATAACAACCTTAGTCATCCCATAAGTTTACATATCGAGTGTAAGGTGTACTCACACAAATTTTAGGATCACACTTTGATTCGAGTAGTCTTAAGAAAGCATGCATAGCATTAAGAATATAAATCACAACAAGATAAATAGTTTAACTTTACAAAAGCCAAGGGGGCATACGCCCGCCAAAATAATAGGAGTCTACACCATTTAGCTCCAATTACATATATCTGATTCTGTGTTAAAGAGATTTTCCTAGAAGTCCATGCCTATACTAGGTCCCGACTTCCTCAAAAGCTCTTTAATCCAATGTGATAAACTTGCACAAAGTGTCCTCTCGGAACATCCAAAAATAGGAACACTGCAACAAAAACTATTGGGGTATAAGCTAATTGCTTAGTGAGATTCATTTTCCAAGTAACATACCCAACCACACTAAAATATCTATACAAGCAAGTTATAATTAAGCAACCATATGAAATGCACAAGCAAATGAGCAAGCAAGCATATAACTTTTCGGTAGTCATATGTGAATGGATTTACGCCCTCCACTCGGGGTTTGGGGTAGTTCAAAAGTCATGCAACTACAGTTCCAAAGTTGGTCCATAAGACATGTAACCATAGTCCCAATCTTAGGTGGGGTGGTCCATAAGACATGCAACCACAATTTTAAAGTTGGTCCATAAGTCATGCAACCATAGTTTCATTATGGGGTGGTCTATTAGTCATGCAACCCTAGTCCCATTAATGAAAGACCCGCTGCCTCCCAAATGCACGTTTGTCCCACCAAAGGCACATTCGACAATGATATGTGACTCACTACATGATATGCATGTACATTTTATTCATATAATCATGGCATATTAATTAGGTAATTTAAAAGTGATCATACAGATTTCAAACACTCCAAATCTATACTAGCTCATACGAAGTTATTGCAACAAAACTTGCCTCGATATACTTATCGTTCATTCATGCAAGTTTAGATCACTATTCAATCACAATTTTATCTTTTCCCTAAGACTAATGCCATTACTACTACAAGCACACCCAAGAGCATAATTAATTAAGAAATGAACTCCCTTGTCCATGTAATGAAATCCACTAGTCGTAATAGTCCTCGAGAAGGGGTAACCCATCCTCCAAGTCACCTAAGTACAAAGAATACCCTCAATGAGTATCTCTTATGAAGTTCTATTAAACTTAACAATTTTATTTACTAAGTTCGTCAATTTTCGCCTAGGTTGAATCATTAACTTAAAAAGGTCATATATAACTCATTTTAACTCGGAATTAAGCTTATAATATACTGATTTCTATCTACTTTGAAAGAGCTATCTATTTCCAAAGTTAATTCAAACATTTAAGGTTATTTAGGGGTCGAAACATACTGTACAGTAGGGTTGTGAAAATCCAAGATTTGAGCCCTTGTGAAAAATTGCCATATCTACTCTATTTAACTACTTAGACCAACTTATTTTAGTCCTAAACTTGCAAGGAGATTCTCCAAAACAAAATTAAGAGATTACACACTTATCTAATCCCAAACATAAAGTTCAAATGAAACTTCTAAAAATCCATTTTTATAAAACCGAAATTTACAGGTTGAAACTCATTGTCTTGTTTTGAGTTATTTCTTTACTAAAACTTACTTAGTTCAATGAAAATAATTTTTCTATATTATTCATCATCAAAGCATTCCATTTTCAATATAAAATACTTGTTTTGAGATCTAAAAGAAGGTTTTCAAAATTGGTCTCCCCTTAATTACGAATTTCCTCTTTGAAGTTTACAATGAAAACAAGACCTAAATTTTGTCTTTTACAAAGCACTTGATTTGAGCAATACTTTTTAGGAAAACTCATTTAAACTTATGAAAATTCATTCCTTAAGATATTTATACCAAGAGCCCTTTATATTTTTGTCTAAATCTTCATTTTAAAGTTGAATGATGGGTTCCAAAAATGGGTCTTGGTCTAGATCCGAATTTTCATAAATTTATTTTGAACATATCTCTTGAGAAAATTCATCAAAACTCATGAAAAACAACCCATTACATATTATATCTTAAGAACCCTTCATTTCTTGAATAAAATCCTCATTTTTGAGTTGGAAAACATGTTTTTTATTTTAGATCTTTGTCTTGATCCGAAAATACAATTTTTGTTTTTGAAAATAAACTTTGAAAATCAACTTTGATTCTTGTAAGATGAAGTCTTGATGATATACATCCATCAAACCTTCATTTTCTTAACAAAAACTTCCATTTTAAGACTTGGAAGGGGTTTTTAAAATGGTGCCTTGACAAGTTACGAATTTTACTTTTTCATTCAAACTCAATCTAAGATCTACTCAAAATACAACCATGAAAACATAAGAAAAACTTGGTAGTAGCCTTAAACTTCTAGATCTACACATAAACATAACTAAAGCTTTGTAAAACTCTAGATCTACAAGTTATCACAAAACAAGAAGATAAACAAGCCTTCAATAACAAAAATACTAAGAACAAAAGAGATCATCATCTAGAGGAGTGTTTCAATTTTGGCATCATCATCCATAGCTTTTTAAGCTTGTGGAATGTCCTTTGATGCATGAAACATCCATAATATCATCCTATAACATCTTATGAGAGCTAAAAAGAATGATTACCTCAAATATTTGCAAGAAAAGTATGTGGGAGTATGAAATGGAAATGGTGGCAGCTTGTTTCTTAAGAAGACAAAGCCAAGAAGAAGAGAAAAGAAAGGGAAAAAGAAGAGGAAAAATGTAGGGTTTGTAAAGGTGAAAGAGGGAAGGAATGAGATACTTAAATAGAGATGAGTGTATAAATAATTAAAAAAGAAAATAAAACAAGCAGTGCACAAGGGGGGGGGGGGGGGGGGGGGGGGGGGGGGTGGGGGGGCTGGCGTGATTTTTGTGTGGTGTGGGTGTGTTAGTTGTTTAATTGTAATTTTGAAAGTGTAACTGTGCTTCCATTTCTAACTAAAAGAGACTTTAAAATATCAAATAAATGATTAAAAATAAGGAAAAGTGGCTAATTTTGGGGATGGTCAGCTGCCATCTTGGGAATTGGAGTGTAAGAAAAAGCAAAAGAAAACATAATAATGTGTAGTAATGATAATGGATGTGTACTTAAGGTATGGGTTGATAAAGTGCCTTTTTGACTAAGAAAATATATAAAATAAATTAAGAAAAATATTTTTATTTAAGTGGCAGAATTTTTATGATTTAAATAAAATAATCAAATAAATTATTTTTAGAAATTTAACAAATAAGTTACCGGTAAGAGTAAAATAAGCTTATATGAGCTATAACTGATATTTTTAAAATCCGAAAAATTATAAACTTAATATTTTTGAAATCCTTATAAAAATACGAGTCTAAAAATATTAAAGATATATTTTTAATTTTCCGAGCCCCGGGACACGCTTTCCAAAGTAGCATCCAAACGGGTTCGAAATAAGCCGAAAAAACCAATCTGATATTTTTAATAAATCAAATATTATTACGGACTATTCTAAACATTTAATTATTTTTCAACTCCTCGATTTACGAACTCGGGTTTGCCGGATCTAAACTTATGGCTTTACTCAAGATTATTGACTTAAGGTCTCCGATTGACTTTCCGGCTTAAGGTTAAGGCTTAGAAAACAGGGGTTTACAAAGCATATGTAATGCATCAATCACATGATCAACCAAATACACAAGATTATCCGAAAATCAAGTGTAGCATGGATTTAACGCCCTCCATGACAAGGGTTAGGTGGTTACAGGCCCATACGACCATCAATATTTGCAGATTTACCGGCTCCTGCTCGCCTTGTAGACTTCTTGGCTCCTACTGGCCCATGTAGACTTACCGGCTCCTACTAGCCACCACTACCACTTCCTCGTTTCCCCACACGAAGAATAGTAGTGAAATAAATGCAACTCACAAGCATGATATGCATGAATGAATTTCAATTTAACATTTAACCATATAAATTGGATTCATGTTAAAGATGATCAACCATAATTTCGTCAAATCAATACAAAAGTTACACTTTTATTTAACATATCGTCTTTCGATCTACTTAATTTTCATTCAACAATTATTTCATAACACTTGTTCATTTATCTTTTCCTAAATTTCTAGTTCCACTAATTACAAGCACAAACAAGGAAATGTACTTAGGAAAAGAATTAACTCACTCCATAATCGATAGGTCTAATCGAAATAATCCTCTGGGTAGATGATCTCGGGTCCCTCGTTACCTAAACAAGATGAAATAACCAAAATGAGTATTTCATAAAACTTTTATTCTTGAAGATTCTAATTTACTCTTAAAATCGCGGTAAAAATCGTATGGAAGGAGATTCCAACTTAAAATGGCCATAACTTGCTCATTTTAACTCGGAATTTCACGTATAATATACCATTTTCTACCTACTCGAAAAGATAGATGCATTTTCTAAGCTTATTTTCATAAAACTAGGTTGTTTGGGTTCCGAAAAGATAGCAACCAATTGGCCACGAATTTACAAAAACTTTTTTCCTTCTTGTAATCAAAGCTCAAATGAAAAGATAAATATTTCAAGTACTTTTAAACTTTTTGAAAGATGTATACATATGTAATGACTCATAACAAATGGATGAAGTAAATGAAGTTGTCTCAACTTATAAAAAGTAAAGTTTTAAAAGAATTCGAACTTGAGACTTTGTTGGAATATCTATTTTACTTTTGAAGACCTTAAGTTATTTGTGATAAATATTCTTTTTCTAAATTTAGTTTCTTTAAATTCCTAAGTGGTTTTATTTTCTAAACTTAGATTCCAACAATTTTGTAAAAGTTATGACAATTTTTCACTAGAATATTTTAGCTCCTTGGTTTGTTGGATTATTTAATGAAAAGGGGTTCTACTTGAAAAACATGAAGTTATTGTAAAACTTTTGTTTACTTCATAAGTCTTTTGTATGTTTGTAAAAATCTCTTTCCTCTAAACATTAGCTCCATAATTTTTTTTATTTCTAGAGGAAAACCTTTTTATCTTAAGAAAACATTTTCTTCATTCATTTTGTTGAGACAAAACCATTATGTTCATGCATGCATATGAATCATAAGCTTATGAAAGTATAAAAAGAATATAATAACTTAAAAGAATAAGCATATAAAGAAATAAATCAAGTATTGGGACCTTAGCTTCATCAAGGTACCCCGAGACTAAGAAAAGACTAGTCCCTAAAAAGAATAAGAATTGTTTTGACTTGATGAGGACAATCTAAGACTAGAATTACTAGTCTTAAAAATCAACTTAAAATAAATAAATTACAATAAAGTAAATAAAGTGCATGAAATATAAATAAATTGCAAGACAATGAGCTTATATGCTCTAAATAGTATACATATAGCTACATAGATATATTAGATAGTTATGAACATAAAAGAAACATAGATGAACATAAAGGAATTTTGATTATGAACAAAAACAAAGTATGAACCTATTGTTGCTTTCTTAATCTTCATGGTTTTAGAAAACATACACTAAGTTCATAATAAGTAGATGAACATAAGATTTCTTGAAGAATTTTTACCTAAGGGAGATGAATTAAAGAGAACTTCTTGGAAGAACTTTCTTGGAGAGAATTGAAGAGAAATTTTGAGAGAGTAACTTTAGTGAAGAAGTGGTGTGAAAGAAGTGAAGGTATGAGGGGTATTTATAGGAAAATGTGGGAGATAATTTGTGTTAATTAAATAAATGAAAAAAAACAAATTGAGAGGCATCAAGAGGGGCCGGCGCAATTTCAAGCATGGGGAAGACCAAAAATTTATTATTTTGTTATTTTGTTAATTAAAAGTAAGAAATGAAAGATGTGAAGTTGTATTGGAAATGAAAATGTGTAAGAAATAGGTGTATGGTTTGTAAGAGTAGGTTGTAAGAAAAAGTAGAGATAGATGAATAGTGTAGAATAGTAGAAAATAGTGTAATGTAAAAGTAGACATGACAATTTAATGCCGGTAGTAAGAAAATATGCGTATAAAAGAGACATCTGATATTTTTAGCTACCGAAAAATTACTAAATTGATATTTTTGGAACTCTCATATTTTTACGAGTCTAATGGTATATTCGGAATATTTTTCCTATTCCGGACTTCCGGACACGTTTTCAAGAACTATGTCCGATCGGGTTCGAAGACACTCGAATTCCTTCAATCTGATATTTTTTTATAACCTATAGCTATTACGAACTATAATAGCTAATTTTTCCAACTTCGTTTTCTATAACTTGAGAAAACGGCCATGCCGGAGTTAAGCGGATACGGTAAACTAGGGTTTTGGTTGGCTTAAGGATCCGGTTGACTTCTGATTAAGGTTTAAGCTTTTAAATTTGGATCCAAAAATTCGGGGACTTACAAATGCCCCTTAATGATTGTATGACCTTTATATGTTTCCTTAATTCAATATTATGTTATGATTTCCATTTTTAAACTGTTGTATGAATTTTTTTTAAACAACTTGTTTCAAATTTGGTCCTCTATGATCGTGAACGTACGTTTACACCTGGTATCGAAGCTTATGGATGACTGAGGTCGTCATACTTAAGCTTTAATATTGAGGGTGGTAGATTGTCGTGTTTAAAGTATCCTTTTGGGGGACATACAATCATCTACTTGATTGAGTTAAGTTACATTAGATTATCAAATAAGTTTTAATGTTATATTTTTATGCACTTGAATTGTTGTAGGGCCTCGCTGCATTGCAGCTAGTGTCTAGATGCCTCAAAGCATGGTGTTCGGATGTTAACACGATTAGAACTCTAATCATGAGATATGTAGGGCATCTTAATGGTAGGCAATTTTCTCATTGTCGAGCTTGAAATTTTCCTTTTCTTTAAGTGGATTCATAACAAGCTCGACCTACTTAATACAGGCACTTAATACAATTAAAGAAAGTTTTTGAAAATCATTTTGAAAAATTATAGGAAATTGACACGGAGGTGCTAACAGCCAAAGTTGTAAAAAAAAAAAAATGAAGTTAGGATTAGATGAATAAACAACCCTAATTTAAGCTACCGGTCCATGGACTTTTCTAAAAGCTAAATTTTTAGAAAATATTAATGGAAAGATTATAGAATCGAGCTATCCTATGCATAAAATGAATACCACATATGGGCTTTCAACATCAAATGAGCCTTAGTAATATCTTATATATAATTACACTAAATGAAGATAAACAATAGAGATTACTAGAAATTCGCAAAATTCTTAAAACTTGTATTTTAAAAATTAGCAAAAAATATTTAAATTCCTTCACAGTTGGAAGTGCATTAAGGAATGTGGGGGCATTGTTTAGAAAGAATTTTTGCACAATCACAAATGTATAAAGAAACACTCCCATAGTTAAAGAGATCTGATGTGTACTAATGATAATGTAGCCCATGACTCGGCTATAGATCATACGGGTTTTAGACGTCTAACGTGTTTTACGTAATTTTTATATCTTTTTGCCACGTCAGCACCTTTATATTGTAGATACTTACTTTTCATGAAACCTTATCTGTAACGCCCTAAATTAAAGGCATTACTACTAGCCACGTGTCATTCTCTTATTAAGAACACGCTAACGCTATTAAAACTCTAAACCACCAATTATAAACATATATCTTCAAATCTCTCAAAATAAGGATACTTTGAAAACATCATAAAATCTAAAACTTGTTTATAACTATTTAGTTGGCATAAACCAAAGCCAACCTATTATAACTAAATTCATATAAAAATCTTTACAAAAATCTCATAACCTCAAAATAACTTTTAAAAACTACTTCCCATGGATTTCAAACTACTAATAGCTATCTAAAAAGGATTTAGATATTTACGAGATAGTCAAGTCCACTAACATCCCTCCCCCCCCCCCCCCCCCCCCCCGGCCCGTAGTCCACATATACATCGAATCCAGATAAATCATAAACTATATCATTTTCACCTGTACTTGAAAAATAAAGGAATGAGAGAAACACACAGTACACAATATCACAAACAAATATGCATGAATATGCATTATACAGAAATCACATACAATCTTACACAGTTTAGAACCATTTGCAATTAGTCCTAAACCTAGAGTAATTCACGACCTCGATTCACAACCTTTATAAAAAGTTATATACATATATATTAATGTTGGATACTCCCCACACATCGTTACGTTCCGCCATATGGACCAGAAGACTTCTAATCTAGTGGATTCATCTCTATGTACGAGTCCACTCGGGACACCCTCAAACAGATCATCAGGGTGCCTCATTAATATCACACTCTGCGTGGTCTTTACTAACCAAAGCCAAAACAACAACAGACTTTTCAATTATAATCTGGATAGAATTAAGTTAATTTATTTTTCTAATCCTTCACGTACAAATAACAAGGAAGGTAAGGTAGTACCTGATTTGCTTCCAAAGCCCAATATCAACAAATCCTCTTAAAAAGATCATAAATCCTAATTTCACAAGAATCCTGATCATCAACATATATCAAATCAAAATTCGATTTCACATTCACAAATAAACCCTCATCCTAAAATCCACAATCTAAACATAAAATTTAGAACATTAGATCCACATACTTGTCTTCTAGAATCACCAGACAACGAAACCCTAAAAACACAGATTTTTACAAAACTACTCCAAACCCTAAAATTCTCAATCCACATAATTCAAACAAATTTTAGAAAAATAAATAATTTTTATATCTCCATGAGGATAAAGATTTACTTACCTAAGATTTTGATTCTTGGCGCTCTTTGATTGTAGAATACAAAACCCTAACAAGACTTAGGGTTTTCCTCCTAAAACTTTATTCCCTTCAACCAAACGATTATTTTAGGAAAGACTACACTTTTAGGCCATCAAAAGGGAATATAGAAAGATCAATTACCTATTCTTGGTTCTTCTTCCTCCTTGATGCAAGACCATAGGTTGAGAGGATGTCTTAGGGTTTTCTAAAGCATGTGATAAGTTTTGAAGAGGAAAGAATGGGGCTAGGTGTGACAAAACATTCATATATATATATATATATATATATTAGGGTTGACCATTAAACCCTCTTATATTATATCAAATGATACATTTGCCCTTCTTTATAATTTATTTATATACTTTAGGAATCATGATCTAACCAAATCTTAACCAATAGAGATTGAGAGGAAAATCTTACTTAAATTGGCTTAGGTTTAGCTATGAAAAGGGAAGAAGGTTGTAGTCTATTCGAGAAACTTAATAAAATAGGAAACTACATATAAATTCATATGTCGTAAGCTGGTGGATAGCTGACAGCTTAATGGATAAGCTGGCGGATTAAAATAAAAGCTGGTTGCCATAAAAAGACAAACGATGGACTTTACAGAAGACACGTCGGCGTAACGCCAGCGGCCTAACTTCAACACTGACAGCGTAAATGTCTAATGCCGGTGGCCTTCAGCTAGCCTTGTCACACCCCAAGGGGTACCCTAAACGTAACAGTCCGCCACACCTAATATTAAAGCTTAAGTATGACAACCTTAGTCATTCCCAGAGCTTCGATATTAAAGTGTGAAGCGTGCTCTCACAAATTTGGAGAACCATACATGGAATTATGAAGCTCAAGAAGATACAATAACAAATTAAGAAAAGAGGATTCATAATAATCATGTCATTCATAACAATAGTCTTACAAGTTTTTCGGGCATTCCCCTGCCAAAAACTATAAATCTATTACAAGATTTTCTAAGAAATTTTCCTCTTATTTAACGCTAAACTTCATTTAAAGAATTCCTTAACCAAAAGGGAAATACCTGACTGCAGGGTCCACGTGGCCTCAACCACAAATAGGTAAACTGCAAAAGATATTTACAGGGGTATAAGCTAATAGGCTTAGTGAGAATTATTGCCATAAGTAATTTCATATGTAAGAAAGTTCAAACAAGTTATCAAGCAATCAAGTGAAATGAAACATACATGTAGGCAAACAAGGCATATAGTTTTCTAGGAACTATATGTTGAATGGATTTATGCCCTCCCTTCGGGTTTGGTGATGTATATCTCAAAACAAGTAGTTTTAATTAAGTTATGCTTTCGATCATTACCGCCAAGCATATAAGGTCTACTTGGGTTGAGCCATGCTTCTGGACTTTCTGCCAAGCATTGGTTTGATTCCATGTCGCCAAGCAATTGCTTTCGATTATAACCGCCAAGTGTTGCTTTCGACCGTGCTACTATCCTTTTCACCCAAGGATAATAACCCCATGTATGTGACTCACTTCGTGGTATGTATGAATCAATTTATTTAAGACATTATAGCATCATTATTATCAAATTTAAGGTGGTCATAGAATTTCGTACATATTAAGTGCTATACTAAAACAAAAATTTACTTATAATCAATTCCGGCCTCGATATTCTTAGAATCCTTTCAACAATTTTTCGCACACATATCAATTTGTCTTTTCTTACTTCTAAATGTGACTAAACTACAAGCACAATCAAGTAAAGCTTTTTAAGGAAATGAACTCACCAGATGCCATGTCACTTCTTCTAAATGGATGAGTTGCTCAAACAATCCACTTAGTCGAAATAATTATTGTGATATGATATTCTTCCTTGGAATCACCTAGTCAAGAAAATACCCAAAATGAGTATTTCTTGATAAATTTCTTGAGATTTGACAAAACTATATCATAAGAACGTTAAAGTTCGTATAAAGATGATTCCAAGTTAAAATGGCCAACTTGATCATTTTAACTCGGAAATGCCCATATAATATACCGATATCATGCCCAAGGGATACCCTAAACGTAACAGTCCGCCACACTCAATATTGAAGCTTAAGTATGACCACACAGCCACTCCCAGAAGTTTTGATATTAAGTCTAAGGCGTGCTCTCACAAATTTAGAGGACCATCTATGGAATTATGAATCTTAAGAAGATATAATAACAGATTAAGAAAAGAGGATTCATAAATATTTATTTGTTCATAACAATGATCTTACAAAACTTAGGGGCATTCCCCAGTCACAATCTATTACAAGATTTTTACATCTTATCCAACACTCAACTTCATCTAGAAATTCTTTAACCAAAAGGGAAATACCTGGCTCCAGGGTCCACGTGCCTCAACCATAAATATGTGAACTGCAAAAGATATCTATAAAGGGTATAAACTAATAGGCTTAGAGAGAACTATTTCATAATGACTTCTTATAATGAAACTCAAACAAGTTATTTAAGCAAACAAATGAAATACAACATACACGTAGGCAACGAGGCATATAGTTTTCCGAGAACTATATGTTGAATGAATTTACGCCCTCCATTCGTGATTTAATGATACGTAACCTCAAAACAAGTAGTTTTAGTAAAAAAAGATTTGTACTTTCGATCAAATCGCCAAGCACATTAAGTCTACTTGAATTGAGCCTTGCTTTCAGACTTTTCGTCAAGCATTTCCTCCATGTTGCAAGCAATCGCTTTCGGTCACTCCCCAAAGTGTTGCTTTCGACCTGAGCAACTCCTTCTCATCCAAGGATAATAACCCAATGCAATACTCACTTCATGGTATGCATGAACAAGTTTATTTATGATATCATGCATCATTATTATCAAATTTAAGGTGATAATAAAATTTTATACAAACCAAGTGTAACTAAAACAAACATTTAATCAATTCCAGTCTCGATATTCTTAATTCTTTCAACAAATATATTAACACACATATCTATTTGTCTTTTCTTAGTTCTAATGCAACTAGACTACAAAAACAATCAAGTAAAGCATTTTAAGGAATAAACTCACAATTCATGTTGACAATTCTTCCTACACGGATGAGTCGCTCACACAATCCTCTTAATCGAATAATCCTTAGGGTATAGGTATCCTTCCACGGAATCACCTAGTCAAAGTAAATACCCAAAATGAGTATTTCTTGATTTTCCTTGAATCTTGACAAAACAATGTCATGAGAATGTCAAAGTTCGTATAAGGGAGATGTAAGCCCCAAATTTTTGGAATCGTGTTTAGCATAAAACCCTCAACCGGAAGTCAAGCGGAACCGTAAAGATCAACAAAACCCTAGTTTACTGTAACCGATTAAGTTTGGCATTACCGTTTTCTTTGGCCCTGGAAAGCGAAGTTGGGATAATTAACTAGAATAGTTTGTAATAACCATAGGTTTTGTAAAAAACATCAGTTTTGCGAATTTCGGGTGTCCGTTGAACCCGATCGGACACAGTTCTTGAAAAACGTGCCCGGGAGCCTGAAATAGTAAAAATATTGCGAATACACCGTTAGACTGGTAAAAATATAAGGATTTCAATAATATCAATTTCGAAATTTTTCGATAGCTAAAAATAACAGATATAGTTATTATAGGCGTATTTTCTTACTACCAGTACTTTATTAGTCATATCTATCTTACATTACACTATTCATTACTATTCTACACTATTCTTTTATCTTTACTTTTTCTTACATATATTCTTACACACTACATAACCATAATTCTTACTTTTTACCTTTCCCACAACTTTATTCACATCTACCTTACATATTACACCTTTTATTTTACAAAAAAAAAAAGGTCTCTCCCCCTCTATTCCACTATGGCCGGCGCCCCCCTACTCCCTCTCTCATCAATTTGTTTTAATTTTCTTTTATTTTAACCACACAAAAATCACTCCATATTTTCCTATAAATACCCCCGTCCTCTTTCACTTTTTTCACACATTCACTACCCACAAATTCTTACCAAAACTCTCTCAATTTCTCCTCTCAAAACTCTCTCAATTTCTCCTCTCAAAACTCTCTCAAAATACTATCTAAAAACTCTCTCAAAATATTTCTACAACAACTTCTACCAACAACTAAAACCCATAGCCACATAACCATACCAAAGTCTTCTTTAGGTAACTACCTTCTTTCATTTTCTTCTTCCTCATGTCATGTAACTTGACATGACCATAGTGTGTTTTCAAAGACTACAAGTTATGGAAGTTACATTATGTTCATGTATTGTTCTTATTCATGAAAAATATATTTATGTTCATGCTATTATTTTTGTTCATATTATTGCTTCTATATCTAAATATTATTATCTATATATATACATAACCTTTAGAGCATATAAGCTCACTTGCAATTTATTTAGTTTTATGCAATACAATTTATTTACTTTCTTTTGCAATTTATTTATTAATTCCTTGCAATTTATTTACTTATTCCTTATTAATTTAAGACAAGTCTCTAGTCTTAGACTTGTCCTCATCAAGTCAAAACAAGTTTTTCTTTCATTTTATTTTATTTTGGGACTAGTCTACTTCTTAGTCCCGGAGCCTTGAAAAAGCTAAGACTCCAATACTTGACTTTATTACTTATGTTATTTTACTTGCTAGTATTTTCTCATAGTTCATGTTCATTTAAATTGTTGTCCAAAGTTTCAAATTCTAAAAACAAATTGACAAAACAAGATTTTAACATATTAAATAAGTTTATGTAGAGAAGGAAATCTATGGTTTGAAAAATAAAAATAAAGTTATCTCTTTTCAAGTTACGAGAAGAAACTATTAAGATTTTAGAAACTACTTTAGTATAAAAAGTCCTTAAGTCACATATTGTTCTACTTTGTTTTATCAAGAAAATAAATTTTTATGAATGGATGATTTCTATGAAAAACATAAGGCATGAGAAAAGAATGAGAAATTTTCAAGTAAAGATTTTTGCAAATAAATAGATAAAGGAATTTGTACAAGAAAAATAAATAGGAAGAATAATACATTTTCTAAAACTCCAAAATAGTATTAGTATAGAAAACTTAGAAAATAGAAAAATTTAATTTTACTTGGGAAAAATAATGAAACCAACATAAAGCATTTTTTTTTTTAGAAAACAAAGGAAATAAGGTATTTATTTTAAGAACTTTACAAAAACAATTTTTGAAAACTATATTTTTCTAAAAACTTCGAAACCGACATTATTTTACTTGAGAAAAAAATTGGACAACAAAACTCTTGAGCATGCTTAAATATGAGTTATATAGTTATAAAAGAGAATTTTTCAACTATATAGATAACTAAGTATTTATCAAACAAATTTTGATTTCTTGAACCAAAGTTGTTTTGTGTTGGAAAAATCCGTGGTGAATTTTTTCACTACTGTTTCAGGGCCTAAATGGTTTAGTTTGACAAAAATAGTTTTAGAAATGGATAGATCTTTTCGAGTAGGTAGAAATCGATATATTATATGTGCGATTCCGAGTTAAAATGACCAAGTTATGACCATTTTAAATTGGAACTTTCTTTTATACGAACTTTAACGTTCTTTTGACATTGTTTGGTCAAAATTCAAGAAAATCATCAAGGAATGCTCATTGTGGGTATTTTCTTTGGCTAGGTGACCCAAGAAAGGATTCCTTCACCCCGAAGATTATTTGGATTAAGTGGAGTGTGTGAACGACTCATTTACATAGAGGAATCGTCGACATGGCATCGTGTGTTTATTTCCGTTAAATGCTATACTTGTTGTGCTTGTAATTTAGTCGCATTAGAGTTAGGAAAAATAAAATGGATATGTATGTTAATTAATTCTTTGAAAAAATCCTAAGAATATCGAAGCTAGAATTGATTTAAAATGCTTGTTTTAGTATAACACTTGCTTTGTATGAAATGCCTTGATCACCTTAAACTTGATAATAATAATAATGTTATGACATTATAAATAAATGGATTCATGCATACCACGAAGTGAGTCACATTGCATTTTGGGTTATTATCTTTGGGTGAGAAGGATAGTAAGCTCATGTCGAAAGCAACACTTGGCGGAAGATCCGAAAGCGATTGCATGGCGGCTTAAGGGAAATGCTTGGCGAAAAATCCGAAAGCAAGGTCAACTCAAGTAGCTTCGGAATGCTTGGCGCGATGATGCCGCGAGCACAAAATTTTTGACTAAAACTACTTGATTTGAGGTTATTTATCACCAAACCCCGAATGGAGGGCGCAAATCCATTCAATATATAGTTCCCGGAAAACTATATGCTTTGTATGCCACGTGTATGTTGCATCCCATTTGTTTGCTTAATTAACTTGTTTGAAACTTGTTACAAGAAGTTATTTATGGAAATAATTCTCACTAAGCCTGTTAGCTTATACCCCCATAGATATCTTTTGCAGTTTCCCTATTTATGGTTAAGGCCACGAAGACCCTGCAGGCAGGTAATTTCTTTTTTGGATAAAGGAAATTTTAGATGAAGTGTAGTATTAGTATTGATGTACAAATATCTTGTAATAGAATAGTGATCATGGGAAATGTCCCTAAGTTTTAAAGATCATTGTTATAAGTGAATGATTATTATGAATCCTATTTTCTTAATGTGTTATTTATATCTTCTTAAGCTTCATAATTCCATATATGGTCCTCTAAAGTTGTGAAAGCTCGCCTTACACTTAATATAAAAGCTTTTGGGAATGGCTAAGGTTGTCATACTTAAGCTTTAATATTGAGTGTGGCGGACTATCACGTTTAGGGTACCCTTTGGGGCGTGACATGAAGTGTTATGTGGTTATGAGTTTTGTGTAGGTAGAAAGTGGTTTTGAGATTATTTTGAGAGAGTTTTGAGAGGATATTTTGAGAGTTTTGAAAGGATATTTTGAGAGAGTTTTTGTAGAGAAATTTATGAGTAGTAATTGTGTGAAAGAAGTGAAAGAGGAGGGGGTATTATAGAAAAATGTGAAGTGATTATTGATTGATTTAAATAAAAGAAAAATAAAACAATATGAGGGAGAGAAGAGGGGAGGGGTGTCGGCCACATGAGTGAGGAGAGATGGAGTGTTTTATTTTTTGTAGTTTTGTTAAATAAATGTAACATTAAGTAAGGTAGATGTGAAATAAAGTTATGGGAAAGGTAAAAAGTAAAGGTTATAGGTTATGGTATTATAAGAGTAGGTTATAAGGAAAAGTAGAGAGAAAAAATAGTGTAGAATAGTAATAAATAGTGCAATGTAAAGTAGATATGACTGATAAAGTACTGGTAGTAAGAAAATATGCGTATAATTGCAATATCTGTTATTTTTACTTACCAAAAAATTATAAAATTGATATTTTGAAAACCTTATTATTTTTACGAGTCTAACAGTATATTCGGAATATTTTTACTATTCCGAGTCTCGGGACCCATTTTTCAAGAACTGTATCCATTCGAGTTCAAACGATTCGCGGTTTTACTAATCTTATCTTTTTAGGCTTTCTTAGGTGATTACGAACTATTCTACATACTAAACTCTTACTTACTTTCTCGAGGTTGCTTATTCGGGATTGCCAGGCTTAAGCTATTACATCAAACTAGGGTTTGTTAACTTTTAAGGTTTCGGTTGACTCCAGATTAGGGTTTAAGCTAGACCGATTCCAAAAATTTGGGGGTTTACAACTGATTTCTACCATTCGAAAAGATTTATCCATTTCTAAAACTATTTTCATCAAACTATATCGTTTAGGTTCCAAAACAATGGCAATCAGATTCACCACGAATTTTCCATCCCAAAAGCAATTTGTTTCAAACATTAAACCATAAAAAAAATTGCTTTGATAAATACTTAGTTTATCTTATATTTGAAAATTTCCTTTTTCATAGATACATAGCTCATATTTTATCCATGCTGAAGTGTTTGTTGTCCAACCAATTTCTTGAGTAAAACAATGTTAGTTAAGAGTGTAGAAAACCATAGTTTACAAGAAATCTATTTTGTAAATTCTTTAAATGAATATTTTGATTCCTTTGTTTTCAAAGAATTACTTTATGTTTATTTTACTATTTTCTTAAATGACTTTTTGATAAAATAAATTTCTTCTTTTCTATATTCGCAATATTATTGCTACTTTCCCTATTGTTTTCTTTGACCATTTATTTGAAATCTTTTGGTTTGAAAAACTCACATTCTCTTTTTATGGGATTTCCTTATATTATGTTTTTATGGAAAAACATTTTAGCATCAAAAGTCATCTTCTTTTAGGAAAAACAAAGTAATATAGAAATGTTTCAAAAAGCTTTTCAAAACAAAAGTAGCTTTTAAAATTGTAGTGACTTCTTCCTAAAGCTTGGAAAAGAATAAATCTACTTTTAAACTATAGATTCTACATTTCATATAAAACCATCCTTAGGTGATAAATTTCCTTTTTTTCAACGTATAATTGGAGCCTTAAAGATTTGGACAACAATCTTAATGGCATGATTATGAGAAATAATAATAACAAGCAAAAATAACATAAATAATAAATAAAGTAAATATTGGGAGTCTTAGCTTTTTTAAGGTCGGGGACTAAAAAGTAGACTAGTCCCAAAAAGAAAGAAACAAAATAAAAGAAAAAAAATTGTTTTGATTTGATGAGGACACATCTAAGACTAGAGACTAGTCTTAAAACATCATGAAATAAATAAATTATGAAGAAAGAAATAAATAAATTACTTTGCATGAAAGTAAATAAATTGCAAATGAGTTTATATGCTCTAAAGAATATATATATATATATATATATAGATACATAATAATACTTAGTTAGGTATAATAACAATAATAATATGAACAAAGTAAAGTAACAACATAAATAAATAAATAGATTTTTATGAGCAAGAACAATACATGAACATAGTGTAGCTTTCATAATATTTAATTTTTTGGAAACTCACACCATGGTCATGTAAAGTTACATGACATGAGAAGAACAAATTTGTAAAGAATGTTTACCTAAAGAGGGTTTTTGGAGTATTATGTATGAATGGGTTTTGTGTATGTGGAAGATGGTTTGAGAGTGTTTTTGGGAGAGTTTTGAGAGTGTAGATGGAGAGAGTATTGAGAGGAAAATTTTGATAGGAAATTTGTGTGTAGTAATTATGTGAAAGAAGTGAAAGAGAAGGGAGTATTTATAGGAAATTCGGAGTGAATTTTTGTGTGATTTAAATAAAAAATTTAAAAGAAAATTGAGAGAGAGATGGGGGAGGGATGGGGGTGGTGGCACCGGCTACATTAAGAGAGAGGGGAGAGAGAGATTTTATTTTATATTTTTGTTGATTAAATGTAATAATAAGTAAGGTAGATGTGAAATAAAGTTATGAGAAAGGTAAAAGTAAAGGTAATAGGTGTATAGGTGTCACGCCCCAAAGGGTATCCAAAATGCGACAGTCCACCACATTCGATATTTAAACTTAAGTATGACAACCTTACTCATCCCATAAGTTTACATACCGGGTGTAAGGTATACTTGCACCAATTTTAGGATCACACTTTGAATCGAATTGTATCAAGAAGGCATACAATAGCATTAAGAATAGAAATCACAACAAGATAAATAAGTTAGGTCTTTACAAAAGTCAAGGGGGCATACCCCCGCCAAAATAATAGAAGTCTATCCAATCTAGATCCATCTTACAAACATTAGAGTTTATGTTAAAGAGATTTTTCTAGAAGTCCACACCTATAGCTAGGTCCCAACTTCTTCAAAAGCTCCTTAATCCAAAAAGATAAACCTGTGAAAAGTGTTCTCTCGGAACAACAAAAAATGGGAACACTGCAACAAAAACTGTTGGAGTGTAAGCTAACCAGCTTAGTGAGGTTCATTTCCAAATAACAACTCATTCAAGATATATATACAACCAAGTTATAGTTAGTAAATCATATGAATGCACAAGCAAATGAGCATACAAGCATATGACTTTCTGGTAGCCATATGTGAATGGATTTACGCCCTCCATTCAGGGTTGGAGTAGTCCATAAGTCATACAGACATGAGTGTGATAGTCTATAAGTCATGCAACCATAATCCCAATCTCTTTCTCTTAGTTATACAACATCTGTTGTTTTATTGTGGTAGTTTTAAGTGCCTACCCCACTTCCGTTAACTTAAGCGATCTTGCATCCTTAAGGTCAACACAGACCCCCATGCCTCTGCTAATATACTTTTGTCCCACCAAAGGTATATTAGCCAATGCAATGTGACTCACTACGTGATATGCATGTACAGTTTATTCATATAATCATGGCATGTTAATTATGTAGGTTAAGTGCGATCATAGAGAATTTCAGACACTCCAAGTTTATACTAACTCATACAATGATTTTACAACAAGTCTCGTCTTGATATACTTATCATTTATTCAACCAAGATTAGATCACAACTCATCATAATTTTATCTTTTCCTAATTCTAATGCCACTACGATTACAAGCACATACATGAGCATAAATATTTAAGAAATGAACTTACTCGGCCATAGAGAGAAATCCACTAGTTGTAGTAGTCCTCGAGGAGTGAAAATCGGTCCTCCAATTCACCTAAATACAAGGAATACCCGCAATGAGTATTTCTCATAAAGTTCTAATAAACTTAACAATTCTATTTACTAGGTTCGTCAATTTTCGCCTAAGTTGAAGTCCTAGCTTAAAATGGTCATATCTAACTCATTTTAACTCGGAATTGCACATATTAAATCAAACATCCAAGGTCATTTGAGGGTTGAAAAACTATTGTACAATAGGGTTACGAAAATTCCAGTTTTGAGTTATTTTTGAAAATTGTTACTTTTGTTCCATTTAACTTCTTAGATCAACTTATATTAGTTCTACACTTGTAAAGGGAACTTCTAGCCAAAGATAAAAGATTAAATACTTATGTGATCCTAATGATATTGTTCAAATGAAAATTCAAAGAATCTACTTTTGTAAAAACCGAAATTTTGAATTGAAACTTATTTTCTTGTTTTGAGAAAATCCCTTGCTAAAACTTACATGACTCCATGAAAATAATTTTCTTATGTCTCCCATTATCAAAGCATTCCATTTTCTATATAAAACTCTTGTTTTGAAGTCTAAAATAAGGTTTTCAAAATTCATCTCTTCTTAGATCCGAATTTCTTCCTTCAGTTTTAGAATGAAAAATAAGACCTAGACTTGTCTTTTACAAAACTCTCTATTTTAGAAATACCTTTTAGGAAAACTCATTTAAACTTATGAAAATCCAATCCTTAGGATATCTATACCAAGAGCCCTTTATATTTTTGTCTAAATCTTCATTTTGAGGTTAGATAATAGGTTTTAAAAATGGGTCTTGGCTTAGATCCGAAATTTCAAAAATTGTTTTTGAATATATCTTTTGATAAAATCCATCAAGACTTATGAAAAATCATCCTTTACATATCCTATCTTAAGAGCCTTCCATTTCTTGAATAAAATCTTCATTTTTGAGTTGTAAAACATGTTTTTAAACCATGCCTTGGCGTAAATCCGAAAATAGGATTTTTGTTTTGATAAAGAATCTTTGAAAATCACCTTTGAACCATGTAAAATGAAGTCTTAATGATATATATCCATTAAGCCTTCATTTTTTCAACTAAAACTTCCATTTTGGAACTTGGAAGGTGGTCTTTCAACATGGGTCTTGCCTAGATACGAATTTCACCACTTTTAGTCAAGTTCAAATCTAAGATTTGTGCATTATATGAACATAAATATAAGAAATACATGGTAGTATGCCTTAAACCTATAGATCTAAACATAAACATAACCAAAGCTTCATAAAAATTTAGATATACAAAGTATAATATAAATATGAAGATAATAAAGTCTTAAAGACAACAAATATAGCAATATCAATATGGATCATAAACAAGAGGAGTGTTTCAAAGTTTTGGCATCATCATCTCTAGCCTTTAGGCATTATGGAGAGTCCTTTGATGCATGAAATCTCCATATAATCAACCTATAACATCTATAGGAGCTTAAGAAGAAAGTTTACCTAAAGAGTCTTTAAGAATGGAATATGGAAGTAATTTTTTTGAGATGGGGGCAGCTTGTATTCTCACAAGAACAAGGCTAAGAAAGAGATAAAGAGAGGAAAAAGAGAGAGTAAATGAGGTAAGGTTACAAAGAGTGAAAGAGTATAAGAGACTTTAAATAGAGAGAGGAGTGTGATAAAAGTGTGTTAAATAATTGGAAAAGAAAAAACAATAAAAAAATGGCAGAAATGGGAGGTTGGACGTGATCTTACAAGGGAGAAAGAGGAGGATTTAGTTGGCTTGTATCTTGAATTTTGAAAGTGTAACTTGTGTTACTCAATTTGCTAACTAAAAGAGATTTTAAATCATTAAATAAATCATTAAAAATAAAAGAAAAGTGGCTAATTTGAGATTGTGGTCAACTGTCATGCATGGGAAATTGAGTGTAGAAAGAGTGAAAGAAAACATGAATAATGTGTAGAAGTGACAATTGAAGTGTACTTGAAGTATGGATTGAAAAAGTGCTTTTTATTAAGAAAAATATTTTTAAATGAGTGGCAAAAATTTCATAAATAAAATTAAATAATCAATTGAATTATTTTAGTATTTCAACAAATAAGTTACCGGTACTGTCAAAATATACTTACATAAGCTATGACTGATATTTTTAGATTCCAAAAAATTATGAACTCGATATTTTTGAAATCCTTATGAAAATACTAGTCTAAAAATATTAAAGGTATATTTTTAATTTTTCAAGCCTCGGGACACGCTTTCTAAAAACAGTATCCAATCGGGTTCAAAATAAGTCGAAAATAAACCAATTTGATATTTTTAAGAAATAAAATATTATTATGGATTATTCTACACACTTTACTTAATTTTTGACTTCTTGGTTACGAACACGGAATTTCCAGATCTAAATTGTAGGGTTTAACTTAAGATCTGTTGACTTAAGGTTTCCGGTTGACTTCCCGACTTAGGATTACTCTAAAAACCAAGGGTTTACAACAGGTGTAAGAATAGGTTTTAGAAAATGTAAAAATAAAAGAATAGTGTAGAATAGTAGTGAATAGTATAATATAAAGTAGATATGACTAATGAAGTACTGGTAATAAGAAAATACACATATAATTGCAATATCTGTTATTTTTACTTACCGAAAAATTGTAAAACTGATATTTTTGAAAACCTTATATTTTTACGAGTCTAATGGTATATTTGGAATATTTTCACTATTCCAAGTCCCGGGACACGTTTTTCAAGAACTGTATCCGTTCGGGTTCAAAACGATTTGTGGTTTTACTAATCTAATCTTTTTAAGCTTCTTTATGTCATTAAGAACTATTCTACATACTAATCTCTTACTTACTTTCTTAGGGTTGCTAATATGGGATTACCGGACTTAAACCATTACGTCTAACTAGGGTTTTGTTGATTTTAGGTTTTCGTTTGACTTTCTAATTAGGGTTTATGCTAAACCGATCACAAAACTTTGGGGGTTTACAAGCCTAAAGCTGCTCCACATCTCCTTCTCGAACAATCCTAGTTTAATCAATTTTATTTAGTTCAATGACAAAATTATCCTCTAAAATGTCATTATATCACCATATTACCCTTCATTGTCATTTATTTATTTATATATTACACTATCACTGAAATTATCAAATTATACACAAGAGAGAATTTAGAGTACTTTTAGTAGGTTTTTGTAGACTTTTGTGCGTTTCATAGCTATTTTTGGACCTCATTGTCTCTAATCTACTAAAAGATTACGGTTCTATTGTCTTATCTCATTATGTTCTTCAATTACTTCTCTGGATTATTGATTTGTGCTATTGCATCTATGGAGAAATTGTTGAATTAGGTTAGGTCTTGTGGATCCTTAGGTTGAGTTCACGTAATCCCATTATGCTTAAATTGCACTAGTGTTGATTTCTTGAGTTCAATAACTTAAGCTTAATAGATCTTGAATTTGCATAATTCATGATATGAGTTCATGTTTGATTTCATTAAGATAGATTAAGGGGTCATTTTAATGAACAGATTTAGGCTATTGAAGAGGATTGCTTATAACATCTAAAGATAAAGTAGTGAAATCTTTCTACATTGTGATTGTTTATTTATTGAATTCTAATTCTTAATGTGATTCTAAGTTGCTAGTGATTAGGAAGAGATTCCAATTGTTAATCTTAGGATTAGACACTAATGATCTCGAGAGAGACTTTAACGTGTTTTAGAGAATTTGCAGTTTAATACACAACTTATTGAGATTGTCTTAAGTTACATGAATAGACCTAAGTGAAGCATGACCTAAGTACCCTGTGAATTGGTTTACCTTAAATTCCTTGCATGTGTTGTAAAACTTGTTAGTTTAGACTTAATTTAGAACTTAGTTTAGTGAATTCCTTTATTTCTATAGGATAGATAATAGGAAAGGAGTGAGAAGGGGTTATTGACAACTTTCCCATGGAATATGATCTAGATTCTTCCACTATGCTATTCCGATAGGTGCGGTTGCGTTTTCCACCGTAGTTAGTTAAGAATTTGGAGAAAAAGAATTTTATCTGTTTTAGAGGTCTTAATCAGAATGACCACGTATCTTTATAGGATTTTATATGTAAAATAAAGTAAATAAGGATATCGTAACCCCCAATTTTTTTTTCATGTATAAGTTTATGGAATATATTTGAAAATCATTGGAGTTTTAGTATATAATTTGAATGAACATTATAGTTATTAGATTTAAGTATAATAACGTGTATGAGATAAGATAAATAAGAATAGAGAAGAAAATTTTCATTTAAATCTATTAAAGTTGCTTATTAATTTCATTGCTTTCAAATTTCTCATTAGTTAAGTTATTAGAGAAAAAAAATTTCAAATAATTCATTCAAGTTGTACATCAATTATTTTACTTTTAAACTTCTTTAGAAAAGTGGATTTCAAAAATTTAATCTCTAAATTATAAAGAATCCTAAGATAGATTTCCATAAGGAAGTTTCTATTCAAATAAAATTTATAAACTAAATTTGCTAGTACTTTGTATTAATCTATATTGATGGTTTCTTAATGCATTTTAATCCAAATCTAATCCAAATTTTCTACTACTTTGAAACTTCAAGTCTAGAATAACTAACATATACATTCACACACACTACAGCTTTTGCATGACCCAAAAGTCAACTTTTACTTTACTAATTATAAGAGATAGATATCAACAAATTTGGGCAAATATCATCTCCTCCTTTCCCTTAAAAAGATGTAAAAAACATATACATAGTCATACAATATCATCTTCTTCTTTTCTCTTTCAAAAATCTATTAAAACTTTAATTAAGTCCCATCAACAAATCTTTTGGGTAAGTTATATCTTCTTCTTTTACTTTGTTATTTTTGTTTATTTTAGTAAATGAAGTTTGTGCTTTTGTTAGATTATGTTTATTGGAAGGTTGTTGATGAGCTTCAAGTTGGATAAGTGAAGTTGAAGGATGATAATTGTAGCATGAGTCATAAATTTTTGGTATTATAGGTTTTATTGGTTGGATTGGTTGATGTTGGGTATTATTGAAGTGGGGTTTATGTTTTGGTATATGCACTTGTGAAGTTGTTGGAAGGATATTTGGAATATGTATGAGAGCGATGGAGTATATTTGATGAAGTTAAAATACAAACATGTGCTTGGAAAGTGAAATTTTTGAAGTTGGAAACTTGAGGTATAGGAGAGGATGTGCATGGCTGTGTACGAGCTTGTGCTAGATGTTTGCCAGTGAAACATTGCTACTAGGCACTTTTTTGGGTTTGCACGGGCATGTGCACAGGGTATAGGAGCCCATGTAAACCCTTGAAATTTTCATAATTCTTAGAAAATAATCCTAAGAGTCAAACACCGGAAACGAAACCCTAAAAATCGAACAAAGTTAAAACTTAATTCTAAATAAGATCAAAGACGAGATTTCTTAATCTGAGAAAAAGAGAACCCTTAAAAACAAAACAGAAAAATCCAACTATCGGTTAAATCAACATCCGTACATCAATTAAATCACCTACCCAATCCTTAAAACGAAGATCAAATGATGCATTCAAATAACGATCGGCAACGAAATGCTAAGATCTTAAAACCTGTAATGGTTGTGCTATGGGTGTATTGGGAAGGCTTATATGCATATAAAAAGGGTTGGGTGTAAGTCATGTGGGCTTCCCCAGCGTTACCACTTCACAGTAGCATCGCCCTCATCTGTAAACCCCGGAGTTCCTACCGGGAGGACTCTCTCGCTCACAGCCTTTTGGGGACCACTGCTACACATGGCGTGAAGGATTGTCCCACATGGGTTTGGCTCAACCCTTTTTACATGCATATAAGCCTTCCCAATACACCCATAGCACAACCATTACAGACTATATGTAATGGTTGTGCTATGGGTGTATTGGGAAGGCTTATATGCATGTAAAAAGGGTTGAACCAAACCCATGTGGGACAATCCTTCACGTCATGTGTAGCAGTGGTCCCCAAAAGGCTGTGAGCGAGAGAGTCCTCCCGGTAGGAACTCCGGGGTTTACAGATGAGGGCGATGCTACTGTGAAGTAGTAACGCTGGGGAAGCCCACATGACTTACACCCAACCATTTTTACATGCATATAAGCCTTCTCAATACACCTATAGCACAACCATTACATACATTACAAAACCTTTGGTGAATTTTAGAATTGGAAATTTCAATTTTCACCAAAAGTCAAACCGAGTCAACTCATAACCCTAGACTCGGTTAAGCGATCCCGATAATTGAAAACTATTAAATAATCACAAATAAAATAAGATAAACTATAGATATCGAGCTAAAAATATAAAACGGACAAAACTCCAAAATTATGTGATCTTACGAATAACTCAATAAAACCGGAAGTCAAACCAGAACCCTAAAAGTCAACAAAGCTCATAGCAAACCCTAGTGTTTAAGATCCGGCAATCCCGCATTCTCAAACCCTAGAAAACGAAATTAAGTTAATGGCTTCAAATAGTTCGTAATTGTCACGCCCCGAGGGGTACCCTAAACGTGGCAGTCCGCCGTACACAATAGTAAAGCCTAGGAATGACTACCTTAGTCATGCAAAGGCTTCCATATTATGTACAAGGCGTACATCACAACCAAGGGGACGCATCGGAGTAGCGCAATTTACATTGATAATAAATAAGTAGCAAGACAAAGAGAATACTTAATATGAAACATAAGCATATCACATTTCAATTCTTAAGGGCATATCCTTCTATTATCTTCAAATAAAGGTATATCACTAACCATATAGATTAGCACATATAAAGAACCTTACAAACTTTCTTCATCGTATGATTCCATATCCTTAATCATCCTTCCATGACTTCCTTAATGTCATGATCCTCAAATTTAATCCGCGAATATACCTGTTTCAATCAAATCTATAGGGGTATAAGCTACAACTAGCTTAGTGAGATATTCCTTTTCATTCGCACCATATTTTCAAACAAGTTCATTTAGATTTTCATACATATGCTATGCATACAATGCAACAATCACATGATTACGCGAATATATATATAGTCATCCGGAAACCATATATAGAACGGATTTACCCCTCCGTATCAAAGGTTAGGGAATCGGGGTTGAAGGTCCTCGACCTTCTACTGCTAGTCCTCAGGTCCTCACCCACAGCATTCGGTTAGCCCGGCTCCGAACCTAGAGTCGCTTTCCCCGAGCGATTTGGATTCTCCAGGAAGGAACATGGCCCGTGGCACCGTACGATCATAGCCAATCCAACTCTACGCGTAGGAGTAGCAGCCTTCCGAAATAGATGTGACTCGATGGATGCTATGCGTGAACGTTTTATTGTTCTTAGGTCAAACCTTATTAAGGTTTATTAGGGGCGATCAATCAATTTAGCAACAATAAACAATCATACAAGTAAGTAAACAAAATTATTTAAACAAGCAGATCGAAGTTGCGATATTCTTAATTCTCAATTCACGCATAAACATAGAATCATATATATAATCCCGAATTCCCCAAATATATATCCATTTTTATCTTTTCCTAATATACTCATGCTACTACTTTACAAGCACAAGCAAAGTAACGAATTTAGGAGGAATAACTCACTCGTCCATTTCGCTATCTTCTTAGTCGTAGTAATCCTCGAGTAGGGTATTCTCGTATTCTTCGTCACCTAGATAAAAGAAATACCCGGGATAAGTCTTTCATGAATTTCTATTCTTGGAGATTCTAAACTTTTCTTAAAATCGCGATAAAATCGTATAGGAAGAAATTCCAACTTAAAATGGCCATAACTTGCTCATTTTAACTCGGAATTTCGCATATGATATACATTTTTCTACTTATTCGAAAAGTTCTATCCATTTCTAAACTTATCTTGGTCATAAAAGGTCATTTGGGTTCCGCAAACGTTAGGTACAAATTTAAAACGAATTTTCTAAACTTTTGCAAAAATCCATTTTCTAACTCAACCTCATTTTAAAGAAAATCCTTTTGTAACAATATAAATATATATTTGATAAACACTTTTGAATATATAGGTATGCTCACTTTATATGCAAAAATCCTAATGGTAGTGTCTCAACAATTTATTTCATAAAACAAGTCATTTAAACTTTAACTTTGAAATTTTCTTTTCAAGTATTTAAAGAAACTTTATATTTTTCCTAGGTTGTTATAAATGAGTATATTCTTATTTTATTTTCTCCATTTCCTTTTCCAAAACAAGTAAATTTTCTTTTTATCCTTTAGTTTTTCATAAATTTCGCTTCTAGTGATAAAAGATCGATTTTTATCAAAAAGTATATTAGGTTGTTCAAAACCTTTTTATAATTTTGTATTTAGGATGGTTTTAGAAAATGAATCTTGTCTTCTTATATTTATTTCTAAAATATAAGCTTTTGCTTTCCAAAACTTGTTCTTTCATTTCTTTTGAAAAGAATCATCTTTATAAAATCCATTATTATAAATCTTCCCTTATTTATATTCCTTTGAAAATTAGTTCCTTCTTTTAGAAATTTTAAAAATCATTATTTTTCCTAAGTGGGTTCATAACTTGATGAGTTGATTTTTGTCTTAACTTTGAAAACTAGTTTGTTCCTTAGTTTAGAAAAGAATTTAAGTCTTAAACTTTCGATATTAACGATTTATTTTTCTAAAAACTTAGATTACCATAAAATACAAGGAAAATATTTATTTATGTTTTCATGGTAAAACTATCTTTGTTATTTAAGAAAACTTGAGAAAACTTGTATTATTCTATTTCTAGGTTGTTGATAATAACTTCATGTTTTTGTGGTAAATCATATAATTGGAAACTTAGCTTTGAGTTCATTTAGTAAAACAAGATTCTATTTTTAGATTAGTTGAGACATTAACATTATGCAAATGCAAGTATCATGAGCATAAGAACATAAGAAAATACTAAAAATAATTAATGAGCAAGAAAATAAAATATCAAGTAATGGGAACCTTAGCTTCATCAAGGTATCCCGGTCAAGTATTGGAGCCTTAGCTTTATCAAGGCGTCCCGGGACTAAGAATGGACTAGTCCCGAAAGATTTAAAGAGAATAAATAAAAGATCGTTTTGACTTGATATGGACAAGTCTAAGACTAGAAAGACTAGTCTTAATAATTGCATAAAATAAATAAATTGTATAACTTGAAAGTAAATAAATAACAAATGAGCTTATATGCTCTAAATAAATATATATACATAATGTACATAATACTATATATATAAGCAAATAATCACAATAATAATAACAACATAATAAAATAGGAAGCTTATGTACAAGAACAAAACATGAACATGTTGTTGCTTTTACTACTCATATGAGTTTCAAAACAACACCATAGTCATGTTAAGTTACATGACATAGATGAATAATAGATGGAAGAAATATTTACCTAAGGTATGTAAGAGGTATGAAGATGGTAGTGAATGTATGGTTATGTGGTTATGGAGAGATGGTAGTTGTATTACATAAAGAGAGTTTTGGTAGGAGAGATTTTCTTCTTACAAGAAGAGAGTTCTTGTAAGAGTATGGAGAGAGTGTTTAGAGAGAATTTTTGCATAAATTCTTTACTTGAGAAAGGTGTGAAGAAATGAGAAGAGGAGAGGTGGTATTTATAGAATTTTTGGAGTGGAATTTAGATGTAATAAAATAAATTGAAAAAGAAAAATAATAGAGATGGAGAGGAGAGGGATGGCGCCGGTTTTGGCTTTGTGAGAGGAGGAATTTGTTTTATTTTTATTTGTTTGTGTAATAAAGAAGTAATGTGTAAAGTTTGATGTGATTAAAGTTGTGTTGGAAATGAAAAAAGTAAGAAAATAGGTATGTAGATGTAAGAAAAAGTAGAGATAGGTGAATAGTAATTAATAGTAGAAAAGTACTATGAATAGTAGACTAGACAATTAAAGTACCGGTAGTAATAAAAATACGCGTAATAATGCGATATCTGTAATTTTTAACTACCAAAAAATTCTAAAACTGATATTTTTGGAATCCTTGTATTTTTACGAGTCTATTGGTATAAACGGAATATTTTTAATATTCCGAGCTCCGGGACACTCTTTTCGAGAACCGATCCCGCTTGGGTCCAAAGGCCACTCGAAATTCGCGAATCTGATATTTTTATGTTATCTTATGTTATTACGAACTATTCTAGGTCATTAACTTAATTTCGTTTTCTAGGGTTCGAAAACGTGGGATTGCCGGATCTTAAACACTAGGGTTCGTTATAGGCTTGTTGACTTTTAGGGTTCCGTTTTGATTTCTGTTTTCGTCGAGATATTCGTAAGATCGTATAATTTTCGAGTCTTGATCGTTTTAGAATTTTTAGCTCGAAAATTTATATTTTATTTTATTTGTGATTATTTAATAGTTTTTAGTTCTCAGAATCGTTTAACCGAGTCTAGGGTTATGAGTTGACTCAGTTTGACTTTTGGTGAGAATTTGAAATTTGTGATTTATGAAATTTATCGAAGGTGTTAAGATTTTGCTGTTGATCGTTATTTGGATATATTGTCTTGATTTGCGTGTTAGAAGACGGTTAGGTAATTTAATTGATGTACGGACGTTGATTAAACCGGTAGTTAGACTTTATATTTCGTTTCAAGGGTTCCTATTTTCTCAAGATTGAGAAAACTCGTTTTTGTTCTCATTTGGAATTAAGTTTTAACTTGGTTCGAGTTTTAGGGTTTCGTTTCCGGTATTTGACTCGGTCTAGAATTGAGTTTTAATCTCAAGTTGATTTTTCGGGTTTTTGATATTTATACTTCTAGAATTATTTTTAAGGATTATGAAAATTTTGGGGTTTACAGTAACAATATAGGGTAACATAAAAATATCAGATTCGCGAATTTCGAGTGTTCTTCAGACTCGAACGGGATCAGTTCTCGAAAAGCGTGTCCCGAAGCTCGGAACGTTAAAAATATTTCATTCACACCAAAAGACTCGTAATTAAACAAGGATTTCAAAAATATCAGTTTTAAAATTTTTCGGTAGCTAAAAATAATAGATATAGCTCGATTATGCGTATTTTTATTACTACTGGTATTTTATATGTCCAGTCTACTATTCATAGTACTTTTCTACTTTTCATTACTATTTCACTATCTCTACTTTTTCTTACACCTATTTCTTACTACCTACATACCTATTTTCTTACTTTTTATATTTCCAATACATCTTATACCAAATTTGTAAACCCCGGTATTCTCAGTAGTTAAGTAAACCCAGAGAGTTGAAAAGCGAAACCATAATCCAGTCCAGTTTAAGTCTAGTGAGAAAAGCTTAGGAACCCTAAATCCGGCTTTCCTTCAGTTTCATAATAAATGAAGTTTTATAAAGTAAATGAATATGAATTATCGTTTTAAAGTATATTTCAAACCTTAGAAAGTTTTAAATTCGGGAATTTTTCGATTCCGGGCCTTCCCGAGGTCAATTATTGAAAAACGTGCCTCGGGACCAC
This sequence comes from Combretum micranthum, assembly GCA_024138025.1. Taxonomy (NCBI): domain Eukaryota; kingdom Viridiplantae; phylum Streptophyta; class Magnoliopsida; order Myrtales; family Combretaceae; genus Combretum; species Combretum micranthum. The sequence goes on from JAMXBD010000265.1 coordinate 506,424, forward strand.
AAACTCAAAAAAATATTCCGGAATATTCATTAGAACTGAAATTTTATAAGGATTTCAAAAATATCAATTTTATAATTTTCCGGACTATAAAAATAGCAGTTATAGCCTTTCTCCCTTATTTTCATTACAACCGGTAAAGTAGATGTCTTGTCTACTATTCACAGGTACAACCTACACTACACACTACCCATACCCTGTTCTTACATCCTTACAACTACTCATTTCAATTTTCTTTTCCAAGAAATTTTGTTTCCTAAATAATTATTACATTTTATTACATAAATTACAAATTTATCAAATTTTCAACTCTCTCTCCCTCCCACACACACCATGGCCGGCGCCCAAACCACCCCTCTCTTCATTTCCCTCTGATTTTGTTTTATTTTTACTCTTTTTATTCAATTAAAACCCTAATCCATTTAATATATAAGCTAATGTTCTCTCTATCTCCTCATTTTTTACTCTTTCAAAATTGGTAAAAGAATCAAAACCCTCTCTACTCCTTCATCCTCTTGCGGTGAACTTCCCCCCTCCCCCCCCCCCCCCCTCACACTCACACACACAAACTCATTTCCTCTTCTTTTCATCTCTACATCTCCATTTAGGCGATGATTCTAAACCTTACTCCTACATTATCTTGTAATGGCAAAACCATTCTTGTGTGTTTTTCACATTTAATTCCAATGAGCATGTGTTAGGGACATGAAAACACTTATACAAGAATATCTAGCCATCACAAGAAGTGGATCTAGTGTTTAAAAGAGTTTTTGTTGAGATAATGTTATGTTCATGCATGTAAAGTAGGGATCTTGCATAGAAATTTATGTTCATGCCATGAAACTCATGATTCATGCATCACATGTGGTAGATCTAAGTGTTAGACACTCATACATTCATTAATATTTATGTTCATGTGGTTGTTTTGAGCTTACATGTATTTATGATCATAAAAGCTTAGTCTTGCATGTATATAGATGTGTTAGATGGTAGATCTTCATGTATAGGAGGCAAGAAACTTGAAAAAGAAAAGATTTTGGTTAGAAATGTATTATGGAAATTCGGATGATTTTGGAACCCTATTTTAAAAACCACCAAAACCACTTTAAAACTCATATTTTTCATGAAAAATGGAAGTTATATGTAATAGGTATCCTTAAGGAATGATTTTTATAAGTTTAAATGAGTTTAGGCATGAGTAATATGTAAAACAAGTAGTGAAGTTAGAATAGAAAATTTTGAGTTAGTGATTAAATTACTAAATTCGTATTTTGGGATAATGCCTACATAAACACTTAGTGTCGAAGCTCAAATTGCATGTTTTATGATTTAAATGAAGTCTTTAGGCAATAGATATAATAAAGCTTAAATTTTTGATGCATTAAACAAGTTTTCTCATAGGAAAAATGCAAGAAAAGAAAATTTCCAAAATTGGGATTTTTGTGAAAAGCTTGTTTAAAAACATATTTACCAAGTGAAAAATGTGGATTTTTATGCATAAATGAAGGTCATGGATAGTATAGATGTTAAGAACTCATTTTTATTCAGATAACAAGTAAATTCCAAGAATAAAATCCTAAAAACCCTAGGGAATGTAAAATTGGAAAGAATAGCTTTTTAGAAGTGACCATTATGGAGTTTTATAATAATTAAGAGTTCATCATCAACAATCATCAAGACCATGCATATATTGAGCTCATTACATGACATTCATACTAGGAATTCATTCATATACCATCTATACATGAATCATCAACTAGGAATATTTTTACCAAATGCAAAACAATTTTTTTGGAATCGGAAACGTTACTGAACAGATCTGATCCCTCTGTTCCGCGACCTTAATGTTTTCAAAACTTGAAAATAATATTAGAAATAGATAGATCTTTCGAATTAGATAGGGATCGATATAAAATTTTCGAAATTCTGAGTTAAAATGACCAAGTTATGGCCGTTTTAAGTTGGAACTTCCGCAAATAGCGAGAATTCCGATTTTGTGTAGTTTAGATGCATAGCTTGAACTAGTTTAGTGATGAGATTCTTATTAGGTTTTTCTTATTTGGTAGGTGATCCCGAGCAAGACGATAGTCTACTACCCGATTACTATTATTAAAAGACCGGTGTACCATGGCCGAGTGAGTATTACTTCCGCTCTCAATTATTGCTTATGATTGTATTGATAGTGGCATTAGTTGTTTAGGCAAAGATAAAAAAGATTATGCATGATGGGGTATATGGGAATTATATATTTGTCTGCTATTGATATGTGAAGTTGAACTTAAGGAATATCGAAACCGGGTGCTAAGCTATTGCTTGTTTAGCTAGAATTTATATTGATTGTCTGTGAATAATTGTTGGTCACCTAAAAGAATTGGATTAATCTATATTGGACCTCAATTATAATTGGACTCATTCATATCATGACGGGGATGGAGCATTAGCATTTGTTGGTTTTTCGTGACCCATAAAACGAATATGTTGGTTTTTCATGATCCATAAAACGAATATGTTGGTTAATCGTGATCCATAAAATGAAATTGTTGGTTAATCGTGATCCATAAAACGAATTCTTGTTCAGTTGACCGTAAGCTTAAACGGCGTCGTACCGCAGGATTCGTTAATCTGCTAACCCGAGATGGAGGGCGTAAGTCCATCCACATATGATTTTCGGCTGATCATATGTTTGCTGAACTCATTTGCTTGATGCATATCATTTGTTTGAGTAACCACTTGTTTGAATGATTTGTCTTAATTGTGATATGGAAGTTTTCACTCACTAAGCTAGTTAGCTTACGCCCCTATAGTCTTTACTTGTTGTAGCATGAATTCATTTGGCTTAGGCCTAGTCAGGATACAGCTCAGGTGCCGGAGCTAGGAGTTTCCCTTAGAAGTTTATTTCGATTTTGTTTAGAATTCCGTTGGAAACTAAAGGACTCTAGATGACTGTAATGGACTTAATATTATTTTGCAGGGGAATGCCCCTTCGACTTTGTAAATTATATATGTGTGTTTTGGTTTATTATCTATGGCTAATGAATGCCACATTAAACTTCTTAACTCCATTGATTGAGTATTCTATTGTCGTAAAGGGACGCTTTACATCTACACAAGACTCCCGAAGGGCTCGGATAGAATTTCGAGAGTCTTATATAGTATGTGGCAGGCTGTTACGTTTAGGATACCCTATGGGACGTGACAATTTAAGTTGGTATCATAGCTCTAGGTTATAAACCAAGACAATAGAATTAAAAGAAACCAAACTTAGAAATCTAACTAATAGGTTCAAATGGAGTTGAAATATTTTCCTTATTAAGTCTAATTAGGAGTCTTCTGTTGTTGTAGGTCTCCTTGGGTGAGACCAGGGAACGGGCTAGAAATTTCACCAAGAGAACCGATGAGACCACGGTAGAGTACAGATTGATATTAAGAGAGCTGTGTGAGGATTTTGCTCTAGCCAGGCACCTCCAGACTATAGGGGAGATGTTCAAATTATGGAAAGAAGGGTTGAGATACACTAGGTGGGCCTCTGTGGTCGAGCAACTGAGATATGATCCTATGGGGAGAAGGAATTAGACTAAGCTGGAGACAATCTATACCTTAGAAAGAATCATGGTAGAGTATGGGCGTGAGCCCATGACTAGGGAAGCTACCTTTATCTTGAAGAATGGGGGAAACCGGACCCCTCCAGACTTTAGGGTGTGGATCCCTATAGGACCTCTATATGTGTATGCCCATGACGATTTGTATGACCACCATCATTGGAACATAGCGGATGCATGGAACCATATTACCTGGCATGCGGTTTACTTAGACATTCTTCCACCGTGTAATTGCTCCACCACAGCCAGTGACATAGGTACGCAATTGAATGGTGCACTGTGATTGGAGAGGGTAACGAAGTTAATGAAGAGGTAGAGGAGGAAGAGAAGAAGAGGACCCGAGGAGGATCCTAATTGGGAGGAAAATACGTAGTCCCTAGAACCCCTACCCCACTATTGAGCCGGAAGTGGGAGTGATCCGGAACCTAATAAAATTTTTGTGGGATTTTAATCGAGCATTGGAGATACCAAATAGTGGAAGGGTAGAACCTGAATTAGATCCCATGTTATGGAGGGATGTTTATATTGAGGGTGAATATCCACCTGTGCTCGATCTGGCAGTAGTAGAACCCATGGTCCCCGAGCCTATGGAAGTTGGAAATGTGGGTGGAGAGCCTATGAGAGGACCCGAGGATAGTGGGAGAACCAAAACTAGTTTGAGAAACAAGAACCCTGTAGGCGAACCCGAAGCAAGAGGTGATGAGGAAGAAGTGAGCCTGAGGGAGGGACAAGGAATTGAAGAAGAGGAGGAAAGTGAAGAACAAGATCAAGAGCCTTTAGTCCGACCCACTAGGAGGCAGAGGATGAATGTAAGGGAATACCTTAGTCTGTTCGTCCGACAGGACGATGGTGGTTCTTCTAGTAGGAGACGAGCTCTTAGTTCGACCTCCGATGATACTAGTGACGAGTGAAGGCTGAGATGATAGCTAACCCATGAAGTCTAAGTGAAGTCCTTGTTTTTCTTATTTTGTAGTAGGCAATGCGAGATGCCAATTTGCCTTAGGATTTCAGGATAGTTAGTGTTTTATTCCTTCTTTTTCCCTGTATTTTGTTGTGCTTTCGGGAATAGGGAAAATGTTTAGAATCGAAACTAGAGTATAGCTAGCCAAATTTTGGGGACAGAAATCTTTGATGTAATATTTTGTATGGCTCGCTAAAGTAATGAAGGATCATGTTTATTTTAAAGGAAAGAAGTTGTAGAAAGCATGCATGCTAGACATTAGACATAAAGAACATTAACCACATATAAATTGCATGAGCATTCATTCATTCATGTTATTATTTTGAGATTGCAACCTATTTCCCTATGTGTAAATTCTTTTGTTTCTCCTTATGATTATATGAAATTTATGAAATTCAATTCCTTTTGAAAATTGATTTCCGAATTCCTGCAAAATTTTGAATCTTGTTGACAAATTAATTTCCTTAAAAATTTAAAACATCCTAAGAATACTAAAATTTATTAAACAATGTGTAAACAGACGAAACCGACGGATTCGGAATCGGGAGCAGGAATCTCTCCCGAATGAAGCCGACCAACCGGCCGTACCTCAACCTAATCCTCAAAGAGTTGCACCTCAGAATCAGCAGGGTGATGTGTTGAACGCGATTAGACAATTAGCCAATCTCTTGAATACATTCATCTAGAACCAAAACCCAGTTCAGAACCCACACCAAGGACAAAGTGTCCGGGATTCTGCTCCACATCCACCACCTGCAGATCTTAGGGAAGTGACTGCTGAAGCACCTGCTCCACAGGAGGAGCATTCCTATAATGTGCCCATGCCACCGCCTCCACCATACCGAAGACCCCACCGAAGCTCTTTACCGGACTTCATTAAGAGTAACCGGTATTTTGATGGGTGTTTGGTAAACCAGATGAAGCCGAGGATTGGCTAGCTCAAATTGAGCGATCTTTTGCTGCATGTGAGATTCCACCTTATTTACAAGTGGAATATGGAACTTATATGTTGAGATATAATGCAAGGGTCTGGTGGGACTCTAAGAGAAGAAGCTTGCCTTCCCCAGTTACATGGGAATCTTTTCGTCGAGAATTTTTGGATAATTACTTTCCCTCCAGCTTGAGAGTACAGTATAGTGCTGACTTCCTCCATGTTAAACAAAAGGGCAGAACTATGGAACAGTATGAGACTGAGTTCGTCCACTTGCTGCAATATGTACCTGAGTCTTTCAGGGATTGTGAGGAGTTGAAGAAGCAAGTATTTTTAGGAGGCCTAGATGAAGAGTTGCGGATTAAATTGGAAGAGTTTGGAGTAAGGACCTACCCTGAGATGGTGGAAAAGGCCAGAGTGATTGAAGGGACAAGAAAAAGGAAATACCAGGAACCTGACAAGAGGGTATTTGGAAAAAGGTCGTTTGACGCCTTAAGTTCAGGATTCAAAGGAAAGAGGTACAGACCGTACCAGGGGTTTAAGGATGATTCTAGTAGTAAGCCGACCCAAATTAAGGCCAATGTCACTTGTTGGAAATGCAAGGGGACTCATGCTCCCAGGCAATGTTCACTGTTGAAGAACAAATGTTATTTCTATGGCGATGCTGGTCACATGGTTTATACGTGCCAGAAAAAGATGGCCGTGACTTGCTTTATTTGCAAGGAGAAGGGCACTTGGCCTCTGAATGTTCCCAATGGAAAAGTGTAGCCGCTCGACCCTTTGGGACTTCGAGCAATACCAACCCTATGAGGTGGGTAATAAAAGTGGGAGCCGTGCAGCTTCGGCAATGCATGGGATGAGGCTATATAACTTTGAAGGCCAATGGATGGTAGAGGAAGATGAGGATGAGGAAGTGGAATTGGCAGCCTTGGATCAAAGCGACGGCGGATGGCGGCCTGGTGACAGGTTAGTAACAGAAACCCTCTTAAGTTAAAATTTAATTTATTAATTTGAATTGTTGTCTGAATGAAATTAAATATGTTTATGGGAAAGCTGGAAGTAAGAACCCCATGTAGGTAGCTTTGAGAGTGTTTTAGGGTTGATAAGTGATGGATGTTTGTTGACCTCAGGACACATACGGGTGAATAGCAGAGGCTTATGTTTTTTTGACACGGGAGCGACACATTCGTTCATCACCACTAGTTTGGCTAACCAACTTGGATTACCTATAGCCACAACTACTGTTAGTTTGAGGATTAAGACCTACTGGAAGCGTTGTGTCAACCCGAGAATTGATAAAGGACTGTCCATTGGAAATTCACGGCACCACTCCAAAAGTGATTTAATAATATTGGAGATGATAAATACGAAGTTATCCTCGGAATGAGTTGGCTAAGTAAGGTAAAAGCAGTGTGATTGCCAAAAGAGGACAGTGTGTTTCTATGATCAATCGGGAGGAAAAGTAGAATTTGTGGGAGAGACCCTAGTCCCAAGAAGGTTTGGGTTAAACTCTTTTGAATTGATGATGGAGGATGAAGAGATAATACCTATTGAAGGTGTTTTGGATGAAGAGGAAACTCGTGAAGAAAGGGATATACCGGTGGTAAATGAATATTTGGATGTGTTTCAGAAATTTTGCCGGGATTACCACCAAAAAGAGAAATTGATTTTGAGATTGTTTTAGCTCCAAACACCGAACCGATATCCAAAGCACCATACCGGATGGCACCGGCTGAGTTAAAGGAGTTAAAGACACAATTGCAGGAACTTTTGGATCAAAAATTCATAAGACCAAGTGTGTCGCCATGGGGCGCACCTGTCTTGTTTGTAAAGAAGAAGGATGGATCAATGAGATTGTGTATCGATTATCGTGAGTTGAATAAGGTAACTATCAAGAATCGGTATCCTCTGCCAAGAATTGACGATTTGTTTGATCAACTGCAAGGGGCTTGTGTGTTTTCACGCATTGATCTGCGTTCGGGATACCATCAGTTGAGAATAAAGCCTGAGGATGTACCAAAGACGGCTTTTCGTACTCGTTATGGACACTACGAGTTTCTGGTGATGTCGTTCGGGCTGACTAATGCACCAGCTGCATTTATGGACCTTATGAACAGAGTTTATAAGCCACTTTTGGATAAATGTGTGATAGTCTTCATAGACGACATCCTAATATATTCGAAGACCAAGGAACAACACGAGGAACATCTTCGTTTGGCGTTGCAAACCTTAAGGGACAACAAGTTGTACGCCAAATTGTCCAAATGTGATTTTTGGTTGGACAGAATATCTTTTCTTGGACATGTGGTAACTGGTGATGGGATATCAGTTGACCCCGAAAAGATTAAGGCTGTAGTGGAATGGAAACAGCCACAAACGGTTACTGAAGTAAGAAGTTTCTTGGGATTGGCTGGCTACTATCGCAAGTTTGTGAAGGATTTCTCGAAGATAGCCAAGCCACTGACTCAATTGACCCAAAAGAATGAGAAATTTGTTTGGACAGATAAGAGGGAACAGAGCTTCCAGGAATTGAAACGACGACTGGTATCGGCACCGATTTTGGTTCTACCGGACCCGAAAAGTCCTATACGGTGCATAGTGACGCCTCAAGGAATGGCCTTGGATGTGTATTAATGCAGGAAGGGAAGGTTATTGCATATGCTTCTCGACAATTGAGACCCCACGAGCAGAACTACCCTACACATGATCTGGAATTGGCCGCAGTTGTCTTCGCCTTGAAACTATGGAGACACTATTTATATGGACAGAGGTGTGAGATATACACGGATCATAAAAGCCTTAAATATCTGTTCACACAAAAGGAACTAAATATGAGACAAAGGAGATGGCTAGAACTGATAAAGATTATGATCTGGGAATAAATTACTGTCCAGGGAAAGTTAATGCAGTCGCGGATGCCCTAAGTCGGAAAAATTATGGGGAAGTAGCCGCCTTGATCACAAGTCAAAGGGATTGATTAGGGATTTTGAGAAATTAAAGATTGAGTTCATAGACCAAAGTGCTGAGCTTGAGATAGCCAACCTGGCATTGGAACCGACCCTAATAGAAGAATCAAAGAACCCAAAGGTATGACGAAGTGATACAAAAGATAAAAAGGGAAACCCAAGTAGGAAAGTACCTTGACTTTGCAATAGATGATGAGGATGTAATCAGAATGAAAGGAAGGTTGTGTGTACCGGAGGACGAAGAGTTGAGGAAGGAAATAATGAGTGAAGCTCATAACTCCGGTTATACCATACATCCGGGAGGTACCAAGATGTACCAAGATTTGAAAAGCCGCTATTGGTGGAACGGCATGAAGCGAGATGTGGCAGATTATGTAATGAAATGTCCGGTTTGCCAGCAGGTGAAAGTAGAGCACCAAAGGCCGGGTGGATTGTTAAAGCCTTTACCCATTCCCGAGTGGAAGTGGGATCAGATATCTATGGATTTTGTGTGTGGTTTTCCCAAGACTCCTTCTGGTTGTGATGCTGTATGGGTAATAGTGGATCGGTTAACCAAGTCGGCGCACTTCTTACCCATAAATATGACTTATTCAATGGAAAAGTTAGCCAAGATCTACATCCGGGAGATCGTACGGTTACATGGCATACCTGCAGGGATTATTTCGGATAGAGACCCAAGATTTGTGTCTAAGTTTTGGACAAGTCTGCAAAAGAGTTTGGGCACCAAGTTGCATTTTAGTACGGCATATCACCCTCAGACCGATGGACAGTCTGAGCGGACGATCCAAACCCTGGAAGACATGTTGAGAGCGTGTGCCTTGGAATTCAAAGGGAGTTGGGATAGTCATGTGCATCTAATCGAGTTTGCTTACAATAACAGCTATCACTCAACTATTCAGATGCCACCTTATGAAGCTCTATGGACGCGCTGTAGATCCCCTTGTTTTGGGATGAAGTGGAAAAGATAGCTATTGGGCCGGAATTGGTACAAGAAGCCGCCGATAAAGTGAGGGTAATCCAGCGGAAAATGAAAGAGGCTCAGGATAGGCAAAAGAGCTGGGCAGACCTGAAAAGAAGAGAACTCGAATTCAACGTAGGTGACCATGTGTACCTGAAGATAAGTCCGATTAAAAGCATTAAAAGAATGCGTACACAAGGAAAGTTGAGCCCGAGATACATTGGACCTTTTGAAATCTTGGAAAGAGTCGGAGATCTGGCGTATCGGCTAGCTTTGCCACCAAATCTATCGGGATTCACAACGTGTTCCATGTGTCAGTATTGAGAAAGTATGTGGCCGACCAGAAAGGATCTTGGAATTGGAACCGATCCAACTGAAGGAAAACCTGACATACGAAGAACACCCTGTAAAGATATTGGATAAGAAAACTCAAAGGCTAGGAACAAGGACATCCACTATGTTAAAGTATTATGGAGAAATCATGCTTTGAGGAAGCAACTTGGGAAGCTGAGGAGGAGATCCGAAGAAAATACCCCGAGTTATTTGAAGGACAAGGTACGTCAGTTCAGTTTTGAGGACAAAACTCTATTTAAGGTGGGGAGGTTGTAAACCCGGTATTCTCAGTAGTTAAGTAACCCCGGGAGTTGAAAAGCGAAACCCTAATCCAGTCCAGTTTAAGTCTAGTGAGAGAAGCTTAGAACCCTAAATCCGGCTTTCCTTCGGTTTCATAATAAAAGAAGTTTTATAAAGTAAATGAATATGAATTATTGTTTTAAAGTATATTTAAACCTTAGAAAGTTTTAAATTCGGGAATTTTTCAATTCGGGCCTTCCCGAGCTCAATTATTGAAAAACGTGCCCGGGACCACAAACTCAAAAAATATTCCGGAATATTCATTAGAACCGAAATTTTATAAGGATTTCAAAAATATCAATTTTATAATTTTCCGGCTATAAAAATTACAGTTATAGCCTTTTCCCGTATTTTCGTTACAACCGGTAAAGTAGATGTCTTGTCTACTATTCACAAGTACAACCTACACTACACACTACCCATACCCTATTCTTACATCCTTACAACTACTCATTCAATTTTCTTTTCCAAGAAATTTTGTTTCCTAAATAATTATTACATTTTATTACATAAATTACAAATTTATCAAATTTTCAACTCTCTCTCCCTCCCACACCCATGGCCGGCGCCCAAACCACCCCTCTCCATTTCCCTCTGATTTTGTTTTATTTTTACTCTTTTTATTCAATTAAAACCCTAATCCATTTAATATATAAGCTAATGTTCTCTCTATCTCCTCATTTTTTACTCTTTCAAAATTGGTTAAAAGAATCAAAACCCTCTCTACTCCTTCATCCTCTTGCGGTGAACTTCCCCCCCCCCCTCACACTCACACACACAAACTCATTTCCTCTTCTTTTCATCTCTACATCTCCATTTAGGCGATGATTCTAAACCTTACTCCTACATTATCTTGTAATGGCAAGACCATTCTTGTGTGTTTTTCACATTTAATTCCAATGAGCATGTGTTAGGGACATGAAAACACTTATACAAGAATATCTAGCCATCACAAGAAGTGGATCTAGTGTTTAAAAGAGTTTTGTTGAGATAATGTTATGTTCATGCATGTAAAGTAGGGATCTTGCATAGAAATTTATGTTCATGCCATGAAACTCATGATTCATGCATCACATGTGGTAGATCTAAGTGTTAGACACTCATACATTCATTAATATTTATGTTCATGTGGTTGTTTTGAGCTTACATGTATTTATGATCATAAAAGCTTAGTCTTGCATGTATATAGATGTGTTAGATGGTAGATCTTCATGTATAGGAGGCAAGAAACTTGAAAAAGAAAAGATTTTGGTTAGAAATGTATTATGGAAATTCGGATGATTTTGGAACCCTATTTTAAAAACCACCAAAACCACTTTAAAACTCATATTTTTCATGAAAAATGGAAGTTATATGTAATGGGTATCCTTAAGGAATGATTTTTATAAGTTTAAATGAGTTTAGGCATGAGTAATATGTAAAACAAGTAGTGAAGTTAGAATAGAAAATTTTGAGTTAGTGATTAAATTACTAAATTCGTATTTTGGGATAATGCCTACATAAACACTTAGTGTCGAAGCTCAAATTGCATGTTTTATGATTTAAATGAAGCCTTTAGGCAATAGATATAATAAAGCTTAAATTTTTGATGCATTAAACAAGTTTTCTCATAGGAAAAATGCAAGAAAAGAAAATTTCCAAAATTGGGATTTTTGTGAAAAGCTTGTTTAAAAACATATTTACCAAGTGAAAAATGTGGATTTTTATGCATAAATGAAGGTCATGGATAGTATAGATGTTAAGAACTCATTTTTATTCAGATAACAAGTAAATTCCAAGAATAAAATCCTAAAAACCCTAGGGAATGTAAAATTGGAAAGAATAGCTTTTTAGAAGTGACCATTATGGAGTTTTATAATAATTAAGAGTTCATCATCAACAATCATCAAGACCATGCATATATTGAGCTCATTACATGACATTCATACTAGGAATTCATTCATATACCATCTATACATGAATCATCAACTAGGAACATTTTTACCAAATGCAAAACAATTTTTTTGGAATCGGAAACGTTACTGAACAGATCTGATCCCTCTGTTCCGCGACCTTAATGTTTGCAAAACTTGAAAATAATATTAGAAATAGATAGATCTTTCGAATTAGATAGGGATCGATATAAAATTTGCGAAATTCTGAGTTAAAATGACCAAGTTATGGCCGTTTTAAGTTGGAACTTCCGCAAATAGCGAGAATTCCGATTTTGTGTAGTTTAGATGCATAGCTTGAACTAGTTTAGTGATGAGATTCTTATTAGGTTTTTCTTATTTGGTAGGTGATCCCGAGCAAGACGATAGTCTACCACCCGATTACTATTATTAAAAGACCGGTGTACCATGGCCGAGTGAGTATTACTTCCGCTCTCAATTATTGCTTATGATTGTATTGATAGTGGCATTAGTTGTTTAGGCAAAGATAAAAAAGATTATGCATGATGGGATATATGGGAATTATATATTTGTCTGCTATTGATATGTGAAGTTGAACTTAAGGAATATCGAAACCGGGTGCTAAGCTATTGCTTGTTTAGCTAGAATTTATATTGATTGTCTGTGAATAATTGTTGGTCACCTAAAAGAATTGGATTAATCTATATTGGACCTCAATTATAATTGGACTCATTCATATCCCGACGGGGATGGAGCATTAGCATTTGTTAGTTTTTCGTGACCCATAAAACGAATATGTTGGTTTTTCGTGACTCATAAAACAAATATATTGGTTAATCGTGATCCATAAAACGAAATTGTTGGTTAATCGTGATCCATAAAACGAATTATTGTTCAGTTGACCGTGAGCTTAAACGGCGTCGTACCGTAGGATTCGTTAATCTGCTAACCCGAGATGGAGGGCGCAAGTCCATCCATATATGATTTTTGGCTGGTCATATGTTTGCTGAACTCATTTGCTTGATGCATATCATTTGTTTGAGTAACCACTTGTTTGAATGACTTGTCTTAATTGTGATATGGAAGTTTTCACTCACTAAGCTAGTTAGCTTATGCTCCTATAGTCTTTACTTGTTGCAGCATGAATTCATTTGGCTTAGGCCGAGGCAGGCTATAGCTCAGGTGCCGGAGCTAGGAGTTTCCCTTAGAAGTTTATTTCGATTTTGTTTAGACTTCCGTTGGAAACTAAAGGACTCTGGATGACTGTAATGGACTTAATATTATTTTGCAGGGGAATGCCCTTTAGACTTTGTAAATTATATATGTGTGTTTTGGTTTATTATCTATGGCTAATGAATGCCACATTAAACTTCTTAACTCCATTCATTGAGTATTCTATTGTCGTAAAGGGACGCTTTACATCTATACAAGACTCCCGAAAGGCTCGGATAGAATTTCGAGGGTCTTATATAGTATGTGGCAGGCTGTTACGTTTAGGATACCTTATGGGGCATGACAAAATCATACCTTACAAATTAATTATTTTCTTACAAAATACAAACAAAAATCAACTCACTCTCTCTCTCTTCCTTCACATGGCCGATGCTACCCCTCTTCTTTTCCTCTCAATTATTTTTCTCTTTCAATTTATTTTACTACATCTAAAATTCACTCCAAAAATTCTATAAATACCCCCTTCCTCTATCATTCTTTCACACAATTCATTTCACTACCAAAACTCTCTCAAAATCTCTCCACAAATCCTCTCTTTAAGAATTCTTTCCACCAAAACTCTCTTAAACCAATTACTCACAAAAATCATTTCTTATACGTAAACTATCTACCACATATCACTACTCACATAATATGCCTTTCATCCACCATCTTCATATCACATAAAGACCTTAGGTAAACTTCTTTCAACCATTTATTTACCCATATCATGTAACTTAACATGACCATAGTGTTGTTTTGAAACTCATATGAGTAGTAAAAGCAAAAATATGTTCATGTTTTGTTCTTGCACATAAACTCCTATTTTATTATGTTGTTATGTTGATTTTATTATTCATATCTAACTAAATATATTTATGTATTTATATATAATCTTTAGAGCATATAAGCTCACTTGTTATTTATTTAGTTTCATGCTTTGCAATATATTTATTTCATGTTATTTCCTTAAGACTAGTCTTTCTAGTCTTAGACTTGTCCATATCAAGTCAAAACAATCTTTTCTTTATTTTCTTTAATCTTTTGGGACTAGTCCATTCTTAGTCCCGGGATGTCTTGATGAAGCTAAGGCTCCCAATACTTGACCGGGATACCTTGATAAAGCTAAGGTTCCTAATACTTGATATTTTATTTTCTTGCTTATTTATTGTTTCTAATATTTTCTTATGTTCTTATTATTTTATATGCTCATAATACTTGCATCTACATAATGTTAATGTCTCAACTAATTCAAAAGTAGAATTTTATTTTATTAAAAGAACTTAAAACTAAATTTTCTATTAAGTGACTTGTCACAAAATGATGGAGTTATTATCAATAACATAGAAATAGAGTTTTCTCAACGTTTTCTTAAATAACAAAGATAGTTTACCAAGGAAACATAAGAAATAAATATTTTCTTTGTATATTATGGTAACCTAAGTTTTAGTAAAATAATTTGTTAATATTAAAAATTTTTACAAAAAGCTTAAGATTTAAACTCTTTTTAACTCCATAACAAAACTAAGAAACAAACTAGTTTTCAAAGTTAAGATAAATTCAACCCATAAAGTTATAAACCCACTTAGGAAAAATAATGATTTTCAAATTCTAAAGAAAGAACTTATTTTCAAATAATATAAACGAGATAAGATTAAAAACAAAGAATTTTATCAATAAAGAGGATTCTTTTCAAAGGAAATAAAAGAACAAGTTTTAGAAAACAAAAACTTATATTTTAAATAATAAAGACAAGACTCAATTTCTAAAACCATTCTAAATACAAATTCATAAAAAGGTTTTCAACAACTTAATATACTTTTGATAAATTTGATCTTTAATCACTAGAAGTAAAATTTATGCAAGACTAAAGGTTAAAGGAAAATTTACTTGTTTTTAGAAAAAGAATGAAGAAAATAAAATAAGAATATACTCATTTTTATTAACCTATGAAAATATGAAGTTTCTTCAAAAGACTTGAAAAGAAATTGTCAAAGTTAAAGTTTTAACAACTCAAAATGAATTGTTGTATGAAATAAATTGTTGAGACACTACCATTAGAAATTTTGCATATAAAGTGAGCTTATCTATATCAAAGGATTTATCAATTATATATTCATATATATATATATATATATATTTGTTACTAAAGGATTTTTGAATGAAATTGAGTTAGAAAGTGGATTTGCAAAAGTTTAGAAATATTTGTTTCAAATTTGTACCCAATGTTTTCGGAACCCAAATGACCTTTTATGATAAAGATAACCTTAGAAATGGATAGATCTTTTCAAATAGGTAGAAAACGGTATATTATATGCGAAATTCCGAGTTAAATGAGCAAATTATGGCCATTTTAAATTGGAATTTCATTCTATGTGATTTTGACGAACATAGTGAAATAGAATTAGAAAGTTCAAGAAGGATTTCTATGAAATACTTATCCCGTGTATTTCTTTTGTCTAGGTAACGAAAGATACGAGATTACCCTTCCTGATGATTACTACGACTAAGAATATCGCAAAATGGATTTATGAGTTATTCCTCTTAATTTCGTCACCTTGCTTGTGCTTGTAAAGTAGTAGCATTAGTATACTAAAAGAAGATAAAAATGGATATATATTTGGGGATTTCGGGATTATGAGTATATATGTGATTCTATGTTTATGCGTGAAATGAGAACAAAGAATATCGCAACTTCAAACTGCTTGTTTAAATAATTTTGTTTATTTACTTCTATGACTGCTTATTAATTGCTAAATTGATTGATCGCCCCCTAATAAACCTTAAAAAGGTTTGGCTTAAGAAAAATGAAACACTCACGCATAGCATCTATCGAGTCACATCTCTTTTAGAAGGCTGCTACTCCTACGCGTGGAGTTGGATTGGCTGTGATCATGCAGTGACATGAGCCATGTTCCTTCCTGGAGAATCCAAATCGCTTGGGGAAAGCGACTCTACGTTCGGAGCCGAGCCAACCAAACGCTGTGGGTGAGGACCTGGGGACTAGTAGTAGAAGGTCGAGGATCTTCAACCCCAATTCCCTAACCTTTGATACGGAGGGGTAAATCCGTTCTATAGATGGTTTCCGGATAACTATATATATTTGCGTAATCATGTGATTGTTTCATTGTATGCATAGCATATGTGTGAAAGTCTAAATGAACTTGTTTGAAAATATAGTGCGAATGAAAAGGAATATCTCACTAAGCTAGTTGTAGCTTATACCCCTATAGATTTTGTTGAAACAGGTATACCCGTGGCTTAAATTGAAGATCATGACATTAAGGAAGTCATGAAAGGATGTTAAGCTTCTATGAATGAAATGGAATCATAAGATGAAGTAATTTTGTAAGGCTCTTTATATGTAATAACTTATATGATTAGTGTTATGTTGATTCTAAGATGTAGATTTATTTGAAGTCAATAGAGGGATATACCCCTAAGAGTTGTAACTTGATATGTTTATCTTTTATGATAAGTATTCTCTTTGCCTTGTTACTTATTTATTATCAATATAAATTGCGCTACTCCGATGCGTTCCCTTGGTTGTGATGTACGCTTTGTACATGATATGGAAGCCTTTGCGTGACTGAGGTAGTCATTCCTAGGCTTTAATATTGTGTACGGCGGACCGCCATTTAGGGTACCCCTCGGGGCGTGACAGCCCATGCTGAGCATGGAGGATGAAAAACTCGGTTCTGTACATGTTTTTAGGGTTTACACGGCCTCCAGCATAACCGTGTAGCCTGGTTGTGCAGCAACCCTTGTCTAAATATATATATCAATCCTGGTTAAGATCTTTTGTAGCATGTTATTTAAGTTAGATTTGAGAGTATAACTTAAGTTTATTTAACAAGTTATGCTTAGTAGATTTTATTTGTTATTTATAGGATATATCAATCAAGACTCAGATTTCCCGATAGATTATTACGATGATTGAGATGTGATGCATAGGTGAGTAATTAAATCTCTCACTTGTTCGGGATTGTAATAATAGTTGCATATAATTCTTAAGATAACGGAAATTAATTATATGTATGGGGTTTTAGGGGAAAAATGCATGTGGCTTAATTGTTGGTTGAATAACACTTGAAATGTTAAAAGTGACAACCAATTGATTGGTGTAAGTTATTGATTATTTGGAACTCGGACGGTCTCCAAATAATTTGATATAAGCTGTCACGTCCCGAAGGATACCCTAAACGTGGCAGTCCACTGTCCACAATATAAGCCTAAGAATGACCACCTCAGTCACACGAAGGCTTCCATACTATGTACAAGGCATCTAACACATGGAGGAGACACATCAGAGTGATACATTTTATATTGACACAACTTGAGTAACAATGTAAAGGAAATAGAATCCACTATACTTCAATTACAATTCATCCACATATTTCACTATATAACTATTACAAAGCAATTCACAAAACCTAGCTAATATTTTCAAGTATTCATACTTCCTGCCGGAATCCCAAAGTCATACTCGGCTCCAACATCTCGGTCCCTATGTAGCATTATTGAGTTAACCTGTTTAATCAAACATCTATTAGG
Organism: Combretum micranthum; assembly: GCA_024138025.1. Taxonomy (NCBI): domain Eukaryota; kingdom Viridiplantae; phylum Streptophyta; class Magnoliopsida; order Myrtales; family Combretaceae; genus Combretum; species Combretum micranthum. Next base: position 524,127 of record JAMXBD010000265.1, read on the forward strand.
GTATAAGCTAAACTAGCTTAGTGAGAATTTCCTCAATTCCATACCATAACAAGCAAGTTATAAATCATCCATATACTATGCATGAACAAACATATGAGCAGACAATTATGTATGGATATCCAGAACCCATACTCAAAACAGATTTACGCCCTTTTTATCTTGGGTTAGGGATGGTATTGAAAGTCTACATGATCGCTGCTAGTCCCCGAAGCCCCCCAGGCTCATAGCACTCGACTCGACTAGGCTCACACATGGAATGCATCCCCGATGTGCCTTAATTCCCTATGAATGAGCTCTGATACCGGATCTCATCATCCAAACGAGTCTTCGAACCATACCGATCGACCTGCGTAGGAGTAGCACACTACCAAATGCAACATATCCAATGCGACGCATGACTAATTTAATTTTTGCTTAGGCCAAATTATTCATACATTCTTTAGAGTAACCAACCAATATCATATACAAACAGAAATAATATGAACAGTGCAGTTATCCAATCGAATCATGGTTTCGATATGCTTTAGTATTCTTTGGCATACATACATCAAAGTTTCATCATCTATCCCATCCCATTCATACCGGTTTTTATCTTGTCCTAATAATTCTCATGCAACTAGCTACAAGCACAAATAAGGTAACAAAATAAGAAGAAAACTCACTCGGCCATTGGATCACCGGTCTCTTAATAAAAGTAATCCGGTGGTAGGGAATCGTTGATTTCGGGGTCACCTAAAAAGGAAGAAATACCCAAATGAGTATTTCAATTCAAAACTAATCCATCCTATCTCATACAAACTATCAAATTCGTAATTCTTGCCATAAGCGGGAATTCCAACTTAAAACGGCAATAACTTGGTCATTTTAAATCGGAATTTAGCAAATTATATATCGATTTCCATCTACTTCAAAAGATCTATCTAATTCTAATATTATTTTCAAGTTTTCAAAACCTTTGGGCTTTGAAAAGGTCTTATCAGATCAGAATAGCAGCAAAAACTGATTTAGAAAATTGATTTTGTGAAAGTTTATGAAGTTTCTATTATCCAAAGCAAGTATACATGCAATATGAACAAGCTACTATCATAAATGATATGTCATGAGATATATATATATATAATATATATACATGTTCTTGATGATATTTAATAAAATAAATTTTTAGAAAACTTTTTCCTTATAAGACTTTATGAAAAATCAACTTCAAAAGGCTAGTCTTGTATTCTTGACAATCCCCACTTGTTTTTAGAAAAATTCCTTGATAAAATTTGTTTATTCTTGTTAAAATTAAGTCCTCATTATGTATATTCCTTAAGGCCTTTGTTTTTCAATAAAAATTTCCATTTTACACTTTGTAAACATGTTTTTAAATATGGTATATCCCAAAATCTGAATTTTGTAAAAATTATTTTTTATGGCGATTCATTTAAGTAAAAATCATTTGATACTTAGAAAATTAAGGCTCAACCATACCTAGCCACTAAGGACTTCATTTCTTTAATAAAAATTCAATTTTGAGTTTGGAAAGTAAGTGTTTTCATGCCATTATTCCATTATTACGAATTTCTTAAAATAACAAACAACTTAAATTTTCCTACTTTATTTCTACTCCTTGTTCTACATATTTTTCTTAGCAAATCCTATCTTAACTTATAAAAATCATTACTTTATGATATCTATTATCTATACTCTTCATTTTTCAGATAAAACACATGTTTTGGAATTGATAAAAGGCTTTTAAGGCATGGTCTTGAAACCATCTGAATTTCACAAAGTTAGGATAAAACTCAAATTTTTTTATTTTGTAATCTCTTCCTATTTTGAGAATCTCTACTAGTAGATCTACTATTTACTTATCAAAAACATCTACTATTGATATCTAATCCATAAGCCTTTCATTTTTTGAACAAATCCTTCATTTTGGTGTTGAAAAATGGTCTTTCAAAATTGGTCTTGGTTGAGATCCGAATTTACAAAACTTACTTTTGGACATATCTTTTGATAAAATTTATCTAAACTTATGAAAATTCATCCCTTACATATCCTATCTTAAGAGCCTTCCATATCTTGAACAAAAACTTCATTTTTGAATTGGAAAACATGTTTTTAAGTTATGTCTTTGTCTAGATCCGAAAATAGAATTTTATTTTGAAAAATAATCTTTGAAAAAACCTTTGAACCATATAAAATGAAGTCTTGATGATATATACATACTAAGCCTTCATTATCTCAAGTAAAAATTCCATTTTGACACTTGGAAAGTGGTTTTTAAAATTGGGTCTTGCATAGACACGAATTTCACCATTTTTGTTTGAGTTCAAAACCAAGATCTACACTTTCTATAAATATAAATATAAAAGAAATCCATGGGAGTAAACGATAAACTCATAGATCTAAACATAAACATAAGTAAACTTACGTAAAAACTTAGATCTATAAAATATAATTACTTTTAGCAAGAAAATGATAATAATACAAGAGAATAATCATGCATAAGAGGAGTGTTTCATTTTGATGTCATCATCCTTAGCTTTTAAGCTTATGGAAGGTCATTTGATGCATGAAACTCTTACTATACTTTACCTATATCATCTATGGAAGCTTTGGACAAAAGTTTTATCAAAGGATCTTAAAGAAATAAGTGTGGGAGCTCAAATAAAGAATAGGGGCAGCAATGTTTTCTTGTAAGAACAAGAGAAAATGAAGAGAGAAAAAGAGGAAAAATAGAGAGAAAGTATAAGGAATGGTAAAGGTTTGAAGGTACAAATGAGAGAAAGTATATGAAGAAAAATAAAAGGAGTTAAAGGCACTTAAATGAGATTAAAAAAAAAAAAGAAATGGCAGCACTTATTTTCCCAATAGCTAGCGTGAAATGTAAGAGAAGAGAGAGAGAGGGAATTTGGTTGGTTTTTAACTTGAAATTATAATGCGTAATTAATGGTATGTATAGCTTCTTAAAGAAGGGTTGAAATAGCTTTACTTTAATCAATTTTGGAGGGTTTCAAAGGACAAAAGGCAGCCAAAAAGGAGTCAAAATTTCTTCCATGAAGTGATAATGAAGTGTAGAAACATTAAAGTGAAAAAGAAGTGATGTGTGAAATGTGTACTTAAAGGTATGGGTTGTAAGAGTACTTTCTTAATAAAATAAAATAAAAATAAAAATAATAGAAAATTCATTCCAAATATTTGTAGCATATTTTTCATAATTAAAATAAGATAATTAATTAATTTATTTTAGTGAATTAGCAAATAAGTTACTGGTATGATTAAAATACGTGAATATGAGCTATAAATAATATTTTTGTAACCCAAAAAATTCTAAAAATTTATTTTATGAAAATAAAAATATTTTTCAATTATTAAATTAATTTATTTTATTTTTAGTATCGGGTCTTATATAGAATCTAATCCCATAAAAACCCGAAACGAACTAAATTTTAGAAAAATAGAATTTTCTATGATATATAAAATATTTATCTAAAAATATAAGGTTTTATGAGAGTGGTAAAATTGTATAATGAATAGTAGTAAATAGGGCAAAAGACTAGTTAATTACCGGTAATAAGGAAATACGAATATAATCACAAAATCAAATATTTCTAGTTATCGAAAAATTATGTAATCAATATTTATGAAATCCTTATGAAAATATGAGTCTAACGGTATTAATGGTATATTTTTGATATCTCGAGCTCCGGGACACGGTTTTCAAAGTCTGTATCCAAACGGGTTCGAAATAGGTTAAACATTTACCAATCTGATATTTTTAAGCAACCTCATATTACTATGAGCTACTCTACACACTTAAACCACACCTTGGCCTCTAGGGCTTAGAGTGCGGGATTCTCGGACTTAAACTCCTATATTCCACTTAAGGTTCCCAGGTAACTTTCCGATTTAGATATTTGCCAGTTTGAAAACTGATGTTTTATGTTTATACAACATATTTAATTTGAGAATATTTATTTTAAATTTTATTTTTTTAAGTATTTAATATCTCTTAATGTTTTCGGAATTCTTGGGTTAGGTTAATCGTTATTTACTTTTTAATAATTTGTTTTTGGTTCTATATTACCCGATTTTACAAGTCAGAGTTACGTATAGAATTTATCATACATAGTGGTTTTGGATTTAAAGGCTGTTGAGTTCTTATTTTATTTTTAAGGATTCTCATTTTCTCAAGATTAAGAAATTTCTGGATTCGTTTTTGATTTAGGACTAGTTGAAGTTCAGTTTTAATTTGAAGTCATTTTTAGAGTTTATTTTCGATGTTTATTTTGGAATTATTTACTGATATTTTTCGGGGCTTACATAAGCTTTACTTGACCTATAAATAAATCTAACATACATTACACGACATCATAATTGCATTTGCATGGTATTTATGTCACGTAGTAGTATTTCGATTATGTGGTAATACTTGATGAGTCTAGTAAATCTGGTTAAGATTACCATAAGGTTGTCATCTTCACTAGAACTAAGTAAACATCGAAGGATGTTGCCTGTGTAAGATTTGGCTATAGAGTATTTGTACATAGTGGGGTTTCCAAGTTCTAAAGGAAGTGCAGAATATGTAATTATATTCACTATAAATGACAAATGAGATTGAAAAGGATTTCTCCTTCCTTAGTTTTGGATTCACATGGGCATAAATTACTTAAACTAATTTTTCAACCCCTAGGGAGGGCGTAAATCCTTGTAGGTTTAGATTCCGGTTATCTAAACCATGCATTCTTCATATGGTTGATTGATACATTGCATAGGCTTGATAATTAAACATGTATGATTTAATTGAATGGTAATATCATTCAGTACTCACTAAGTTTATTGTGCTCACACTACTTTAGACTATTGTTTATTGGAATATAAGCAAGAAGATCGAGACTAAGACCAGGTGCAGAAGTTAGTACAGGAGGTGGATATATGCAATTTGGATGGAAGGAAGACCTTGTCATGTAATAGAGACTTAGAGTATGATATTTGTAATATTTTAATTTGTGTTTAGTAATCCTTTTTAAGTTCTTTGGTCAGAGTTCTTAGGTGAAGCTTATGAAGACTAAGGATGTAATGTTTATGTGATGACTAGATTTTGTATTATTATCTTTGCTTGTGGCTTATATATATATATATATATATATGCAATGTCTTTCTTATTCTAATCAATCTTCGATCTTGTTATATCTATCCACACCACGAGGCATGTTAATTGTATAATACTTATGTAACTTCTTTGAGGCCTTAGTTGGTTACATGATGTATCGTACAATTAGGGTATCATGTGGGAGTATGATAGATATGAATGAATCTCCATCAAATATGACTTACCAAAAAAAAAAAAAGAAGAAAAACTATGCCTTAACCTATCTTAAATGGCAGATAAATAAATTAAATGGTTTTCTTGCAACAAACCAAGAAGACTGATAATAATAGAGGATTGAAAGAGAGTAAATCAATTAATAAAGATTCAATATTTAATCACTTACTAATATGTGCAGCAAGTTTAGAAGTGATAATTTCGATGTGATCTAACTCTAATTATGAATAAAATCTTAGTACATAAGTACATGCAATTAATGAGACAAAATCATTTTCAAAATATTTATTCCCTAAAATTTCAACATTCATGTCCTTGATTGTAACTTTTCTATGTCTTGTTCACACTTAAAAAAAAATTATGTAGTGCTCAATTAGAATCTTTAAACTAATTAGTTACTAAAGAAAAATCTATGGCAAACCGAAAAAAGTAGTTCTATTAGAATTAGAGTAAGGTATGGAAAGATTGTGAGAAAATTGATTGATGGTTTTATTCTCTTCTATTTTTTCCATGAAATTTATCCCACATAGGATATTTGTAAATTTAATCATGTGATTTCATTGAAGTGTATCTTACTATGATCTTAAGTGTGTTTACTAAGTGTTTTAGAAATGAGACTACACATATGCGTATTGCCTAGTTTGTGTTGAGCCTGGTTTATCTATGTTATTCTTATTCTTTCTTTCTTCTTATTTTTTAAAAAATTTGAATGAACACTTATCAAGCCATCCATGAGGTAGATCGGTTGCGACTCCTTTGATACGAAAATAATTATGCATCATTCTCATATCGGTGGAGACTTTAAATAGATCATATATTAATTCTCTTTCTCTGAAAATATAGGACAAAGGAGTCTATGCGCCAATATCTGCCATAAAATGACCAAGCTAGAAGAGATGAGAAGCTATGTAACTCAATTCTAACATAATTACTCTAATATAACTAGCTCTTTTGGGTACTTGAATATTCCTCAATCCTTCTGGCCCATTTACTATTATTGACTCTATGAACATAGTAGCTAAAGAGTCCCAATGTGTTACATAAGGTAGATATTGTATAGCTGTTCGGTTTTCTACAATTTTTTCCATCCCGCTGTGTGAATAACCCAATATTGGCTCATAATCAATAACATTCTCACTATTTAGAGTAAGGACGAGCTAAAAAATACTACATATTGATGGCTGGTGAGGTCCCATATTAACCATCATGAGGCCTTTTCTTGTAGTTGTTCCATTCATAAGTTATTCCTTGATTCATTCTTTCAACTAAAATTCATTTTATAGTATGAAACCAACAATTATTTTACTTCTAAACTAGAAAAAAAAAAATCATTTTGGAAACTAAAAACTTATTTTTTGAAATAGTCAAATTCAGTTCTTATTTTTTCCAAAAAGGACACAATTTTTTGAAAAAAAAAATCGAATCTCTTTTGAACCATCTACAATTTTTCTTGGCAATTGTAGATCATGATGTTCTAAGCTTCTGCGGCAAGTGCACTTGTTAGAAGTTGACTATGTTAACCTTAGGGAGCGGATAATGTATGTCGATTTGCACCTTATTCATGTTGGAATTCTCTTTTAAGGTAGTGAATCATCTATGGCATAATCATATTGATAAGTTCTTTCTATATTGTTTCCCTCTTATTTCTAACAAGCATAATCAAATGTATGTGGTTTAAAAGAAAAATCTTATTCTAATATTAACAAAGCTTCTCCGTAAGTATATATGATGTTACAATTATCTTCAAATACTTATTCTTCTAGTAATCTTCAAAAACCTTCTAAATTAAGTCTTTAAAACTTGATGGTCGCAACTGATTTATATTAATAGCATATATAATGTCACAAACCTAATAGGAGCCTAGTAAGATTATCCTAAAGTTATCATACTATATGTGCACCCACTATATGAGAACTATCTTGCTAGTTAGAAATTACGAGACTCTACTTATTTATTAACTTCTCATACATTAGTTATATTTATACATATAATACTATTATTTAAACTGAACTATGGAACTGTATTTTCCACATTTTACCAAGATCGCAAAGAATAGGTATGCCTTACTAAATAGTAAAATTGGGTTTTAACCTTTAAAATGTAAAGTCTCAAATGTTTTACAATTTTATCTAATTCGCATTCTAAGTTTGTTATCATTCTAACTTCAAGAAAGTCTAACGAAGGAGCACTCTTCACACATTCCTAGCCCATTCCTAATAAGCACTATTCCTACAAAGAAAAAATCTATTGGGAGGGGTGAGTAAAACCATAACTCAATGAGATAACCTGACTGGACCACATCTTAAGCAATAACAAGCAAGTATAATTTGCAAGCATATGCATTGCAACAATCAACCATATATACAAGCAGAAGCTTGGATAACTCGAAATCTAAACAAAATGAGATTTACGCCCTCTCATCAAGTTAGAAGGAAACTATGGTAAGTGATTTATCGTATCTAGAAGAATCAAAGAACCAAAGAAGAGTTGATACTATATACTCTCACAAATTAATTTTAAACATTTTACTTGTATCTTTGAAACAAAGAACTCCACTAAGTATTAGCCCTTTTATGTTGATACTAGGAGCGACGTTCCTTTGGTGCCAGTTTAGTTCCTATGGAATCGAGTAGAACAAAGGTAACCTTCTGTAAAACTAGAAAAATTTCACCTAGAAAAAGCAAGTGATACCAGAGAGCCAAAATGCTAATATATAGCGAGGTCACCACTTCTTAATGCATCAAATGCAAATTGTGCAATGCATGGTCAGTTCAATATATAGTTGAATAGTATTAAGTCACCTTCTAAGATGGTTGTGATATCCTTTAAATATAGATCATGGAACTCTAATCGTAGAGGTGCCCTTTGGTGTAGTGGCTTGGAGTTTGTTGGAACTCCAGAATTAAGCGTGTTCTATGTAGAGCAATCCCATGATGGATGACCACCTGGGAAGTGTTGGCACCAAAAAAACAAAACCGTACGACGTGTGACCAAAGTGAAAAATACCTTGATGGATGGAGTTCTGAGGCGTTATAGGTGGTATAAGTGCAATTCACCAACCGGAAGTGAAGGAGTGTGTCCTCACCGCCTAGTGTAGTTTTGGACCTGCGTAACGAAATTGACAATGATGTTAGTTATATAAGTAGGGGAGTATGTGATATCCCTTAAATATATATCATGGAACTCTAATCACAGAGGTGTCTTTTAGTGTAGTGACTTAAAGTTTTTCGGAACTCTAGAGTTAAGTGTTCTCTATGCAAAGCAAACCCATGATGGGTAACCTCCTGGGAAGTGTTGGCATGGAAAGAACAAAAATGTGTGGCGTGTGGTCAGAGCAGATAATACCTTAGTGGACAGAGTTTTGGGGCGTTAAGATGGCCATATAGTTCACAGAAAAATATCAACATGCTTCATACATTAATTATCATACAAAATAATTATCATTTTTAATATTGTATGTTAGCAACCAAACATACACCAAGAGATACACGATATGCCTGACCCCACATACATAACAATTTTAATATATTATTATTCATGCAACGACACTACAAGCACAAACAATGTGATAAGATTAAAGTTACTCAGCTATCCATTTTAGCTCATTAGTCATAGTAATCCTTGGAGAAGTCCAACAACTAATTTGTTTCTCCTAAGAAATGAGATAACAGATATTTATTATTATACTTATCATTCATATAATGACTTGGTTATGCTCTTTCATGTCCTAATTCAAATTTTTATTAATCTTAATCTATTTTATGTACTTCATTAGGAGCTTTAAAATTTGTAAAGGTTATATTCTTCTGGTAAAGTCATAAAATTTGTAATAATGCTTTTTATGTAAGAGAAGTCTTTTTATAGTTCTTAGATGTCAATTTTGGCTGTGTAAACTTAAATTGGACATTTTGGTCCAAAAAAAAAAAAAACTTAAAATGGACACATTATATTCATTTTGGCTCTATTTTTAGCATATGAATATTTAGTTTGAAGCTCATGAAGACTTCTATTTTCTAGTTTTAGTATAAAATTAGTATTAATGGTTCTTTCTTATGTAAAGTGGTCTAAATGATTCCTAATTGTTTTTGTTGTGTAATCTTCAATTAAACCTATATTACTCATTTTAACTCGGATTTTTACATAAGAATAGGCATTGTAATACTTGTTTCAAGTACTATATGATGTTTAACTTGATTCATTGGATTTATATGTTTTACTTATTCTATGAATACCAATAGATACATTAAGGCATTCTTATATCTTATTTTGCTTAATAACCTTATTGTCAAGCTTTTATTGTCTATATAGGTCTTTTAGTATGACAACCCAAAGGTAGTTAATATTTAGTGTTTAATATTTATTTTCATTTTGTTTTTCTTGATCCTAACTTATGTTTATATCTGTATTTGAGGGGATTACATTATTCTTAACTTAAACTTATTTGTATTTTGCATTCTTTAATGCCTACTTTGATAGGTAATTTTCATTATTACTTTCTTTGTTTGTCAACTTTATCTTCATATGTAGGTTGATATTTCTATTATTTATAGGTCATATCCTATAATCAAATCTCTTATTTATTCTTCTAGTATATTTATAAATTCATTTAGTTCTCATTGTACATCTAAACATGTTTTACTCTTAGGAACACTTGTGTGGCCAATACCCTTAAGGTTTCACCTTTAGGGTTGATTTAGTTAGTCGATTCCTCATTTTCACTTCTATATGTATTTCTTACATATTTATAGAGTCAGGTAGATATGAAATGTGTATTATACTCAAGTTTTCTTTTAACGCATATGTAGGGCTGTGGCATATAGGATATAGCTTTTTATGGTTGTTTTAATTAGTTTAAGTCTCTCATTTTCATTTTCCTTTAAGTTTCCATATTGCAAAATGTCTAGCTCATATAGTCATTTGTTATGGCCAATTAAGGACCTAAGTGTCGAGACATGTAAGGCATATAGCCTAGGGTTTATTTTGATGCATTTAGCTTTTATTCCTATTTTCTTACATGTTTCAATATTGTATTATATTTACGTTATGTAGTTATATAACTTAGTGCATATTTTAGTCATAGGGATGAGATTGGCCATAGGGAGTCTAGGGTTTCTTTTAGTTAAATTTCACTTCACATACCATGTCATAGGCATATTGTATTATGTGTATAATAGGTTTTATCATCTTACATGCATGACAAGATCTAATCCTTACATGTGCCAAGATTGAGGGTATAGGGTTTCTAAAGTGCAAGTTGATTTTTCCTTAAAATTCCTCACTAGGTGTAGCGTCTAGCTAGGGTAAGATAAGTATCAAGTAACATTACATGAATATAGTAGTGTTGTTCACATGCTCTAAGGGAAACTAGACACGTATAAGGATCAAAGGAAAATTTAAATTCTTGTTTTCCTAGTTTTATAAGCATAAATGTAATATAGACTTAGAAACAGTGTAGATGATACCTTGTTTGGATAGGAAAGGATGTGATAAGCTCTCCCCTTGTTTGGACCAAACCCTAGGATTAGAAATAGAAGAATGAGCTCTAAATATTCTACGAGTAAACTAAGTTGGATGGGGACCTTTCTTACCTTTAGAATAGATTCCTAAAGCTTGAATTAATCCTTTGTTATGTGGGGTATAACTCCTTAGATGCTCAGGGTGGGAAGGCAAATTTGAGTGTTGAATTTTATTATGTTTTGCTTGATATTGATGTGGGGTTCACGGTGGAAATTTGTGAGAAAAAGTGTAGCTTGTTTTGTTTAGTTTGACTAATATATACAGCTGAATGGGAATGGGTTATGGTTTGGAATCGTAGGGAAGCAATTATCTTATTTGTTGGTTCATAAGCGGCTTTAATTATTTGGCTGCAAATGCTTTATATTGATGTTGATGTGCAGTTACAAGTAGGTTTGTTTCATGAAAATTTGATGATGAAATGAAGTTGGACCTGTTGACCAATATATCTAGATTCATCATTGTAAATTGAAAGAGCATGGAGTTGTAATTGTTAATTTATTTTTCTATCTAATTTCCTATAAGTGTTTCTGTGAAGAAAGGGGGTAAAAGATCGGTTTTACAAGCAAACATGAATCATTTGGTTCATTTAATACACTAGCTAGTTGGAAGCTTTCCATTAGTTGGGTGTCCTTTTCAGGTTGACTTGTTGATGATACCTTGTGCAAATTGTGGATGTAAGAGGTGGTGGAATTCTTCAAGCATGTATGGCCGGTCATTTTGATCCAATATGTACCATATTTTGTATATTTAAACTAGTAAAATAATTGTATAGTAAAATATATAGGTTATCTTATAGTTTTCTAGGCTATACGCGTATAATTATATCATTTAGATGGGGATTTTATCCCTGAAAGTTCATATAAGGCCTCTATAATATTCCTAGATTATCCTTGAGTTTAAATTTTACACAATTGAGTTTTTTTTTAGTTTTATCCTACATGATTAGGGTTTTCAAGCACGATAGTCTAAATTAGGGTTTTAACTCTTATGGATTCAAAATTTTTTTTAACTAGTTTAATGGTGTAATTCAAATCTTAATTCAATGTCTAGATTTATAGTTATGAATTTGTTTTTTATTCCCATTACATATTTATAACCCTAGCGATTCATTTTAAGTTAGCATTTATGGCTAATGGGTTCTATAAATGAATCGTCTCCTAATGTACTTGAAATCTTGGGTTACTTATGATTACATATTAATTTTTTTACTTAGGTCATGAAATCTTGTCTTTGGTTTCTTTTACAATCTAGGAAATTTCCATTTAGGATTTTAAGTTATAGATAAGTTCATGACAATTCCAAATTTCTAATTAGGGTTTTTGTTAGGTCGTAAGTTCATTATCTATCATGCTTTTACTATTCTATTCTTTATATTACAGTGAAAATTTTTAGGGGATTTGATGTGTGTGATCATTAAGCTTTAAATTTATAATCTCATCAATTCTAGACCTACATAAGACAGTGGACCTATCATGTAGTATAGAAATTAACTCATATATATTCCTAAGGATCTATAGGCAGCTACTAGTAATAACTCGTTTACTATTATCTAGTCAAATCTATTATGAGTTATATGCTAAACTTTCTACTAATTCTAACTAAAAGCAATTCCAAAAGCCTAGATGAATGATATGCATACTTTTCTCAAGATTAATCAATTCACAAAACATAGCCCCAAGTTTGATTAACCCTAGCCCCTTCACCCATAAAGGTATATTCATTTGAATGATTCTTGATCTTGAACTACCGAGTTTCTTAAATAGATTAATTACTTTATTCAAGTCAATTAACCCTTAACCCTAATTGAAAAAGTGGGAATTTCTCCCTTCACAATTGTCAAATTAGAATTGCATGAAGATTATTAACCCTAATTGAAGAAAAGTTAATCTTCATAGATAGAAAGTTGGAAAACCCTATTTCTAGGTAGATTACACAACTTCTTTGACCATGAGAGATCTATCCCACTAATTGAAATCTTCTTCCTAATTAATGGGAATCAAGATTGTAATAACTCATGCCTAAAATCATCACAATCAATAATATAAATCGTGAAACAACTTTAAAATCAAAACTTCATTCAATTGGAAGACAAATCAATACATGAAGTCTAGGTTTTCTCAAAACCTAGGGCATAACACAACTACTCTTCCATGAAGAGATTAACAATAATAATAATAACAATGGAAGAAAAATGAAAGATCATGATGATAAAACCCTTGTAGTGGTGTTGTTGCGAATCTCCAAGATGTAGCACGGAATTCCTCTTCACAAGTTGCTCAAAATGTGTTTCTAGGGTTTCTTGGATGTAATACAAGTGATTCATGTATAAAATAACAAAATAGGGTGCATATATATATATAAGTTGTCTTGTACACGACCCCTATACGACCCGTGTACATGGGGTAGTGTACTCATTAACTTAGTGCTTCTTTCCTTTTTTGGCATATATACACGACCTATTGTACACAACTTATGTATGTTGGGTCGTGTACCCTGGAACCATGAATTTTTCTTCAAATTTTCTCCTCCAAAAATACACTAGTGGTGTAAAATAACTAGTGTATGGGTAGCAACTCCACATGTCACTCCCCGGAGGGTACCCTAAACGTGGCAGTCCGTCACATATAATATTAAAACTAATGAATGACAACCTTAGTCATGCAGGAGCTTCGATATCACATGCAAGGCATACTTCCAAGATAGTAGGAGACTCACAGGGGTATTACATTTAAGTAGATAATAAAAGTATGCAATAACTTATATAAATAAACATGGAATATTCATTTGGATAATAATCTTTTACAACTTCTTGGAGGCATTCCCCCGTCTTAAATAGTCTTGTTTAATTAAACCATTAACAAGGTATATGTAACTATAACACAAGACTACTATAGAGATTTTTCTAGAAGTCTATGCTCAAAACTAAATACATATAACTTCTCCCAAAAACTCCCAATAGCTTTGACATACCTGGCAAATGGGGCTCCTTGGTGCCAACCATAAGTAATCATACTGTAACAAAAAGCTATAGAGGTATAAGCAAAACTGGCTTAGTGAGATAACTCCTATCTACAAAACATTTCCATATATCAAACAAGTATTTAAACAATCATATGAGAATGCACCAATCACATGAGCAAACAAAAATACACAGGATTAACCGAAAACCATGTGTAGCATGGATTTTACGCCCTCCATGCGGGGGTTGGAAGGTTACAGGCCCATATGTCCATCAATATTTACAGATTTACTGGCTCGTACTCGCCCTGTAGACTTTCCGGCTCAGACTTACCAATGTAGACTTTCTGGCTCCTACTAGCCACTACTACAATTCCTCATTTCCCTACACGAAGAATAGTAGTGAAATAAATGTGACTCACAAATATGATATGCATGAATCTCTTTTTCAATAACGTTATTCCATTATTGTCAAGTTCAAGTTAAAGGTGATCAAATCAATATTCATCATATCATTGCAAGAAATCATAAATTATTCCTCAGCTCCTCTTTCGATATTCTTAGCTTGTATTCAACCAATCATAATCCAAATCACATAATATTTGTTTATTTATCTTTTTCTTATTTTCTAGTGCTACTACTTACAAGCACATACAAGGAAATGTAACTAGTAAAGGATTAACTCACTCCATGTCGATCACTTCTAATCGAAGTAGTCTTTCGGGACAGTGATCTCGGTTCCTTCTTCACTTAAACAAGATGAAATACCCAAAATGAGTCTTTCATAAAATTTCTATTTTTGAAAATTCCAAATCTATCTTAAAATTGTGGTAAAATCGGATTGGAGGAAATTCCAATTTAAAATGGCTGTAACTTGCTCATTTTAACTGGGAATTTCGCATATTATATACCGTTTTTGTAAAAACCCAACATGCTCAATTCTCAAATTAAGCACACTAAGTCCCCAACCACGTATAACTCTTACGAATTATACGTAAGGTTGTCTTAAAAGAAGGTGTTTATGTTGAACATTGCTATCCGATTTTAGGTTATGAAATCGTTTAGTTAGATTTTCAGATAACTGGATTTAGCAGCGGAAAAATAAACTTTAATAAAAACGTTTTTACGTAAAAGCATTTCAAACTTCCACTATTACAAGTGGAAAAGCTTTCACTTAAACAAATTTTTACAAAAGCTTATTTACAAAACATGAGCACTAACAAGCCCTTAATGAAAATACAAATTTATAAATAAATCTAGTCTTCATAAAACAAAGCAAAGAAGAAACAAAATATAAATATATCTCGGTCCTATTACATTTCACTCATCTCCCAAATCTTCAAATTTGCCTAATGCTCGAGATAAACATCATCACATCAACAACAACAACAATAATAAGAACAGCAACATCAACAACCTCCACATCATGATCAAATCATCATCTCATGACTCATCTTCATCATCAATAATAACAACTTCATCAACAACCTGTAAAAAGATAAACATAAACAGGAATGAGCCGGAGCTCATTACACAGTAATACAATCACACACGGAGTGGCACGCGAGCGTAATTAAATGCAATGCATCAATCCACAAGTTATTATCTTTTTATTAAAATAAACAAATCAACAATGGAGCACTCACACTCTGGAACCAACCAATGAGAATCTGGGAGTCCTGAGTAACAGCAGCTGCTTAGGGAGTTAATATAGATAGACCGGATATCTATATCTCCTATATCTAACCGATAAAGAATATTAATAGCATCGTCTAGGATTCACACTCCTTTATACACTCCACTTATCCCTGTCTATAACATCAATTAGTTCAACGGTCCCATACCCGTGAACTGAAACATATTATTTCCTCCCGAGCCTAAGTAGAGAATATACCGATGCAGTTAACCCTATTAGCTACCCACTTAGCCAATAAAAGAAACCACCATTTCATCATGGTGAACCATTGCATCATGGATTTGAGTCATTGCATCATGACAAAGGATTGGGCTAAATGCCTAAACTACCGTGCCATTGCATCATGACAAGGTTGTCGCTCCCCGGATCTGGATTCAACGACGTAATAGACAACCAACACTCATCAATTATTAAGTCGAGTTTAAGTTCTTAATCCATTTTAGATGCCTATCCTAACATCTAATACGCAAGTTACTGCGTACCTTGAATATAAAATCCAAGCAGAGTCTCGGAAGGAATTTCAGAAGATAATCCAAAAGATAAAATCAGATATCCACTTCTGTCAAGGAAAGAACCCATATAAGAAACTAAACTAAACTAATAATCCACTTTTCTCAAACTTTTATTAACCCTATTTGATCAGACACTAACTTGGAACCCCACTATGGCTGCAAAGATCACCCCGCCAAAATATAGACAGTTCTCCTTTGTTTGTCAAAGTGTTTTTTTTTTCACTTTGTTTATGGTCTTTTATCAACAAAAGCTTAATCAAGGCATTCATTCACAAAACATTTATTTATTAAGCAAACACACCTTTGAAACAACATATTCCCCATATTAATCAAAGATCATCCTAATTCATTCATCTAAGCTATTAGCTATTAACCCATTTTAGCTTAACCTTAGCCAAATTGTTTAGAATTAGTCATTTAATCTAAAACTAGTTCAAGTTGATTAACTTAAGTAATCTAATTCCTTTTAGCTAATTCAAGCTCATTTAGTCAAGTTGAACTTAGATTCATTACTCATTCATTACACATGTGGGATCTATGTCAACTTGAGCTCACATTAACTTAAACTTAGCCAAGTTAATTAACCTTAAGCATTTAATTCAAAAACTAAGTCAAAGATGGTTAAACTAACTCAATCTAATTCATTTTAACTCATTCAAGTCTATTTAATCAAGTTGAACTTAAGTTTGTTAGCTAAGTTCATTTTATAACTAACTTTAAACTCAACATTTAAGGATTTCAAAGATTACTTACATAAAGGTATAACTTAACAAGTATTCATCTAACAATATTATATTAACTTTTAAAATCATTACCTATAACTTCAAATCATATATACAATATACCTAGCTTTAAACATTAAGCACAACACTCATAAAATTCAAATATAATTCATACATAAGCTTAACTTAACATTTACATGCTTAACAAGTTCAATGGCTAATCATAATAACAAATGATAAACAAGGAAAATAATTGAAGAAAAACACAACTTAAAACATACTAAATCTTAAGCTTAGCATGAAGGAAATTCAAATAAAATTCATATAAATACATAACTCATCATTTATATACTTACTAAGATCATTTAATTTCACTAATTGGTCACAAGATCATAAAACAAGCAATGAAAATCATATATATAATATAATTACTTTTAGTTTAATACTCCTGGAAATTCAATTATTTGATGAATCTACAAATATACTTAAATCGTGCTTCATTATATCCCTCAATCATCATTGCACATCAAATATCATTAATCTATCTCATTTTAGCTCAAAAAGATCCATTTACACTTAACAATAAACATTGAGAAATCAAAAACAAATTTTAAATTTTGTTTAGGAAAACACAATAGCCAGAAAGAATCAAAATTTAAGCATCGATACATTTCTAATTTGTAAAAACTTAAAACATAAAAGTTATAGATCTCTTTTTAAGATTTTTATAGAAACTTAAATCACCTCAATCGGAGGTCATATGAAAAAGTTATGGCTAAAAAACGAACACCGGCACTTCTACACCGGCGGCGTAAATTTCAAAGCCGACAGCGTAGAGATTCAATATCGGCAGCTTTGGAGGTAGCTTTAAGAAAATGCATTCTGTTCCCTTCAACACTGCCTCAAAGTTGGCAGTGTAGAAGCTCCAGGAGGCGACGTTAACGACAGAACAAGTTTGCGAAAACAGGTTTTTTACACTTTCCTTTTATCAAAACTTCTTCAAATCATCTACTAAGCTTCCTATATCAATTCTAACATCAAATAAACTCTAATGACAACTCCTAACACTTTAATCTTCCTCCAACAACTTCAAACAACAATCAAACCATCATAACTACTATTCATCATCTTCTTCCTGCTTCACAATCCAACCTCCAACAAGCATATATCAACAAATACATAAATAAACAACACTCTCAACCTATTTCTAATATCTATATATCAATTATAAGCTTGTAAACAACAATTAAAACAAAGTTAACTCAAGATAGAAAACTTAGCTTTTGAGATACATGCATAAAGGAACTTCTTTCCACACTTCTAACTTGATTCATATTTCCTATCCTCTTTCTTAGCTTTAATTTCTCTTCTTTTACTTCTTGAAATTGAGATTTATGTGTTGAATTTTGAAAGAGAAAGAAGAAGAAGAAGAAGAAGAAGAAGAAGGAAAGAAAAGAAGGGGAAAGGAAATGTAAAGGGTAAAGAAAAGGAATGGCAGGTTAAGGAAAATGAAGACAAAATAAAGGAAAAGGATAAATATAAAGGTTTTTCAAAATAGGATATTAGTTTTAGAACTATCAGATCAATATATATAGTTCTAAAAATATTTAAAAGATAATTTTAGAACCAATAAGTTAGAAATTAAGAACTTATAATAAGAACTTAATTTATGAATTTATTTTAGACAAAAAGATATTTAATTGGAGTTCGGGTTTAAAAACTGATATTTTTATTCAAGCAAATGAACTCAAATTTTACAGGGATTTAAGAATTAGTGTTCAGGCTAAGAATCAAGAGTTTATGAATCCTTTAAACATTTTTAGAACATGTTTAGGGATTTTAGGAATTTCAAATCTCAAAACCAACTTAATTATTAGCTAATTAAATTAAGCCAACTTGTCTAATTATATCCTATAATTCATTTTATTCATTTATTCTATCTAAACTCAATTTCTAATCTAGGTGAAGGTTTGGGTATTTCAGTTTTCTACCTACTTGAAAAGATCTATCTATTTCTAAAACTATTTTCATCAAACTAAGTCGTTTAAGTTCCGAAATAGTGGTGATAAGATTCACTATAAATTTTCACAAAACTTGAATTCCTTCTTTTAACAAAAACTCATTTTAAAGAGATAGATATTATAATAGTTTGTAAAACCTTTGAAATGTATATACATATATTTATTGACTCATATCAAGTGTATGAAACTAATTGTAAACCCCTAAATTTTCGGAATCGGTTTAGCATAAAACCCTAACCGGAAGTCAAACGAAACCCTAAAGGTCAACAAAACCCTAGTTTACCGTATCCATCTAAATCCGGCATTGCCGTTTTCTTTTGCCCGGAAAAACGAAGTTGGGATAATTAGCTAAAATAGTTCGTAATAACCATAGGTTTTATAAAAGCTTCATTTTTGCAAATTTCGAGTGTCCTTCGAACCCGATCGGACACAGTTCTCGAAAAACGTGTCCGGAAGCTCGGAATAGTAAAAATATTCCGAATATACTATTAGACGCGTAAAAATATAAGTTTTCCAAAAACATCAATTTCGTAATTTTTCGGTAAGTAAAAATAACAGATATAGCTATTATACGCGTATTTTCTTACTATCGGTACTTTAATTGTCATATCTACTTTACATTACACTATTCATTACTATTCTACACTATTCTTTTATCTCTACTTTTTCTTACACCTACTCTTACACTCTACATAACCTATAATCTTAACTTTTTACCTTTCCCATAACTTTATATCACATCTACTTGACAAATTACATTTTTTATTTAACAAAAAGTCAAAAAAAAAAAAAATCACACTCCCCCTCTACACCATATGGTCGGCGCTACCCCCTCTCTCTTCTCCCTCAATTTGTTTTAATTTTCTTTTATTTTAATCACACAAAAATCACTCAACATTTTCCTATAAATACCTCCCTCCTCTTTCACTTCTTTCGCACATTCACTACCCACAAATTCTTACCAAAACTCTCTCAAATTTTCCTCTCAAAGCTCTCTCAAATTACTATCTCAAAACTCTCTCAAAATAATTCCACAACAACTTCCACCAACAACAAAAACCCATAACCACATAACCATATCAAAATCTTCTTTAGGTAACCCTTTTATAATTCTTTCTTCTTCTTCATGTCATGTAACTTTACATGACCATAGTGTGAGTTTCCAAATACTACAAGTTGTGGAAACTACATTATGTTCATGTATTGTTCTTGTTCATGCCAATCCATTTATGTTTATGTTGATTTATTATTGTTTATATATCTATACATATTCTTTAGAGCATATAAGCTCACTTGCAATTTATTTATTTCATGCAAAGCAATTTATTTACTTTTCCATTGCAATTTATTTATTTATTCCTTGTTGAAATTAAGACTAGTCTCTAGTCTTAGACTTGTCCTCATCAAGTCAAAACAAGTTTTCTTTCTTTCATTTTATTTCATTATGGGACTAGTTTATTTCTTAGTCCCGGGAGCCTTGAAAAAGCTAAGACTCCAATACTTGACTTTGATATTAATGCTTTATGTTACTTTGATTATCTATTATTCTCATAATCATGTTCATTTAGATTGTTGTCCAAAAGTGTTATTTTCTAAAGATAATTAAATAAAAGAAGGCTTTTGTCACTTAGGAATAAGTTTATGTGAAACATAAAAATATAAGATAACGAAAATAAATTCGTTCGTTTTCAAATTACCAAAAGGAATTCACTATGAATTTAGAAACTATTTTTACTTAAAAAGCTACTTAAATCTTTGTTACTCTACCTTGTTTTCAAAAGAAAATATCTTTTTGACAAAACGGTTCTTTTCATAAAGAAAATAAGATGGAAGACTAAGGAAATTTTTAAAAGACCTTGCAAATAAATAAAAAAAAATTTATGGTTTGAAAATAAAAAGTTATTTCTTTTCAAATTACAAAAAGAAGTTAATAAGAATATAGAAATTAGTTTTTCTACAAAAAGTCCTTAATTGCTCCACATTGTTTTTATGAGGAAAAACAAATTTTTATACATGGATGATTATTCTTGAAAATGAGAAAAAGAATGAGGAGTATCAAGTAAGGAATTTTTGCAAAACAAGTAAACAAAGGAATTTATACAAGAAAAATAAGGAATAACATATTTCCTAGAAAACTTCAAATATAGTATTAATAGAAAGTAGAAACAATTTTTATTTTCAAAAGTTACTTAGAAAGAAATAAATAAAATCAACATAAAACTTTTTTTTTTAGAAAACAAAGGAAGCAAGGTATTCATTTCAAGGAAATTTACAAAAACAATTTCCGAAAAGCTTCAACCCAACATTGTTTTACCTAAGAAAAAATAATTGGACAACAAGACACTTGAGCATGCTTAAATATGAGTTATATAGTTATAAAAAGAGAATTTTCAACCATATAGATAACTAAGTATTTATCAAACAAATTTTGATTTCTTGAACCAAAGTTGTTTTTACTTGAAAATCCGTAGTGAATTTTGTCGCCAATTTTTCGGAGCCTATATGGCTTTGTTTGTGGGAATTAATTTTTAGAAATGGGTAGATCCTTTCGAGTAGATAGAAATCGGTATATTATATGCGCGATTCCGAGTTAAAATGACCAAGTTATGGCCATTTTAAGTCGGAACATTCTTCCATACGAACTTTAACGTTCTTTGGCATTGTTTTGTCAAACTTCAAGAAAATCTTCAAGAAAAACTCATTATGGGTATTTTCCTTGGTTAGGTGATCCCGAGGAAGGATTTCTCCACCCCAAGAACTATTACAATTAAGTGGAGTGTGTGAACGACTCATCCGCTTAGAAGAATAGACGACAAATGGCATCGTGAGTTTATTTCCATTAAATGCTACACTTGTTGTGCTTGTAAATTAGTTGCACTAGAGTTAGGAAAAGATAAACCGATATGCATGTAAAATAATTCCTTGAAAGAATTCTAAGAATATCGAAGCCCGAATTGTTCTAAATGATTGCTTTTAGTTTAATGATGATTTGTGTGAAATTCCTTGATCGCCATAAAGTTGAAAATAATTATGTTATGACTTTATAAATTAATGAACTCATGCATACCACGAAGTGAGTCACATTGCATGGTTGGGTTATTATCCTTGGGTGAGAAGGATAGTAAGCTCATGTCGAAAGCAACACTTGGCGGAAGATCCGAAAGCGATTGCTTGGCGGCTTAATGGAATATGCTTGGCGGTTGATCCGAAAGCAAGATCAAATCAAGTAGATTCGGAATACTTGGCGATGAGTGCTCGCAAGTTTAAAAGTTTTTGATGAACGCTTGGCGATGAGTGCTCGCAAGCTTAAATTTTCTATTATTAAAACTACTTGTTTTGAGTATCACCAAACCCCGAATGGAGGGCGTAAATCCATTCAACATATAGTTCCCGGAAAGCTATATGATTGTTTGCCCACGTGTTTGATGCATTACATATGTGTGATTAACCAACTTGTTTGAATCTTGTTACAAGAAGTTATTTATGGAAATAGTTCTCACTAAGCCTAGTAGCTTATACCCCAATAGCTACCTTTTGCAGTTCCCGTACTTATGGTTAAGGCCACGCGGACCATGCGGGCAGGTAATCCCTTTGAACATTAGAATTCTGGATGAAGTACAGCTTAGCCTTAGCATGTTAATATTTATATAATAGATTAGTAAATTAGGGAGTTGTCCCTAAGTTTGTAAAGTTTATGCCATGGAAAAATAATGATTGTGATTCTTCTTTTCTTAATATGTTTTCATATCTCCTTAAGCTTCATAATTCCACATATGGTCCTCTAAAGTTGTGGAAGTACGCCTTACACTTGATATAAAAGCTTTTGGGAATGGCTAAGGTCGTCATACTTAAGCTTTAATATTGAGTGTGGCGGACTGTCACGTTTAGGGTACCCATTGGGGCGTGACACTAATGAAGTAGTCTCAAATCATAAAAATTTTTGTAATGGTAAAGTTTTCTAAAGGTTTTGGAAAAGTGAAACTTTTGAAAATTTCTTTTATTTTTGCTAGAGAATATCCCAATTTATTTTAAATGAGCATTTTTTTCCTTAATTTCATTTCCTTGGTCTTTTTAAATTCCCATAGAATGATTTTATTTTCTAAGCTTAGTTTCTAATACTTTTGAAAATAACAACAACTTTATAGTTGTAGAAATAATTTCCTTGTTTCTTAAGATCATTCCATTTTTATGAAAAGAAACTCTTTGTGGTTGTCAACTAGTATTTGTTGAAAAAGTGGAGTTTAGCAAAACTTTTGTTTACTCAAGAATTTCTTTCCATGTATATATTGTAAGAGTTCCTATAAACTCCTCTAGATTTCTTAGAAAAGTTTGTTAAGACAAATTACTAAGTTATTATGAAAAAGTACTTCTTACTTTTTTTTTTTAGAGAAGAACTTCTATTTTAAGGAAACTTTTATCTTGTTGAGAAAAAATCAATATGTTCATGCATGATTATGAATATGAATCATAAAATCATGAAAACATAAGAAAACATAATAATTAAAGAAATAAGCTAGTAAAGAAATAAATCAAGTATTGGAGCCTTAGCTTCATCAAGTTGTATCCCGGGACTAAGAAAAGACTAGTCCCAAAAAGAAAAAGAAAATGTTTTGACTTGATGAGGATAAGTCTAAGACTAGAAAGACTAGTCTTAAAATAACATGAAAGTAAATAAATTGCAAGATAATAAATAAATTGCAAGAAAATAAATAAATTGCAAAACAAAGGAGCTTATATGCTCTAAAAGATATATAGCTGCATAGATTATTTAGTTAAATAATATATATATATAAGCAACATGAAAGAAATTAGATTCATGAACAAAAACAAATTAATTAAAATGTTGCTTTCTTTAACCTTTATGGTTTAGAAAATACACACTAAGCATCACTAAGTAAATGAACATAAAGGAAACTTAAAAATATTACCTAAGAAAACTAAACTTGAGAGAACTTTGGGAGAGAATTCTTGTAGAAATTTGAGAGAATTTTTAATGTATGGAAGGTGTGAAAGAAGTGGAAGGAAGAGGGGGTCTTTATAGGAGAATGTGGGAGGAAAATTGCGTTAATTAAATTATTGCAAATTAAAACAATTTGAGGAAGGGGGAGAGAGGGGCCGACGCTACTTGAGTGTAAGAGAGGGAGTGAATTTTATTTTTTTATATTTTTGTTAATTAAAAGTAAGATATGAAAGATGTGAAGTTGTATTGGAAATGAAAATTGTAAGAAAGTAGAGGTATGGTTTGTAAGAGTAGATTGTAAGAAAAAGTAGAGATAGATAAATAGTGTAGAATAGTAATAAATAGTATAATGTAAAGTAGACATGACAATTTAAGTACCGGTAGTAAGAAAATATGCGTATAATTGCGATATCTGATATTTTTAGTTACCAAAAAATTATGAAATTGATATTTTTTGAAAACCTTATATTTTTACGAGTCTAACGGTATAATCAGAATATTTTTACTAATATGAGCCTCGGGACACGGTTTTCGAAAACTGTGTCTGGTTGTGCTTAAAACGAATTGTGGTTTAACTAATCTGATATTTTTAAGTTTTCTCAAGTTATTACGAACTATTCTACATAGTAGTCTCTTACTTACTTTCCTAGGGTTGCTTAAACAGGAATGCCGAACTTGAACGGTTACAAAAGACAAGGGTTTTGTTGACTTTGGAATTCCGGTTGACTTTCTAATTAGGGTTTAAGCTTAATTGATCACAAAACTTTAGGGGTCTACACCACAAAAGCTCCAAAACTCTCCAAAAACTTGGCTTCTTTCATTAGTAATCCTTTGAAAAGTCCAATTGTTCCATAATTGTCCCTTAAACGCATAATTAATTCAATATACATCCTTTTCTTCAATAGATTAATCAAATAGCATATGAAATATGCTTAATAATGCACCGGCAACAAAGGTCTCATGACACTTATCAGGATTGCAAGGTTAAATCAGGGTTTTAGTCTCCATAGACTCAGAATTTTCTAGCTAGAATGTTGGCATAATCCAAATATTTAATTAAGGTCTAGATTCTTTGATATTGATCTGTTTTTGGTCATATCACATATTTTGTAACCCTAGTAATTGTCATGCTCCAAAGGATACCCTAAACGTGACAACCCACCACACTCGATATTAAGACTTAAGTATGACAACCTTAGTTATCTCAAAAGTCTCAATATCAGGTTTAAGGGGTACATTCATGACCATAAAGGACCAAACCTTGAAACAAACCGTTTATGCAGTTATACATAATAGCAATTAAGAAGGTAAATCATAACAATATAACCAAGGTTCCAAAATTATAGAGAGTTTACAACATTAAGGGACAATCCCCATAAAATAACTAAGTCCAATAGAGTCTATATTCAAAATAAATACATTTTTGAGTTTTACTTGAAAGTCTATATCTACTTCTAACCCTTGACTTCTATCCAAAAGCTTTTGACTTCACAAAGGAATTATTTGGGTGAAGTATCCCCTAGGCTCTAATCAAAGGTATGAGTGCTACAATAGATATCTAAGAGGGTATAAGCTAAGAGCTTAGTGAGAATTATTTTGATAATTAAGCACTCGACAACCAATAATCAAAACAAGTAAATTTAAACAACCATATGAGATGCACAAGCACATAAACATATAATACATATAATTTTTCGGGAATCATATGTTGAATGGATTTACCCCTCCATTCAGGGTTAGGTGTTCCAGGCTGTATAGACCGATTTTTACAAATACAATTTCATTATAGTTTTTGTTCAAGCCACTACCCAGCTGCAAAGATATAAGTTTGTAGTTTTTATTCAAACCACTACCCAGCTGCAAAAATATATATTTTATTCAGGTGTTTACACACTGTAATTTAATTTGGGCGACCTTTAGCTGTTTTGTAGATCTTGCAGGCTCTACGAACCTCCTTACTATGTCTTTGTCCCACCAAGGGTATAGTAATGAATGCAATGAACTCACCTAATGGCATGCATGGATCAATTTAATTAAGTAATCATGGCATGATTAAGTATTTTACGAATGATAATAGAATTTGTAGACAATCATTCTTATATTAGATAAAAAGTTTACTATAAACAATTCTCGCCTCGATATACTTAATCATAATTTCAACCATATATGTAAAGCACATGTACTTTTCCATTTTATCTTTTGGTAATTCTAATGCCACTAATTTACAAGCAAAAGCATAAGTAAAAAAATGTAAGAAATAAACTCACTTGATCATTTGAGCAGAAACGTCTGGTCGAAATAATCCTCAGGTTATGGAAACTCGATCTCCACATCACCTATATAAGATAAATACCCAAAATGAGTATTTCTTGAAAGTTCTATGTAACGCCCTAAAATAAGGCATTACAACCCACCATGTGTCCTCTCTTGAAATAAAATACGCTAAGGCTCTAATATCCACAAATTATCAAATATCACCTGTAAACACACACATAGGATATCTCATAGGATACTCAATACAACCTGTATAATCTGAAAACACAAGTAACTTCATAACGTTCCTGTTTAATCAAACAAACATCCTAGTTGGCATATCCTATAAGCCAATAATGCAACATAACAACAGAAATTGTCTACAAGAGTAAAACCTTCATTTACAACTTAGTCTTCCAACAACAAATGATTTAATAATTGTTCGTAAAACATAATAATAAGAATCTAACTTTCAGCTGAGTAGTCAAGTCCACTATCGTCATCTCCCTGATCAAAGATCAGATCATAACCTGAAAGATCATATACAATGTTTTCATCACCTGTACCTAAAATTTTACAAAGTGAGTTGCGAAGCCCAGTACGATAATTGCAATCTTTAAAAACAAATGCAAATGCACACGCAACAGATATATATATATATATATATATATATCAAATGTATTAAGTCTAATGCAAGCAATCAATTTGTTATCTTTTTATATTCTGTGAATCAACACAGTTCAGAAATATGTATACTCTAATCCCGAACTCGAAGTAACTTAGACTTCTCTTTAAAAACAACTAACTCTTTGAAAGTAAAATAATTATATACATATATAGATGAGTGGGTACTCCTTAAACACCCTGTTTTCCCCTAGTTCTATCGGAATCATATCAAGGCACGAGTCCACTTAGGACAACCTCATACCAAGATCATCAGGGTGCCTCACCAGCATCACTGTCTGCCAGGTCTTTAAGGGTCAAAGCCAAGCACAACCAAACAAAAAATTATTAAGCCGAATATAATTAGGTTTATTATGAAATCTTGTTCCTATAACCAGTCAGGCAATACTAAACTTACAAGCAAAAACAACAAGTAGGGATTGGTTGTATCTGTCTCAATTTTAGGAATACAAGTCAAATCCTCAAATTTCGATATCAACAACAACAAAGATAACCCGAACTCCACAAACTCCTATGTCAAAACCAACTACAATTTTACAACCCCAAATATCCTGTTATAACATATATACATACATCAACAGATATAAACACATTATCAAATATATCCTAGCAGATATGAATTCTCCAAAAACCCTAACCTGATAAGAAATCTCCGATATCCACATCATTTGCTCCGATCAAACTCCACAAAAACTCTCAAAACAATAATGAACCGTACAAAACTCCACAAATACCAAAATTTTCACAAAACCCCTAGATTTGAATATTGACAAGAACGTATGAGGATCATCTAATCATGCATTAATTAAAATCCATCAACGAAAAGATGAAACTTACAGATTTGGATTACTAAACCTAACTCGCATTCATAAACTCGGATTCCAACCAAAACTAGGGTTTTTCTCTCATAAATCCTTCAAGAACATCAACAAAACCCTAAGAAATCATGCATAAACCCGTAGAAAACATGTTGTAGACGGTTAGAACATTTATTGGAATCGATCCTAAGTCTCACAAGACACAAAGCACGAAGAACAGACCCCAAATGCTCTAGGAAAAAGAAGAAAAAATGAGGAAACGAAATCTGTCAACCGCTCGTGTATATATAGATTTTTACTCCTACGCCGAGAAATTAAATCCTTATGCTAGCGGTGTAGGATCCCTAGGAGGCAGCGTTTGACGTGCAACAAAAATCCTTCGCGTCGTTTAGAACGTCATAAGCTGGCAAAACACAAGGCAACGCCGGCAGCGTTCAACTCCGGCGTTAGATAATAACGCTTTTATTCCAAATCAACGTTGACGAACACACTCATATATACTCTGGTGTTCGACTCCAATGTAAGAAAATTTGTCACTGTGGACATATTACGCCGGTATATATGTTGGTGGCGTACTCCCTTCAAAAGACAGCGTTAGATCTACAGAAAATTGCAGAAATTCCAACACTTCATAATTCTTTCCCAAAACAAAATTTACCGAACTTAACTTGTTTTGTGGCTTTGATGTAAGCTTATATCTATATATCGTGACCTATTTATCTTCATTTTATCTTATTTTTCTAATGTGTTACATTCTATTTAAACTTGCTAATTCTATTTCACGAAATTCATCAAAAATCGTATATAGTGAAATTCCAACTTAAAATGGTCATAACTTTGCTCATTTTAACTCGGAATTTCGCATATCATATGCTATCTTCAACCTACTCAAAAAGATCTATCTATCTATTTCTAAGATTATTTTTGTCATAAAAAGTCTTTCGGGTCGTGAAATAGATCGGTACAGATTCACTATGAAAATCTCAGCCCTTAAAACATAAATTTTTAAACTTTTCTTTATCTAAAAATATTTTAGCAAAAATATAAATATTTATATGATAGAAAATTCCTTTGAATACATATATATAGACTCATATTGTATGCAAAATTTTAATGGTGTTGTTTCATCGATTATTTTTCATGAAACAACTTGTCTTATGGTGTTGAAAACTTAAATATTAACAATTTCCTTTCTAAGTGTTTTGAAAGAATATTATAAATTTTTGGTTATTATAAATGAGTATTTTCTTATAAGTTTTATTTTCTAATTTCTTTTCTTCGATAAATTAATTTTCTTAACTTGGTCTTCCACAAATTTTACCTTTAGTGATAAAAATGAAGTTTCCCCAAAATTTTTCCTAAGTTGGTGATAGTTTCTAATAATTTGAGTTGTATTACATATATTTTTCCTTTTAAATGGTTTTCATTGAAAATTATAGATAAGTCCTTTTCTCTTATATTTTCATTTCTTAACTTCTTTAAAGAGAAATTTTAATTTCCAAAGACGTGGTCTTTTAAGTTCCCTACCAATTTTTACTTGGAAGGAAACAATTTTTCAACATCTTCTTAAGTTGTTGATAATATTTATTGTTTTTGAGTTTATTATTTAGAAATTTACTTCCTTTGGTGGTTTGGCAAACTTTTATTTCTCTAAGTAGGTGTATAATACTAGTGAGTTGATTTTTATTTTAACTTTGAAAACTAATCCAGTTCTTCATTTTTACTATGGAGTTGGTAAAATCCTATAAGTAAGCTTTTATGAAAAATTTGCATATCAAAGAATTATTAACACTAAGTTCTAATAAACTTCATGTAGCTTATCATAAAAAGAGAGTGTTTATTTCCTTAGTTAATTTCTTTGATAAAATCATTCTTATTGGCATCTAAGAAAATTTATAATGAGTTTATCTAAATTTTTGAAAAGAATTTATTAAAATAATTTTTCTATGTTTTGATAACAAAATCTTTATTTAGTGTCAAAGTTATGTAGTAAAAGAGTTTGGTTCCATTTTCATTTATTAAAGAAAATTTCTCTTTATTTTGTTGAGACAATATCACTATAATGATGCATGCATATGATTATGTAGTATGAAAAAAAATAGAATCTCACATAATAATATAGGAAAGATATAAGAAGTAATAATAAGCAAAATAATAAGGTCAAGTATTGGGAATCTTAGCTTCAGCAAGATATCCCGGGACTAAGAATAGATTAGTCCCAAAAGGAAAAAAAAAAAGAAAAAGAAAGAAAAGAAAAGCATAATAAGAGCAATAATAGTAATAAGAGCATGGTAGTGGGAGTTAGTGAGCACTTAGGTTCTAAGAAATATGTAGATATACATATATTTAATAATATATATATATATATACAAAGTTAGATTATGAGCATGATACAATAATATCAACATAATAACATAATATAACAAAATAGATATTAGGAATTCGTGGTATGTGCAGGAATAAAACGTGAACATGTTGTTGCTTCCATAACTCACATGAGCTTTAAGAAACAACACCATGGTCATGTTAAGTTATATGACATGGGAAAAATAAATGTAGAATATTTTTTGTCACGCCTCGAGGGTATCCTAGTAGTAGTAACCAAGGAACACTTGATTTCCATTACTAGTTTACCTTCCGAGAATGACATGATTTCAATAAACAGGATCTTTTAGTTGCTTGGATAAGATGAACAAATATATATAAGGCATAAATTAGTAAATAACCATCACATTAATAAGATATTACAGACCATATGCTTTATAAACCCTTACAACACCTAGTTAATGATTCTAATGCAAGATACTTGCAACTAAAAGGTAAATAGAGATACACATATTCTGATCCTATACTAGTCTTTAAGCTTCTGGCTTCTAATTTCTTACCGGGACCATGCTCCTGGTAGTAATGAGCTAGGGTCGTAGAGTAAACCTGAAAGGGATGTTGGAGTGTGAGCTAAAACACGAGCTCAATGAATAACTAGAACTTACCACATAATACATACAAGTTATTTAACAATCATATGATATGTATCAATCAAACATGTGTACAATACAAGCTTGGATAACCCGGAATCCAAACAGGATGAAGATTTACACCCTCCCATCGAGGTTGAAGGATCACAATCTATGGTCCACCTACCCAGGAGAGACTTAAGCTTTCAGGAAATAATAATGTTCAATTTAGTTATCTCTTCGAACTTATCATGTTTTGTTATTTATTTCCTGATTTAGCTTTAGAAACACTACTAAGTGTTAGCTATTTCCATGTAATACCATAAGCGGCGTCCTTTATTTACCATTTAGTTCCTATGGTATTAACAGAACAAAGTAATCTTGCAATTAACTAATAGCTCTCTTACCTAGATATTCCAAGCATTACCAGAGATCCGAAAAACTAACACGTAGTAGGCTACCACTTACTCAAATGCTATTTATGCAAAATATGTAATGCATGACAAATTTCCTTTATGGTACCAGTAGTTTTTAATCAATTTGAAGGTGATCAAGCATTATAGACATTCAATCATGTTATATAAGCAATGTAGACATATACAACTCTGTTATCACTTATAATAGAGTGACTTGGCAATCAATACAATACACAATTTCCATAAACCAAATAGGATACCAAATTTTATTATCTTTTATTTAAGGTTCACTAACTTTACAAGCACAACCAATGTAATAAGGCTGAGTTACTCACCTGCTCATGTTGTTCAGTAGTAGTAATCGTCAGAAAAGTCCTCACCAATACCCAAGTTACCTATTGGGATAATTAATATAATTATTAATGATACAAGACTATATAACCCAACTCCTATGAATGTCTAAGTGTTTTAATGTGCTGTTGGGTTTTTCATTTTATTACTAAACTAATTCCTTGAAGATTTTATGATACTTAAGTACTAATTCATCTTTATCTCAAGTTACTTGATTTGATTTTGGTTTGATATTTAAATCTATTAATTGGGTATTCAAAAAATTTTGAACAATTTAGTTAATTTAATTTCATTGTTTAAAACTATCAGTTTTCTTTTTATTTACTTAATAAATTTTTCTCGTAAAATATAGATATTTCTATATTCACAAATTTAGATTATTTAAATTTCCATTGTTGTCTAATTATTTACAATTATTTATTTAAAACATATTTAGTATTTACTAAACTCGTAATTTTTCCTATAAACTAATTAAATACAAACTTAATGACATCAAATTTATTAATATTAAAATTTTCTAACTTAATTATAATTATTTTCAATATATATATATTTTAGTTGCCGCAATTAATAGGAACAATAGCAATTAATAATAATAATAATAATATAATAATAATAATAATAATAATAATAATAATAATAATAATAATAATAATAATAATTCCGAAAAAGACAATAAAATAAAATATAGTAAAACAAATACATTTCATAATAACAATACTTGTAATATTTGTCTTATAATTTAATCCATACTAATTTGTAAATTCTTATCATAATAATATTACTAAAATAACTTTAACCTTAACTTTTCAGTTTTATTTTAGAGTTTGAATATAATATTATTTCAAAAATGATAATTTCAAAAACATTATTAATTTAAGAATTCTCTTAATAATATTAAGATTATTAGTAATTATAGTTGTAAAACTTAATAAACTTGGATTAATTAACAAAGATGATTTATATTACTAAAAATCTTTTCTTGTTAATGTTAATAGACTCATTATATATATTTACATATTATATATTTAGTAATACTAGAAAAATATTTCATTTTTTATTTAATTTTTTAGAAAATTTTGATGTTATATTACTAAATGATAATATTATTTATAATCTTTACAGAAAAATAAATAAAGAAATAATAATAATTCTAAAATTATTTATAACATTAATTATTCTATAATTTAATTTAATTAGCCTCATTTTTTTTATTTTAATTTTCGCCGAGGGGTACACGGGTGGAACACGTCCCGTGTTTCCCCCCGTGCTCATCAAGGAAGCACTGTTCATCGTCTTTCCCGATGAGCTCGGTCGATTCCAACCGATTTCCGACGTTAAAAGGTCGGTCTTTCAGCTCCTTTAAGCTCCTAAGACACTAAACTATCTAAATATCACATTAAAACATCAAAATAATAACATGTTCCATGATTTTTCGAATCACCAAGGTAAACTAGGGTTTTCGAAAATCACCTTCGTCGAGCCTTTCCGATGAAATCCGAAGCTCCTGATTGTGTTGGTTAGGTTCCTAAGATATTTAGAAGTCAGTCTCAATCCTTAGTTTTGAAAGAAAACACGTTGAATTACATCAACTTACTTTAAGCTCGTTTTAAGTGTTTTTTCGTAATATTTTTCCTCTGATTCGAACTGGGTTTGTTGGTGCGATTTAAATCCTATCTCCAGGCTGTTTTAACTACTGATCAAGAGTGGATTGGATCTGGAAAGTTAGGGAGAGGATGGTGTTTGTTTACTATCTCTTTAAGTGTCTTTAATATATGTATATATAGAGAAATGTAAGAGCATTTGCTGCGTGTTTTTCCTTCATGAATGATCCGAATTTTCTCCATATGCCACTATTTCATCTGTTGTTTTCTTTGTCATTAATGTGGAGTTGATTTGGCACACTTGGATTAGCTTATGGGTGGATTTTTGTTGACTTAAGTTGAATTATTTGAGCAATTTCGGTTCTCTTAATTCAAGAAGATTAAGACCCTCCAAAATTTGTGTAAACATATCCTGCAAGTGTTTGTTATTATATATATATATATATATATATATTATTTAGATAATATTTAGCTAAATTTTTGGGGAGTTTATTACATTAATCGGGTATAATTTAGCTAATATATAAGAGTTTTTACACAAAATATTTTTAATAAATCCTATAAAATATTTAGTTTATCAAACAATATAAATCTAAGTTTTAATTTTATGTGATTATTTGTTTTTGAAATTTTATCTCCCGTCATTTAGGTTTTCTAAGCTTGTTGGGTCAATTTTTGTTTTAGGCTCCAAGGGCTTAAGAAAACCCTAATTTGAACACTGATATAATTCAAATATTTGTTTGAATTCTAGATCTCGAGTTATATACCAGTTTATGTTTTTGTTGTGTATTTATAATTCTAACATTTTATCTTAAAGTTACCATTTCCCAACTATAAACATATTTGATCGATTACTTAATATCACCGCAGATATATAAGCTAAATTATTTATATATTTTAGATTTGGATACCCACTATGAAATCTTATCAATATAGTTTATTACTAACTAGGAATCTCGAATTTTAGGGTTTAAGTCCAAATATAGGTTCATTGCTACACATTATTTTAGTCTTGGGTCTTTGTTGAGTGCAAAAGTAGTCATTTAATTTCTACATTTATGTTTTCCCATTTAATCTATTTGTTTGACAAGAATTCGGATTTGAAATTTAAAGTTTCCTTTAATCATATCTTGAATTATCAATTCAAGATATGAAATCTCGTTTTTGGTATCAGTTAGGGTCAAAGAAGTTCTTTATTCAGTTTATAGATCCTAACCCAGCCAAATTTAAATTATGTACCTAATTTTAGGTTTTTGTTAACTTCTAGGTATACTAAATAGTTCATTCTTTCAATTCTAGAGTCGTGTTATATTGCAAAAGTTTCCGGGGTTTACATTTTTACCTAAGGTGTGTATTTGTTGAAGAAAGAAAGTGATGGTTGTAAGAATATGTGTGTAGTAATACAAGGAAGATGGTTTTTGTAGAGGAAATAAAGGTAGGAAAGAATTGAGAGGATTTTTGGTCGAGAGAATTTGTAGAAAGATTTTGGTAGAGTTTTGTTATGTAAAAGTAGATGTGTGAAAGAAGTGGAAGAAAAGGGGGTATTTATAGTTAAAGATGGAGGGAAATTGAGTGTAATAAAATAAAATGAAAAAGAAAAAAATAGATAGAGACAAAGGGGAGTGGGCGCTGGTTTTGATGAAGAGAGGGGAGAGAAAATTTATTTAATTTTTTATTTTGTAAAGAAAAGTAAGTAATATGTAAGATATAATGTGATTTAACATGTATGGGGAATGTAAAATGCAAAAAAATAGATGTATAGATAGTAAGAAAAAGTAGAGATAGATGAATAGTAATAAATAGTAGAATAGGACAATGAGTAGTAAATAAGACTATTAATTTACTGGTAATAAAAAAAATATGCGTATAAATGTGATATCTAATATATTTAGCTACCGAAAAATAATAAAATTGATATTTTTGAAATCTTTGTATTATTACCAATCTAACGGTGTTATCGGAATATTTTTACTGTTTGGGCATGGTTTTCGAAAATTAATCCCGTTTGGATTAGAAACATACTAAAAATTAGCGAATCTGATATTTTTAAGCTTTTGTATATTATTACGAATTATTATCCATAATTATCTCAATTTCGTTGTTTAAGATTTAAGAGTGTAGGGTTGTCGGATCTAAATTCTAAGGTTTGATATAGGTTTTGTTGACTTTCGGTTTTCTAGTTGACTTCCGGTTCTAAGGTTTGGACTTAAAACTTGGCATAAAAATCTAGAGGTTTACAGTAATTCATCTTCAAACTATTGTTTTATCACCAATAGGCTCTAAAAATTAATCGTCTTCTATTGCACTTGAAACTAAGGCTAACTATGGTCATTTATGGAGTTATCTATTCGCATTATGCAATCTTGTCTTTTATTACCTAAAACTTATTTATTTGGATTATTAATGTCACGCCCCGAAGGGTACCCTAAACGTGGCAGTCCGCCGTACACAATATTAAAGCCTAAGAATGACCACCTCAGTCACGCGAAGGCTTTCATACTATGTACAAGGCGTCTAACACATAAAGGAGACACATCGGAATGATACATTTTATGTTGATTCAGTTGAGTAACAATGTAAAGGAAATACAATCCACTATACTCCAAATACGAAACACTATACTTCAAAATACAATTCATCAAACTTCAATTACATTCATTCCAAGACTTTACTACATAAAACTATTACAAGGCAAATCGTAAAGCTTAGCAAAAAACTTCAAGCATTCTTATATCTTGCCGGAATCCCGAAGTCATTCTCGGCTTCAACCATCTCGGACCCCACTTAGAATACTTGGAATAACCTGCTCATTTAAACAACTATTGGGGTATAAGCTACACTAGCTTAGTGAGAATTCCCTTAATTCCGTACCATAACAAACAAGTTATTAATCAATCATATGCTATGCATGAACAAGCACGTGAGCAAACAATTATGCATGGGTATCCGGAACCCACACACAGAACGGATTTACGCCCTCCGTATCATGGGTTAGGGATGGTATTGTAGTCTACACGACCACTGCTAGTCCCCAAGCCCTCGGCTCTTAGCACTCGCCTCGGCTAGGCTCACACATGGAATGCATCCCTGATGCGCCTTAGTTTCCTATGAATGAGATCTGATCCCGGGTCTCATTACTCAAACGAGTCCTCGGACCATACCAATCAACCTGCATAGGAGTAGCATGCTACCAAATGCAATATGTCCGATGCGATGCATGATCAATTTACTTTTTGCTTAGGTCAAAATATTTATACATTCTTTAGAGTGACCAGGCAATATCATACACATAAATAATATGAACCATGCAGTTATCCAATCAAATCGTGGTTTCGATATGCTTTAGTATTCCTTGGCATACATTTATCACAGTCTCATCATATATCCCATCCCCATTCATATCGATTTTTATCTTGTTCCTAAAATTCTAATACGACTAATTACAAGCACAATCAAGGTAACAAAACAAGGAGAAAACTCACTCGGCCATTGGATCACCGGTCTTCTAGTAATAATAATCCGGTGGTAGGGAATCGTCGAACTCGGGATAACCTAAAAAGGAAGAAATACTCTAATAAGTATTTCAACTCAAACTAATCCAACAACTTCATACGAACTTATCAAATTCGTAATTCGCGTCCTAAGCGGGAATTCCAACTTAAAACGGTCATAACTTGGTCATTTTAACTCGGAATCTCGCAAATTTTATGTCGATTTCTATCTACTTCGGAAGGGCTTCCTAAATATGACGTTTAAATTAAGTTTTGAAAATATCTAAGCCTCAGAATTGAGGGGTCAGATCTGTACAGCGGGCACATTGATTCCAAAAATGTGGTTTTCATGAATGCACTTGAGATTCCTAAGTACAAAATGAAACTAAGTGCAATGGTAATGATTTTTCCCTATCATGAATGTCATGATATGAACTTTAATGAGCCTAAGTTCTTATAACTTTTTAGACTTAAAGAATTTAAATAAACTTTTTCTTAGAAAACCATTTTATGCTATTGTTTAACAAGTGAATTTACTACACTTGGTCACACCTACATATTACAAGGATTTCCTTTTAGAAAACTCCACTTTGTTTAAAGAAATTTTCTCTTATATTAGTTATATCCTAAGGCCTTTATTTCTTTAATAAAATCCTCATTTATAAACTTTTAAGTGGGTCTTTTACTATAGGGTTTCCAAAAATCCGAATTTAGAAAATTCCATTTTCAAGTTGATTCCTTTAGGAAAAATGTATTTTACACTCAAAAATTTAAGTATTTATTATACTTATACCCTAAGGACTTCATTTATTTAAGAAAATACTATTTTTGAAGTTGGAAAGATAGTGTTTTCTAACCCTATATCCATTACTACGAATTTTGTCTACATGACCTTTAGCTCAAAACTTCTATTGGACTTCCTTTCTTGTTTCCAACATTTTCTTTAGTAAAATTTCATTTAGACTCATGAAATATATCACCAAACATTATCTATTACCTATAGGCTTCATTTTTCTTGAAAAAGATATGTTTAGAAGTTGATAAAAGTGTTTTTATCCTAGGTTTACAAAGTCATCCGAATTTACACAAGTCCATTTCTTGAAAAATGTTTTCCTTTTTGACTTTGTTAACTCATCTATCCATAGATCTATGTATTAGAAAGATTATTTGCTAAGGACAAAAACATTAAAGACCATTAATGCACATAAACTTAAAATAAAGATGAGATCTTAAATGTCTACATGATTATGAGTAGTAAAATGATAGATCTATTATTTCATATGCTTAAATGAGTTTTGATAACATAAAAACTATATTTTTGTAAAAGATCTTTTGTTAAAAATACTTTTTGATGGATAAACATAAAGCTTTTAGTATGAAAGCTCCTTTAAAGATTAGATCTACTTCGTAATGGTTCGGTATTCTTGTTTTGACATTTCCTTGTCCCTAGCAAAAGCTCATGAGGTCCTTTGGTTGGAAATGTCCAAGAATCACTTAGCCATAACAAGATCTATGAGTGGAAGGAGTGGAAGCTTACTTACTTGAAGACAAATAGAAGATAAAAAGGAGAAAATGAAAGGTTGTGTGGGTGTGTGGGGAGCTTGGAACTTTCGGCCAAGAGAGGAAAATGAGAGGGTTTTTGAGAGCTTTTCACTTTGTAAAAGTTGAGAAATGAAAGAATGAAGAGAGAGAGAGAAAATATAGCTTATATATGAAGTGGATTTAGGTTAAAAGAAGTAAAAGAAAATTCAAATGGAGCATGAAAGGGGGGGACTATTCACGCCGGTTTGAGCTTGTAGAGGAAGGGAGAAGTTTGAAAAAAAAAAATTTTACTTTGATTGATTGATTTAACATGATGTGTAATTGTTATGATTTGTAAGGAAAGTTAAGGGACAAAAGTTATGGAGAAAAGGAATTGATTTGAGTGATGGTAAGGGTTGGAATTGTAGAGTGTGCTAAAAGGTAGTATAGGTGGTATAGGTGGTACTTTTTGAATAGTAGTGAATAGTAGATAAGACAATTTAATTTCCGGTAGTAATGAAATACGAATAAAAAGGCTATAACTGTATTTTTTGTAAACCGGAAAATTATGAAAAATATATTTTTGAAATCCTTATTTTATTTCGATTCAAATGAGTACTCATAAGTAAATTTTTGACATTTTAGTTCCGGGGCATGCTTTCTATAATGGGTCTCGGGATGACCCGGAATTGAAATTTTCTCAAAATCTGATCTTTTCTTGGTTTGAAATATAATCAAGAACTATATTCAAAATTAATTTTGCTTATAAAAGTTTCTTATTTGGAAACCGTGGAAAAGCCGGAATTAGGGTTTCTAAGTCTTTCTCACAAAGCTTGAATAAACCGGTTTAGGGTTTCATTTTCTGTTTTCGAAGTTTACTTGATTACTAGGAAATCCGGTATACATTATAAAAATAATAAAATTGTGTAATGAAATAAAATGAATAGTGCAAAAGAATAATCAATTACCGGTAGAAATGAAAATACGGTAAAAAGGTTATAACTGTAACTTTTATAACCCGAAAAATTATATAACTGATATATTTAGAAATCTCGTGGAATTACGAGTCTAACGGTACTAATGGTATATTTTTGATATCTCGAGCCCCGGGATACGCTTTTTGAAGTCTATATCCAAACGGGTTCGAAACAGGTCAAAAATTTACCAATCTGATAATTATAACGAACTTAGTTATTCTATATATTTAAACTACATCTCGGTCCCTAGGGTTAGGGGTACTAGATTGCCGGACTTACACTATTGTATTCCGGTTAGGGTTTCCGGATGACTTTCCGGTTTAGATATTGCCAAATTGGAAACTGTGATTTTCTGTTTATACAACGTATTTAGTTTGAGAAATTTATTTTAAGTTTTATTTTTATAAGTATTTAATATCTTTAACTGCTTTTCGGAAATCTTGAATTGAATTATTATATCCGGAGTTATATCGGTAATGGTTACCAGATATGATTTTCTTGAGTTTGAGTCAAATATCGATTTTTGCAATAATTTTGGGGAAATCTTAATTTTTATAATTTGCTTTGAAAAAGGATCTTCATAGTGTTTTGTTTTCGAATTTATTTTTGCTTCGATTTAAGGTTTTATGAACAATTGGTTAACTTTAAGGATTATTTAATTTGTTATTTTGTTTCTTGAATTCTTCCTTCTTAAGATTACAAGATTTCAATTTCTAACTCGTTCTATGATTCTTGGAAGTTTGATTTGATCGTTAGGGCTTTATTGTGATTTCCGTCTCTTAGGATTATTAGTCTGGTCGTTTGAGGAATTTCCAAAGTCTATATTTTATTATTGGCAGATAAAGTTTTCTTAATCGTGCCAAAGCCTAGTTATGGAATTGGCCTTTGGTGATCTCCCGATCCTTCAAATTGTCATGTTATGGATTAACTTGCTTTTTAGCAAATTATCACTGTGTTTTATTTTTATCCCGATTTTTTATGAATTATAGATTAGGTAAGCAGTTTATCTTACGTAATGGTTTTTGGACTTAAGGACTTTTATAGTCCTTATTTTATTTTTAGATTTTGTCAAGACTAATGAATTCTTACTTTTGTTTATATTTTAGGACTCGTTCGAAGTTTGGTTTTAATTTGGAGTGATTTTTAGGGTTTATTTTCGAAGTTCATCGTAGAATTATTTACTGAAATTTTCTAGGGCTTACAATTAATGATCATAAATTTTTGAGTGCTACTTTAGGGTTTTAAAATATTAGAGATAACTCGAAAACTATTGTATTGTTATTTAATGTGTGTAGATAACCAATAGGCTCTAAAAATTAATCGTCTTCTATTGCACTTGAAACTAAGGCTAACTATGGTCATTTATGGAGTTATCTATTCGCATTATGCAATCTTGTCTTTTATTACCTAAAACTTATTTATTTGGATTATTAATGATCATATATTTTTGAGTGCTACTTTCGGGTTTTAAAATATTAGAGATAACTCGAAAACTATTGTATTGTTATTTAATGTGTGTAGATAACCAATAGGCTCTAAAAATTAATCGTCTTCTATTGCACTTGAAACTAAGGCTAACTATGGCCATTTATGGAGTTATCTATTCGCATTATGCAATCTTGTCTTTTATTACCTAAAACTTATTTATTTGGATTATTAATGATCATATATTTTTGAGTGCTACTTTAGGGTTTTAAAATATTAGAGATAACTCGAAAACTATTGTATTGTTATTTATTGAACCTGAGGTAAAAGGATCTTGCAGTTTATTATAACAATCGATTTATCATCAATCATTGATTATCTAAGGTTATAGAAGTTACATTTTGCATTTCAAAATTCTATTGGTAAGGATTCTAATATTTCTAACTAAAATTAAATTTGTTCACACTTTAATAATTTTAAATCGTGAAAAATTGGGAGTGATCTTTGTGAATTTTCCTAAAATTTATTTAGAATTCTATATTATATTCTTTCTAATGATCATACTCAGGTTGTGTATAATTAGGGATTTTACATATAGCTTTGATTTTAACTCTAATTCTAATCACCCATCCTTAGAATTCCATAACTTTAGCCTTGGTATGACCAATTAAGTCATTCTGAAGTGCTATGATAAGAAGAATGGGTGGAAGAATTCAAACATAACATACGAAAAGAAGTAATAGAAGATAGATGTTGTTGGTTTCTTTCGGATACATAGGTAGCATTTTGTTTTCAGTACACTATAAGATAAAGAGACCATTGCAGTGTAATACCTGGAGAACTATATATATTTCTTGTGCCATATTTGGTATGCTTGGTATAATACAAGGTTTTTATTTTCCTCTTTTCATGTTTTATGTAGTTTGCTATTTATAAGTATTACATCACCATAACAATTTTGGTAGTAAAACTATTTATGTTGTCATGTATCTACATTTCTTCAATGTATCATTATGTTAGCATTGCTACCATATTATCGCCACCATCGTAATGTACCACTATTACCACTATAATACCACTGACATTTTGATCCCCTATTTCTTACATAGTACCATTGCAGTGATGGTGGCATGCATTGGCTTATTTTTAATAGCAATGGTGATGATGAGACAGTAATACATGAGGTTGATAATAGCAGTTATGGTGTAGCCTGGTCAATTGTAGAGACGAGGGCTACGCTTATGGTAAATTTGTGGTGATAATGGTGGTTAAGTAGTGAATGATAGTGGTGATAATGATACGATGCAAGGTTTTTGAGGTGGTAATAATGGAGCCAAAGTGGTGTAGTGGTGAGTGTATAGTGATTGCCAAAATAGTGCTAATATTATATTAATGATAGTGGTAATGGTAGGGATGGTGGTGATGGTAACAATGGTGTTGAAATGGCAGTAACAATGGTGGCGGTGATGGTTTTATGGCAACATTAGTAAAGTGATGGTAGCAAAGAATTGTTAGTTTAGATTTTATATAATATATTTTATTACATCTTATCCTAAAATTTTTTATGATCAGATTTAAGGGAAAAAAAATCTTTAAATTTGTTTAATACTTATAAGAGAAAATTTGTCTACTACCATATTTACTTCAGAGACTATTTTTTGTATAATGTCCCTTATCCTCTCCCATATTCAAAAAGTTACTAACCAAGTACTAATATAAAAAAGCTCTAATCTTGCATTTACTTGATAGGAGTGGAATTGGTATTTCATTTCTATTATCATGGAATTATTTAGCTTATAAAAAAATTTACCATAAAGAATGTCCATTTCATATAATATGAAATAAGTAAAGAATTCTTGCTCCTTTTTTCATTAGAAAAATCGCTAGTAATTATGAAAAGTATCTTTTTTTTCTCCTCAAAATAGCTTTAATCATTAAATAGATGAATTATCATTCCATTTCAATCTTACTTATTCCATTTCATTGAACCATATATGATATTATAGTATTGAAATGAAAAATTCCAAACATCAAAACACATAACTTTCTAAAAGGACAAAAAAAAAAAAAAAAAGCATAACTTTTCCTATCAGCAACACAGGGGATGGATAAGCTTAGGCATGACTGTTGAGGACAGTAATGTGGAAATTAGCTCCTCTATAGAATTATCAAGCTACGGTATTGCCACGGTATTGAATGCATGCACCTGGCTCCTTTCTAAAACAAATTATGGACGTTTTGTGGGCCTAAAATTAAACGCAGTTAACCGACAACAACACAACATAGTGGTGACCCAAGGCATTATTCTCTCTCTGGCAATGTGTTTGTCTTCCACCAGAATTGGACTTTCAATTTTCAATAATCAAAATATAAATTCTTCATGACTAGTCTTCTGTCCTTTTGATGACTACAAAGCCAACATTTCAGATAATTAACGGACATAAAATAACTTATCGAAAATTGGGGCAATTCTTTCGTGGAATTTGATTAATCACAACTTAATTAACTACAAGAAAATTAACCTTACGATGCGATAAAATATAGGTAAAACAAGTTATATTTCTTCAAATAGAATCAATAATGATAATTTTTACGATGAAAATTTATGTTTAAAAATAAATTTTTTTCTTTAATATCCAATTTCTAGTAGTGATTGACGTCGAGTTAGCATGATATAATTTTTTCAAAATATACTATTTAAATATAAAATATATTTATTTTCTTTAAAATAATGAATTCTAAAATTTGAATCTGTATACTTGATCATCTCAAGTTAAGCTCTTATGGATTATATTAAGGTACATCTTCATGAAAAACTGTGCATTAAAGGAAAACATCATCACACCAGGATAATCAATTGATATGATTTGAATAAAGTTTCTAAAGTAAATATTCTTTACCACAAAAAGAATGAATAAAAAAAATAAGGTTTTTATTATTAAGTACTATCTTTACTTAAATGTCAATGAATTTCCATTCTCCAGTACTACACACATAAATGGGAAAATAATTATGCGGAAAAGATAGGTTATCTTTTTCAAACCCTTGTGTTTTTAAAGCATCATCTAAATAACTGAACTTCTTTAACTCGACCTTATTAAAGAAAATCATAATAATTATCATGTTATTAACAATAGGGTGATCACAGGCCGATTAACCGGCCCCTTGTAATTTTTTTAAATCAAATCAAAATGGTCGATGTTTTAATATGTTAATAAAAAATCGGTCCATTATTAATGGCTAACCATTTTAATGATTAACTATTTTTTTAAGTTAATTTTTTTAATTTTTTATTTTTAATCATTTAATATAACGATTATTACGGTTAATTGCATTTTCGTTATAACTAGACCTTTTTATTTCATAATTATATTTAAAAATTTCAAACTAACAAGCCATATTGGTCAAGTTTTACTGTTCGTCGAGTAAGCCAAGACATATCGGTCAAGTTGATGAAGGTAGTCTGGCACATTTGGAAAGAAAGATGCAGTGCTTTTTA
Organism: Combretum micranthum; assembly: GCA_024138025.1. NCBI lineage: Eukaryota > Viridiplantae > Streptophyta > Magnoliopsida > Myrtales > Combretaceae > Combretum > Combretum micranthum. The sequence goes on from JAMXBD010000265.1 coordinate 567,820, forward strand.
TAATAATGTTTCTCCTAATCCTTTTAAAACTGAAAAATCTGTGTTTTCTTGGTGGAAGGAGAACCAGAGTCTAAGGAAAGTGGACCCCTGCCGTTCTTCTTCTACGGATCAATCTTTGCCACAGGTCACGGAGGTCGATGGGTTAGCTACGGAATGGCGTTCGGTTGATGCGGAGGTGAGGCCGCGGGCTGATACTGTAAATCCAAGCAATGTCTTGGAATCGGAAATGGGGGAATATCGCAAGCATAGGCCATATGTAAATGAAGCTACGTCAGTCAAGCAAAATTTCAGTTATGAGATTTCTTCTGTTCTATGTACTCCTTCAGATGTTTCAATAGAAGACAGTTGTTATCCATTATCTAATGGGTCCTGGAGTGGTCCAAGAAAGTGCGGAATGCCAAGCTTTGACTCCAGCAATTCGACATGCTAAGGACATGGGTTGGAAACATATCAGATTCTTCTTGGATTGTTCGTCAATTTACCAAGCTCCGACTCCTACAAATCATAACCTGCAATGGGGAACAGTGCCATATTTTGAAGATGCTTGTGACCTTTTAAAGTCTTTGTCCCATGTGTCTTATTGTTTTATTCTTGTTAGATGTGATGCTAACATTTTATCCGATTGGGTAGCTTTACATATTGGAAGGGGAACGTATCGTGTTTGAACCGCCCATTCGTCGTCCATCAGAAGTCGCGTTCGTATTTTATTTCGTTAAGGGATCTTACAGTTCTTTATACATGACAATTATTATTTTATGTATTGCTGTTTTCAGAAAAAAAAAAAAAAGAAAAAGTCATATATTATAATTACGTTTAAAGATTACAAATCAACAAATGAAATAATAATAAAACTAGCAAATCAAGAACATAAGTTTAATTCTAGTTTATAAGACTTAAAAGTCAATACCACATTATATAAATTAAAACTTTATATCTTCTCCACATTCCATATTACAACATAATAATTAAAAAATTATTTAAAATATAAGTTCTATCTATTTATATTTTTAAAATATTAATTATTTTTACATATTATTTATATATATTTTAGACTAGTTAACCAAAATCATCGATTTTAATTTTTTATTAACTAAAAATTAAAAAAAAATAAAAAATCTAATCTTAAATAATAACCTACAAACTGATCAATCATATTATTTAAATTAGTTTTTTACTTTCAGTTTGATTTTTTTAGTTTTATCACTTTTTCTATATAACCGAAAAGAAGTATGAAATTTTAGTATAAAGTTATCTTATATCTCGAAGTTTGGACATGGTTAAGAAAAAAAAGAAGCCACCTTTTTGCAATTTCTGATGAGAAAGTTTCCTTTTAATTTCCTTTGTCCTTTATTCTTTATGGATTAATAAAATGTATAAGGCGGAAAAAGCAAATGATGGAAAGGGGGATTAGAATCAATTTATGTGTCAGAACAAGCACTTTTATATAACAAAGCCCAGCACGCAATCATTAACAACCATTACGGAAATATTTGTTTTACAACGCCATCATTATATATCCATCCATCTGCCAATAAAAACCGGCAGAGAGAGATGACAAAACCTAGGAAAGGGTCAAAACCTGCGTAACTTGTCCCAAAAATATCTCAAGAGACGCCGGAAATGAAACCCTCCTTTACAAACCTATGCGGAAATAAAACCTTTAAAACAAGACAAGCACCAAACCATGGAGTTCTGGAATTTAAAAAGAAAAAAACAAGCACCAGCCCTCCTTGTCATCTTGCTAATAAATAAAACGCTATAGTCCTGCCTAATAAAACACGATAATACGACACGGTAATAATATGATAAAACGGGAATACTGGGCCATGAGCACGTTCATAGTGAAACTTGAACGTTGTTATTTGTGGGTCCCATCGGAGCCATAGGTGCTTTCCGGTGGAGATTCAGAGGGGGCAGAGGGAGGGGGATTGACTCCTTTCGAAGTTCCGAACAGCTCGCCGACACGGGAAGTGGCTGACGCTACTGCCTTGGCCATGCTTTCGAAAATCTGCTCCTTGATCTGTCCTCTACGAGGAGGAATGCGCGTGTTGTTCTTAGAGTTGTTTGTGGGGTTTGTTGCCATGACAAGAAGAAGAAGAAGAAGAAGAAGAGAAGCAGCCGGAAATAGTAGAATTACAGATAAGAGAGAGATTGAAGATTGAAACTTCAAAGGGCAAGCGGGTTTTTGGTAATGGATATTGATGATGATGATGATGATGATGATGATGGAGAAGAACAAGAAGAAGAAAGGAAGAGAGAAAATAGTTTTAGAGAGGGGCCTCCCTAGAGGGGAGACGATCGTGAAAGAAAGAGCGCAAGAGGGAGAAACTGACAGTTTCATGGGCAATTAAAGGCAAAAAGCTGATAACTACAGTCCTGAGAGATGTGAATATGGTGGGGGTGATTTCCAACTGTCCCATTTCATCTGTTGTCGTATTTGCTCGAAGACTTCGTTAAGTCTTCGGCTGTGGAGTGAGCGAATTGGAGTCCTGAGATGTTTCTTTGATTATTTATTTATTTTTTCGTTTTCTTTTTTCTTTTAAACCTACTTAAAGCATAGACTTATCATTTTTAATTAATGAAAGCTTATCTCCCTTATGTGTCAAGAAATATAGATCCTATTAATGAATAGCACGGATATATTTTCGAAGAAATGGTAAGTTTTATTAATTATATATTTTAAAAAAAGAAAAATAAATAAATGAAGGCCACGGAGATATAGACTTTCTTCGAGATTAAACGATATATACCCGTGATGCGTGCCTAGGAATTAGATATAATATAATACTATATAAACAAAATAATTTTTATTATATTATAATTATACACAACTACATTAATAAAAGAATAAGAAAATAATGCACATAAAAAAAAAAAAACAACAACTATAATAATACAGTATGAATTTAGTTGCATTACTTTTTAGATAATGAATACAGTATTTTAGAATTCAAACCACATTTATTGTTCACCAGTATTCAAAAGATATAATGTGAAATCTCAACCACCTTCAAAGTGAAAAAAAATTATAACACATCCAAATTACATATTTATCATGTTGTTACATATTGATTTGATGTCCTAGCTGTAAATAAAACTAACCCAAAATCCTGTATATCTTAGGTAGCATTATATGTTTAAAACATCGCACATGAATAATCTTCATACATGCCATATTTCAATATTAAATCAGTACAAAAAATAAAGAGTATGAAATCAATAAAAACTTTTAAATATAGAGACATAAATTTTTGTTCCTTTTGTTTTTGGTAACTCAAAAAGTGCTTGATTTCGGTAACATAAATCTTAGAGAACAATCTAACAGAGGTTTTTTTTTTTTTTTTTTTTTTTTTTGGGGGGGGGGGGGGGGGGTGGTAAACGTCCTGATGGAGTTTATATAACTCATATCATTACAAATGATATAATGTCTAAAATTTAAAATAAGCAAAAGTATAAGATTTAGTTTAGCTCGTTTGGCTAGCATAATGAAAATAATATATAGCCGTTAATTTAAATCTTGAACTTCTTTAATGGGTAAAGGAGAAATAATAGGTGTTAGTAGCAAATAAATTGTACAATCAATTACACTTCTCTTCCAACAGTTCCAAATGATGTAACAAATTGGGCAAAAGTACTTCTTGCACATGGTTTTTTGATTCTCATCCGCAAACATAAATTATAGGTAAATTCCAAAATCATGGTAAAAAAGCATGATACATGTATGATTACGTAAATCCAAACTCATTCTAATTAATCCAACCATAAATGAAAGAGGTATTATTTCTACAACAAAACGTGAAAACTTTTACCGAGCTCTTGAACATAAAATGAAAATATATTACTTGTGGAATAGAATGTAGTTAAAGTCTTCAGTCTAATAAATTTTTAAATTTCGATGTTGGAACTGATTATGGGATGCTAATATAATACCGAAGGAAGCACGAAAATACAAACTGAGAAAATTGAATTGGAAAACCGTCCAGAACGTTTATACACAGACCTTTTTTTTTTTTTTTTGAAAATGTAAAAATACCCCATAATCAATAGGGCTAGCGTGGATTGACCCTTCGAACTTCAAAAGTGGGGTTTTAGACCCTCACAACTATCAAATATTTGTAAATAAGTCCATTTTGCACTATTTGGTAAAAAAAAAATATAGAAATTCAACGTGAACATTATAATGATTTGTACGAATAGGATAATATGAACTTATTTGTAAACTTTTGATAGTTATGGGAGTCCAAAACCACATTTTTAAAATTCAGAGGATCAATCCATGCTACTTTTATAGTTTAAAGGGTGTATTTGCATTTTCCCTAACCTTTTTTCATATGCACCAAAACACTTCAAATTGTCACAATCAAAATAAACTAAGATTAAAGATTTTTCCTTTATGCATTATTTTCTTTGTTTCTTTTTCAAAATTTAAGAGATTCAATGAACATCTTATGGTATGTAGCAAAAAATAAAAAAAATAAAAAATAAAAAAACACCACAAGTAAAACTGCAATGGAAACTACTCTGATTCGTCAGGATAATATGTGGATGGACACTTTCGAAAAAGTTGGAGCAATAACTTCCATACAACTACCATATCTTTGTGTATGTTTACTATATAGAATCACATACTCATATACTGTGGGTTTTCAAAATCTGAATACTATATAATAAATATTAGAGTCAATAGAATTGACTTAATAAATAATAGAGAAAATTTATTACATGGGCACATTGAGGAGACTTGTTAAATAGTATTTAACCAATAACAACTAAAACAAGAAAGGTTTTGACACTAGCGAAAATCCGGCCGATTGAGGCGAATATTTGTCTTAGTAGGTCTAAATTTCATCTCAATAAACTTATGGAGGTGAAAATTTCACCTCAAAATTTTGCATTAGGAGAGTGGCCATATTAAGGAAAAAGAGGTGAAATTTGCCTCATGTATTCTATGTGAGGTGAAATACGATTCACTGAAAAAATGAGTCAAGTTTTGCTTCTCTTTATATTTATGAGGTGACTCTTGTCTCAAATATAAAGAGAGGCAAAACTCGCCTCATGCATATTTTTTTAAAAGAATTTATATAAATTGTATTATTATAAAAATAGGACAGATTAAAATTAGTAATTAATTGTACATAAAAATTTCATATTTTAATTTATTAATTTATGATAATTTTTATTAATAATTTTTAATATGTTAATTATAAATACTGATATTTTACTAGAAACATTATGCTAAAAATTATAATTAATCACATTTTCTTATTATCTCATTTTTTTCATTACATAAATTTTATAAATAATAAAAATAATATATTGTCATGAATATATTTATATTTGTGCAAATTATAAATACTTTAAATCATTATATACCTGAAACATTAAATAAAATTTATCAATTAAATTACAAAGAAAAAAACTATATTCTAATAACAGTAAAATATTACCTTTACTTTGATTTTGTTGAATCTATAGTAATAAATTGATAAGATCATACAAACTTGCAAAATTTAAACACAAAAATGTTAGTTTAAAAACGTAAAAATCAACTCAAAGGAAACAAAAGATGGGAGAGAGGAAAGGAACAATTGGAAGAGATTGATCAGAGATGGCAAAAAATGGAAGATGGAAAATGAATTAACTAGATACTATAAAATGGAGGGAGAGGTATATATAGTGGTAGGTTGAAGGGAATGTGGCCTCAACCAACAAATGAGGCAAAATTTACCGTAATAATGTAGATAATGAGGCAAAAGTCACCTCACTATGCTAGTCATAAGGCAAATTTCACCTCATAGTCCAAGTCAACAAGGCAAAATTTGCCTCATGACCAAGATAGTGGAGGTGACTTTTGCCTTTCATTGCCAAACTCGAATTTTCACGCACCCACCAACCATTCAATGGAATTTTTTTTGTCCCTTTGCCAATTCCCCATGGTAATAATTTACCTTTTAAGATTAATTTTTTTAAAAAATGTATTAACGGTAAGTGTGAGTAATATTTATTTAGGTTGATTATTATAATTTAAATCATACATATGAAAATATTATTAATAGAAATTAATTGATATATGATGTGTAAATTATATGTTGATAATAGTTCTTTATAATATTGAACACACCACTATAAATTTTATATTATTAAAATATGTTATTTATGTTATCTTAAAATTAACCAATTTTATATTTGTGATATATAAAAACTCAACATGAAATAAAATGCATGCTAATCATCGTACAATCTATACGTACAAACCAACACAACATACTACGAGTCGTAATGATCTACAACACAACAAAGAAGTCTAGAGAAAATAGAATTAACAAAGTTTGAACATCAAAAACAACAAAAATATAGATAATAAGCATGCCTAGTGCCTCTGATGATAGTGTTGTTGGGCATGACTTGATCTTATAATGGAAGTCATCTAAGACATTGTAGCTGGGGAAGTTAAAGGTGGTGTCGGATGATAAACAAATGGTTGTGTGGGGTTAGTGGGGGCACTAGGACGAACTTGGTCTTGCAACTTGAGTCGTGCTTGGGAATATGTACAATCCAAAGGGGCCCACCTACGATGAAAACTAACCAAAACTTGCTTTTGTTAACCATGGGACAAAACCTGATAAGAGAGGTCGACCTCTCTACTATCTGGAGATGCCAGACAACCTGTAAGATGGATTATGCAGTACATGCGTGAATATAGATGGTTGGCTTGGCATAAGATAAAAACCTTGGTAGGGATGCAAATGAGGTGCCGCTAGTGTGAATGGTGTAAAGCTAAGCTAGCTAGTATATGGGCTACTACCAAGAGTACCCATGTGTGGTACAACCTATTGTATGGAGGGCATTGCCTGAAGGAAGACATTGAAGGAGGATGGATATAGTTCATTAGCATATTAATTTGCTCCTAGATCTTGTCCATCTGATGCTATTACGTGGTCCTATCGTACTTAGAGTGTACTAAATCCTCATTAGGCGGCTGCTTATAGTAGTAAAATTTGTGCTGATCTATCTGCATACCGTATGCAAAGCCATGACGGTAGCCGGCTCTATATCCTAAAACCTCCTCTATAATCGCTTGATCTATCATAGGTCGCTGACCTATCACAGTAGCAAGATCATCCTCCTCCTTTTTCCTTCGCTCCATGCATGCCTGGTTGAAACAAAGTAGAGATAATGGTACAAAATGATAGATATTGTGTATTACCAAAGAATATGAAAATTGAATATGCTTACATAATTTTACATGGACACCTTTGACTCCTAACAATCAGACTGTCCCTTCTCTTTCCTCAAATGCATGTACTTGTAGTTCTCTATTTGTAAACCCCTCAATTTTAGGGTAGAATTTGAGTAAAACGTAACCCTAGTCAAACCAGAATTTCAAATGTCAACAATAATCAAGGCATACTGGTAGTTTAACTTCCGCAATTCCACATTTGAAACCTGAGAACAATAGAAATGAGTTAATGATAGATTATAGTTCGAAATAATATGAGGTAGCTTAAAAAGATCACATTCATCCAAAAATCAATTATTTCGGACCCAAATAGGATCAGTTTTCAAAAAACGTGTCCTAGGGGTCGAGATACTAAAATTAATCCAAAGACATATTTAGACTCGTAATTTAACAAGGATTCGTAATTTTTCAGCTTTTAAAATATCAGATATAGCTTTTTTACGCTTATTTTCTTTACTACTTGTAATTTAATTGTCTAGTCTACTATTCATTGTACCATCTCTACTATTCACCAATATTCACCTATCTCTACTTTTTCTTACTACCTATTTTTATAACCTATACACCTATCTCTTATAATTTTTTCCCTATAAAACTTTATATATAACTTCTCTTACACTTTATTTACTTTTTATTATAAAAAATACAAAAAAAATTAAATCTCTCCTTCTCTCTTTCTCTCTCTCTCTCTATCACGTCGGCCATCTCTCTCTTCCCTTCTCAATTTCTTTTATTTTCAATTTATTTTATTGCATTTAATTTCCTTCCACAAATTTCTATAAATACTTCATCTCCCTCTATTTCTTTCACATACTTCATTTACATAACAAAACTCTCAAATTCTCTCCAGAAATTTTCTCTCCAAAATTATTTTCCCAACACTCTCTTCTTTTCATTATCACAACTATCTCTGTATAACAACCAACACCAAATATTCTTCCATCACCTAGCTTCAGGTAAAAGTTCTAAACCCATTCTTATATTCAGGTTAATATAACATGAACATGTTGTATGTTTGATTTCTAAATCCCATGAGCATTATACTAGGGATGAAATCATGAAAACAATAATTTGTTCTTGTCTTGTTCAACACTATGTTCATATTTGATTATTATTGTTATGTTGTTGTTTTGTTCATGTTTCCAATCTAACATTTTATATGTATTGTGTATATGTATATATATGATTTTAGAGCCTAAAAGCTCACTAATTTGACTTATTATTACCTTGTTATCATGCTCTTATTATTTTGCTCTATTTTTATATTGCTCATAATAGTAATAAGACTAGTTATTCTAGTATTAGATTTGTCCTCATCAAGTCAAAACAATTTTTCTTCTTTCTTTTTGGACTTATCTATAATCTAAGTCTGGCGAGTCTTAACATAAATCTAAGACTCCTATGATTTTCTTATTTCTTTTCTTGCTTTTCTTAAGGGACTTGCCTATGTCTAAGTTTGGGAAAACTTGAATAAGAGTCTAAGACTTCTAAATTTTCTTCTTTTTTTTTTTTAGAACTTGTCTATTCTAAGTTTTGGGAAGCCTTGATGCAATCTAAGACTTCCCAATACTTGAATTACATATATGCTTAACTGATTTCTATGTCTCTTATATTTTATGTGAATTATTTTCTTTTCTTTTATTATATATCATAACTATAAGTCATATTCATACATGATATAATGTTGTTCTCTTAATGAAATTTTTCAAAGAAGTAAAAGGGAGTTTTTTTCTTTTATTAAATAAGGACTAAACTCTCTATCCTTAGGAAAAATTTCCATCAAAAGCTGAGGAACAAGATTCAACAACATCCTTTTCAAAAAAACTTAATCATGATCACCATAAATTCTTAATGTTATTATTATACAAAGCTTCTTCAAAAATTAATTATGTGGTCCCATTACTTTCCTTCAAAATACTAAAATAAATTTATTAGTAAACTATAATGTTGATAATTTTTTTCTATGCAAAATTTTCTTAAAAACTTATTTATAAGATTATTACCCACACTTTGATAAATACAAAGAACAAAGCAAACTTTTCTATATAAGCTAAAATCAACTCACTAGTTAAAAATATACTTAGAAATAAAATTTGTAGATAACTTAAAGGGAAAATTTTTTTAAAATAAATTTATTTTTGAAAATTTAAGCTATGATAAGGTAACCCTCAATTGTAGCAACTTAAGAATTTTTAGTTTTCTTTCCAACAACTTAAAAGAAATTTTTGCAAATTCCAACTTTTCAAACTTTTAAAATAAATTGTTTTATGAAAATTCATTGTTGGGACAATATCACTAGGATCATGCATATAATATGAGTATATATGTATATTCAAAGGTTTTTTTGGCCATATTAATATTTATATGTTTTCCATGAAGTTTTTGGGTGAAATAGAAATTAGCAAAAAAAAAAAAAAAAAAATTACATTTTGAGGCTGGAATTTTCATGCTAGAATTGTACTGACCCGTTTTCAAACCTAAATGACTTTAAATAAAAAAAAAAAACCTTACAAATAGATAGATCTTTTTGAGTAGGTAGAAAACGACTACTTATATGTGAAATTCAGAATTAAAATGAGTAAATTATGGCCTTTTTAAGTTGGAATTTTCACAAATTTGATTTTTTGCCACAACTAGAAGATAGAATTAGCAAATTTAAGTAGAAATTCTACGACATACTAATTTTAGGTTTTTTTTGTTTAGGTAACGAGGAGGACGATAGCTACTATCCAAAAGGCTACTTTAATTAGGGGAGCTATTATCGCAACATGGACGAGTAAGTTTACTTCCTTTATTTTTCATGATCATGTTTGTGCTTGTAGATTAGTGACACTAGAAATATGAAAAGAAAAAAAATGAGAAGTACATGTGCTTTCTAATGTTTGGTGAATATATGATAAGCATATCGAGTCTTTAATTGCTTATAATCGAGTGGATGCTTCATTACGATGTTAGGATGTCTGAATTTGTATGTTCACCCTTAAGATATGTTAATTATATGCTAAAAATTTAATTAAATTGATTCATGCACTTTACGTTGTGAGTCTCATTGCATTTGCTATTATACATTTAGTAGGACAAGAGCATAATAGTGTTAGTCGGCATAACCGATAATATCTACATGTGGTGAGTAGTAGTCGATATCATCTACATGAAGATTTTGGTGAGTAGTAGTTGGTAAGAACTACAAAACCTAACCTCGAATGAAGGGTGTAAATCCATTCAACATATGATTCCCGAAAAACCATACGTCTTGTCTGCTCATGTGATTGTTTGCATACCATATACTTGTTAATAATAACTTGCTTGATATTGTTGTTCGAATATGATGACTCGGGAATATTCTCACTAAGCTACTAAAGCTTATACCTCTATAGATTTTTGTATTTGTAGGACCACTTGCTCTTGTATCCACGATCAACATATATCTGAGTAAGGATTCTTTTGGGAGCCTTTTAGGGGAAATCCAATTATGAACTTAGATTGAACTTCCTCTAAAATCTTTGGTGAGAGTATTTACTTTGTTGTAAGACTAAGTTTAATTTGCCATCCTTGGAGAACTTTAGTGGGGGAATGCCCCTAAGATGATGTACAAGAACCATGACTTTATATTATGTGGGTTAATATTTATCTAGATTATTACATGCTTTATATTATCTGCTCAAACTACACTTCTCATCGGTGTCATCTATTGCCGTGTTGTACGCCTTACGTATAATACTGAGACTTTTGTGTGACTAAGGAAATCATTCCTAAGTTTTAATACTATATGTGGCAGACTGCTACATTTATGGTACCCTTTAGGGCGTGACACTATTGGCGTGTGATCATGTAATACATGATATGTGAAATTACAAAAATAAATGAATAAATAAAGAACATAAACTTACACACCACGTGGGTATCACGGCATGCAACAAAAAATGTAATTATAATACTTACATTTGTAAGTGCATGTAAAAGAATATACTTTGCACCACCCATATGCACCGATTTTTGCTTCTTCCTATTTGTTGTATTCATTGTAGATCAATGTTACATAATTGAAAAAAGTAAAGAAATGGAATGGATAACTAATTATGTATTGTACTACATGTAGAATCATACCAAGTAATCTAGATTAGTCCCTACGAAGTGGACAAACCCCCTCCACTCATCCACTCGGTGCTCAAAACTTGGCAATGGCCTGCGAGCAGCTTCTTTGCCTTGACCTTGAGCTTAGATGTATACCTATAGCCTATAATGGAGCTGACTGTATGATTAACTTGCCAAATAATTCAATGTTATCCACCACTTATGCACCTTCTGCCAGTTCTCAGGTAGTTCGAAACTTTGTTGCACATTAAAGACAAGTTGCATGTGTTGGTGAATGGTCGAAGCTAATTTAATGGTCACAAGTATGTTTTTAACAAAAAATAAACTTACCACAACTCTTCAGATAATGCCACACTGATAGGCCTTTGGAAACATTGACCATGCTTTACCTCTAGCTCTTGGAACGAACAACTTAGTCGACACTTTATGGTGGAGTAAGAACTCCAACTTAACCATCTTTAGACTTGAGCACATGAGACCTATATATCTATATGGCATGATAATGGTTGGCCTACAGCCAGTCCTCCTAAACTCCTCCGCCGCCCGGATCCTTTTATATATACCCTGATGCCTCACAGGTACCATGATATTGGCCTCCTCCTACTCAGCCACCATAGTAGCCTCATCATGCTCCACTGCTGTAGCCCCTGGGTCCTCAGGTCCATCTCAATAGATAGATCCTCAAGAAGGTCATATGTGACATCATCCCCTATTCTTAACTCATTTACCTACCTCGATTGAGTTTGAGTAGTCTAAGCTCAATTGTTCATCGGTCCCTCTATTTTACTGAACATTGAGAAATGAAGTGAATGGTCCTCCTATATAATCAAATAATAATATTAGTTCTTCATTCTAATGTGGATGTAGAAGACAAAAGATTAATCATTCAAGGTGAAAACCCCATCAGCATACTGTTTAGGGCGTGCCTCAATGTCCTCCATAAATTGATCATAGAAATACAGGCATTGTATCTTGTATATTCAAAAATACCCATTGTTAGTGATTTATTACTTTAAAGTCATTACAAACAAACATATGCGACAAAGAAAAATAAATGAAAACAAGCATATAGTCTATTCGTTTGATTCATCATCCTCATGCCACTACAACCCTCACATGGTTTGGGTAGGTGTGTAAGGTTTCTCACGTCAACAAATATGTGATTGATTGGAATCATCCAAGGCCTTACAATCATTTATTGCATTGGCTCCTCAGTAGGAGGTAGCACATTTGATTCACTATTTTCTATGGATTCGGATTGGAAGAGACCATGAATGAATAGATGATGGTGTAGAACTTTTCGTACAATCTTCCAGTCACCAAATTATATAGAGTTTAATAGTCCTTAAACCTCTACTAAGTCTCATATAGAGTTTCCATGTCATACTAATCAAAAGACTAGATTTTGGCTTAGCACTTAACAATCTTCGAGGGAAGGAAGAACTTGTCCATGAACTTCTTAATCGGCTCTTTCCATGTGGTGATAGAGCCTCTTAGTGAAGAGTTCAGCATTGCTTGGCCTTACCTCTTAAAGAGAATGGAAAGAGCCTGAGACAGACTACATCATTGCTAACTCCATTGAATTTAAAAGCATCACATATCTCCAAAAAGAGTTGGATATGCATATTTAGGTCCTCGTCCTACAGTCCATCAAATCGTGCATATTGTTGCACCATTCGAATGACACCTAGCTTGAGCTCAAAGTTGTTTGCGTCTACTCAAGGTCGAACTATACTATAGTTGACACCCACCAAGTTCGGTCTAGAAAAATCAAAATTGGTTCATGGTGGCCATGAATCTGGGCATCTCTATCATTAGCCACTTGATTGTTCATCAAATTCATTTTTAGATTTCCTTGATTTAGCTCTTGAACACAATTATCAGTTGAATCATCCATCTCTTCTTTCAGCAACTCTTCCTTAATACTTGCTAATGAAGATTCAACTATGTGCTTCTCCTTTTTTGATACTTTAGAATTGTTCTCTCTGGCTCTAGATTGAAGTTAGTAAGATCCTTGGAGTGACTTTTGGTCATGCACTGTAAACACAATGCCAATCAATTATTAGCTTCAAGATCACAATAAGGAAGAGAAGAAAAGCAAACAAAGAAAAGTACGGTTAAATTAATAGGTAAAAAGTGTTCCTGATTTGGTGTATCCTTAGCAATAGCCAAAAACTTAATGATGTTAAATCGTAGTTTTAATAATTAAGGAACCTGTTCCCAATCCTAACTACAATGCAATAGGCAAGTGCACCTATCGTGAGCGTAATATAGTGCTTAAGTACATGGTCGTGCAATATAGATAAACTAATTACCAATATTAGCTTCATCCCTATTATCTAACCATCAATTAAGAGTAATTCGTATCCTAAACTATTAAATAATAATTATTACTATTCTACTAAGCTAGGTAAGGATCACTAATAACAACAAGCAAGGGTTAAATCAATTATCAAAACAACCTAGATCTCATGCTATTCCTATTTCATCATATGAATCATTAGAATCTAAAGAATATCATTACTGAGTTCTTAAGCTATAGAGTTCTACACATCAAGCTAATAACTTTCTTAAGTCTATTAACTTATCTAACCCTAGATTTATTGATGAGGATCTCTACTCAATCAATAGTAACCTAAAACTGGATGAATAACATGAATTCTTCAACAACACAATCATGAAACAAAATGCTTTTGTTATCCTATCTCTAGGATCACAAGCAAAGCTCATCAATTGTAGAGATCTAATCATGAAAACAATCTCTCAATTAACTTAGATGATATCGTACATAAACTCATACTCTAGATATATGAATATAAGTAGCAATAATAGAACATGCAATTGAACATAAGAACATCAATGATATTTCATTAAAAACAAATCTTCATCACATGACATAATAGTTTTCGAATAAGATCTAAGTTTAGGGTTTTCTCCTCCATAGCGTTAACAAGGAAAACACAAAAATTGGAAGAGAAAATAGAATTCATAATTACAACCCTAAAAAATTGGATCCTAAATATTTTGGATCTTGAATCTCTTAACTTGTTTGCCTTAGTGAAAGATATGGAGTTTCCTTTAAAAAACCCTGAGGAATGTCAAATGAATTCTCCTTTTTTCAATTTTGGGTAATATGTATTTATATGAGACCTCAAAGTCTAAGAAAATAAAGGAAATTAAAGGCACGGCAAATATACCCCCAATATGAGCTTATATGCCCTTCAATATGCCCCAAGGCAAGGGGTTAATGGCTTCTGATCGTGATGTCGGTTTGATATGCCCCTCAATATGGAGCGCGGTAGCTTTTGGTCTTAGAGATGTGCACTACTACCCTTAATATAGGCCGTATGGAACTATAGATATGCTTCTTTCTTCTTTTCCATATCACTTTCACTTAATTTCATCACACTTAACTCCATTTTGTTTGAAAGTAACAATTTAATTAATTAAGTACCAATTCTAAATGATTTTCATTGAAATTATGATCTAAAAGGGTCTAAATCAACTTGGAATTAAAGATGCTATAGCAATTATTAGTAATGCCTTATGTACAAAGATGACTTCAACATAACAAAGGACATCCTCATTTTCCTAATATATGTGAAGCTCATAAGGGCTCGCTAAGTGTTTGAGCTTCATTTTTCCTTTTTCTTAAGGTTTGTCACAATGGTGGCTAAGAACATTATTTGTCTATAATGCACAATCAAGAGAAGGGGGTCACTGAATTGATTGTGTTTAAAAACTTAAATTTTTGAATTAATTAAATTTAAAATGTCCCTCTTAATTTTGTAAATAAATTTCTATAAACAAATAGATAATAGAAAAATAAAAATGTGAAAATTTAAGAGATAACGGATAAGAAGATTGGGTAGCCATGAAAACAAGTTTTTTCTTGTAAGTCAATCCTCTCTTCTTGCTTCACATTGGGAACCTGGTTGTCTTTAATGATTGCATTCCACTATATAAAAAAATAATTGAGAATATAAACAATCAAATCAAATCACTTTAGCAAAGTCTCTCTATTGAGCCTATCTAGCTATACTAGCTATTTACTCACTACAATGACAAGAATACCCTCACTATCTCTCATAAACTCAAAGGAACAAAATTTATGTTTGTAATAAAAGTTATGTAAAAATTTCTAAAGCAATAAAATTTGAAAGTAAGATCAAAGCTTTTTCAAAATAGCTCAATCTGATTTCTTGGTCCGTGTCTTCTTCTATTCAAAGCTTTTATCTTTATATTCTTCACATCAAACGATAAAAAAAATCTTCTAGAATATATAACCAACATTATCTTTTTGTTGTTGTTATGATTTGCAAATCTGTAAAATTTCTCTAATGATCTCAAAATCAATCTTTGAAATTATCTTTAGTTTGAGATAAGTTTTATGATGTTATATAAGATATTCTGCAGATATCATGTTACCACCTCAAATGGATAAGCCTTGTAAAGATAGGATAAGATGATGTATTCCTTGAATTGTGGAATAATATCTATTCTTTTATAACAATCATATCCTTTCATATCTTTATCCGTTCTTCGTAAAATCAAAATGTCTTGTAGTCATCTTTGCAAAAACTCAATAGAATAAACCTGTTGGAAACCTTCAATCATCAAGTCTTTGAACATAAATTAATAAGAATAATTTAGTAAAATAATCCTCATGATAATTAATCTAACTTTTGTAGAATGTATCAAGTATATTACACAAATGTATTTGACAAGTAGAGTTGAGCCTTCATAACCATTAAATATCCAACTTATATAGAATTTCGTACAAAAATAGAAAAAGTTCGTATAAGATTAGGATAAAAATTATGTGGAAACTTTTGTTCATCTTTCATCTTCAGCTTTCAAATATAAAAAATTTAGAGTAACTTTTGTCTTATGACACTTCTGTGTAGATAAGTTTCTAGAATAAATTATGAAATAACTCATGCAAGAATTCTATTTTACTTTTGTTTGAAAATTTTATTGAAACATTTGTCAACAAATATGCTCATAATCTCATATATCGTAAGTTCTAAATAAACTTCTATTGATATGCTCATTAACACTCTGCAATGCAGAAGGTGAAACAAACACTAAATCAAATGAATCAAGCTGAAAACAGCTTGAGATTTGCCGAATACAGCAAGGTTACTTAGATACAAGTGATGGAGCAGAAAATATTGTAGTTGTTTTTTTTTTTCTATATTTTTTTGTATTGCACTATGATGTGTATATAAGGTGTAATACATGGAATAAAATTGGTTATAACTGATTGCTCCTAGAGATACGTAATTACATATGCTAGATGTTGCCAACTCATCAGTTGGTTACACAATTTATGTATGTAAGATGACACCAAAAATAGTAAATAAAACATATATGTGTGAAACATATTTTTATGGGTTGTCAACTAGACCTCAGTCCATATGTCTATATTCTAACTTATTCACTCTCCTTCAGCCCATCCAGCTCACTTCCCTTTTAGCCTATATCCATTCAACCTCGATCGGACTTCACTTAAACTAGTTTCAGTTTCTGTCCCACTAATTTTCACTTTCCTCTTCCATGCATCTTTCTTTTTTTCATCCATATGAACAAACCCTAGAGCATTCCTCTCCCCATCTAAATCCCTTGCCCATAAGGGATGGTTTGGAAAGCGTAATTGGAGGTCTTGATAGAACTCCCAAGTTGCTTTGGTGGGATCCTTTCCCTTCCATAAGATAAGGACCATAGTTGCTATTGTATTTCCTCATTTAACCATTTTCCTTTTCAAAATTGCACTAGGTTCTAATTCATCTTCCTTTTCTGTTATAGGTAAGACAAACAAGATATCAGATCGAGGGCCATGGTAGTGTTTGAGTTGTGAGATGTGGAAAGTGGGATGGATCTCTGCTTCTGGTGGCAACTATACTCGATAAGCTACTAACGCAATGCGTTCAAGAATTTTATATGGTATGTAGTAGCTTGCTTCTAGTTTTTGATTCCTTATGGTTTTGAGTGTACCTTAGCGGTATGGTTGTAGCTTGAGTCGTACCATATCACAAATTTGAAACTCTCGTTCACTCCTCTTCCCATCTTCCACCTGCTTCATTCGCTATTGGGCTCGTCGAAGATGAAATTCGATTAATTTCATCTGGTCTTCCCTATTAGTGAGTAGCTTGTCCACAGCTTCAACCCTAGAATTCCTGGGTATGTAAGGAAAGCGTAAAGGAGGAGGGTAGCTGTACAAAGCTTCAAAGGGGGTTAGTTTAGAGCTATTATGGAAGTTGGTGTTGTACCACCACTCAACCAAGGATAAGAATTGAACCCATCGGTTAGGGTTTTCCCCCGTAACACAATGTAAATAAGTTTCAAGATGTTTGTTTATTACTTCAGTCTGACCATCCGTTTGGGGATGGTAGGCAGTAGAAATATTTAGCTCCATGCCTCGCAAATTAAAAAACTCCTTCCAAAATGTACTGACAAAGAGTGGATCTCGGTCCGATATCATCGATTCTAGAGTTCCATGTAGCTTGTAGATGTTATCTAGGAAAATCTGTGCAACACTAGCAGCCGTGTATGGATGAGATAGGGCAATAAAATGGCTATACTTATTTAACCGATCCACCACTACTAGTATCACCTCTTTTCCATTGGGTTTAAGTAAACCTTCAATGAAATCCATGCTGATGGCTTGCCAACACTTGTTTGGAATCTGCAAAGGACTCAATAGACCTGGAGTAGCCACATTTTCATATTTATACCTTTGGCAAGTATCATACTCCCTCACAAACTGCCTTATATGTCTCTCCAATTTAGGCCAATAGAACACAGTAAATATCCTCTTCTAGGTTGCATTTGCTCCCGAATGTCCTCTTAGAGGACCACCATGATATAACTCCAGCAGCTTGGTACGGAGTGCCAAGAATGGTCCTATCACCACTCTGCCTTTATGCCTTAATATGCCATCTTCATATGAGTAGTGTCCAATACTTTGGCCATATGTGATTTGTTAAATCTTCAGCTTGAACGTGGTGTCTTGATCCAAGCTGGCTTTAATTTCACCCATTTATTCAGGTGCAAAAGCTTGCACTACTATCTGATTTAGGAAAGATGGGTCCCTATGAGACAAAGAATCAATAGCTACATTAGTTTGACCAGACTTATATTCAATCTCATAATCTAGTCCCAGTAGCTTGGTTAGCCATTTCTATTGGCTAGGAGTCACCAAACGCTGCTCAAGTAAGTACTTGAGACTCTGATGGTTAGTTTTTAAAACAAAGTTTGTACCCAAAAGGTAGTGCCTCTACTTGTCAATGGCATGTACCAATGCCATCAATTCCCTTTCATAAACTGATAGGCCCTTGTGCTTAGGTGTTAGTGCTTTGCTCATAAATGCTATAGGATGGTTGTTCTGCATTAAAACAGCCCCAATGCCTTCCCCACTTTCATCTGTTTCAATTACAAAAACCTTGTTATAGCAAGTAAACTAAGGACAGGAGAAGTAATTAGGGCAGTTTTAAGCTGATCAAAAGCAATCTGAGCCTCTAGACCCCACTTGAACTGGTCTTTTTTTAACAGTTGGGTTAGAGGTCTAGCAATTGAGCTAAATCCTTGGATGAACCTCCTATAGTAGCCCGCTAGCCCTAAGAACCCATGTAATAAGCCAATGGGCCACAACTTCCACCTTCCTGGAGTCTTTAGCCATACCACTGTTAGATATGATATGCCCAAGATAATCAATCTGCTAGACTCCAATAACACACTTAGAATGCTTAAGGAAGAAACGTTCTTGCCTTAATACCTGAAAAACTTCCTTTAGATGATTAACATGTTGTTTGATACTAATGCTATACACTAATACATCATCAAAGAAAACGAGCACAAATCGTCTTACAAATGGTCTGAAGGTAGCATTCATAAGACCTTAGAAGGTGGAGGGTGCATTAGTCAAGCCAAAAGGCATGACTAGGAACTCGTGATATCCTTCATGGGTGCGAAAGGTCGTTCTATACACATCCTTAGGGTACATCAGGACCTGATGATACCCTGATCTGAGATCTAACTTGCTGAAATAATTAGCTCCACTGAGCTCATCAAACAAATCATCAATAATGGGAATAGGGAAGCGATCCTTAATAGTTTGCTTATTGAGGTCCCTATAGTCCATCACATCCTCCAAGTGTTGTCTTTTTTCTTTACTAACACTACTGAAGACGAGAATGGGCTGTGGCTAGGCTTAATAATCCCTCTTGTAAGCATTTCCTTCACCATTTCTTCTAGAACTGACTTCTGAAAAGTTGAATATCTATAAGGTCTTAGGTTGACCGGTTTGGTACCATTCTGTAAATGGATTCGATCGTTGCACTCTCAGTTGGGTGGTAATCCATGGGGATCGTCAAAGGGGTCATGAAATTCCTCTAGCAGATCCATGATCAATGGTAGGGACTTCTCCTTTAAGCTAGTTAACTTCGAATCCTCTTCCTTAATCATCCAATAGTACATTTCAATGTGTCCTGTATGCCCACTCAAAAGATAGATCAATTCCTGTCCAGTAATGCCTTGGACAATCTCCCTTTCCCCCAAAAAAACACAGTTGGACCGTAGCCACTCAAATTCCATTCAGTGTTGTTGAAAATTCCAATTCACAGTTCCCATCTTGGTCAACCATGGCATGCCTAAGATTAGATCACATGAGTTTAGAGTTAGAATGTAGAAGTCAAACTTAAACTTTACTCCTTTCATTATCCAGTGAAAACCTTGGACAACACTAATGTTATAAATTCTAGTGCCATCAGCTAGGATCACCGTCCCTGGTTCCAAGGATGATAAGGGACATTGCAAACCAACAGCTAGGCACTCATCAATGAAGTTGGATGAGCTGCCTATGTCGATTAGTATATTCAAGTCCCTGTTCTTGAACCTACCCTTGACCTTCATACTGTGTTTACTCCTTCCAACACCACTATCATCTGCACATGATGTTAATTGAGAGAGCTCAACCTCCAATTCATCCACAGGTTCAAGAACTTCTGCCTCTGTTTCTTCTAAGCTAACCACTAGCATATTTAACCTTTTGCTTTTACAGTGGTGCCCTGGCCTAAACGCCTCATCACACCAAAAACATTGTTTTCTTTTCATATTTTCTGCTCGAGTTCTTCAGGGATTAATTAAGCGCTTAGGAGCTCTAAGCCTTAAAAGGTAGTTCCATGGTTTGAGTTTAGTATGGTGGTGTTCAAACATTGGTTATTGTGTGGCTTAACTAAAGTGGGTTGGGACATGAGTGGCTGATAGTTAGTAGTGTATTTAGAATTGGGATTTAGATTCTGGTTAGGCTGTTTGTAGGACTTAAGGCTATGTTTAGATGAGCGCAAGGTGGTTTCTTGCAATTTTGCAAGGGTATAGGCTTGGGGTAATGTTTTCGGCTGAAAAATACGGATGAGGGTACTGAATCTCAGGTTTCAATCGACTCAAGTAACAGCTTACTAAATAGGATTCAGGTAATTGAACTTGGGTTGATAGGTATAGGAACTCGTCATTGTAGTCTTGTAAAGGACCACTCTACTGCAGCTCCTTCAATTCGGACATAGGATCTTCAAACCCCCTGTCATTAAACCGTACATTCAAAGCCTTTGTCAGCTCCTCCCAAGTCAAGGGATTCGCATTATTTCTAGCCTTAGAATATGCACTGAACCACTCATACGGCCTATCCTTTAGATGCATTGTGGCAATTCTTACCTTGAGATTCTTAGGGGTTCCATCCAAAGCAAAAAACATGCTCAGCTCTAGAGACCTAATTTTTGAATCCATCACCATCGAAAATTGGAAAATCTATTTTAGTATTGCGAGTGGGTACCAAGTATGTGAGTGTTATTTCCTTCTAGGAGCAGAGTGACTGTATTCGTACCAATGCTAGTTCTCGAAGTCATCACACCTAGTTCCACAGCTATTGATTTACTATGTACTTGTTGTTGTAACGTCTCAATAGTTTGCGACTGTTTCTCAATCAACATATGTTGTCTTTGTAGGTTCTTTGAGAAAAGCTTCACCTAGCCATCCTATTTGTCCGACTGCTCCTTAAGGAACTTCTCTTGTTTCTCAATTTGTTCTTTAATTACTCCTCTCAAAGCCTCTTCAATTTGTTTAAACTCTCAGTTCTCAGTAACCATGGTTGGCTCTGATACCAACTGCAATGCGGAAGGTGAAACAAGCACTTAAATCAAATGAAATACAGGCTAAGATTTTCCAAATACAACAAGGTTACTTGGATACAAGTGATGGAGCAGAAAATATTGTATTTGTTTTTTTCTATATTTTTTTGTATTACACTGTGATGTATATATAAGGTGTAATACATGGAATAAAATTGGTTATAACTGATTGCTCTTAGAGATGCGTAATTACATGTGCTAGATGTTGCCAACTCATCAATTGGTGACACAATTTCCGTATATAAAATGATACTAAAAATAGTAAATAAAACATATATGTGTGAAACATACTTTTATGGGCTATTAACTAGACCTTGGCCCATAAGTCTGTATTCTAACTTATTCACTCTCCTTCAGCCCATCCAGCTCACTTCCCTTTAGCCCATATCCATTCAACCTCCATCGGACGTCACTTAAACTAGTTTCGGTTTCTGTCCCACTAATTTTCACTTACCTCTTCTACGCATCTTTTTTCTTTTCATCCATTTGAACAAACCCTAGAGCACACTCTTATTAGATAATTTTTAATTCTTTTGTTATCATCAAAACTGTGTATAGACAGCTCAACAAACTCCCTCCCTTTTTATGATAACAAAACACCTTTTAGATCATATGTCATGTCTATATTATGTTTTCGAATTTGATAAGAAATAATTAATAGCAAACGGATAATACTAAACAAACAACATCATTTTTTGAATTTTTCTCGTTTTTGCCCCTTTTTTTTATCATTAACAATATTATCAAAACTAAACGAACGGTTTGATCCGATTCAACCGGAACTACCCTTAAAAGCTAGCTGGTTCCTGCCAACGAATCATTTTCTGGTTGGCTGGTTCAATAGTGGCTTGATTGACTTGGGCAGGTCATCCAGGTCATAATGCAAACTTATTTGAAAAAAATGAAAAAAAAAAAGCTAAGAGATGGAACAAAACCAAGAGACAACAACTAAAAACACACAAAGATTCATCTCATTATCGAGTTCTTCAACTTTGAAGCTCCGTTCTCTCCTTCTCTTATCATAGTTTTTTGTATTGATAGTGTCGTGAAAAATCAAATCTTTGAGAAAAAAAGGTTTCCTTTAAATGCAACTCCACTTGCAAACCTAAAACCTCTCATTCATTCTTCTTCACTTACACGATTGTAAGGAAAAGAAAAGAGGCATTACCTGCTCTTTGGAATTGCATGTTGGAAAAGCATGAGTATGGTGACATGACATGACTATACTTGCTCTATTTAAAGTACATTTTTCTTGAAAAATCACAAAAGAGGATGGGCTTTCTAGCTTAGGCTTCTCTTTCCAACATACACATGAAGGATATGATGGCAAAACTAGAGAGATTTCTTGTAATTTATTTTAATTTTATTTTTAATCTTTCATATTTATTTATAATTAACTACCCGATTATTGTATGCAATTTTGAATATTATTATGTGCCTATTGTAATTAATTATTTTTATTTTTAATCTGTCATATTTATTTATAATCATTTGCATAATTATTGTATGCAAATTTGTATACTATTATGTAGTTTTCTTTTTCTTTTTGGTGAAAAAATGAAAACTTTTTATTTTAAACTAATAAATTAATATTTTAACACACTTATAAATATGCTATTATCTATAGATATACAACGATATTAATATATATGTATATTCATAAATACGATATAACTTAGATTTTCATTTTTTGGTAATCCCAATTCAACTCGGTTTGACCTTTTAACCTTTGACCCCAACAACCCAACCCCAACCCCCACCCCCCCCCCAACATATCTAAGTTAACTCCCGGTCTGGGTCTGACAACCTTGGTCATCAGTAGGCAAACTCCCCCTCAGAAAGTGCCAAAAATTAAAAATAGAAATTAACAAAATAGAGAACAGTAAATGACTTAGAGAATATTCCATTAAAAACATAATAAAGTTTTAATAGACAAAGTAAAGTTTTCATAGAAAGAAGAAACAAAGTTTGAACAGAAATATTGAAGCTAATTTCTAGAACGCTTTCAGGTGGATTAGGATTTTGATGGTGATGAAGACGAAGGAGAACCATCCACATCTATCACAAAGACTCTACTATGTTTTTAATTTGGAAATACTGATTTGATGGACAACTGAATCTCATGTTCAAAATTCTTGGTAGCCCTAACCGTGTCCAATTGATTTTTGTCTAATCCCTTCATCTAGTTGGTTTATAGATCTCCAACCATTCTCAATTGAGTAATCATCCGATCATAGTTAAAGGCAAACGTATTAAAGTCCTTAACTATTTTCTCATTAAAATTTTTGAAAGTTGTTCTCATAGTGTTCACTTGGTGAAGCAATTTGTTTGTGTTCTAAATAATAGAAGCATTCACTTTATCATTTAAAGCATTATAGATGATTTTAGTCTTTTGTTCTTAAAACTTTGTATAAATTTTTTAATTCCTCCTTCAATAGATTTTTAAACATTTCCTTCCCCTATGAAGACAAAACTTCTTTTAATGTTTATTTATCCAAAAATTTCATAAAAGAAACCTTCCTAGAACTTTCTTTAGAAACTTTGAACTTATCCTTACGTTCTAGCTCTTCAAGCTCTACAATCTTATCTAGATCATCCACATTCTCAAGTACTGATTGCATCTCACAATTGGTGACTGGTGTTTTATCTAGATCACGAATAGGTTTTGCATTTTCTCTTCCATCAAAATTTTCAATACCTTGGACTGTGGGGGTGGAAATTCGAAAGGGCACATTTATTTTTATGGTGGCTTTCATGAACATAATCAACACCATCTAAGGCATACTAGAGACAATCCTTAACATATATGGACATGTGATGAAGAATTTCCTTTCCTTTTTATTTCAACTTTAGAGGTTTTGAAGATTTAGTAGGAATTTATCTTTTTAAAAAGGAATAGCTTCATTAAAGTACTCCCAAAGAGCATGTGATCTTTGTTCCTCTAGATATGATAGATAAATCTTGATGCTAAGTCTAATTTCTTTTTATTTATCATAACATAAGTGATTTCAGCATATTCTATAGATATATAGGTCAAACTTCCTTTCCTACGCAAAATACTACTTATGATCAACTTATGTAGAATCCTAGGCAGTAATTAAAAATCCACGATATTCGCTTCCTTTACATAATCCATCACTAATCTACTATTAATGCAACGGTATCATACCCTCATAGGGTACCCTAGTAGTAACAATACAACAAGTACTTAACTAAGGTCTCTAGGAAGTTACATGATTACTGTGCAACTAACATACCTTGTGGCGTAGACAGATTTAACAGGATCGAAGGTTGTTTAAAAAGAAGGACATTGTATATATATATAAGTCATATATGAAAATAACAATGCAAAGTCTAAAAGCTTGACATAAAGGATTACAACTTTGCCTTCATGGCCATACCATTAAGCATAACTAACAAAGAAAGTAAAAGTTAACACTTTTGAAACTTATACTATTACAAACATTAACTCTAAGTCTTTATTACAAAAATAAGGTCTTCCTTCCAATATGGATACATAATCCCTCAATCTATTCTACTCTATACTTGTTCTTAGTTCTGGTCTTCTTACTTAAATTCCTATAAAACAATAGTTTAAGAGAGCATGAGCATAAAAAGCTCAGTAAATTAAAGAATCTTAACACCACATAACAAATCATACAATGTTTGATTAACATTAATATGAAATGCAATTAGTCAAGCATACGTACAAACATAGTTTGAGTAATAAGAACTCAAACTCATGGAGTTTTAAGCCCTCTTTTGGGGTTGAAGAACCAACACTGTGTTTTACACCCAGGAAATCTAAAGAACTAAAGAAGGAGTGCTCATTTCAAACTTAAATATCAATTTTTGTTTATAAACATATATATATAATATCTCCTCCACTTCACTTAGTTCTTAGAATTTCCACTAAGTATTATCGTTTTGTATCAACCCTCATTGGGTGACGTCCTTTAAGCTTTCTTAGTTCCTATAGAATTGGCGGTCCTATGATAATCTTTACCAAATTCACTGGATTATACAAGCATACCACATAATTAAAACAATAATACGTGACCTGAATACCAATAAATGAAAGTATATTATGTAGTGCAATGCATGATTAATTTATTTATGGATCAAATAAGGTTATGATCAATTTATTAGGCGACCATCAAATTCTCAGACAATCCATAATGTTTATTCATCAATTAATGTCAACCAATTAGTAATCACTTTGAACATTACAATATTATTCAATCAACAAACATATAACATGCATTATTTCCCAATCCCCATACATGAATTCGATTTTTGATTATATTAGGATCATGTGCAACTATACTACAATCCCATGTAAGTGAAAAGATTCAATTACTCACCCATGCATTCTCTTCAATTGTCGTAGTAAATAAATGGAAAGCTTAGTTCTTGATCTAGGGCTCCAATAAGATAGAAAAGATTGTATTACTAACTATTTAATAAAGAAAGAAGGTTTAAACCAGATTTTAATGGTTTAGGAGATAAAAACATAAACCAAAGGCCATACGCCCCTGGCTAACCCAATATCAAGGGGTGTATGGAGCAAGGGAAGGCACAAAGGCCACCATGCCCCACACTACGCTCTACATGAATAAGCATATGAACAAGGCTGGTGCTTAAAAGCCACCATGCCCCATGACACGCCTTATATGCAAGGGTGTATCAACCCAGGCGTCAATACAGAGGCTACCATACCCCTTACCACAATCTGTATGGGGGGCGTATCTACCCAGATATGGTCACATAAGACACCATGCTCTTTACCATGGCTTGATGGAAAGGCCAACGAACAACACTTCAAAATTTTACTCTTTTACACATTTTAACCAACATCAAACGTCTTATATCCATTAAATACACTCTAGCATCATCATAAAAGACTTATATTCAACTCTTTTACTTTCATAATATCTAACCCTTAAATATTCTCCACCTCGACTTCAACTAACCAACGTAGTCCACAACATCCAAGCTTTAAGACCTTAAACTACAGTTTCATATCTCTATTCTATATATCTAACAACAAAACCATAGATATATGAACAACTAACAAGTAACATACACTTATTCTTTTAGCAAAAATAAACAAGGTAAAAATAAGAGTTAACTTACTTATTAGTATCTTAGCTTGATAGAAGAAGTTCAACTTAAGTTTCTTGTTAAATTGAGTAGATGATTTGAAGAGCAAATGTAATGTATTTGTGGGTTGAATATGTTAGCAGCAAGAGAAAGTGGAGATGAGTGATTTTTTGTCCAAATTTTTTTATATTTATCCCATATATATAAAGTAAAATTGTTGACTTTTGAGGCATATAAGATTTATGGTGTGTAGGGAGTCATATACTAAGTATGGTGCAGTTAAGGGTTAAATTTTCATAAATTAGACTTAGTTTATGTATCAAAAGAGCTTGGCTTAAATGCATACATTAACTTCTACAAATCTAATGCATTAAAACCAGCAACTACTTGAAATTAAAAAAAATTTGGTAAATTTGGTTTATAAATTCTCTTTAATCAAAAATTTTCTTTTGATGATCTGTAAGCCCCGGTTTTCCTTGTATTCAAGCTTGGCTTCGAGAATCGAATTGGAAACCGAAACCCTAAATTAGAAGAGCTAGGGTTAGAATGAAACCTAGAAACCCTAAGTCCGGTTCCACCGAGAATAAAACCATAAAACTTATGAGAGCAAGTTGAATTAGATTATAGTTATAAAGAATATAATGAAACATAAAAGATCAGTTTTTGGGAAATTATCTGTTTCGAACCCGACCAAGATCTGTTTCGAAAAACCGGCCCCCGGGACTTGAAATTAGAAAAATATTCTTGAATACTCATTAAGAACGAAATTTAATAAGAAATTCAAAAATATATTTATTATAATTTTTCAATTTATAAAAATTATAGTTAAAACCTTCATATCGTATTTTCTTTACTAACTGGTAACTTAATTATCTAATATACTATTCATTACTATTCACAAGTACAAGCCCATACCCTACTCACACTCACAAACCATACCCCTACTCTTACATCCATACAATCAAGCCTTACCTTATTGCATCATATTCTTTACATTTACTTTTCTAATATATTTTATTACACTTTTAATTTGAAAAAATTGTACAAAAATTATTTCTCTCCCTCTCCTCTCCTCTAAGGCCGGCGTACCCCCTACCCTTTCCCTCTCAATTGTGTGAATTTTCTTCTTTTATTTAATTATACAAAACCCTAATAACTCGCACTATAAATATTTTTTTATGCTTTCATTCTCTTTCTTCATTTTCACTTTTGCAAAATTTCACAAAATCCCTCTCCTTTCTTTCTAAGTTACCGTGACCCTCCCCTCTTACACACACACTCACATAACAAATTTTATTTCTTTCTTCAAGCTCATTGTTTCAAGCCTAAATAGATATAGATCTAAACTATACTACCACAAAGACATGTGATGGCTATATCATTCATGTATGGATTCATAAAAATCCCTATGAGCTTCATGCTAGAGACATGAAACCACTAGAACATGAAGATCAAGCCATCACAAGTTGTGGATCTTGTGATTAAAGCTTGAGTTTTCCTCATAATCATAATATATGTTCATATAGTGATGAATCCATGTAGGAATCTTGCTACTACATCATTGTCATAAGTAGTATATTTCATTTCATGCATTTAATATGACCATTATACTTAGATCTAGCTTTTAAACATTTATTCTCTTACATGATATTGTAGATTTCATGCATTTATTATGTTTAAGATGAGTGAATGGTCATAAATATCTTGTCTTATATAAATGAATGTTTTATTACTTCTAAAAGTGAGGATATTTATGAAGATGAGCCAAAAAACTCAAGAATAAATTTGGTTTTATAAAAACAAGCTTTTGTAAATTCAGATGGAAATTGAGTTGCATTTTGAAAACCTGTTTTTCAACTCCAAAACATGATTTTTATGTGAAAAATGAAGAGCTTATGGAATAGGTAACAATAGGAAATGATTTTTGCAAGTTAATGGTAGATCTACTAAGAGAAAGTTGTTAAACAAGAAATATTTGCAAGATAGAAAATTTTGATCTTAGGATAGTTACATAAAATTCGTAACTAGGAAAAGAGGATATGTAAACACCTATTTTTTCAAACTCAAAATGGAATTTTTATTAAGGAAATGAAGTCCTTATAGGATAGTAATAGTGGAGCCTTAAATTTTAAAGTATCAAATGAGTTTTTCTCAAAGAAATTACTTAAAAACTATTTTTCTACAAAATTCGGATTTAGGAATAGTTAATATATAAACACTTGTTTACAATGTGTAAAATGAGGATTTATGTTGAAAAATGAAGACCGTAAGGAATAGATATGGTAAAGACTTAATTTTATCAAGAATAAATAGATTTTGTTAAGGAAAATCTCTAAAACAAGTATGGTAGGCCAAGAACACAAAATTAGAATACTAGATTAAGCATTCATGATATCTTGTAAAGTAGAAATTTTCAAAAATATTTTCTAATAGAATATCATCATGAATATTCATATAGGAAGCTCATAACATACCATTCATGATGGTGATTTTTTATTATTGCATGCATATTTGGCATAGATAGTAGAAATATCATAATTCCTCACAATACAATTTCGGAATTGAGAATTCGGTTACTGATAAGATCTGTTCGGATCTTTTCGAGACTTAAAATTTTTCAAAATCTAGATATTATATTATAATTAGATAGATCTTTCGAAGTAGATATGAATCGGTATATAATTTGCGAAATTCCGAGTTAAAATGACCAAGTTATGGCCGTTTTAATTTGGAATTTCCACTAATGACGAAAATTACGAAATTAATAGTTTTTATGAAATAAAACGGATTAGATATGAGTTGAAATACTCAATTGGGTATTTCTTTCGTTTAGGTGACTTGGATCCCAATGATTCATTACCACCGGATTACTATTACTAAGAGACCTGTGACCAATGGCCGAGTGAGTAGTACTTCCTAATTTCATTTCTTGCTTGTGATTGTAGCAAATAGTTGCACTAAATTATAAGACAAAAGATAAAATGGAATTGTATTATGGAAATTATGGGGATTTCGCATGTTTATTGATGAGTTGAGAAATGGTATTAAGAATGTCGGAATCGGGTGATTAACTTATGCTTGTTTAGAGTATCATAAGAGTGATTGTCTGCAAAATTTGTTGATAACCTAAGAAATTGGTATTAATGACTATTCGGATTGATAAACTAATACAGACATAATCACTTCACGATGGGGATGGAGCATTAGCATATGTTGGTTACCCATGATCCTTAAATGGCTAAAAGTTGGTTGATCGTGATCCATAAACTACATAAATGAGTTGGTTGATCATGATCCATAAACGACATAAGTTGGTTATCCGTGATCCACAAACGGCTTATTAATTCAACGATAACACCGCAGTATTCGTTAATCTGCTAACCCCAAATGGAGAGCGTAAATCCATTCACATATGATTTTTGGCTGATCATATGATTGTTTGTTCATGTGGTTGATGCATTCCATACGATTGAATAATTAACTTGATTGATTGATCGATATGTTATAAATGTCTTTATGAAAGTATTTACT
Source organism: Combretum micranthum (assembly GCA_024138025.1). Lineage (NCBI taxonomy): Eukaryota > Viridiplantae > Streptophyta > Magnoliopsida > Myrtales > Combretaceae > Combretum > Combretum micranthum. Next base: position 597,973 of record JAMXBD010000265.1, read on the forward strand.
CACTAAGCTAGTGTAGCTTACGCCCTCATAGCTTTTTCTTATTGTAGTTTTCTTATATATAGTTAAGGCCAAGGCATCCTACCGAGTAGGTATAGGAATTAAGAGTTTCCATTAGAAGTTTATGTTCGATTTTGTGTAAACTTTCATAGGGAACCCTATTATTTATCGGGTGACTGTAAAAGATTGTTATTAAGCTTGATATTATTTTGTGGGGGAATGCCCCTAGAACTTTTGTAATTAATTATGTGGACTCATGGTTTATATTCTAATGCTTATAGTAGGTCAAATTAAACTATTTATCTTCATTGGTTCATGTATTCTATTGTCATAAAAGTACGCCTTGCATCTATATGAGACTTTGGGATAGTTGTGGTAACGATTCCTAAGTCTTATATAGCTTGCGGCAGACTGTTACGTTAGACTACCCTTTGGGGCATGACAGGATCTAAATTGATTCTTTATGAATTAGAGGTTAAGTTTTTGAAATGCACAATTTCTAAAGAATAGGGAAGAAAAATATTTGATAATTCATTTGAAATGACTCACTTAAAATTTTAAGTTTCTATGCCTTCTAAAGCTATTTGTCAAAAGCTATTGTAATTGAATTTACTCAATATACTATAAATCAAATTATATTAAAACTTTATTGATTTTAAATTCTACTCTCTAGATTCACTTATGCAAAAACTTGGGGACTACAGATGGAATATGTCCTCCTTTGGCACGTTATAATACTCTTCATCATCTTTGACATCAAATAATCTAAAGCACTTTATGACATCTTCTCTAGAAATTTCAATTTTTTTTATTATTTACAAATGATATCACCGTATCAAGATCAACATTAATCTCTATATTTTCATAAAATTCTTTTCTGAATTCTCCATGAATGGAATTTTCTAAGCTACAAGGATTTTTGTAACCTAAGGAATCTGAAAACTCATCCCATTAAAAACCATTGGAAGTAAAGAAATTAAAATTGATGTAACTAAAGTACAAACCTCTCTCCTCATATGTCCAATTGTCTTTCACTTAAGTTCTTCATAAATTTCTACACACTTCTTGGAGACAATTCTTTCATTCTTAGCATGCATCTACCCCTTTTTTGAACTTTCACTTACATTTTTCGACTTTTCCTTTTTCTTTCTTACTTCAAGTTCTTCAAGTTTCTCTCACTGAGCCTTTTCCCTTTTGATCAAGGTTTTAGGTGACTTTTGCTGCTTTCTTGATTGGAACAATGGCTTTTGCCTCTATCTTAGGTGAAGAAAGATCTATTTTTTTTTTTTTTGTTTCTCCACTCATTGTTGGTTCAAGATTAGGGTTTAATTTAGGTTATATGGCATGGCTTGAAATTGAAAGAGTTTTCTCAAAATCTTGAGAGAATTCAAATGATTCATCCTATGATGATGGGTTTGTCCGATTTTTTAAGTTTTAAAGGATTTTTAACGTAAATGTTTAGATCTTTAAGGAGCGATTATTTCTCGAAAAAGATTGAAGAAGATAAGAGATTGTGGAAGAATTAGAGAAGAAAGACACTTGAATTTAGAGTAAGAAAATTATGAAAAAAAATATCGAAGCTAATGTATATATTTTTATTTTTTTTAAATGGGAGACATTATTAATAGTAATAAAAGACAAATTTAAAATGGCTTAAAAATTCCCAACTCATTCCTTATGGATTAAAATTTAATTTTATCTAAAGGTTTTATAAAAAAATATATGTTAATTGATTTTTAGATGAAACACATTCGACACATATATCGAAATTAGTTACATGATCTCTCATAAAGTGATGTCTAATTTCTATGTGTTTTGATCTGAAGTGATAAGTAGCATTTTGTCTAATTTATAGACTTTGTTATCACATTTGATAGGAATATTTTTATAATTTAAACCATAATCATATAATTGTTGTTTTATCCATAGAATCTGAGCACAACAGTTACCAATGGAAACATAGTCATCTTTAGCCGTAGATAAGGCAACTGAGTATTATTTTTTAGATGACCAAGAAAATAACTTATCACCAAATAATTTACAAGTACCGAATGTAATTTTTTGATTAATTTTATAACTTGCATAATCAACTTTTAAGTATCCAATTAAATCAAAATTGTTATTGTTAAGATACCACATTCCTAATTGAGTAGTATTTATTATATACTTGAAAATTCTTTTTACAGTAGATAGATGAGTCTTTGCTAGTCGAAATGTAGTAAGATAAAGTAAGGATCCAATTAAGCTTCTGAAAAGGTTTTCACTTACCTTATTACCAGAGACATTAAGACCTAACCCGATTGAAGCACTCATTGGTCTAATGGCACTTTTTACCTTTTCAAATCCGAACTTCTTGATAATTTTTTTTTTTTTTTTGCATACTTTTCTTAGTGTACAAAAAATTCCATTAGGAATTTATTTTATTTGCAGACCCAAAAAGTAATTAAGTTCTCTCATAAGAGACATCTCAAATTTTGCTTGCATTAACTTAGCAAATTCTTTGCAATACTTTTTATTAGCAGCACCAAAGATAATGTCATCAACATAAATTTGTACAATTAATAAATCTTCATCAACATGTTTTAGAAAAAGAGTTGTCAACTTTTCCATGAGAAAAACTATTTTCAATCAGATAAACACCCAAACATTCCTACCACGCTCTTGGGGCTTGTTTTAAACCATATAAAGCCCTTTTTAATTCTTTAAAAGGATCTTTGAAACCAAGTGGTTGTTCAATATATACTTCTTCTTTAATATAACTATTTAGAAAAGCACTTTCAACATCTATTTAAAATAAATTGAAGTTTTTAAAACATGCAAAATCTAAAAGCAATCTAATGGCTTCAAGTCTAGCTATAGGTGAATGTGTTTCATCAAAATCTATGCCTTCTTCTTGTGAATATCCTTTAGCAACTAATCTAGTTTTATTTCTTGCTATATTTCCATTTTCATCTAGTTTGTTTTTAAAGACCCTTTTTGTACCAATTATTGATTTATCCTTAGGTCTAGGTACTAAAGTCCAAACTCAATTTCTTTAAAACTGATTTAATTCATCTTGCATAGCATTTATCCAATTTACATCTTTCAAAGCTTTATCAACACAAGTAGGTTCAATTTCAGATATCATGGTTGTTGATAACTAGTAACACTTAAGGAAAAACAGATTATTCCTAAAAATGATTTCTTTTCTAATCTAAAAAATTGATTCATGCACACTAACAAATATAAAGAACAATTATAGTAAATAGAGAGATAAGGAAATAAAAGCTTACACTAAGATATAACGTGGACTTCATATTGCCTTCTAATCTCGACAGTCCACAAAAATTGCCTCCCACAATGGAGGACTTCACCCACTTTACTCAACACCAAACAATTTGCCTCAATACAGGACTTTAACACATCAGCAAACAAATGCTTGACTTAAGTCTTTATAATCTCAAACTTACTAGACTTAACTCAAAACTTCCCTAACAAGATTGCTTTTACAATGATAGTAATAACAAAACAAATAGCACTATACTAAGTTTGTCACTCTTAAATAATACAAATCACAAATAATGCTTTGAGAATGTTTATAAGATTTTTTATTACAAGAAGTAAGTTTTTTCAACAACTGAAAAGTCTTCACAAACTTCTATTATAAGCTCTAAGAGAAGTCTAGCCGTTATCCTTTAAAAGATCTTCCAATGGTCAGATAAAACAACTCATAATGACTAGTTTTTGGCCATATCGGTGAGCCAATCCAAGTCTTTGCTGGCTAGCCAGTCTAAGTCAAGCCCTCGACCTTCTCCTTGATCAATAATGGTCATTTTTCATGTTTGTCTAGTTTGACTGGTGAGTCGATGCATTTTGGACTAGCGAGCCGGTGTGTTTTTGAAAGCTTTGATATTGTTTCGTATTTTGGTCAAATCTCTCTCATCCGGACTCTAATTAAAGTGATTCATGATGCTATAGAAAGCTAAAAGAGAGCTCTTCAACTTTCATGTTGAGCTTTATGAGATTCCAAAGGAATCAACGTCTAAATCTTTCTTGAAACAACCTGCAAAAAAAAAAAAAAAGTATTACCAAAAAACGAAATAGATATATATTTTCAAGCATTTTGTTTATTCAAATTGATTAACTAATTAAGTGTAACTTAACACTATTGAGTTGTTAATTGTGTAACTAATTTCCTCATCAAATTTCACGTTGAGCATATAAGTTCACCAATCTCCCCCTTTTTGATGAAGACAATTATGCACAATTAATTCTCCTTCAATTTAACACTCTCCCTCAATTAAGCATCCGGGATTCAAAAGAATTTTCTCAACTTGATTAAAAAATATGATGCTTAACTTTAGGAAAATCTCAAGTTATGCCTAACCACCAAAACTTCACACATATGCACAAAAACATATTAATTGTGCATAACATTTCTTCCCTTATGGACTCATCAAAAAGGCAAACTCAAAACATGCAAAGTAAAGAGAGTTGCACAAGCAACATGCTAGTTCTAAAAGATGTTTTAGACATGTTTGAGTCACTCAAAACCATGCAAAGACATATATCTCAAATTTGTCCAAGTTTTTTTTATCTAAAATTGTATGATATGTTTCTCAAGAGTGCACAATTTTTTTGAAAAGCTTTTCAAAAATTTTCAATCAGTCAAACAAGTTTAGAAAGCAGCATTAAGCATGTCTAAACATTGTTTTATTGATCAAAAGCATGAAAAACCATTTTCATGCATTCAAAATCAAGTTTTAACATAAATTAAGCTTAAAGCATGCACAAAAACAACATATCATCAAATATTCATGCTTAAGCACATCTAATGCTTCATGCAAATTTAAAAAGGTTTATAAAGCATGTTGAAACTAAAAAAACTCATATAGATTCATATATTGCAAATTTGTGCACGTTTTAGCCATCAAAAGCATGAATTTTCCTCAAATATGTACACAAATTTGTCTAAAAGCACCTTCATTCAAAGTTTAACTTACATACAAGTTTGTTTATATCCATTTAGCATGACAAAACATGATGTAGGCATCAAAATCATGAAAGTCCAATTTTGTGCATTTAAAACCCTATTTTAGCTCACTTTTAGCTTATTTTTTGCCTAAAGTATGCACAAAAACATCTTAATATAAAAAATCTGCATATTCAAGTACATCAATACTCTTATCATAAACAACTAAAACTAAAAAAAGTTGAGATTATACCTCATTTTTGTCCGTCAAGCCTCTTTGTGTACCTATATAAAACACACTTATCTTTTTGGTACCCATTTTACTTGGGTCCTTTTTGGTTAGTCATAGCAAATATTTCCATTCTTGGTACCAAAATATATTTGCTTGTGTGACCTAAATACATAGCTTTTCTTATAGCAAACTTATGTCCAATATGACCAAGCTTGCCACAATAGTTACATATCCTATGAATAGCTCTCACAAACTTGGTTTGATGGGACTTGTAAGTATTGTTTATATCATAGCTAATTCCATATTTGTTAGAATCATATATGTTTTTTCCAAGGAGAGTACTCAAATTATTTTCTCTTTTGGTGAATATGGCTATTGTAGCATTTGCATCACATAAGCTAGTTTTCGACCTTTCATTTTCATTTTTAAGTTCAACTAACTCTTTCAAAATTCCATCGTTGCTGCTACAAGAACATGCAACATTATCATCACTTTTGTCATCACCATTTAAAGTTTTAACTTCAAGATCAAACAAATAATTTTCAATTGTCAAATTTTCATTGATTTTGCTCAACTCATTATTTATGCTTTTCAGCCTCTTATATTTATTCCTCATCTTATTATTTTCCAATTTCGAGGATTCAATATCTTCATGCAACTTTTCATTTTCCATTTTAACCTCATCTTGCTCATTTCTACAAAAATCTAACTTATCTCCTGCTTTATTAAGGTTTTAGGCATGCTCTTCTTTTTCTCCATTTTAATCAACTTACTATATACTTTATCATATATTTCACAAGTTTCATCATAAGAAACTTGTGGAGAAATAGAGCATACCGCATCATCAAGGGCCATCAAGCATATATTTGTATCTGAATCGGATGAGTGTTCATCGCTCGATGTAGTCATATATGATCTTTTCTTCTCCTTCTTTTCTTTCTTTCTTTGTATGAGGGCAATATTGTTGAATATGCCGTAGTTCTTTACACTTAAAGCATGTGATGAATTTCTTTTGGATTTTGAGGAGCTAACATCTTCCTTCTTCTTCATCTTCTTATTCACCTTTAAGTACGTGGCAAACTTCCTTGTAAGCTTGTCAAGCTCTTCATCCTCTTCTTCTTCACTTTGCTCCTCTTCACTTGAGCTTAAGTCAGAACAAGAGACTTTTAGTGCAATTTCTTTCTTGGTTGACTTCTCTTTATGCTTCTTAATCATTTCATGGGTCTTGAGGGTTCCAAGAAGTTCTTCTTTGCTCTTTTGACTCAAGTCATTCGCTTCTTTAATGGCAGTTCTTTTCACCTCCCACTTATTTGGTAAAGACCTAAGAACTTTAGAATTTATCTCCATGGTAGTATATGTCTTGCTAAGAATTTGATAGTTGATTTAGAATGTTTATAAATCTATCATGCATGTCATTAATAGATTCATTAGCCTTCATTTTTAAATTTTGAAATTCTCCACAAAGAAGACTAATTTTAGTATCTTTTACTCATGTAGATCATTCATATGTATACTCAAGATTTTCCCAAATTTTTTTAGCTGATCTACAAGTGCAAATTCTACTAAAGTCACTCTCATTTAAGCTACAATACAAGATATTCATGAAAACTTTATTTAATTGAACTTTCTCTTTTTCGGCCTTAGTAGAGTTAGATTCATTTTTGCCTTCTATAACTATAGGGCCACTTTCTATAACATTCCATTGGGATAAATTTTATGCTTTAATGAAAATCCTCATTCTATACTTCCAATAAACATAATTTGTACTAGTGAGATAGGTAGCTTCTTTATAGCTTTTCCTTCCATGAAACTAAGTGTGTTACTAGCCATATATGAATTCTAGATATGATTAAGCACTTTAACTAGAGACCTGCTTTGATACCAATTGTTGATAGCTAGTAACACTTATTGAAAAATAGATTATGCCTAAAAACAATTTCTTTTTTAAACTAAAAACCTAATTCATGCACACTAACAAATATAAAGAACAATCACAGTAAATAGAGAGATAGAGAAATGAAAGCTTGCACCAAGATATAACGTGGAATTTGATCTGCTTCTTAATCTCCACGATCCACAATAATTGCTTCCCTCATTGGAGGACTTTACCCACTTTATTCAACACCAAACAATTTTCCTCAATAAAGGACTTCAACATATTAACAAATAAATGCTTTAGTTAAGTCTTTACAATCTCAAACTCACTAGACTTGACTCAAGAATTCACCAACTAGCTCACAACAAACTATAGTATAGTGCTTTTACAAAGATAGTAATAACAAAACAAATAGCACTATTCTAAGTTTCTTACTCTCAAATAATACAAATCACAAGTAATGCTTTGAGAGTATTTATAAGATTTTTTATTACAAGAAGTAAGCTTTTTCAACAACTAAAAAGTTTTCACAAACTTCTATTTATAAGCTCTAAGAGAAGTCTAGCTATTATCTCTTAAAAGATCTTCCAACGAACGTACCGATAAGTCGGTCCACGTTTCTACTGGTTAGTTGGTTGAAGTCGAGCCCTTAGCCTTCCCTTTGATCAATTCTGATTATTTTTTATGTTTTTCCAATTTGAAGAGCAAGTCAGTGCATTTTAGACTGGTGAGCCGGTACGCTTCTAATAACTTCGACATTGTTTTGCATTTTAGCTATATCTCTCTCATCCAGACTCCAATTGAGATGATTTATGATGTCACAGAAAGTTAAGAAGAGCTCTACAACTTTCATAGTGAACTTTATGAGATTCCAAAGGAATCAAGGTCTAAATCTTTCTTGAAACTACCTACAAAAAACAGAGCATAACCAAAAAACAAAATAGATATATATTTTTAAACATTTTGTTCATTCAAATTATTTAACTAATTTAGTGTAACTTAACACAATTGAGTGGTTAATTATGCAATTAATTTCCTCATCAAAATTCATGTTGAACACATTAGTCCAACAATGGCAAACTCATTTTCTATATTTTTATAACTATATCGAGTTTTAATAACAGATTAAACATTTCTAATAATTAATTATGGTAGATAAGAAGGCTTATATTTCCAAGACTTAGAAGTTTCTAGAAGATGCTCTGACAAACCTTTTGAAGCACTTTCTGCTTTATGAATTTCAGTTTTTGTTATCACAGAACCTTTTGTAATTCTTTTTGCAGCTAGTAGGTCAGTTTCTGATTTGACGAAATTTTCTTCGAAACCTTTTCAAGTCTTGTGAGTTTGCCTTCTATCACCATTAATAAGAGAGTATTCATAATCAAATCATTTGACAGACCACTAAGAGAATGATCTTTACAACACTTAAAACGAACCTAAGTCATTTTGCATGATAATTCTTTTTTGCTAAATAGTTTCAGATTATCAAATTGTATTGTTAAAATAAGCCCATTTAGATTAATGCCACATTAACTTAATTTATAGTTTTGTCTGATAGAAAGCGAGTATAAATTTTTAGGTTCAATAGTTTGAGTAAGATCTAAGCTCCTATAGGCATCAAATATACTCTTTAATTTTCTTTTCATTATTTTTTTTCTATTTTTATGGTACTCAAGTTTAAATCTTCTCTTATAATTTGTTGATAACTACTATAATTGTTTCTAATACTATTCCGTTCGATTCAACTGTTACCGTTACTTTCACTATGTTCTAGTGTATATCCATTGAGGTCTTTTTCATATTATAAAACTCTTATTTGTAACAGTAACACCCTTAGATTCTCTTCTTCTTCTTTATAATCTTATGCTATGTACGGAAAAGATGTACCTAATTGTCCATAGCAGATTTAAAATAATAGAATCTACACTTGTTAAAGGCCCCTGAAAGAAAGTTGTCTCTTTATATTTCGGTCTTTAACTACTAAGATGTCAATAGATAAATCCTAATTGATGAACCAAATACTAAAGTAAAAATACGGTACCATTAGGATATTAGAATAATATAATTGTTATAAGCCCCCATGACACATTGGGATGATGCAAAATTTCATTCAAGTTATATAATTTTAATAAAGTTTGCAAGTAAATTATACGCTATGGACCAAAGATTGAATAATATTGATTAGGTTTCCTTATCAAGTGCCACTGGCACTTATTAAGGTATAAATTGAAATTTTCCCACTTTTCTCAATGCTAAACGCTTAACAGGGAAATAATTTTTTGGAAAGTTAACTTTTATGAATATATTATATATATATATATATATATGTGCGTGTAGATAGATAGAGACAGATTCTTAGCGCATGCTATTAAACATTTATTAATAATTCTAAATAAGTGGACGTTTCCAACTTTATATTAGGAAAAAAAAAAGGTTAAAATAATTATTACACAACGAACTGAGTATTTTTGGTGAAAATTATCTTATGCATCCAGAGTTGGGACATGGTTAAAATAACGAAAGGAAACTTTTTTTATTTTTTATTTTTTTTCTCAACAACAAGCAGACACATTGACATAATAAAGCCCAGCACACAATCATTAACAGCTAATACAAACATCACTTGTTTTACACAGCCATCAAATTATCTATTTCCATCTATCTGCCCATAAAAAAAAGCCGGCAGAAACCACACCAAACGACAAAACCTAGGAAAGGTTCAAAACCTGCATAACTTGTCCCAAAAAACCTCAAGATATGCCGGAAAGGAGACCCTCTGCTACAGACCTTAACAGCAACACACACGAAGAGGAAATACAATTTTAACACAACACAACCACTAAACCATGGAGTTCTGGAATTAAAAAACGCACCAGCCCTCCATGTTTCATCCTATTTATAAGCTATATTTTAACCGACTAATACGACACGATGACGCACGATAGAATATGAATACTGGGCCTTGAAATCGTTCATAGTGAGACTTGAACGTGGTTATTTACGGCCCCCATCGGAGTCATAGGTGCTTTCCGCTGAAGACCCAGAAGGGATAGAGGGAGGAGGACTAACTCCTTTTGAAATTCCGAGCAGCTCGCCGGCACGGGAGGTGGCTGATGCTACTGTCTTGACGATGCTGTCGAAGATCTGCGCCTTGATCTGCGCCTTGATCTGTCCTCTACGCGGAGGAAGACGCTTGTTGTAGTTGGAGTTGTTTGTAGGGTTAGTTGCCATAACAACAACTTCCTGGCTGAAGAATAAGAAGAAGAAGAAGAAGAAGAAGAAGAGCAGCAGCTAAGGGTAGATTTACAGATCAGGGAGAGAACGAAACTGTTGTGTGTTTCGGGTTATGGGTATCGAAAAAGAAGAAGGAGAAGAAGAAGAAAAAAGTAGATTTGTTAAAGAGAAGAGAAAAATGAAGATTGAAAGGGTGTACGACTGTGCGTGTTTTTGGTCATGGAGATTGAAGAAGAAAGAAGAAGAAAAGGAGAGAGAAAATAGCGATAAGTAGGCCTCCCTGCGGGGAGGCTTGTGAAAGAAAGAGGGTAAGAGAGATTGGGAGTTTGATGGATATATAAAGGGAAAATTTTCATAAAAGCACTCCTAGTAAACGCGTAGGTTGTACTTTTAAGATGGAACACATATTTATTAATACTAATATAATTTTAATTATATAATAACCAACATAAAACCGTATTTACAATATACAAATTTATATTTACTAAGTAAATCATATAACTAAGACACGATTTAGTGATTTTAGTATAACTCATTACTAAATCACATTTGATAAGTACACATTTTAGCAAATAAAATAACATGTCTAGACATGATTTTATATTGATATTTAATAATTATGTTTATATAATTTATATTTGTATAATTTTTATTTTTATTGATGACAAGCCAATTTCCTCTGACTTTCTTATGATAATCCAACCGTCTGATTTTAACCTTGCGTGTTAGTTTTTCGAAGACTTCGAGTCTTCATCTTAGTTATAAGCAATAGCGAATTCGAGTGAGATTACTTGGTATTCGATTATTAAACCCCCCCTTTGAGTATAGGCTCGTCCTTTCTATTTATTTATTTATTTATTTTTTGGAGCACTTTTAAAAATATTATGATATTCGAGATTGATTATATATTACGTATAAAATTAAGTAGTTGTATGATGAAATGTCACAATATTTTTTAAAATACAATTTTTTTTTCAATTATTATTATTTTCAATAACATATCCTTTACTAGGTGCAATATCTTACGTGGATTTTCTAGCGGGTGATGACAAAACTAACAAAAAAATTTTACAAATGAAGATTTTTGTAACAACTCATAATATATAATTTGAATTACTGGCAATAAATCTTCTTTATTTCCCTTTAAAAATATGTTTTTCTTTTTCTTTTTCTTTTTTTTTAAATGATGATCCTGGGATTAATAATGAAACATTTTCTTCTTGTACTTATATTGTGTTTGTTTACCTGAAAAATGATCGATGTTTTACCTTATGTGTATTTTATAAAAATACAATCCATACGGGAGACTTACATATATCTTATGTGTTGAAAACTTTATAATTTAATTATCATCCTTAAATTAAATAAGGTTGTTTGCAGTTATAGGTGAAGATTCTATGGGACCTTATTACTTAAAATAAAAAATATAAAAATTATTCCTATAAAAATAAATAAATAAATAATTAAAGGAGTTATGGACTTATACTAAGTCAACGTACGATTAAAATTTTATTATTTGGAGTCTTTGTACAAGTAAATGATGAAAAAGGAAAGAAGCTTAGACCAATTAATGGTGTTCTCGTTTCCCTTGAATAATGATAGTACTTTGTTCACACTCTTTTTCCCCTTCGTATTATTAGAACTTGCTAATTAATTCAATTACTTAACCAAAAAGTCTTTGGGAAATTAACTTTTATTTGTGGCCTTAGGGCCATGCTTCTTAAAAAAAAAAAAAAAAAAAAAAGCAAAAGAGGTAAATTCTATCCAATAAGATGAATGAGTTTTTAAATTTTTCCTCTTCTCAACTAATAACCTAATGTGTGTGTCTCTTTCTATACATATACACTTACATATATAACGAGAAAATATTCAAAATAAAGTACTTGGTCAGGTTTTATCTGGGTCCTTAAGTTTGATTATGTAGGTCTAATTTCAGAAATAAAGTGAAAATCTATAATTTGGAGAGGGATTTTTCTTATTATTGGTATTAGTGGGGACCCACCAGAGCCCACGAAGCAGGTTGCTTTTTTGTCACCGTCCAAAACACTACTGTATCCCTGTCGTCCCCGCCTTGGCTGTCAAGTGCCGATTTTATCCAAAACTAGAAATCTAGAAACCCCAATATAAATATATAGTATATATACATATGATTTTTAGCAGAGTTAAAACCAAAAATTTTCTATTACAATAAATTAATATAATGGACATTAATAATATCCATATTGGTACCCACATTTTATTTCGTGCCTACAGCCAAATTCCAAATAACAATCTTAAGCTTCCAATTTAAAAAAAAAAAGAAAAAAAATAAAAGAAAAGAAATGGTAAATTGTACTATTACATGGACCTCTCTTAAAAAAATTTAAAATTACATAAACCCTCCATTTTTTGCAAAGTCTATAATTACCCCCGAAAAAACCATGAGTCCCACGTTCTATATAAATTAGCTTATTATGTGTCAATTTCATCTATGTGTACAATAAAAAAACAAAAAAAAAAAAAAAATACCATACCATTTCTTAGTGTGGTCATATCATCCATTATTTTAAAATATAAATTACTCGGACTTCCTCGAAGACTTTAAAATTACATGTGCATTATTCCTTCAGGGAAAAGGAAAAAAATATTATTAAAATAAAAAAAAATACGAAAATACCACTGGGACGAATTTAATCCCAGAAATAGGCAACACGGCCTCGTCTCTTGAAGAGACGAGATCGTTAGTGCCTGACCTCGTCTCTTCAAGAGACGAGGCCAAGGGAAGAAACGGCCTCGTCTCTTGAAGAGACGAGGTTGCTCCGCGTGTGACCTCGTCTGTCGAAGAGACGAGGTCTACGCGCATAAACTCCAGCTGTGCGCTTCTTTCCCCATTTCCCCCAATTTCAAAAATCACGAACCCTAAATCCCCAATTCTCTCAATCGGCCCGACGTTGATTCTCCACGACTTTTTAGGTTTTTTTTTGTGATTGGGCAATCTCAGAGCCCCCAGACGGTGTCTACATTGCAATTTGTGGGTTGGAGGAGCGATACGCGAGATAAATCATCGAAATCCGCGGGCGAAATTTGAGGTAAGATTTTCGTGATTTTTGATTTTTTTTGTTAATGAATGTTGCTACATTGTTCAATGGTGATAGTATGTGCTGTTAGAATCATTTAATTGTGCAATTAGGAGTGGAAGGATTTATATGTTGTTGTATGTTATATAGATAGATACATACGTATACATATATATTATTGGGAAAAAAAATAATATTGTGATTAGTTGTTGGATAATTATTTTAGGAAGTGCAGGTGGGAAAATAATTTAAAATAACTTGTAATGTCGTCAACGGGTATTGTTGAGCGATTCCAATACGGTAGAAAATTTTCTAATTATATGGATACATATATATATATATATATATGTAAATTGGGGGAAAAAAATTATAGTTATTGGTTGTTGGAAAATTATTTTAGGAAATGTAGTTGGGAAAGAAATAAAAAAATAACTTGTATGTCGTGAAGGGGGTGTATTCGGTACTGTAGTGTTGGTTTATCATGGAAATTTGCGGTGAAAAAAGATAATGTTTGTAGGAAATCAGAGTTTCTTAGGAAAAAAAAATAGAACTTTGGAAATGTTGCATTTGGAATTTGATTAAATATTATGAGGAATGAAACTCATAAGTGTGATTTTGCGAATTTGATGCATTGAAGCTAATTTTGATGAGATGGCAGGATTGTTGAGGAAATGGATAAGGCAAAGTTCATACTGTATGCTCATGGTAATATTGTACAAGAGGATGATGGTTTTTGTTATGATAAGCGGCCGGTTGCTATGGTCAGTATCAGTAGGAATTCAACATATGAGCAGATAGTGGAGATTATTTGCAATAGATTAAAGGTAAATAGGTGTACACATCGGGTGGAGCTATATCATAGGGTAGCTATTGGAGATAGGACGCTACGTTATGATATTATTCCAGTGACCGATGATGATGCGGCGCATGAGATGTTGGTGTACACAGAGGGATCAGTGGCTGTTTATGTGCAGATATTTGAAAATGAATTGTCACAGGTACCGCAGGGGATAGGGGCATTGATAGAAATATTGGAAGCCAGGGGCTGGTAGACTCAAACTCAACCCCAGCTCAGACAATAGGCAGTGCACAACTGGAAATAGGTAACTTTGAATTTTGTGGCGGTACTTCGATAGGTGGTGATGATATGGAGGCTGTGCAAGACTCATCAGTAAGTGAATCCAGTGACGACTATGATGATGATGAAAACGATAATGTGGAAGTTTTTCCACAACAATATGCTTTGCCTGATGTGCAAAGAAGGGAAAATAGCTGGGACCGTTTCATTGCTCCTACTGATGTTGATGCAATAGGGAGCTCAGTGCAGTTCCGTTTTTCAATGCTGAAGTTGGTAGTACTTATGCAGCATACGATGATGAGCAGGAAATGAGTGCTGGGAATTGGAGCTTCAGTGATGAATTTAAGGTTGGGATGCGGTTTGAAACCAAAGATCATCTCATCCGGGCTGTTAAAATGTGGCACGTAAGAACCACTATAACTTCAAGGTGGTGGATTCGGATCCAAGGTCATGGGCAGTGAAATGTACCGATATCCACAACAGAGGTTGTAAGTGGAGACTGAGAGGCAGTTATAAGAAACACGGTGGCTGGTTTCATATCACTAAATTTGATGGGCCTCATACCTGCTTGGATGAAATCACTGGACAGGATCACTCTCAGTTGGACTCCACCAGCTTGTCTAGGGCCATAATATTGGAGATCCGCAATTCTCCAGATGTGAGGGCGAAGGATCTCCAAACGAATATATTAAAGGAGTTCGGATATAATGTTCACATAAAGAGAATTCGTGAGGCAAAGAGAAAGGCAATTGAGCAGGTGTACGGTAGTTGGGAGTCGTCTTACGTAGAGCTCCCGCATCTACTCAATGCAATTACTGAGGCAAATCCAGGAACGAAGGTCGATTGGCAAACTCAAGATTCAAACAGCCGGCCACGTGTTCTTGGATAAGCTTTTTTGGGCATTCGGTCCTTGTATCGAGGCGTTCCAGTATTGCAGGTATGTATTGTAATAGTGCTTTAGTTTTGTTATACCTGATTGATATTCACTGACTATGTTATATACATTTAATCATTGCAGACCTGTGATCACAGTTGATGGTACCTTCCTGTATGGCAAGTACAAGCACAAATTGCTTATTGCAGTGGCAGTAGATGGGCAAATCATATAGTCCCATTGGCCTACGGGCTGTGGATGAGGAGAAGGCGGAAACCTGGGGTTGGTTCCTTGCAAAAGTGTTGGAACACGTCATCAAAGACCGATCCAACATTTGCTTGATATCGGACCGCCATGCGGGTATCAAGAGTGCGGTGGAAGGTGACAATGCGGTGTGGCCTACAGGGTGGCCTTGGCGCTGGTGTATCCGGCATGTTGCAAGCAATTTCAATTCGAAGGCCAAAAGCAAGGAATGTAAGGAAATAATAAAAAGAGGCCTATCAAGCGCAGAGTCGAAAATTTCATGGATACTTCAATGCAGCACTTCAAAGCAATCCTTGGACGGGACGATATTTTCGTGAGCTACCTCCATGCATGTGGACCTTATCTTACGATGAAGGTGTCAGATTTGGCCTAGGTACAACAAACATGGCTGAGAGTTACAATTCGGTTATAAAAGATGCCCGGTGCTTACCAGTATCGGCATTGGTAAAAAAAACCTTCTACAATTGTAACTCTATATTTAATAAGCACAGGCGTGAAGCCAGCGATGCCATGAGTATAGGTAAGTTGCTCACAGATTATGCTGCACATAAGTTTGAGCGATGGAATAGCATTTCCAGCTCGCATAGAGTGACATGTTTCGACTATCAAGAACGCATATATGAGGTTATAACTGCACCACGTCCTACAATGTATGGTCAGAAGGGGGATCATATTCAAAAGGTAGAGTTAAGAGCATGTAGATGTACGTGTAACAAGTGGCAGACATACAGAATTCCATGCTCACATGCAATGGCGGTAATGGGTACAATGCACATGGATTGTCTTGCCTACGTCGGACAGTGGTACAGGTGGGACCACCAGCTAAAAGTGTATGGTCGCTCCTTCATTCCTGCAGCTGATAAGGCAAATTGGATTCGTTTGGACTTACCGAAGTGGCACCCTATACCGGGACTTATTAGGAAAAGGGGACGGCCTAGGGAGAAACGATTCCAGAATGAGATGGATATTCGAGAGGGCCCTCGAGGTTACGCATGCGATTGTTGTGGGCAGCAAGGCCACAACAGAAGGAGTTGTCCAAACGGGGGATCGATGGGTAGTGTACCAACGGGGCGGTCGAGTCGTAGTGGTAATTCTTTATTTCCATATGTTCTAACACTGTATTATTGAGTCATGACTGACGTTATGTTTGTTGTGCTTGTTTATAATCCATATTTGTTGTCAATAACAATATCTCCTTATCGTTTCTTCGCAGATGGATCCCGGACCGATCGATAGTTCATTACTGACGCAGCAGCCTGTACATAGGTCCACTCTAGCCTGGGATGGGCAGGTCAGTTCATTTATCTATTTTATTGATTCCAGTTTTGTTTGATGCGGTGTTTATGATTTTTAATAAATATGTTCACTTTGTTGTAGGAGCATGAGGTACTACATTGTCGGCGCAGAGAGGCCAGGCTCAGGCGACCTGCTGGTATACCTACAGACGTGGACGAGCGCATGGTGCCATTCCTGTCGCAGGCAGGGTTCATAGGGGCGGCTCAGATGCCTTCATTCAGCTGGATTGGCATCTGATTACTGCTTTGGTCGAGCGATGGCGCCCAGAGACGCACACGTTCCACATGACCACGGGAGAGTGGACTGTGACACTACAGGACGTTGCTATCCTGACGGGCCTCCCTGTGGATGGATTGGCCGTTACTGGCACGGCTCGCATGGATTGGCCAGATTTGTGCGAGGAGCTATTAGGAGTTCGGCCAGTCCCCGGCGTCGACATGGATGGAGGTCGGCTGAAGATGTCGTGGTTGGATAGCCACTTCACCGACCTACCTGAGTTTGCTGATGACGTGATGATCCGACGTCATGCTAGGGCATACATTCTGCTGCTTGGGGGATTTATTGTCGCAGACAAATCCTCCAACTACGTCATCTTATGTACCTCCAGCTGCTCCGAGATTTCGAGCGAGCAGGGCAGCACGCATGGGGAGCAGCCTGTTTGGCTTGGCTGTACAGGCAGCTATGCCTGGCTTCCGACGTCGACACGGGGGACATGGCAGGACCACTAGTTGTCCTGCAGATATGGGCATGGGAGCACTTCCCCCACATTGCCCCGGTACGGCGACTGCTCACCTCTGTTACCGCAGGCCGCCCACTCATCAGTCATTGGGGTGCGACTTTCGACGTCACCCGTGTGTCGACCCACCTATTGATTGAGTACCGCGCCTCCTTTGATCGACAGATGCCACATCAGGTATGCGATAGATCAATTTTGATTTCCATTGCCTTCTACTCTTAAATTGCTATTGTACGGTCATTTTCTTATGCAGTACATCACTTTTGCTACTTCATCAGGTGGTGTGGGACCCATACAGCTCCATCCTGCCCGCCCTGCCACCGTACTGCCTGGTAGGCAACGACGTATGGCGTGCCCGGGTGCCATTGGTATGCTTCTACCTTGTCGAGCACTACTATCCGGACAGAGTGCTCAGACAGTTTGGTGGTTTCCAGGAGATACCAGCCCCCCCTGCTGATATGAGACCCCTCCATGAGATTGACATGAGGGGACGTTCCGAGTGGAACTGGCAGTCCGAGCACGCTAGATGGATTGCTGAGTGGGATGCTCGGCGTGATTGCATTGTACAGATGCCAGATTTGCCGGCTGGGACATCTGACGATTACTTCCAGTGGTATTATGCCATCACCCGACGCTGGATCGGTCGCACGGGAGCTATCATGCGATACATGGTACGGTCGCTGTCTCTGTAAGCTTTATATATACTTGTACTGACTTATAAGCTATTCACTGATATAAATATTTGCTATTACTCGCAGGCTGATTTCATTTCTAGCGTCCCTGACATGCCCCCAGAGCTCACTGCATCCACTGCACGAGATGTCTGTCGTGTAGTGGATGAGTTTATGGGGCTGAACTTCAATGATCCAGTACCACCAGCTCCACCAGCAGCAGCAGCACAGGGTGACCCACAGCCTCATACCTACAGAGACGACATCCACCTAGAGAGAGGCGTGGGCGGGGACGGGGACGGGGTCGGGGCCGAGCTCGGGCTCCAGGTATACAGATCAGAG
This sequence comes from Combretum micranthum, assembly GCA_024138025.1. Classification (NCBI taxonomy): domain Eukaryota; kingdom Viridiplantae; phylum Streptophyta; class Magnoliopsida; order Myrtales; family Combretaceae; genus Combretum; species Combretum micranthum. The sequence goes on from JAMXBD010000265.1 coordinate 616,580, forward strand.
ATGAGCCTGAGCCGTCCGACCTACCTCCATTCGATGACTCTGGTCCTTCCCAGGTCATTCATGACGGGGCTGGCCCTCTTCCACTTCTTACGATATGGGGGACACCCCCATGCCAGACCCGTCATCCAGTGACTTCCACACTCCCCTGGCTCCACAGAAGAGGCGACCATCGCCATCTCATGATATGGGGGAGGGCCTTACACAGGTCGAGCCAGACCCTGTCCCATTCCACCAGTACAGTGCTGCTACGGGAGAGGAGCCCGCTCCAGTTACAGAGACTCGCCCATATTCCCCGCATCCTCATCATCAGCGTACCCCATTCCCGAGGACATACGTGAGGCGGGGTAGAGGCCGAGGAAGAGGGAGCAGGGCCACACATCAGCAGGAGGAGTAGTGGACGACAGATAGATTTTTCTTTTTATTTTCATTTTGTATGTAGCTTCTTATTTCATTGTATTATTCTTGTATGTATAGATCGTACTCATTTTCTCCTATTCATTCTATTAGAACAATCACTGTACATTTCATTCTATTTCATTTCCTACTATGTATTATGACTCTACGAATACTCATATTTTCATTGCACTGTCTATGATTGGGATTGGGAATGTGAGTTTCGATTGGGCTTCGAAACACTGTAGTTTGTTAGTTTTTTTGGCCATGTTGGAGGACGGTTAATGGCTTTTATCGCTGTTTATATTTGTATTTGACAGGTTTTTACAGGTTTTTATGTAAATTTTTGCTTTTTCATAAAAAAATAGGATGGGGGGATTTTGGCCTGGCCTCGTCTCTTGAAGAGACGAGGTCTCTCCTTGGCCTGACCTCGTCTCTTGAAGAGACGAGGCATCTCTTGGCCTGACCTCGTCTCTTCAAGAGACGAGGCCGTCTTCTTGGCCTCGTCTCTTGAAGAGACGAGGTCAGGCACTAACGACCTCGTCTCTTCAAGAGACGAGGCCGTGTTACCTATTTCTGGGATTAAATTCGTCCCAGTGGTATTTTCGTAATTTTTTTTATTTTAATAATATTTTTTTCCTTTTCCCTATTCCTTCATGTAAAGACATCATATAATAATAATATGACTAGCTTTTTGTTTTAAGAAAAAATGGGTTATTTTGCCAAGTTAGGGGAAAAAAAAGATCTGGCATTTATTTTTTATATTTATTGTACACATAAAATAGAATTGACATGTAATTAAAAAACCCATCTGTAAAGTGATACCAATAGCTTTTTTAGGGTATAATTATTGATTTTTGAAAAAATTGAGTCCCTATACTTTTAAAAGTTTTCAATGGAGGCACATCTAATTTACTGAAAAAGAAAAGACAATTAATTATTGAGAACGTAAAATAGATTTTAATGATAGCGGATAGTGACAAAAATAGAAATAATGACATTAAAAAAACTACCAAAAGATATGACATTCTTAAATCTATGATAAATACACGGTTTGTCTTAGTAAGCTAATATATCACTTGTTTTGGTAAAAAGAACTTTCTAAAGGCATTTTGATTGCTCTGATCTTTCAATTTTGAATATAGTAAATCAAATAACACCTTAAAGGCCATTTTTATTTAATTAGAAATTTGAGCAATACGAGTGATGAATAATATGATCATTCAACCAATTAAAAGTTTGTACACAATACTACTCTACAATAAATGTTTAGACAAATATACCTATTAAATAATAGTATAACAATAAATGTATCCTTTCCATAGATATCTTTTCAAAAATAGTAATTACTTTATCCTACTTCTTAAACTACAAATAAAAAATCGTTCTAATTAACTAATTATAACTTCTAATTCTACTTTTAATCATCAATTTTAATTATCCCAATCACAAGTCAAAGTTAAGTTAATTTATACCAATTGTAATATTATCTAGAGTATAAATTACCATTAGCAATTACTATGTATATTTTCTAAATAAAATGTGCAATGGAATTCCTATATTAAATTAATATCTATCTGAGATTATTAATTCCTAACCGCATATCTATCTCTTGAAATCTCTTCCAAGTTAACATCAATCTAGAAGTTGCATTAACGAACAAAGAATTCACTATTAGGCATCAACCAAACCTTAATTTCAATATAGTATAAAAGATTTATTGTAAACCCCGGAATTTTTCACATTAGTATCCGACTTCATAATAGATTATATAAACTAGATAATAAATTTAGATTCTGAGTGAAGTTTAATAATAGGCTAATATTTAGATTTTTGGATGAATGAAAGACTTAGGAATCGAATAAAGAGATTCTTTAACCCTAGTTAGTACCGAAACGAAATCGTGTGTCTTGAATAACTAATTCAAGATATGATTTAATATCCAGACCGAAACCTAGTTACTAATAGATTTAAATAGAAAATGTGAATATAAAGACTAATGATTGTTTGATCTCGATAATGATTCAGAACTAGAATAACGAGTAGTAATGAGTTTATATTTAGACTTAAACCCTAATTTTGAGATTCCTAGTTAAATTCAAAAGCTATTAATAAGAATTTATGTTTAGTATCAAAACTAAAGATATAAATATAGTTTAGTTTCTGTTTTAAGCTCAATTTTACTTAATTGATTATTTATGCTCTTAACTAGAAAACGATGATTCAAAAATGAACCGTTAAGATTTTAAATACACAACGAAAATATAAACTGTTAAATAACTCAAAATCTAAACTTCAAATAAATAATCAGATCACGCTATTGTTCTAAACCAAGTTTTCTTAAACTATCGGAGCCTGAAACAAAAATTGACCCAATGAGCTTAAGAAATCCAAATCACGGGGGATAAAATTTTACGAATAATTAATTACGTATATATATACCCTAAATTTGTGTTGTTTGAAAATCTAAGTGTTTTGTATAAATTTATAAGCATACTTTTGTACAAAAACTTTCAAATACTAGCTAATATATACCCATATAACCGTATAATTAACTCAAACTTTAATTAAATAAATAAACTAATGTATATATGCATGTTTTTCGGCTGCATTCGGTGCAATTTGAGGAGAGGAAGAAAGCAACCGAATGTTCTCAATAATTAACCCAAATTGTCAACAAAAGCAACCCAAGGACCAATCAGGAAATGCCACCTCAACTTGACAATAAATGCATGGAAAATAACAACCGAAAGAGATCAAATTCGGAGGGAAACAAGGGAGAAACGGCTGTAGCTTCACCTTCTCTTTCTCTTATATATATATATGTAATCAAATGCATTAATGAGGAACAAACAAAACTCCTTCACTCTCAGGTTCCATAGCACGAAATAGACTCCCAAATATCCACCAAAACAAATCAAAAACAAAGAAAAACTAGATCATAAACCACCAACTCGGATCAAAGGAAAAACAAAGCCAAAAAACTCTCAAAACAAACTCAAAGGTAAGTGGACTTGGTTTAAAGGATTTTCGTTCGAAGATATGATTTGTAACTGACTTAAAATCATCTTAGGAACTTAATAAACACAAACACGAGCTTCGGATTGCACTCAACAAGCTCCAACGAGGTAAAACTTCAAAACCCTAGTTTTACTTTCACAAAATCGAGATCTATTTATTTATGTGTTTAAACGTGTTAAAAATTGTTGTATATCCTTATATATGATGTATAAACTCTTAGAAGTAGTTTAAGTAAGTTTCTAACGTGTAAAAACCAAAGAAAAAGAATCGAACCGAGGAGGAAGATGATGAACAGTGCAACGCTGCCTCAAGGCCGGCAGTGTAAACGATGTACGCCGGCGGCTTACATGGATAGGCCGGCGGCTTACAGGCGGCTTACACTCAAACAGAGGCTACGTAAAATAATTTTCACGTAAAATACGACGTAAGCCGGCTACCTGGAGATCTACGCCGACGGCGTAGGGCCGGCGTACATTGTAAGCCGGCAGCTTTCAATACCAGTGCTTTCGATAAGAAAATTTTTCTTTAAAATGAGTTTACACCGGCACCTGGGGATTTAGGACGGCGGCCTTGAGCCGGCTTACAGCTAAAAATTTTGCAACGAAAGCTTTTATGACCTAAACCGAATATATATATATATATAATATCTACTAAGTATGTAATATGTTTTGTTATAAAATATGTATTAGATAATGACTTTAATACAAATAATTAAGTCTATTTAGAATTTTTATCTATTAACTTTTGGAAACCCTAGAATTAAGAAAATATTTAGAATTAAATAAAGTATTATTCTAATACTGGTTTTAACAAAATAAAATATAAGAATGGAAATTGAAATAAGTTAATTTCTTGAGCAATGTGACTTCTAAAAATAACCACACAATTATGTGAGATAAAAATAGGAAAAACCCGACGATACTAAGTATTAATATCGAGTCTAGGACACAAGGCACATGTGGGAATTTAGCTAGATGATATTGATGAATATTTTATTTTAAATAGGTGAATTTGACTCATTAGAAGATCTACCAGTGGACTACTACGACTGAGTCGGTATGAGCAGGTGAGTAATTCAGTCATATTGTACTGGTTGTGGTTGTAAATAGTCAAATATGTAATGCAAGATAATCCAATGGGTGTTTGTGGAAATTATGATATGATCTGATTGTATGATTGCTAAAATATCTTTATACAAGCGATAACGCAATGGTTGGTGTTGTGCAGTAGTATATTGATGATTGTGTGTAATGTATGGTCACCCCGAATTTGATTAAGAATTATGGACTTAACCAAATAATATGGACATGCATTGCACGAATTGCATTATTGCATATATGGTTGTGACAGCTTGCTACGTATTAATATTTTGGATCTCTGTTTTTGCTTGGTTGATCCAATGTGTGAGTCTTCCAAGGTTCTCTTTGGTCTGGCGGTCCTATGAGGAACTAAAAGGCACCGAAGAACGTCGCCCGTAGAATCGCTTTGAAATGATTAATACTTAGGGAGTTTCTAAGGGGATTGCAGGAGATGGTTTGTGGAAGCCACTATATTCAAATTGATAACATTAAAACGAGAAATCGTTGATTCTCCTGTGTACTTAGTCTCTCCTGGGTAGGTGGGTCATTGTTTTGTTCTTCAACCCATTAAAAAGAGGGCGTAAATCTTTTTCCTGTTTGGATTCTAGATCATCCAAACTTGTATCTGTGCATATGGCTGAGTGATTGCATTGCATATGATTGGTTAATGACTTGTGTGATGTATGGTATGTCTGATTATTCACTGAGCTGTGGTTTCGCTCATACTCCTACAGTCTTTTCAGGTTCACTTTACGTCCCTTGTTATCATCCAGGAATATGGCTCCAGTAAGGGCTTTGAAGCTAGAAGTCTACAGATCTAATTTAGTTTGATGGTTATGTACTATTAGTGTAGAATATTTAGTTGTATATTTCCAAGGAAATATTCGGTTTGTAATAGTTTGTAATGGTTATTCACTAAATCATTTCTCTCATATATTTGTTATTTCTTATCAAGCAACTTAAAAGATCCTATTGTTTTGAAAACCTGCCATTTCCTGAAGGTAATCTAGTGATAATATTCAAGTGTAACTTGTTTATTACTACTAGGGTACCCTCGGGGCGTGACATTTATGTCATCATATCTACTGTCTGATCAAATAGGATCTTAAAATAAGTTTATTTTCATGAACAAAAGTTTTCCTTTGATACATTCTATGAATAGCCTTGTTCAACCTTCTATTCATGTTTAGATTTCAAATATGAAGGGTGATGATAATTTGATGTTGATGATGATTTAATGATTAATGGGAATGATGATTTGGATTTCCTAAAGGAGTTTTCTATGACTTAGCTTAGATGACAGGTGGGTAAACATTGACCCTATCACTTTGTTTGTGTACGTAATGTAGTTGCACCTAAATTTAGAGAAACAGAATTGAAAATGCGTGGGGATCAGGAATTCGTATGTTGTTTGATGATTGTAATGTCTAATAAATCCTTAAAATAAAAGTGATCACACATTGTTTGATTGATGATTGTAATGTCTAATAAATCCTTAAAATAAAAGTGATCACACATTGTTTGAAATGATTAAATTGCCATTGTTGATGAATGTTTGTTAAATTGATTGGTCGCCTTATTAAATGGAATTAATACTATTTGAGTATCTAAGTAATCAATCATTCATTCCACGACAACATACTTGCATTAGCATGGTGTTCACATCACGTGTTAATATTTCGATTCTATAGCAGTGCTTTTGAGAGTCCAATGAATTTGGTTAAGGCTACTATAGGGTTGTTCACTTCATGGGAACTAAATAGGTTCCGAAGGATATCGTTCGTGTTGGAGTCGACTTTAGAGATTAATATCTAGGGAGTCTCTAAGGTAAAACAGTGTTGATGTATATATATATATATATATATATATATATATAACAAATGAGTTTCAGAATGAAATCCTTAATCCTTAGTTCTATCTAAGGAGAAGTTTGAGGTTTTGTTAGTAATAAATATATGTATATGGCAATGAGTTGAGAAAATGCACCATTTCATAGTTTTTAGTTTCTTCTAGGCTTGAATGACTTGAGTTGGTCCTTCAACCCCTAAGAGAGGATATAAATCTCCATTGTTTTAGATTCCGATCATCTAAACTGTGCATGTCATATGGTTGAGTGTTGCATTGCATACATTTGTTAATAACACTTGCTTGATATCTGTTTGATGTATGATTTGATCTTGTTATTCTCTAAGCTATGGTTGAGCTTACACCCTCATAGTTTTGTGCATGAATATCTCAGGCTGAGAATGGACTAAGAAAGTGTGAAGTCCTTGAAGATGTGAAGATTAACTTAGAAAGTAATTTATATGTTTAGTGTTTAAGATTAAGTTGTGTAATGCATGATATAGACTTAGAAGAAGAATTAGAGCTTTTGTGTAATAGTTTGAGATTTCTGAAAAATGTATATGATCTATTCTATTTTACTGTTTGGTGGGGGATACCAACTCTTTGTGGTTCTAAAAGACTGTAGGAATTCGTATTTCCTTAGCTATCAAATTATTTTTATGAGATTAAAAGTTGTTCAATAAACATTAAGTAGATTTTTGCAAATCTCTTACTTGCAAAATGGTTCTCATATCTTAGATGCATGCTTGATGTGATTACCTCAGGTTGATCCTTCTAGCCTCCCTTATGGAGCATGACATCAAAGCAATCCATTTTCGTACGTGTTAGAATTTGATAGTTTCACAAGTTTAGGGCTTCTAATCCAACTTATATGTATATAGTGGGTTTAATTACTCAACTAAGTTTATTTAATCTATTTTAATTAAATTTCAGTTTTTAATTGACCTCGGTTTCAAATTAGGGGCAAAGTAAATAATTTCACGAAAAAAAGTCATAAGTAGGTTGTTTGATATATCATGTATAATTTTCTTCTAGAAACATTATTAAATTATAATTTACATTTCTTTGATGTATTTTATTTTATTGAATTTTCAAAAATTTAGGTTATCCATTTGGGGAAAAATTGGGATTTTTTACAAATTTGGTGTTTGGATCATTTCATGCATAGTAGTTGTAAAAAAAAAAAAAGGGATAATGCTACTTTTGATACTTAAACTTTGACGAAATTGACAATTAGATACCTGAACTGTTAAAAAGACGAATTTCATACCTTATTAAACTTTCAGTGGCTCTAAACACTACCCCACTCATGGTTGAATGACACGTGTCCAATCAATTCAATAAATAATAAAAAAGTGGATAGTGAAAAGGGACACAAAAAGTTTAATTGGGTGTGAAATTGGTCTTTTTAAAAGTTCAGGTACCACAAAAGGCCACAAAAAGTTCACTTTTTAAAAGTTTAAGTACCTAATTATCCACTTCGTCAAAGTTAATACCAAAAATGGCTTTTTCCCTAAAAAAAAAAAATTAAAGAAAGCAAGTTCTCTTTTTCATAATAAGTTTTAATATATAATTTGACATGCATAAAAGAGTGTCAAGTAAAGTCAGAATTAAGTTTTTTTTTGTTATTTTATCTAAAAAAAAGATATAAATTAGAGAATAAAATCTTCAACTTAGGTTGAATTCATCATTATATAAATGCAATCAATAAGCTCTTTTATAAACTTTGTAATGAGAACTCGAAACTGAATAAAGGTTATAAATGTTGAGAGAACGAGAGAGTAGGGGTGTGTTGTAAACCCCTGAATTTTTTAAAGTTCTTAGAAAATAATCCTAGAAGTCAAACACCAAAATTGAAATATTGAAAATCAACCCAAGTTAAAACCAAACTCTAAATAAGATTAAATACGAAAATTCTTAAGCTTAAGAAAAAGAGAACCATCAAAACGAAAATGGAAAAACCTAACAATCGTTTGATTCGACATCTGTAGGCCAACTAAATCAGCTATTTGATCCCTAACATGCAAATCAAGATGATATATCCAAATAACGCTCGACGACAAAATACTAAAACCTTAAATCCTTCGAAGAATTTTAGAATCAAAATTTTCAATTACCACCAAAAGTTAAACAGAGTTAACCCATAACCCTAGATTCGGTTAAACAATCCTGGGAACTGAAAAATATTGAATAAATCACAAATAAAATAAAATAAAACATAAATGTTGAACAAAAAATATAACACGGTCAAAAACCCTAAATTTTTGTGATCTTACAAATAACTCAACAAGTCGGAAAGTCAAACCGGAATTTTAAAAGCCAACAAAGTCTACATCAAACCCTAATGTTTAGATCTGATAATCCCGTGCTCTTAAACCCTAAACAGCGAAAGTGAGTTAATTATCAATAATAGTTCGTAATAATATAGAGAAGTATAAAAATATCATATTCACCAATTTCTAGTATCTTTTGGATCCGAACAAGATTAGTTTTCGAAAATCATGCCCTGATACATCAGATAGTAAAAATATTCCGATAATACCATTAGAATCGTAATAATATAAGGATTTCAAAAATATCAGCTTTAGAATTTTTTGGAATATAAAAATAGCTGTATAGCCCATTTACACATTTTTATTACTACTGGTATTTTATTTGTCTAGTCTACTATTCATTACTATTTACCTATTTCTACTTTTCCTTACTACCTATACACTTATTTTCTTACTTTTTACCTTTCTAATATATTTTATATCAAATCATATCTTACATATTAATTATTCTTTTATAAAAATTACAAATTTAATCTCTCTCTCTCTCCCCTCTCTTACCATACCCCCCACCCCCTCGGGTCTCAGTACTTCCTCTCAATGTTTCTTTTTTAACTATTTTATTACACATAATTTCTATCATGCCGTAGATGGTACCTTAAACATGGCAGTTCGCCGCACACAATATTAAAGCTAATGAATGACAACCTTAGTCATGCAGGAGCTTCAATATCACGTGCAAAGCGTGCTCCTAAGATATTAGGAGACTCAAAGGAGTATTATGTTTAAGCAGATAATAAAAGCATGTAAGAGCCTATGTAGATAAACATGTAATATTCATTAGAATAAAAGTCTCTTACAACTTCTTAGAAGCATTCCCCCGTTCTAATGGCCTTGTTCAACTAAGCCATCTTCAAAATAAATATAACATAAGTCTACTATAGAGATTTTTCCTAGAAGTCTACATCAGAAACTAAATATACATAAACTTTTTCCAAAAACTCCTAGTAGCTTTAGCTCATACCTGACAAAAGGGGCTCCTTGGTGCCAACCACAAGTAATCATACTGTACCAAAAAGCTATAGGAGTATAAGCAAAACTAGTTTAGTGAGATAACTCCCATCTACAAAACATTTCCATAAAAAACACAAGTATTTAAATAATCATATGAGAATGCATCACTCACATGTGCAAACAAAATACATACGATTAACCCGGAACCATGTGTAGCATGGATTTTACAACTTTCATGTCAGGGATTGGGTGGTTACCGGCCCATACGACCATCAATATTTACAGACTTACCGTCTCCTAATTGCTTTATAGACTTTCCAGCTCCTACTTGCCCATGTAAACTTTCCGGCTCCTACTAGCCACCACTACAACTCCTCATTTCCCCATATGAAGAATAGTAGTGAAAAATAAATGTGACTCACATATATGGTATGCATGAATTGATTTCAATATAGGGTTATTCGTTTATCGTCAAGTTCAAGTTAAAGGTGATCAAAACAATATTCATCATACCATTGCAAGAAAACATAAGTTATTCACCAATTCCTCTTTCGATATACTTAGCTTTTATTCAACAACCATCTCATATGAGTAGTAAAAGCAATAACATATTCATGTTTTGTTCTTGTACATGAAATTCCAATTTTACTATGTTTTTATTATGCTTATATATATGTTGATTATTAATGATATTATTGTTGTTATTATACTCTAATCTAACTCTATATATATTATCAAGTATATGTATATCTATAAGTTTAGAGCTTAATGCTCAATAACTATTTCTAACTTGCTATTATTATTGCTTTTCTTTTCTTTTTCTTTTTCTCTTTTTGGGACTAGTCTATTCTTAGTTCATGGTTGCCTTGATGAAGCTAAGGCTCCCAATACTTGACCGAGTTATCTTGATGAAGCTAAGGTTCCCAATACTTGATTATTAACTTGTTTATTATATTACTTATTATGACTTTCTTATATTTTCATATTCTCATACTACATATTCATGTCCATACATGAACACATTGATGTTGTCTCACAAGATTTTCTTAAATAAAAAGAGGAATTGAGAGTTCTTTCCAAAGTAAACTTTTGTCATGTAAGAAATGAATTTTTCCATAAAGACTTAGGAATTTACCTTAGCAAATCTTTTCCAAAAGTCTAGAGGAGTTCATCATAAGTTTTTAATAACCAAAGAATATAGGAATTTTTACATAATACATAAAGTAGATATATTATATATACGCTTTGCAAAACTTCATTAAGAAAGTTTTAACAATACTCTAGAATATAAAGGAATAGACTAGTTTGACAAATCACCAAGAATGTTTCTTTTATAGAAATAAAATTAGTAAAAAAATTAGGAAATCATTTTTAATAAAATTTAGTAAAAGATAAGAAAATGTAAAGTTTGATAAATTTTAACTACTCTCAAATAGTATTTAGAAACTACCCTCTCAACTCCTAGAAATTAAGTTATAAGAAACTTAAAAAGACAAAAACAATTTTTTTAAGACTTGAAAGACTAAGGAATAGAATTAAAAGAAGAAAATACTCACTTAAAATAATTCAAGAAATTTTTCCAACAAGCCAAGTAGAAATTTTCAAAGTTGTACTTTTCTAATTTGTAGAAAACATTGCTTTTACAAAAATCATGGTTGAGACAACTTCATTAAATTCATGCATATGATATGAGTCAATGTGTGTGTGTGTATATATATATATATTCTAAAGGTTTTTCCAATTATATCTATATTTTGGTACAAGTATTTATGGATAAAGAAAAGTTTACAAATTTAAGTTTTGGAAACTAGAATTTTCGTGGTGAATCTTTACCCTATGGTTTCAGGACCCAAACGACCTTTTATGATTAAAAATAACCCTAGAAATGGATAGATTTTTTCGAATAGATAGAAAACGGTTTATTATATGTGAAATTCCGAGTTAAAATGAGCAAGTTATGACCATTTTAGGTTGGAATTTTCACTCATACAAATTTTACCACAACTAGAAAGTAGAGTTAGAAGTTTTGAATAGAAATTCCATGGAATACTCATTTTAGGTATTTCCTTTTATTAGGAACCGAGAAGGAGGACGTATACTACCCCGATGACTACTTCGACTAAGGAAGTATCGTCATGGTCGAGTGAGTCTACCTCCCTTATTTTTCATGCTTGTGCTTGTAATTTAGTTGCACTAGATTTAAGAAAAGATGAAATTGAAGACGCATATGTTTGTAACATGTTGAAAGAATATTAAGCATATCGAGCTATGAATTGCTGTAATAAATTGTATGTTTATTAGCACGTCGAAGTGTTTGAAATTGGTTGGTCACTTGCAAGAAATTGAAATATAATAGCTAGCCTCTAAATAAAACTTGATGCGTGCACTTCATGAGTTGAGTCACATTGCGTTCGCTATTGTACAATTGGTGGGACAAGTGTATGATAGTGGTGGTAGGTATAACCTGTTTATTATGTATGTGGTGAGTAGGAGCCAGTAAAAACTACATAAATTGATGGCTAGTAGGAGTCGGTAATAACTATATATTTTTTTATGGCAAATAGAAGCTAGCAAGATCTATAAAAATGATTTTTAAAGAAATTATGGCTGTAATGGGCCAGAATACCTAACTTAGAATGAAGGGCGTAATTCATTCAACATATGATTTTCGAAAAATCATATATCTTGTATGTTCACGTGCTTGCTGCATCCCATTTGCTTGTCTAATAAACTTGGTTGTTATTTTGTTTTAAGTGTAAATATTGAGATTATACTCACTAAGCCCGTAAAGCTTACGCTCCTATAGATATTTGTATTCATAGGAATACCTGTTCTTGTACCCGAGGTCTCCTCTTATCCATGCAAGTTTTCTTTTGGGAGCTTTTGAAGGAAATCTACTTGAAGAATTAGATTAGAATTCCTTTAAAATCTTTTGATGTAGTATTTAAGTTATTGTAAAGACTATTAAGTATTTCGATCCTTGGAGTTTTAGCGGGGGTATGCCCCTAAGAATTATGTAATAGACTTTTAATTGTTATTATTATGAACTATCTTTATTTCTAGATTCTTGTATGTTCAATATTACTTGCTTAGACCACACTTTCCAAAAGCGTCTCTTATTACCGTGTTGGATGCCTTACATATAATACCGAGACTTTTGCGTGACTAAGGTAGTCATTCTTAAGTCTTGATATTATATGTGGTGGATTACCACGTTTAGGGTACCCCTTTGGGTGTAACAATTTAAGTTAGTATCAGAGCAACAAGTTTAAAGGAATAAAGGTAATAAGAATGAATCTAGAAAAGAAAAGGGTAGATAAGTTAAAAATTTAGTAGACAAAGGCCTAGATCTAAAAAGGTTAGACAAGCTTAGAATTTTCTAAATAGAACTAATGACCTCCCTTGTCTTTTGTAGCTTACTCTTAGTGAAGTTAGAGCTAAGGCCTAACGTCTGAACATGAGGAGCGACGAGACTTTTGTAGACTATCGATTGAAAGTAAGAAGCTTATGTGAGGAGTTTGCCCTAGTAGGATGGCCTAGGTTCACTTGAGAAATGTATAACATGTGGAGAAGAAGACTCCGTGACACTATATAGGATTATGTCATTGATGGGTTAAGATATGACGCCATAAGACGCACCAATTAGACCGATATGGAGGTTATATATGGAATGGAACAGCTCATGTGCTATTACAACCACACTCCTATGCTTCAAGAAGCCACGTTCATTTTCCGAAATGACGGACATCCAATTTTCCCCGACTTTCAAACTTGGAATTCCATAGGCCCAATGTATATCTATGCCCACGACGAGCTAGCTGACCACATCAATTGGGGACGAGCAGATGAAGAGTCTTACTTCTTTTGGTACAAAGTTTATCGGAATTTATGGTCGTATACCGATGAACTGCCTCCACCACCATCACCGGGAGAAGGAAGACATGAACAAGTTTAATGGAGAGAAGATATGGAAGGAGCCGAGGAAGGAATGGAAGGAAAAGAAGTGAACCAAGGAATGAAACCCATAGTGCCACAAGCAAATCACGGATGGGATGATGATGTTTCCAACCATCAAGAAGTCAACCATGATTCCGGATGGACTGTCGCACCAACCCCAGATGAGAATATCCCGAATAGAAGCCGATCTCACTCTCTCCTGCTAAGAGATCAAATCGAGGATTAAGGATGGAAAAATCTGATGGAGGGCATGCACCACGAATGGCTTATGATCAAGGAGAACCTAGCACGTCTAGAAGTTGACCCTCCAATAAGGGAAAAAGGATAACAGTTCGAAGCTACCTAAAGCAATTCGTAGCTACCTAAGGCAATGTGTAGCAAAAGGGCCAAGGATGACTCTTAGCCCCAATCACCGCAACATGACCCCCTTACCATGATGGACGACAAAAGAAGGAAAGAAGGAAGGATCCACCCGAGCAAATCCCATGTGTCCAACTAAAATTTTGTAACCTAATCGACCTAGGATGTAGCATCGATTAGAAGTTTGATTTATGTTTTCGGAAAGGTGCTTGATGTTGTTGTTGTGTTTTGAATTTCTATTGTAAGCTTTGATTTCTTCTATGTACGGGTTTCATCTCCTTGAATGCTTTTGATTTAATGAAGTATTTGGTTTGAACAATTTCATTTCTAGTTTACTTACTTAAATTTCTTCTATATGATGTATTTTTTTATTGAATTATCAAAATTTCCACGATTTCCGTAACTTAACATGTAAAAGACATGATAATTTGAAACTTACATAACAAAATTTAAAACAACCAACCAAGAAAAGGATGACCAAGAGAAAGGCGTGCATCGAATAATCCACCTGAGGAAGCAAACCAACCAGAAGTGCCCCCTGTGGCTCTACCCCCGAACCCGCAAGGCGATCTACAACACATGGTCCTAAATGTGTTAGATTAGCAACAACAAATGAATATGCCACTATCGATATCAGCTCAAGCGCGACCCCAGCAAGCACCCCAAGCATCCGTACATGGACCGGCACCCCATGATGCTCAATTGCATACTGCACATTTGTCGCCTCCGCCACCACATTGACCATATAGGACTTCACCTCTAGATTTCATCAAAAGTAACCGTTACTTTAGCAGAGCCTTTGAAAAAACAGATGAAGCCGATGATGGGCTTGCACAGATAGAGCGATCTTTTGCCGTTTATGAAGTTCCCCATCATCTTCGACTAAGCTATGGTACCTACATGTTGAGTTTAATGCTCGAATCTGGTGGGAGTCAAAGAGTCGAGAGTTACCACCACCCATCACTTGGGATATGTTTCGAAACAATTTTTTGGAAAACTATTTCCCGAGAAGCCTAAGAGTGAGGTATAATGCTGATTTCTTGCACATATCTCAAAAGGGAAGATCTATAGAATAGTATGAGACAGAATTCAGCCGACTCCTACAATATGCTTCTTATTCCTATAAGTACAATGAAGAGCTGAAACATCAAGTGTTCCTAAACGGGCTAGATGAAGATTTGAGGATGCGGTTAGAAGAATTTGGCATCCGCACCTTCAAGGAATTAGTAGAAAGAGCAAGAATTGTCGAAGGGGCCAAAAAAAGGAAAGTTGGGACTTTTGAGAGAAAAGTACATGTGTTTGGGAAGAAATTTCAACCAGAGACAAGCTCCCATTTCCCTTTTAAGCGGTTTAAGCCTATTAGCCACTTTAAGGGAAATGTTAGTGGATGGAAAGATGTTTCTAAGGCAACAGTAACTTGTTGGAAGTGCAAAGAAGCGCACTACCCAAAGAGATGCCCCATCCTCTAGAACAAATGTTATTTCCGTGGTGACCAGAGCCATAAGATTCCAAATTGCCCAAAGAAGGCTTTTAAGACTTGTTTTGTATGCAAGTAGACTGGACATTTTGCCAATGAGTGTCCTCAAAGGAAATCTATAACGGTTCGACCTGTTTGATCTTTAGGAGGACCTGCTTCGACAAGAAGTGGGAATGGAAGTGGAAACCACCCAACATCATCCATGCAAGGGCTGAGAATCTACAACCTTGAAGGGCAATGGCTTTGTGAAGAAGCTGAGGAGGAAGGAGTGGAACTAGCTGCCCTGGACAATGGAGAAGAGAACAACTGTGGCTTGGTTACAAGTTAGCCTTGATCCATAAATATGTTTATTTTGGTATCTTTTGAGCATAAAGTGTTGAGACATGATATGAATTTGAAAACGATAGATGCCTAGGAAACCCGATAAAGACAATAAGATTAGTAACACACGCATCTTGAATGCAGCAACCATACAAATAGGAGACCAAACCGCTTATAACCTCTTCGACACCGGTGCAACTCATTCCTTTATCATTGCTAGTATAGCCTTGAAGCCCGGTTTACCCATCACCACAACCACAACTAGTTTTCACATAAAAACCCCAATGGGTAGTGTGGTGACTACTAAGGAGGCAGTAAGGAATTGCCCCATGATGATACAAGGCCATGAAGCTACCACCGACCTTATAGTTATGGAAATTAGCAAGTACAAAGTAATTCTCAGAATGAGTTGGTTGTCCATGGTAGAAGCTAAGGTAGATTGTAGGAGCAAGAAAGTGTCGTAGGACAAGATGGGGAGAAAGCTACATTTTTGGGAGAGTCCATGACTTCTAAAATATTGGAATTAAGTTCATTCGAATTAATTGAAGAAGTTGAGGAAGGAGTTGAAGGCTATGTAGGGAGTATGGAAGAGGAGAAAGAAAGGCCTAACATTGATGATATCCCTAATGTTAATGAGTTCTCTAATGTTTTTCCAGAAGAATTGCCTGGATTACCTCCAAAACAAGATATTGATTTTGAGATCGATCTGGTGCCTAAGATGGAACCCATATCCAAAGCGTCGTACCGAATGGCATTCGTTGAGCTCAAAGAACTTAAAAAGCAATTACAAGAGTTACTTGACCAAGGATTCGTTAGACCAAGTGTCTTGCTTTGAGGAGCTCCAGTGTTATTTGTAAAGAAGAAGGATGGGTCGATGAGGCTATGCATTGATTATCGGGAACTCAATAAAGTCACTATAAAGAACAAGTATCCATTGCCAAGGATTGACGATCTCTTTGACCAATTACAAGGAGCAAGTGTGTTTTCGTGCATCGATTTGCGAAAAGGATACCACCAGTTAAGGATAAAACCTAAAGATGTGCCAAAGACCACTTTCAAAACTCGGTATAGACATTATGAGTTGATGGTTATGTCATTTGGATTAACTAATGCACCAGTAGCTTTTACAGACTTGATGAATCATATTTATAAGCTG
The DNA here is from genome assembly GCA_024138025.1 of Combretum micranthum. Taxonomy (NCBI): domain Eukaryota; kingdom Viridiplantae; phylum Streptophyta; class Magnoliopsida; order Myrtales; family Combretaceae; genus Combretum; species Combretum micranthum. The sequence continues at coordinate 633,473 of JAMXBD010000265.1, forward strand.
CTCTTAGATAAGTGCGTAATTGTCTTCATCGACGATATTCTGGTCTATTCCAAAACATGTGAACAACATGAAGAACATCTTAGGATGGCACTGCAGACGTTAAAGGAGCACAAGTTATATGCCAAACTGTCCATAGAGTGACTTTTGGTTGGATTAGATATCCTTTTTAGAACACGTTGTCTAGGGAAACAGAATATCAGTAGACCTTGAAAAGGTTAAGGCTGTGATGGAATGGAAACAACCAAAGACGGTATTGAGATTAGAAGTTTCCTTGGATAGCCGGCTATTATAGGAAGTTTGTGCAAGATTTTTCGAAAACAGCCAAGCCGCTAACTCGGTTGACCCAGAAGAATGAGAAGTTTGTTTAGAATGAAAAGCGAGAACAAAGTTTTCAGGAGTTGAAGCGATGGTTAGTATCTGCCCCAATTCTAACCTTACCGAATTCGGAGAAGCCATATACAGTTCATAGTGATGCATCGAGGAATGGCTTAGGATGCGTGCTTATGCAAGAAGGGAAGGCAATTGCATATGCTTCGCGACAGGTAAGGCCGCACGAATAGAATTACCCGATGCATGATCTTGAGTTAGCCACTATTATCTTTGCCCTCATGCTCTAGAGGCATTACCTATATAGACAGAGATGTGAAATATATACGGACTATAAGAGCCTCAAATATTTATTTACACATAAGGAGTTGAATATGAGGCAAAGGAGATGGTTAGAGTTGATCAATGACTATGATCTCGGGATAAACTATTGCCCTAGAAGATTGAATGCTGTAGTAGATGCCTTAAGTCAAAAAAACCATGGGGAAGTTGCCACCGTGCTCACAACCCAAAAGGAACTGATAAAGGAATTTGAAAGATTAAGCATTGAATTTGTGGGACAAAGTGTAGAAGCAGAAATTTCCAATTTGGTGATGGAGCCGACTCTGATAGATAGGATCAAGGAATCTTAGCGATATGACGAAGCAATACAAAAGGTGAGACATGAAGTACAAGGAGGAAAATATGTTGATTTCGAGATAGATGAGGAGGATGTAGTGAGAATGTAGGGAAAATTATGTGTGCTAAACGACGAGGAGATGAAAAAGGAGATTATGAGTGAGGCACATAACTCAGGATACACAATGCACCCTGGTGGTACCAAGATGTACCAAGATCTTAAAAGCTTCTTTTGGTGGAATGGCATGAAAAGAGATGTAGTTGAATTTGTGATGAGGTGCCTTACGTGCCAACAAGTAAAGATTGAACACCAGAGACCAGGAGGACCCTTGAAGCCATTGACCATACCATAATGGAAACGGGATCAAATTACAATGGACTTCGAGTGTAGATTACCCCGAACATCATCTGGATGTGATGCCATATGGGTCATAGTGGATCGACTTACCAAGTCAGCACACTTTATTCCTATCAACATGACCTACTCAATGGAGAAGTTGGCCCGACTATATGCAAAGGAGATTGTAAGGCTACATGGAGTTCTAGTAGGAATTATATCAGATCGAGGACCCCGATTTGTGTCAAAATTCTGGACAAGTCTTCAGAAGTGTATGGGAACTAAATTACATTTCAGTATGGCTTATCATCCACAAACCGATGGACAGTCAGAGCGAACTATTCAAACCTTGGAAGATATGTTATGAGCCTATATCATGGAATTCAAATGAAGTTAGGAAGCACATTTACAACAACAGCTACCATTCGACGATTAAAATGTCACCATATGAAGCTTTATATGGAAGATGGTGTAGATCGCCTCTATTTTGGGACGATGTAGAGAAATTAGTTATTGGCCGGATCTTATTAAGGATGCCGCAAACAAAGTTAGAATCATTCAATAAAGGATGAAAGAGGCCCAAGATAGGCAAAAAAGTTGGGCAGATCAAAAGCGTCGAGTTCTTGAATTTGATTCCAATGACCATGTGTACCTAAAGGTAAATCCGATAAAGAGTACTCAACATGTACGGGCTCAAGGAAAGCTAAGCCCAAGATATATCAGACCGTTTGAGATTCTCGAATGAGTGGGAAATCTGGCTTATTGTTTGGCACTACCACCAAATTTTTCAGAAGTACATAATGCCTTCCATGTTTCCGTGTTAAGAAAGCATGTAGCCAACCATGATCGGATCGTAGAGCTTGAACCGATGAGATTAAAGGAGAACTTGACCTACGAAGAACACCCGGTTCAAATTCTAAATCGGAAGGTTCAAAAGCTAAGAAGCAAGGAGATCCGATACGCCAAAGTATTATGGAGGAATCATTCACATGAAGAGGTTACTTGGGAAGCAAAAAAGGAGATCCGAAAGAAATACCCAAGTCTTTTTAAAGAATCAGGTACGAATTTCAAGTTTTGAGGACAAAACTTTCTTTAAGGGGGATAGGTTGTAAACTCTTGAAATTTTGATTAATTTGAAGTTTAATCTTAGAATTAAAAGTCAACCGAAAACCCTAAAGGTCAACAAAAGAATAGTACAAACCTTCGAATTTAGATTCAGCAATCTCGTATTCTTTAACCCTAGAAAACAAAGTTGAAATGATTAGTAATAATAGTTCGTAATAATATAAGGAAATGTAAAAATATCATATTCGTGAATTTCAAGTGTCCTTCGGACCCAAACAGGATCAGCTCTCGAAAAGCATGTCCAGGGCTCGAAATAGTAAAAATATTCTGATAGCACCATTAGGACCAAAATAATACAAGGATTTTAAAAATATCGGTTTCATAATTTTTTGGTAACTAAAAAAACAGATATTGCATTTATACGCGTGTTTTTTTTACTACCGGTATATCATTAGTCTTGTTTACTATTCATTATCCTATACTACTATTCATTACTATTCATCTATTTCTACTTTACCTTACAATCTATTCTTACCAGCTATATACCTATTTTTCTACTTTTTTTCATTTTCAGTACACATTCACATCAATCATACTTCACATCTTTATTACTTTTTATTAGGGCTACAAACGAGCCGAGCCTAAGCTTGTCCTCAAGCTCACAAGCCAGCTTGCGAATAGGTTCGTTATGGGCTTGAGAACAAAACTCGTGAACAAGCTTGTTAAGGGCTTGCGAGCCAATGTCGTGGACGAGCTCGTTCAATATATATATATATATAATATTGATATTATACTATTAATATATATTAATGTAATATTATATAAAATTATTTATATTAGTTTAATATTATAAATATAATTAAAAATGATTATATAAGCTAAACGTCAAACGAGCTTGAGCTCGGGCTTGAAAGAGCTTAACGGGCTCAAGCCTGAGCCTACATATTCCAGGCTCGTTAAAAGCACGGCTCGGCTCAAGCCCGTTAAAAAATAAACGAGCCGAGCCCGAGCCAGCAAAAGCCCAGCTCGGCTCGTTTTGTTTGCACCCCTACTTTTTATTACAAAACAACAAATAAAATAAATTTTACTCCTCTCTCTCTAAGGCTGGTGCATCTCCCTCTCTCTTCTCTCAATTATTTTTCTTTTTCAATTTATTTCATTACATCTAATTTCTACTCCAAAATTTCTATAAATACCCCATTTCCCTTCACTTCTTTCACACCATCTTTACACATAGCAAAACTCTCTCAAATTTACTCCATAAACACTCTCTACAAAAATTTCTCTCTACAAAACTCTCTTTCACCAATCGCTCACAAAAAAATCCTCCTCTACACACAAACCATCTACTATTTTCTACTACCCACATAATACCCCATTCATCTATCACCTTCATACCACACAAACACTTTAGGTAAAACTTCTATTCCTATTTTATTCACTCATGTCATGTAACTAGTATGACCATGGTGTTGTTTTGAAACTCATATGAGTAGTAAAAGCAACAACATGTTCATGTTTTGTTTTTGTACATGAAATTCCAATTTTACTATGTTTTTATTATGCTTATATATATGTTGATTATTAATGATATTATTGTTGTTATTATACTCTAATCTAACTCTATATATATAATCAAGTATATGTATATCTATAACTTTAGAGCCTAATGCTCAATAACTATTTCTAACTTGCTATTATTATTGTTTTTCTTTTCTTTTTCTTTTTCTCTTTTTGGGACTAGTCTATTTTTAGTTCCGGGTTGCCTTGATGAAGCTAAGGCTCCCAATACTTGACCGCGTTATCTTGATGAAGCTAAGGTTCCCAATACTTGACATATTAACTTGTTTATTATATTGCTGATTATGACTTTCTTATATTTTCATATTCTCATACTACATATTCATGTCCATGCATGAACATATTGATGTTGTCTCACAAGATTTTCTTAAGTAAAAAGAGAAATTGAGAGTTCTTTCCAAAGTAAACTTTTGTCGTTTAAGAAATGAATTTTTCCATAAAGACTTAGGAATTTACCTTAGCAAATCTTTTCCAAAAATTTAGAGGAGTTCATCATAAGTTTTTAATAACCAAAAAACATAGGAATTTTTAGATAATACGTAAAGTAGATATATCATACATACGCTTTACAAAACAATAAAGTGAAAAAGTTTTCTTTAAAATTAAAATTTCAAATCCTTGATTAACAAAAGCTTTACCAAACTTCATTAAGAAAGTTTCACCAGTGCTCTAAAATATAAAGGAATAGACTAGTTGGACAAATATCATGCCCCAAAGGTACCCTAGTAGTAACACATATATTATGATACAGTTTGATGATCCAGACAATATCACATACACATATTATTACTAGATCTACCTTGGAAAATGACATAGGTTTAACAAAACAGGATCTTTTTGGTTGCATGATAAGTGTAAACCCCGGTTTTCCTAGTAACCAAGTAAACTTCGGGAACCAGAAACCAAAACCCTAAACTGGATTAGCTTAAGCTTGGGAGAGAAACCTAAGAACCCTAAATCCGGCTTTCCTTCGATTCTAAACTTAAGAGACTTTTGTAAAATAATTTAATTTGGAATATTGTTCTAAAGTATATTTCAAACCATAAAAAGATCTAATTTTGAAATTTTTTCATTCCAGGCCTTTCCAAGATTCATTACGGAAAAGCGAGCCCCGAGACTCGAAATTTGAAAAATATTCTGGAATACTCTTTAGAACCGAAATTTAATAAGGATTTCAAAAATATAAATTATATAATTTTTCTATTTATAAAAATTATAGATATAGCCCTTTTTCTCGTATTTTCTTTACTACCGGTAAAGTAATTATTTTGATTACTATTCGCTACTATTCACAAGTACAACCTACTACATACATAAGCCACACCCTACTCTTACATCCTTACAAAACACTCAATTATATTTTCTTTTCCAATAATTTTTGTCTCTTGAGAAATTATTACATTTTAAGACTTATTATTACATAAATTAAATAAAACAAAACACATTCAAACTCTCTCTCTCCTTGGAAACTGGCGTACCCCCCCCCCCCCCCTTTCCTTTACCCTCATTTTTTTTATTTAATTTATTAAGCCATTAACCCTAATTTACTTCCATATATATATATATATATATCCATTTATACTCTTTGTCCTTATTTTTTTTCACTAAAGTAAAATCCTCTCCCTCTCTCCTTGTTATGGCTGTGACCCTCCCATCGCACACACACACTCACACAAGCTTATTTTTCTTCTTCATTCTCCTCTTCATTCAAGCTTTAGGTAATGAATCTTTACCTTTCTACCACTAAATCTTGTAATAGCAAGACCATTCATGAGTATTGTCATCATTAAGTCCCCATGAGCTCTTGCTAGGGATAAGAAAATACTACTACATGAATATCAAACCATCCCAAGAGTAGATCTTGTATTTGAATGTGTTTTTGTATAATGATCTTCATGTTCATGCATTTATTAGTAGAGTAAAGTAAAGATCTTGCACAAAAATTTATTTTCATGTTTTCAAACTCCATTTCATGCATCCTAAGTAGTGGATCTGCCATTTAAATGTTCATATTATACTTGACATTCATGATCTTATGGATATTTTTTTGTTTTGCTGCATTAATGATCATAAAGACCTTTGTCTTGTGAATAAAAATATTGTCGTTTGTAGATCTTTAAGTATAAGAAACTCAAAAAGGAAAATTATTTGTTTGAAATGGTCAAATGAAAATTCGGATGGTTTCAAGACCATGCCTTAAAAACTCTTTTATCAACTCTAAAACTTGTGTTTTATATGAAAAATGAAGAGTATAGGTAATAGATATCATTAAGTGATGATTTTTATAAGTTGAGATGGGATTTGCTAAGAAAAATATGTAAAACAAGGAGTAGAAATAAAGGAGGAAATTTTGAGTTGCTTGTCATTTTAAGAAAGTCGTAATTGAGGAGTAATGGCATGAAAAAACCTATTTTTCAAACTCAAAATGAAAGTTTTATTTAAGAAATGAAGTCCTTAGGGGATATGAATAATGGAACTTGAAATTTTAAAGTATTAAACAAATTTTTCTCAAAGAAATCACTCAAAAACTAATTTCACAAAAATTTGGGTTTAGGAATACCCTCTATCTGAAAACATGTTTACAAAGTATAAAATGGAGATTTTTATGAAGAAATGAAGGCCTTAAGGAATAGATATAATAAAGACTTAATTTTAGCAAGGATAACTAGATTTTCCTAAGAAATAATTCCAAAATAAAAGAGAATGATCAAAGTCATGAAACTAGTCTTCCTAAGAGTAAGTATTCATGGAGTCTTACAAAATAAAGAGTTTCTAAAATTTTCTTTTAATAAATATCGTCAAGATCATGCATACATCAAGCTCATAACATGCCATTCATGATAGGAAATCATCAATATTGCATGTATATTTGATCTATAAAATAGAAACATTTCAAACATTCATAAAACTATTTTTCGGAATTGGATTTTGCTACTGATCAGAATGTTTCGAGACCCAAAAATTTTCAAAACTTAGAAATAATTTTTGAAATAGATAGATCTTTCGAAGTAGATAGAAATCGATATATAATTTGCGAAATTCCGAGTTAAAATGACCAAGTTATGGTCGTTTTAAATCGAGACTTCTGTAAATGACGAGAATTACAAACATGATAGTTTTGTTTAATAGTTTGGATTAGTTAAGTGATGAAATACTCATTAGGGTATTTCTTCCCTTTTAGGTGATCCCGATATTGACTATTCCCTTCCACTGGACTATTATTACTAGAGGACCGGTGTTTCAATGGCTGAGTGAGTATTTCTTCCTGATTCCATTTATTATATGTGATTGTAATGATAGTTGCATTAGATCTAGGAAAAGATAAATGGATATGTATGGTGGGGATAAATGAGAATTATGTATGTTTGCTGTTGATATGAGAATTTGAACATAAGAATATCGAAGTCGGGTGATTAACTAATGGTTGCACAGATGAATTAGGTTTGATTTTCTGCGAATATTTGTTGATCACATAAGGAATTGACATAATTGACTATTTGGAATTTATAAGAAATATGGACTCATTCATATCACAAATGGGGATGGAGCATTAGCATTGGTTGGTTGCCCATGATCCAAAAAGCAGAGTAAAAGTTAGTTAATCGTGATCCATAAACGAAATAAGGTGTTGGTTAATCATAATCCACAAACGAAATTATGAGTTGGTTGACCGTGATCCAAAACGGCATATTTTAGTAGTACCGCAATATTCGTTAATCTACTAACACAGGATGGAGGGCGAAATTCTATTCACATATGATTTCTGGCTAGTCATATGTCTGTTGATTTCCATATATTTGATGCATATCATTTGCCTGATTAATCACTTGCTTGTTTGACGTGTTACGAATGTAATCTTGGAAGTTCTCACTCACTAAGCTAGTGTAGCTTACGTCCCTACAATTTTTATTTATTGCAGCACTCGTTTATCTGGCTTAGACAGAGGCACCCTACGGCTCAGTTACAGGAGCTAGGCGTTTCCTTTAGAAGTTATATTCATTTCTGTTTAGACTTTCGTAGGAAACCAAAAGACTCTGGATGATTATAATAGACCTCTTAAGAATATTCTTTTGCGGGGGAATGCCCCTTAGTCTTTGTAACTATTTATATATGTGTTTTGATTTATATTCTAATGCTATTGAATGTCGATTTAAACTCTTTATCTCCATCGGTTCAAGTATTCTATTGTCGTAAAGGGACGTCTTACATCTATACAAGACTCCTGAATGACTAAGGTAGTAATTCGTGGGTCTTATATGGCATGTGGCAGACTGTTACGTTTAGGGTACCATATGATCCGTGACAATAAGAAATGATGAAAGCAAATAAAATTACAATATAATAAATAAAACTTACTGTCTGAATAATAACTATTACAAACCATGAAATATATCTAAAATTCTCAGATAATGAAATTGATGTTCTAACATCAATTAACACATATAAGTAATAAAACTATTCTCCCTGTTTCCAAGACTCTTCCAGCTTTAGAAACATAATGGTTCTAAACTCTTAAAGGCAACCAGTCAAGGCTTTAGCGTCATCCTGTAAGGATTGTAGGAGTGTGAGCATAAACCACGGGCTTAGTGAATAACTAGAACATATCACACAACAAGCAAGTTATTATCAAATATATGTAATGCAGCATTCAAGCACAAGAACATTACAAGCTTGGACAATCTGGAATTCAAACAAGATGGAGATTTACACCCTCTCATCGGGGTTGAAGGAAAACCGATCTATGAATCAACTACCGAAGAGAAACTAAGTATACAGGAAAGCCATAATCCTCACAATAGTTCTCTCTTTATGTTAATTTTGTTTTAAGCACTCATTTCCTGTTTAAGCCTTAGAAACTCCACTAAGTGTTAGACATTTCACAACAATACCATGGGCAGCGTCCTTCATTACTAGTTAGTTCCTATGGAATCGACAGAACAAAGATAATCCTGAGTAGAACTAATAGCCTCTTGCCTAGAAAAACCAAGTATTACCAGAGAATTGAAATTCTAACACGTAGTAGGCTATCACATAATTATAATGCAATATATGCAATGCATGTTCATTTTATTTATGATTCCAATAATTTTTAGTCAGGTCAAAAGTGCTCAAACTTCATTTAGACAATCAACATGCTTTACATAAAGTAAATTAACAAGTAACCCATTATCACTTTTATTTAATATTATTTATCAACCAAGTAATTGCAAATAGCAAGTAATACCCATAACCCATATACACACGATTTCATTATTATTATTATTATTATGTAGCTAAACTACAAACACAGACAATGTAATAAGTCTGAGTTACTCACCTGCTCATATTGTTCAATCGTAATAATCAACCGAAAAGTCCTCAACAGTATCAAAATTAACTATTGAGATGAAGATATGCATCAATAATACTTATAAATAGAATATTGAATTCCTATGAGTGCCTAAGTGTCCTATGATAATATTTGATTTAATTTCTATTAGTTATATTGGTTTCCTAGGGCATTGATTCTTATAGAAAATGGTATTTATCATTTAATACTTAGTTTCATCAAATTTCTTTTGATTTAAATCATCATTCATCCTATACCTAAGATGAACCTAATTAGATTTTTCTATTAGTTTTCTATTCAAGTCTTACAAATTGAATTTTTCTATTAGTTTCTATTCAAGTCCTACATTGTTTAATGTCCTTATTAGTACTAGTTTTTTATTTATTTTACTTTGCTTGTCAATCTTATCTACCCTTTCTAATTAGAATGTGTATTATTTTAGAGGATCTCATTTCATCATCTAAATCTTTATCCATTTCCTTAGCCCATTCACAACTTATGAAATTTAACGTGTAACTTCTATGAATTGTTCATATTATTTTTCTTATAATGTAGAACTCCTAATCATGCTTTTAAAGCTTTTTTTTTATCAAGTTTTATGTTCATATAAGGTCCTAGGAGCATTAGACATGAATTTAAACTGGTTTAGATGAAATTTGAGCATGGTTTTGGCTCATTCATTCCTAGATTCGAATTTACTATTCCTAAGTTTATAACATTTCTAAGTTGATGTTCTCCTTAGCCATCAACATTTAAGCATTTCTAATACAACAAAAATTCATCTACTTGAATTCATCAATGGAATAACCACTTATTCCAATCACATAACCTTTCTCCAATGCTACACATTTCAACCTAATGTCTACACACAAATGTAATAAGAATATCATGCTAGGTTAGGAGTTACCTTGCCTTGATGTGGAAAAGGATTTCGAACTCCCCTCCTTAGCAAGAACCAAATATATCAAAGGTTGGATAATGATTTTTAACTATATTAGAGGTTAGCTAATTCTAACCAAGATTTCTTACCTTGTCGAGCTTAGATTTCAACTTGGTTTTATGGCAAACTAAGGGCTATTTAGCTTGGTTTTTGGTGTTGTTTGAAGGAGGGAATTGATGTTTTTTGATGTGTTTGATACTTTGGATAGAATATAGGAAGTAAAACAAGGTTTATGCTCTGTTTTGGAAGGTATGCAAAGCTGTCCAAGTGAAAAAAATGATAAAGGAAAGTGGTTGTTTGTAACTCCTCTTGTAGCTAGATTTTTATATTGCTTTAGTGGGAGTTATGAGTTGATTTTGTAGTTAACTTAAGGCTATATATATGTACTAAGGTTAGGCTAATGTTAAGAGGCTAAGGAAGGTGTTTTGGGCTTGGAAAAATGTGTTTTTGTTGCTGGAAAATTCGGGTAAAAGTTGAGCTGTGTTGGATGACGGATTTTGATGCATTTTGTACAAGATTTATGGCTGATTTTGAGGGGCATTTATTGTATTTTTCGCTAGTTAATTAATATCATTTATATTTGTAAATTTGGAGCTCAAGTTTCTTAAAAATCATATCAAAATTGGGTTGAAATCTGAGGTTGAAAATTAAAATTTCTGCTGCAGTTTTTTTTTATCTCTTTGGATCGATTTCTTCATTTGATTTTTAACTAATTTTTTATGCTTGAAGTGTCCATCTAGAGGCCTCTTATTGGTGCTCATTTAGTATAAAAAAAAAAAAAAACTCAAGCTAATCCTATATTTTTTCCAAATCAAAGTTGCAAATTGGCGCGAAAGGGGCTGCTGTTTCTATCTGAATTTCCTCCTACTGTAGCTACAATTCTCGATGGATATCAAGGCAAATTTGGAGCTGGTTTGTTACTTGTTTGAGCTGGAATTCTTTTGCATTTAATGTTGATCATATGTGGAGCTCTTATATTGGATTGTATGTCATTTTGATGTTCAAATTAGGTAAATTGGAGACGTAAATGCTACAGCCGAGAATTTCCCTAGTGTACCGTGATTTCCATTTCCAGCATCATGTTTTACAATTTGCATCGTGTTTTAATTTTTTTTTTTAAATTTGTTTCATTATTTGCTTAATAGTTAACTAAAATATTTTAGCAAATATTAATTTATAAATGTATGTTTATAACTGTTACGTAAGCGTTTTATCTAAATAAAAATTATCTACGTTTCTACCAAATGCTAGAGTGTTTATATATTCAAATTTTTAGTTTAAAGTTTACATGATTAATTATTTTTAGTATTTTAACATACACGATTAAATTTTTCAAATCCTATAAATCAAATTAGGAACTAAGTCTTAATCAATTCAGAGTTTCCTAACAAGTGTAATGGTGGGTTTTGACATTTTCATTTGAGATTTAGACTTATATTTATTGGTCTATATTAGTATCTACTGCATATTTATAATCCTATTAATTTATCTTTGGGTTATTGTTTTATACTAATAAATTCAGTTAATAAACTTATATCTTATCAGTTTTGAAATTTAGAGCTACTTCTTATTATATCTTGAATTATCAGTTCAAGATACGAAATCTCGTTTTTGGTATCTATTAAGGTCAAAGAAATTTTTATTCGGGGTTTTTAAACTAGGAATGAGTTCATTGCAACTCATAGGTCTATTCTACGATTTTTATCGGGTTCTAAGTTTACTATCCAATTCACGTTTTCTATTTTATTATCGTATACTAGTGAAAAAAAATCTCAGGGTTTACAACAAATCGCCAATAATGTTTCTTTTGTAGAAATAAAATGTTCTTAAGAAATAAAATTATTAAACAATTTAGGAAATCATTTTTAATAAATTTTACGAAAAGTTAAGAAAATGTATAGTTTGGTAAATTTTAACTACTCTAAAATAGTATTTAGAAACTACACTCTCAATCCCCACAAATTAAGTTATAAGAAACTTAGAAAGACAAAAATCATTTTTTTTAAGAAACTTGAAATACTAAGGAATAGAATTAAAACAAGAAAATACTTACTTAAAATAATTTAAGAAATTTTTCCAACAAGCTAAGTAGAAATTTTCAAAGTTGTGTTTTTCCAATTTCTAGAAAACATTGCTTTTACAAAAATCATGGTCGAGACAACTTCATTAAATTCATGCATATGATATGAGTCAATATATATATATATATATATATATATCTAAAGGTTTTTCCAATTATAATAATATCTATATTTTGGTACAAGTATTTTTAGATAAAGAAAAGTTTGCAAATTTAAGTTTTGAAAACTAGAATTTTCATGGTGAATCTGTACCCCATGGTTTCGAGACCCAAACAACCTTTTATGATAAACATAACGTTAGAAATGGATATATCTTTTCGAATAAGTGAAAAATGGTATATTATATGTGAAATTTCGAGTTAAAATGAACAAGTTATGGCCATCTTAAGTTGTAATTTCCACCCATATGATTTTACCGCAACTAGAAAGTAGAGTTAGAAGTTTTGAATAGAAATTCTATGGAATACTCATTTTGAATATTTCCTTTGATTAGGAACCGAGGAGGAGGACTTATACTACCCCAAGGACTACTTCAACTAAAGGAGTATCATCATGGCCAAGTGAGTCTATTTCCCTTATTTTTCATGCTTATGCTTGGAATTGAAGATGCATGTGTTTATAACATGTTCAAAGAATATTAAGCATATCGAGCCACGAATTGTTGTAATAAATTGTGTGTTTATTAGCACGTGGAAGTGTCTGAAATTGGTTGGTCACTTGCAAGAAATTGAAATTTAATGGCTAGACTCTAAATAAAAATTAATGCATGCACTTCATGAGTTGGGTCACATTGCATTTACCATTGTACAATTGGTGGGACAAGTGTATGATAGTGGTGGTAGGCATAACCTATATATTATATATGTGGCGAGTAGGAGCCGGTGAAAACTACATAAATTGATGACTAATAAGAGCCGATAATAACTACATATTTTTTATGGCAAATAAGAGCCAATAAGATCTACAAAAATGATTTTTAAAGAAATGATGGTTGTAATGGGTCAGAATACCTAACCCCGAATGAAGGGCATAATTCATTCAATATATGATTCCCGAAAAATTATATGTCTTGTATGTTCATGTACTTGTTGCATCCTATCTACTTGTCTAATAAACTTGGTTGTTATTTTGTTTTAAGTGTGAATATTGGGATTATACTCACTAAGCTTGTAAAGCCCCTATAGATATTTGTATTCACAGAAACACTTGTTCTTGTACCTAAGGCCTCCTCTTATCAGCATAAATTTTCTTTTGGGAGCTTTTGAAGGAAATCTACTTAAAGGATTAGACTAGAATTCCTTTAAAATCTTTTGATGTAGTATTTAAGCTATTGTAAAGACTATTAAGTATTTCGATTCTTGGAGTTTTAGCAGGGGTATGCCCCTAAGAATCATGTAATAGACTTTTAATTGTTATTATTATGAACTATCTTTATTTCTAGATTCTTGCATGTTCAATATTACTTGCTTAGACCACACTTCTCAAAAGCTTCTTCTATTAATTAGACGCCTTACATGTAATACCAAGACTTTCGCATGTCTAAGGTAGTCATTTTTAAGTCTTGATATTATATGTGGTGGACTAGAAAGTTTAGGGTACCCTTCTGGGAGTGGCAATATATTTCTCATAAGGAAATTTTAAGAAAGTAAATTCCTTTTATGCTTCTACTTCGTATCTGAAAGCTCAATAATCCCCCAGTGATCTCCTTAATGTCCCATCCTTGAATAAAGTCTCAAGCATACCTATTTCAACAAAATCTATGGGAGTATAAGCTTACTACGTGCTTAGTGACATATTCCCTTTTATTCACACCATAATTCAAACAGGTTTGTTAATTTCGCGCATATGCTATGCATGCTATGCAGCAATCACATGATATAAACAAATATGTATGGGTATTCGAAAACCATACATAGAATGGATTTATGTCTTCCGTATCGAACGTTAGAGAATTGGGCCTGAAGATCTACGCTATCTTTACTGCTAGTCCCCGAGCCTCCTTCTCATAGCAACCGATCGATGAGGCTCATCCTTAGGATGTATCCCTAGTATGCCTTTATTCCTTAAGAATGATCTTAACCTTTGGCCCTTTCGATTCCTCAGATGGAAGTAGATGCTCTCATTATGTGACTCGATGGATGCAATGCATGTCTATTTAATTTATATCAAGGCTAAGTATAATTGGGGTGATAAAAAAAAACATCATACATGCATAAGCAACATATAATATCAATAATGTACTTAAACAATCTTTTGTTAGTTTTGATATCCTTAGCATCCCTTGTCACACATGCATAAAAGTATTTATATGTAAACCTATATCCCCATAAATATTCTTTTTATCTTGTACTTGTAGATCTAGTGCAATTATCTACAAGTACAAGCAAGGTAACAAAATCAAGAGGGAAAACTTGCTCGTCCATATTGCAATCTGCTTAGTTGTAATAATCCTCTGGAAGGGGAATCTCGTATTTCTCGTCATCTAGACAAAAGAAATACCCATAATGAGTATTTTATAGAAGTTCTACTTAATTTTCTAACCCTATTTATTTTACTCTCGTCAAAATTTGGATCATGAGAAATTTCAACTTAAAATGGCTATAACTTACTCATTTTAACTTGGAATTTTTCAAATTAGTAGTCGTTTTCTAACTACTCAAAAATATATATCTATTTCTAAGGTCATTTTTAACATTTGAATCCATTTAGCTTTCAAAATAGGTTGGTACAGATTTGAACCGAAAGTTTCGGCCCTTAGTTTTGCATTTTTTTTCCAACTTTTACATCACTTAAATACTTCATAGTAAATATATAAATATTTTTACATTTGAAAATCATTTAGTGTTGATATTAACTAATATTATCTACATGATCCTCGTGATATTGCCTTAAAAAAATTTTGTAAAATTCTTGGTAGATAGCAACAATGTTGAGTTTTATGAGAAATCATTTTCTTGACTTGTGATTGAAATCGCTATTTTGTATACATGCATCTTAACAATAAAAACCATACTTACATATATATAATTTCAAAATTTCAATGGTCTTATATTCGTTCAAAAAAAATTTTTTGACACTTTATTTTACAAGACATGGATTTACTTATTTGTGATATAAAACTCTAAGTATATTCTCTTCTGAAGTTTTTCTAAGTTTGGTTCTTGAATAAACTTTTAATTCTTAGGTTTTTTAAATGTGAAAGAAAATCATGATTTTATATTTATTTTGGGTTTATGAATATTTCATTTTCATATTAAACTTCTTTTAACTAATTATTTTCCTAGGCTTGAATCTTTACGTGGTTATGAAGAAAAATCATTTTAGTTTATGCCATCTTTAAAATGTTTTAAGTTTTGGCATATGAAAAAAATTAAGTGAATTTTTTGTTCTAAATTTTTATTCTCAGTGTAATTCTTTCTTAATTAATAAATTTTTAAAACATAGACCTTTAGGGGTTATTGGAGGAAAAATAGATTTTAGTTTGTTACCAATGGGTGTATAATTATTACAACTATTATTTGTATTTTCTTAACTTCATAAAAAAAAATGAATTCTAACTCTCAAAACTTGATTCCCTAAGTTGTATACTAATTTTATTTCTAAATAGATTTTAACTAGTGAGTTGATTTTTTAAGTTTCTTTTAGAAAAATTATTTTATTCATAGTGCTCATCAAAATATTGACATATGTCTTATAAATAAGTTTTTAAGAAAAACTTGCATAATAAAGGATTATCAACATTAGGAATTTATAGAAGTTTTATTTTAGTACTTTGAAAAGAGTATAGTTGAACGATTATCCTAAATCTTCATGAAAATACTTTTTAAGTGTTGAAAATCATTTCTCTTGAGAGTTTAGCCCCATTTCATACAAAAGAAAATAATTCATATTATCATTTTGAAAATTTTATTAAGGCAACAATATCACCATATGACCATGCATGAATATGAACTTAGTAGTTATATTAGGAGACAAATTATAAACTCATGTAGAAAAATAAAAGAGTAGAAAATAAATTGAGTAAATATAAGAACAAAAATATGGAAGTTGTAACGCCCTAAACTAAGGCATTATAACCCGCCACGTGTCATCTCTTCAAAGGCACACACAAAGGCTATAAATATCTAAACCACTATATATATATATATATATATATATATATCATCACAAAACTCCATAAACTCATATAAAGGATACTCAATATGAAAATCCAGATAATATAACTTCAATAACATCTATGTTGACATAAACCAAGCCAACTGATAAAAATCCTCATAAGAAATATAAAACTAATAACTTATAAAATATTTTCAACTAGAAATCTAAAGAAATCTAATAATTCCTTATGATCAGTAAAACTTCACTCCAGCCATCTACATATCAGCTGGGTGATCGGGTCCACTATCTTCCTCCCCAGGCTCTACGAATACATCAAAGCCAAATAAATCATAGACTTTCTAGTCTTCACCTATTCCTGAAAAATAAAAAGGAATGAGCACAAAGGCCTAGTACATCCAAACCGAAAACACAGGCGTATGATCATACATCAAACAGTTCACACACGACTTAAAATCTAATACAGCAAGCACCAATTATTATCTTTTTATTAATCTAGCATACAACATAGTTTAAGATCATCTGCAACTAATCCTAAACTTGGAGTAACTCAAACTCCTTAAAAAAAACAAGTAGTATAGGAAAATAAGTAATATAATACATATATGGTATTGGGAATCTTCCACACACTTAGGTGTCATACTCACACTACTCCTAAACTACTAGAATCATCTCTATGCACAAGTCCACTTGAAATAATTTCACACATAGATCATCAAGTTGCTAGCGTTAGTATCACACTCTGTGTGGTCTTTACTAATCGCAACCACTCACGACCAACATTCAATTCAATTATGGTCAGATATAATTAGGTCAAATTTACAAACTAATCCTACAAGCACAAATAAACAAGCTGGTAAGGACGTACCTATTTCCCCTTAAGAAATCAAAATCTTATTTTCAAATAAACACCTGAACAAAGAATCATATGTTCTACTAATCAATTACATATTGATAACAACATAAGAAATATAAACCCTAAACCCTAATTCATCAATCTAAAATCTCCAACATACCTTTCTCTTATGAAACTCGTAGAATCATCAGATCTCTAATCAACACCACGAAATAATGAAACCTTAATTCTCAAGATTACCTTCTTCAATTGATTGTAGATCTAAAATCCCCCAATTTCTACACTTAAGGTTTTCCTTTAATTTCCACCAATGATCAATTCACTTCACCAATCAACAACAAAATCGTAGAAAGAAAACATCCTAAAACAAACTAAAGGATTAGGAGAGGTTACTTACCCAATTCCTTGATGAAATCTACTTTGGAGAGTGTCGACTAGGGTTTGTTTATGTTTAAGAGAGGTAATGATGGTTAGAGATGATTTTAGGACGAATTTATAGAGTTAAATCTCGAAGGAATATAGGCTAGATGCGTAGGAAACAAAGCTGGTAGCTTAAAACTCTCGAATCACACAAAATCATCCAAGGTCGCCATCGGCAGCCTTCTTTGGTACGCCAGCGGCCTATATTGTACGCCAGCAACCTACATTGCATGCCGAAGGCCTAAAGGCCGGTGTACAGCCAAATTCTCCAATTCACACAATTTTCCTCCGATGCTCCAAACAGGTGTTTAAGCTGTCATCCTTTGTATTTAAGCTGGCAGCCTATATGCCAACATACTCCAAAATCATCCAGTCATTCGCGCACAACTTCCTCGAGTCCAAATTCATTTGTTGCAAGACAAGAATACCCTTTTAAACAATTATATATTACACTAATACCCCTCACTATGAAATATTTACTTTTATATTACAGAAGTGTTAGCTTGTTATCAAGACTTCTCGGAACTTAGAAATGGACAAGTTCCATGAAAATAAGAAAAGCAAAATTGAAGTAAATCATGGAAGTCTTAGATTCATTTCAAGGTTTGTCACGCCCCAATGGGTACCCTAAACGTGACAGTCCGCCACACTCAATATTAAAGCTTAAGTATGACAACCTTAGTCATTTCCAAAAGCTTTTATATTAAGCGTAAGGCTTACTTTCACAATTTTAGAGGACCAAATGCGGACTAATGAAGTTTAGGGAGATATAAAAACATATTAAGAAAAGAAGATTCACAATAATTATTTGTTCATGGCAAAGACTTTACAAACTTAAGGACAATACCCTAAATTATTAATCTATTATATAACTATTTGCATGCTAATATTGAGCTACACTTTAACCAGATTTCTAATGTTCAAAAGGGATTACCTGCCCTCATGGTCCACGTGGCCTTAACCATAAGTAAGGGAACTGCAAAAGATATCTATCGGGGTATAAGCTACTAGGCTTAGTAAGTAAATCCCAAAAATTCATACTCGGAGTAAATTATCAATCAAGTTTATTATTCAAACGTATGAAGTGCAACAAACACGTGAGCATACAAGACATATGACTTTCCGGGAATCATATGTTGAATGAATTTACGCCCTTCATTCGGGGTTGGGGATTCAGGCCAATTACAGCCACAACTTTTAAAAACACTTTTATAGATCTTACCGGCTCCTATACGCCATAAAAAACTTGTAGTTATTACAGGCTCCTACTAGCCATCAAAAACTTATAGTTATTACAGGCTCCTATTAGCCACCAATTTTGTAGTTTTTACCGGCTCCTACTCGCCACTTACATGATATACCGGTTATGTCTACCACCACTATTATATACTTGTCCCACCAATTGTATAGTAGTGAATGCAATGTGACTCACATATGAAGTGCATGAATAATTTCTTTAATTTAAGCCTAATAGTTACGTTTAAATTTTTTTCAAGTGATCAATCAATTTCAAACATTTCAAGATATTAATTCGCATACAACTTTATTACAAACAAATCGGGTTTCGATATACTTAGTATTCTTTCAACATATTATCATACACTCCTTTTTATTTTTCTTAAATTCTAGTGCAACTAATTTTTACAAGCACAATCAAGAGTATGAAAAATAACGGGGAATAACTCACGATGCCATTTGTTGTCTATTCCTCTAAGCGGATGAGTCGTTCACACACTCCACTTAATTGCAATAGTTCTTGGGGTGAAGAAATCCTTCCTTGGGATCACCTAACCAAAGAAAATACTCATAATGAGTTTTTCTTGAAGATTTTCTTGAATTTTGACAAAACAATGTCAAAGAACGTTAAAGTTCGTATGAAGGAATGTTCCAACTTAAAATGGCCATAACTTGGTCATTTTAACTCGGAATCGCGCATATAATATACCGATTTTTATCTACTCGAAAAGATCTACCCATTTCTAAAATTATTCCCACAAAAAAATCCATATAGGCTCCGAAAAAGTGGCGACAAAATTCACCACGGATTTTCAAGTAAAAACAACTTTGGTTCAAGAAATCAAAATTTGTTTGATAAATACTTAGTTATCTATATAGTTGAAAAATTCTCTTTTTATAACTATATAACTCATATTTAAGCATGCTCAAGTGTCTTGTTGTCCAAATTATTTTTCTTAGGTAAAACAATGTCGGGTTAAAACTTTTCGGAAATTGTTTTTGTGAATTTCTTTGAAATGAATACCTTGTTTTCTTTATTTTCTAAAAACGTTTTATGTTGGTTTCATTTATCTTTTTCTAAGTGATTTTTGAAAATAAGATTTCCTACTTCCTAAGTTACATTAATACTATATTTGAAGTTTTCTAGGAAATATGCTATTCTTTATTTTTCTTGTGTAAATTCTTTTGTTTACTTGTTTTGCAAAAATCCTTACTTGATATTTCTCATTCTTTTTCTCATGTCTCATATTTTTCAAAAATGATCATCCTTGCATGAAAACTTGTTTTCTTTATAAAAACAATGTGGAACAATTAAGGACTTTTTGTAGAAAAACAATTTTCTATAATTCTATTATTTTCCTCTTGTAACTTGAAAAGAAATAACTTTATTATTTTCAAACCATAATTTTTCTTTGCCTATTTGTTTGCAAAGGTCTTTACTTAAAAATTTCCTTTAGTCATCCATCTTATTTTCTTTCTTATGAAAAGAACCGTTTTGTCTACAAAATATTTTCTTTTGAAAACAAGGTAGAGTAATAAAGATTCAAGTAGCTTTTTAAGTAAAAATAGTTTCTAAATTCATAGCGAATTCTTTTGTATCTTTAAAATGAATGAGTTTATTTTTGTTATCTTATATTTTTATGTTTCACATAAACTTATTTCTAAGTGACAAAAAGCCTTATTTTTATTTGATTATCTTTAGAAAATAAAACTTTTGGACAACAATCTAAATGAACATGATTATGAGAATAATAATAAACAAAATAACATAAAGCATAAATACTAAAGTCAAGTATTGGAGTCTTAGCTTTTTCAAGGCTCCCGGGACTAAGAAATAAACTAGTCCCATAAAAGAAATGAAAGAAGGAAAAGCTTGTTTTGACTTGATGAGGACAAGTCTAAGACTAGAGACTAGTCTTAAAAACAACTTGAAATAAATAGATTGCATTGAAGTAAATAAATTGCATGAAAGGTAAATAAATTGTAAGATTATGAGCTTACATGCTCTAAATAGTATATATAGCTATATAGATATAGTAGATAGTTATGAACATAAAAGAGACATAAATGAACATAAGAAAAACATAATGAATATATAAAGGAAACATGAACATAAAGGAATTGTGGTTATGAACAAAAACAAAGTATGAACCTATTGTTGCTTCCTTAACCTTCATGGTTTTAGAAAACACACTCTAAGCTCATACTAAGTAGATGAACATGAAGAAATCTTGAGAAATTCCTTACCTAAGGAAGCTAAATTAAGAAGACTTCTTGAAAAGATCTCTTGAGAGGAATTGGAGAGAAATTTTGCTATAATAGCTTTAGAGAAGAAGTGGTGTGAAAGAAGGGAAAGAGGAGGGGGGTATTTATAGGAAAATGTGGAGTGATTTTTGTGTGATTTAAATAAATAAAATAGAAACAAAAATGAGGGGAGAGGGGAGGAAAGGGGCGCCAGCCATGCATGTTTAAGGGGGAAAATGATTTATTTTTGTGACTTTTTAATGAATGAAAGATGTAATGTGTAAAGTAGATGTGATATAAAGTTATGGGAAAGGTAAAAAGTTAAGATTATAGGTTATGTAGAGTGTACGAATAGGTGCAACAAAAAGTAGAGATAAAAGAATAGTGTAGAGTAGTAATGAATAGTGTAATGTAAAGTAGATATGACAATTAAACTACCGGTAGAAAGAAAATACGCGTATAATAGCTATATCTGTTATTTTTACTTACCAAAAAATTACGAAATTGATATTTTTGGAAAACTTATATTTTTACGAGTCTAACAGTATATTCGGAATATTTTTACTATTCCGGGCTTCCGGACACGTTTTTCTATAACTGTGTCCGATCGAGTTTGAAGGACATCCGAAATTCGCGAAACTGAAACTTTTATGAAACCTATGGTTATTACGAACTACTTTAGCTAATTATCCCAACTTCGTTTTTTCGGACCAAAGAAAACGGCAATGCTGGATTTAGATGGATACGGTAAACTAGGGTTTTGTTGATCTTTAGGGTTTTGTTTGACTTCCGGTTAGGGTTTTGTGCTAAACCGATCTAGAAAATTTAGGGGTTTACAAGGTTTCTCGAGAGTTAGAGGTGGACAAGTTTCATAAAAAAAAATAAGAAAAGTAAGAAAATAATTATGGAAGTCTTAGGCTTTATCAGGACTCCCTAAGACTTGAATATCTCCAGTTTCATGACTAAAGTGAAGCAAATAAATAAGAAAAT
Organism: Combretum micranthum; assembly: GCA_024138025.1. Classification (NCBI taxonomy): domain Eukaryota; kingdom Viridiplantae; phylum Streptophyta; class Magnoliopsida; order Myrtales; family Combretaceae; genus Combretum; species Combretum micranthum. The sequence continues at coordinate 655,613 of JAMXBD010000265.1, forward strand.
CATGGGAGTCTTAAATTTTGAAGTCTCCCCGGGACATAGATTATGGAAAAGTCCCGTTTGCTTTGACTTGATGGAGTACAAGTCTAAGACTAAAAATTAACTAGTCTTATTTTTTTGCATGAAATAAATAAATAAAGAATGAAATAAGAGCATAAACAAAATGTTAGATTAGTGAACTTTAAGCTATAAAATATATATATATATACATACTTATACATAATAACATATGGGAGGTTACGTTAGAACATAAATATAACATGAACATAACAAGGATCATAAATGGGCATGGTGTTAAACAAGATATGAACAAGATGTTGTTTCAATGATTTCTTCCCTAGAATGAGCTCTTGTGGTTTTAGAAATCATAACATACATTTTGTTCATGTTATGTTAACATGAGTGAAAGAGATGGTTTAGTGTTTACCTAAAACTTGAAGATGGGAGGTGGAAGCTGAATGAAGAGAAAAATTTTGTCAAAGACACTAAAGAGAGGGAGAGAAGTCACTGTTGGAGAGGAGAAAGGAAAGATGATTTGGGAAAAAAATTTATAAGAGATTTGATATGTTTGAGAAATGTGTGTGAATAATGAAACAAGAATGGGGTATTTATAGAGTTTTGAAGAGGAATTTGTGTATTAATTAAATAATTAGAAAAAGAAATAAAAGGGAGGGAATAGGGGGGAGTTGGCGCCTGTTCTAGGGGATGAAAAGAGAGAAGTGATAAAAATTGATTTTAGTATAAAAAGTAAGTAAAGTGTAAAGGAAGTTTAGTAAAAAATAGTATTGGTAATGTGAATATAAGAAATAGGTGTGTAGGTTGTAAGAAAAATAGAGATAGATTAATAGTAATGAATAGTAGTAAATAGTAAATTGAATAGTAGACTAAACAAATAAAATATCGATAATAATGAAAATACGCGTAAAAGGACTATATTTGATTTTTTAAAAGTCGTAAAATTTTCTAACTGATATTTTATGATTTCTTATCTCATTACAAGTCTAAATATATTGTCAGAATATTTTTACCATTTTGCATGTCGATGCCCCGATTTTAAAAAATGATCCCCTTTAGGTTTGAAACGAGCGAATTTTTGACGAGTCTGAGCTTTTTAGGTTGTATCACATTATTTTGGTCTATAATACAAGGTTATCTTATTCTTATTGTCTTAGGGTTTTGAGCGTAGGATTGCTGGATCTCGTCTTACTAGGGCTTTTTGTTGACCTAGTTGACTTTTAGGATTTCGGTTTCGATAAGACTATAAAATTTGGGGTTTTATGGTTATACTATATTTCGGTTCAAAATTTAAGTTTACTTGTTTTTAAAATTTAGTTAATATTTTATAGTTCTCAGGATTATCTAATGAGTTTACGGCTTTTTGTGTTATATGTTGACTCGGTTTGACTTTTGGTATTAATTTTTTTTTCACTCTCAAATTCACTGAAGAAGGATATAAGGTTTTATGATTTTGTCATTAAAAAATATATGGGCACACTATCTCGATTTATGTGTTAGAAATCAAATAGATGAATTATTTAGAGTTTGAATCGAAAGATTGTTAGATTTTCCATTTTGTTTTTTAAGGTGCTTTTTTTCTTAAGGTTATGAAATTTATATTTGATCTTGTTTAGGGTTTCTAGAGTTCTATTTTAACTTGGGTCGGTTTTAGGGTTTTGATTTCAATTTCTAGCTCTAGAATTATTTTCTAAGAGTTATATAAAATTCAATGGTTTACAACCTATCTCCCTTAAAGAAAGTTTTGTCCTCAAAATTTGTTACACGTACATGATTTGTTGAACTGGTGAGAAAACTCATTTCTTATCTTGTTAATGCACCTCATGTATGAGATTTATTGTGCTTCCATTTGATCAATATTTACATTGGTTAAGCTTATCTCTTATAGGCATTATGATTACATTGTTTCGTTTCTTTATGCCGTTTATTTGATATTTCTCGTTATTTTCATTTTTATGAAAAAAGTATGGGGATTTATTATTGTTAGTATCTCTTCTTTCATAAATAGTTATCATTCATCGTTTATTTCTTAACTCGACAATTTTGACAATTTTTAATATTTCGTTAACCCTTATGCATCTAGTATTCCATGCAATACAACATATATAATTTAATAAGATTTGGTTTAGCAATTTTAAACTTCACTTACTTGACTTTTGGAGAAGACTCAAACTAAACCAAGACGACACACGACCTACACTTGACTTGACTTAACTTTAAACCTAAGACGACATATTACGACACAATACTCACATGACACGACAACAAAAGAAGGTTATATATTTGCTTTTTCATTCTTATATGAATGTTTATATGATGTTGTGCATATAAAATATGCAATGTTCATATTCTTTTTATTGTTAAAGACATTGATGTTTAAAATTTTCATTTGCATGATCATCTTGATAAGGTTAAAATTAAGATGTCTCATCGTTATTACTTGCGAAAAATTATGGAAAGTTATAGTTTGAATTTTTGTTATTAATGGTTCCATCTTTTAGGCAAACATTAAAATATTCATGTTTTTAATTATTCTTTAATTTGAGCATTTCTTGTGTCAACAAGGTAGATAGGGTTTTATTCGGTTTCTATGTTTGACTCGTGCTAAATTTTGATGATCTTATGTCTATCCATTCTGTATTAGATTAGGACGATTATTCAGCTCACTGACGTTATTGAACCACGAACTATTTGCTTAGCTTTAGCAGTGTATAAGGATATTTGAACATCTAAAGATACGAAGCTAACTTGATGCTGAATTGCATCCACAATTATCATCCTCTTTTATAGCAGCGAGTTCTATTTCCTCATCATTAGCTTCCTCGTAAACCCACTATCCTTGTAGGTTGTATACATATATTCTAGGTGAAGGTGTTCTCAACAGGTTCTTATTCACATTTCTTTTGTTACTTCTACTCTTTCTATTATTAGATGAACATAATGACTTGATATGTGTGTTATTCCACCTAGGACATGTTTTAGTCAAATGTTCTATTTTTATGCAGATAAAGAACGTGGTAGCAATTTTGTTAGGACAGTCCTTAATTTTCTGATTGGGTTTCCCACAGAGGTAACACTTAGATTGTAAGTGCGAGCATTGTTTAGGATAATGCTTCTTTTTACACTTCTAACATTATATCCCCTCCATTATTGGGTTCTCATCCTCATCTGAATCATTAACGGTTTAAAGTATTTCCAATTTAACACTTGAGCTTGTTCCATAAAAGGGCTTTTTCTTAAATTCCATGACATTTCTTTCTCACCTTCTCTTTCTAGCATTCTCCACAATTCTAGCTCTTTCCACCAATCCCCTAAAATTTCTGATATCAAATTCCTCTAGGTCGACTTAAAGGGTGTCAAGCCCCAAAGGGTACCATAAACGTGGTAGTCCACCATATACGGTATTAAAACTTAAGAATGACTTCCCGAAGTCATGTGAAAGTTTTTAACACCATATGTAAGGCGTCTATCACAATAATAGAAGGCACCGGTAGGATGTATAGTTCGAGATAGTAAATACAGCATACGAGAATCTAAATAATTATCCAATTTATCATTAAGAGAATATAATGCTTACATCATCTTAGGGGTTACCCTATAATTCTCCAAACAATCGTAATATCAACTTAATCTTTCTCTCAACAAAATAATACAAACACCAAAAGACATTAAAGGATAGTTAACCTAAGATCTTCAAAAGTTTTGCAGAAGCTTTTCCAAAACATCATCCCATTCTAGTATATGTACTCCTCGGGCATAAAAGATATTGTCCTGTTACAACAAAGGTCTATCGGAGTATAAGCATAACTAGCTTAGTGAGAATATTCCTAAATCAACGTACTTGTATAAATAATTTTAAACAAGTTATTAAACAAGCATATGAATGCATCAAGCAAGTGATCAAGCAATACATATGATCTATCGGAAATCATATGTTTGAATGGATTTACCCCTCCATTCAGGGTTAGGTGTTCAGGCTCTTTAAAACCCATCTTAAAATCCAACTCATGTAGTTTATTTCATGCTTCTACTCACCCATCATAAAAGAGTTCTTTCAGGCTCCTATTCGGCCATCTCATAGATTTATGGCTCCTGCAAACCCGGCTACTATACTCTTGTCCGATCAGGTATAGCAGCTCATGCAATGAAACTAACTACGTGATATGCATGAATCAATTAATATAACTCATAGTATATGATTAGAGTAATTTAAAGGTGATCATAGAATTTGCTCACACTCCAACAGAATAACAGTAAAACATAAGTTAATTAACAACGATTCATGCATCGGTATGCTTAACAGTCTTTCAACCAATATTATCATACATAATTCATTTTCATATTTTCCTACTTCTAGTATCTCTAGCTACAAGCATAACCAAGTACGTAAAAGGTAGGAAATAAACTCACTTGGCCATGAGGATCTATCTTTCTTACGAGTGAGTCGATCGATAAATCCACTAATCAAAATAATCCTCCGGGTATGAATACTCCTCCTCGGGATCACCTAATCAAGAAGAATACCCAGAATGAGTATTTCTTATTGATTCTATAGTACTTATCAAAACTTATGTCATAGGATCGTTAAAATTCGTATAGAGAGTAATTCCAACTTAAAATGGCCATAACTGGGTCATTTTAACTCGGAATTGCATATATAATATACCGTTTTCTATCTATTCGAAAAGATCTATCCATTTCTAAGGTTATTTTTGTCATAAAAAGCCATTTTGGTTAGAAAATACTACGGTACAGAATAGTTACGAATTTATAGTTCACAAAATATGATTTTTCCAAACTTTTCTTTACTCAAAAATCTTTAAGCAAAATATATGGATATATATATATATATAGTGGAAAAAATCCTTTGAATATATATAGGCACTCATATTGTATGTATGATTTTTGTAGTGTTGTCTCAATATTGATATTTGATAAACAATTTGTCTTTGATGGTTTTAAAAGATAAAACTTTTGAAAATTTCTTCTTTTTGAGTTGTTAAAAGGAAAACAAAAATATATTTGAGTTGTTATGAGTAAATGCTCTTCTGTTATAATTTCATTTTCTCATTTTTTTCAAAAGTTAATTCATTCCAAAAATTTGGTTCTTTAAGTTATCTACCAACTTTATTTCTAGTCAATGAAAAAATAAGCTTTTCAAAATATCTTTTAAGTTTTTGATGTGGTCAAATATTTGAAGTTTTGTTAAACATATGTTTTCCTCTTATTTTTATATCATTTCTCTCCTTTAGGAAATAATTTACCTTTAACTTTACTTACTAAGCAAATTTTTATTTTTTTCTAAGTTGGTTTCTAAAATAGTGAGTTGGTTTTACCTTGGTTTGAAAAAGTTGTTTTATTCTTAATATTTGTTAAGTGGTAGAATAACTCCACAGGTTTATAAGAAAAGCTTTCTTAATAAAGAATTGTTATCATTAAAACTTAGCAAAATTTTCATTTTAATTTTGAAAAGATAATAACAACATATAAAAATTAAGTTTTGAAAAGGCTTTCCTAATATGTGATTTTCAAACTCCATAATGAACCTATTAATAGATATAGTTGAGTTAGAGTCTTTAGTTCAAGGCTAAAAATTCTATCTTTATGGGATATTTAGTTTTGATTTATAAAAGAAATGAGTTTCTTTCATTTGAAGAAATCTTGGGCACTAATATTTTTAAAACTTATAATTAACTTACTTATGCTTTTAAAAACAATATTTAGACTTCTTTGTTGAAAACTTCTTTATTGAGAAATCTAGTTTACTTTTCCTTGTTTAAGAAAGAACCCATTTTTGTTTTTACTTAAGACAACAACATTATAATCATGCATGAATATGATTATGTAGCAATGTAAAAGTAAAGATAATTCATAATAAGATAGAAAAAAATACTTGTAAGTAAATAAACATAATAAAATAGTCAAGCATTGGGAACCTTAGCTTTATCAAGGTATCCCAGTCATGTATTGGGAGCCTTAGCTTTATCAAGGTAAACCGAGACTAAGAGTACACTAGTCCCCAAAAGAAAAGAAAAGAAAAGAAAAGAAAAGAAAAGAAAGAAAATTGTTTTGACTTGATATGGATAAGTCTAAGACTAAAAAGACTAGTCTTAATAAATTGCATAAAACAAGTAAATAAATAAATTGCAAGACATAAAAATAAATAAATAACAAATGAGCTTATATGCTCTAAATAAATATATATACATAGTATACATAATAATATATAAGTTAGATTAGAGCAAAGATAATAACAGTAATAACAACAACATAATAACATAATGTAAAATAGGAACATGAATAAAAACAAAACACGAACATATTATTGCTTTTTTAACTCATATGAGTCTAAGAAACATACACTAAGCTCATGCTAAGTTGTATGAACATGATGAAGAAATTTAAGTAAGATTTTACCTAAGGTTTAATGGAAGGTTTGAGAAGAGATGAATGGATTTTGTGTTTGTTATTTTCTTCTTGAAGAGTAGAAATTGGTAGAGAGTGTTTTGAAAGAGATTTGTTGGAGAGAGGTTTTGAGAGAAAATTTTGGTAGAGTTTTGTTATGTAAAGTAGATGTGTGAAAGAATGAAGGAGGAATAGAGTATTTATAAAATTTTTAGAGTGAATTTTTGATGTAATAAAATAAATTTTAAAAGAAAAATAATTGAGAGGAAGAGAGAGGTGGCCGGCACATGTAACGGAGAGAGAGGGAGGATTTTTATTTGTTTTGTAATTTTTTGTAAAGAAAAGAAATAATGTGTAAAGTTTGATGTAAATAAAGTTGTATTTGAAATGTAAAAAGTAAAAATAATAAGTATGTAGGTAGTAAGAAATAGGTGTAAGAAAAAGTAGAGATAGTGAAATAGTAATGAATAGTAAGAATAGTACTATGAATAGTAAACTGGACATATAAAATACCGGTAGTAATAAAAATACACATAAACGAGCTATATCTGTTATTTTTAGTTACCAAAAAATTCTAAAACTGATATTTTTGAAATCCTTGTTTAATTACGAGTGTTTTGGTGTTATTGGAATATTTTTAATATTTCGAGCTTCGGGACATGCTTTTCGAGAACTAATCCCGTTTGAGTCCGAAGGACATTCGATATTTGCGAGTATGATATTTTTATGTTACCATATATTATTACGAACTATTAAAAGCCATTAAGTCAATTTCGTTTTCTAAGGTTTGAGAATGCGGGATTGCCGGAGTTAAAATTGTTTGATTTTCTTGATCTTTGACTTTTGAAACTCCGGTTTGACTAGGGTTAGGGTTTAATCCAATTTTACCCTAGAAATTGAGGGGTTTATATCAAGGATCAGATAGGTGGTCCTTCTCATGTTCGGGTTTTTGAATCGAATTATTATTGAACTTTCTATTTTTGTTTTTGAAGATTCTCTTATGAAATCCCATGATCGAAATTACTTAAGGTTCGGTTTCAACTTGGGTTAGACTTTAGGGTTTCGATTCGGTTTTCCAAAACCATTCACAAAAAATTCAAGGGCTTACAAAGGGCCTCATATAAAAGAAACACTTGTCTCTAGAGTTCCTCACTGTACTTATATGACTCCGAGGCATATTGCAATAACCTATTAAATCCTATTTCAAATTGCTTGAGGCTACAACCGCCTTAAGAGATACATAAGAAATTCGTACTATATTGGACCCTCAAGTCTCCAGGGAAAAAGTTCTCCAAGAGTTCACTCCTAAAGGTCTCCCATGTGATTGGCAGTAGCAATTCTCTACTTCTAGATTCCTACTATATCCTTGCATTGAATGTTAGCATATATGTGCCATATGCAAGCTTAAGGTGATATGGTACTTCAAAAGCATGAAAGGATCATTCGATTTGAGCTAACTAATCTTCAACTTCATTTAATTTTCCAAAAGCTCCATCAAAATATCAATTGCATTTTATAAAGTTAGGTAACATGCTTTGATAGGGTCTAGGTGATAGCAGTATAGCTGGTATCGATGTAATAGGTGGTGTTGGAAATTCTGGCACTACTTCTTGTGTGTGTGTAGATGGTACAGGTGTTGATATGGTACAAGCTTATTGCATGTAATCTCTTATTAGGCTAGCAAGTTGACCGATATCAACCGAGACTTCTCCTAGTTGATTTGGTTCTTGAGGTCCTTTTCGATTCTCAGGTTCCATAAGGGGTATTTTAGGTTCTCATTATGTACATATGCGTCTTCTATATGATTTACAATTTTATTAGGTTTTGTGTGAGATTTTTGAATTTTATTAAGTTTTAAGCCCCTAGAAAATTTAAAAGAAGCATAACAAAAGCAATCGATTACGAAAATGCATAAATATATATATATAGAAGAAATATAAAAAAACTTATTAAAATCATAGCAATATAAAAAGAAATTCATATTATTAAAGCAATTACATGAAAGTAGGAAAAAGGCTTAAATCTTCCATTTACAAAAGTTCAAAAAAAGGATGCAAAATATGATTACAACTTTATCCTATCTATATCCATTTACTAATTAGATAGTCGACAAAGCATCTCTTAAATCACTTTTAAGCATTCTAGATTTCTTAACGAAAGGACTAGTCATAACTAATGCTATGTGAGAGTTTTATTTTCCATCCTCATGGTCCTTCTTAGGAGGTTGGTCCCTTCTAGATTGGTATGATGATTCGGCAGTCTATTTTTGTCTTTTAGGGCATTCCTTGGCAAGTTGTCCAGGTTGTTTGCAGTTGCAACAAGTGGAGATCTTCTTCTTTGGGCAATCCGAAACCTTGTATTCGGGATCTCCACAGAAGTAACATTTGTGCTACAATTGTGGGCATCGTTTTGTGTAGTGACTTTCTTTACATTTCTAACATTGGATCTCACGCCTTTTGGAAGTCTCCTTCCTATTGGAAAGTTCAGTTGTCTTGAGTCTTTTGGCTCTAGGATTTGAACCAACTGCAGTGGAGAGAGTTTAAGCTCCTTGCATCACTTTGGTTTAGGGCCCCACGATTGGAAGAGGCACAAGTATGGTAGGCACTTGTTGTATGTATGCTCCTATCATATCTTCTAAGCACCTCCAAGTGGTAAGAACATCTTGAACTCGATCTTGTGGTAGGGGTGCTTCTTGTTCTTGTGGCTCCTTAGAAGGGATATTTGATTGCAGCATGATCTCCTTGGGTAGTCTCATAGAAACAAAGCGGGATAATCGCACTAGATAACTTTTATCTTAATCAAGTTTTATGCACATGTTACTTAATTTTTTTAAAGAAAAAGAGTGTAGAAAAATATTTTCTTAGTAGTTTTCATCTGTTCGGTAAGGTGGTTAGTGAATGCATTTGAATGGTACAATTCACTTGGTGATTTTATTGATAAAGAGGATACTATACCATCTTCTTTCCCTTTGATCCCGACTAAAAGTCAAGTAGGGTCACTATGCATTAAATCTTATAGGTTTAATCTATCCATTAAATATTTCAAATTTCTTGTATCCTTTATGTTTTTCCCACATTGCCTTTCTAAGATCATCCTCCAATTATTACCACTTTCTCTAAATTTAGGATCAACATTATAGGGTAAATTTTTATATGTAATATTTTCACCCATTATTCACAACCTCTTAAACATTCTACAATTCTTGTATGAGCCTTTTTCACCTTTTTCTAATAATCTCCAAGACAGAATTCTATTCTTTGAACACTATAAATCAAATCTGATGGGTCATAGAAGTTATGGCTAGCACTCATGCTAATTTAAGGGATAGCTAATATCTACCTCTTTATTTCTAAGGTCAAATTCTATCATTTTAATCTCCTAGTATCCTTTCACCTAATTCCCAAAACCTTGTTGCTCTGATACCAACTTAAACTATCACTCTTCGAGGGGTACCTTAAATATGGTAGTCCACCCTGCACAATATTATAGTCTAGGAATGACTTTCTTAGTCACGTAAAGGCTTTCGTATTATGTATAAGACATACAACACATCAGAGGGAACACATCAAAGTAGTGAAACTTTGATAACAATTAAGTAATAAGGAAAGAGAAATACCTAACATGAAACATAAATAAGGTCAATTATAGTTCTTAGGGGCATACCCGCGATTGTCTTCAAGTTTACATAAATACATTTTCTAGTAATCTCCAAAATATTAGCATGGCATATATTACTCATAAGGAAATTTCAAGAAAGTAAATTCCTTTATGCTTCTACTTCTTCCGTGAAAGCTCAAATAATCCACTAATGATCTCCTTAATGTCCCATCCTCGAATAAAGTCTCAAGCATACATGTTTCAATAAAATCTACGGGAGTGTAAGTGTACAACGTACTTAGTGAAATATTTCCTTTTATTTGCACCGTAATTCAAACAAGTTTGTTAATTTCATGCATATGCTATGCATGCTATGCAACAACCACATGATACAAACAAATATGTATGGGTATCCGGATACCATACACATAATGGATTTATGCCATTCGTATCGGGGGTTAAGGAATTAAGTCTGAAGATCTACGCTATCTTCATTGCTAGTCCTCGAGCCTCCTACTCACAACGATCAATCATCGCGGCTCATCCTTGAAATGTATCCCTAGTACGCCTTAGTTTTCTAAGAATGAACTTGACATATGGCCTTTTCAATTCCTCGCATAAGAGTAACTGCCCTCATTATGTGACTTCACGGATGCAATGCGTGTTTATTTAATTTATATCTAGACCGAGTATAATTTAAGTATAATTGGGGTGATAAAAAAAAACGTCATACACGCATAAGCAACATATGATATCGATAATGTACTTAAACAATCTTTTGTTAGTTTCGATATGCTTAGCATCCCTTGTCACATATACATAAAAAGCATTTATATGTAAACCTATATCCCCATACATATTTATTTTATCTTGTAGCTGTAGATCTAGTACAACTATCTACAAGCACAAGTAAGGTAACAAAATCAAGAGTGAAAACTCACTTGTCCATATTGCAATCCACTTAGTTATAATAATCCTCCAGAAGGGAAGTCCCATATTTCTTGTCACCTAGACAAAAGAAATACCCATAATAAGTATTTCATAGAATTTTTACTTAATTTTCTAACTCTATTTATTTTACTCTCACCAAAATTTGGATCATGGGAAATTCCAACTTAAAATTGTCATAACTTGCTTATTTTAACTCAGAATTTCACATATTAGTAGTCGTTTTCTACCTACTCGAAAAGATCTATCTATTTATAAGGTTATTTTTTTACATTTAAAGCCATTTAGCTTTTGAAATAGGTCGGTACAAATCTGACCGGAAAGTTCCAATCCTTAGCTTTGCTTTTTTTTTTTTTCTAAGTTTTACATCACCTAAATACTTTATAGTAAATATATAAATATTTCTACTTTTAAAAATCATTCACTATTGATATTAACTCATATTATATGTATGATTCTAGTGATATTGCCTCAAAAGAAATTTTGTAAAACATTCTTGGTTGATAGCATCAATATTGAGCATTATGAGAAATCATTTTCTTGACTTATGATTAAAATCGCTATTTTGTATACATGCATCTTAACAATAAAAACCATACTTACATATATATAATTTGAAATTTCAATGGTCTTATATATGTTAAAAAAAAAAAATTTTTTTGACACTTTATTTTAGAAGAAATGGTTTTACTTATTTGTGACATAAAACTCTAAGTGCATTCTCTTCTGAAGTTTTCCTAAGTTTGATTGTTAAATAAACTTTTAATTCTTAGGTTTTTTTTAAATATGAAAGAAAATCATGATTTTATATTTATTTTGGGTTTATCAATATTTCATTTTCATATTAAACTTCTTTTAACTAATTATTTTCCCATACATGAATCTTTACGTGGTTGTGAAAAAAAATCATTCTAGTTTATGTCATCTTTAAAATGTCTTAAGTTTTCGCATATGAGAAAAATTATGTGAATGGTTTGTTCGAAACTTTTATTCTCATAGTAATTCTTTCTTAATTAATAAATTTTTAACACATGGACCTTTAAGGGGTTATTGGAAGAAAACTAGATTTTAGTTTGTTACCAATTGGTGTTGAATTATTACAAATATTATATATATTTTATTAACTTCATAAAAAAAAATTACCTCTTAAAACTTGATTCCTTAAGTTGTACACTGATTTTATTTCTAAGTGGATTTTAACTAGTAAGTTGATTTTTAAGTTTGTTTTAGAAAATTTATTTTATTCATAGTGTCCATCAAAATATTGACGTATGTCATATAAATAAATTTTTTAGAAAAACTTGCATAACAAAGGATTATCAACATTAGGAATTTAGAAAAGTTTTATTTTAGTACTTTGAAAAGAGTATAGTCGAACGATTGTCCTAAATCTTCATGAAAATACTTTCTAAGTGTTGAAAATCATTTCTCTTAAGAGTTTAGTCCCGTTTTATACAAAAGAAAATAATTCATATTATCATTTTGAAAATTTTATTAAGGCAACAACATCTTCATTTGACCATGCATGAATATAAACTTAGTGGTTATATTATGAGACAAATTATAAACCTATGTAGAAAAATAAAATAATAGAAAATCAATTGAGCAAATATAAGAACAAAAATATGGAAGTTTTAGCTTGTTATCAAGATTTCTTGGAACTTAGAAAATGGACAAGTTCCATGAAAATAAGTAAAGCAAAATTGAAATAAATCATGGAAGTCTTAGATTTATTTCAAGGCTTCCTGGGACTTAAAGGTGGACAAGTTTCATAAAGAAAATAAGAAAAGTAAGAAAATAATTTTGGAAGTCTTAGGCTTTATCAGGACTCCCTAAAATTTGAATATCTCCAATCTCATGAATAAAGCAAAGCAAATAAATAAGAAAACCATGAGAGTCTTAGATATATTTTCAAGGCTCCCCGGGACTTAGATTATGGACAAGTCTCCTTTGTTTTGACTTGATGGAGTACAAGTTTAAGACTAGAAATTGACTAGTTTTATTTATTTGCATGAAATATATAAATAAACAATGAAATAAGAGCATAAACAAAAAGTTAGATTAGTGCGCTTTACACTCTAAAAATATATATACATACTTATACATAATAACATATAGGAGGTTATGTTAGAACATAAATATAACATGAACATAACAAGGATCATAAATGGACATGGTGTTAAACAAGACATGAACAAGATGTTGCTTCTACAATTTCTTCCCTAGCATGAGCTCTTCGGGTTTTAGAAATCATAATATACATTTTGTTCATGTTATGTTAACATGAATGAAAGAGATAGTTTAGTGTTTACCTAAAACTTGAAGACGGGAGGTGGAAGATAAATGAAGAGAAAAATTTTGTAAAAGACACTAAAGAGAGGGAGAGAAGTCACGGTTGAGAGGAGAAAGGAGAGAAAATTTGAGAAAAAATTTCGCAAGAGTTTTGTTATTTTTGAGAAATGTATGTAAAGAATGAAATAGCAAGGGGGTATTTATAGAGTTTTAAGGAGGAATTTGTGTGTTAATTAAATAATTAGAAAAAGAAATAAAAACGGAGGGAATAGGCGGGAGTTAGTGTCAGTTCTAAGGGAGGAAGAGAGAGAGAAGTGATAAAAATTGATTTTTGTAATAAAAAGTAAGTAAAGTGTAAAAGAAGTTTAGTAAAAAGTAGTATTGGTAATGTAATTGTAAGAAATATGTGTGTAGGTTGTAAGGAAAAGTAGAGATAGATTAATAGTAATAAATAATAGTAAATAATAAATTTAATAGTAGACTAGACAATTATTACTAGTAGTAATAAAAATACGTGTAAAAGGGTTATATCTGATATTTTTAGAAGCCATAAAATTTTCTAACAAATATTTTATGATTTTTTGTCTGATTATGAGTCCAAATATATTGTCAGAATATTTCTACCATTTTGCGTGCTGGGATCCTAATTTCAAAAACTAATCTCATTCGAGTCCATAATGAGCAAATTTTTAATGAATATGATCTTTTTAGGTTGTATCACATTATTTCAGTCTATAATACAAGGTTATCTCATTCTTATTGTTTTAGAATTTCAAGCATGGGATTATCGGATCTGGTATTACTACAACTTCTTATTGACCTAGTCGACTTTTAGGGTTCCAATTTCAATTCTTGCTTCAAGATTTACTCGTAAGATTATAAAATCTAGGGGTTTATGGTTATACTATATTTTCGGTTCAAAATTTAAGTTTACTTTGTTTTTATAACTTCGTTAAAATTTTACGATTCTCAGGATTGTTTAATCAAGTTTAGGGCTTCTTTTGTTATATATTAACTTGGTTTCACTTTTGGTATTAATTTTTTTTAAATTTTGACTCTAAAATTCATCGAGGGGTCTAAGGTTTTATAATTTTGTCATTAAATAATATTTAGATGCACTATCTCAATTTACATGTTAGAGATCAGAAAGATGAATTATTTAGCGTACGGATTTTGAATTAAATAATTGTTAGATGTTCCATTTTGTTTTTGAAGGTTCTCTCTTTCTTAAGGTTATGAAATTCATATTTGAACTTGTTTTGGGGTTTCTAGAGTTCGGTTTTAACTTTGGTCGGTTTTAGGGTTTTTATTTTAGTTTTTAGCTGTATAATTATTTTCTAAAAGTTATGAGAAATTCAGGTGTTTACAGTTTAATTTCTAAATTTATGTTTTTGAACTTATTATAAATTTTAAAGTTTATACTTTAAAGGAATTAAGCTAAATTCTAGTTAAGAACATAGGGTAAATCACATAGAAAGGTATCAATATTTGAGAGTAAGTTTATTTAAGGTATCAACATTTCAAATGATTAGAAAAAAGATCCAACAAAATGGAGATTAGTTTAGTTTCAAATAGTTAAAAAGAGATATAAATGTTTTGTAAAGTGAGTTAAATAAAGTATTAATATTTGACCATTAATTAAAATTAAAGAAAATTTAATTGAAACTTAATCAAAATGTTGATTCTTTAAATGAACTTTACAAAACATTGATACTTCATTTGATTTACTTTGTAAATCGTTGATTCCTTTATTTAACAACTTAAAAAACTGATATCTTAAATGAACTAATCCCAAAAATTGATACTTTCTAGTGTAATTTACTCTAAGAACATATGTTATATATTATATACATAACTTCAACTTGACCAACAAATTAATCAATTGTTGGTTGGTGAGTGAACTGATAATATAAATCTTATACGAGATAATTTATTTGAAATAGATTTCTATATTTGATCGTAACTATCCTCTGACTTGTTGCAGGATACCTTTGTTTTGCTAGGTACGCAATGACTTGTCTAGTGCTTGTTAAGGTTAACATATGAAAAGACTAATACTAAAGGTAGCCAAATTTATTGCTTAAAGTGTGCTTTCCATTATTTAATCCGGTTCGAGGAGCGATAATATTGTTTGGTGGTGCCAACATGTTAGTTAGGCATTTAAGCCACCATTGGTGGCTTCGTATGTAGTTGATAAGATAAATGGTAGCAAGGTAACGTTCATTTATATTAGAGAAAAGTTGTAATAAATGGTCTAACATTAAGCTCTGTTACATTGCTTATTTACAATGGATTGGTATGGATAAAGATGATTAATGATTGTGACTCCCATATGAAATTACTTACTTAGAATTCCTTTAGGGGATATATCTATTTGGGCTTCCAGTATCATACTCCTTGTGCAATTGTTGCTGCTTAAGACCTTCGAATTTAAATAAATTGTCAACCGGAGTGTGAGTACTCTAGTTTTATTTTGTTGCATACCTAAATTAAATATTCAAATTGTTGGTTGTTGCATTTACACTAGAATGAATGCATGTAATCATATTATATATGTTTGTGTTGCTGTTTATTAGGCTTTTGCCCATTCCTTCTTATTCAAGTTATGAAGTTGATTTAATATGGATGCTATGATTACATGGTTTATAGGTTGGATATTGGTGAGAGACAGAACGAGTTAAATGTTTAGATAAGTTAGATATTGTATTGTTTATTTATTTTTTTTCTTTTTTTGAGAGTATAATATCTAAAGTGTGAGGTTTCCTATGCATTAATGAGAGATTATTTCTAATGATTTGGTTATATAATTTTATAAGATATTGCAAAACATTATTTGTAAAACTTAAAAGATTTTCTTAAGCTAAAATTTATTAGAAACTTACTTAATTAATGGTATTTTTTATGTATAACGCCTAAGTGTCATATGTGGCAAAACTGTTGATACCTTAATCCCTACCTAGGGCATGATAAATGGTTCTTTAGAAATTAATTTGAAACATGTTTTATAATTGAAAACAATTGTTTAGCCATACAATTAATTAGGTAGAATTAAGTATGAGTTATTGTCCTTGTAGGGTAAATGCAAAATTTAGCTTAATAAATTGAAATATAAAAAAAAACACACACACACACACATATACATATATATATATATATATATATAATGGGCAAGAATTCATCGCTTGATAACATTTACTTCTAAGTCAATTGACATAAGAAAAAAAAAACTTATGAGATTTAGTATAATTCTTCATTATTCCAACCCCCGAGCCAATTCATCGAGTCCCATTCTAAAAGTATGGAACTGAGTGCTGAATTTATACTCATTTTGACCTAACTTGGAGAATTGTCGTACCTTTGCTAACCTTTCAAGATGACAAGAACATGCTGCGGACTGTGAAGAGAAAACAATTACTTAGATGTACAACTATAGGAAAAATAAATTATGACTTTTCATTATACTGGGTACGCAATATAAAATTTAATTAGTTTTAAATACATAATTTATAAGTTGATTTGAAACATATTATTATAAATGATGTGAAAATTCGAATTTTGAATATTTTAACTCATTAAAATGTTTAAATTTATAAAATTTTGTATATTTAATATTTGAGTATATAAACCCTAAACGAACTTGAAGCGAATTAATTAAGCCCGGTTCTAGATATATGGAAATAAGTGTTGAACTTAGATTTTCAATTTAACTTTACTCGTAATTATCCTCAACGGGTCCTATTTCCCATTTGTATGCCGTGCAGTGCAGCCATGACTCGGTTGCCTGTGTGTTTGGATGATGTGATTTTTATTTATATTTGATATATATCTATATCCTATATGTATTATATTTATATTTATATTTTATTTGTATCTGATTTGTATTAAATTTATTTGATTTTTATATAAATAAAAATATTTATTTTTCATCTGTATCTATTTTTAAGTAACAATCTATTTAAAAATGATAAAAAATAAGAGGGAAAGCGGGAAGAAAAAACCGCCGACCGAACATACCCAAGCGTGAGCTAGCTAGATATAACTAAAGTCATCTTAAAGGATTAGTCGGATAAATTGACAATTAATTTTCTTTAAATTTAATTTTGAAAAAAGTTTGATGTTGCCTCTTGTCCCTTGCGCACACTTGTTTGTGGAAAATTGCAGCATTTATGCCAAAAGGTTGACGATAAATAAGTCTAAATAATTACAACTATTAATAAAAAAAATCTTAAAATTTCTTCACTTATGGATCTTTCAACGAAGCCACATGGTTATCAATTATCATTGCTTTTGTGGATAAAGTATAAATATTCAACTCCTCATAACTTCTTATAATGTATGTTGTGAACAGGAAATCTAAGTCCTAAATTGTTTTTCAAAAATCGAAAAATTTTGTTCCTACTTAAGTTTACATATGGTGAGAATCACCAATATTAATATAATTAAACATTGAAAAGATCTTAATTAAGTAATAAGGGAGACATTATAATTCTACACCTATCATATATATTTGAGTAAATTACATCTATTATCCCTATAAACTTTGTAAAAATATTGACACCCCATTTTTTTAAAATACAACACTTCCCCCCTTTTTTTATTTTTTTTTTTACATTAATGTTTGTTTGGCATTAATGATGATGTGTCAAGGCCACACCATCACCACACCAGCATTAATTGATTATTTTACTTAAATACTATAAATATACATATATTAAAATGGATAAAATGAAAAAGATGAACTAAAATAATTTTGTAAAATAAAAGAACATGCTGATTCAAAAAATAATTGCATAAACATGAAATATGTATTATATATTGAATATTTAAATTATTAGTTATAAAAATTGAAAAAAAAAAAGATAAAGAAAAAAGGGAATCACGTGTTTGTCTTCCCATTTTCAATCAGTCTCCTTCTTTATTTTCACAAAGATACCCAACGTTCATAAATAATAAGAATATTCTTGCTTCTTTACTTTTTATATTAGGCAATTCTTTTCTTTGTTTACAAGAACTAAAATGAAGCAAACAATGGTAAGAGAAAGTTGATATACAAAAGTCGCACTTCCTATTTACGCACGATCCCTACTTTAAAGCATATGGCTTTTTTTTTTTTTTTTTTAGTTTTTCTTTTCAATTTTATTTGTATGTTTTACTTTTTAAGAAGAAAAAAAAAAAATCTGATCTTTTAAACATTAAATCATTGGAGGTACACATAAAACTTTTTTAATATCGTCTTTTGAAACTAGAGTCTTGCCACGTTCTTTTGCAATGTCGACCTTACAATATCGTCTTGAATTTTATTTTAACAAATTTAATCATGTGATATATAATAAATGTTTCATGTTTGTGCATTTTTTTTAAA
Source organism: Combretum micranthum (assembly GCA_024138025.1). NCBI lineage: Eukaryota > Viridiplantae > Streptophyta > Magnoliopsida > Myrtales > Combretaceae > Combretum > Combretum micranthum. Next base: position 674,229 of record JAMXBD010000265.1, read on the forward strand.
TCAGAATTTCAGATTTTTTTTTGTTTTTTTATAAATTCATTTAGATATTTTAGTCAATTTGATGTATATAATTACAATATTTAAAATAAAATAATTAATATTACTGACATGGGTGATGATGTGGTAGTGACACATTAATATTAATGCCAAATAAATAGAAAAATAGATAAAGTAGGAAGAAAAATGTTGTATTTTGAAAAAGTTAGAATATTAGGGTTTTTTACAAAATTTACAGGTATGGTTTTTATGTCAACATTTGTGCAGGTTTGATTTTTTTTTTTTTTTTTTTTGGGGGTGGAAGTGCGGATTTATTAGATATGGATATGGTTGTTTGTTAGCAAAATATAAACACAGATACTTTTTTGATATTTTCTTTTAATAAATTATTTATGAAAAATTAGATACAAATAAAAAAGATTAACAGTTCTCATTAAAGTATCAAATAAATAAAATATAAATATAAATTAAATATATTTATACATATTATTTTAAAAATATAAATATAGAACATACCATCCAAACAGACGCATAAGAGGCTCCAAACATTATCCTGTGGCAATTTTTATATTCGCATAAATTTGATTGAAAACTCGTTCGACCCTTATCGCAATGGGAAAGTTGACACACATAAAAGCCACGAATTCCATTTTATTTTTATTTCGTGATTTACCAAGTTGCCAGCTAGATAGATACATTCTGGATGTGATATTTTAGCGAGAGCGAGGGTTTTTTTTTTTTTTTTGATATTTCAAATGTTTCCGACATTATGACGACATAACTCCAGCTTCTAGGAGCATGCTGTCAAGTTCTTCTAGAAGTTAGATCAGTGCCTTGAAAATATTATATTTTGTATTTCCAACGTGGAGGCACCGAGAAAAAGTTGCACTTTAGGTTTGATAAGAGCGCTAATCATAATCACAAGTGGCCTGATGATATCATCCTGCTGGCAAGTTGAACCGACCGAGGATGACCAACGACTCTCTCTTTGGTTTATTCATAAGCCAATCATACATTATTATTTTTGTTCGGTCTATTTTTTAAAAAATAGAAATAAATAAAATAATAAATATTTTTTATATATAAATAAATTAAATATAAATCAAATACAGATAAAATATAAATATAAATATAAATTTGATATAAATATAAATCAAACAATACAAATAATTATCATGGCAACCAATAGAAGAAGGAGAAAAGCAACAACAACAACAACAAAAAATCATATTTGATCAATTATAGCAGATGACCATTACAGAACAACAAATTAGAGATTTATTTTTGGATATTGGGTCCACTAGAAGGAACAACATGCTCGCCTTGAATTTATATGTTCAACTATTGAATATTTTATTTATTAGTTCACTTATTGAATATTTTTCTATTAGGTGGTCTATGGACCAAAAAACAATCACTGTACCTCTAACCTAGAGTCATGATGGTTAATCTTTGTGTTCCCTATCTTTTTTTTCCTTCGAAAATAGACTGATATATATTTTTTTCTTCTTTATTGTTGTTTTTTTTATAAATTGTAATGGAGTTAAATGTTATAATCCCACATTTGGTTCCACAAGAGCATCAGATATTACATACCAAGTTTATAGAGAAAGCTCAACTCAAAAGATTAGCTTATTAGGTAAGAAAGCTATCTAAGTTTAAGTACCATTTCATAATTTCTCATAGAGCTGATGTGGGATCATAATATTACATACTCCTTGAAAAGCTAATACTTTCGGCGGCCCACTCCAAGTGGCTCACTTTGGACGACTTTGACTCTAATATTCTCTACTAGTAGCCCTTTTCTCAATCACCCTTTCCCGAATAGCCCCTTCCGTTGGCATCAACACTTCGAGAGCACAAAATGTTAATTACCAAGTCAAAAAAAAAAAAAAAAAAAAAGAGCCCAACAGAAAATACTAATCTATCAAATGGGAGAACTCTTCAAACTTAAGTACTATTTCTCAATTGCTTAAGGAATCGATGTAGGATCGTAAACATCATGTAATTATAAATCGAAATAATAAAGTTTATATTTTCTTTGTTTGTTATTTGTAACTTTTATTAACTTGTATTTACTTGTCAGTTCTAATGTAACTTACATCTAAATTTTGATTTTATAATTATACATACAAGACAAATTGAATGATAACAAATAAAAATGAAGAAAACACAAAAGAAAATATAAAAACTGAAGAAACACTTTCGTATCTTATTTGTGGATTTAACTTTATATTAATCTACATGTGCTATAATTTAAATAATTGAAATTCCTTTCCTTCTTTTTTTTTCCCCATACTTTTTCAACCAATATATGATATTTGATCTCCAAATAATATTATTTTCCACACTTTCTTCTACGGATAACAACATGCTGCTATATCTTGATAGTTAAACTCAATACATCTTTTAAGGCCCCAAAAAAATAAAAATAAAAAAACTCGTTACATCTTTTAAGCACACATATTGCAACTCGCAAATAACGCTGGATAGGTTGATTTTTTGGCAAAAATGTCAGATTTAATATATAAATTTTGCTAAAAAAATTAATATAATACTTTGATTTTTAAATAATTAATCTTTAATCCAATAAAACTTTTTTCTTGACTCTTCATATTTCCTCAGCTAATACTGTTTAGTCCATAATCTGGCATAGAAAAGCAAGCCAACTAGTGGCTGGTTGACAGTAATTAGCAAAAATCATCATATTTTTGGTGGAACCTAATTTCAACAAAACAATAAGTTTGATGCACCATAAAACCAAGTGATAATATTATATTTAGTAACTAAACTTTGGTTGATCATTCAATTTACTATTGGGTTAATCACAAAAGTACGACATGTATTATTTTTTTTTTTACAACTAAGGGATACGAGTTTCATAAAAAAGTGTCATTATAATTAATTATTATTAGAGGTATAAGTGTTAGTGTCACGACCCGCCTTTTAAGGGGTCTGCTAAAAAAAAAATATGGTACCTAAAAAGCAAGTCGTGATGCCGTCCTTTAAGTAAGGATAAGGCTATTATAAATTTTTCAAACTTCTTATAACTTATATTTCCATGGACATCACAAAACCGTGTGGTTTACACTACTATATTATTTAAAGCAAATATGGTTTACTTAACCCATAATAGTGTCTTACTAATATAGACTTTGTACAAACCATAAAAGTTTTAAAGATAACTTTTGTATAGCAACCTATAATCTCAAGCTGTTTTCAACGATTAGATCCTCTAAGCAGGTAGTTGGAACTCTCAATGCAATTTCCGAAACCCCTCTTAACAGCATCAAGCATAGTCTTCAGTACCTGAGGTTAGAAACACTAACCCCTCAGTTCCTTTGAACTAAGTGAGTATAAAAAGCACATAATAAATAAATAGTAGAAAGGTACAATTTATTGAAATTTAAAACTTCATATGCAATCGTATGTCATGCTAATGCACGTGACATGCACTGGCCAGTATCTTAACCGAGCAGAGCAGCCCTTAGGCGACTCAAAAGCAGTATTTCACTGCTTAACCGAGCAGAGCGGCATGATGCGGCTCTAAAATAAACCGAGCAGGAATCAACCCAAGGGGATTTGGATTCCTAAATCCGAGCAGAATCCAAAGATTCAATAACCGAGCAAGTGGCCTGTAGGCGACTTAAAATCCGAGCAAGCGGCCGTAGGCAGCTTAAATCGAGCAATGCAATTCTATATGCATTAAATCAAGCTTATAATCCGAGATTTACGAGAAAACCAAGCTATATCAAATCATGACCCTGAGGTCCATTTGTTAAAAATCGATCTCTTGAAATATGGCTCGTAGGCCCTTTCGTGCCGTGTCATGCCATGAATGCAATAGTTCAATCACCATTAACCACTCAAGAATTGAACATATATTTCAAGTAATAGAATCGTGACATGACAATCAATTCATGCAATCATATAGATTAAACTTAGACAATAAATATACTCACATCACCAACAATCAGTTCACATATCGAGTATCAATAAAGTAACCACATAAACAATAAGTTCATCATGTCATGTGACTTACTTAAGTAAAGTCACATTGATACAAAAACAACAAGCGGGTGGCCTACGGTCTTTCGACCATTCCGCATAACAAGCAATAAACAAGGGGTACTCACCTGATATACTGAATCCTTTAACCCACGTGTTCACCAGATCCTATATGTACTTTAATAAGTTAGTATAAAAATATGGTAATTTAGTACCATAAGATTTTAATAAATCATAATTTCTTTATTTATGTTTCTCACAAAATTATGACCAAGGTAAAAATTATTATTATCATGGTTTAGATATTCTCTTAAAACCGATGGTAACTTGTCACCACTAAATATTAAATGTTATGAAATATTCCAAGGTCTCCCATACGTACCTTAGTATTTATAACTATAATATGAATGTTCGTATACATAATCATATAAAGGACATGCTGAATATGTTTACATATAGAAAACAAGTTTAATGGATCTTACAAGAAATAAAACAAGATCTTTTTATTTATCCGTTTATTTTAAGAGAGTAAATTATAAAATTTACAGATGTAAATGTTTTAAATAAAAACTATTACAGAAACTAAGAGTAAACCAGGATTTATAAAAATTTGTTAAAGAGAAATATTATATTCCAAATGGAATTTTTCTCTTACCAATTAAATCTCGAGGCCTTCAGATGTTTGACTACCCCAAAGAGTATAGAATATGTTGCAGAGTTTTTAAATAAAAGCAGGAAAGGCTATTTCGGGATGTTTCCTATACTATTTCGTATCTTTATAAGTTGGCTTCAAGCAACTTTCACGAATATAGGAAATGGAAGATGCTGTTTACAGGAGTTTAGAATTGGTAGAGCATATGTTTGGGAGTTTATTTTTTTTTTTTTTTTTATGCTCTTTATCATGTCTTCCTCTCAATTAATGCTACTCTATATATATATATATACTCACCGATTTACGGCCCCAATTGAAATAAGACAACTATTTGATTTAGGTGTCAGTTTGTTCTTCATTGAGAAGATAGGTGTCAAGGATATAAATTCATCCTGTCACGTAATGGACAGCTGCTCCGATAATATTTACTTAATAATTACTCTACTCACATTTCCCCTTTTTTTATATAAATTTTCCATATGACACTAGCTCGTCTACCTCCATGAATATTATATATATATATATATTTTAATTATGAGCTTCTTACGTAAACTTATAAATATATTATAGAATAATAATATAATTGGTAAAAATTAGATATGTTTAATGCTAACAAATAATTAAAAAAAATTGGTAACTCATAGTGTTTCATGAAAAATATGATCATAGGTAAATTGCTGTAAAAAAAATTGGACTTAACTTTTCGACTCCTTACAACGTATAATTACGAACACTACGAAATATCTCATATAATATTTTATTTAGCCAATTCAACCAGCTTAAATATATATATAACTATCCTTTTTAATTTTTTTTTTTAGTACAATAATAATAATATCTATATGTATATATACAATGTTGACTATAAATATTATATTGATTGTGTTTATACACATTTAACATAGATGATGCACATTTATATTATTTGCTTTGTAACTCAAACTCTATGAGGCAAATTTTTATTTAACTTGGGAGACCATAAACAAAAATCATAGATGTCAATTCTAAGCCCCAAAATTAGTAAATTTCCAAGCTTGGTCTCACATTCTACCCCCTTAAAAATAGTTTCGTCCTCGAAACTATTATCTTAGGTAGTTACCTAAGTAACATATTTAGGTGCACAAAGAAAATAATAATAATAATAATTACTTGAAATTAAGAAAGCTTAATCACTGACCTTCTTTAAATAGCTCGGGGTATTTTTCTTGCATTAATTCTACTGTTTCCCATGTTGCTTCAGCTTCGCTATGGCGATCCCAAAGGACTTTCACATACTTAATGCTCTTATTTCTCAACTGTCGAATTGCTTCATCCAATATCTTGATTGGTCGCTCCTCGTATGTTAAATTTTCTTTAAGATCCATTGGTGGAGCTTCCAATATAACAGAAGGATCACCGATAAACTTTCTTAAAGATGAAATGTGAAACACATTGTGCACATTTGCTAATTCCATCGGTAAATTAAGTTCATAAGCCACATTTCCTACTCTCTTTATGATTTGATAAGGTCCGATATATCGAGGACTTAGTTTTCCTTTTATTCCAAATCGCTTTACTCCCTTGATTGGAGATACTTTTATAAATACAAAATCTCCCACTTGAAACTCCAGAAATTTCCTATGGATATCAGCATAACTCTTTTGCCTACTTTGCGTAGCTCGCATCCGTTCCTTTATCACATTGACCTTTTCTTTTAAATCCTGGAGCATTGCTGGTCCCAAAATGCATTTCTCTCCAACTTCATCCCAATACAGCGGTGACCGACATTTCCTTCCGTAAAGTGCTTCATATGGCGCCATTTGAATTGAGCTATGATAACTATTATTATATGCAAACTCAATCAATGGCAAATGTTCATCCCAGCTCCCTCTAATTTCTAGCACACAGGCTCTCAACATATCTTCGAGTGTCTGAATTGTTCTTTCTGATTGTCCATCAGTTTGTGGATGGTAGGCTGTACTAAAGTTTAATTTTGTACCCATAGCTTCCTGTAACATCTGCCAAAATCTTGAAACAAATCTTGGGTCCCTATCTGAAACAATTGAAACTGGAACGCCATGGAGTCGCACTATCTCTTTGATGTATAATAAAGCCAGTTGAGACAATGACATTCCCTGGTGGAAGGGTAGAAAATGGGCTGACTTTGTAAGTCTATCAACGATAACCCAAATTGCATCATTTTGCCTTCGAGTCTTTGGCAACCCCACAACAAAGTCCATAGTGACTTGTTCCCATTTCCACTCAGGTATTGGTAGTGGTTGCAATAGTCCACTAGGCTTTTGATGTTCTGCTTTAACTCGTTGACACGTTACACAGCGAGACACATATGTCGCAATATCCTTCTTCATACCTGGCCACCAAAACTTCATTTTCAAATCCTTATACATTTTATTGGTTCCTGGATGACTCGCATAAATTGAGCCATGAGCTTCATTTAAGATCACCTTCTTGATACCCTCATCTTCTGGCACCCATACTCGTGTTTTGAATCTTGTGATTCCATCCTTATCTACACCAAAATCAGGATATTTTGCAGGATCAATCTTGACCTTTTGCACTTTCTCATCTTTCTTTTGTGCCTCATTAATTTGATCTATTAACACAGGTTGCACACTTAAATTGGCTAAACTGGATTCTACTTTTGGCAATACGATTTCTAGCTTCAATTCTTCCAAGTCTCTTAGTATTTCCTTTTTGTTTGTGATCAGGGGTGCTATATTATCATTTATTTTTCTACTTAAAGCATCTGCAACCACATTGGCCCTACCAGGATGATAATGAATAGTAAGGTCATAATCCTTCAGTAGCTCCAACCATCGCCTTTGTCGCATGTTCAATTCTTTTTGTGTGAGAATGTATTTCAAACTTTTATGATCAGTGTACACATCACATTTATCACCATAAAGATAGTGTCTCCAAATTTTCAGGGCAAATACTACTGCTGCCAATTCCAAGTCATGGGTTGGATAGTTCCGTTCATGGGGCCGCAATTGACGTGATGCATATGCAATCACCTTATCATTTTGCATTAATACACACCTAAGCCATTTCTTGATGCATCACAATACACAGCGTAACCTCCAGTTCCATTAGGTATGGTTAGAATGGGTGCTGTCACTAATCTCTTTTTGAGTTCTTGAAAACTTTGTTCACACTTTTCACTCCAATCAAAGTTCACGCCCTTCCTTGTCAACTGGGTTAATGGCATTGCTATCTTAGAGAAATCTTGTATAAATTTCCTATAATAACCAGTCATACCAAGAAAACTCCTGACTTCTGTCACTGTTGTCGGTCTCTTCCATTCTGTTACTGCTTGAACTTTAGCAGGATCAACAGCTATTCCTAAACCTGACACAATGTGGCCTAGGAAAACTACTTGTTCCAACCAAAAATCACATTTCTTCAATTTTGCATACAACTGTCTATCCTTTAGTGTTTGTAACACTATTCTCAAATGCCTTACATGTTCCTCTTTATCCTTTGAGTATACCAAAATATCATCAATGAAGATAACCACAAACTCATCTAAGTACTCCTTGAAAACTCGATTCATCATATCCATGAATGCTGATGGGGCATTAGTTAAACCAAATGGCATTACTAAAAATTCATAATGTCCATACCTAGTTCGAAATGCTGTTTTTGGTATATCCTCTTCTTTCACTTTTAGTTGGTGATAACCAGCCTGTAAGTCTATCTTTGAAAACACTGTGGCACCCTTCAACTGGTCAAACAAATCATCAATTCTGGGTAAAGGATACTTGTTCTTAGTAGTGACTTTATTCAATTCTCGATAATCAATACATAACCGCAAACTGCCATCTTTCTTCTTTACAAATAACACCGGTGCACCCCATGGAGACATACTAGGCCTGATAAAGCCTTTATCTAATAATTCCTTAATTTGTTTCTTTAACTCTACCAACTCTATAGGAGCCATACGGTATGGTGTCTTAGATTTAGGCACTGTCCCTGGTATTAATTCAATACCAAACTCAATCTCTCGATCAGGCGGTAAACCAGGTAATTCCTTTGGAAACACTTCTGGAAACTCACACACGATGGGAATATCTTCCACCTTGACTTCTTTTACTTGGGTATCAACTACTGAAGCTAAGTATCCTATACACCCTGTTCTTAGTAATCTTCGCGCTTTACTTGCTGCGACAATCTTTGGTATTTGTTGTCTGAGATTTCCCTTGAAGTAAAATATTGATTCTCCTGGTATATGAAACTCTGCTACTTTATCTTGACAATCCAAATGTACATGGTACTTCGTTAACCAATCCATACCAAGAATAATGTCATACCCTTTCATATCTAATACTGCCAACTCAGCTGGTAACTGTCGACCTTCTATAATAACACTACCATCCTCTAGTTGATGACTGGTAGTCTTTCTACCTCCAGATGGGGTAGTTACAACTAATTCATATTTCAATTTCTTCATTGGTGCAACATTTTTATTTACCCAACTTTCTGCTACATATGAATGGGTTGCACCAGAATCAAACAAAGCACAAGCAACCTTATTGCCTATTTGTACCATTCCTGCAACCATTACTATGTTATATTCTATTTAACTACACATTTATTTTCACACGAAACAATTTCATAAACATCATTAAATTTTTTTTTTTTTTTTTTTAAGATTGATAAGCAATAAGATGACTAACCTGCAACCATTTCATCCTCATTTGCTGCTTCAGCCTGTTGCACAGCATAAACTCGGGCTTGGGCTTGGGTCTTGGCCTTCCCCTTCGAGGATTAGCATTATCATTTGTATGCTCTAGCCTTGGAGTTGGGGCTGACCTTGATGTTGAAGCTTGATTTCCTTGTGTCCTAATCGGACAATTGGTTATAGTGTGACCTGGTTGGCCACAATAGTAACACTTCAAATCCTTGGGGTTTTGACACTCTTTTGCCATATGTCCAAATTGCCCACAACGGTAACACTTGCCTTGTAACTCTGGGCACTCCTTGCCTGATGGTTCTTATTACATTTCCAGCATGCTCGCATAGGCCTTTGGGTCTCATTTGAAGGTCTATAGGGTTTCTTATTTTTCCAAACAGCTTGCCCCTTCTTAAAACTGTTTATTGCCTTTCTCTTGTGTAATGACCCTTCCCCACGCTTCATTTCTCTCACTTGCTCTAAAATGCGAGCTTCATTCACTATCTGCATAACCTATAGCATGCACTCTTTTCAACTCAGCTTGAAAATAAACATCAAGCCCCATTTTAAACTTCTCAACTTTAAGCTCCTCATGATTTTGATATGGCATTGGGGCAAACTTTAGTAATCGACTAAACTCCCGCTCATATTCTTGAATGCTTCTATCATTCTGTTTTAATTGATAAAATTCTTCTCGCATTTTGCTTTTAATGCAATCTGGGAAATGCTCATTCAAGAAAACTCTTTTGAAATCCTCCCACAATAGGTTCTGGCATTAAATGCAGTTGAGAAACCCACCAATCATATGGTGTTCCTTCTAACAACACAGCTGCATAATCAACCTTTTTATTATCAGGTATATCATGGACTTGAAATGCTCGCTCTATTGAGGTTATCCATTTTGAGGCTTCAGCAGGGTCTAAACTTTTTCCATCAAAAGGTTTAACAATTTTCTGTAACCTGGCAAGTTTGTCTCCGCCAGATCCTGTAGTTAGTGCATTTGCAAAAGTTTGCATTGCAGCAACCATTTGTTCAAACGGATTTGGAGGTGGTTGGTCTTGTTGTCTATCTTCATGTGGCTCAGGAGGAGCAGCATTTCTCGGCCTCCCACGTCCACGCCCTCGTCCTCTTCTACCATTCATTTCTCTGTGACCATGCCTCAAGTTAAATCTCAATACTTATACCACATTTAAAGTAATACAGAGGGACATAAGGAATTGCCTTCATATTGCAAAAATAATCAATAGTATAGGTTATATATATAATATATATATTTTATAAGCTACCCCACACAAAATCTCACACGTTATATAGCTAACAATCACTAAACCTTTGCTCTGATACCACCCTGTCACGACCCGCCTTTTAAGGGTCTGCTAAAAAAAAAATATGGTACCTAAAAAGCAAGTCGTGATGCCGTCCTTTAAGTAAGGATAAGGCTATTATAAATTTTTCAAACTTCTTATAACTTAATATTTATTTCCCCATGGACATCACAAAACCGTGTGGTTTACACTACTATATTATTTAAAGCAAATATGGTTTACTTAACCCATAATAGTGTCTTACTAATATAGACTTTGTACAAACCATAAAAGTTTTAAAGATAACTTTTGTATAGCAACCTATAATCTCAAGCTGTTTTCAACGATTAGATCCTCTAAGCAGGTAGTTGGAACTCTCAATGCAATTTCCGAAACCCCTCTTAACAGCATCAAGCATAGTCTTCAGTACCTGAGGTTAGAAACACTAACCCCTCAGTTCCTTTGAACTAAGTGAGTATAAAAAGCACATAAAATAAATAGTAGAAAGGTACAATTTATTGAAATTTAAAACTTCATATGCAATCGTATGTCATGCTAATGCACGTGACATGCACTGGCCAGTATCTTAACCGAGCAGAGCAGCCCTTAGGCGACTCAAAAGCAGTATTTCACTGCTTAACCGAGCAGAGCGGCATGATGCGGCTCTAAAATAAACCGAGCAGGAATCAACCCAAGGGGATTTGGATTCCTAAATCCGAGCAGAATCCAAAGATTCAATAACCGAGCAAGTGGCCTGTAGGCGACTTAAAATCCGAGCAAGCGACCGTAGGCAGCTTAAATCGAGCAATGCAATTCTATATGCATTAAATCAAGCTTATAATCCGAGATTTACGAGAAAACCAAGCTATATCAAATCATGACCCTGAGGTCCATTTGTTAAAAATCGATCTCTTGAAATATGGCTCGTAGGCCCTTTCGTGCCGTGTCATGCCATGAATGCAATAGTTCAATCACCATTAACCACTCAAGAATTGAACATATATTTCAAGTAATAGAATCGTGACATGACAATCAATTCATGCAATCATATAGATTAAACTTAGACAATAAATATACTCACATCACCAACAATCAGTTCACATATCGAGTATCAATAAAGTAACCACATAAACAATAAGTTCATCATGTCATGTGACTTACTTAAGTAAAGTCACATTGATACAAAAACAACAAGCGGGTGGCCTACGGTCTTTCGACCATTCCGCATAACAAGCAATAAACAAGGGGTACTCACCTGATATACTGAATCCTTTAACCCACGTGTTCACCAGATCCTATATGTACTTTAATAAGTTAGTATAAAAATATGGTAATTTAGTACCATAAGATTTTAATAAATCATAATTTCTTTATTTATGTTTCTCACAAAATTATGACCAAGGTAAAAATTATTATTATCATGGTTTAGATATTCTCTTAAAACCGATGGTAACTTGTCACCACTAAATATTAAATGTTATGAAATATTCCAAGGTCTCCCATACGTACCTTAGTATTTATAACTATAATATGAATGTTCGTATACATAATCATATAAAGGACATGCTGAATATGTTTACATATAGAAAACAAGTTTAATGGATCTTACAAGAAATAAAACAAGATCTTTTTATTTATCCGTTTATTTTAAGAGAGTAAATTATAAAATTTACAGATGTAAATGTTTTAAATAAAAACTATTACAGAAACTAAGAGTAAACCAGGATTTATAAAAATTTGTTAAAGAGAAATATTATATTCCAAATGGAATTTTTCTCTTACCAATTAAATCTCGAGGCCTTCAGATGTTTGACTACCCCAAAGAGTATAGAATATGTTGCAGAGTTTTTAAATAAAAGCAGGAAAGGCTATTTCGGGATGTTTCCTATACTATTTCGTATCTTTATAAGTTGGCTTCAAGCAACTTTCACGAATATAGGAAATGGAAGATGCTGTTTACAGGAGTTTAGAATTGGTAGAGCATATGTTTGGGAGTTTATTTATTTTTTTTTTTTTTATGCTCTTTATCATGTCTTCCTCTCAATTAATGCTACTCTATATATATATACTCACCGATTTACGGCCCCAATTGAAATAAGACAACTATTTGATTTAGGTGTCAGTTTGTTCTTCATTGAGAAGATAGGTGTCAAGGATATAAATTCATCCTGTCACGTAATGGACAGCTGCTCCGATAATATTTACTTAATAATTACTCTACTCACATTTCCCCCTTTTTTTATATAAATTTTCCATATGACACTAGCTCGTCTACCTCCATGAATATATATATATATATATATATATTTTAATTATGAGCTTCTTACGTAAACTTATAAATATATTATAGAATAATAAATATAATTGGTAAAAATTAGATATGTTTAATGCTAACAAATAATTAAAAAAAATTGGTAACTCATAGTGTTTCATGAAAAATATGATCATAGGTAAATTGCTGTAAAAAAAATTGGACTTAACTTTTCGACTCCTTACAACGTATAATTACGAACACTACGAAATATCTCATATAATATTTTATTTAGCCAATTGTACCAGCTTAAATATATATATAACTATCCTTTTTAATTTTTTTTTTTAGTACAATAATAATAATATCTATATGTATATATACAATGTTGACTATAAATATTATATTGATTGTGTTTATACACATTTAACATAGATGATGCACATTTATATTATTTGCTTTGTAACTCAAACTCTATGAGGCAAATTTTTATTTAACTTGGGAGACCATAAACAAAAATCATAGATGTCAATTCTAAGCCCCAAAATTAGTAAATTTCCAAGCTTGGTCTCACAGTTAGAGTCTTATTAGTCTACAAAAATTAGTTTAATAAAAAATATTACTAAATAAAATCAAATAAATAAAATATATTAAAAAATCAAATGAGAAAATTGAAAAAATGTAAAATTAATTTTTATCACCAATAAAATATTGACATGTATCATTTTAAAATTATTAAATAATATTGACACTTTTATATGAAACTTATGTCACCTATTTATAAAAAAAATTAACACAAATCATATATTTATAAATTGATCAAAACACTGGTCATATTTTTATAATTAACCATTTAATATTTAGATTATTAATTCTAGTATCTGATTAAACTTTTCAAGATTAGCAATTTTATCAATGTTGACTCCATTTGAAACCAATTGGATAGTTCACTTTTTTTATCAATTACGTAATCCTGTGCATTTTAAATTATTATTTTAATTAAGATCCCCTATTCAAGCTACATGCAAGTAGTGAAAATCGTGATTATCAAACTTGAGATTATACCTAGAATCGAAAGGGGTCTGTATAATCGAAATGTTTAATCATAAGATTCTACATCCAATATAAATTTACTTGCAAAAATTATAGATTTACTTACTATATTAATAAAACTTTAAGTAAATGATGCATATAAGGAAATTTAGCATTAATTTGAATTACATAGAACCAAGATGAAGACACAAGACCAATCATTTTGTGCCTTCAAATATTTCTTGCGCCTCAAATCTTACTTTTAAGTTTTACCCATCACAATGCATATGTTCTTATTAATATGATTAATACAATAATCTTGATAATTACAATGAGTATTTACATTTATTGACGATTTACAATGTATAATTATTAAGATATATTGCAAATTTTGTTCAAATAAGTTTTTACATAGCCATCACCACTTCTACATTTGAAGAAAGGAAAAAAAAAAAAAGGGAAGAAAGTTAAGATGAATATCCAAAGAAAGGAACAAAAGACAAAGATGACTTATTGGACTACACAATGGTGCTCCATGTGAGTCATGACTTGGAGATGAAGAATATGGGGTTTTGTGGTTCAAGTGTGGTGATTAGATTGTAACTAAGGGTTTTTGCAGTGGTTTTCGTGGGTTTTGATAAAGATTGGTTTAGGTCTATAAATTGGTAGAGACAAGGTTTATGCATTGGGTGTTGCAATTAAATGTTTAATGGAAGGATATAGTTAGTTCAATTGGAAGTAACGATGGATTAACCTCAAGTTGTCACGCCCCGAGGGTATGCTAATAATAATAATCAAGAACCACTCGATTACCATTATTAGTTTACCTTCTAGGAATGACATGATTTCCAAAAACAGGATCTTTTAGTTGCTTGGATGGAATAAACAAACATATATAAGATGTAAACTAGTAAACAACTTTTACAACTATAATATTACAGATCATATGCTTTATAAGTCCTTACAACTATAGCTGATGATTCTAATGCACTTTAAATGTATCACAAGTCTATTACAGATATAGATATTCTAACCCTATACTAAACTTTAAACTTCTGGCTTCTAATCTCTTACCGGGATCATGCTCCTGCTAGTAATAAGCCAGGGTCGCAAAGTGAACCTAAAAGGACTGTGGGAGTATGAGCTATAACACAAGCTCAGTGAATAACCAGAACTTATTACATATAACATACAAGTTATTTAACAATCATATGAAATGCATCAATCACACAAATGAACATTATAAGCTTGGATAACCCGGAATCCAAACAGGATGGAGATTTACGCCCTCCCATCGAGGTTGAAGGATCACAATCTATGGTCCACCTACCCAGGAGAGACTTAAGCTTTCAGGAAATAATAATAGTTAATTTAATTGTCTCTTTAAACTTATCATGTTTCATTATTTATTTCTTGTTTAACTTTAGAAACTCCACTAAGTGTTAGTTATTCCCATGTAATACCATAAGCAGCGTCCTTCGTTTACCATGTAGTTCCTATGGTATTAACAGAATAAAAGTAATCTTGCAATTAACTAATAGCTCTCTGGCCTAGATAATTCAAGCATTATCAGAGATCCGAGAAACTAACACGTAGTAGGCTACCACTTACTCCAATGCTTTTTATGCATAGTATGTAATGCATGATTATTTTCCATTATGGTACCAGTAGTTTTTAATCAATTTAAAGGTGATCAAGCAATACAGACACTCAATTAGACACTACATATATTATCAAGATACATGCATTTGTGTTATCACTTATTTTAGAGTGTCATGGCAATCAATGGAATACAATACATAACTTTCATATTTCAAACAGATCACCAATTTTCATTATCTTTTTATTTAAGGTTCACTACTAGTACAAGCACAACCAATGTAATAAGACAGAGTCACTCACCTGCCCATCCTATTTAATCGTAGTAATCTTCAGGTAGGTCCTTCCCAATACCCGAGTCACCTATTAAGATAAATAATATAATCATTAAATTTCTAGACTATACAATCTAGTTTCTATGAATATTTAAGTGTTCTACTGGGTTGTTGGGTTTCTGTTTTATTCTTAACTAGTTTTTTCGAAATAATCCTAAGTTCTAATTCATGGTATTCACAGTTTTATTTTATTAATTCTGGTTGGATACTTGAATCTATTGATTGGGTATTTGGAAAGTTTAACAACTCAGTTAATTCATTTTTATTGTCCAAAACTATTAATTTTCTTTTTAATTTACTTAATAAATTTTTCTTATAAAGTATAGATGTTCCTATACTCACAAATTTGGATTATTTAAATTTCCATTGTTATCTATTTATGTACAAATATTTAAATATATACCCAGTATTTACTAAACTCATAAATTATATATTAAATATCACCTTTATGAAAATATATTTACTAAATAAAGGATTTATTGATTTTATTAAAACTAATTTCGAAAATTTCTACTTTTACCATAAATAATAAGGATATTAATAATTATTATCATTAATAATACTAAAAGTAATTATAGCATCAATAATACTAATAACAATGGTAAAAGTAATAACAATAATAATAATAATAATAATAATAATAATAATAATAATAATAATAATAATAATTTCCGAAATAGATTAGATAGAATAATTATATTCCATCACATTAGTAATTATACTAATTGTCTTATTCATATTATTACTAAAATAATTTTAGTCTTATATTCATAATTATTATTATTTCAAAAATAATATTTTCGAAATTCTAAAAATTCTTTTAATAATATTAAGAATAATTATAATTAGAAACATATTATGCGGAAATTACTTAACAAAGTAATTTATATTTCTAAAAATTATTTTTGGATTAATAATAATAGATTAAATATTTAAACATCCTATATTTAATAAAGTCAGAAAATAATTTTATTTTTAAATTTAAATAGATAAATAAATT
This sequence comes from Combretum micranthum, assembly GCA_024138025.1. Taxonomy (NCBI): domain Eukaryota; kingdom Viridiplantae; phylum Streptophyta; class Magnoliopsida; order Myrtales; family Combretaceae; genus Combretum; species Combretum micranthum. The sequence continues at coordinate 691,079 of JAMXBD010000265.1, forward strand.
TCTGATTTTATATTATTACATTATAATATTACTATTACTATTCCAGAAAAATAAATAAATGCAGAAATAATAATAATATTTTTAAAATTATTTATATTATTATTTATTTTATACTTATATTTATTTAGTTTCGTTTTTCTTTTCTTTTTTTTTTTTACTGGCCGAGAGGTATACGGGTTAAACACGCCCGTGTACCCAGCCCGTGCTCATCGGGAAGCACTGTTCATCTTCTTCCCCGATGAGCCGCGACCATTTCCGATCAATCCCGACGTTAAAACATCGGGATTTTAGATCCTATGGACTCCTAGGAACCTAATCTACTTGAATATGTAAGAAAAACAACATAAAAACAACATGTTACCCATGATTTTGAATCATCAAGCTCGGTTAGGGTTTGGAAAAATCACCTTCGTTGTGACTTCTCGGTGGAATCCGAAGCTCCTAATGGGCTTGGTTAGCTTCCTAGGATGTTTAGAAGTCAATATCAATCCTTAAAATTGAAAGAAAACTCGCGGAATAGAATCACTTACCTCAAGCTCGTTTTTCATGCGTTTTTCCCAGTTTTTGTTCGAATTTTCAAACTGGGTTGATGTGAGTGTTTAAAATTTGGTTTCTGGGTTGGTTCGACTCCTAATAATGTATAGATGGATTCTGGAAAATTTGAGAGAGTTTAGAGTTCATTTGCTTATCCATCTAAGTTTGTTTGCATATATATATATATATATATATATATATAACGTAGTGCAAATTTCCGGCCGCGTTTCTTTCTCAAATCTGAACGAATTGCTCTTGTTTGTTGTTGTTTAATTAGTTTGTTCTATTGTCATTAATGTGTGGGTGAGTTGTCTAAGTTGTATTGGCTTAGGAGAGGATTGGGATTGACTTTGATGCACATTATTGAGGAAATTTCGGTTCATCATTTTTGAGAAGCTCTCCACCCTTAAACAGAAAGAAACGTCTCCAGCAAGTTGAAATTATACATATATATTAATTATATATTAGTTAGATATTGTTTAGTTAAGTTTTCGGGTAGTTTATTACATGATTAGGGTATATTTTAGCTTATATATGTAAATATATATGTACAAAGGTCTTTAATGAATCCTACAAGATGTTTAGTTTAACAAAAAGTACAAATTTAGGTTTTAATAATACGTATCTATTTGTTTAAGAAAAGTTTATCCCACGCGATTTAGGTTTTATAAGCTTTTCGGGTCAATTTTCGTTTCAGGCTCCAAGAGCTTTAGAAAACCCTAATTCGAATATTGGTATGATTCAATTCTGTATTTGAGGTCTGGATCTCAAGATATACATCAGTTTATGTTTTTATTAGGTATTTATAATCCTAACAGTTCATCTTAAGATCACAATTTTCTAACTAAAACCCTATTGAGTCATTTACGTAATATTACTACTAATTTATAGGCTATATTAGTTATATGTATTAGATTTGGATACTCACTATGAAATCTTATCAATGTAGTTTATCACTGACTAGAAATCTCAAATTTTAGGGTTCCAATCCAAATATAGGTTCATTACTATACCTTGTTTTAATTCCCGGTCTCTATTGAATACTAAGGTAATCACTTAATACCCATATTTAGGTTTTCCTATATAACTTGTCTATTTGACAAGGATTCGGGTTTGGGATTTGAAGTTTCCTTTGATCACCATCTTGAATTATTAACTCGGATTACGAAATCTTGTTTTTGGAATCAATTGGGGTCAAAGAAGTCCTTTTATAAAGTTTATGAGTCCCAAACAATTCAAATTTAAAGTATCCATCTAAACTAGAGTTTCTAATTAACTCCTAGGGTTACTAGTCAACTCATAATTTCTAATCTAGGGTCGTATCGTATGGTGGAAGTTTTCGGCGTTTACACAAGTGGTGGTTGTTGGGAAAATAAATAATGGTGGTATATGATGGTGGTGAGTTGGGTTTGTTTTGTGGTTGATTACTTCTTTACTTTTTAAAGATATATTGTTATTATTTTTAAAATTTTATAATAATTTTTTAAAAAAGTAAGGGGAAATGCCTTTCTTATTTTAATATTATTATTATTATTATTATAGGCCTTGACACATGTCATGCAACCTTTGGTTGATTGTGCCACGTCACTAATGGAGGCTAGCAAAGTTAATGAAGGTAATATTAGTGTATATGTGAAGTTTAATTGTGTACTAAATCAACTAGTTTTAAGTGTAGATAGTCAATTGCATATTTTGATAAAGTATAGGTACCAAATTCAACATTATCAAAATTTTATATCATTATAATGACTTATTGCTTTGATAGCAAAATAATAGTAGCAAAATATGTCAAGATCACTTTGTATTCCTCGCCTCTCTAAACTAAACTAGAATCTACATCCATGTATATTACCCCAATCATACAACACCATCATAGTTTGGTTAGTTAATCATGAAGAGACCTTACTGAAAATGAGATAGCCAATTTGCATATTATAACAAAACTATAAGACAAGCACATAAATGGAAAATACATACATATTATAACTGCTGAGCCTAGATTTTTCAAATTTGGTTTTATTTTTTTTTTAATTCGATTCGTATCAAGTCCTAACACATTTAATACAAAAGCCTCGACTAAGAACTAAAAGAAATTTGTTTTTTAAAAAAAATTAGGAGTCACCACTTAACTAAAGTCAGGAAAAATTGTAAGTTAAGATCAATTAGTCACTAGTCTACGAAAAAATAGATTTTAAAAAAATTGATAAAATAGAGATTTTTGGATTTAGGGGCTATCATATTAAAACCATTTAGTTACCACCTTAATTATCAATTTAAAGTTTATCCCATTTTATGCTCAAAATTTTACTAATGCACAACTATGATGCTTACAATTTATCATTAAAGTTTACAAACCTAAATAATATTTACAATAAATAAATTATGTCATGCCCCGAAAGGTACCCTAAACGTAATAGTCCGCTACACTCAATATTAAAGTTTAAGTATGACAACCTTAGCCATTCCCAAAAGCTTTGACATCAAGTGTAAGGCGTACTCTCACAAGTTTAGAGGACCATACCCGGGATTATGAAGTTTAATAAGATACAATAACATGTCTAAGAAAAGAACTCATAATATTCATTCACTTATAATAACAATCTTACAAAACTCAGGGACATTTCCCTTGATCTCTAGTCTATTACAAGAATATTGTATATCTTATTCAAGCTAAACTTTATCTAGGATTTTGCTTGTTCCAAAAAGAAATTATCTAGCTGCAGGGTCCTCGTGGCCTCAGCCACAGGTAGGGAAACTGCAAAAGATATCTATTGGGGTATAATCTAATAGGCTTAGTGAGAACTATTTCCATAGATAACTTCTTATAACAAGACTTCAAACAAGTTGTTTAAACAATCAAATGTGATGCAACATACACGTGGACAAATAAGCATATAGCTTTCCGGGAACTATATGTTGAATGGATTTGCGCCCTCCATTCGGGGTTTGGTGATACATATCCTCAAATCAAGTAGTTTTAGTTAAAAAGTTTTATACTTATGATCACTCATCGCCAAGCATTCCAAGTCTACTTGAATTGACCTTGCTTTCGAATTTTCTGCCAAGCACTTCCTTTAAGCAGCCAAGCAATCGCTTTCGGATACTTCGCCAAGTGTTGCTTTCGACATGAGCCTACTATCCTTCTCACCCAAGGATAATAACTCATATGCAATGTGACTCACTTCGTGGTATGCATGAATCCATTTATTTATGATGTCATAACATAATTATTATTGAATTTAAGACGATCAAGGAATTTCATGCAAATCAAATGTTATACTAAAACAAACATTTAAATCAATTCCAGCCTCGATATTCTTAAGATTCTTTCAAAGAATTAATTTAAATACATATCTATTTATCTTTTCTTAATTTTAATGCAACTAATTTAAAAGCACAACAAGTATAGCATTTTAAGGAAATAAACTCACAATGCCATGTCGACTATTCCTATATGCAGGTGAGTCGTTCACACACTCCACTTAATTGAAATAATCTTCGGGATATAGGAATCCTTCCTCGGGGTCACCTAGCCAAAGAAAATACCCATAATGAGCATTCCTTGATGGTTTTCTTGAATTTTGACAAAACAATGTTAAAAGAACGTTAAAGTTCGTATAAAGGAAATTTCAATTTAAAATGGCCATATCTTGATCATTTTAACTCGGAATCGCGCATATAATATACCGATTTCTACCTACTTGAAATGTAAACCCCTAAATTTTCAGAATCGGTTTAGCATAAAACCCTAATCGAAAGTCAAACGAAACCATAAAGGTCAACAAAACCATAGTTTACCGTATCAATCTAAATCCAGCATTGCCTCTTTCTTTGGCCCGGAAAAACGAAGTTGGGATAATTAGCTAAAATAGTTCGTAATAACCATAGGTTTTATAAAAGTTCCAGTTTCGCGAAATTCGGGTGTCCTTCGAACCCGATCGGACACAGTTCTCGAAAAACGTGTCCGGAAGCCCGGAATAGTAAAAATATTCCGAATATACCGTTAGACTCGTAAAAATATAAGTTTTCCAAAAATATCAATTTCGAAATTTTTCGGTAAGTAAAAATAACAGATATAGCTATTATACGCGTATTTTCTTACTACCGGTACTTTAATTGTCATATCTACTTTACATTACACTATTCATTACTATTCTACACTATTCTTTTATCTCTACTTTTTCTTACACCTACTCTTACACTCTACATAACCTATAATCTTAACTTTTTACCTTTCCCATAACTTTATATCACATCTACTTTACAAATTACATCTTTCATTTATCAAAAAGTCACAAAATTAAATCACTCCCTCTCTCCTCTCAAAGTGGCCGGCACCCCATCTCTCTCTTCCCTCTCCATTTGTTTTAATTTGCATTTATTTTAATCACACAAAAATCACTCCCCATTTTCCTATAAATACCCCCCTCCTCTTTCACTTCTTTCACACATTCACTACCCACAAATTCTTACCAAAACCTCTCAATTTTTCCTCTCAAAGCTCTCTCAAATTACTATCTCAAAACTCTCTCAAAATAATTCCACAACAACTTCCACCAACAACAAAAACCCATAACCACATAACCATATCAAAGTCTTCTTAGGTAACCCCTTTATATTCTTTCTTCTTCTTCATGTCATGTAACTTTACATGACCATAGTGTGAGTTTCCAAATACTACAAGTTGTGGAAACTACATTATGTTCATGTATTGTTCTTGTTCATGCCAATCCATTTATGTTTATGTTGATTTATTATTGTTTATATATCTATACATATTCTTTAGAGCATATAAGCTCACTTGCAATTTATTTATTTCATGCAAAGCAATTTATTTACTTTTCCATTGCAATTTATTTATTTATTCCTTGTTGAAATAAGACTAGTCTCTAGTCTTAGACTTGTCCTCATCAAGTCAAAACAAGCTTTTCTTTCTTTCATTTTATTCCTTTATGGGACTAGTTTATTTCTTAGTCCCGGGAGCCTTGAAAAAGCTAAGACTCCAATACTTGACTTTATTATTTATGCTCTATGTTATTTTTTTTATTATTATTCTCATAATCTGTTCATTTAGATTGTTGTCCAAAAGTTTTATTTTCTAAAGATAATTAAATAAAGAAGGCTTTTGTCACTTAGGAATAAGTTTTGTAAAACATAAAAATATAAGATAACAAAAATAAACTCATTCATTTTCAAACTACAAAAAGAATTCACTATGAAGTTAGAAACTATTTTTACTTAAAAAGCCACTTAAATCTTGTTATTCTACCTTGTTTTTCAAAAGAAAATATTTTGTTGACAAAAATGGTTCTTTTCATAAGAAAGAAAAGATGGATGACTAAGGAAAATTTTTAAGAAAAGACCTTTGCAAACAAATAGGCAAAGAAAAATTTATGGTTTGAAAATAATAAAGTTATTTCTTTTCAAGTTACAAGAGAAATTAATAGAATTATAGAAATTAGTTTTTCTACAAAAAGTCCTTAATTGTTCCACATTGTTTTTATAAAGAAAACAAGTTTTCATGCATGGAAATATGAGAAGTATCAAGTAAGGAATTTTCGCAAAACAAATAAACAAAGGAATTTATACAAGAAAAATAAGAATAACATATTTCCTAGAAAACTTCAAACATAGTCTTAATATAACTTAGAAAGTAAAAATTTTTTTTTATCTTCAAAAGTCACTTAGAAAAAGATAAATAAAACGATTGTAGAAACAAAGAAAGCAAGGTATACATTTCAAAGAAATTTACAAAAACAATTTCGAAAAGCTTCAACCCCACATTGTTTTACCTAAGAAAAATAATTGGACAACAAGACATTTGAGCATGCTTAAATATGAGTTATATAGTTATAAAAAGAGAATTTTTCAACTATATAGATAACTAAGTATTTATCAAACAAATTTTGATTTCTTGAACCAAAGTCGCTTTTATTTAAAACTCCGTGGTGAATTTTGTCGCAACTTTTTGGAGCCTATATGGCTTTGTTTGTGGGAAATAATTTTAGAAATGGGTAGATCTTTTCGAGTAGATAGAAATCGGTATATTATGTGCACATTCCGAGTTAAAATGACCAAGTTATGGCCATTTTAAGTTGGAACATTCTTCTATACGAACTTTAACGTTCTTTGACATTGTTTTGTCAAAATTCAAGAAAATCTTCAAGAAAAACTCATTATGGGTATTTTCTTTGGTTAGGTGATCCCGAGGAAGGATTTCTTCACCCCGAGAATTATTGCGATTAAGTGGAGTGTGTGAACGACTCATCCGCTTAGAGGAATAGACGACAATGGCATCGTGAGTTTATTTCCATTAAATGCTACACTTGTTGTGCTTGTAAATTAGTTGCACTAGAGTTAGGAAAAGATAAACCGATATGCATGTAAAATAATTCCTTGAAAGAATTCTAAGAATATCGAAGCCCGAATTGTTCTAAGTGATTGTTTTAGTTTAATATTGATTTGTGTGAAATTCCTTGATCACCTTAAAGTTGAAAATAATTATGTTATGACTTTATAAATTAATGAACTCATGCATACCACGAAGTGAGCACATTGCATGGTTGGGTTATTATCCTTGGGTGAGAAGGATAGTAGGCTCATGTCGAAAGCAACACTTGCGGAAGATCCGAAAGCGATTGCTTGGCGGCTTAATGGAATATGCTTGGCGGTTGATCCGAAAGCAAGGTCAAATCAAGTAGATTGGAAACTTGGCGATGAGTGCTCGCACAGTTTAAAAGTTTTTATGAATGCTTGGCGATGAGTGCTCGCAAGCTTAAATTTTATATTATTAAAACTACTTGTTTTGAGTATCACCAAACCCCGAATGGAGGGCGTAAATCCATTCAACATATAGTTCCCGGAAAGCTATATGATTGTTTGCCCACGTGTTTGATGCATTACATATGTATGATTAACCAACTTGTTTGAATCTTGTTACAAGAAGTTATTTATGGAAATAGTTCTCACTAAGCCTATTAGCTTATACCCCGATAGCTATCTTTTGCAGTTCCCGTACTTATGGTTAAGGCCACGTGGACCATGCGGGCAGGTAATTCCTTTTGAACATTAGAAATCTGAATAAAGTATAGCTTAGTATTAGCATGTAATAGATTGGTAATTTAGGGAGTTGTCCTTAAGTTTGTAAAGTTTATGCCATGGACAAATAATTATTGTGATTCTTCTTTTCTTAATATGTTTTTATATCTCCTTAAACTTCGTTATTCCACATATGGTCCTCTAAAATTGTGAAAGTAAGCCTTACACTTAATATAAAAGCTTTTAGAAATGACTAAGGTCGTCATACTTAAGCTTTAATATTGAGTGTGGCAGATTGTCACGTTTAGGGTACCCATCGGGGCGTGACAGTTTAAGTTGGTATCAGAGCATGGTTTAAGAACCTAGGAATCATAATTATAGAAATAGATTTAAGAAGAATTGACTTAGATAGAAACAAGAAAACTTAGATAAAATAGAATGGGTAGAATAAGCCTTCTAATATCTTCTTTTACGTAGATCACCATAGATGAGGCCCGTCTCCAAGCCAAGAACTTTCGAAAAGGATCCTTCGAAACACCCGAGAACTTCTGAATGAGACTTAGAGTTTTATGTGAAGAATTTGCCCTAGCTGGACAACTAAGACCCTCCGAGAAATGTTCCAAATATGGAAGAAGGGAATGATGCAAACCGAGTGGAAAGGAGTGTTACGAACTATTCACAACTGCCCCATAGGCAAAAGGATGACCGAGTTGGAAGTAATATATGCTGTGGAACGAATCATTGGTATCGTGGACCACCGACCAATGCTGAAGGAAGCAACCTTCGTTCTTAGAGAAGAAGGAGGACGAACCCCACCGGATTTTCGGACCTGGACCAAGATCGGACTAATATTTGTCTATGCCCATGATGATTTGATGGACCACCTCGAATGGATGGGAGCTGACCTCAACGATACTTTCCATTGGCACGGAGTATATCAGGGAATACTACGACCCCCAACAGAAGTATCCACCGAACCGCCTACCTTCACAGGAATCCAACTGGGAATGAACGAGCCCCTACGATTGCAAGAAGATGGAATAGTGATAAGAGATGAACCAATGCAGGAGGCGAACGACAGTTCGGATGGTGAACCCAGTGAGGACTCGGAGGAAAATCAAGAAGAAAGACCGGCGCAAGAAATAAGGAACCAAGCTGCCGTAGGAGTCGAGGAAACTTGGACTAACGATGAGTTAAGGATCATTCGCTACCTAGAAGGAAGACATGTTCGGGGAGGACAAGACATAGACTCCACGATGGATACGGAAAATGCTCCAGCCAATGAAAACAACAATAGGGAAACCGAAGGAACAATCACTTGGAAGACCATTGGTGAGATAGCACCAGCAATGGCGGATGAGGAACTAATTGCCTATCACGAACAAGAAAGAGAGAGAGCACGAAATAGAAGAAAACACTTCAACCAAATCATGAGGAGTTTGAACCCAAAATCGTCCAGCAGCAACCCGGGAGATGCGCCCGAAGAATGAAGGAAGGAAGGAAGAAGCATATCCCTAGAAGTCCAGCTTAGATTTTGTAATCATAGACTAGATTCATGATCTTAGTCTATCTTTTAATTTTCGGAACAGTGTTTGTTATTTCTATGTGATTTCCTTTTTATGATTTATCTTATTTCCGATTTCATGTATGAACTTTATTTCTATGATAATGCTCTAAGTTTGATTTCAGAAATTGTTTTGACTTAAATTTTGTTAGCTTTTATGCATATTTAAATTTCCGTTATATTCACCAATTTCCGGTAAAAATTTAATTAAGTTATCAAAACTTTACAAACTTAACTTAGAAAAGCTTAAAACAGCCGAAATAGGAGTAGACGAAGAAGGGAACGAAGCGCCTCTAACCAACCAGATATAGAAGAAGATCAACCTGCTGTTCAAAGAGTCGCCGCACCTCAAAGGGACTTACACGCCACGTTAGGACACCTAACCCACGTATTAGAAGAAATTAGGCAAAATATGCCAGCCCAAGCACCCGTACTAGAGGCAACACCCGCAACAGCATCAGTGACAGCCTCAGTATCTATACCAACCCCACCACCACAACAAGCTTCAACAGAGGCATCTGTGCATAGGAACATGCATAGCCAAAGTGCATCCCTACCTCCATCTCCACCGCTAAGACCATACAAAAGCATGTTGCCTAACTTCATCAAAAGTAACCGCTACTTCAAGGGAGCTTATGACAAGCCAGAGGAGGCAGAAGATTGGCTATCCCAAATAGAGATGTCCTTTGATGATATGAAGTTCCGCCCCATTTGCAAATCAAGTATGGAACATTCATGCTTCGTCTAAACGCTAGGATATGGTGGGAGTCAAGGAAAAGAGATCTAATGACTCCAATCACTTGGGAAATGTTTAGACATGAGTTTTTGGAGAATTATTTTCCAGGAAGTTTAAGAGTGAGATATAGTGCGGACTTCTTGCAAATTGCTCAAAAGGGAAGAACAATCGAACAATATGAAACTGAATTCAGTAGATTGTTGCAATATGCACCGGACTCCTATAAGTACAGTGAAGAATTGAAAAGGCAAGTCTTTATAGGAGGATTGGACGAAGACCTAAGGATGAAGTTGGAAGAATTTGACATAAGGAATTTTCGAGAATTAGTGGAAAGAGCTCGGATTGTAGAAGGATCAAGGAAAAGGAGAGAAAGAATAGAAGAAGAAGAAGACCCAATCACCGAAAGGGAGTTTTACATAGAACCCCATCTCATGCCCCTACCAAAGAAAATCAAGAACAACAATAGAAGGATCATACCAAGAGGTATTAAGTGTTGGAAGTGCAATGGAGCACACTACCCGAAGAAGTGCCCCTAGCTATTTGGAAAGTGTTTCTTTTGTGGAAATACAAACCATAAGATGTCAAAATGCCCAAACAGAGGGATAGATGCTTGCTACATTTGCAATCAGAAAGGACATTTTGCCAACAACTGCCCACAAGGAGGGAACATTCTATCAAGATCATCAGAGGAAGTTGTTCCTATAAGAATAGAGAAAGGAAATGGAACTGGAAGTGAAAGTGAAAACCGACCTGGACCTACTGCTTCGGGAATTCGAGTATACAACTTGCAGGGACGATGGATAGGTGAAGAAGTGAACAAAGGAAATGAAAGTCTGACTGCCTTGGAGTACATTAAAGGCTATAATAGCGATGCAGGAACCAATCAATCTCCAACCTTCTTTTATTGATGATGTTTCTTTATAAGTAACAGAGGAATGTAAAATTTTCTTTATGTGGATGAATAGGAGCGATAATCCTCTCTTGTGTACATGAGAAGTTTTAGTAAATCAGAATGTTTTACTCTCTTGAAGTTCAAAGTATTACATTCTTTCTTTCTATATGACAAACGATCAACCTAGTTTAAGATAATGTGAAAGAATAAGGAAACCCAAGAAAATTGGTCGATCCTTCAACAAAGACGTAAGAACACGAGGTCACCTGTGACTCTAAGGAATAATGGAAATAAGTAATCTTTTGAATAAGATGTATACCTCTCAAATAAGATCCCAATAAGAAGAAACAAGGAGAACATAGAGCTTACAAAGCACAAAGAAAATAGTTGGCAAAGGATTTGCTAACATAAGGAAAGAACAGACACATTCTCTCAAGTTGATAAAGGAAATTAAGTAGCTAAAGAGTGAAGAGAAATTGACCTTTGGAGACAATCATAAGTTTCAATGAAAAGTTTTGAAAAGAATTCGGGATATAGGTTTCACTCAGCAAAACATGAGAAATAGCCTAAAGTTGGAGAAACAACAATAAGAAAAATCGAGACCTTACGAAATGAAGTATGCCATTACGAAATATACTCATCCAGCATGTAATGGAGAAAGGCCCTAAACCAACGTGTTAATTTTCGGAAAGGAACGAGGAGAAAACCTTTTAAGGAGCAAACACGTTTCTCTCAAGATTAAGATCACAATATCACCAACAAAGGATCAAATCAAGAAGGCATGACCCTCAAATTCTTCATAACCTCACAAGTTTTAGTAATGCTTTCTGGATAGTGATATATCCTAAAGAAGGAAAGAAGCAATCTAAGAATGTAATCTTAAGTATAGGAAATCAAGGAGAGTTGAAAAGCCAAATCTTGAAACCCGCAACAAGGTTTAAAAGAGGAACCACGTCAGTAGGATATTAAGATCAACCGTATAAAAATAACAAAAGAGTTTAGATGAGAAGATAAGAAGGATAAAGAAGGAATAAAGGAAGAAAAAGGTATTAAAAGAAGCTAAAGGATGATTTAGCATAACCTAAGGACAAGGAAGTTAGTAAGAAGGAATCATGGGTACGGTTCATAATTTGGACCAACAACATATTCAAGGAGAGCTTAGATAAACCGAAGTTCAAGGGACAGTAGAAGAAAAGAAAAATGGATAAGAGAATAAAAACACCAAAGGATGAAAGGGTTTATAAAATTCAATGAAAACAGAATTAACCTTCTCAAAATTTTGGATTTCTCACAAACGATAAAAGCAAGGATGCTTATGGTATAAATTGAGTAACTAACAAAGATGGGTCTTTTCATAATCGGTTAATATACCGCTCTCTAAAGGGAAAAGAGACGAAAGCAAAAGAGATCAGTCAGAGATATGACCAACCTGGACGCAAGAATAGGAACAAAGAGGAACTAATAAAGAATTTTGGACCTCTTATGCTACAAACGATCAAGGAAAATCATTCAAATACCTTGGAAGAACAATCAAGAGTATCCCATGAGATGATAAAGGCACAAGATAGACAAAATAAGATGGATCGGAAAAGAAGACCTTAAAAGTCTCAGATTGAGAATCAGGAGAGTTTAAGGATAGGAAATAATCATAAGACGAGAAGGAAGTCGATTATCGGAGATATGCAACAATTCCCCGTTTGACAAAAGGTTAAGGAATCAAGTTATAAGGATAAAAGTCAATGTTTTAAAAGAGAATTTTCCTTATGAAGATATACTCAATACCGATATTTATCCGTAAGGGTTCGGAGGTTAAGAAATGAGGGAATCAATTAAGGAGATCTTTTTTTGAAAAAGGACGCATAACCCAAGTGACCAAGTTTGGTTAGAACCACAAGTAGGAATTTCCAAGTTTTGAGGACAAAACTTTCTTTAAGGGGGGTAGGTTGTAAACCCCTAAATTTTTCAGAATCGGTTTAGCATAAAACCCTAACCGAAAGTCAAACGAAACCCTAAAGGTCAACAAAACCCTAGTTTACCGTATCAATCTAAATCCGGCATTGCCGTTTTCTTTGGCCCGGAAAAACGAAGTTGGGATAATTAGCTAAAATAGTTCGTAATAACCATAGGTTTTATAAAAGTTCCAGTTTCGCGAAATTCGGGTGTCCTTCGAACCCAATCGGACACAGTTCTCGAAAAACGTGTCCGGAAGCCCGGAATAGTAAAAATATTCCGAATATACCGTTAGACTCGTAAAAATATAAGTTTTCCAAAAATATCAATTTCGAAATTTTTCGGTAAGTAAAAATAACAGATATAGCTATTATACGCGTATTTTTTTACTACCGGTACTTTAATTGTCATATCTACTTTACATTACACTATTCATTACTATTCTACACTATTCTTTTATCTCTACTTTTTCTTACACCTACTCTTACACTCTACATAACCTATAATCTTAACTTTTTACCTTTCCCATAACTTTATATCACATCTACTTTACAAATTACATCTTTCATTTATCAAAAAGTGACAAAATTAAATCACTCCCTCTCTCCTCTCAAAGTGGCCGGCACCCCATCTCTCTCTTCCCTCTCCATTTGTTTTAAATTTGCATTTATTTTAATCACATAAAATCACTCCCCATTTTCCTATAAATACCCCCCTCCTCTTTCACTTCTTTCACACATTCACTACCCACAAATTCTTACCAAAACCCTCTCAATTTTTTTCCTCTCAAAGCTCTCTCAAATTACTATCTCAAAACTCTCTCAAAATAATTCCACAACAACTTCCACCAACAACAAAAACCCATAACCACATAACCATATCAAAGTCTTCCTTAGGTAACCCCTTTATGATTCTTTCTTCTTCTTCATGTCATGTAACTTTACATGACCATAGTGTGAGTTTCCAAATACTACAAGTTGTGGAAACTACATTATGTTCATGTATTGTTCTTGTTCATGCCAATCCATTTATGTTTATGTTGATTTATTATTGTTTATATATCTATACATATTCTTTAGAGCATATAAGCTCACTTGCAATTTATTTATTTCATGCAAAGCAATTTATTTACTTTTCCATTGCAATTTATTTATTTATTCCTTGTTGAAATAAGACTAGTCTCTAGTCTTAGACTTGTCCTCATCAAGTCAAAACAAGCTTTTCTTTCTTTCATTTTATTCCTTTATGGGACTAGTTTATTTCTTAGTCCCGGGAGCCTTGAAAAAGCTAAGACTCCAATACTTGACTTTATTATTTATGCTCTATGTTATTTTGTTTATTATTATTCTCATAATCTTGTTCATTTAGATTGTTGTCCAAAAGTTTTATTTTCTAAAAATAATTAAGATAAAGAAGGCTTTTGTCACTTAGGAGTAAGTTTTTGTAAAACATAAAAATATAAGATAACAAAAATAAACTCATTCATTTTCAAACTACAAAAAGAATTCACTATGAAGTTAGAAACTATTTTTACTTAAAAAGCCACTTAAATCCTTGTTATTCTACCTTGTTTTTCAAAAGAAAATATTTTGTTGACAAAAATGGTTCTTTTCATAAGAAAGAAAATAAGATGGATGACTAAGGAAAATTTTTAAGAAAAGACCTTTGCAAACAAATAGGCAAAGAAAAATTTATGGTTTGAAAATAATAAAGTTATTTCTTTTCAAGTTACAAGAGGAAATTAATAGAATTATAGAAATTAGTTTTTCTACAAAAAGTCCTTAATTGTTCCACATTGTTTTTATAAAGAAAACAAGTTTTCATGCATGGATGAATATGAGAAGTATCAAGTAAGGAATTTTCGCAAAACAAATAAACAAAGGAATTTATACAAGAAAAATAAAGAATAACATATTTCCTAGAAAACTTCAAACATAGTCTTAATATAACTTAGAAAGTAAATTTTTTTTTTTTTATCTTCAAAAGTCACTTAGAAAAAGATAAATAAAACGTTTGTAGAAGACAAAGAAAGCAAGGTATACATTTCAAAGAAATTTACAAAAACAATTTTGGAAAAGCTTCAACCCCACATTGTTTTACCTAAGAAAAATAATTGGACAACAAGACATTTGAGCATGCTTAAATATGAGTTATATAGTTATAAAAAGAGAATTTTTCAACTATATAGATAACTAAGTATTTATCAAACAAATTTTGATTTCTTGAACCAAAGTCGCTTTTATTTAAAACTCCGTGGTGAATTTTGTCGCAACTTTTTCGGAGCCTATATGGCTTTGTTTGTGGGAAATAATTTTAGAAATGGGTAGATCTTTTCGAGTAGATAGAAATCGGTATATTATGTGCACAATTCCGAGTTAAAATGACCAAGTTATGGCCATTTTAAGTTGGAACATTCTTCTATACGAACTTTAACGTTCTTTGACATTGTTTTGTCAAAATTCAAGAAAATCTTCAAGAAAAACTCATTATGGGTATTTTCTTTGGTTAGGTGATCCCGAGGAAGGATTTCTTCACCCCGAGAATTATTGCGATTAAGTGGAGTGTGTGAACGACTCATCCGCTTAGAGGAATAGACGACAATGGCATCGTGAGTTTATTTCCATTAAATGCTACACTTGTTGTGCTTGTAAATTAGTTGCACTAGAGTTAGGAAAAGATAAACTGATATGCATGTAAAATAATTCCTTGAAAGAATTCTAAGAATATCGAAGCCCGAATTGTTCTAAGTGATTGTTTTAGTTTAATATTGATTTGTGTGAAATTCCTTGATCACCTTAAAGTTGAAAATAATTATGTTATGACTTTATAAATTAATGAACTCATGCATACCACGAAGTGAGCCACATTGCATGGTTGGGTTATTATCCTTGGGTGAGAAGGATAGTAGGCTCATGTCGAAAGCAATACTTAGCGGAAGATTCGAAAGCGATTGCTTGGCGGCTTAATGGAATATGCTTGGCGGTTGATCCGAAAGCAAGGTCAAATCAAGTAGATTGGGAAAACTTGGCGACGAGTGCTCGCAAGTTTAAAAGTTTTTTATGAATGCTTGGCGATGAGTGCTCGCAAGCTTAAATTTTATATTATTAAAACTACTTGTTTTGAGTATCACCAAACCCCGAATGGAGGGCGTAAATCCATTCAACATATAGTTCCCGGAAAGCTATATGATTGTTTGCCCAAGTGTTTGATGCATTACATATGTATGATTAACCAACTTGTCTGAATCTTGTTACAAGAAGTTATTTATGGAAATAGTTCTCACTAAGCCTATTAGCTTATACCCCGATAGCTATCTTTTGCAGTTCCCGTACTTATGGTTAAGGCCACGTGGACTATGCGGGCAGGTAATTCCTTTTGAACATTAGAAATCTGAATAAAGTATAGCTTAGTATTAGCATGTAAATAGATTGGTAATTTAGGGAGTTGTCCTTAAGTTTGTAAAGTTTATGCCATGGACAAATAATTATTGTGATTCTTCTTTTCTTAATATGTTTTTATATCTCCTTAAACTTCGTTATTCCACATATGGTCCTCTAAAATTGTGAAAGTAAGCCTTACACTTAATATAAAAGCTTTTAGAAATGACTAAGGTCGTCATACTTAAGCTTTAATATTGAGTGTGGCGGACTGTCACGTTTAGAATACCCATCGGGGCGTGACACGAAAAGATCTATCCATTTCTAAAAATATTTTTGTCAACTTAAACCATTTAGACCCCGAAACGGTGGTGACGAAATTCACCACGAATTTTCTAACTTAAAAACAACTTTGGTTCATTCATTCAAAACTTGCTTGATAAATAGTTAGTTATCTATATAGTTGAAAAATTCTCTTTTTATAGCTATATAACTCATATTTAAGCAAGCTCAAGTGTTTTGTTGTCCAATTATATTTCTTGAGTAAAATAATGTCGGTTTGAAGTTTTAGAAAAATATAGTTTACACAAGTTGATTTTGTAAATCTCTTGAAATGAATATTTTGTTTCTTTCGTTTTCCAAAAATGTTTTATGTTTGTTTTATTATTTTTCCCAAGTAACTTTTTCAAAATAAAATTTTCTAGTTTCTAAGTTCTCTTATATTAGTACTACTTTTCCTATTTATTTTTCCTATACAATTTTCCTTGCCTATTTGTTTGTAAAGGTCTTTATTTGAAAATTCCTTATCCTTTCATTTTGTCTATCTTTTTCATAAAAATCATTTTTATACCAACAATTATTTTCTTTTGAAAAACAAAGTGGAATAATAGAGAATTTAAGAAGCTTTTCATAGTAAAAGTAGTTTCTAATATTTGTAGTGGGTTCTTTTTGTAACTTGAAAAGAAATGAGTTTATTTTTGTTAACCCATAGATTTTATACTTCACAAGTTTAAGTGACAAAATCTTCTTTTGTTAATTATTTTTAGAAATTGAAATTTTGGACAACAATCTAAATGAACATGATTCATGAGAAACAATAGTAAACAAAAATAGCATAAATAATAAAGTCAAGTATTAGAGTCTTAGCTTCTTCAAGGCTCCTGGGACGAAGAAGTAGACTAGTCCCAAAATAAAAATAAAATGAAAGAAAAACTCGTTTTGACTTGATAAGGACAAGTCTAAGACTAGAGACTAGTTTTAAAATAATAAGGAATAAGTAAATAAATTGCAATGGAATAATAAATAAATTGCAAGTGAGCTTATATACTCTAAAGAATAGGTATACATATATATACATAGACAATAATACTTAGATATGGCAACAATAATATGAACAAAAATAATAACATGAATATAAATAGATTTTTATGAATAAGAACAATACATGAACATAATGTAGCTTCCATAACTTTTAGTCTTTGGAAACTCACACTATGGTCATATAAAGTTACATGACATGAAGAAGAAGAAAATAATAGAAGATGGTTACCTAAAGAAGATTTTGGTAGTAGTATGTGGTTATGGGTTTTTGTTGTAGGTAGAAGTTGTTTTGGAATTATTTTGAGAGAGTTTTGGGATAGTAGTCAGAGAGAGTTTTGAGAGGAGAATTTGAGAGAGTTTTAGTAAGAAATTTGTAGGTAGTTGTGGTGTGAAAGAAGTGAAAGAGGAGGGGGTATTTATAGGAAAATATGGGGTGATTTTTGTATGATTAAAATAAATAAAAATTAAAACAAATTTGAGGAAGAGGGGGCATAGGGGGCATCGGCCATGCACTAAGAAGGGGGGAGTGTGTTTTATTTTTTTTGTATTTTGTGGATTAAATGAAGTGATAAATAAAGCAGATGTGAAATAAAGTTATGGGAAAGGTAAAAAGTGAAGGTTGTAGGTTATGGTGTTTGTAAGTGTAGGTATAAGAAAAAGTAGAGAAAAAAAAAATAGTGTAGAATAGTAATGAATAGTGTAATGTAAAGTAGATATGACTAATAAAGTATCGATAGTAAGAAAATACGCGTATAAATGTGATATCTGATATTTTTAGCTACCGAAAAATTACGAAATTGATATTTTTGGAAATCTTATATTTTAACAAGTCTAACGGTATATTCAGAATATTTTTACTATTCCGAGCCCCGGGACATGTTTTTCAAGAACTATGTCTGATCGGGTTCAAAACGGGTTACGGTTTTACTAATATGATCTTTTTATGCTACCTTAGATAATTACGCACTATTCTACATTCTAAACTCCTACTTAGTCTTACCGAGTTTCTTATTCGGTATTGCCAAACTTAAGCTATTTCGTATAATTAGGGTTTTGTTGACTATTAAAGTTCGGTTGACTTCTGGTTTAGGGTTTTAGGCTAAACCGATCCCAAAAATTTGAGGGTTTACAACCTACCCCCCTTAAAGAAAGCTTTGTCCTCAAAACTTGGAAATTCCTAACTGCGGCTTCAAACGAACACGGATACTTTATTCATATCTCCTCAAGTTGCTTGAAAAAGACTTCTCTTAATCAACTTCTTTATTTCTCTTGAACTTTTTGGGATAAACATTTGTATTAAGTCCTCCTTTAAAAAAAACACTATCTTTTATCTCTGTAACTTGATTCCTTGACCAATTGTTATATAAGGATTTGGAATATGTTGCATGTTTCCTACATGTTTAGATGGCATGCTAGATCTCCAACTTGTTTTATTATTCCCCAAAAGATCATACGATAATCACTTCCTATCCTTAAACGCACATGATTTCCATTTTGAAATTTCTAGGGTCCTTCCTTTCCGATTAACCTCATTTCTTTTGTCTATCTTGTGCCTTTCTCATGTCATGAGACACTCTCGATCGTTCCACCAAGGTCTTGAATTTTTCTCCTCGATCGCTTCTTATGTAGCATCAAGGGGTCTCTTTTTCTCCAAAATTCCTTGTTAGTTCCTCATCGTTGTACCATTCTCATGTCCTGATTTGTCATGACTCTGACTAAAACTCCTTGTTTTCATATCAGCTTCCTTTATAAAGCTTTGTTAGGTTGTATGTAGAGAATGTTATATTGATCGACTACGAAGCGATCCATCTTTGTTAGTCGATTAGCTTATGCTATAGTCGTCCTTGCCTTCTTGTTATTACTGTGAGAAATCCAAAATTACGGGAAGTTTAATTTCGTCTTTATCTTGGTATCATCGAGATTTTATAGATCCTTTCGTCCTTTGGTGTTCTCACTTCCTTATTGACACTTCATTTCTTCTAATGTTTCTTGAACTTCGACATATCTGAATTCTCCTTGAATATGCCGTTGGTCCCAAATTATGAACCGTACTTATGATTCTTTCCTACTGACTTCCTTGTCCTTAGTCATACTAAATCGTCCTTTAGTTTCCTTCAATAAACCTTTCTTCCAATATTTCCTCTTTATCCTTTCTATCTTCTCATCTAAACATCAAGCTCCTTTATTCTTTTCTACCAAGGTTGGTCTCAATGTTCTATCGGTTGTCTCCTCTTTTAAGCCTTGTTTTGAAATCTAGATGTTCAGCTTCTCCATTCCTTTTATCAACTTCTTATACTTAAGATTACATTCCTTGATTATCTCCTTCGGACTAAACCACGATTTGTCAATTAATTACTCATCCGATAGGGACTTATATTCTTGGTTCGAGTCCCATAAAGCGTTATTAGAACTTGTGGGGGCTATAAAGAGTTTGAGGGGCATTCCTTTGAATCACTTCTTGATCTGATCCTTAGTTGGTAGTATTGAGGTCTTAAATGTTGAGAAAACAAGTTTGCTCCATGTAGTTTGTCAAAAGATTCTTAATTCTAGGGAGCGGGTGTTCACTTTGTTCCTTTCCGAAAATCATCACATCGGCTTAAGGGTTTATCCTTTTTCTTCCATTATAAGTTGAACTGGCATAATCCGGTGGTATACTTGATAAGGTCTTGATCTAAGGATTCTTGTAGTTGTTTCCCCGACTTCCTTATTAAAATTATTCATAGGCTATTTAGTCTAGTCTCCTAATTGATCCTTTTCTTTGGATGTAATCTGAGCCATTTATCCGAAAATCTTCTTAAAACTTATTGAAAATCGTGAATATCCCTAAGGGTTGGTTTTTCTTTATTTGCTTTCGTATTGTCAAGGTGATCGTCCATTCTCCTCTATCAACTTGAAAGAATATGCCTCTTCTTTTCTTGTGATGGCAAATCCTTTACCAATGCTATCCTTTCGTCCTATTGGTTATGAGTTACATTCTCTTCGTGATTTTTTATTGGGGTTCTACTGAGAGGTAGCCATTCTATACCAAGGATTACTTAACTCCAGAGCCGCAAGCGACTGCATATCCTTACGTCACTATTGGATGATCGTTCAACACTTTCTTGGGTTTCATCATCATTTCTTGTGGGGATTTTAAATCTTAAAACTAGAGATTGATGTTTGTTATTGGTAGTCTAGACTAGGTATATCAAAAGAATGTGTCGCTTTGAAATCCAAGAGAGCAAAGCATTCTGATTTACTAACTAAAAGCCTCTTATGTACTCGATAGGGGATTATTACTTCTATTCTCTAATTCGTCCATATAAAGAAAAGTTTTAAACTTCTGCATTGCTTGAAATAAAGGAACAACAACAACAAAGAGGGTTGAATGGCTTACCGGTTCCCATGTCGCTATTATAGCCTCTAATGCATTCCAAGGCAGTCAAGTTTCCATCCTCTTCGTTTATTTCTTCACTTATCCATTGTCCCTCTAACTTATAGATTCGAATTCTTGAAGCAGTGGATTCTGGTTTGCTTTCACTTCCACTTCCATTTCCTTTCCTAACCTTTATAGGAACAACTCCTTCTGATGATCTTGCTAGAATATTCTTCCGTTGAGGGCAGTTGTTGGCGAAATGCCTATTTGTCTCATGGACACGGCAAGTATTACTTCCTTTCCTTGGACATTTTGACATCTTATGGTCTGCATTTCCACAGAAGAAACACTTCCCAAATAACTGAGGGCACTTCTTAGGGTTGCGTGCTCCATTGCACTTCCAGCACTTGACGTCTTTTAATCCGATTCTCCTACTATCATCTTTGTTCTTATAGTGGTTGGAAAACTTAAATTTCTTTTGTGGGGGTATGGAACTGGTTCCATCATGAAGCTCCTTCTCAAGGATCAGGGTCTCCTCTTCTTCTTTCCTTTCTCTTCTTTTCCTTGCTCCTTCTACAATTTGAGCTCTTTCCACCGATTCTCGATAGCTCCTTATGTCAAATTCTTCCAATCTCATTCTCAGATCTTCATCCAATCCTCCCATAGAGGCTTGTCTTTTTAACTCCTTGCTGTACTTATAGGAATCGGGGGCATATTGTAGCAGTCTATTGAACTCAGTTTCATATTGCTCGATTGTTCTTCCCTTCTGAGCAGTTTGTAAGTAGTCTGCGCTATACCTTATTCTTAAACTTCCTGGGAAATAATTCTCCAAAAACTCATGTCTAAACATTTCCCAAATGATTGGAGTCATTAGCTCTCTTTTCTTTGATTCCCACCATATCCCACCATTTAGATGAAGCATGAATGTCCCATACTTGATTTGTAGGTGGTGCGGAACCTCATATGCATCAAAAGACGTAATCGATCCGAGCTAGCCAATCTTCGGCCTCCTCTGGCTTATCATAAGCTCCCTCGAAGTAGCGGTTTCTTTTGATGAAATCAGGCAACATACTCTTATATGGCCTTGGCAGTGGTGATGGAGGTAGTGGTGCGCCTTGGGTGTGCATGTTCCTATGCATAGATGCCTCCGTTGATGCTTGTTATGGCGGCGGTGTTGGTATAGACACCGGTACTGTTGCTGGTACAGTCTTAGGTACGGGTGCTTGTGACTGCATGTTTTGCCTAATCGCTTCTAATACGTAGGTCAGATGTCCTAATGTGGCGTGTAAATCCATCTGAGGTGTAGCAGCTCCTTGAGCTGCAGGTTGCTTTGCTTCAACATCCGGTTGGTTAGAGGCGCTTTGTTCTTCTCTTCTTCTACTTCTATTTCGGCTGTTTAAAACTTTCCTAAGTTAGGTTTTAATAATTTTGATAACTTAATTAAATTTTTCATCTGAAATTGGTGGGTGTAATGGAAGCTTTAATATGCATAAAAGCTAATAACATTTTAAATCAAGATAATTTCCGAAATCAAACTTAAAGCATCATCATAGAAATAAAGTTCATACATGAAATTAGAAATATCCAACAAGACAAATCACAAAAGGAAATTACATAGAAAATAACAAACATTGTTCCGAAAATTAAAGGATAGACTAAGATTGTGAATCTAGTCTATGATTACAAAATTCAAGCTGGACTTATAAGGATATGCTCCATCTTTCTTCTTCCCTTCCTTCCTTCATTCGTCGGGCGCATCTCCCGGATTGCTGCTGGACGATCCTGGGTTCAAACTCCTCATGATTTGATCGAAATATTTCCTTCTTTTCCATTCCCTCTCTTTTGCTCTCTCGTGGTAGTCAATCAGTTCTTCTTCCGTCATCACTGGCACTATCTCATCAATGGTCTTCCAAGTGATTGCTCCTACAGTCTCCGTACTGTCATTCTCATCGATTGGAGCATTTTTCGTATCCATTGTTGAGTCTGTTCCTTGTCCTCCTCGAGTTTGTCGTCCTTCCAGATAGCGGATGATTCTTAACTCATCGTTAGTCCAAGGTTCCTTGACTCCCACAGCGGTCTGATCTCTTGTCTCTTATGCCGGTCTTTCTTCTTGGTTTTCCTCTGGGTCCTCATCGGGTTCATCTTCCGAACTATCACTCACTCTTTGCATTGGTTCGTCTCTTCTCACTGATCCATCCTCTCGCAGACGTAGGGCCTCGTTCCTCCTCAGTTGGATTCCTGTGAAGGCAGGTGGCTCAGTGGATACTTGAGTTGGGGGTCGTAGCACCTCCTGATACACTCCATGCCAGTGGAAAATATCATTGATGTCCGCCTTCATCCATTCCAGATGGTCCATCAGATTATCGTGTGCGTAAACGTACACAGGTATGATTTTCGTCCACGTTCGGAAGTCTGGTGAACTGTGGCCTCCATCTTCTTTGAGGACGAACTTGGCTTCTTTCAGCATGGGCCTATCTTCGGCGATGGCAGCAATACGTTCTACCGCGTAAATCATCTCCAACTCTGTCATCCTCTTTCCTATATCGCAATTGTGGATGGTCTGCACCACTTGTTTCTACTGTGTCCGCATCATTCCTCTTTTCCAAATGAGGAACATTTCCCTAACAGTCTTAGGTTGTCCAGCTAGGGCAAACTCCTCGCATAATACCTTAAGTCTCAAATGGTAATCCTCCGGGTTCTCCCATGGTCCTTTGTGGAAATTCTTGACTTGAAGACAGGCCTCTTCTATGGTAATCTATGCAAAAGAGAGAGGAATCAGAAAGCTTATTCTACCCATTCTATCTCATCTAAGTCTTTCTTATTTCTATTCTAAATCAATTCTTCTTAAGTCCAATTCTATAATTATGACTCCTAGGTTCTTAACCATGCTCTGATACCAACTTAAAATGTCACGTCCTAAAGGGTACCCTAAACGTAACTGTAAACCCCTAAAATTTTCGGTTAATTTTAAATTTGATCTTAGAATTAAAAGTCAACCGAAACCTTAAAGGTCAACAAAAGGCTAGTACAAACCCTAGATTCTAGATCCAGCATTCCCGTTTTCTTTAGCCCTAAAAAATAAAGTTGGAATAATTAGCGATAATAGTTCGTAATAGCTATAGGTTATATAAAAATATCAGAATTTCAAAATTCAAATGTCCTTTGAACCCGATCGGACACAGTTCTTGAAAAACTTATCCCGAGGCTCGGAATAGTAAAAATATTCCAATATACCGTTAGACTCGTAAAAATATAATATTTTCAAAAATATCAATTTCATACTTTTTCGATAGCTAAAAATATTAGATATCACATTTATACGCGTATTTTCTTACTACCAGTATTTAAACTGTCATATCTACTTTACATTACACTATTTACTACTATTCTATACTATTAATCTATCTCTACTTTTTATTACAACCTACTCTTACAACCCATATACCTATTTTTTACACATTTTTATTTCCAATATAATTTCACATATTTCATTTCTTACTTGTAATTAACCAAAAGACAAAAAAATAATAATAATTTTTCTCTTCCCCATTTCACCAAATTTGCGCCGGCCACCCCCTTGTTTCTCTCAAATTCTTTTAATTTTCAATTATTTAATTATCACAAATTATATCCCACATTTTCCTATAAATACCCCCTCATACTTCCACTTCTTTCACACCACTTCTACACTAAAGTTACTATACTCAAATCTCTCTCAAAATTTCTCCAAGAAGTCTCTTACAAGAAGTTCTCTTCTTCTTCTTCTTTCTTGTAGGTAATATGCCTTCAAGATTTTCATATGTTCATCTACTTAATATGAACTTAGTGTGTGTTTTCTAAAACCATGAAGGTTAAGAAAGCAACAATAGGTTCATACTTTGTTTTTGTTCATAATCTAAATTCCTTTATGTTGCTTTATGTTTTATAACTATCTAATATATCTATATAGCTATATATATTATTTAGAGAATATAAGCTCATTGTCTTGCAATTTATTTACTTTCATTGCAATTTATTTAATTTCAAGTTGTTTTTAAGACTAGTCTTTCTAGTCTTAGACTTGTCCTCATCAAGTCAAAACATTTTCTTTTTCTTTTGAGACTAGTCATTTCTTAGTCCCAGGGTACCTTGATGAAGCTAAGGTCCCAATACTTGATTTATTCCTTTAATTGCTTATTCTTTCAAGTTATTATAAGTTTATGATTCATATTCATGCATGAACATAATGATTTTTGTCTCAACTAAAATAAAGGAGGAAGTGTTTTCTTAAACTAAAGATTCTTTTCTAAGAAATAAATGTAGAGATTAAGTTTCTTAAAAACTCATAAACATGCCTAGAAATGATTTTTCCTAAATAAATAAAAGGTTTTATAAAAACTTATTTTTCATCAAGTATTAGAAATTCTTTTAGAATAATCACAAGAAACAAAAATATTCTTTTATGAAATTGTTATTACTTTTAAAAGTTGTTGGAATCTAAGCTTAGAAAAATAAAAATCATTCTTTAGAAATTTAGAACAATTACAAGAAATTAAATTAGAAAAAGAAATACTCATTTCAAGTAACTCAAAATCTTTTCAAAGTAAAATGAATATTTCAAAAATTCTCAAGTTCAAAATCATTCAAGACTTTACTTTTTCATAAATTGAGACAACTTCATTTACTTCATACATTGTTATGAGTCAATACATATATGTTTATATCTTTCAAAAAGCTTACAAAAATATTTGGAAAATCTATCTCTTCAAGTGAGCTTTTGATAAAAGGAAGAAATCAAGTTTTTACAAATTCGTGGTAAATCTGGTCGCTACCTTTTTGGGACCCAAATGACTTAGTTTTATGAAAATAAGTTTAGAAATGTGTAGATCTTTTAAAGTGGATAGAAAACAGTATATTATATGTGAAATTCCGAGTTAAAATGAGCAAGTTATGGCCATTTTAAGTTGGAATTTCCTTTTATACGATTTTACCACGATTTTAAGAAAAGTTTAGAATCTTCAAGAAGAAAAACTTCATGGAACACTCATTTTGGGTATTCTTCTTGATTAGATAATCTCAAGGAGGATTGTTCGTGTAAACCCCAGTAATCTCAGTAGTTAAGAAAACCCCGGGAATTGAAAAGCGAAACCCTAATCCAGTCTAGTTTAAGTCAAGTGAGAGAAGCCTAGAAACCCTAAATCCGGCTTTCCTTCGGTTTCATAATAAAAGAAGTTTCATAAAGTAAATGAATATGAATTATCATTCTAAAGTATATTTTAGACCTTTGAAAGTTTTAAATTCGGGAATTTTTCAATTCCGGGCCTTCCCGAGCTCAATTATGGAAAAGCATGCCCTGGGACCACGAACTCAAAAAAATGTTCCGGGATATTCATTAGAACCGTAATTTTATAAGGATTCCAAAAATATCAATTTCATAATTTTTCGGGCTATAAAAATTACAGTTATAGCTTTTTCCCGTGTTTTCGTTACAACCAGTAAAGTAGATGTCTTGTCTGCTATTCACAAGTACAACCTACACTACACACTACCCATACCCTATTCTTACATCCTTACAACTACTCATTTCAATTTTCATTTCCAAGAATTTTTGTTTTCTATCTAATTATTACATTTATTACATTTAATTACATAAAATACAAATTATCAAATTTCAAACACACACACACACACACCCCTCCCCCTATGGCCGGCGCACCGCGCCACCCCCCCCCCCCCCCCCAACAATTTTTTTTTCCCTCCATTTTTTTTTTTACTCAATTTTATTCAACTAAAACCCTAATGCATGTAATATATAAGCTTCTTTTCTCTCTCTCTCCTCATTTTTCACTTGTTCCAATTTCTACTAAAGTAAAAACCTCTCTTTCTCTCCCCTTGGTGTCGTGAACTCTCCCCCACCCCCCCACCCCCCCTCCCACCCCCTCCCCTCTTACACTCACACACACAACTCGTTTCCTCTTCATTTCCACCTCTAATCTCCATTGGTATGTAATGGCAAAGCTATTCTTGCTTGTTTTTCCATTTAATCCCAATGATCAAATGCTAGAGACATGAAAACACATGTACAAGAATATCAAGCCATCACAAGAAGTGGATCTAGAGTTTAAATGAGTTTTTATTGAAGATAGTGTTGTGTTCATGCATGTAAAGTAGGGATCATGCATAAATATTCATGTTCATACCATGAAACTCATGAATCATGCATGATATTTAGTAGATCTAGTGTTTAGACATTCACATCTTCATCTACATTTATGTTCATATGGTTATTTTGATTTTCATGCGTGGATGATCATAAAAATGTAGCCTTGCCTATGTATAGATATGTTAGATGGTTGGTGGTTGTCGAATCCAACAAAAATAATAATTTATAATCAACCTGCTTTAAATATTTGTAAATAGAGTGAGCAGGATCGTCTCCACAGGGACTGGTAAAATTCCCAAGTTTCTATCGAGATTAAGAAGAGAAAAAGAAAAATAAAATAAGGGGTTTTTGAAATCACACGATTAAAATAAACCTATATCTAATTAACAAGAATTTCTATATTAAAAAGATTATCTAGCCTAGGTCTTATTACAATTCAATTCCCGGGATTGATCCTTGACTCAATAATTATTATTCCTATTTTGAATAGGTTAGTTAGAATTTTCAACAAGCTCTGAAAATTAATCTCTCCTTAGGTATTAAATAACCAAGATAAGATCGTTGATTATTCCTAATCGAATAAACAGCCCTAAACAAGCTCTTAAGGTTTAATCTATTAATTGTATTAGAAATTAGAGAGACCTAACCCTAATCAACAATCTCATAAAGCATGGATTATTTAGAATAGATTATATTTCATCAACAACAACAAATAATCATCTATTTTATGACTATCGTGTTGTTTCATACACTATAGGAGATTCATACAATTACGGATATGAGTCCTAAATTGATTGATTATTGTTTGTTATCTAATACAACCGGATCCAAAGTTATATCAATAATAGACAAACAATCACAAATAAATCTGATGAAATATAAATATTCAAAATAGAGAACAATGAAATCAAACCACTTTGGTCTCACAATCCCTCTTGAATTGATTTGCAATAAGCCCTTTAGCTAGATTTGGAGTTTAGCCACTCATGACCCTTAGAATTCTCTCTAGGGTTTTCTTACAAAATTGTATCTAAAATATGGAATGAATGAATCCTCTTGAAAGAAACCCTAAATAATATATAAATACAAGTTTGGAAGTTATGGAATTCGTAGGGACAAAGGCTGGATCCGTTTAGATCATGAATTGACCGGCCTAAATACTTCATGGCTTTTCATTTACCCAGCCATTACAACTTTTCATTTACCCGGCTGTTACAAGAAGGCTGGCGAAATTCCCAGGATGGCCAGCAAGAAGCCCAGATACGCCGACGGCTTTGATCTCCTTTCGTGCGTCCAGCGTTGTAATGGCCGGCAGCGTTGATAGATAAGCTAGCGGCCTTTATTGTGTGCGTGATGTCCAGAATGATAAAGGCCGACGGCTTAAGCATATGCACAGCCGGCCTTCAATGTAATTTTTCTCTTTTGATTCAATTTTGCTCCAATCTTGTATTTTTCACTTCTTTTGGCTTCAAAGACCTGATATTCATATAAATCACGATTAAGTACCAATTCCATATAATTTCTATAAAATTAATAACAAATTAATCTAATTTATTCCCAAGAATTAAGAGTAATTTTCATCTCAACAATGGTAGATCTTCATGTATAGAAGACAAGGAACTTGAAAAAGAAAATATTTTGTTGGAAAAGCTTAGTTGAAAATTCGGATGATTTTGAAACCCTATGTTTAAAACCACCAAAACCACTTTAAAACTCATATTTTTCATAAAAAATGGAAGGTATATGTGATAGATGCCCTTAAGGAATGATCTTCCTAAGTTTAGATGAGTTTAGGCATGAGAAAAATGTAAGACAAGTAGTGGAGTTAGGATGAAAAATATTGAGATAGTAAATTATAGTCAAATTCGTATTTGTGGATGATGCCCACATAAACACTTAGTATCCAAGCTTAGATGGCATGTTTTATGAGTCAAATGGAGTCCTTAGGTAACGGATATATTGGAGCTTTAATTTTTGATGCCTTAAACAAGTTTTCTCATAAAGAAAATGGAATTTACAAAATTTGGATTTTTATAAGTAGCTTGTTCAAAAACATAGTTACCCAATGAAAAATGTGGACTTTTGCATAAATGAAGGTCATAATAAGTATAGATATTGGGAACTTATTTTTAGTTGGATAACAAGCAAATTTCAAGAAGAAAATTATGAAAACCCTAGGGAATGTAAGGTTGGAAATAATAGCTTTTTTTAAGTAGTCGTTAAGGAAATTCTTAATAATTAAGAGATCATAAGAGTCCATAATCAAAGATCATCAAGACCATGCATATATTGAGTTCATTACATGATATTCATATTAGGAATTCATTCATGTACCATCTATATATGAATCGTCAACTAGGAACATTTTTTTTTTATCAAATGCAAAGCAATTTTTTGGAATCGGAGATTTTACGGAACAGATCTGATCCTACTGTTCCATGACCTTAATGTTTTCAAAACTTGAAAATAATATTAGAAATAGATATATCTTTTGAAGTAGGTAGAGATCAATATAAAATTTGCAAAATTCCGAGTTAAGATGACCAAGTTATGGCCGTTTTAAGTTGGAACTTTCGCAAATACGCGAATTCTGAATTCATCTAGTTTAGATGCATAGCTTGGAATAGTTAAATGATGAGATTCTACTTAGGATTATTCTTATTTGGTAGGTGATCCCGAGAAAGACGATACCTTACCACCCGATTACTATTACTGAAAGACCGGCGAACCATGGCTAAGTGAGTACTACTTCCACTCTCAATTAATGTTTGTGATTGTATCGTTAGTAGCACTAGTGGTGTAGGCAAAGATAAAAATGGATATATATGATGGGGTATATGAGAATTATATATTTGTCTGCTGTTGATGTGTGAAATGGAACTTAAGAATTATCGAAACCGGGTGTTAAGATATTGATTGATTAGCTAGCATTTTATATTGATTGTTTGTGAATAATTGTTGACCACCTAAAAGAATTAAATTAATATATATTTGACTTCAATTATAATTGGACTCATTCATATCACGACGGGGATGGAGCATTAGCATTGGTTGGTTTTTCGTGATTCATAAAACGAATATGTTGGTTAATCGTGATCCATAAAACGAATTATTGTTCAATTGATCGTGAGCTTAAACGGCATCGTACCACAGGATTCGTTAATCTGCTAACCCAGGATGGAGGGCGCAAGTCCATCCACATATGATTTCCGGCTGGTCATATGTTTGTTGAGCTCATTTGCTTGATGCATACATTTGCGTGAATAATCACTTGTTTGGATGAATTGTATTAATTGTGATATGGAAGTTCTTACCTACTCAGCTAGTTAGCTTACGCCCCCATAGCTTTTATTTGTTGCAGCACGAGTTCATTTGGCTTAGGCCGAGGCAAGCCACAGCTCAGGTACCGGAGATAGGAGTTTCTTTGTAAACCCCGGTATTCTCAATAGTTAAGAAACCCCGGAAATTGAAAGCGAAACCCTAATACGGTCCAGTTTGAGTCTAGTAAGAAAAGCTTAGGAACCCTAAATCCGGCTTTCCTTCGATTTCATAATAAAAGAAATTTTATAAAGTAAATGAAATTGAATTATTGTTCTAAAGCATACTTTAGACCTTTGAAAGTTTTAAATTCGGGAATTTTTCAATTCCGGGCCTTCCCGAGCTTAATTACGGAAAAGCGTGCCCCGGGACCACGAACTCAGAAAAATGTTCCGGAATATTTATTAGAACCGTAATTTTATAAGGATTCCAAAAATATCAATTTTATAATTTTCCGGGCTATAAAAATTACAGTTATAGCCTTTTCCCGTGTTTTCGTTACAACCGATGAAGTAGATGTCTTGTCTACTATTCACAAGTACAACCTACACTACACACTACCCATACCCTATTCTTACATCCTTCCAACTACTCATTTCAATTTTCTTTTCCAAGAATTTTTGTCTCTTAATTAATTATCACATTTATTACATTTTAATTATCTAAATTACAAAATATCAAATTTCAAAACACACACACACACACACACAAGCAAATGGCCGGCGCTCGCCCTGCCCCACCCGCCCTTTTCTTTTTCCCCTCATTTGAATTGTTTTTATTAATTTTTATTCATTAACAAACCCTAATGTCTTCATATATAAACACATTTTTCTCTCTCTCTCCTCATTTTCACTTGTTTCAAATTTTTACTAAAGTAAAAACTCTCCCTTCCCCCTCCTACTAGTGCCGTGAGCCCCCCTCCCTCTTCCTCTCACATTTTCAACTCAAATTCTCTTCATTTCTACCTTTGATCTCTATTGGTAGGTTGATTTTAAGCTTTGTTCCTCCCAAATCTTGTAATGGCAAGATCATTCTTGTGTGTTTTCCACCATTAATCCCAATGAGCATGAGCAAGGGACATGAAAACACTACTACAAGAATCTCAAGCCATCACAAGAAGTAGATCTAGTATTTGAAGGAGTTTTGTTTGAAGTATCATCTTGTTCATGCATGTGAAGTAGAGATCTTATATATATATTGATGTTCATGCCATGAGATTTATGATTCATGCATCATATCTAGTAGATTTAATGTTTAGACATCTATATCTTCATCTACCTTTATGTCCATATGTTTATTTTGATTCTCATGCATTGATGATCATAAAAATGTGGCCTTGACTATGTATAGATAGGTTAGATGGTAGATCTACATGTGTAGAAGACAAGGAGCTTGAAAAGAAAAATAATTGGTTAGAAATGATTTGTTGGAAATTCGGATGGATTTAGAACCCTACTTTAAAAACCACTAAAACCATCTTTAAACTCATATTTCACATGAAAAATGAAGGATATGTGCAATAGGTATCTTGAAGGAATGATTTTCATTAGTTTAGATGAGTTTAGGCATGAGGAAAATGTAAAACAAGTAATAAAGTTTGAATGAAAAATATGGATATAGGGATGTATAGTCAAATTCGTATTTTTGGATGATGCCCACATAAACACTTAGTATTTAAGCTTTGATGGCATGTTTTATGAACTAAATGAAGTCTTTAGATAATAGATATATTGAAGCTTCAATTTTTTATGCAATAAACAAGTTTTCTCATAAGGAAAATGTAAGAAAATGAAAATTTCAAAATTCGGATTTCTATAAGTAGCCTAATCAAAAACATATTTGCTCAATGAAAAAGGTGGATTTTTATGCATAAATGAAGGCCATGACTAATATGGATGTTGGGAACTCATTTTTTTATTAGGTGACAAGTAACTTCTAAGGATAAAATCATAAAAACATTAGGGGATGTAAGGTTGATAATAATAACTTTTATAAGGGATCATTGAGGAATTTCTTAATAATTAGGAATTCATAAGAGTCCACCATCAAAGATCATCAAAACCATGCATATATGGAGTTCATTACATGATATTCATGTTAGGAATTCATTCATATACCATTTATGCATGAATCATCAACTAGGAACATTTTTCATCAAAAGCAAAACAAATTTTCGGAATTGGAGGATCTACGGAACAGATCTGATCCTACTGTTCCGTGACCTTAATGTTTTCAAAAATTGAAAATAATATTAGAAATAGATAGGTCTTTCGAAGTAGATAGAGATCAATATAAAATTTGCGAAATTCCGAGTTAAAATGACCAAGTTA
Organism: Combretum micranthum; assembly: GCA_024138025.1. Classification (NCBI taxonomy): domain Eukaryota; kingdom Viridiplantae; phylum Streptophyta; class Magnoliopsida; order Myrtales; family Combretaceae; genus Combretum; species Combretum micranthum. Next base: position 723,635 of record JAMXBD010000265.1, read on the forward strand.
TGGCCGTTTTAAGTCGGAGCTTCCGCAAATAGCGAGAATTTCGAATTCATCTAGTTTAGATGCATAGCGTGGATTAGTTACATGATGAGAATCTCATTAGGATTATTCTTACTTGGTAGGTGCTCCCGAGCAAGACGACACCTTACCGCCCGATTATTACTACTAGAAAGACCGGCGTCCAATGGCCAAGTGAGTACTACTTCCGCTCTCAATTAATGATTGTGATTGTAATGTAGTGGCACTAGTGGTATAGGCAAAGATAAAAATGGATATGTATGATGGGGTATATGGGAGTTATATATTTGTATGCGGTTGATGTGTGAAATGGAACTTAAGGAATATCAAAACCAGATGTTAAGCTATTGATTGATTAACTAGAATTATATATTGAATGTCTACGAATAATAGTTGGCCACCTAAAAGAATTCAATTAATGTATATTTGACTTCAATTGTAATTGGATTCATTCATATCACGATGGGGATGGAGCATTAGCATTGGTTGGTTTTTGGTGATCCATAAAACGAATATGTTGGTTAATCGCGATCCATAAAACGAAATTGTTGGTTAATCGTGATCCATAAAACGAATTATTGTTCAGTTGACCGTGAGCTTAAACGGCATCGTACCGCAAGATTCGTTAATCTGCTAACCCGGGATGGAGAGCGTAAGTCCATCCACATATAATTTCCGGTTGGTCATGTGTTTGTTGGACTCATTTGTCTAATGCATACATTTGCGTGAATAATCACTTGTTTGGATGAATTGTACTTAATTGTGATATGGAAGTTCTTACTCACTAAGCTAGTTAGATTACGCCCCCATAGCTTTTATTTGTTGCAGCACGAGTTTATCTGGCTTAGGCCGAGGCAAGCCACAGCTCAGGTACCGGAGATAGGAGTTTCCCATAGAAGTTTACTTCGCTTTTGTTTAGACTTCCGTTGGAAACTAAAGGACTTTGGATGACTGTAATGGACTTAATATTATTTTACGGGGGAATGCCCCTTAGATTTTGTTATATATATTTGTGTTTTGGCTTATTATCTATGGCTAATGAATGCCACATTAAACTTCTTAACTCCATTGGTTGAGTATTCTATTGTCGTAAAGGGATGCTTTACATCTATACAAGACTCCCGAAGGGCTCTTATATAGTATGTGGCAGGCTGTTACGTTTAGGATACCCTATAGGGCGTGACATTCCCATAGAAGTTTACTTCGCTTTTGTTTAGACTTCCGTTGGAAACTAAAGGACTCTGGATGACTGTAATGGACTTGATATTATTTTGCGGGGGAAGGCCCCTTAGATTTTGTAAAGTATGAATATGTGTTTTGGTTTATTATCTATGGCTAATGAATGCAACATTAAACTTCTTAACTCCATCGATTGAGTATTCTATTGTCGTAAAAGGACGCTTTACATCTATACAAGACTCCCGAAGGGGTCGGATAGAAATTCGAGAGTCTTTTATAGTATGTGGCGGGCTGTTACGTTTAGGATACCCTATGGGGCGTGACAGTTCGTATCCCGAAGATTACTATGATTAGTGGAAATCTTGAATGACTCATCCATTTCAAGAAAGGTGTCATCATGGCTGAGTGAGTTTATTCCCCGTTATTTTTCATACTTATGATTGTGCTTGTAAAATTAGTTGCACTAGAATTTAAGCAAAATCAAATGGAAGTTGTATGATAACATGTTGAAAGAATATTAAGTATATCGAAACTTGATTTGTTTGTAATAAAGTTGTTTGTACCTTACTATCTTAAAGTATTTGAAATTGGTTGCTCACTTGAAAGAAGATAAATATAACTACTAGACTTTAATCAAGAAATTATGCATGCACTTCATATGTTGAGTCACATTTCATTTACTACTATACAATTGGTGGGATAAGTGTATAATAGTGGTGGTAGACATAACCGCTATATCATGTAAGTGGTGAGTAGGAGCCTGTAATAACTACAAGTTTTTGATAGCGTATAGGAGCCGATAAGATCTATAAAAGTGTTTTAAAAGTTGTGGCTGTAATTAGCCTGAATACCCAACCTCGAATGAAGGGCGTAATTCATTCAACATATGATTCCCAGAAAGTCATATGTCTTGTATGCTCACGTGGTTGTTGCATTCCATATGTTTGAATAATAAACTTGGTTGATAATTTACTTTGAGTATGAATTTTGGGATTTACTTACTAAGCCCATAAGCTTACACCCGTATAGGTATTTGTATTCTCATGAACACCTATTTTTGTGCCCGAGGCCTCCCCATATCCGTGTAAGCTTTCCATTGAAGCTTTTGGAGGAAATCTACTTGAAGACTTAGATTAGAATTCCTTTGAAATCTTTAATATACCATTTGGATGTTGTAAAGACTATCACGATCTTTGGGATTAGTAGGGGTATGCCCCGAAGAAATCATGTAATAAATCTTTGGTTATTAATGATATAATATATTTTATTTCCGGATTCTTGTATGTTCATCTTTACTTGCTTAAACTATGCTTCCCAAAAGCGTTTCCTATTACCGTACTTGATGCCTTACATGTAATACTAAGGCTTTCGCATGACTAAGGTAGTCATTCTTAAGTCTTGATATTATATGTGGAGGACTGCCACGTTTAGGGTACCCTTCAGGGCGTGATAGTAACAGTCCGCCACACTCAATATTAAAGCTTAAGTATGACAACCTTAGCCATTCCCAAAAACTTTGATATCAAATGTAAGGCGTGCTCTCACAAGTTTAGAGGATCATACCCGGGATTATGAAGTTTAATAAGATACAATAACATGTTTAAGAAAAGAGAACTCATAATATTCATTCACTTATAATAACAATCTTACAAAACTCAGGGACATTTCCCTTGATCTCTAGTCTATTACAAGAATATTGTATATCTTATCCAAGCTAAACTTTATCTAGGATTTCCTTGTTCCAAAAAGAAATTACCTGGCTGCAGGGTCTTCGTGGCCTCAACCACAGGTAGGGAAACTGCAAAAGATATCTATTGAGGTATAAGCTAAAAGGCTTAGTGAGAACTATTTCCATAAATAACTTCTTGTAACAAGACATCAAACAAGTTGTTTGAACAATCAAATGTGATGCAACATACACGTGGGCAAACAAGCATATAGCTTTTTGGGAACTATATGTTGAATGGATTTGCGCCCTCCATTCGGGGTTTGGTGATACATATCTTCAAATCAAGTAGTTTTAGTTAAAAGTTTTATGCTTACGACCACTCATCGCCAAACATTCCGAGTCTACTTGAATTGACCTTGCTTTCGGATTTTCCGCCAAGCACTTCCTTTAAGCCGCCAAGCAATCGTTTTCGGATACTCCACCAAGTATTGCTTTTGACATGAGCCTACTATCATTTTCACCCAAGTATAATAACCCATACACAATGTGACTCACTTTGTGGTATGCATGAATCCATTTATTTATGATGTTATAACATAATTATTATTGAATTTAAGGCGATCAAGGAATTTCATGCAAATCAAATGTTATACTAAAACAAACATTTAAATCAATTTCGGCCTCGATATTCTTAAGATTCTTTTAAAGAATTAATTTACATACATATCCATTTATCTTTTCTTAATTCTAATGCAACTAATTTAAAAGCACAACAAGTATAGCATTTTAAGGAAATAAACTCACGATGCCATGTCGACTATTCCTCTATACGGGTGAGTTGTTCACACACTCCACTTAATCGAAATAATCTTCGAGATATAGGAATCCTTCCTCGGGGTCACCTAGCCAAAGAAAATACCCATAATGAGCATTCCTTGATGATTTTCTTGAATTTTGACAAAACAATGTTAAAAGAATGTTAAAGTTCGTATAAAAGAAAGTTTCAATTTAAAATGGTCATATCTTGATCATTTTAACTCGAAATCGCGCATATAATATGCCGATTTCTACCTACTTGAAAAGATCTATCCATTTCTAAAAATATTTTTGTCAACTTACACCATTTAGACCCCGAAACAGTGGTGACGAAATTCACCACGAATTTTCTAACTCAAAAACAACTTTGGTTTATTCATTCAAAACTTGCTTGATAGATACTTAGTTATCTATATAGTTGAAAAATTCTCTTTTTATAGCTATATAACTCATATTTAAGCATGCTCAAGTGTTCTGTTGTCCAATTATATTTCTTGAGTAAAACAATGTCGGTTCGAAGTTTTAGAAAAATATAGTTTACACAAGTTGATTTTGTAAATCTCTTGAAATGAATATTTTGTTTCTTTTGTTTTCCAAAAATGTTTTATGTTTGTTTTATTATTTTTCCCAAGTAAATTTTTGAAAATAAAATTTTCTATTTTCAATATTAGTACTACTTTTCCTATTTATTTTTCCTACACAATTTTCTCTGCCTATTTGTTTGTAAAGGTCTTTATTTGAAAATTCCTTATCCTTTCATTTTGTCAGTCTTTTCATAAAAATCATTTTTGTACCGACAATTATTTTCTTTTAAAAAACAAAGTGGAATAATAGAGGATTTAAGAAGCTTTTCATAGTAAAGTAGTTTCTAATATTTGAAAAGAAATGAGTTTATTTTTGTTAACCCATAGATTTTATACTTCACATAAACTTATTTCTAAGCGTCAAAATCTTCTTTTGTTAATTATTTTTAGAAATTGAAATTTTTGGACAACAATCTAAATGAACATGATTCATGAGAAACAATAGTAAACAAAAATAGCATAAATAATAAAGTCAAGTATTGGAGTCTTAGCTTCTTCAAGGCTCCTGGGACTAAGAAGTAAACTAGTCCCAAAATAAAAATAAAATGAAAGAAAAACTTGTTTTGACTTGATAAGGACAAGTCTAAGACTAGAGACTAGTCTTAAAATAACAAGGAATAAGTAAATAAATTGCATTGTATAAAATAAATAAATTGCAAGTGAGCTTATATGCTCTAAATAATAGGTATGCATATATATACATAGATAATAATACTTAGATATGGCAACAATAATATGAACAAAAATAATAACATGAACATAAGTAGATCTTCATGAACAAAAACAATACATGAACATAATGTAGCTTCCATAACTTTTAGTCTTTGGAAACTACACTATGGTCATATAAAGTTACATGACATGAAGAAGAAGAAAATAATAGAAGATGGTTACCTAAAGAAGATTTTGGTAGTAGTATGTAGTTATGGGTTTTTGTTGTAGGTAGAAGTTATTTTAGAATTATTTTGAGAGAGTTTTGGAATGGTAGTTTGAGAGAGTTTTAGTAAGAAATTTGTTGGTAGTAATGGTGTGAAAGAAGTGAAAGATGAGGGGGTATTTATAGGAAAATGTGGGTGATTTTTGTATGAATAAAATAAATAAAAATTGAAACAAATTTGAGGAAGAGAGGGCATAGGGGGTGCCGGCCATGCACTAAGAAGGGGGGAGTGTGTTTTATTTTTTTGTATTTTGTGGATTAAATAAAGTGATAAATAAAGTAGATGTGAAATAAAGTTTTGGGAAAGGTAAAAACCAAATGTTATAGGTTATAGTGTTTGTAAGTGTAGGTGTAAGAAAAAGTAGAGAGAAAAGAATAGTGTAGAATAGTAATGAATAGTATAATGTAAAGTAGATATGACTAATAAAGTACCGGTAGCAAGAAAATACGCGTATAAATGCGATATCTGATATTTTTAGCTACTGAAAAATTACGAAATTGATATTTTTAGAAATCTTATATTTTTACGAGTCTAACGGTATATTCAGAATATTTTTACTATTCCGTGCCTTGGGACACATTTTTCAAGAACTGTGTCTGATCTGGTTCAAAACGGGTTGCGGTTTTTGCTAATATGACCTTTTTATGCTACCTTAGATAATTACGCACTACTCTACATTCTAAACTCCTACTTAGTCTTACCGAGTTTCTTATTCGATATTGCCAAACTTAAGCTATTTCGTATAACTAGGGTTTTGTTGACTATTAGAGTTTGATTGACTTCTAGTTTAGGGTTTTAGGCTAAACTGATCCCAAAAATTTGGAGGTTTACAAATTCAATATTTACAAAAATTAAAAAAAAATCATCTTTTAGGTCTCCCCAGAGGTGCCTACATATTAACCCATCGGGATTAGGCAACATGTTCTTTTTAAGAAAAGTTTAGTGTGTTGGTATTTTTGAATTTTTTGAACTCTTTTCACTGTAAGTTTATTAATTTTTTTAAAAAAAGATTTTTATTTCTTTTGCTTGAATAGGTAATCCTAATTAAAAATAAATTCCAATTTATTACTTTTAAAAGAAAAACAATTTTTTTAATTGCAAAAGCTATTATATAAAAGAAAGAAAAAATTCTTTTCCTCAATTTTATGTTTTTCAATATAAATATCGGCAGGTTGCATCATCCTCAAATATATATATATATTATACTATTATCATATATTAAAGAACACGAGAAGAGACTTATCTATGGACAAAAATAAGAAATGCGATGGCGATGCTTCACTATGTTTGAGAGGTCAAAGTTATGTAGCATGAACCAAGGAACAAATTGCCTTTACCAATTTAGAAATTAAAGACCTGCAATAGTAAATGCTCAAGAATGGTAGTCAAGCTCCAAAACACGGTTTGTCTACGATGGTGAATATGGCTTCCTAGAGGGAGCAACTCTTTGATACATTTTTTTTTTTGTGGAATTCTTTTGTGTTGCTTCAATTATCCCAATTATTTATAAATGCTTACCTACCTCCTCACCTACCCTTTTTGATTTTTTTAAAAAACTCTTTTTTTCTTTTTTTAATTATTTTTTATAACTATCCTAAAAAAAATAACTATATGGAGGCAAAAATGGGGTATCTACAGCCTGTCCCTCTATGTGGTGTTGTTTGTTAAAACTTCACCACAAAGATAAAAAAGAGAGACGCCATTTTTACCTTTTGAAAATTTATGGCAAACCTAGAGGTGGAAGCAGAGCTCCTGCATTTCATCCATTGGGGACTATGACCACATGCCGAATATCCCTTGACCATGCTTCCTCAATGACTTAGGATGAACGCCCCATGAGTCGACCTTTCATTTAGTACAATTGCACTCCTTAAGCTAGCACTTGGTTTAGATTTGGTACAAGTGCGCTTCTTGAGTTGGTACTTAGTTTAGGTAGGCACTTCTTAAGCAAGCATTTGACAAACTATGAAAGATAACTAAAGTTCCTAACACAACAATACCGAAGTTCCTAAGATTTTTGAAGGATAACAATGACTCAAAGGATAACCAAAGTTCCTAAAAACGAAAATACAATGGTTCTTAAAATTCTTAAAAGATGACTAAAGAAGCTCGTAACTTTTATAAAATGGTTAATGCTCTTATATTCAGAGTATGACCAAAGTTTCATCATAGGAATACAATAGTTCCTAATGTTCTCAAAGGATGACTAAAGCTCCTAAAGATCATAAGAATCTCTATAAAATAACTAAAGTTTGCTAATGGTTTTATAAGATAACTAAAACACTTGAAATCTTTATAGGACTACTAGGGGTCTTAAAGAATCCATAAGATAGCTAAAGTTCCTAAAAGCTTTATGGGACAACTAATGGTCTTAAAGACATTATAAGATAGCTAGAGTTCTTGAGAGTTCTATAAGATTACTTAAGCTCTTGAAATCTTTATGGGACTACTAATAGTTCTATAGAATCCATAAGATAGATAAAGTTCCTAAAAGATAACTACAGTTTCTTAAAGCTTTGTAAGATAACTATAGTTCCTAAAAGCTTTATGGGAAAATCGATAAGCCTAAAGACTTTATAAGATAGTTGGATTTCTTGAGAGTTCTATAAGATAACTTAAGCTCTTGAAATCTTTATGAGGCTACTGATGATCCTAAAGAATCATGAGACAGTTAAAGTTCCTAAAAGCTTTATAGGACAACTTTTAATTTTCTGAAATAATCAATTTAACCCCTCTTCTTGATTATTTTCGGGACCAACAATTGGTATCAGAGCAGGGCTCTTTTATTAAATTGAGTGATCCAAACAAAATGACTGAGAACAATATTGCAATCAATAGAGCTCCATATTTTGATGGTTCAAATTATCTTTATTGGAAAATGTGAATGACAACTTATATAAAAGCTAATGATTATGCTTCTTGGCAGGTGATCCAATTTGGAGACAATCCAATAGCAATATCTGATGATAGTTTCACAGATGAAGAGCTAAAGTTGATTGAGAAGAACAATAAGGCTAAGAATCTCTTACTCACAACCATAGCTCCTTCTGAATTTTATCTAATTTCTTCCTGTGAATCGGCAAAGGAAATTTGGGATACTCTTTCAAAAACTTATGAAGGAACAGACACAATTAAGGAAACAAAAATCAATGCATTACTTCAACGTTATGAATTATTTAAAATTAAGTCTGATGAAAAATTAAAGATGCCTTTAATCGATTCACTGCTATTACTAATGAGCTAACCTCACTTGGAAAGAAATTAGATGATTCTGATCTTGTCAGGAAAATGCTTCGAATTTTGCCAAAATCGGGATGCCAAAAAGACAGCTATAGAAGAAGCTCAAGATTTAAATAAGCTGACACTTAGTCAGTTAAGGGAAAAGCTGATGGCATACGAGTCACATCATGATACAACTGAAGAACCAGAAAATAGTTCAAAGGCAATAGCTTTCAAAGCCAAAAGAGTCGTTGAATCTGATTCAGAAGAGGACAGTGATGACGAAAATATTAACATGCTTACAAGGAGATTCAACAAATTCTTGAAGAAAAAGAAAGGTAAAAAGTTCAAAAGTTTCAATAGAACTAACAAATTTGATGCAGGAAAAAGCTATAAGGACAAAGAAAAAAGAAAGAGAAGAAAGAAATTGTGTTATGAATGTAAAAAACCGGGACATATTAAATATGAGTGCCCTGTTTTAATCAAAAAGATTGAAAAATTCAAGAAGAAAAGTCGAGCAATGATGGCAACTTGGAGCGATTTGGATGAGTCAAAAGCTGAACCAGAAGCTATAAGTGATAATGAAGAAGAAGCAAACCTTTGTCTCATGGCTACTTCTGAGGTAACTTCTAAAACTGATGATGAATCAATTGAAGATGATATGATTGTTGAAATGGAAAGACTTTTTAAAAGCTCTTAAGAAAGCTTATTTAAAAATTGCTAAATATGATAATGAGATAAAATCATTAAAGAATGAAAAAGACGCTTTAAAGAAAACCAATTCCTTGCTTGTTGATGAAAATGATATCTTGAAGCATGACAATGAAAAGATTTTTAAGGATAATGAAAAGCTAAGAAAAGACAATAACTTGCTAAGAGATGAAACAAGCGTTTTGAAAGTAAAAATTGATGAATTATCGAATTCAATAAAGAACATGTTTAATAAGTTCAATGAAAGTGATGAAAAGCTAAAAATGTTGATTTCATCACAAAGATTGTCGTGTGAAAAGCATGGTTTAGGTTATAATTATGGTTTGAATTCAAATACATTTAAGAAAACTATATTTGTGAGAGCCAAACCAATCGTAAATGTGGAATCAAGTGTTAAAAAGATTGATTATAAAGTAATACGTGGAAAAGAAAAGTATGTTCAAAAATCCAGTATGAATTCTAGAAGTTATTTAGAAAGAAAACATTCTTATGGAAATCATACCAGAAGATACTCCAGAAGTTATCTGAGACAGAATAGTTAGATACAGGTAAACGATAGGTATTGAAATAATGATAATACATATACATGTTTCTTTTGTAATAAAATTAGTCACATAGAAAAGTACTGTTATTATAAAAGAAACAAGCTCAGTACTCAACAAGTAAAACAAAGAAATGAAACGAGCTTGTCTTATAAAGGACCCAAACTTATTTGGGTTCCTAAAAATGTTTAATCCTTTTTATTTTTGCAGGAACATGAAGCTAAAATCAAAGGAACATGATATCTTGATAGTGGATGTTCCCGACATATGACAGGAAATGCTTCATTGTTCAATAGCATAACATGGGAAGAAAAAGGATATGTAAAATTTGGAGATGACAATAGAGGTAAAATTATTGCAACTGGAAATATTGGTATGTCTCCTCATACTATAGAAAATGTTTACTTAGTAAAAGGCTTGAAACGTAACTTATTGAGTATCAGTCAGTTATGTGATAAAGGATATAAAATGGTTTTTGAAAAAGATAAATGCTTTGCCTTTAGTGAAAATGGTATAAAATTATTTGAGGGCTTTAGAAAGAAAAATATATATTTGATAAAACCTGATAAAGTGGAAGATGCATGTTGCTTGTTATCTATGAATGATCAGATCTTTGTTTGGCATACACGTCTAGGACATGTTAATTTTAATCAATTAGAAAAATTATCTAAAAAGAATATAATAAGAGGTTTACCTAAAATAAATATTAAACAGGATGTGAAATGTGATACATGTTTAAAAAATAAAATGGTATCTGTTTCTCATAAAAGTAAAAATGCAATAACAACTAAAAGACCTCTTGAGTTGTTGCATCTTGATCTTTTTGGACCTACTAGAACTCTTAGTATGGGTGGATGTAAATATGGATTTGTTGTTGTGGATGACTATTCGAGATATACATGGGTTATGTTCTTAAGACATAAAAAGGATACCTTTGATTCTTTTCAAAAATTTGCAAAACAAATACAAAATGAAAAAGGAGTTTCCATAATTAGTCTACGAACTGATCATGGAACAGAGTTTCAAAATTCAAATTTTATAAATTTTTGTGAAGAACATGGGATATCTCATAACTTCTCAGCTCCATATACACCTCAACAAAATGGAGTTGTAGAACGCAAAAATAGAACTATACAAGAAATGACTAGATCTATGTTAAATGAAAGTGGTGTTGCTGAGTATTTTTGGGCAGAAGCAGTGTCTACAGCTTGCTATATTATCAATCGAGTATATATTCGGCCCATGACAACAAAGACCGCTTATGAATTGTTTCGAGGTAAGAAACCTACCGTCTCTTATTTTCATGTTTTTGGATCTAAATGTTTTGTAAAAAGGAATGTTCACAATCTTGGTAAGTTTGATGAAAGATCTGAAGAAGCAATATTTTTAGGTTATTCTTTAAATAGTCGTGCTTATCGTGTATATAACAAATCCTCAAAAATTGTTGAGGAATCAATTAATGTTAAGTTTGTTGAAGATACAAAGGATGATGAGTCAGATGAAGAAAAGGATCTCAATCCTAAAACAGAAACCTAGTACAGAACCTATATCTGGAGTATCTAACCTTCCAGAAAATAAGTAGAAGCAAGAACAGAAGGTATTTCAGAAATTGTAAGATCTGAAAGAAACTTCTAAAGGTTGGAAATACAAGTCTGCTCATCCTTCTGAACAAATAATTGGTAATATACAAACTGGTGTTCAAACACGAGGTAAGTTACAAGATTTTGAAAATCATTTTGCTATGTTATCTGAAATTGAACCTAATAATTGATGAAGCACTAAATGATAATAGTTGGATTGATGCCATGCAAGAGGAGTTAAATCAATTTCAAAGAAATAATGTATGGAATCTTGTACCTAAACCTAAAGGAAAATCTGTAATTGGAACTAAGTGGGTGTTTAAAAACAAACTAGATGAAAACGGAAAAATAAGTAGGAATAAAGCAAGATTAGTAGCTAAAGGATATTCACAAGAAGAAGGAATTGACTTTGATGAAACATATGCACCTGTAGCTAGATTAGAAGCAATTCGTTTAATGCTTGCATATGCATGTTTTAAAAATTTTAAAGTTTTTCAAATGGATGTAAAAAGTGCATTCTTAAATGGATTTATAAAAGAAGAAGTATATGTTGAACAACCCCTGGTTTTGAAGATCCTATTAAACCTAATTATGTTTTTAAATTAAATAAAGCTTTATATGGTTTAAAACAAGCTCCAAGGGCTTGGTATGAAAGATTAAGTTTTTTTAATTTCAAAAGGTTTTCAAAGAGGAACAGTTGACACAACTTTGTTTTTAAAAACTTATGAACAAGATATTTTGGTTGTGCAAATATATGTAGATGATATTATATTTGGTTCTACTAATGAAATATACTGTCAAGATTTTGCAAAGATATGCAGGCAGAATTTGAAATGTCAATGATGGGAGAGTTGACATTCTTTCTTGGCTACAAATTAAACAAACTAAAGAAGGAATCTTCATACATCAAGAAAAATACACTAAACAAATTCTTAAGAAGTTTGGATATGAAGGAGTAAAGGAGCTGCAACACCTATGAGTACTTCAACAAGGTTAGATTCTGATTTAAATGGAAAGAAGGTAAATGAAAAATTATACAGAAGTCTTATTGGTTCTTTATTATACTTGACTGCATCTAGACCTGATATATTATTCAGTGTATGTTGTGTGCGAGATTTCAAAGTGCACCAACAGAAACACATTTGACAGCTGTTAAAAGAATTTTCAAGTACTTGATAAATACTTCAAAGTTGGGCATTTGGTACCCTAAAAATCAAAATTTTGATTTGATAGGATACTCAGATGCAGATTATGCTGGTTGTAAAATTGATAGAAAAAGCACATCTGGTACTTGTCAATTTTTAGGTGACAAATTAGTTTCTTGGTCTTCTAAGAAACAAAATTTGTTGCCTTGTCTACAGCTGAAGCAGAATATGTTTCTATTGGAAATTGTTGTGCTCAAATGCTTTGGATTAAACAGCAATTACAAGATTATGGATTATTTTTCAAAAATATACCTATTAAATGTGATAATACAAGTGCAATTAATCTGACAAAAAATCCAGTGCATCATTCTAGATCTAAGCACATTGAAATTCGACATCACTTTATTCGAGATCATGTAATTAATGGAAATATTGTTGTTGAATTTGTGCCGTCAGATATGCAATTAGCAGATATTTTTACAAAATCTTTAGAAAAAATTAATTTTGAATTTATTCGAAATGAAATTGGGATTTGTAATCCTTTTTGTTAATTTTTAAGATAATATATAAATAAATAAATAATAAAAGAAAGAGGACATTAATTTTTCTGCAAAATTGTACGGGAACTCGTGAAATTTTTTTTGGCGCTCAAGGTTCTGACTCTTCGTCTTTCCTCTTTTGCTCTACTTAAGTGTCATCCTCGTCTTGGCTATTCACAAAATCACGTCTTCACTTTGTGAAACCCTAAGAAATCTTTTGTTGCAAACATCCTTAAGTCTGTTCATCATGGCTCCTCGCAAATCTCAACGTATCTCTAACAAAAAATTCAAAACCGTGACCTCTAAAGATCCCATCTCTATTCAAGATACACAATCTGATTCTGAAAAACCCTCTCTCAATGTTTCATCATCTAGGGTTCGTGAAGAACGAACTAAAAACAAACAAGAATCTGGGCAGAGCTCTCAACAACCTAAAGGAACAGCGAAAGAAAGAATCAAGGAAAATCAGTCTCGAAGTTCTGATCCAGAACCTATTTAGAGCTTTTAAAGAATATAAAGAAGAAGAAATCTTCCAAACTTCTTCAAAGAAAAGGAAAGAAGTTCCATCGTCTCAGCTGAGCGTTCACAATCTAAAAGAAAAGAAAAAAAAGATTCAACCACAACTGTTCTATAACAAAGGTAAAAATTCATGATTGTGCTTTTATAGATTTTGGATATTTTAAAAGGAATGGATTTTATTGGGATGAATGGCTAAAAAATGTTGGTTGTAGAAAGTTGTGTAATCTGACTGGAGATGTGGTTGGAGAAATGATTGAGGAATTTTATAGGAATTTGAAGTATGTTGATTCTAGGAGTTTAAGGTCACGAGTTCAAGATGTGAATATAATAGTCTCTCGTGATGATCTAATTAGATGTTTTGGTTTGAAAGATTGTCATGAAGATAATGTTGTTCTTTCTTTGAGAAGGAATGATATATTTCTGAAAATAAATGGAAACGTAGGACAGTTTCCAGATGATGATGTGTTTGTGTATGAGTTTGAACTAGTCGTTAGAATGCTTCACAAAATTGTGCGAGAATGTATTCTTCCTCGCAAAGGGAGTTCTACGACAGTGAAAAGATGATGGTTTGTTATCTTGGGTATGATGCAGAAAATTAAGATAGATTTGGCCAAGAGAATTTTAAAAAGAATTTGGAAAGAACAGGAGTTTAGGATATATGGAAATGTGCTTATGGAGCTATTCAAATTTAAAGGCATTCCATTTCCTAAAAGAATAAAGTTCCAATAGGTTTGAAGAGAATTGGAGAGAAAAGTATGCATCATATGCAAATTCGTCCCTATAAGAAGTTTTGGTATGCGATTGATGGTGCAATTTACTTGCACAAGAATCATAAAAGAATATTGACTGAGAAAAAATTAAGGCAACAATTGGGGGGGGGGGGGGGGGGGGGGGGGGGGGGGGGTGAGGGGGGGTGTGTTTGGTTAAAGATGCTACTTCAAAAGCTTCTCCAGAAGTTTCGTCTGAAAAAGATCAAGGTCCAGGGTTCCATCATTCAGGAAAACAACCTATGCAAAGGAAAAAGAAGAGGAAATTGACTCTTAAAATTGGTGGGAAATTTCAAATTCGTGAAAATGTGCAGATGGACTCTTCTTGAGAAAGTGATGAGTCAACTTTGCCAAGTTTTCCAGAAGGTCCTTGTGAAGCGTCTTCTCGTCCATCTAAAGATGTCTTTACAAAGATGATGGCTTCGTCGCTTGCATCATTCAAGCAAGATCTTCAAAAGTTCATCTCATCAGAGATCAAAACTCAGTTGTCTTCCTTACACCAATCTGATTCATCACCATCTAGAATGTCCTCTAGGTCCATTCGATCCTTTTTTCAGTGTTCACCACCTGCACAAGAACCAATTCCAGAAGTTGTCACAACTGACACTTCAACTGCTAGCGGTGTTCCTATATCTAGACCTTCTTATGAACCCACTCCAGCAAACTTAAGTCTTGTGCCATTTATTCCTCTAGATGTGCTTCACCATCTAGAAAATTATCTTGCTCCACCTCCACAACGTTCTGCTGCTCAACCCTCTCTTCCTTCCAACTATCGTAGATGTCAGAAAATGACAGCTCGCAAATCCACAAAAAGAACTAAAAAGCATTAGTTTTTGTTTTGTTTTTTTTTATTTCGGATATTTTTTGTTTTTGTTGATATCTCACATCAGACCTGTGATGTAATTTTGATAAACCGTTAATATCAACTACTATTCTGTTTTCTTTTATTTTTGCTGGTAACAAAAAGGGGGAGAGAGATTTGTCTGTTAATGAATATGAACGAATGTGTGATTGTTTTGTTATTGTGATGAATGAATATAAATATATGTGAATGATTGTTCGTGAATGTGTGATGAATGACTGTGTAACTATTTTGTTAACAGAATGAATGTGTGATTGCTTTGTTATTGTGATGAATGAATATAAATATATGTGAATGATTGTTCGTGAATGTGTGATGAATGAATGTGTAATTGTTTTGTTATCATCAAAAAGGGAGAGAATGTTAATTCTCTACTATCTAAGGTTTTGATCATAACAAAATAGTAAAAGAACTAACTAATCTCTTAGTGTGCAGAACTATTTACAGAACTATTCATAGAACATTTACATGAGAAAGTTTCCTGAAACACAGAAGTTTTTTACAGAATCTTTTTAAGAACTTTAAACAGCAATTCTGAGTTAAAATTAGTTACTGTTCATCTTCTCAAACAAGATCTACAATTTTTTATATGAAGAAGTTCGATTTTTTTGAAGACCTAGCTCCGAGATAATAAGTATATTTGGATAGTATACTTATTTGTTTCACTAAAGTCAGATTATATCCTAAGGGATTTAAATAATTCTGAATTTCTCTTCATCAACAAAAATAATCTTTTCAACAATAAAATCTAAGTTTACAAGAATTATTTGAAAACAAACTGTTTATTCTAACTTACTTCAAGACAAGAACGAGCTTATCTATTTATCTTGGATATCGTTGAGGAAATAAGAAGAAGAAGAATGTTATCTTCAAATAGATAACATATGAAGATCACGATGGCGTTCGAGATATCAGCAAAAGATATTTCAAATATCTATATTTTTCAAAACAACATTAAAAGAAGAAATTCAAATAGAAACATGCATATTATTTTGAATCACGAAAATTTAGCAAAGGTTATCTTCTACTTTCCGTCAAGTATTTCAAAAATCAAAATTCAAGATAGATATGACAAAGATATTACGAGAAGATCTTGGAAAGCTTATCTCTCCTGAAGATTAGAAGATCAGAATGTTGAGCTTTATTTTCAGAATAAAGGGAAGAAATTATTATAATATCGGAAGTTTTATCAAACAAAAAGTGAAGCGAAATTGTTTTTCAAATTCAAAAGAGGATAAGAGGATTTGATCCGAGAAAATTGAGGAAGACTTATCCACTTTACAACAAAAGGATTCGAACGTTGAAATGTGTGGATATATTACCGACCAGAGAAGAAGAAAGAGATATAAAATATTATTATATACTCTGATATTTTCAATCACGTATAGGAAAACAAAAAAGCTCTATATTACTGTTCTCTCTCTTATTTTGAAAAAGGAAAAAGCTTTTACAGAAGTTACAAGTTTTTGAGTTGCATAGTGCTATTAAACTCTTAAAGGAAATTTTGATTTTTCTCATTTTTTAAGAAGGAACGTGTTGTTGCCTTCACAAGTTGTAATTCAATTATAGGATTAGACTCTATAGATCGATTGTTAGCTTAAGGATAGCTGTGAGAATCGAGCAGAGAGAATTGTACAATCTGTCACACCCCGATGGGTACCCTAAACGTGACAATCCGCCACACTCAATATTAAAGCTTAAGTATGACGACCTTAGTCATTTCCAAAAGCTTTTATATTAAGTGTAAGGCTTACTTTCACAATTTTAGAGGACCATATATGGAATAATGAAGTTTAAGGAGATATAAAAACATATTAAGAAAAGAAGAATTACAATAATTATTTGTCCATGGTATAAACTTTACAAACTTAAGGACAACTCCCTAAATTACCAATCTATTAACATGCTGATACTAAGCTATACTTTATTCAGATTTCTAATGTTCAAAAGGAATTACCTCCCCGCATGGTCCACGTGGCCTTAACCATAAGTACGGGAACTGCAAAAGATAGCTATCGGGGTATAAGCTAATAGGCTTAGTGAGAACTATTTCCATAAATAACTTCTTGTAACAAGATTCAAAACAAGTTGGTCAATCACACATTGTAATGCATCAACACGTGGGCAGACAATCATATAGCTTTCCGGGAACTATATGTTGAATGGATTTACGCCCTCCATTCGGGGTTTGGTGAACTCAAAACAAGTAGTTTTAATAATATAAAATTTAAGCTTGCGAGCACTCATCGCCAAGCATTCATTAAAAACTTTTAAACTTGCGAGCATCATTGCCAAGTATTCCGAATTACTTGATTTGACCTTGCTTTCGGATCAACCGCCAAGCATATTCCATTAAGCGCAAGCAATCGCTTTCGGATCTTCGCCAAGTGTTGCTTTCGACATGAGCCTACTATCCTCTCACCGAAGGGATAATAACCCAACCATGCAATGGACTCACTTTGTGGTATGCATGAGTTCATTAATTTATAGTCATAACATAATTACTTTCAATATTAAGGTGATCAAGGAATTTCACACAAATCAATATTTAACTAAAACAATCACTTAACAATTCGGGCTTTGATATTCTTAGAATTCTTTCAAGGAATTATTTTACATGCATATCGGTTTATCTTTTCCTACTCTAGTGCAATAATTTACGAGCACAACAAGTGTAGCATTTATTGGAAATAAAACTCCGATGCCATTGTCGTCTATTCCTCTAAGCGGATGAGTCGTTCACACACTCCACTTAATCGTAATGTTCTCGAGGTAAAGGAATCCTTCCTCGGGGTACCTAACCAAAGAAAATACCCACAATGAGTTTTTCTTGAAGATTTTCTTGAATTTTGACAAAACAATGTCAAAGAACGTTAAAGTTCGTATAGAAGAATGTTCAAACTTAAATGGCATACAACTTGGTCATTTTAACTCGGAATCGCATATTATATACCGATTTTCTATCTACCGAAAAAGGTCTCCCCATTTCTAAAAATTTTTCCCACAACAAAGCCATATAGGCTCCGAAAAATGGCGACAAAATTCACCACGAATTTTCAAGTAAAAACAACTTTGGTTCAAGAAATCAAAATTTTGTTTGATAAATACTTAGTATCTATATAGTTGAAAAATTATCTTTTTATAACTATATAACTCAAATTTAAGCATGCTCAAGTGTCTTGTTGTCCAAATTATTTTTCTTAGGTAAAACAATGTCGCGTTGACGCTTTTTCGAAAATTGTTTTTGTAACTTTCTTTGAAGTGAATATTTTGTTTTCTTTATTTTCTAAAAATGTTTTATGTTGATTTTATTTATTTCTTTCTAAGCAACTTTTGGAAATAAAATTTTTCTACTTTCTAAGTTACATTAATACTATATTTGAAGTTTTTCTAGGAAATATGCTTTTCTTTATTTTTCTTGTGTAAATTCCTTTGTTTACTTGTTTTGCAAAAATCTTTACTTTGATATTTCCCATTCTTTTTTCCATGTCTCATATTTTTCAAAAATAATTATCCATGCCTGAAAACTTGTTTTCTTCATAAAAACAATATGGAACAATTAAGGTCTTTTTGTAGAAAAACTAATTTCTATAATCTTATTAACTTCTTCTTGTAACTTGAAAGGAAATAACTTTATTATTTTCAAACCATAAATTTTCTTTGCCTATTTGTTTGCAAAGGTCTTTATTTAAAATTTCCTTAGTCATCCATCTTATTTTCTTTCTTTATGAAAAGAACCATTTTTGTCAACAAAAATATTTTCTTTTGAAAAACAAGGTAGAGTAACAAAGATTTAAGTAGCTTTTTAAGCAAAGATAGTTTCTAAATTCATAGTGAATTCTTTTTGTAACTTGAAAATGAATGAGTTTATTTTTGTTATCTTATATTTTTATGTTTCACAAAAACTTATTCCTAAGTGACAAAAAGTCTTCTTTTATTTGATTATCTTTAGAAAATAAAACTTTTGGACAACAATCTAAATGAACATGATTATGAGAATAATAATAAACAAAATAACATAAAGCATAAATAATAAAGTCAAGTATTGGAGTCTTAGCTTTTTCAAGGCTCCCGGGACTAAGAAATAAACTAGTCCCATAAAGAAATAAAATGAAAGAAAGAAAACTTGTTTTGACTTGATGAGAACAAGTCTAAGACTAGAGACTAGTCTTAATTTCAACAAGGAATAAATAAATAAATTGCGATGGAAAAGTAAATAAATTGCTTTGCATGAAATAAATAAATTGCAAGTGAGCTTATATGCTTTAAAGAATATGTATAGATATATAAACAATAATAAATCAACATAAACATAAATGGATTGGCATGAACAAGAACAATACATGAACATAATATAGTTTCCACAACTTGTAGTATTTGGAAACTCACACTATGGTCATGTAAAGTTACATGACATGAAGAAGAAGAAAGAATTATAAAAGGGGTTACCTAAAGAAGATTTTGATATGGTTATGTGGTTATGGGTTTTTGTTGTTGGTGGAAGTTGTTGTGGAATTATTTTGAGAGAGTTTTGAGATAGTAACTTGAGAGAGCTTTGAGATGAAAAATTGAGAGAGTTTTGGTAAGAATTTGTGGGTAGTGAATGTGTGAAAGAAGTGAAAGAGGAGGGAGGTATTTATAGGATTTTGAGGAGTGATTTTTGTGTGATTAAAATAAAGCAAAATTTAAAACAAATTGTGGATGTAGAGAGAGAGAGAGTGCCGGCCACTTTGAGAGGAGAGAGGGAGCGAATTTATTTTTTTTTTTATTTTGTTAAATAAAAGATGTAATATGTAAGATAGATGTGATATAAAGTTATGGGAAAGGTAAAAAGTTAAGATTATAGGTTATGTAGAGTGTAAGAATAGGTGTAAGAAAAAGTAGAGATAAAAGAATAGTGTAGAATAGTAATGAATAGTATAATGTAAAGTAGATATAACAATTAAAGTACCGGTAGTAAGAAAATACGCGTATAATAGCTATATCTGTTATTTTTACTTACCGAAAAATTATGAAATTGATATTTTTGGAAAACTTATATTTTTACGAGTCTAACGGTATATTCGGAATATTTTTACTATTCCAGGCTTCCGGACACGTTTTTCGAGAACTGTGTCCAATCGGGTTCGAAGGACACCCGAATTTCGCAAAACTGGAACTTCTATAAAACCTATGGTTATTACGAACTATTTTAGCTAATTATCCCAACTTCGTTTTTCTGGGCCAAAGAAAACGGCAATGCCGAATTTAGGTGGATACGGTAAACTAGGGTTTTGTTGACCTTTAGGGTTTCGTTTGACTTCCGGTTAAGGTTTCGTGCTAAACCGATTCTGAAAATTTAGGGGTTTACACAATATTTTATCTGAATTGATTGGATATAGTGGAACTAACCCGTAGGATAACAGGGTCCCCGCCTCGGAGCTAGAAGAGTGGACCGACGCACAAGGCGAAACCACTATAAATATCTGCCTGATCTTCTTATCCCATCTCTATTTATATTTCCACAGTTTATTTTATTGCTGTTTAATTGTTCATATTGTTCTCTTAACTTACAATCAAAGGGGATTGTTTTTTAAAAGGCAAAAATTTTAATTTTCTGAAATAATCAATTCAACCCCTTTTCTTGATTATTTTCGGGACCAACAACTAACGGTCCTAAAGTCTTTATAAGATAGCTATAGTTCTTGAAGGTTTTATAAGATAACTATAGATCCTAAAGACTTTATGGGACAACTAAGGGTTCTAAAGACTTCATAAGATAATTGGAGTTCCTGAAGGTTAATCGGAGGGAGGCAAGATGTTTAAAGTTCCTAGACCTTTAAGTTTTTGTTTTTTTTTTTTTGAAATTTCATCTTGGAAAATGTTGAGCTAAAGGCATTTCTTTCTTTTTTTATTTGGCTTTTGTTTCGAAAAAATTTCATTTCTTAATTTTTTTTCATGAAAAGTTCCATACAAGATTTTACTTTTTTATATTTTTTGAAAGATTGCTAACATATGAGAATTCCAAAAGTTTCAAATGAGCGATTGTCTTGCACCATTGATCACTCATATTAGTTTAGCCTGGGGGTTCACTACTAAATTGAAAAATTTTACACATTGGGGGTTTTTTCTTATTAGGACTTTAATTTGCTTTTATTAGGACATTGTTTTTCAAATTTGAGGCAAATAGGTCTCAAATTTGAGGCAAATACCTTCCGAATTGAGGCAAATGATTTTCTATGTCTCTGTAAATGATTTCCATACCAGCGTTAGTTATCTTATTTTGAATTGTCTAGTCAAAATGGCTTCTTTACACTCTCTTAGGCTTGTTTTCAGACATTTGGCTCGGATTCCAAAAATTATGATCCAACTTGTAAGTGATACTTATTGGCCAATCTATTTGGTCTTGTTTGAACCACAATAAACTTTTGGTTTTTGGCTTCAATCAAAAGGGATACCATATATACAAGTCATTTTGAAATTTATATTCAATACTTCATAGGTTTACAAGTCAAGAACCTTTAAGGAAAACTAATAATGTGCTTATCCCTAATTTTAAGAGTATTAATAAATCAGGTCGTATGATCTAAAAAGTCTCTAAAAGGGTGGTATCGTAGGTGGATCTGTGATTGAATTTTGATGTGTTTTTGTGGTTTTGAGCATATGCTTCTAGTCTTTGAGTTTAATCACCTTGCTTGATTATTCCCCATTTTTTTCTTATTTATTTATTTATTATTGTTTTTACACTTTATTCATGTTTATTTTTCTTCCCTTTTTTCATCATCTTTTTTTTTTTGTTCTCCCTTCTTTTTGCTTTGGACATGAATTTAAGGTGTTTTATATTTCTTTAATTTTTAATGGATGACTTATAACTCAAAGTGTATGGGTTGTGTATGGTTATGAAATAGAGATTCTTCTTCCTTTCTAAGGAAATGAATTATTCATATCAATTGATTGCTCTTGAATTGAAGCAACTAGGGCAAGCACATATTAGTTAATCCTTTTTCTTCTCATTAATATCCCTAACCTCCAAATTATCCTATTGTGAGGCACCCCATTATGCAGTGGTTCTTAACAAGGCTTATTTTTTAAAATATTTCATTAATAGGCTCAAATGGTTGGCAAGGGATAAATGTGTTTGGGATATTGAAATGAATGTCTAATGCCATTTTAACCTAAGTATCAAATTCATAACAGACCTCATTTAAAGAATGAACCCATTTTCTCCCTTTAATGTCACTCTACTCTCGAGTATTTAGGGTTAGTGTTTAGGATTTGTCTTGCCTCTTTTCATTTTAAACTTTTTAAAATAATAAGGTTTCATTCTTGGTTTTCAATTATCCACTTTTCAATTGCTTTAAGATATTTTACTAAATACTCCTTTTGTATTGGGTTTATATTTTACAAATTAAGCCCAACAAATGCCCCTAATTAGTAAATTATCAAGTCCTTTTAGTTGCCCTTTATTTCCGATCTCTTTTTATTTATGATTCAACTTTAGCCTAAAGTGAGTGATCATTGGGCCTAGAATTCAAAGGATCTTTACCTACTAACAAATTTCTCCTTTGCTATCCCCTTACTATTTCTTTTGAAGAAACTCTTTTGTTTTTATTTATTAGAAAACTATTTTATAGAAATGATAATAGGTATTTATAAAGAGGGATGGATGAACCACATCTTATAATCTAAAATGGGATTTTATTTACAAAGATGATTCTTTTTTTGGCAATGATGACCTATTTTTTTAAATATTCACAAATGGAGACTGACATTTACAGAATGATAGGCTTGAGTTTAAAGAAGTGTAACACCTATGACAAAGTGATTTTAGTTGAAAAGGACCTATAACTATCTAGAAAAGAAACTAATCTAATGGATGATTGTATTATGTATAATCTACGGATATTTACAAGTCTACTATACATTTTTTTACGATGTTTATATACATGTTTGATGTTATGATTTCCATTAGCATTTTTTTCTTAAAGAAATTTTATGTTTTTGCAAAAAGTGAAAATAATTTATAAATAAATATTCTTTTTTAAATATATATTACTAAGATTTATACAACTTTACAAGAGTAAGAAAAATAAAGGACCATTTACAAGTAAGTACAAAGAACAAATCATAACTTACAATGTAAAAAAAAAAAAAAATTGGTACAAAATATAAATATGCACAAATTATCTTTACACATTACACATACATTTAAATCACATGGATGTAGATATGGGGGTGGCAACTAATTAGTAGTGGGGGCAATTTAGAAAATTTTTCATTTGAGTTATAACTTTATTTGAAGAAAATTTAAGTGGATATATTTACATAGGAAGGATTTTGAAAACTTATTTTTTTTTTAAATTGTAACTCTTTTTAGGGTATACCCTACTATTATTTATTTGCTAACCCATGATCATGAATGCAACTAGGTGGCTTCTAATGGTTATTTGGTTTAGTAGATCACGGATCAACACTAAACCAAAGTGGGAGGTCATTTCATGAGCTAAAGGGTAGAAAAGACACAGCCTTCGAATCTTGCTAGTGACCTCTCAACTTATGATCTTAAGATGGCCTGGTTCCGACCGTATTTAGCACACATTTTCATAAATTTTCTCCCAAAATGATCAAGGTGCCCTTTTGGCCTATCTCAATTTTTTTTAAATATCTACACCACTTAAAAGAAAAAGTTAGTGCATCTATTTACAATTTTAGTAGCATACAAATAATTAAAAAATGAGCATTAAAAGAGACAAACTTTAAATTTAAGAATTTCAAGTGACTAGCTCTCTTAAAAATAGGTATCCTTAGTGGAGTCGCCAAGCTGTTAATCCTAGATTTTTTAAATCTTGTTTGATTTTTTTTTTTACATCGATTCTTATCAAACCTTAACCTATTTGATACAAACCATCGACTAAGAGCTACAAGAAATTTGCTTTTTTTGAAAAATTTTTAGGAGTTGCCACTTGACTAAAGTCAGGAAAAATTATAAGTTAGGATCAATGGATTGGTTTATCCTAATTTAGTCACTAGTCTGCAAAAAACTAGATTTTAAAATTAAATTTAATAAACCAAAAATTTTTGGATTCATGGGCTATCCTATTAAAACCATTTAGTTACCATCGTAATTCTTAATTTAAAGTTTATCCCTTTTTGTGCACAAAATTTTACTAATTTACAAGCTATGATATGTACAATTTATCATTAAAGTTTATAAACCTAAACAATAATTACAATAAATAATGAATCAATTTAACATTTACAAAAAAAAATCATCTTTTAGGTCGCTCTAAAGGTGCCTAAGTACCCACTAATCGAGATTAGACAACATGAAGTTCTTTTAAGAAAACTTTAATGTGTTGGTATTTTTTAATTTTTAGAAATCATTTCATTTTAAGTTTATTAATTTTCTTTTTGAAAAGAAAAGATTTTATTTCTTTTGCATGAAAAAGTAGTCCTAATTAAAAATAAATTTCAATTTATTATTTTTTGAAAGAAAAACAATTTTTTTAAGTGCAAAAGCTGTTTTATAAAAGAAAGAAAAATCTTTTCCTCTATTTTATATTTTTCAATATAAATATCGGCAGGTTCCATCATCCTCAAATATTATATACATACATATATATATATATATATTTCATACTGCTATCATATATTTAAGAACACGAGCAAAGACTTACCTGCAGTCAAAAATCGAAAATGCGGTGGCAGTGCTTCATTACGTTTGAGTGGTCAAAGTTGTATAATATGAACCAATAAACAAAATACCTTAACCGATTTGGAAATTAGAGACTTGCAATAGCGAATGACCAAGAATGGTGGTCGAGTTCCAAAACACAGGTAGTCAACAATGGTGAATATGGCTTCTTAGAAGGAGAAACTCTTTGATGCATTTTTTTTTTTTTTTATGTGGAAGTCTTTCATACTGTTTCCATTGATGTATGTCTAGCATTTATAGATATTTAACATTGTCACGCCCCGAAAGGGTACTTCAAACATAGCAGTTCGCCATATATAATATCAAGACTTAAGAATGACTACCATAGTCATGCGAAGGTTTCGGTAATACATGTAAGGCGTCTAACACGGTAATAAGAGACACTTTTGGGAAGTGTGGTCTAAGCAAGTAAAAGTAAACATACAAGAATCTAGAAATAAAATAGATCATAATATTAACAATGAAAGGTCTATCACATGATTCTTAGGGGCATACCCCCGCTAAATTCCAAGGATCGAAATAACTAAGAATCTTTACAATAATTTAAAACACTACATCAACAAATTCTAAAGGAATTCTAATCTAACCCTTCAAGTAGATTTCCTTTAAAAACTCCCAAAAGAAAACTTACATGGATAAGAGGAAACCTCGGGTACAAAAATAGGTGTTCCTATGAATACAAATATCTATAGGGGCATAAGCGTAAGGGTTTAGTGAGTATAATCCCAAAATTCATAGTTGAAACAAAATATTAACCAAGTTTATTAAATAAGCAAATGGGATGCAACAAGCATGTGAACATATAAGACATATGATTTTCCGGGAATCATATGTTGAATGAATTACGCTCTTCATTCGAGGTTAGGTATTCCGGCCCATTGCGACCACTACTTCTTTTAAAAACCATTTTTATTGATCTTACCAGATCCTATATGCCATAAAAAAAACATGTAGTTATTATCGACTCCTATTAGCCATTAATTTATGTAATTTTTACCGACTCCTACTCGCCACGTACATAATATACCAATTATGCCTACCACCACTATTATACACTTGTCCCACCAATTGTATAATAGCAAATGTAATGTGACTCAACATATGAATTGCATGTATTGACTTTTATCTAAAGCCTAGCCATTATATTTTAATTTCTTATAAGTGATCAACTAATTTCAGACACTTCAATATGCTAATAAACATACGATTTATTACAAGCATTTCATACTTCGATATACTTAATATTCATTCAACATGTTATCATACATCTTCCATTTTATCATTCCTTAAATCTAATGCAACTAACTTTACAAGCACAAACATAAGCATGAAAAATAAAGGAAGTAGACTCACTTGGCCATGATGATACTCCCTCAGTCGAAGTAGTCCTCGGGGTAGTATACGTCCTCCTCCTTAGTTCCAAAACAAAGGAAATACCCAAAATGAGTATTCCATGGAATTTCCTGTAAAAACTTCCAACTCTATTTTCTAGTTGCGGTAAAATTCGTATAGGTGGAAGTTCGTACATAAAATGGCTATAACTTACTCATTTTAACTCGGAATATCGCATATAATATACTATTTTCTACCTACTCGGAAATATCTATCCATTTCTAAGGTTATTCTTATCATAAAAAGTCATTTGGGATCCAAAACCATAGGGTACAAATTCGCCACGAAATTTCTTGTTTGCAAAACTTAATTTTGTGAACTTTTCTTTATTAAAAAAATATTTGTACCAAAATATAGATATTATTATGATTGGAAAAACCTTTAATATATATATATATATATATATATTGACTCACATCATATGCATGAATTTAATGAAGTTGTCTCAACCATGATTCTTTGTAAAAGCAAGACTTTTGAAAAATTCCCTTTAGCTTGTTAGAAAATTTCTTAAGTTATTTTAAGTTAGTATTTTCTCCTTCTTAAATCCATTTCTTTAGTCTTTTTTAAATTTCAAAAGAATGATTTTTGCTTTGCTAAGTTTCTTATAGCTTAATTTCTAGAGATTAAGAGAGTAGTTTCTAAATACTTTTTGAAGTAGTTAAAATCTATCAAACTTTATACTTTCTTAACCTTTCCTAAAGTTTATTTCATTTAATTAAAATGATTACCTAAGTTGTTTATTAATTTTATTCCTTAAGATCATTTTATCCTTATGAAAGAAATTTTCTTGGTGTTTTGTCAAACTAGTCTATTCCTTTATATTCTAGAGTATTGGTGAAAAAAATGAAGTTTAGTAAAACTTTTGTTAAACAAGAGTTTAAAATTTTAATTTTTAGAGAAAACTTTTCCATTTTATGATTTTGTAATGTGTATGTATGTGTTATCTAAAAATTTCTATGTTCTTTAGTTACTAAAACTTATGATGAACTCCTCTATATTTTTGAAAAAGATTTGCTAAGATAGATTCCTAAGTTTTTATGAAAAATCATTTCTTTTATGACAAAATTTATTTTAGAAAAGAACTTCCATTTAAGAAAACATTTATTTCTTTATCTTATTGAGACAAAAATCATCATGTTCATGCATGATCAAGAATATGAAATCATGAAATTACGAAAACATAAGAAAGACATAATAACTAATATGATAAGCAAGCTAATATAAATATCAAGTATTGGGAACCTTAGCTTTATCAAGGTATTCCAGGACTAAGAATACACTAGTCCTAAAAAGAATAAAGAAAACAAAGAAAAGGTTGTTTTGACTTGATGAGGACAAGTCTAAGACTAGAGACTAGTATTAAAATAACATGAAATAAATAAATAAATTGCATAACTTGGAAGTGAATAAATAACAATGAGCTTATATGCTTTAAATATTATATATAAGTATATAATTATATTTAGTTAAATATATATAAGAAGTTAACATAATATCAACAATAATATGAGCAAAGTAAAATAACAATATAAAAATACATACATACATATTCATCAACAAGAACAATACATGAACATAGCGTAGCTTCCATAATATTAAATTTCGGAAACTTACACCATGGTCATGTAAAGTTACATGACATGGTAAGAAAGATTTGAGAAGATTTCTTACCTAAAGTAAGAATGGTAGTAGTGTTTATATGAGTAGAAGAGAGTTTTGAGAAGAAATTTTGGGAGTGTTTGAGAAGAATTTTATAGAGTAATTTTGTGGGTGGTAGATGTGTGAATGAAATAAAAAAAGAGGGGGGTATTTACAGGAAAATGAGGAGTGAATTTTGAGTTATTTAATTAAAGAAAAATTGAAAAAAAAAAAAGAGAGGGAGAAGGGGGGGTACCCGCCATGAGGAAAAGAGAGGGGGAGCGATTTATTTTTTTGTAATTTTGTATATTAAAAGTAGTAATATGTAAGGTAGATGTAATATAAAGTTATGAGAAAAATAAAAAATAAAGATAATAGGTGTATAGAGTGTAAGAGTAGCTGTTAAAAAAAATAGAGATAAATGAATAGTGTAAAATAGTAGTAAATAATGTAATGTAAAGTAGATGTGACTAGTAAAATACTAGTAGTAAGAAAATACATGTATAATTGTGATATCTGTTATTTTTAGTTACCGAAAAATTACGAAACTGATAATTTTGAATCCTTGTATTAAATCGGTCCTAACGTTGTCATTGGAATATTTTTACTATTCCAAGCTCCAAGACATGCTTTTCGAGATTTGATCCCGTTTGAGTCTGAAGGACACTTGAAATTTACGAATCTAATATTTTTACATTTCCTTATATTATTACGAACTATTATTACTAATTATTTCAACTTTGTTTTCTGGGTCTAAAGAATACGGGAATGCCGGATCTAAATTCTAGGGGTTTGTATTAAGCTTTTGTTGACCTCTGGGGTTTCTGATTGACTTTTATTTCTAAGATTAGGCTTAAAATTAACAGAAATTTCAAGGGTTTACAAACATGCTCAAGTACCTGCTCCCCTATCGCTCACCTACCTTTTTTGATTTTTTTAAAATATCTTTTTTTATTTTCTTCTATTTTTCCTTTTTTTATTATTTTTTATAACTATCATAAAGAAAATAACTATATGGGGATAAAATTGGGGTGTCTATAGTAGTAAATAAATAGAATAAGGAGGAAATATCTAGAGTTTATTCACCATTCATTTAATCAACAAGAACCGCATCAAATGGCACACACGCAAACAAACAACATGAAACGTTATATAATGATCATAAAAATAAATTACAACATGGACACAATCCCTCAATTGTAAATCCAAACTTGTACATAGCATGAAATATTACAAGAAAAATAATGAGTTCACTATACATAACATGAGTTTAACAACCCAATTAAACTTTACTATACATACTCATACTTTAGTAAATTGCATTCAGCAAAACATCAATAAAACTATATCTTCAGAAGCTTTCACCTACTAAAGTAATGTGCCTGTAAGCCCTTAAATTTTCGGAATTGGTTTAAGCATAAAACCCTAAACCGGAAGTCAACGAAACCCTAAAAGTCAACAAAACCCTAGTTTACCGTATCTAGCTAAATCCGGCATTGCCGTTTTCTTTGGCCCTGAGAAACGAAGTTGGGATAATTAGCTAGAATAGTTCATAATAACCATAGGTTTCGTAAAAGTTTCAGTTTCACGAAATTCGGGTGTCCTTCGAACCCGATCGGACACAGTTCTCGAAAAACGTGTCCGGAAGCCCGGACTAGTAAAAATATTCCGAATACACCGTTAGACTCATAAAAATATAAGTTTTCCAAAAATATCAGTTTCATAATTTTTCGATAAGTAAAAATAACAGATATAGCTATTATACGCGTATTTTCTTACTACCGGTACTTTAATTGTCATATCTATTTTACATTACACTATTCATTACTATTCTACACTATTCTTTTATCTTTACTTTTTCTTACACCTATTTTTACACTCTACATAACCTATAAGCTTAACTTTTTACCTTTCCCATAACTTTATATCACATCTACTTTACACATTACATCTTTCATTTATTAAAAATCACAAAAATAAATCAAATCCCATCTCCCCCTCCCCCCCCCCCCCCCCCCCCCCCCCCCCCTCCAAGGACATGGCCGGTGCCCCTTTTTGTCCCCTCTCCCCTCATTTTTGTTTCAATTTTATTTATTTAAATCACACAAAAATCCCTTCTCAATTTCCTATAAATACCCCCTCATACCTTCACTTCTTTCACACCTCTTCTTCTCTAAAGTTACTCTACAAAAATTTCTCTCCAATTTCTCTCAAAAGTTCTTTCAAGAAGTCCTCTTAGTTTAGCTTCTTTAGGTAAGAATTTCTTCAAGAAGTTTCCATGTTCATCTACTTAGTATGAACTTAGTGTGTGTTTTCTAAAACCATGAAGGTTAAGAAAGCAACAATAGGTTCATACTTTGTTTTTGTTCATAATCATAATTCCTTTATGCTCATATTTCCTTTATATTCATTTATGTATCTCTTATGTTCATTTATGTCTCTTTTATGTTCATAACTATCTACTATATCTATATAGCTATATATACGATTTAGAGCATATAAGCTCATGATCTTGCAATTTATTTACCTTTCATGCAATTTATTTACTTCAATGCAATTTATTTATTTCAAATTGTTTTTAAGACTAGTCTTGTCACGCCCCGAAGGGTACCCTAAACGTGACAGTCCGCCACACTCAATATTAAAGCTTAAGTATGACAACCTTAGTCATTTCCAAAAGCTTTTATATTAAGTGTAAGGCTTACTTTCACAATTTTAGAGGACCATATGTGGAATAATGAAGCTTAAGGAGATATAAAAACATATTAAGAAAAGAGATCACAATAATTATTTGTCATGCATAAACTGTGCATACTTAGGAACAATTTCTAAATTACTAAGCTATTATATAAATATTTGCATGCTAATACTATGATACTTTATCCAGAGTTCTAATATTCAAAAGGGATTACCTGCCCACATGGTCCACGTGGCCTTAGCCATAAGTACGGAAACTGCAAAAGGTAGCTATCGGGGTATAAGCTAATAGGCTTAGTGAGAACTATTTCCATAAATAACTTCTTGTAACAAGATTCAAACAAGTTGGTTAATCACACATATGTAATGCATCAAACACGTGGGCAAACAATCATATAGCTTTCCGGGAACTATATGTTGAATGGATTTACGCCCTCCATTCGGGGTTTGGTGATACTCAAAACAAGTAGTTTTAACAATAGAAAATTTAAGCTTGCGAGCACACATCGCCAAGCATTCAATAAAAACTTTTATACTTGCGAGCACTCATCGCCAAGTATTCCGAACCTACTTGATTTGACCTTGCTTTCGGATCAACCGCCAAGCATATTCCATTAAGCCGCCAAGCAATCGCTTTCGGATCTTCCGCCAAGTGTTGCTTTCGACATGAGCCTACTATCCTTCTCACCCAAGGATAATATCCCAACCATGTAATGTGACTCACTTCGTGGTATGCATGAGTTCATTAATTTATAAAGTCATAACATAATTATTTTCAACTTTATGGTGATCAAGGAATTTCACACAAATCAATATTATACTAAAACAATCACTTAGAACAATTCGGGCTTCGATATTCTTAGAATTCTTTCAAGGAATTATTTTACATGCATATCGGTTTATCTTTTCCTAACTCTAGTGCAACTAATTTACAAGCACAACAAGTGTAGCATTTAATGGAAATAAACTCACGATGCCATTGTCGTCTATTCCTCTAAGCGGATGAGTCGTTCACACACTCCACTAATCGTAATAGTTCCGGGGTAAGAATCCTTCCTCGGGGTCACCTAACCAAAGAAAAACCCATAATGAGTTTTTCTTGAAGATTTTCTTGAATTTTGACAAAACAATGTCAAAGAACGTTAAAGTTCGTATGGAAGAATGTTCCAACTTAAAATGGCCATAACTTGGTCATTTTAACTCGGAATCGCGCATATAATATACCGATTTCTATCTACTCGAAAAGATCTACCCATTTCTAAAATTATTTCCCACAAACAAAGCCATATAGGCTCCGAAAAACTGGTGACAAAATTCACCACGGATTTTCAAGTAAAAACAACTTTGGTTCAAGAAATCAAAATTTGTTTGATAAATACTTAGTTATTTATATAGTTGGAAAATTCTCTTTTTAACTACATAACTCATATTTAAGCATGCTCAAGTGTTTTGTTGTCCAAATTATTTTTAAGTAAAACAATGTCGGGTTGAAGCTTTTCGGAAATTGTTTTCGTGAATTTCTTTGAAATGAATACCTTGTTTTCTTTATTTTCTAAAAACGTTTTATGTTGGTTTTATTTATCTTTTTCTAAGTGACTTTTGAAAATAAAATTTTCTACTTTCTAAGTTACACTAATAATATTTTTGAAGTTTTTCTAGAAAATATGCTTTTCCTTATTTTCTTGTGTAAATTCCTTTGTTTACTTGTTTTGGCAAAAATCTTTACTTGATATTTCTCATTCTTTTTCTCATGTCTCCCATTTCCAAAAACAATTACTCATGCATGAAAATTTGATTTCCTTATAAAAACAAAGTGGAACAATTAAGGACTTTTTGTAGAAAAACTAATTTCTATAATCTTATTAACTTCTTCTTGTAACTTGAAAAGAAATAACTTTGTTATTTTAAACCATAAATTTTCTTTGCCTATTTAGTTTGCAAAGGTCTTTACTTAGAAATTTCCTAAGTCATCCATCTTATTTTCTTTCTTATGAAAAGAACCATTTTAACAAAAACATCTCCTTTTGAAAAACAAGGTGGAAATAATAAGTATCTTTGTAAAGCAAAAGTAGTTTATAAAATTATTGTGAGTTCTCTTTTTGGTAACATGAAAAGAAATGAGTTTGTTTTGTGTTGATTTTATACTTTACATAAACTTATTCCTAAGTGACAAAAAGCCTTCTTTTATTTAATTTTCTTTAGAAAATAAAACTTTTGGACAACAATCTAAATGAACATGATTATGAGAATAATAATAAACAAAATAACATAAATCATAAAGTCAAGTATTGGAGTCTTAGCTTTTTCAAGGCTCCCGGGACTAAGAAATAAACTAGTCCCATAAAGAAATAAAATGAAAGAAGAAAAACTTGTTTTGACTTGATTAGGACAAGTCTAAGACTAGAGACTAGTCTTATAAACAACTTGAAATAAATAAATTGCATTGAAGTAAATAAATTGCATGAAAGGTAAATAAATTGCAAGATTATGAGCTTACATGCTCTAAAGTAATATATATATAGATATAGTAGATAGTTATGAACATAAAAGAATCATAAATGAACATAAGAGGCATGAAGATATATAAAGGAACATGAACATAAAGGAATTATATTATGAACAAAAACAAAGTATGAACTATGTTGCTTTCTTAACCTTCATGGTTTTAGAAAACATACACTAAGCTCATACTAAGTAGATGAACATGGAGACTTCTTGAAGAACTTTTACCTAAAGAGATGAACTTCTTGAAAGAACTTCTTGGAGAAATTTGAGAGATTTTGAGAGAGTAATTTTAGTATAGAAGTGGTGTGAAAGAAGTGAAAGAGAGGGGGTATTTATAGGATTTTGAGGAGGATTTTTGTGTGATTAAAATAAATGCAAAATTAAAACAAATTGGGGGAAGAGAGAGGGGCGCCGGCCATTGAGAGGGAGGGTGATTTATTTTTTTGACTTTTTGGAAATAAAAGATGTAATTTGTAAGATAGATGTGATATAAAGTTATGGGAAAGGTAAAAAGTTAAGATATAGGTTATGTAGAGTGTAAGAGTAGGTGTAAGAAAAAGTAGAGATAAAAGAATAGTGTAGAATAGTAATGAATAGTGTAATGTAAAGTAGATATGACAATTAAAGTACCGGTAGTAAGAAAATACGCGTATAATAGCTATATCTGTTATTTTTACTTACCGAAAAATTATGAAATTGATATTTTTGGAAAACTTATATTTTTACGAGTCTAACGGTATATTCGGAATATTTTTACTATTCCGGGCTTCCGGACACGTTTTTCGAGAACTGTCCGATCGGGTTCGAAGGACACCGAATTTCGCGAAACTGAAACTTTTATAAAACCTATGGTTATTACGACTATTTGAGCTAATTATCCCAACTTCGTTTTTCCGGGCCAAAGAAAACGGCAATGCCGGATTTAGATTGATACGGTAAACTAGGGTTTTGTTGACCTTTAGGGTTTCGTTTGACTTCCGGTTAGGGTTTTGTGCTAAACCGATTCCGAAAATTCAGGGGCTTACAACCTACCCCCCTTAAAGAAAGTTTTATCCTCAAAACTTGGAAATTCCTACTTGTGGTTAGAACTTGGTTACTTGGGTTATGTGTCTTTCTTTAAAAAGATCTGTTTACTTGATTTCCTCATTTCTTAACTTTTGACTTTCTTATGGATAAATATCGGTATTGGGTATATCCACATAAAGAAGATTCTCTTTGTTCCATTCTTGCGTCCAGGTTTGTTATATCTCTGACTAATCCCTTTTGCTTTCATCTCTTTTTCCTGTTGAGAGCGTTATATTGACCGATTATGAAACGAACCATCTTCTTTGGTTAATCGATTCATACCATAAGCATCCTTGCCTTCTTGTTTATTGTTTGTGAGAAATCCGAAATCTTGAGAGGGTTAATTCCGCTTTTATCGAATTTCATAAACCTTTTATCCTTTGATATCTTTATTCTCTTATCCATATTTCTTTTCTTCTACTGTCTCTTGACTTTGGTTTATTTTGGTTGGTTGGTCCGATTTTATGAACCATACTCATGATTCCTTCTTACTAACTCCTTTGTCCTTAGGTTATGCTAAATCATCCTTTAGCTCCTTTTAATACCTTTCTTCCTTTATTCCTTCTTTATCCTTCGTATCTTCTTACTATGCTCTTTTGTTATTTTACATGGTCGATCTTATCATTCTACCGACGTGGTTCCTCTTTTAAACCTTGTTGTGATCTCAAAGTTTGGCTTTTCAACTCCCTTTTATTAATTTCTATACCTAAGATTACGTTCTTAGATTACTTCTTTCCTTCTTCAGGCCATATCACTATCCAGAAAGCATTACTAAACTTGTGAGTTATAAGGAATTTGAGGGTCATGCCTTCTTGATTTGATCCTTTGTTTGTGATATCGTGATCTTAATCTTGAGAGAAACATGTTTGTTCCTTAAAAGGTTTTCACCTTGTTCCTTTCCGAAAATTAACACGTTGGCTTGGGGGTCTTTTTCCATTACAGCTGGGTGGGTATATTTCGTGATGACATACTTCATTTCGTAAGGTCTCGATTTTCTCGTTTTGTTGTCTCTCCAACTTCCTTATGAGTTTACTTTCCTTGTTTCTCCAGTGAAATCTGTATCCAGAATTCTTTTCAAAACTTCTTATGAATATCTCCAAAGGTCAATTTCTCTTCATTCTTTAGCTACTTAATTTCCTTTATCAACTTGAAAGAATGTGTCTGTTCTTTCCTTATGTTAGCAAATCCTTTGCCAACTATTTTCTTTTTGTTTTGTAAGCTCTATGTTTTCCTTGTTTCCTCTTATTGGGATCTTATTTGAGAGGTATACATTCTATTCAAAAGATTACTTATTTCCATTATTCCTTAGAGTCACGGGTGACTTCATGTTCTCACGTCTTTGTTGAAAGATCGATCGATTTTCTTAGGTTTCCCCATTCTTTCGCATTATCTTAAACTAGGTCGATCGTGTGTCATATATAGAAAGAATGTAGCACTTTGAACTTCAAGAAAGAGTAAAGCATCTTTATTCACTAAAACTTCTTATGTATACATTAGGGAAGTATCACTCTTATTCATCCACATAAAGAAAACTTTACATTCTCCTGCTACAACATCAATAAAAGAAGGTTGGGGATTGACTGGTTCCTGCATCGCTGTTATAGCCTTAATGTACCCAAGGCAGTCAAGTTTCCATTTTTGTTCACTTCTTCACCTATCCAGTCCTTGCAAGTTGTATACTCTGAAGCAGTAGGTCCAGGTCTGCTTTCACTTCCACTTCCATTTCCTTTTTCTACTCTTATAGGAACAACTCCTCTGATGATCTTGATAGAATGTTCTTCCTTGTGGACAGTTGTTGGCAAAATGTCCTTTCTGATTGCAAACATAGCAAGCATCTATCCCTCTGTTCGGGCATTTTGACATCTTATGGTTTGTATTTCCACAAAAGAAACATTTTCCAAATAGCTGGGGCACTTCTTCGGGTAGTGTGCTCCATTGCACTTCCAGCACTTAATACCTCTTGGTATGATCCTTCTATTTCGTTCTTGATTTTCTTTGGTAGAGGCATGAGATGGGGTTCTATGAAAAATTCCCTTTCGATCAGGTCTTCTTCCTCTTCTATTCTTTCTCTCCTTTTCCTTGCTCCTTCTACAATCCGAGCTCTTTCCACTAATTCTCGAAAATTCCTTATGTCAAATTCTTCCAACTTCATCCTTAGGTCTTCGTCCAATCCTCCTATAAAGACTTGCCTTTTAATTCTTCACTGTACTTATAGGAGTCTGGTGCATATTGCAACAATCTACTGAACTCAGTCTCATATTGTTCGATTGTTCTTCCTTTTGAGCAATTTGCAAGAAGTCCGCACTATCACTCTTAAACTTCCTGGAAAATAATTCTCCAAAAACTCATGTCTAAACATTTCCCAAGTGATTGGAGTCATTAGATCTCTTTTCCTTGACTCCCACCATATCCTAGCGTTTAGACGAAGCATGAATGTTCCATACTTGATTTGCAAATGGGGTGGAACTTCATATGCATCAAAAGACATCTCTATTTGAGATAACCAATCTTCTGCCTCCTCTGGCTTGTCATAAGCTCCTTCAAAGAAGCGGTTACTTTTGATAAAGTTAGGTAACATACTTTTGTATGGTCTTAGCGGTGGAGATGGAGGTAGGGGTGCACTTTGGCTATGCATGTTCCTATGCACAGATGCCTCTGTTGAAGCTTGTTGTGGTAGTGGGGTTGGTATAGACACTGGGGCTGTCGCTGATGCTGTTGCTGGTGTTGCTTCTTGTACGGGTGCTTGTGCTGGCATATTTTGCCTAATTTCTTCTAATACGTGGGTTAGGTGTCCTAACGTGGCGTGTAAGTCCCTTGGAGGTGCGGCGGTTCCTTGAACAGCAGGTTGATCTGCTTCTATGCTTGGTTGGTTAGAGGCGCTCTGTTCCCTTCTTTGCCTATTCCTATTTCGGCTGTTTTAAACATTCTAAGTTAGGTTTGTAAAGTTTTGATAACTTAATTAAATTTTGTCGGAAACTGGTGGTATAACGGAAATTCAAATATGCAAAATTTAAATCAAACAATTTCTAAAATTAAACTTAGATCATTAACATAAAATAAAGTTCATAAAATAAAACAATCACAAAAGAAAATTACAAGCATTGTTCCGAGAATTTAAAAGATAGACTAAGATCATGAATCTAGTCTATGACCATAAAATCTAAGCTGGACTTCTAGGGATATGCTTTGTTTTCCTTCCCTTCTTCATTCTTCGGGCGCATCTCCCGGGTTGCTGCTGGATGATCCTGGGTTCAAACTCCTCATGATTTGGTTGAAGTGTTTTCTTCTATTTCGTGCTCTCTTTCTTTCTTGTTCGTGATGGGCAATTAGCTCCTCATGCGTCATTGCTGGTGCTATTTCATCAAGGGTCTTCCAAGTGATTGTTCCTTCGGTTTCCCTATTGTTGTTTTCATCGGCCGAATTTTCTGTATCCATCGTGGGTCTTCATCTTGTCCTCCCCGGACATGTCTTCCTTCGAGGTAACGAATGATTCTTAACTCATCGTTGGTCCAAGGTTCCTCGACTCCTACGAGCTTGGTTCCTTATCTCTTGCGCCGGTCTTTCTTCTTGATTTTCCTCCGAGTCCTCACCGGGTTCATCATCCGAACTGTCATTCATCTCCTGCATTGGTTCATCTCTTATCACCGTTCCATCCTCTCTCAATCGTAGGGGCTCGTTTATTCCTAGTTGGATCCCTGTGAAGGTAGGCGGTTCGGTGGATACTTCTGTTGGGGGTCGTAGTATTCCCTGATATACTCCGTGCCAATGGAAAGTATCGTTGAGATCGGCTCTCATCCATTCGAGGTGATCCATCAGATCATCATGGGCATAGACAAATATCGGTCCGATCTTGGTCCAGGTTCGAAAATCCGGCGGGGTTCGTCCTCCTTCTTCTCTAAGAACGAAGGTTGCTTCCTTCAGCATTGGTCGGTGGTCTCCGATAGCAATGATTCGTTCCACAGCATATATTACTTCCAACTCGGTCATCCTTTTGCCTATGGGGCAGTTGTGAATCGTTCGTAACACTCCCTTCCACTCGGTTTGCATCATGCCCCTCTTCCAGATTTGGAACATTTCTCGGAGGGTCTTAGGTTGTCCAGCTAGGGCAAATTCTTCACATAAAATCTAAGTCTCATTCGAAGTTCTCGGGTGTTTCAGGATCCTTTTCGAAAGTTCTTGGCTTGGAGACGGGCCTCTTCTATGGTGATCTACGTAAAAGAAAGATATTAGAGGACTTATTCTACCCATTCTATTTTATCTAGGTTTTTCTTGCTTCTATCTAAGTCAATTCTTCTTAAGTCCATTTCTATAATTATGATTCCTAGGTTCTTAAACCATGCTCTGATACCAACTTAAACTGTCACGCCCCAACGGGTACCCTAAACGTGACAGTCCGCCACACTCAATATTAAAGCTTAAGTATGACAACCTTAGTCATTTCCAAAAGCTTTTATATTAAGTGTAAGGCTTACTTTCACAATTTTAGAGGACCATATATGGAATAATGAAGCTTAAGGAGATATAAAAACATATTAAGAAAAGAGGATTCACAATAATTATTTGTTCATAGCAAAGACTGTGCATACTTAGGAACAATTCCCTAAATTACTAAGCTATTATATAAATATTTGCATGCTAATACTATGATACTTTATCCAGAGTTCTAATATTCAAAAGGGATTACCTGCCCACATGGTCCACGTGGCCTTAGCCATAAGTACGGAAACTGCAAAAGGTAGCTATCGGGGTATAAGCTAATAGGCTTAGTGAGAACTATTTCCATAAATAACTTCTTGTAACAAGATTCAAACAAGTTGGTTAATCACACATATGTAATGCATCAAACACGTGGGCAAACAATCATATAGCTTTCCGGGAACTATATGTTGAATGGATTTACGCCCTCCATTCGGGGTTTGGTGATACTCAAAACAAGTAGTTTTAATAGAAAATTTAAGCTTGCGAGCACACATCGCCAAGCATTCAATAAAAACTTTTATACTTGCGAGCACTCATCGCCAAGTATTCCGAACCTACTTGATTTGACCTTGCTTTCGGATCAACCGCCAAGCATATTCCATTAAGCCGCCAAGCAATCGCTTTCGGATCTTCCGCCAAGTGTTGCTTTCGACATGAGCCTACTATCCTTCTCACCCAAGGATAATATCCCAACCATGTAATGTGACTCACTTCGTGGTATGCATGAGTTCATTAATTTATAAAGTCATAACATAATTATTTTCAACTTTTGGTGATCAAGGAATTTCACACAAATCATATTATACTAAAACAATCACTTAGAACAATTCGGGCTTCGATATTCTTAGAATTCTTTCAAGGAATTATTTTACATGCATATCGGTTTATCTTTTCCTAACTCTAGTGCAACTAATTTACAAGCACAACAAGTGTAGCATTTAATGGAAATAAACTCACGATGCCATTGTCGTCTATTCCTCTAAGCGGATGAGTCGTTCACACACTCCACTTAATCGTAATAGTTCTCGGGGTAAGAAATCCTTCCTCGGGGTCACCTAACCAAAGAAAATACCCACAATGAGTTTTTCTTGAAGATTTTCTTGAATTTTGACAAAACAATGTCAAAGAACGTCAAAGTTCGTATGGAAGAATGTTCCAACTTAAAATGGCCATAACTTGGTCATTTTAACTCGGAATCGCGCATATAATATACCGATTTCTATCTACTCGAAAAGATCTACCCATTTCTAAAATTATTTCCACAAACAAAGCCATATAGGCTCCGAAAAACTGGTGACAAAATTCACCACGGATTTTCAAGTAAAAACAACTTTGGTTCAAGAAATCAAAATTTGTTTGATAAATACTTAGTTATCTATATAGTTGAAAATTCTCTTTTTATAACTATATAACTCATATTTAAGCATGCTCAAGTGTCTTGTTGTCCAAATTATTTTTAAGTAAAACAATGTCGGTTGAAGCTTTTCGGAAATTGTTTTTGTGAATTTCTTTGAAATGAATACCTTGTTTTCTTTATTTTCTAAAAACGTTTTATGTTGGTTTTATTTATCTTTTTCTAAGTGACTTTTGAAAATAAAATTTTCTACTTCTAAAGTTACACTAATAATATTTTTGAAGTTTTTCTAGAAAATATGCTTTTCCTTATTTTCTTGTGTAAATTCCTTTGTTTACTTGTTTTGGCAAAAATCTTTACTTGATATTTCTCATTCTTTTTCTCATGTCTCCATTTCCAAAAACAATTACTCATGCATGAAAATTTGTTTCCTTATAAAAACAAAGTGGAACAATTAAGGACTTTTTGTAGAAAAACTAATTTCTATAATCTTATTAACTTTTCTTGTAACTTGAAAAGAAATAACTTTTTTTTTAAACCATAAATTTTCTTTGCCTATTTAGTTTCAAAGGTCTTTACTTAGAAATTTCCTAAGTCATCCATCTTATTTTTTTCTTATGAAAAGAACCATTTTAACAAAAACATCTCCTTTGAAAAACAAGTGGAAATAATAAGTATCTTTGTAAAGCAAAAGTAGTTTATAAAATTATTGTGAGTTCTCTTTTTGGTAACATGAAAAGAAATGAGTTTGTTTTGTGTTGATTTTATACTTTACATAAACTTATTCCTAAGTGACAAAAAGCCTTCTTTTATTTAATTTTCTTTAGAAAATAAAACTTTTGGACAACAATCTAAATGAACATGATTATGAGAATAATAATAAACAAAATAACATAAATCATAAAGTCAAGTATTGGAGTCTTAGCTTTTTCAAGGCTCCCGGGACTAAGAAATAAACTAGTCCCATAAAGAAATAAAATGAAAGAAGAAAAGCTTGTTTTGACTTGATGAGGATAAGTCTAAGACTAGAGACTAGTCTTAAGAACAACTTGAAATAAATAAATTGCATTGAAGTAAATAAATTGCATGAAAGGTAAATAAATTGTAAGAGTATGAGCTTACATGCTCTAATTAGTATTTATAGCTATATAGATATAATAGATAGTTATGAACATAAAAGAATCATAAATGAACATAAGAGGAGCATGAAGAATATATAAAGGAGACATGAACATAAAGGGATTATAATTATGAACAAAAACAAAGTATGAACCTATTGTTGCTTTCTTAACCTTTATGGTTTAGAAAACATACACTAAGCTCATACTAAGTGGATGAACATGGAGACTTCTTGAAGAACTTTTACCTAAAGGAGATGAACTTCTTGAAAGAACTTTTTGAGAGAAATTTGAGAGAGATTTTGAGAGAGTAACTTTAGTATAGAAGTGGTGTGAAAGAAGTGAAGGTATGAGGGGGTATTTATAGGATTTTGAGGAGGGATTTTTGTGTGACTTAAATAAATGCAAAATTGGAACAAATTGTGGGCAAGAGAGAGGGGGGGCACCGGCCATTGCATGGGGAGGGGTTTTGTTTTATTTTGACTTTTTGGAAAGATAAAAGATGTAATTTGTAAGATAGATGTGATATAAAGTTATGGAAAGGTAAAAAGTTAATAATAGGTTATGTAGAGTATAAGAGTAGGTGTAAGAAAAAGTAGAGATAAAAGAATAGTGTAGAATAGTAATGAATAGTGTAATGTAAAGTAGATATGACAATTAAAGTACCGGTAGTAAGAAAATACGCGTATAATAGCTATATCTGTTATTTTTACTTACGGAAAAATTATGAAATTGATATTTTTGGAAAACTTATATTTTTACGAGTCTAACGGTATATTCGGAATATTTTTACTATTCCGGGCTTCCGGACACGTTTTTCGAGAACTGTGTCCGATCGGGTTCGAAGGACACCCGAATTTCGCGAAACTGAAACTTTTATAAAACCTATGGTTATTACGAGCTATTTTAGCTAATTATCCCAACTTCGTTTTTCCGGGCCAAAGAAAACGGCAATGCCAGATTTAGATTGATACGGTAAACTAGGGTTTTGTTGACCTTTAGGGTTTCGTTTGTCTTCCGGTTAGGGTTTTGTGCTAAACCGATTCCGAAAATTTAGGGGCTTACAAGTCTCTAGTCTTAGACTTGTCCTCATCAAGTCAAAACAAAATTTTCTTTCTTTCATTTTATTTTATTATGGGACTAGTTTACTTCTTAGTCCCGGGAGCCTTGAAAAAGCTAAGACTCCAATACTTGACTTTATTATTTATTCTTTATGTTATTTATTATTATTCTCATAATCATGTTCATTTAGATTGTTGTCCAAAAGTTTTATTTTCTAAAGATAATCAAATAAAAGAAGGCTTTTTGTCACTTAGGAATAAGTTTGTGTGAAACACAAAAATATAAGATAACAAAAATAAACTCATTTATTTTCAAGTTACAAAAAGAATTCACTATTTTTACTTAAAAAGCTACTCAAAATCTTTGTATTCTACCTTGTTTCCAAAAGAAAATATTTTGTTCATACAAAAATGGTTCTTTTTATAAGAGGATGACTAAGGAAATTTTTAAGTAAAGACCTTTGCAAACGAATAGGTAAAGAAAATTTAGGTTTGAAAAAATAAAGTTATTTCTTTTCAAGTTACAAGAAGGAATTAATAAAATTATAGAAATTAGTTTTTCTACAAAAAAGCCCTTAATTATTCCACACTGTTTTTATGAAGAGGACAAATTTTCATGCATGAATGATTATTTTTGAAAAATATGAGACATGAGAAAAAAGGAATGAGAAATATCAAGTAAAGATTTTTACAAAACAAGTAAATAAAGAAATTGACACAAGAAAATGAAGAAAAGCATATTTCCTAGAAAACTTCAAATATAGTATTAATGTAACTTAGAAAGTAGAAGATTTTATTTTCAAAAGATACTTAGAAAAGAAAAATGAAACCAACATAAAACGTTTTTAGAAAATGAAGAAAAAGGTATTCATTTCAAAGAAAGTTACAAAAACAATTTCCGAAAAGCGTCAACCCGACGTTGTTTTACCTAAGAAAAATAATTTGGACAACAAGACACTTGAGCATGCTTAAATATGAGTTATATAGTTATAAAAAGAGAATTTTTTTTACTATATAGATAACTAAGTATTTATCAAACAAATTTTGATTTCTCGAACCAAAGTTGTTTTTACTTGAAAATCCGTGGTGAATTTTGTTGCCACTTTTTCGGAGCCTATATGGCTTTGTTTGTGGGAAATAATTTTAGAAATGGGTAGATCTTTTCGAGTAGATAGAAATCGGTATATTATATGCGCGATTCCGAGTTAAAATGACCAAGTTATGGCCATTTAAAGTTGGAACATTCATTCATACGAACTTTAACGTTCTTTGATATTGTTTTGTCAAAATTCAAGAAAATCATCAAGAAAAACTCATTGTGGGTATTTTCTTTGGCTAGGTGACCCCGAGGAAGGATTCCTTTACCACGAGAACTATTACGATTAAGTGGAGTGTGTGAACGACTCATCCGCTTAGAGGAATAGACGACAATGGCATCGTGAGTTACTTCCCGTTAATTTTCTCATACTCTTGATTGTGCTTGTAAAATTAGTTGCACTAGAATTTAAGAAAAATCAAAAGGAAGTGTATGATAATATGTTGAAAGAATACTAAGTATATCGAAACTCGATTGTTACAATAAAGTTGTATGTGCATTAATATCTTGAAGTGTTTGAAATTGGTTGATCATTTGAAAGAAGTTAAATGTAACTACTAGACTTTAATTAAAGAAATTATTCATGCACTTCATATGTTGAGTCACATTGCATTCACTACTATACAATTGGTGGGACAAATGTATAATAGTGCTGGTAGACATAACCGGTATATCATGTCAGTGGCGAGTAGGAGCCAATAAGAACTACTTAAATTGATGGCTAGTAGGAGCCTGTAATAACTACAAGTTTTTGATAGCTAGTAGGAGCCTGTAATAACTACAAGTTTTTGATGGCTAGTAGGAGCCTGTAATAACTATAAGTTTTTGATGGCGTATAGGAGCCGGTAAGATCTATAAAAGTGTTTTTAAAAGTTGTGGCTGTAATTGGCCTGAATACCCAACCCCGAATGAAGGGCGTAATTCATTCAACATATGATTCCCGGAAAGTCATATGTCTTGTATGCTCACGTGGCTGTTGCATTTCATATGTTTGAATAATAAACTTGATTGATAAATTTCTTCCGAGTATGAATTTTGGGATTTACTCACTAAGCTTATTAGCTTATACCCCCATAGATATCTTTTGCAGTTCCCTTACTTATGGTTAAGGCCACGTGGACCATGCGGCCAGGTAATCCTTTTTGAACATTAGAAATCTGGATAAAGTATAGCTCGGTATTAGCATGTTAATATGTATATAATAGATTAGTAATTTACGGAATTGTCCTTAAGTTTGTAAAGTCTTTGCCATGAACAAATAATTATTGTGAATCCTCTTTTCTTAATGTGTTTTTATATCTCCTTAAGCTTCATAATTCCATGTATGGTCCTCTAAAGTTGTGAAAGTACGCCTTGCACTTAATATAAAAGCTTTTGGGAATGGCTAAGATTGTCATACTTAAGCTTTAATATTAAGGGTGGCGGACTGTCACGTTTAGGGTACCCATTGGGGCATGACAGCGCCTCATGATACAAAAATTAGCAACAAATAGCTCCATGTGTACCA
Source organism: Combretum micranthum (assembly GCA_024138025.1). Lineage (NCBI taxonomy): Eukaryota > Viridiplantae > Streptophyta > Magnoliopsida > Myrtales > Combretaceae > Combretum > Combretum micranthum. Next base: position 768,329 of record JAMXBD010000265.1, read on the forward strand.
ACTATGCCATGCCACCCTCTCCTCGATTCACACTTCTATTACTCCTCCTTCTAAAAGCCTCCCTAATTTAACTAATATTGGTTTATTTGTGAAAGCTATGTTGTTGTATAATATGCATCACACCAATTCAGTGTACACATCTAGTTTAAAATACCTTCTTCTACTTATTAGTCTATTTTACATTACATAAAACACCTACTCACGATTTATGCTAGGGGCAACAAGAGATAGGTTAAGATGCAAAAGCTAATACTTCATCAAAATGTTGATCATTTACTACCTTTGGTTTTGCTTCCTCTAGCTGTCTTGCCTCCTCTCCCTCAATCTTTTCCTTTGAAAAAGAAAGATTCAAGCATATAGGATTTTATCATAAACTAAAAAGAAGGTTGATATATGTAGTGATACACCTTGTATTTTTTTTGTAGTGTTTGAGCCATCTTTTTCAAGTTATAGACCTTGTTACAGTTGCATTACATGGTTGAGATTTGTGATGAACACTAGGACATTTCATATTTTCCACACTCTTAAACCTTCTCCATACTCAATTTACTAAATTTTATAAGTTGAATTACATATTGACCTAGTTATAACCTAAAAACCATGTCATGCCTCAATGGGCACTCTAAACGTGATGGCCCGTCGTATACAATATTAAAACTTGAGAATGACTATCTTAATCACTCAAAAGTTTTTATATTGGTACAAGGAGTATGTTCACAATAAAGGGATACTGATGGACTTATGCATTTTAAGATAGTAGCAATGGAACATGCAAGATAATACTATGATATTTCATCACAATATAACGTCTTACAACTTCTAACGGGCATTGCCCTAATAAATCTCGAAAACCATATAATAGCATAACCTTGCTTAAAAAAATAACTATAACTTGAAAGATTTTAAAGGAAATCTATCTAAAGTCTTTGGATAGATTTCTCCCAAAAGCCTCCCAAAATCATAGGTTATACCTGGCAAAAGCGATATTAGGTACAAAAATGGTTAACCTATGATACAAAAAATCTATGAGAGGGTAAGCACAACTAGCTTAGTGAGATAATTCCATACGTAAATATACCTACAATAAATCAATCAAACAAGTTCGTTAGCAAGCTTATGACATACAATAACCATATAATCAAACAAATACATATGACTATCCGATTTTGTGTGTAGAATGGATTTATGCCCTCCATTCAGGATTAAAGAATGCTTTGAATGGGTCCAATGACCTTTTCAAAATTTGCGTGTGTATCTTGGGGTTCCAATCAACTGTACTATTAATCCTAGGGCTTTCTTTACCTAATACGATCGATTTGACTTGACTACTGCAAACCCCTAAAGTTTTGTGATCAATTAAGCTTAAACCTCAATTAAAAAGTCAACTGGAAATCCTAAATTCAACAAAACCATAGTCTGACGTAACCGTTCAAGTCCAGCAATCCCGTATAAGCAATCTTAAGAAAGTAAGAAGAGATTAGTATGTAAAATAGTTCGTAATAACCTGAGAAAGCTTAAAAATATCATATTAGTTAAACCACGATTCGTTTTGAGCACTTTCGGAAAGAGTTTTCGAAAAGCGTGTCCTGGGGCTTAAAATAGTAAAAATATTCCGGATATACCGTTAGACTGGCAAAAATATAAGGTTTTAAAAAATATGAGTTTCATAATTTTTTGATAATTAAAAATATCAGATATCCTAATTATAAGCTTATTTTCTTACTATCGATACTTAAATTGTCATGTCTACTTTACATTATACTATTTATTACTATTCTATACTATTTATCTATCTCTACTTTTTCTTACAACCTACTCTTATAAACCATACTTCTATTTCTTATAATTTTCATTTCCAATATAACTTCACATCTTTCATGTCTTACTTTTCATTAACAAAAATAAAAAAAAATTAAATTTCTCTCTCTCACACTCTCAAAATTGCGCCAGCCGCTCCCCCTCCCCTCCTCAATTTGTTCCAATTTCCATTTATTTAATTACAACAATTTTCCTCCCACATTTTCCTATAAAATACCCCATCTTCCTTCCACTTCCTTCACACCTTCCATATACTAAAATTACTCTCTCAAAATTTCTACAAGAGTTCCCTCTCAAAGTTCTCTCAAGATTATTCTTCATAGATAATTCTTCTTTAGAGTTTTCTTTATGTTCATTTACTTAGTATGAGCTTAATGTGTATTTTCTAAACCATGAAGGTTAAAGAAAGCAATAATAAGTTCATACTTTGTTTTTGTTCATGAATCTAATTTCTTTTATGTTGCTTTCATATATATTTGACTAAACATATCTATGTAGCTATATATATCTTTTAGAGCATATAAGCTCCTTTGTTTTGCAATTTATTTACTTTCCTTGCAATTTATTTATTACCTTGCAATTTATTTACTTTCAAGTTGTTTTAAGACTAATCTTTCTAGTCTTAGACTTGTCCTCATCAATTCAAAATATTTTTTTTTTCTTTTGAGGACTAGTCTATTCTTAATCCCGGGATACCTTGATGAAGCTAAGGTTCCAATACTTGATATATTATTTACTAGCTTATTTCTTTAATTATTATGTCTTTTTTATGTTTCCATAATTTTATGATTCATATTCATAATCATGCATGAACATATTGATTTTGTCTCAACAAGATAAATGAGGAAAATGTTTCTTAAAATAGAAATTCTTCTCTAAAAATAAAAGTAGGAAGTAATTTTTCATAAAAACTTAGGAATTTATCTTAACAAACTTTTCTAAGAAATCTAGAGGAGTTTATCGAAATTTTTACAATACATACATAACATGGAAAGAAATTCTTGAGTAAACAAAAGTTTTACTAAACTTCACTTTTCATCAATACTAGTTTGACAAACACTAAGAAATTCCTTTCATAAAAATAGAATGATCTTAAGAAATAAGGAAATTATTTCTATAAATATAGAATTGCTATTACTTTCAAAAAGTATTAGAAACTAAGCTTAGAAAAAAAAAATCATTTTTGGAAATTTAAAAAGACTAAGGAAATTAAATTAAGGAAAAGAAAAATACTCATTTAATATAACTTGAGATATTCCCTAGCAAAATAAGAGGAATTTTCAAAAGTTTCACTTTTCCAAAATCATTAGAAGACTTTATTTTTACCAAAAATTCGTGGTTGAGACAACTTCGTTAATTTCATACATTTGATATGAGTCAATAAATATATGTAAATATATTTCAAATGTTTTACAAACTATTATAATATCTATCTCTTTAATATGAGTTTTTGTTAAAAGAAGGAATGCAAGTTTTGTGAAAATTCGTAGTGAATCTGATCACCACTATTTCAGAGCTCAAACGACTTGGTTTGATGAAAATAGCTTTAGAAATAGATAGATCTTTTTGAATACGTAGAAAACGATATATAATATACGAAATTCCGAGTTAAAATGAGCAAGTTATGGCCATTTAAAGTTGGAATTTCCTCCAATCCGATTTTACCGCGAATTAAAGATAGTTATAGAATCTTCAAAGATAGAAATTCTGTGAAAGACTTATTTTGGGTATTTCATCTTGTCTAGATGAAGAAGGAACCAATATCGCTTTCCCAGAAGACTACTTCTCCTAGGAGCGATTATTATGGAGTGAGTTAATCCCTTACTAGTTACATTTCCTTGTTTGTGCTTGTAAGTAGAAAATAAGGCAAAGATAAATGAACAAATGTTGGATTGATATGATGAATATTGTTTTGGTCGCCTTTAACACGAACTCAACATTATTTGGTTAAACTTATATTGAAAATAATTTATGCATATCATATTTGTGAGTCACATTTATTTCACTACTATTCTTCGTGTGGGGAAAGGGGGAGTTATAGTGGTGGCTAGTAGGAGCCAGAAAGTCTACATGGGTAAGTAGGAGCCGGAAAGTCTACAGGGCGAGTAGAAGCTAGTAAATCTACAATTATTGATGGTCGTATGAGCCTGTAACCACCCAAACCCCGACATGGAGGGCGTAAAATCTATGCTACACAAGGTTTCTGATTAATCTTGTGTATTCTGTTTGCTCATGTGATTGGTGCATTCTCATATAATTGTTTAAATACTTGTTTGAAATATGGAAATGTTTTGTAGATGGGAGTTATCTCACTAAGCTAGTTTTGCTTATACCCCTATAGCTTTTTGTTACAGTATGAATACTTATAGTTGGCACCAAGGAGCCCCGTTTACCAGGTATGAGCCAAAGCTACTAGGAGTTTTTGGGAGAAGTTATATGTATTTACTTTTGAACATAGACTTCTAAGAAAAATCTCTATAGTAGGCTTATATTATAATTATGTATATTTTGATGATGACATAGTTAAGCAAGACTATTTAGAATGGGGGAATGCCCCCAAGAAGTTGTAAGAGACTATTATCCAAATGAATATTACACGTTTATTTACATAAGTTATTGCATGCTTTTATTATCTAGTTAAATATAATACCCCCGTGAGTCTCCTACTATCTTGGAAGCACGCCTTGCATATGATATTGAAGCTCCTGCATGACTAAGGTTGTCATTCATTAGCTTTAATATTATGTGCGGCGGACTGCCATATTTAGGATACCTTCCGGGGCGTGATAACTATACTATGAGGTTGTATTTCCCAAATGTCCTAATCCCTTAAGATGTAGCAAGCAGCTTACCTTTCCGGTCCCACGCTGAGGAGTAGTAGTAGAAGGCAAATATGATTTTCTAAGTGGTATGCATGATCACTTTAGTTATAAGGAATTTCCGATCTACGATTAATTCATTTAAGGCAATCAATCAATATTTTCACACATAGCATAATAGACAGAGACAATTTACATTAATCAACCAATCAAGTTCTGATATACTTATCGTTTATTGATCACATATAACGAATCATATACATAATTCCCATGATGACCCGCATGCATATCAATTTTTATCTTTTCTTAATACCCAGTGCTCTACTTTATAAGCCATGCATGAATACATAAGACGTAAAGGAAAGCTCACTTGGTCATGACGATCACTATCAATCAAAGTAATCCTTGGGAGAGAGAAAATCTTGGTCCTTGTCCCCTCAACAAAAGAAATACCCAAAATGAATATTTTATGAAAGTTCTACTTAAATTATCTAATTCTATTTTATCAATTTTGTCAAAATTATGATTAAGGGAAATTTCCACTTAAAATAGCCATAACTTGCTCATTTTAATTTGAAATTTTGCATATTAAATGTCATTTTCTATCTACTAAAAAATATCTATCTACTTCTAAGATTATTTTTAACATTTAAAGCCGTTTAGGTTTCAAAATGGGTTGGTACAAAATTGACACGGAAATTTCCAGCCTTTAAATTGTAATTTTTCCAAATTTTACTTCATCTAAAAGTCTATATCAAATACATAGATTTTTATATGGTTGAAAAATCCTTTAATATAGATATATACTCATATCATATGTATGATTCTGGTGATGTTGTCCCAATAATGGTTTTTCATAAAACAATTTACTTTAGATAGTTGAAAAATGAAGTTCACAAGATTTCACTTTAAATTGATGAAAGAATTTCGGTAAAAAAAAAAAAAAAATTGATGGAAGAAAAATCAAAATTTTGAATTTGTTACCAATATATTTCTACTCATTTAAAATCATCATTTTTATATTTTCTTGACTTTATAAAATTAGATTTATTTTTTAAAAACTTGGTTCCTTAAGTTGTCTACTAATTTTAATTCCTTAAGTGGGTGTTTCCTAGTGATTTTAGTTTAATCTTGACTAGAAAAAATTTGTTTTGTTCTTAGTGTTTTTTAAGGTGTTGATATAAACCTTACAAATAATTTTTTAAGAAAATATTGTATAGTAAAGAATTATCAACATTAAAAATTTATAATAAAATCATTCTGATAATTTAAAAAAGATTATAGTTGAACCATTTTCCTAAGTTTTAGTAAAAATTTCTCCTATGTGTTAAAAATCATTTTTCTAGAGAGTTTAGTCCTATTTTTATAAAAGAAAATAACTCCTTTTATTATTTTGGAATTTTTATTAGAACAACAACATTATGACCATGCATAAATATGAACTTAGTAATTATGTTATAAGATAAAAAAAAAAACTCATATAAAAAGAATAAGAGACATAGAGAATCAAATGAGCATATATATAAGAATAAAAATATGAAAGTCTTAGCTTGGTATCAAGAATTCCTTGAACTTAGAGATGGACAAGTTCTATAAAAGATAAGAAAAGCATAAGGAAGAGAAAAGAAAGAAAATATGGAAGTCTTAGATTTTTATCTAAGTCTTCCCAGGACTTAGAAATAGATAAGTTAAAAAAAAAAAAAAGCAAGAAAATAATAAGAAAAATATGGGAGTCCTAGATTTATGCCAAGGCTCTATAGATTTAGATTATGGACAAGTCTCATTTATGTTTTGACTTGATAATGGAAAAAGTCTAAGACTAGAGATTGGCTAGTCTTATTTAATGAGCATGAAATAAAAGATAAGCAAGCAAATAAAAGCAATAAATAAGAGTTTATGTTAGTGAGTTTATAGGCTCTAAAAATATACATATATATATATATATATACTAACATATACAAAATTAAAGTTAGAAACAAGAATACAATTTATCACAATACGAACAAGAAGTTAATATGACATGAACAATATGTTGCTTGCACATTCCCAATCCCTAACATGTGCTCATGGGGATTTTTGTTAGGAAACCATAACACATATATTTTTTATGTCGCATAACATGAACTAAGGAGAAGGTTTAGGATAGTTACCTTAAAACAAGAAAAATGGAAATGTGTATGAGTGAGGGAAAGAGGGAGAATCACATGAAAGAGAGATGGAGAGAAGACAGGAGAGAAGTTTTGAGTTTTGATTTTGGTAGAGTTTTGTTATGTGTAGAAGAAGTATGTAAAGAATGAAGATGGAGTATTTATAGGAAAAGTTGGAGGTAATTTACAGTTAACTAAATAAATGGAAAAGAAAATAAAAATTGTAGAAAGAAAGAGAGAGAGATGGCTAACCACTTAATGGAGAAGAGAGAGTGAGATTAAAAATTAATTTTAGAAGAAAAATGGAAGAAAAGTTTAGTGAAAAGTGATGTAAAGTTTTTATGGAAAAGAAAATTATAAGAATAGGTTTATAGGTTGTAAGAAATAGCTTATAAGAAAAAATTAGATAAACGAATAGTATAAATAGTGCATGAATAGTAAACAAGACAAATAAATTACCAGCAGTAAAGAGAATAGTGTAAAAAGGCTATATCTGATATTTTTAGATGCCGAAAAGTTGTATGACTGATATTTTATGAATCTTTATGAAATTATTGATCTATATTGATTTAAAAATATTTTTTTCTATCTTGAGTACCGAGGCATGTTTTTCGAGAACTAATCCCATTTAGATTTAAAATGATCGAATTTTTAGCGAATCTGATATATTTAGGTTACCTACCATTATATTGGATTATAATATAAGGTTATCTCATTTTTATTATTCTAAGGTTTCTAGTGTGGGATTATCAGATCTAGATACTCTAGAACTTAATATAGAACTAGGATGAATTTAAGGTTTCGATTTGACTTCCAGTTCTAAGATTTATGCATAAAACTTATTGAAAAATCTAGGGGTTTACAAACCATGCTAAAAAAATTTTCACATTCTAATAATGTGTGGAAGCAAGTAATGAAGTTACAATGTAAAAATAAATACCGAAGATCTTAGGGGAGAAAATCCACATCCATAGATTAAAATTACCATAAGTGAAGGAAACATAAAGGAAATCCAACAACAATTGAAAAGACAACTCTTCTATCTTCAGGATCTTAGTTGAGTTTCCTGATTATGTTGATCGTAAGTGTATGACGTTGCTTTTGAATAGTGTTGCAAATGAGCCAAGTTATTTGTGAGCTACTCGAGCTCAGCTGGCTTCTGGCTTGGCTTGACTCAATTTTGATTAGTAAACAAGCCAAGCCCGAGCCTAAAGTAAAGCTCATTTATCTAAATGAGCCGAGCTTAAGCTTTTGTTGGTTTATCTCAAATGATGATTTTGATGATAACAAAAACGAGTAAGTAATTACTAACATATTCATTAAGAATGCAAGGATTCAATATAATCAAAGTAGTTCACAATGACTTAAGAGAATGATTTCAAAAGAGGCTCTATGCAAAGAATACTTTAGAAAGTGTTTGGAGAAGATTTCAAGAACAAATGAGCTGTCAAAAGGTTAATCAGAAGGTACTCCGCTGGCTTTTTAAACTATTAGAAGGTTCGTCAGAAGGTGACTTGTGACTTTTTTAAAAAAGTTACAAAACACGAATAGTAAGCTCTATATTCGAATTTTTCTTTATGGATTTGATATTTTGAAGACCCATCTCCAATGTTGAGTATATTTGGGTAATGTACTCAATGTGTTCCACAAAGTTGGTTCAATATCCATGGGGATTCAAATTTCATTGGATTAAAGTTCATTTTTTTGGGAAATTTCTATTTTGACAGCAAGGGAAAATCACGTACTTATAAGGATCCATCTTCAATAGTTTATTCAAGTTTTATTTGGAAATATGGAAGAAATGATCCAAATATGCAAGGAACTTGTCTGATGATTATTTGTCTATATAAGGAAGTCGAAATTTATGGAAAATACGATCTTTTTGTTGCATGAACAATACCAAACGAAGGAACAAGTCAACAACGGTGATTTCAAATTTGAATTTCAAGTTCAAGATAATTATATAAGTTGTTGGAGATTTAAACTTATCCATTGGAGCAAGAATTTCGAGATAATTACATCAAGATATCAAGATTCAAAATTTGCAGATTTTGAAGAAAAAAATAAGATGATATTACGCACAAAATAAGGAGCAAAGTTTATCCAATTGATTTCCAAGCTGTTGGAAGATACAAGGATAAGTATACCCACCCAAGACAGAGAAAAGGAAGTACAATCACATGAAAAAGAAGAGAAAACAAAGCGCCACTTATTTCTTTTCAATTTGAACAAAATCACTATCATTCTATTTGTCTTCTTTGTTCGAAAATTTTGAGGACCCATAATTTATTCCTCTGATTTGATTTTACATAATTAGTGTAAGTTGAGAGTTACAAGTAGGCTTAGTAGATTGATTGATTAGGAGAATCAAGCTAAGTGAATTGTAGCCAAAGAGAATTGGCAAGAACTTCTTGTAACTTTTATTGATTTGATTGGATAGTGGAAGACAACCAGTGAGGAATACCGGGATCCTGGCTTGGAGTTAGAAGAGAGGATTGACGCTCAAGACGGAACCTCTATAATTCAACTTTACACTCTCTACTCCCTTATCTCTCTTTAAATTCGTGTAATTTTATTTGTTGTTCATAACTGTGATATATGCTCAGAAGGTTGATTAGAGAATAACTCACTTATATTTTCTTAATCAGAGAGTTAGTTAGAAGGTTTCTAGGAGTAAAAAGTTTTGAATTGATATTTTATTTTTCATGAGCTTAAGCAAATCATTTTGATCTGAATCATTGTTCAAAGTTTTTATTTGTTAAGTTTAAAGCCATTTTAGTTGAATAACCAAGTGGTGTGAAATTTAATCAAAATTTTTAAAAAGTAAATTTTATAACTAATTCACCCCCCCCGATTATCTTTTCGGGACCAACAGCTTTAATTTAGGCTCATAAGTTAGCTTGTGAACAAGCTCGTTTAGGCTCGTAAGCAAGTCGTGACTAGATTAGTTAATAAGTTCGTTAGTAGATTTATAAATTTTTTTATGCATGATATATTATCTATAACTACATAATAAAAACAATAAAACTAATTTCTATTGAATAATGATACATATATATATTATAACAATACTTATATAGTATATTTTAGGTTAAAAAAATAGAAAATAAACTATCTAAATGAGTTGAGCTTAAACTTAAATTATAGGCTCAATAAAAACTTGTCAAGCTCGATAAAAAGCTTAGCTCAGATCGAGCTCATTTTATAAACGAGTCGAAATCAAGCTAAAACTTAAGTTCATTTAACTAAACGAGCTAAGTTCAAGCCTTGATTTCAAGCACGATAGAAAGCTCAGGTTGAGCTCGAGCTTACTAAATTTTAAACGTGATGAGCCTGAGCCTTTAAAATTAAAGCTTGGCTTAATTTAGCTCATTTGCAGTCCTATAGTTTTGAAAGTTTTCAAGAGTAACCCAATAGAGGATCATTATTTATTAAAAGTTGTTAAGAGTAAAGTTAATAGTATTGTTTATACTTATTGTTTATCTTTTATAATTAGATGAAACCAGACTACTTGTATAGAATAAAATGGACTAAATAATAGAAAACAAAAGCAAATTAAATATAAAGTAACATTCTTAAATATAATTTAACAAGAATTAAGAACGTGTGATCAATTACGATAAGGAATAATGATTAAAGTTTGACACAAATCATGAAGGTGTGATCAATTATAGTATAAAATTGTGATGAAAGTTATTACAATTAGGATGAAATGTTTATCATTTAAGACCCTAAAATCTGCAATTTGAGAGTGCAAGAGATGGTAATGACATAATTTGGAAATAGAGAGACAATAGATCATGGTGATAATCTAGAAGCGTGGAGAAACTAGATCATGGAGAGAGTTGATAATGTTGAACTACAATTTAAGGGTCAACAGTTCTTTGAGGTTTTTTGTGGCACTTATGGAAGAATGAGGAAGGAGATCTCATTTTGGGAACTTTTTATTTTTTATAAGCGCAACATATGTTTTAGTGAGTGGCAAATTAGACATAGCAAAACATTTTTTTTTTTAATTTCAAGTTTGTTATTTATCAGGAAAAAAAAAGTACAACTTAGCTATTTGTTAAAGAGAAAAAATATGGTTGGTTTTTTTTGTTATTTCCCCTTTATTATATTGCTTATATTTTCATTTAAACCATTAAATCTCAAAACTATTCTAGATTTTAACAAAACAATAAATAGCTCAAGAATAGCAAAGTAGCTGTTGTAGAATTTGGGAGCCATATGGGAAAAGAAACAGAAGATTAAACCTAAATGTAGTGGAAAGATAGATAAATGGATAGATAAGATCGTCCCCTTTGGGATGGATGATAATAAATCACCATGGCACCTAAGAAAAGGGAGTATGTGAAGGTAGGAAGTATTTTTAGTGATGAAAAATGGCAATTGTTGGGGCAGCTTTATAAAAAGAGATTTTTTAGCATCACCACTTGAGACTAAGAGTTGAAGTATTTATTAGAGCTTAAAAATTAGGGTTGAGAAGGAGTAATGCTGCTCATGAGCTAGTTGAACTTGACTTGCTTAGAAGTTAGCTCAATTTGTTTAAAGTTTGACTCATCTTAAGTTCAATTATCAAATGCGCCAAATTCGAGCTCAATAAAAAGCTTAAAAGAAAAACACATTTCTTTTAGATGAATTGAATTGAATTTCTTGTCTAAGCTTGTGTGTCTACTCATTTCATGCATTTTATATTATATAATATATATCTATATCATACATGATTGAAACAAGAAAGAAAAAGTGTATACATATAGGCTAAAATTTATCCTTGATCCATTAATTAATTTATTTATATATTTATTCATTTTGTATATTTAATTTCTAGACTAAACATGAGCTAATATGTCCTTGAGCTACCTAGTTTGGTTTGAATCAGTTTGTAAAAAGTTCAAGGTAAAACTTAAAATAAAAATCATTTATCCAAATAAATGGGCTCAAGTATGTTTTTAAATTAGATAAAAAAATTTGGCTAAGGTTAAGTTAAAGGTATTTTTTTCAAAAAAGCTTTAGTTCATATCATTAAAAAACTTTGACTCGACAACCATTGAGAATTGCAGCAAGGGGGGTTTTCAAACTGCATGATTGAGTCAGGCACATTAGAGGCATGTAGATGGATCAATGTCCATAACCAATATGTGTTTGGTCTAATTTTGACTTGTCGTGACTTAGTCTAGACGCAGATTCAATGGACGACAAGAAAGGAAAAATTGCTGACACTGAGATGGCTAATTCAGTTTAGAAGATTGATCATGAATTCATGATGAAATTTTTAATTCTAGACCTTCGGAGAATCTATTTCATGTTTTATTATTCTAAAAGTAATAACAATAAATAAATTATTAATATCATCCACCAGGTAATAATAAGTTAAAAATTAATAACCTTGCATTACAGATTTGCCATAAAGGCATGTATATACAGACAAGCATATACAATTCCTAGGATAATACAACACAAACATGTAGACAAGAAGCCAGCAGCCGCCAATCTTCCCAATATCATCTCATCTCCCCATTAAAAAACTAGAGGAAATACAAGACACGGGAAGAACAACGTAATATACAAACCTGCAAAACTATAAATCTAAAAAACATATAAGTGATGCAGGAAACTAACAAACAAAAAAATCATTATACAACAAACCTTAGATAATCAATCATAGTTTTAACCTAGCAAAGCGATCATACTATAGAACGAAGCGATATGCATTAAAAATGGCAACATCGCATCGTCTTTTCTATCTTCTTTATATAATTTTTAACACGACACATTAACGTGATTTTAGAAAAGTCTGAAGCAGCTGGCGGTTTAAATTATAACTGAAGAACCCGCTTAAAAAGGGACAGGGTCTTCGTTGATGATATTGGTGGACTCGTCTTCAGAGCCGATGGAGGGATCAGAAACCGAACCGGCGGTTCGTCCTCTTTGGAAAAACGAGCCAGCTCGGATGGTGGTTGACACGAAGGATCTGGCCAAGCTCCCAAAGATCTGGGCTTTGATTTGTCCACGCCGGGGTGGCGGGCGCGTGGAGATGGTGTTTTGTGGAGCAGAGCTAGGAAGTATTGTCATAATTGCCATATCAAACTAGACAAATAAACGAAATAACTTGATAAAAACAAATTAAGGAAATAATTAAATAGTAAGGCTATGGGGGGGGGGAAGAAGTAAAGGGAGAGATTAAACAGCTGAATTTTGCAAGCAAAAGATAAAGGGTTCAAAGAAAGAAAATAAAAATATGTTGATTTTCAAATGGAAAAACAAGAATTAAGGTTACAATTTGTGTTTTTCAAACCAACAAAAAGAAAAAGAATGGAGAAATTTTAAAATTTTTAGCAGGGGTTTTGAGGAGGGGGCAGGGGATGAAGTGGGTGGGGAGGCGCGGGTGGGTGGTTTGGGTTGTGGTTGGGGGTGGTGGGGTTTGGTTTTTGGCAAAGAAAGCGAAGCGAAGCTCTCGGCGGTTCCCGCTGGCCGGAAGGGGAGGCTGTTTTGGTGGGTGGGGGTTGATATGAAGAGGGTTTTAATCAAAAAGCGTGAAGATATTGGAGGGTATATATAGATGAAGTAATGAATAAACAATGAAATTTTATTTAAATTTGAATTTCATTAATATGAATGACTCGGATAGAGTCATGCTGGGTTTCACGTTTCTTTAAAGCTATGTAGATTTTATTATATTTGATTCCATTGTTCAATGCATAAAATTCGTATACTTGATAAATGGGCCACCTTAAATTCTAAATTATCATCCACTAGTAGCCACCTGACTAGACTATTACAGTGACAATAATCATGAAGCTAATATTGTTAATTACATAACAATAGAGATGTCCATATTAAATTGACAATAACTTCTAGAACCCACATACGATTCTAAACTTATACCGAAATGACAGAAAAATAAAAATAAAAATTTATTTCACGGTCATAATGCCTTGTTTCTAATTTACTTTTACGATATTTGGTATAGTTAAAATTTACAATTCCTAAATATTGATATAAACAACCAAAAGACAAAGTTATCAATAATTTTTAGCAGAAAATAGGAAGACGAAAATAGTAATCAATAATCAACGATAATTGTAAATCTTCTTGAAAAGTAACTTCAGAAATTATATAAAAAAAAAAAATTTCTTTTGTCCAAAGGAAACAAAAATTTCTAACTTTTTTTTTTTTTCATGATTGCTATATGTAATAGTAGGAAGTAAAATTAACTGATCAGGAAAGAGAAATTCCGTTAAGTGACGTGGTGGCGGACGGCGAAGTCTGGTGTGGTCACTTTTTGGTGCGCTTTTAACAGGTCATCACTTGGCCAGCTGGCTGCTACCGTCCTTCCAATTCATTGTCCACGGTCCTTCCACTTGCCAACTGTGTGTTTCCTCGAAGTTGTATTTTACTTCTTCTAGCTTCTCTCTCTGCCTTGCCCATGGTATTGTGCTTCTTTCTCCGGTTTATGACCCTATCCACTCACGTATAATGAAAATTTTTTTTCCAAACGAATGATATTTTTAAATTGGTTAATTTAATATATAATTTTTTTATATATATATTAATAGTACTTTTCTCATATTAGTTAAAAATGTCACATTGGACAATAGTGTTAACCAATTTAGTGGAGTTATTATTGACACAAAAAAAGTTTTTTTTAAGTATTAAATTAATCAATTTTAAAATTCAAGTACCATCAACTATATTCACCTAAGTTTTTATTGCTTTAAATTCTATAATTGTTCTCATGGTTGGATGGTGCATTGAATGATACTTCTTTTGACTTGTTCAAATGTGAAAAAAAAAAAAAAAAAGAAGATAATACTCATTTTAGAAATTTTCCACTATAAACCATCAAGTCATCGTGGTATGCATTTAAAATTAAGGAATCGAAATATATCAAGGATTGCGTCTTATCCATATACAAACTAATTAAGAAGGAGAATTATGATGTCGATAATGTTGAACAGTGGATTGAATTCTATTTCTTTTAACAACCATGATAAACTTACCATTCATGGACGACTTCATCGAATTGTGATTTGATTTATAAACCATTTTGTTTTTAATATTTATTTTTCCAATTAAATGTTAATTACGTTCATATTCTTATTTAAATTTTCACTCATAAATCCTAGAAGAACCTAGGAAAATATTAAAAATCCAGTTTATTTGGTTACCCTATCCCATAATGTGTCAATTTGGTATTAAAGGAAAGATTCTACATTTTTCATGTTTTGCTATTCCTTCTTATTTTCAAATATGAGATTATCATTCATTATTGATTGTAGATTGTAGATCCTAGATTTTTTTGGTGTTGTTGCATGGTTTTCATTATTTTTGCCTATTTATTTATTATATGTATTTTTAGGGAGTTATGAGTGACTTATGGTTATTGAAAAGTTTGCAAGTGGTAGTATTATGTGAGTATATGATGAGAAACCCCTTAGGCTATCAAAGAAATAGTTTTTTTTTTTTTTTTAATGAAGATTGTGGTATCAATTGGATGATTATAAGATCTTTTAAACAAACTTATAAAAGGGATGGGATTTTATCTTCATAAGCCATCAAACTTAAAATTGACAAAGACAAAAGAGAAGAAAGTAGTCAAGGATGAATTGAAAGAGGTGAAAGTCATTAAGGAAATGTCAAAAGAGATAAAAGGTATTTAGAGTTGAGTTGAGGAAAATTCCTTGTGACATTAATAAGGTTGAGAAGAAAATTATTTGTGAAAATGTTGAGAGGAAGGATGATACTAAGTATAAAAACAATTTCGTTATTGAGAAGGTAATAAAAATTGAAATATCTAAAAATGTGCTTCAAAAGCATATAGTTGAGGAGGTCAAAGAAACATTTAAGAAGAAAGTAAAGACTCATTGAAAGGTTATGCAGGTAGTAGTTGTGGAATCCAAGGCTGTAAAAACTCAAGTTATAGAAGTCATGAAGGAAATAATAATAGTAAAAACTATTGATAGTCTTATATTTGTGGCATAGAAGAATTCTTACGTATAAGTTAAAGAGATATCAAGTCAAAATGATAGAATTTGTTTCAAGCCTACTGTTGGGCCCAATAGAAGACATGTTGTTGAACTAAAAGGTTCATATTGGATTTTGATAAGAAAAATGCATTATATAAATACATAAGTCTTATAAGAAAGTTGTAAACTCCGAGATTTTTCATACAAATAGAAATAGATGAAAATATAAATATAAAAAATATAATATTAATATAGGACTCAATAAAAACTCTAGAATAAAATTACAAGTAGTAATAAGCCTATATATAGTTTCAAACCCTAAAATAAAGTTTTCTAGATAGTATAAAAAACTATTAATAAGATTTCATATTGCGTATCGAAAACTCAGGATATAAGAATAATTTAGTTAAGATTTTTAATAGGATAGAGAATAAACACCTAAATGCACTTATAGTTAGAAAACAATAATTTATAAAATGAACTGGTAAGATTATAAATACACAATGAAAACAAATACATATCCATAAACTCATAATATAGACTCCAAATAAAAATTTGGATCACATTATTGTTTTAATTAGAGTATTCTTAAGCTCTTAGAGTCTAAAACAAAAATTGACCTATTGAGCTTAGAAAACTCTAATCGCGAGAGATAAAACCTTAAAAATAATATATCGCGTAAACATTAAACCTAAAGTTAAACTCAATAACAATCTAGAAAATTTGTAGGACTCTATATAAATTTTGTTAGATAAAACTCTCGAATAATTGTCATATTTATACCCGTTAAACTTAATAAACTATCCTAAAACTAAGATAATTAACTAACTAAATATTATTATATAATAATTTATTCAATTTTTAGTGCATTTGGTTTGAATTAGTGGCTGATATCTCCTTAAAATCTTCCCCAGCCGAAATTAGTGCAAATTGAATCAATAAACAACACAAAAAGTCAAAGGAAATAAAGAACAAACCAATGGAGATGATCTAAATCTACAAGTGCAATAAATGCATGAGGAAACATGCAAATTGAAGTTGGAAAAATCGGTGGAGAATCAGCCATGTTGGCCGAAAACCCAAGCTATTGTCTCTTATCCTTCTTCTATATATAATACACTTAATGAACATAAAAACAAAGCTTTTATACACACAAAGACAACAGCCAAACATAACAACTAACATATCAAAACAACTGACCAAAAACATACAAACACAACTTTAAAACAATTCCATTAAAACACTAAACCAAGCTTAGGATAAGGAGCAAATAAAGGTAAGATAAAATTCGTATTTGAATTAGTTATATGTCAAACACTAGCTCAAACAATGTTACTATTAACTATAGGTTCGAATCTAACTCTAAGTGGGAGTGTAGCACCTTCAAATCTGCTCAAACAAGGTAATACTCAACCTTAACCCCTATATCTATGTGCTAACATCTTTATAGGAGCTAGAAACTATGTAATATAATGGTTATAGAATGTTTTATTATTGATATAATACAAATAATACATGCAAAGAATAGAAAAACACTTAGGAGTAGTTCAAATGCAAGTATAATACACATATATTAAAAGAAAGTTAAGTTTCGAATTGAAGAAAATCGAAGAAAATGATGAACAGTGTCAACACTGCCCTTACGCCGGTAGTGTATATGCTCAATGACGGTGGAGTACATGGTTGGGCCTGCAATATTGAGACGGCTTACACTGAAATAGAAGCTACGTAAAATTTATTTTTACGTAAAATGAACGAACGCTAGCAAATTTGAATTCTACGCCAACAGCATAGAAGTCGGTGTACATTGTAAAGCTGGTGGTTTACAACCAGCGTACATTGACATAAAATAACATGTAAAACATTAGAACACCAGCATCTGGGTATCAACACCGATGGCATTGGAGCCAGCGTACAAACATAATTTCCTTGCGTGAAATCTGTTTTCCACAAATATATTATATATATAAATAATAATAAACATATATTATATATATATATAAACAAAAACAGATTTTTACAAAGTAAATAAATAGATACATAATAATAATAATAATAATAATAATAATAATATTTGAAGATTATTGAACCCTAAGAACTATAGGCAAATATTAGTGTTATTAGCAACTATAATTGCTAAATATTTATTTTATATAGATAAATATAAAAGAATGGAAATCTAAATAAGATAAATTTATGAATAATGTGATATCTAAAAATGACAAAATAATTATATGAAGTAGATTAAGAAAAATACAACAAAACTAAATAATAAGAATTAAATACTAGTTACCCTAATATATTAACTAAAAGAACGATATAAAAATAGCAATAATAGTAATGATAAAAAAAATATCAATTTACTAAATACAACTTCTACGACTACCCAATAAAAATATATAAATAACAAAAAAGATCAAGAAAAGCAAAATGAAAATAAAATATTAAATAATAATTATTGTTATAAGACCATTAACGGACCAAAATAATAATAGAAACAAAATCAAATACCAATATAGGACACTTAGACACTCATAGGAGTTTAGTTATATTATTTATGCCTTATTGATGAATAATTTTTATTCATCTAGGTGACTTTGAATCTATATAGGACTTTCCAATTGATTATTACGACAAGCCACTATGAGCAGGTGAGTAACAAAGATCTATTATACTTTTTGTGCTTGTAACTGATGTGTTGTATAAGTATTGAATTTTAAAGCATATTTCTAGCAAGCGCACTAGGTCTTCTATTGTAATATAGCATGAATAAAGTGTCGATCCCATAAGGATTTACTAACTACTAGACAATTATCAACTAATACTAATATCTAGGCAATTGATCTTTTTAAGATGATTAAGTTAAACTAACTTTTCTAACTAATTATCTATATGAATGCAATGAGCTTTTTAAAGAGAGGGATATGGTGAAAAGTGTGGGAAGGAGCAGAATCCACTTTAAACTATTGTCAATCAACTTGAACTCGTGTTATAATGATAATTAAATTCATGAACATTCATAAGAAATTATCAAGATTTAAAAACAAAGTTTGAAAACCTTTTAAACCACAAAACAATTCAATAACTTCCGTTAAATAAATCATTAGTGGAATCAAAATTACAATTATAAATCTCTTGATTTTATAATTGACTAATACTTTATATTAAAATCTCCTAATTCCTTAGTGAGAAATCAACATAAAACATTGCATTAATATCCATGAACAATTTCTAAACTAGATTAAACTACGCCGCTTCCGCAATTGCAATTTAATCTCAATTTATGAATTCATGTGAACATAATTTCCCTTCCGAGTTATTAGAATTCTTATACACAAAAACATGATGAATAATCAGAATTCAATATGAATATTTCAAGATTCTAAATATCTTATAACATGGATTCAAAAATCATTTTAGCTTTTTTAGAGCTTCATCAACTTCCACAAAAGGGTTTAGCTACTCATGAATGATGATTCAACAATCAAATAAGAAATTGCAAATGATTTCATTATGATCAAAATATTCAAGTATATGTGCATAAAAAGAATAAGATTAGAAATCACCAATCCAAATACTAAGCTTCACTTGCAAATCTTGTATAACTTCAAATATCTCTTCAAAATATCTTATGAAATGCCTATTCTAAATATTCTAAAGCTACTTGGAGTATTGGATACTTGAATGCTTGGATACTTGGATGCTTGGATACTTGGATGATTCTGAAAATGAGGGGAAGACCCCCTATTTATAGGAAAAATTTCGTGAAAAACATTTAATTAACTTTACTGTTTCTCAATGTACGCCGGTCGTTATGGATCCTACGCTGGCAGCTTATAGGCAGCGTATCTTCAAATTGTCCTTTGCGCAGGCAGTGCACTGGCAGCCTTCAATATCAGTTACAATGTAGGTCGCTTCAACGCCGGCGGCTTTGATGTAGATCTAGCCGGCGTATATAGTCAGAAATGAAGCGTTGGGCTAATTTATAACGAACGCCGTCCCAAGGCCGGCGGCTTTGACACCGGCGTAGGCATTCCAACAGATGTGTTGCTTCATTTTCATTCAAGCGTTTCATGTCTTCATGTCTCTTCAATTCTTCCATGTACACTGTCTCAAAGCCAGCGGCTTTCATGCCGACTTATAGTGTAACTCCTTCAAAGCTGGTGATGTTTCAGTTCTGAGCTGCCGGCCTTCATTTACGCTGGTCTTCATCTTCTACGCTGGCAGCTTTGAGGCGGCTTTGAATGTTGTTTAACTTGTTCTAGGCAAAGCTGGTTGTGCTGCAACGGCCTTAGATTTTACGCCATCTAAAAGCCAGCGGCTTTCAATGATGAATTGCCGGCCTTGACTTCAATTTTTCCTCTTTTCAATTCAAATTCTCTTGTTTTGATTTCTTTATCCAAATTAGTTCTGAAACATAAAATTTAATCAAAACAAATATCCATTCTAGCTCAATTGATCATCAAGATTTGTATAAAATATGATCTTATCAATTCCCCCACACTTGAACTTTTGCTTGTCCTCAAGCAAAATGAAGAATAAAATGAAATCTCTTTTCAGATAGTATAATTTTCCATTTAAATCTCAACTTCTTTAACTTGATTCTCTTGTATCTACAGCTCTAACCATACCAATTCCTTGCAATTAGAGTACTATAATCAAAATTTAGGAGTTAATCCAAACAAAACAAGTTTTAATCTCAACTTTTAACAAAAGAACTTTCAATTCAAAAGCAAATACTCAATCCACTAAGGAAAAATACTCATTTAAACTTTATTGGATTTCTAGCTTATATATACTAAGTAACACAAAATGAAAGCATGTGGTATCTACTTTTTCCTTAGAATTTCTCCTTCTTTATTATAAGTCTCCTTCCTTTGCATATTTTGCATTCATTTTACTTTTTCTTTCTCAAGCATTTATTTTCTTTTTGAGAGGTTTTTGCCTCCATCTTTTTGTTTTTCAAAGCTCATGAATTGAACTTTTGCCATTCTTCCCTTCTTGTTACAGTAAGTTTATTGAGTCGGCACATCCCAGGCTCATCACCTAAGTGACCAGGTTTCAAAATACCCCTAAGAACTCTTCCTCACTTTAACATTCAAGTTCAGATACTCATAACTCAAAATTTCAAGTCAGAGGAGTAGTGGCTATGCTTGTTTCTTTCTTTTTGAATGCAATACAATATCAAAGACTTATTTTTATGAAGGGTCACTAAGTTTAAAAGTTTCTTCTACCTCTTTCACCAATTCAAAGAATATATACAAATTAAAATTTCCAAGAAGTAGACCTGTTTATTTTTCAATAAAAGGACTCGATCAGCTCTTAAATTTCCAATTCCAAAGTTAAAAATAAAGTAAACTTGTTCCTTAAGGATTTTACAACTTAATTTTAACTTTGTAAACCAATCACAACAGCAGGTAAGTAAGATACTTTTACAAGTCAATTTCATTGATTTTCATTCTTTGCTTTGTACTATCTCCAATTTCAAGAGATTTTTGAAAAATTTTAGCAGAATTTCCTCATGATTTGCTTTCAAACCAAAAATACAAGGTGGAGATTTTTCAATATAAACAACAGCAAACAGATCATATTCATCATTTCAACACTTCATGTAATTTTATCCCTTCCCCCACACTTCAATCAAACAGTGATCTCACTGTTTTTCAACAAATAAAACAGAGGAAATGAATAAGAAATGAATTGGATACTTCCCTGAAGTCAGTCGATTCATAGTCATCAAAATTTGGCATTGCAAGAGATTTGCTTTGCTCGATTCCTGTAATCACTACAAAGAAAAACAAAAACAAAATAAAAGCAGAATAAAAGCAGAAAAATAATAAATGAGTTCACCCACAGGAACTTGGGTACTCAATAAATATACAAGCCAATAATAGAAAATAGACATCAAATAAAAAAGAGCTAGCAGGGTCTCTAGCTCTCTGGCCCCGGGCTCTGTCTGCTGCTGCCCTCAGGTGTGTGTCTCACAGTGTCTCCTGGGCTGACCATCTGAGTATGCTCTGAACTGAGCCTATCTGAGTGATGAGACTTAGATGAAGTCTGATAGGTCATGCCAGCCCCCGTCTCTGGGCTAATGCAGCAGATGGTCGTCTTCAATGCCTCAAAGATAGTCTTTCTGAATTTCTTATTTTTCTTCTTTTCATGCTCATGACTATCTTTGAGCTCCTTGTTCTGGCGCTTCAATTCTTCTACATCCAGCCTAAGCTGGTCCATGCCATAAGCCGATGAAGCGCCTGTAGGAGGAGGTGGAGCAGATGTAGATGGCATCTCAAATGGGACATCTCCAGGAAAAATATCCTGGAACTCAACCTCCCCCAATACCTGTGGCTGTGCTGGCCTGGGGTTTTTCAGCAATCCCCAGCCTCTAAACGGTGCAGATGTGATCCTCTTGCACTCATACACCTCATCATCCTGTAGAGGCTCAAAAATATTCATCCCCTTCAATAGCCGAGTGATGTAGCCTCCACAACCCAAACCTCGGGTCCTCGTATCCTCAGCCTGCCGGTATATAAAATTTGCTACCTCCACCCCAAGATCAATCCTGTAACCTCTAATAAGGCTAAACAGGTAAAACATATCAAATGTAGTCACCTAGCTGTGACTCGTTTTCTTGCAGCTCAGGGTGTGTGCAATAATGTGATGAAGCAGCTTGTGCTCAATAGCACGGAATGACGTGGCCAGTGATTTTGATGGGACAAAATGCTCATTTGATCCAGGACCAACTAGGTGGGCCCAGTAAGCCTCTTGTGTCATGTCCTCTGGCCAACTGTTTGGTAAAGTCCTGTTCTCTCCACTATCATACAGTCCCAAAAGTGGCCTATTTGCTTTAATTTTACTTCCCGTATCTGTCCATAGGCCTGGAACTGGAAGGTGGACTCACACGGTTTGGATATTTTTGACCGTAACAGAACTCTATCGTCAATTCTTGTATGCAGGCTCCCGAAGGTCAAATAGTCTCAGCCACGCTGGATCTTGAATAATTCCTCGAATTCTGTCTACCATATCAAACTCATCCAGCAAGCACCAGTCTAAATACTGGATATTTATAAAGTCGTTCTTGACCAGCCTTTTCTTTCTGTCCTTGGCGTACTGCTGACTGGACAGTAGATTTTGGGTATCTGAACCCGATGTAGAAGCATCACCCGTTCTTGGTTTTTTTTGTTTTGGGGCCATTCCTGCAAATAATTTGAATTCAATTAGTATTAAGGAATGCAAAATTTGATATATGCCTAAAACATGTTTTTAAACATTGGATATCAATACATATAACTAATTGAAACCAATCAACTAATGAATTGCATGGATCATATACACTTGCATATTACTTATCAAAGCTGGCAGCTTAGGCTTGCCAGCTCAGAATTGAACGTTGGAATTTTCAAATTTTTCAAATAAAATTGATTTTCAAAAATTTTTCCTTTATGTCCCAAAATCAATTTTATACTGAAAATTGTTATAAAAATTGAGCACAATATCCAATTCCTATTTCAATTCTGGGCAAATTTGAGCACAATGCAAGAATCAAAGTTACTAAGCAGTAACAAGAATCACAAATCCAGCAGCTAGTATTATCAATTCCAATTAGTCCCAATTTCGAAATTTTAAACATTCCCTATCTCAAGAACCCTATTCCAATTGAACACATTTCATGATCAACAAGCACAAATTGGAATAACAATGATAAAACCGAAATCCACTTTCAAAATATCATCAACATCATCCCAGCAATCAATTTCATTAACAACCGAAATCTATAATCAATGACAGAAATTCAAACCCATATTGACAGATTATATAAAAAACAATGTAATGTAATGGATTTGAACAAAAGATTAAGAGCAAAGATCAGTTGGATTTACTTACTTGGGAAGCTGGATTTAACACAATGAAATGTGGGATTGTTGAGTGAGAGCAAGAGACTGAGTGTAGAGAGTGATTATGAGAGAATGAGAAAGAGAGAGAGGATTCGTACTTGTTTTAAGCTTCTGCACAATGTACGCCGGTATTTCTGCAATGTAAGCCGGCGGCTTATAGCCAGTGTAAGTGGAAAAGATTCATACCGAGAGCTCAAAGCTGGCAGCTTATCGATTTACGCTGCCGGCCTAAATGGATACACCGGCTAAAAGCTGGCGGCTTTAAATCCCAAATACCGACCTTGATCGGGAATTTTTAGAAACCAAGAAATCTCCAATATACGTCGGCAGTAAGCCGACGGCCTTCACCTTCCCTTGCCAGTGTAAATCTTGTACTCCAACGCCGGCATATAAGCCGGCGGCCTAGACCTTTCCAAAGCCGGCCTAAATCTTGCGTTTCATACGTTGGTAACTAAGCCGGCGGCCTTCAACTCTCCACTGCCGGCCTCTTTTGCGGTGCTCACCTACTCCTTTACTGACTTTTACGCCGGCACTAAGCCTGCAGCTTTGAGCCGGCGTTCCTTGTTTTCTCAGAGCTTGCTCAAGGCTGGCAGCTCTGAGTCGGCCTTCAACCTTTTGAATTTTTTTTTTATATATATATATATATCCTGCTACACTAATAGCTAAGTTAGTAAAAACAAACAAATAAAAATTACTCTACAATTTAGACATGGGTTGCCTCCGAAGAAGCGCTTAGTTTAAAGTCGCTTAGCCCGACTTTCCTGACCTGATCATGGTTCTTTAAGATTGATGACAGTAGTAGTACTGTCAAGATTTTCCCCCTCAAAATAATGCTTGAGTAGTTGCCCATTCACTTTAAAAGTCCGATCATCCTCAGTTTTTAATTCAACCGCTCCATATGGAAAAACTTTTGCTATCTCAAACGGTCCCGACCATCTTGACCTTAATTTTCCAGGAAACAACTTCAAACGAGAATTGTAAAGTAAACTTTTTGTCCAGGAAAAATTCTCGTTTGATGATGTTCCTATCATGCCATTTCTTTGCTCGTTCCTTATAGATACGAGCGCTTTCAAATGCCTCATTTCTCCATTCTTCCAGTTGATTCAATTGGAGCAATCTCTTTTTACCTGCAGCTTTTTCATCAAAGTTAAGGAATTTTATAGCCCAAAATGCCTTGTGCTCAAGTTCTACAGGAAGATGACATGATTTACCAAAAACAAGCATGTATGGGGACATTCCAATAGGGGTTTTAAAAGCAGTCCTGTAAGCCCATAATGCATCATCTAATTTTGAAGACCAATCTTTTCTTGATGCATTAACTGTTTTTTCCAAAATTCTTTTTATCTCCCTATTAGAAACTTCAACTTGCCCACTTGTTTGTGGATGATAGGGGGTAGTCACTTTATGTGTAACACCGTATTTTGCCAAAAGTTTTTCAAATTGCCTGTTACAAAAATGAGACCCCCCATCACTAATTATAGCTCTGGGCACACCAAATCTGGTAAAAATATTCTTTTTCAAAAATTTCAAAACTACTCGGGCATCATTTGTTTGTAAAGCAACAGCTTCCACCCATTTTGAAACATAATCAACTGCCACAAGTATGTATTTATTTGAAAAAGATGAGGGAAAAGGACCCATAAAGTCAATCCCCCAAACATCGAAAAGCTCAATTACCAGAATATTGTTTTGTGGTAATTCATGTCGTTTAGAAATGTTACCTGTCCTTTGACATTGAGCACATGACATAATGAAATTCCTGCAGTCACGAAACAAGTTAGGCCAATAAAATCCAGATGACAATACTTTTGCTGCAGTCCTTTGAACACCAAAGTGTCCCCTGCTTCCCTTGAATGACAGTGTTCTAAAATGCTAAGCTGATCAGATTCAGGCACACATCTTCTAATTATTTGGTCAGCACATTTTTTAAACAGATATGGTTCATCCCAAAAATAGTATTTTACATCATGCAAAAACTTTTTCTTTTGAGGATATGATAAACCATATGGATAATCTTACTAACCAAATAATTCACAATATCAGCATACCATGGCAAATCAGAATCTCTACTGCATGCAATGTTCATCAGGGAACTTCTCATTGATGGAATGTCTAGACTATCAGATTCAAGTCTAGACAAATGGTCAGCAATAACATTCAGTTCCCTTTTTATCTTTAATTTCAAGATCAAATTCTTGCAGTAGTAAAACCCATCTAATCAACCTAGGTTTTGCATCAGCTTTAGCAAACAAATACTTGAGAGCTGCATGGTCAGTGTATACTACAACTTTAGAACCTATCAGATAAGGCCTAAATTTATCACATGCAAAGATAACAGCTAAAAGCTCTTTCTCAGTAGTGGCATAATTTCTCTGGGCCTCATTTAGTGTTCTACTTGCATAGTATATAACATGAAAGATCTTACCTCGTCTCTGACCAAGTACCGCTCCAACTGCAAAGTCGCTGGCATCACACATGAGTTCGAAAGGAAGCTCCCAGTCTGGCAATGATCACTGGTGTGGAAATGAGCTTTTCCTTTAATAAATTGAATGCCTGCAGACATTTCATCAAAATTGAACACCGCATCTTTTTCCAGAAGGTTGCAAAGAGGTCTCGAAATTTTGGAGAAGTCCTTGATGAATCGTCTGTAGAAGCCAGCATGTCCAAGAAAACTTCTGACTCCTTTAACAGTCGTGGGTGGTGGTAACTTCTCAATAATCTCCACTTTGGCTTTATCCACTTCAATTCCTCTCGCAGAAATTTTGTGACCCAACACTATCCCTTCTCTAACCATGAAGTGGCATTTTTCCCAATTCAGGATCAGATTGGTATCTTTGCATCTTTGTAGAACCGAGGCTAAATTCTCAAGACATAGATCGAATGACTTTCCAAAGACTGAAAAATCATCCATGAAGATCTCGATAAAATTCTCAAGCATATCTGAGAATATAGCCATCATACACCTCTGAAATGTAGCAGGTGCATTGCAAAGTCCAAAAGGCATTCTCCTAAAGGCAAATGTGCCATAAGGACAAGTGAATGTTGTTTTCTCTTGATCATCGGGTGCAATAGAGATCTGATTGTATCCAGAATATCCATCAAGAAAACAGTAATAATCATGCCCTGCAAGTTTCTCCAACATCTGATCAATGAAGGGAAGTGGAAAGTGATCCTTTCGAGTGGCATCGTTCAACTTCCTGTAATCAATACAAACTCTCCACCCAGTCACAGTACGAGTAGGAATCAATTCATTTTGCTCATTCTTCACTACAGTCATACCACCTTTCTTTGGCACTACTTGAACCGGACTAACCCATTTACTATCAGAGATAGGATAGATACCTGCGTCAAGCAGCTTCAAAACTTCTTTCTTGACAACTTCTTTAAGTGTCGGGTTAAGTCTCCTTTGTGGTTGAACTGTAGGTTTACACTCAGCTTCCATAAGATTTTGTGAGTGCAAATGGTAGGGCTAATACCCTTGATATCAGCAATGGTCCATCCGATTGCTTCTTTTGCTTTTTCAACACATCAATCAACTGTTGTTCTTGTGTATCTGTCAATGCAGATGAAATGATAATTGGCAAAGTATCGCCAATTCCAAGAAAAGCATACTTCAGATGGTCAGGAAGTGGTTTAGTTCCAAGGTCGGTGGCTGCATCAAAGATGGAACTTGCTTCTGCTCATTTGTACCCAAAGATTCATAATATCTGGTTTTGATCATTGGTACATCTTCCATTTTCTTCTCTCTTCATCATCACTCCAATTGTCCACGTCTCTTAAGACAGACTCCATAGTCTCCACACCAGTTTGTTCCTCAAGTGACTCAGAAACCAGCTCATCAATGGTATTGATGGTGTAACAGGCATTGGCATCATCAAATTTCTTCATTGCCTCATAGACATTGAAAGTAACCTGTTCATCCATCACCGTAATGTAAGTTGCCCTTGTTCCACATCAATTAGTGCTTTTCCTGTTGCAAGGAACGGTCTGCCCAAGATCATGGGAACTTCCCTATCTTCATCCATGTCAAGCACTACAAAATCCACAGGAAAAAGAATTTGTCAACTTTAACTAGGACATTTTCTACAATACCCCTAGGGTATTTTACACTTCTATCAGCAAGTTGCAAAGTTACATGTGTATCTTTGCAATCTCCTAATCCTAGTTTTTGAAATATAGATGAAGGCATTAAGTTGATACTTGCACCAGAATCAATTAAAACTTTATCAAAATAACAATCACCAATGGTGCAAGGAACAGTAAAACTTCCCTGATCTCGGAGCTTAGTGGGCAGACTGGTTGTTTGTTTCTGTAGGATCATGGAACATTCTCCAGTGAGTATCACATTCCATCAATCTTCCTCTTGTTAGACAGCAATTCCTTGATGAATTTGGCATAGGAAGGCATTCCTTGAATTACTTCTAAGAATGGAATGTTGATGTGCAGCTTTTTGAAAACATCCAGGAATTTTGAAAATTGCTCATCAAGCTTTTGTTGCTTTAATCTTCCTGGAAAAGGAACGGGAGGAACATATGATTTCACCTCAGGTGGTTTTTGAATAGTTTCCTCCATCTTTCGTTTCCCTTTGTTGTTTTGTGGTGGAATTTCCTCTTCATCTTTAGTAGTTTCCTCAACTGGAGCAATCTCCTTTCCACTTCTCAATGTGATTGCATTTACAGACTTGGGATTCTCCTCCGTGTTGCTTGGTAAAGACCCATGGTCTATTACTCACTTGTGTGCAAGTTGATGGAGTTTCCCTTGCAAATCTTGAATGATTGCATTCTGATTGTTGAGTGAATTTGTTGTGGTAACAATGAAATCCCTCAGTAATGCATCAGTGGATTTTGAATTTGCTGTTGAGGTGGAGCATTTCTCACATATCCTTGTCCTTGAAAACCAGGTGGTGGCTTTAGAACATTGGCATCATTCCGATATGAAAGATTTGGATGATTTCGCATATTCGGATGATATGTGTTTCCAAAATTGCCTTTTTGGAAATTTCCCACATAATTAAGCTGCTCGTCATTTGAAGATGATCCATGTGGACACTCAAAAGAGGAGTGTGGTCCTGAGCAAATCTCACAACAAAACACTTGTTGTTTTTTTATTGGAAGTATTTGTAGTTGTGAGTTTACTTACTTGAGTGATGAGAGCCATTTGAGCTTTGAGTTGTGAGATATCTTCTTTATCTTCCAATGATGCTACTTTAGATCTTGTTCTTTCACAACTCCAATTATGAGCAGCAGAAGCTAATTCTTCAATAATCTCACTAGCTTCCTCATATGTCTTCCCCATCAGTGATCCGCCCGATGTAGCATCTACTAATGACCTTAAAGCTTCATCAAGACTGAGGTAGAAATTTCAATTAGTAGATTATCGGGTAAACCATGGTGTGGACACTTTCTGACCGCCTCTTTGAATCTTTCCCAAGCATCATATAATGATTCTCCAGGGAATTTGGTGAAGTTGGAAATTTCATTTCTTAATCTGGCGGTTCTTGCTGGAGGGAAAAATCTCTTTAAAACTTCTTTGTCAGATCAGCCCATGTAGTGATTGAATCTGGAGGTTGGGAGTTGTACCATGCCAAAGCTTTATCCCTAAGAGAGAAAGGGAAAAGCTGAAGTCGGATGACTTCGTTTCTTACACCATTGAGTTTGACAGTGTTGGTGTATTGAAGAAATTTGGCAATGTGTTCATCTGGCGTCTCATTTGGATATCCCCAAATTGATGTGATTCAACCATTTGAATTAGGGACGGTTTAAGCTCAAATTGTTTGCCTCCACAGTGGGCATTCGTATGGCGGGATCTTGAATAGTAGGCACCGTATAGTCTCGAATTGCCCTTGGAGCAGCTGGTTGCAATTGGTTGTTGTTATCTTGATTTTCTGCCATTGCTCCTCTTCTTTGGTTCCTTCTTCTCTGTTGTCGCAGGGTTCTTTCGATTTCTGGATCTAAAGGTAGAATTTCAGCACTTCTACTTCTTCGCATATAACCTGCAAAGAGAAAAGGAAAATTTCAAACTAAATTTAAACCTAAACTACTAGCAAAGCTGAAGTTAGTCTAATATTAATAAATCCCCGGCAACGGCGCCAGAAAACTTGATGTGCTGTGATAAGTATTGAATTTTAAAGCATATTTCTAGCAAGCGCACTAGGTCTTCTATTGTAATATAGCATGAATAAAGTGTCGATCCCACAAGGATTTACTAACTACTAGACAATTATCAACTAATACTAATATCTAGGCAATTGATCTTTTTAAGATGATTAAGTTAAACTAACTTATCTAACTAATTATCTATATGAAATGCAATGAGCTTTTAAAGAGAGGGATATGGTGAAAAGTGTGGGAAGGAGCAGAATCCACTTTAAACTATTGCCAATCAACTTGAACTCATGTTATAATGATAATTAGATTCATGAACATTCATAAGAAATTATCAAGATTTAAAAACAAAGTTTGAAAACCTTTTAAACCACAAAACAATTCAATAACTTCCGTTAAATAAATCATTAGTGGAATCAAAATTACAATTATAAATCTCCCGATTCTATAATTGACTAATACTTTATATTAAAATCTCCTAATTCCTTAGTGAGAAATCAACATAAAACATTGCATTAATATTCATGGATAATTTCTAAACTAGATTAAACTACGCCGCTTCCGCAATTGCAATTTAATCTCAATTTATGAATTCATGTGAACACTAATTTCCCTTCCGAGTTATTAGAATTCTTATACACCAAAACATGATGAATAATCAGAATTCAATATGAATATTTCATGATTCTAAATATCTTAAACATGGATTCAAAAATCATCTTAGCATGTTTAAAGCTTCATCAACTTCCCACAAAAAGAATTTAGCTACTCATGGATGATGATTCAACAATCAAATAAGAAATTGCAAATGATTTCATTAGAATATTCAAGTATATGAATTGCATAAAAAGAATAAGATTAGAAATCACCAATTCAAAATACTAAAGCTTCACTTGCAAATCTTGTATAACTTCAAATATCTCTTCAAAATCTCTTATGAAATGCCTATTCTAAATATTCTAAAGCTACTTGGAGTATTGATATTGGATTGCTTGGATGATTCTGAATGTGGGGAAGACCCCCTATTTATAGGAAAAATTTCGTAAAAACATTTAATGAACTTTGCTGTTTCAATGTACGCCGGCCGTTATGGATCCTACGCCGGCGGCTTACAGGCGGCGTATCTTCAAATTGTCCTTTGCGCAGGCAGTGCACTGGCAGCCTTCAATATCTTACAATGTAGGCCGCTTCAACGCCGGCGGCTTTGAACGTAGATCTAGCCGGCGTATATAGTCAGAAATGAAGCGTTGGGCTAATTTATAACGAACGCCGTCCCAAGGCCGGCGGCTTTGACACCGGTAGGCATTCCAACAGATGTGTTGCTTCATTTTCCTTCAAGCGTTTCATGTCTTCATGTCTCTTCAATTCTTCCATGTACACTGCCTCAAGGCCGGCGGCTTTCATGCCGGCTTATAATGTAACTCCAAAGCTGGTGATGTTTCAGTTCTGGGCTGCCGGCCTTCATTTACGCTGGCTTCTTCATCTTCTACGCCGGCAGCTTTGAGGCGGCTTTGAATGTTGTTTAACTTGTGCTGGGCAAAGCTGGCTGTGCTGCAACGGCCTTGGATTTTACGCCGTCTAAAGCCGGCGGCTTTCAATGATGAATTGCCGGCCTTGACTTCAATTTTTCCTCTTTTCAATTCAAATTCACTTGTTTTGATTTCTTTATCCAAATTAGTTCTGAAACATAAAATTTAATCAAAACAAATATCCATTCTAGCTCAATTGATCATCAAGATTTGTATAAAATATGATCTTATCAGTAACTAGTAGCATATGTAATGTAAAGATAATAATACAATTGTTGTGAAAAGCCTTATTAGAATGAATTCTAATTTGAGCTGATTGCTTGTGATGCCAAAATGAGTTAATGAAAGTGATAATGCTATTGTATGATTATGTGAAATAGTATGATGATGAATGTGTGTAATGTATGATCACCATGAATCTGAATAAGAATCATTAACTCATTTAATAACCTAGTCATGCATTGCACGTACTGCATTATTGCATATACAAAAAGAGTGACAGCTTACTACATATTAATATTTTGGTTGTCTGTTAATGCTTAGTTTTTCTAAAGTGTTAGTTCTTCCAAGGTTTTTTTTGTTCTGTCGGTTCTTCAAGAACTAAAAGGCAATGAAGAACGACACTCGTAGTATCGCTTTTAAAATGATTAATAGTTAGAGAGTTTCTAAGGATTGATACATGAAATGGTCAGTTCAAACATCATTGAGCTAAAAGTGATAACCCTAAGATGAGAAATCGTTGATTTGCCTATAGATTTAATCTCCCTTAGGCAGGTGGGTTATAAAGTAATTGTTCTTTAACCCTAAAAAGAAGGCGTAAATCTTTTTCTTGTTTGGATTCTAGATTATCCGAGCTTGTATTTGAGCATATGTCTGATTGATTACATTACATATGATTTGTTAATAAACTTGTTTGGTGTGTAATATGTTTGGTTATTCACTAAGCCCATGGTTTCGCTCATACTCCTAAAGGCATTTCAGGTTTACCATATGACCGTGGCTAGTTACATCCAGGAGTATGGCCCTGGTAAGAGTTTAGGAGCTGGATGCTCATGGGTCAAATCAAGATAAGTTGTTTTCTATTATTCCTAGTATAGATTAGTTAGTATATGGATTATCAATTATGTATTTGAAGATTTATGGAGAGATTACATGGTTTGTAATGTCTTTATGATACCCTTTACTTGTGATGACAGTTATTTACTAATTTATGTCTTACATATTTTTATCATTTCTTATCACAGCAACTAAAAGATCCTGTTATTTGAAAAGCTATGTCACTCTCTGAAGGTAATCTAGTGATAGTATTCAAGTATGGCTTATTTGCCACTACAAGGGTACCCTTGGGGTGTGGCAAAAGTTACACTTAATTGGTAGAAAACATTAGTGATGTAATTTGTTAATATATGCAATTGTGTTGGTGTTTGTTTGATTGTTGCAAGACATTAGTATACTGCACCTAGCATCCAAATACTAGGGCACAACATCTAAATGTTAGCATGATCAAAAGAAATGATTATGTGATAGTAACAAGCATCCAGATAGTAGCCATGATTTACGTGATCAATTGCAAAGTGCTTAAGGTCCAAATACCAAGACACAATGTTTGGACAATAGGTATGTTTTGTACAATCAAGGTATGGATGATATGTTACACACAAGAGGATGGCATCAAATCTCTAGATGGCGTTTGGATAGTAGTGGATGACATCTAAATGTTAGACATTAGAAAACTAGTCATTAGAGCATTTGATGCTAAGGAAAATTTAAGAGAAGATGGGCAATGACTAAACTTGAAGGTCTTATAAGTAAGGGTTGGAGGACAAAATTTAAGAAGTTACATAAGCTCATTTATTGGCAATTAATCTCCTTTTATTACTCTCTATAATTAATAGATTAGTCCCTCGCACTTAATTTACAAATTACTTTTGTGAGAGTATAGAAGTGGTACCATCAAGTTTTTTTTTGAAACACTTTGGTAAGCCATTACTCTCATCTTTTTATGAGAGTAAAAGTTGTGTCTGATTTGTATTTGTATTCTATAAGATAGGCATAACTTGAGAGTTATTTTGTGTAAAAATTTGTCGTGTTATTGTGTTATAGCTCCTCTATCTTATGTCACAACTTTATTTTTCTATCCATATCTCTTTTATTTATTGAAATTTACATTCTCACTATTCTTATATTGTTTAGTTTGTTGAACTACATCATTTAGGTATTAAAATAATAAATGAGATAAAATTTATCTTAAAATGAATTCACCCTCCCTCTCTCTCTCTTCCCCTCATGAGTTTGAGCCTATTAATATAATTGATTTTTCAACTTAGATCGGAACTAATCTCTA
Organism: Combretum micranthum; assembly: GCA_024138025.1. Classification (NCBI taxonomy): domain Eukaryota; kingdom Viridiplantae; phylum Streptophyta; class Magnoliopsida; order Myrtales; family Combretaceae; genus Combretum; species Combretum micranthum. Next base: position 801,948 of record JAMXBD010000265.1, read on the forward strand.
TTTTTCGCTTAACTACACATTGGAGAAAAGATGGTGGCTACAAATACATTAGGCTTCTTAAAAAGGTTAATCTATAAATAGGCTACCTCTTTTAAAGGAATTAATTATGCTTATTGAAAATATAGAGTGAAATCTCTTTAATCTTAAGATAGGTTACTATAGAATATTGTTAGTGATGGTCCTATTGTTAAGAAGGTAAGGAAGAAAGAAATTGTTTCAAGACCAAAAAATAAAAAGTCAAATTGAATGAATTTGCTTAAAATATTTTATATTGTAGTTCGAAAATAATTTTAGTAGAATTTATAAATGTGAAAATGCTAAATAAATGTAATATAAAATAAAGTGTTTTATAATGAGTGGTAAGGGAGTGTAATTTGTCAATTAATATTATGCACAATTTAGCCACTCCCAATAAAAGAATTAATAATTACCCTTACCAAAACCTATGCACTTTCTCTTCTACAGCAGTTTCCCAAAACTTTAATATCACGTTTGGTACATTGGAATCTTTTGGAATGAAATGGATTGGAATCATAGGAAATGAATGGAATGGATTGACTAAGGGAATAACAAATCCATTCATATGATTGGATACATTCACAGAATGGAATGGAGCAAAATTGAATGATTATTTAATAAGATTTGTCAAAAATACCATTCATATTGAATTTAGATAATAAATATCTATTGGATAAAAATGTAATTAAAAAATATAAATATATATAGATGGAATGAAATCACGATTCCACCTTTAACAAGATGAAATTGAATTCCTCCTAGAAGTTAGAATTTTTTATTCCTGGGAATCGCAATTCTGACTTCTAAAAACACTTCAAAACACTAGGAAAGGAAAAAGAAGCCAGAATTGCAATTTCATTCTAGCCTATACATGTATACCAAATTTGTCGTAAACCCTAAATCCCCCTTCTAGCTCCTCATTGAAGGACCAACAAAGGATCAAGAGATCAAGGTAAGTCGTTTCCTTTTTCTTTTCCTTTGACAATCATAAGAGGAATACATCTCTAACTGCACATTTTTGGTGTTAAAGGCGTTCGTATTTTGGGGGAAATAAAAAAGTTTTAAACTTTCTCATTGGTTTTCACCATTAAGATCATTGAATGTGTTTCTTTGATATAAGGGGTAGAATATGTGGATTAGTAGCAATAAAAAACTAATATCATTTGTGTGATAGGTCGTAGATTCGAAACAAGAGAAGAACCATCAATAGAATTAAGATGAATTGCTATTCTTTTCTATAATTTTTAGATCGTGGAGGATGCACGGGTTGAGTCATGACCATGCTAGAGGTTGTGGGGCAATTTATATGGCATAGCCCCCATACGCCCTTCTATACGGCCGTGTGAAGCGGTGTGCATCAAATACTGACCTAGACACAGTTGTGCTGATTGCTAGAAGTACAAACAAACCATGCCACTTTACAAACTACTTGAGTTTAACTCAATATTTATTCAAGTTTGATTTGAAAATAGTCAAATAAAACTTAAATTCAAGCTATTTGAATTGTTCACCAAGCTAATCTCAAACTTTATATATTTACCTCAATTAGTTCACGATTCTAATCAAACTCTATTGAACTTGAGTCAAGTATAAATATTAATCGAATTTGAATTGAGTTTACATATTAATAGTATTTTAAGTAGAATTTAAAATATAATTTTAATAAATCGAGCCTAAATGAGCTTAATCAAATTGAACTCGAGATTATATAATTTTATTTCGAGCAAAACTCAAGATTAAAATATTAAGTTCGGCCAAACTTGAATCGAACTTGAGCTTTTAGAATTTGATTCGAACACGAATTCGAGTTTAGCACTATACAATCTCTTTTTTACTCATTTGTGGTTCTACCAAAGTTTTTGTAGGCTGTTATGACAACCACAGCCTTGCCGAGCCAAAGGGGATGCGACTAGGCACTGCCTTAGGCAAGGCCATGCCTATGGGAGTGCCATCATGCACACCATAATTTTAAGGGTGTACCATGTTGTTTGATGATACATTGAGCCAATAACACCCTTTGCCATGGACGTCAACTCTAAACTGACCTTTTAATATTAAGCAAACCTTTTAGTTGTCTATCTAAGATATACAAAGGCTAGACCAAACACCAAAGTACACCTAAACCTAAGTAAAATAGTGTTTCTAAACATAGAATAGCAATAGATTCCTTATGAAACTAGGCAACCTTAAGAGTATGTCTTCTTTCACAACATAGGTAATTAATTAGTGTTGTGATGTTGTAATAAGGTGTTTTTAGTATAGTTGAGTTATCAACTCTAGACGCTGTTCCAGATACGTCATTACCTTATTTGTTGGTTGGGCATCTTAGGTACTAGTAGACTAAAAACGAAATGAATGATTATTTGAATCTAATAATTATTTTGCTACTTGTCTTTGGCTAAGCTTAGTCGACCAGGCATATCGATGATGCTAAGGTGGCACCCCAATGATCCTTGTGTAATGTTGTCTCGAATGGAGTCGCATCTAGAAAGGATTCCAGTAGATTCAATGAAACTATTACAGTTCCTAGGGTATTGAGGAGTACCCAATACCAAATATATCTGTGTTTATATATATTTTTGTTAAGGAGTCATGAGTTGCTGCATGTCTAGGGTTAAGCATGAATAACCCTTTCCTTATGTTGTGTTGATTGTTGGCTTAAAATTACAGATAATGAAAATGTAGTTGTTACATCAGATATCATGTTGCACGTGACTGTATGTGATAGTTGTTCTCACGTGTGTGCTTGTGGTTTTTGTGTACTAGCTTCAACTCGGTCCCTTTTTTTTAGTCTTTTTTAGGAGTAGGTGAGGAGTTTATTGAAATCATCCAAGCATCAATCTTTACAAATTAAAATCAATTAGAGTTAATAAAAGCTAATTAAAGTCATATAAGGACTCAAATTTTCAAAAATTTCAAATTATGTCCCCAACCGATAATCCAAAATTTGGAAAATTTAGAAATAATCCGAAGTACAAAAAATAAATTAAATTAGTATTTAAAAATGTTTTTAGGTAAGACATTTATAAGACAAATAGAATATAATGCTTTTAAAGCTCTAAAATTTTCACAAATTATCATGTTACCCCTGATCAGGAACCCAGCCAAATAAAAATTTAAATGTAGAGTTAAAATAATTAAATTAGCCTTATTTAAACTAATTTAACTATTTTTACTCTATAGGAATTAATAAAACCCTAGATAAGTTAAAATTAGCTAAGGATACTACACATGTAATTGGGTAGATGTGTAGGATCATTCCATGTGACACCATGTGATAAAAGGCAACATTAACCCTTCTAAAGCCCAACTTTCCTTTCTTTTCAACCGCCCCCTCCCTCTTCTTTTCATTACACATAGCTTCTCGTCTCTCCAAACGCTCTCAAGGTCCTTAAATAAGGTAGGCCTAAACCCTAACCTTACTTTTAGTGTTAATTAAGCTAGATTGATGGAATATTAGCACGAATTAGCTTAGGTTATATGTTTTACATTAGAAAAATGTGGAGAGTGAAGAGAAATTAGAAGAAGAAGAAAGTATCGAAGCTCCATAAAATTCTTGCTGAGGTAAGACCTTAACTTTAAAAGGGTGTTTTGAGTGTTTTATGACGAGTTATGTATGGAAAATGATTTGGGTATATTACTATATGTTTGAAGTAGCTAAATTTCAAGTTTTAGAAGATTTTAGAGGTATTCATTTGGAGTTTTAACTAAAACATGAGGAGGGCTACACTCTTGAGCAAGGTAAGATACTAGAACAACCTGTGATTGGGAGACTTTTATGTTTGTTACATTAAGTTTGTTATTTGTTATGCAAAATAGTGGACAAACTAGCTTTTGGGTAATGTTGCTGCTAAAAGTGATGTTGGAGATAAGTGTGGTGTTAGATGTTGATGTATAAGTTGAAATTATGGAGGAAGAGATGTTCTAGATGAAAAGTGGGGTTAAATGATGTTCACATTGGTAAAAATTAACATAAACCATGTTTAAGGTAAAGAAACATATTGAGGAATCATAGGAAATGCAAAATTGATGTTTGGGGAAAACTTGAACCAAAATGAGTTAAGAAAAAAGAAATGCAAAAACTAAGCTAATATGCCCTAAGATACAACCCATATAGGAGGCTATATCACTCTCTCGAGTTCATCTAGATCCCTATGCCCTACGATACGACCCATATGGAGGATCATATCGCTTTCAGGAGTTCACTTGGGTCCATATACCCTGTGATACAACCCATATAGGAGGTCGTATGGGCAATATGTCCTACAATACTGCCCATATGGGAGATCATATGGTCGATATGCCTTAAGATATGACCTATATGGAGGTTTGTATCACCCACGCCACCGCCCATACGGAGGGTGGTAGACTTCTCTAGCCAAACTTGTTTTGAACCAAGGCCTCTACAGCCTACGACATGGGCCATACCATTGCTTATGGTCATCCTTAACCTAACCCTAGAGACCACCATGACCCCTCCTATAGGCCATGCCTTGTTAGGAGTTATTCCTATCTTTCCTAAACATCAAAAACACTAGTCTTTAACTTATAAAACCTTCAAATCTTGTATAAATCTGACATACATTTCTAATCACTAAACCAAGTAACCTCATCAAGAACATAATCTCATCTAAATAAAAATCCTTCATACATAGTTACCTAACAATTGGAATAGGATGTTAATAACTTTATCGGAATGGTGGACCATGGGAATCTATTCCTAAAAGGCTAAGAATCAAAGCACACAAAAGTATAGCCTACTAAGGATTGGTTAACCTAAACCCCACCACCAATCCTAACTTACATATTTAACTAGGTAATTTAGATAAATAAAATAAATAACATAGAAACCTAGGAAATATCGCTTATCCATAACTCGGACTTGGTGTATGCAAATGAGCTAAGTCTTAAACTAGGATCCATGACTATAAGTATCCTAACCTAAGTTTAACTAATGACTTTAAACCTGGAAACAGGAAGATAAGGTTTTGATCGGTTAATAGGTACACAATAATTGCATACTGCTTGCTAAGGTAATATTAATAACCAGACTAAGACTTAAACTCAGCTAAATTGTGTGTTGCTTGGCCACTTACCCTAGGAAGTTGCGCCCTTGCAACTTTGGAAGAATGCAGTAGTTATAGGTTCCTAGACCCAACAAATAACCAAACCAACCCCCCCCCCCCAAATGAAAAAAAAAATGCACGGTAAGTTCAGGTAGGTAGTCGATAGAGGATATTCTCAAAATCAAACAATCAATTAGGAGCTAGTACAAAATTGCAACGGCGTTATGCGGGGTTATGTGCTTTTGCATAAAACATTGCAACGGACCATACTCATTGATGGTTGTTTATGTGGAATTGATCCGTATGAGTCTACTTCTTGTTTTTCTTTTTAGATGAGTTCTAGGGACTTATCAAACCCTCCTGTTTGGTGCATGATCTGCTAAGGAAACCTTACTCCTTTTGTTTGGAAAGAGTCATGAGTAGTTTTCTATGCATTAGTGTTTCTAGGATGTTGGATATACCTTGCTTGGACTATGAAATTAATTACCTAAGCTATGAATGTTGCATTAGATTAGGTGCGTGTGATATGCGTGTGTGTGCTTGTTAATTGTGTACCGAGCTTCGTCACTCATTCTTAACATTCCAGGTTCTGTTAATTGCCCATTTGGGATGTGAAATTCAAAGGATATTTCAAGTAGATGGTAAGATACAAGATATTAATTTTTTATGTATTTCATAAAAGTGCTTTATAATAAATTTGTTATTTTGTATAGCTGGATGACTATATTTAAGTAACTATAAAATATTTTATATTGAAATGGAACTCTTTTTCCTAAATGTTATCAACTTATGTTATGTCCTTTTCATGGGCCTTATGGGCAAGATTTATAAATAAGTATTTTACATAATTTATTTTACAAACAGGTTAAACTTTATAAGTTTTGACAAGCCTAAATCATGGTAAAACAGACAACATTTTACCAAAAGTTTCACAAAATTAACATTGTTTTCCATATTGAAACTTGTTTACAAACCAAGTTAGTATAGGAATGCCTTGCACATATTTGCACATGTCACTTGAAGATGATAAGTGCAGCGTAAAGTAGATGTGACTAATAAAGTACCGGTAGTAAGAAAATACTCATATAAAGGCTATATATGATATTTTTAGTTATTGAAAAATTATAAAATTGATATTTTTGAAAACCTTATATTTTTATAAGTCCAACAATATATCAAGAATATTTTTACTATTCCGAGCCTCGGGACACGCTTTTCGAAAACTGTATCCGATCGGGTTTAAAACGAATCGCGGTTTGACTAATATGATATTTTAAAGCTCTTTTATGTTATTACAAACTATTCTACGTATTGATCTCATACTTACTCACTTAGGGTTACGAACACGAGATTGCTGGACTTAAAACTGTTGCGTTTAACTAGGGCTTTGTTCACTTTAAGATTTTCGATTGACCTTCTATTTAAGGTTTAAGCTTCATCGATCGTAAAACTTTGGGGGTTTACAACCTATGCCCTTTAAAGAAAGTTTTGTCCTCAAAACTTGAAGTTCATACCTGATACTTTGAATAAGCTTGGATACTTCTGGCGTATATCATTTTCGGCTTCCCAGGTTGCCTCTTCACGTGAATGATTCCTCCATAGAACTCTTACATACTTGATCTTCTTGTTTCGAAACTTTTGTACTTTATGATCTAAAATTTGAATCGGGTGCTCTTCGTAGGTGAGGTTTTCCTTTAACCATACTAGTTCCAATTCAGTGATTCTGTTAGGATCTGGCACATGAATACGTTGTGGATTCTAGATAATTTCAGAGGTAAGGCCAAGCGATAAGTAAGATCTCCTACTATTTCAAGCACTTCAAAAGGTCTAAAATATCACGGGCTCAATTTTCCTTGTGCCCAGACTCTATTAATACTCTTTATCGGATTCACCTTCAAATATGCATGGTCTCCAACCTTAAACTCGAGAATACGTCGTTTCATATCCGCCCAACTTTTCTGTCTATCTTATGCTTCCTTCATCCTTTGTCGAATGATTTGTACCTTGTCGGCCGCATCTTGTACGAAGTCGGATCCGATGCTCAACTTCTCCACATCGTCCTAGAACAATGGCGACCTATACCGCCTTCCATACAATGCTTAGTAAGGTGGCACTTGAATGGTGGAGTGGTGGCTGTTGTTGTAGGCAAACTCCACTAATGGTAGGTGTGCATCCTAACTACCCTTAAACTCCATTACACAAGTGCGCAACATATCCTCCAGAGTTTGTATTGTTCTTTCCGATTGACCATTTGTTTGGGGGTGATAGACAGTGCTAAAATATAGCTTCGTTCCCAAACATCTTTGTAAGCTTATCCAAAACTTAGACACGAACCTTGGGTCTCGATCAAAGATGATTCCTGCGGGCACTCCATGCAAGCATACTATCTCGATCATATATATTATGGTTAGTTTATCCATGGAGTAAGTCATGTTGATTGGAAGGAAATGAGCTGTCTTCGTTAACTGGTCTACTACAACCCATATGGCATAATATCTGACAGATGTTCTCGGTAGTCCACATACAAAGTCCATCGTGATTTGGTCCCATTTCCATTCGGGTATTGACAGGGGTTTTAAGAGTCTACTAGGTTTTTGGTGCTCTACTTTTACTTGTTGGCGTGTTGGACATTTAATCACGAAATCAACTATGTCTTTTTTCATATCGTTCCACCAATAGTGGCTTTCCAGATCTTGATACATCTAAGTCCCTCCTAGGTACATTGTATATCCCGAATGATGTGCTTCTCTCATGATTTCTTTCCTCATTTCATCATCATTTGGAATACATAATCTCCCCTTCATTCTCACAACATCGTCTTCATCTATTGTGAAATCCATGTACTTCCCCTCTTGTACTTCTCCTTTAATCTTTTGAGTCACCTCATCATAATGTTAAGCCTTCTTGATTCTTTCTACTAAGGCTGGTTCCATGACTAGGCTGGCAATTTTCACTTCTACACTCTACCCTATGAATTCAACTCTCATTCTTTCAAATTCCCTTACTAACTCTTTCTTATCAGTGAGCAAGGTAGCCACTTCTCCGTGATTTTTCCTGCTTAGGGCATCTGCAACAGTGTTTACTCTTCCTGGGCAGTAATTTATTCTAAGGTCATAATCTTTGATAAGTTCTAACCATCATCGTTGCCACATGTTTAACTCCTCTTGCGTGAATAAATACTTGAGAATTTTATGATTAGTGTAGATTTCGCACCTTTTCCCATATAGGTAATGTGTCCGTAACTTAAATGCGAAGACAACAGCAGCTAGCTCTAAGTCATGGGTGGGGTAATTTTGCACTTGAGGCCTGAGTTGTCGTGAGGCATACGCAATTACCTTTCCATCTTGCATCAAGACACACCCGAGGCCATTTCTAGAGGCATCACTATGTGCTATATAAGGTTTCTTGGGATTTGGTAATCAAATAAACTTCGGAAATGGGACTAAATCAAATGTCCAACATGCCAACAAGTAAAAGTAGAGCACCTCGTGTCTGCTATGTCCCATTTCCAACTTAGGTTTCTCTCCTTCTTTCTCCTCTACATCAATGCTACTTAAGTTCATCTCCTCATCATCCATCAATAACTCAAATGAGTTCGGTCTTACTGTGGATTTTCCTTTGAATACTATTTCACTTCCATCTTGATTCTTAAAATTCACTTCTTTTCGTCTATAATCCACTATAGCCTTAATGGATGTCAGCCAACTCATTCCTAAGATCACCTCGTGTCTGCTCATCTCTAATATTATTAAGTCACACTTAGTGGAACATCCCTGTATCTCCATGGGGCAATCCTTAGGCATCTCCTTGGTTGACACAATGCTCCCGGTAGGGGTCTCAACTTGAACATTGGTAGCGATGGTGTAATACCCTTAATTTTACATAACCTGATTATAATAAATATTATAAATAAAATATAGAATCATAAAAGAACTATAATAAAAATATAAAAAATCACTCCAAATTTTTCGTCATTTGAATTCTAAGAACAACCAAATTAGAATAAAGAATCCTTATCAATAAGACTTTAAAAATACAGAATGTTCGATATAAATTAAATGAAAGAATAAAGAAAACCTTTTAATATTTAAGAAACTAAAATTCTGATCTAACCTAGTAACTTATAATTAGTAAAAAGAACCAAATAATGAATATAAAATAAATATTAAATTTCTGAATCTAATAAAAACTCTAGAATAAATCTATAAATGGTAATGAATTCATATGTAATTTCAAACCGTATAAATTTATAATAGAGTAAAATTAAGGGCAATATAATTATTAATTTATCAAAATACCATCAAACAAAACTTTTAAACAGATAAAATATAATTTACGAAAGGAGATATAAAAGCTGAAAAATAAAAGCCTTAAACTAAAGATTCTATGTATATCATAGTATTCAAAATATTTAATATCAATAATATGTCAATTTTTATCTAAAAATATTATCGAATAAGTATTAATCATACGTGTCACTTTGACCCGCAAAATTGATCTTTTGCACAAGTTCATATTTTTGCTCACTCCTTACATTGTTGTCGGCTATAAATTCATTATCTTCTCTTTGTTTTTGTATTTTCATTCATCCTATCCTCCTTACATTTTTTTTTTATTTCTTTTCACGTTTTCTCCTTCTCTTCATTTTTCTTCCCTATACGTAACAATGCATACACAATGACTTACATGTCTTTAATAAAAGCTTTAAATAATTTTTTTTTTAAAATAAAACTCTTGAATAGTTGTCATATTTATACATGTTTAACTTGATAAACTACCCTAAAGCAAAGATAGTTAATTAATTAAATATTGTTATGTTAATATATATATATATATATATATGTATGTATTCGGTGGGATAGGGACATGTATGGGTAGAAATTGTCGAAAATTTTCCCAGCTGAAAACCTTCATTCAAGTTGCTCAAATTGTTCACAATAGAGTCAATAATTCAACACACAATAACCAATCATAATCAACCAAACCAGCAGCTCACCAAATGCAAGGAATCCAAGCAAACTAAAATTAATTCGGTGGAGTACTCATCCAATTTCGACCAAGGATGTTGCTGCTTCATCTTATATATATGTATACATTCATTAAGCAACAAACAAGATTCTTGAATTATACCAAACCAAAGCCAACAAACCACACCCACAACAACCCAAAATTCGTCCTCCATAAACCACTCATACAACTAACAAAACAAACATAACAGTCTAACTCCATTAATAGACTCCAATCTTGGAAAAGGAGTAATATGGTAAGGAAAAATTCGTGATAAGTTCAATTTATATATTAAACATTAGTTTAAGCACTGCTTTTGTTGACTTAGGATTCGTGCCAAGATTGAAGAAGGATCTACCAAGATCATAACAACTTAAGTAATGTAATATCTCATCCTAAAACTTCACATACGTATTATGATATGTAGAAGCTAAGAAATCATAGAGTATGATGATTATAAGATGTTATATGTATTAATATATCACGTATGATACATGTAAAGTATGAAAAAACACTTAGAAGAAGTTTAAAAACAAGTATAATATATAAATAAATTAAGAAAAGTAAGTTCGAAACAGAGGAAAAAGGAAGAAGACGATGAACAATAACCTACGTCGGTAGCGTAAAGTCATAAGCCGGCGGTGTAGAGGCAGTGTAGCCTCAAACAGAGGATATGTAAATTTTGAAACTCTTAATTTTTATACAAACATCGGCCTCTGGAGAATCAATGCCGGTGGCATTTGTTGGCGGCATACATGCAAAATTTCCGTTATTAAGCTTGTTCATCCGAATCAGTATATATATTATATTATATTATCTATTTAAATATACATATATGTATATATATATATATATATATATGCAATGAAGAAGAATAATATATAAATAAGAAATAAATACAATACTGAAAAAGGGAATATTAAAATGTAATATGTGTAATTTAGCAACTCCTAAAATTAATTGAAAATATTTTTACTAATATTATAATTGTTATCCTATTATTACAACTATTATGATCATTATTAGTTTAATTAATAATATGAAAATTTTGAAGATATTAATAAGAAAATTATTGTTGTTATTATCAAAATTATGACTATTAAAATTACTATTATATGATTGTTATTGATTCGATTCTTTTTACTATTATTATCGACATAATTATTATGATTAGTATGAATATTACTATAATTGCTATTATAATTAACATTATGATTATTATTATTATGATTATACTATTATAATGACCTCCATATTATTATTATTATTATTATTATTATTATTATTATATTATTATATTATTGTGATATGTAATATTATTATTGTTGTCATTGAAATTACTATTGTGTTAATAAAGTTATTATGAAAAATAATATTAGTGTTACTAATAAATTATTTTATAATTACTATTATTAATATTACTGATATTATTATTAATATTAGTGTACCTTATAAATGAAAATAAAGTATAATACATATTTTATACATAAGAATGAAAATTTAAATAAACTAAATTTTAATTAATACGATGCCTATGCATAACAAGCAAATTATATGAGGTATATGAAAAAAAAAACACGACGGCATTAAACAATAGTAAATAAAAACGATTACTATAGTGGGTCAGATAAGGAGCAATGTAAAAATAGCAATAAAAATATAAGCCTACTAAATACCAAATTTTTCAAATACCCAATAGAAATGTATACATATCTAACAAGATCAAGAAAAGTAAAATGAAAATATATAATAAGTAGTAAATATTCGTTGCCATAAAAACATAAAAAAGGACCAATACGGATAATAGAAATAAAATTAAATATCAAGATAAAACACTTTGATAATCATAGAAGTTTAATTGCATTATTTACATTATGTTAATAAGTATTTTATCTTAATAAGTGGCAATGAATTGTAAATAATATAAATAAAGCTAATATATCTTAAATGAATTATTCTACTAAGTAAAATCATATTAGGTTGATTAAGCTAATTAAATTGGATTTAGTAATTGAATTAGGTGATTAGTTTTAATCACCTCGGCTTAGATTAATATACTAAGTAAAGCCATAAAAAGAAAAGAGTACATAATTTCTAAAATACGTCTAAATTAGAATTAGTGTAAATTATAGTATAAGTTATACTATAATTAATATGGTGAATATGTTGTTTCAAATATCTTATTTTCAGAACTAATAAAGGAATATATTAGTTAAATAATAAATATCTGTTATTTCACTTTTACAGGAAAAATAGATCAATTCTCGAATTTCTAGTAGAATATTCCGATAGTTTAACGAGGACCAAATAAACTTAAGTAAACCTCGATTTTCCTAGTAATCAAATAAACTTCGGAAACCGAAAAACGAAACCCTAAACCGAATTAGTTCAAGCCTTGTGAGAGAAACTTAGAAACCCTAGATCCGGCTTTCCTTCGAATTCATATCAAAAGAACTTTTATAAAATAAATTAATGTGAAATATTGTTTTAAAGTATATTTCAAACCATGGAAAGTCTTGATTTCGAAAAATTTTCTATTCCGGGCCTTCCCGAGCCCCATTATGGAAAAGCGAGCCCCAAGACTAGAAACTCAAAAAAATATTCCAGAATACTCGTTAGAACCACAATTTTATAAGGATTTCAAAAATATAAGTTTTATAATTTTTTGGGTTATAAAAATTACAGTCATAGCCTTTTTCCAGTATTTTTTTTACTACCGATAAAGTAGATGTCTTGTCTACTATTTATCACTATTCACAAGTACAACCTACAACACATACTACCCATACCCTAATCTTACATCCTTACAAATACTTAATTATATTTTCTTTTCCAATAAAAATTTATCTCTTAACAAATTATTACATTTAATACATTTTATTACATAAATTACAATTTCAAATAAAATTAAATCACTCTCTCTCTTTATCTCTCAAAGATGGCTGGCGCACCCCCTATTATTTTCCCCTCAATTTGTTTTATTTCCTTCTTTTTATAATACAAAACAAACCTTCATTCACTTAATATATATATAGTTCTTTAATATTCTCTCTCTTCCATTTCATTTCATTTCATTTGTTCAAAAATTTGCAAAACCCTCTCTTCTTCTTCCTCTAGTGCTGTGACCACCACCACCATCACACACACACACCACACACACACACACACACATCAAGCTCATTTCTTCTTCATTTCTTCATCAAATCCACCTTTAGGTGATGATTCTTAAGCTTCTTACTACTTAATCTTGTATTGACAAGATCATTCATGTGTATTTTCATCTTAAATCTCCATGAGCAAGTGCTAGGGATAAGAAAATGCTAATACATGAATATCAAGCCATCACAAGAGTAGATCTTGTGTTTGATGAGCTTTTGTTGAGATATTATCATAATCATGCATGTAAAAGTAGAGATCTTGCATGAAAATATATGTTCATACTCTTAAACTCCTTTTCATGCATTATAAATAGTAAATCTAGCACTTAGACACTCATATTATACTTGACATTCATGTTCATATAGATATTTTGTGTCTTCATGCATTAATGCTCATAAAGATTTAGTCTTGTGTATATAAATGTGATAGTTGGTAGATCTTTATGTAGATAAGACAAGGAACTTAAAAAAAAAAGGTTTTTGTTAGAATTTTTCAAAAGAAAATTCGTATGATTTCAAAGCCCTATTTTAAAAACCCTTGTATCAACTTTGAAACTCATGTTTTATATGAAAAATGAAGAGTATAAGTAATATGTATCATTAAGTAGTGATTTCTATAAGTTGAAATGAGTTTTAATGAGATTAATGTGTAAAACAAGAGGTAGAATCAAGATGGAACATTTTGAGTTAGTAGTCAACTTGTGAAATTCGTAACTTTGGATAATGCCTATGTAAACACCTATTATTCAAGCTCAAAATAAATGTTTTATGTGTTAAATGAAGTCTTTAGGTAGTAGATATAGTAAAGTATTAAATTTTAATGCATTACACAAGTTTTTCCCAAAGGACTCATTCAAAAAGTGAATTTTCTAAAATTCGGATTTTTGAGTAAATCCTATTTGAAAACATATTTGCAAAGTGTAAAATGCAAATTTTTATGTAGAAATGAAGGTCTTGGGTAGTATATGTGATGAAGACTCATTTTTAATTAACATAACTAGAAATTCCTAAGAATGAAATCCAAAACACTAGTGTGATGTCAAAATTAGAAAATTAGATTTTCAAGAAGTAGTTATCGTTGGAGTCTTGCAAAATTAAGGAGTTTTGAAAGTTTCTTTTACCAAAAATCATCAAGATCATACACACATTAAACTCATCACATGTCATTCATGATAGGAAATCATTCATACTTCATATATACTTGAATTATCAACTAGATACATTTCAAACAAATACAAAATTCCTTTTTTCGAAATGGGAATGGTTACTAATCAGATATGATCCCTCTTTTTCGTAACCTAAATATTTTCAAAACTTGGAAATAATATTAGAATTAGATAGATCTTTCGAAGTAGATAGAAATCGATATAAAATTTGCGAAATTCCGAGTTAAAATGACCAAGTTATGGCCGTTTTAAGTTGGAACTTCTGCAAATAGCGAGAATTACGATTTTGACTAGTTTTAATGCATAGTTTGGATTAGTTAAGTGATGAAGTACTTATTAGGGTATTCTTCCTTGGTAGGTGATCCCGAAACCGATGAGTCCTTACCATCCGATTACTACTATTAAAAGACCGGCGTACCATGGCCGAGTGAGTATCACTTCCAATTTCAATTATTGCTTGTGATTGTAATGATAGTTGCACTAGTTACTTAGCAAAGACAAAATGAATATGCATGATGGGGTTGAATGGGAATTATATATGTCTGTTGTTGTTATGTAAAGTTGAATTTAAAGAACATCGAAGCCGGGTAATAAATTATTGCTTGTATAGATGAGCTAGGATTGATTGTCTGTGAATATTGATTGATCACCTATAAGAATTGGCATAATTGATTATTCGGAATGGAAAATGAAATTGAATGCATTCATAACACGATGGGGATGGAGCATTAGCATCTGTTGGTTTTTCGTGATCCATAAAACGAATATGAGTTAGTTAATCGTGATCCATAAAACGAATATAAGTTGGTTAATAGTGATCCATAAAACGAATATATGAGTTGGTTAACCATGAGTCTAAACGACGTCGTACCGCAAGATTCGTTAATCTGCTAACCCGAGATGGAAGGTGCAAGTCCATCCACATATGATTTCTGGCTAGTCATATGTTTGTTGAATTCACGTATTTAGTGCATATCATTTGTCTGATTAATCACTTGATTGAATGATGTGTTATAATTGTGATATGAAAGTTTTCATTCACTAAGCTAGTATAACTTATGCCCCTATAGTTTTTATTTGTTGCAGCATGAGTTTATTTGGCTTAGACCAAGATAAGCTACAACTCAGGTATAGGAGCTAGGCATTTCCTATAGAAGTTGTATTCAATTTGTTTAGACTTCCACAGGAAACCAAAAGACTCTTGACGACTGTAATGGACTATTAGATATTCTTTTGCGGGGGAATGCCCCTTGGACTTTGTAATCTATTGCATATGGGTTTTGAATTATTATCTAATGTTATCGAATGCCGAGTTAAACTACTTAACTCCATTGAATAGAGTATTCTATTGTTGTAAAGGGACGCCTTACATCTATATGAGACTCCCGAAAGACTTGGATAGTGATTCGAGTGTCTTATATGGTATGTGGCGAACTGTTACGTTTAGGATACCCCTATGGGGCGTGACATATATGCCTATCCTAATCCTAGGAAAAGGGCTGTTGGACTCATCGGGAGGTGTTTAATTCCTTCTACATTTCCTTTCTCAACTTTTCCTTTTTTATGGTGATGATGCGAGATTCATGCTTCGGTTGATGGAACCCTTGTGCCTTTTGACAAATTTTTGCAGATATTGGCTCACTGTCATTCTCTTTCCTCTGTACCTTGATGTAATTTCGGCCTGAGATGGCCATCCACCCTCTTGCGTAGGATTTCCATTTCCTTAGCTTAGGTCATTGGTCATTTCCTGATCTCCTTGATTCTGTCCTTCTGGTGCTATCGCCATGGTAGGGGTTTGGGACCTGCTCCTTAAGAATTCACTTGGTTCATAGACATTCCTCTAGTGCTGGTTATTTCTCATCCTTCTTCTTTAGAGTTGGAGACCATCACAGGGTTATTTCTTGCAAGCGTCTCCATGGCGACATCTTGGCTCAACCTACGAGGGGATACTGGGTTGGGAACTAAGGGACTATCCTCCCAAAGAGATGCGGATGGAGTCTCCTCGGGTCCCGGGTCCTCATCTTGATCTTCTTCAGGTCCCCTTTAGTATTTCCATTTCCCTCGTTCTTATGGGCATCTCTCATAATGAAGTCCTCATCCGAGATTACATCCAGTTGCATTCTGGTTAAGTTCGATGGTAAGTGCTGCATTCTGACGGCATTGGAACGATGCATTTGTAGGTAACATACCAATAGAAACGTTCTTTTGCATCAGCTTTTAGCCAGTCGCTATGGTCTGTTAGCTCGTCATGCGCATCTATGTAGGGGGCTGTAAATCGTTCCATGTTCAGAAGTATGGGAACCTCCAAATGCCTTCATGCTTTAAGATAAAGGTCATTTTTTGCAGCATAGTTTCCTTGTACATAAAGACCATTACCCTCTCAACTACGTAAATTACTTCCACATCACTCCACTTCTACCTCCTAAGGGCATCGAATCTAAGCTCTTCCGGCAGTTCTCTCCGTAGAGAATATCTCAAACCCTTTATATATAGCTTAAACATCTCCCTGGTGGTTTGGGGCCTTCCTACCTGCACGAACTCCTCACATAGGACTCTCAATCTAAGGCAATAGTTCACAAAAGTCTCATCTAGGTCCTTAAGGAAATTTTGAGCTTTTTTCTTCACTTTGGAGAGGGTTAACTATCCAATAGAACAGAAATATGATCAGATCTTAAGCTTAGGTTCTAGCTTCTTATTATCTATCTTAACGTCTATTTCTACTATCTTTTGTCCTAAAACTTGCGCTTTGATATCAACATAAACGGTTATGCCCCGGAGGGTACCCTAAATGTAGCAGTCTACCACAGATAATATTAAAGCTAATGAATGAAAATTTTAGTCACGCAGGAGCTTCGATATTACGTGCAAGGCGTGCTTTCAAGATAGTAAGAGACTCAAAGGGATATTATGCTTAAGCAAATAATAAAAGCATGCAAAAACTTATAAAGTTAAACATGTAATAATCATTAAGATAAAAATTCTTACAACTTCTTAGGGGCATTCCCCCGTACTAAAAGCCTTACTAATCTAAGCCATCTTAAAAACATACATGAATATAACAAAAGTAACTATAGAGATTTTTCCTAGAAGTTTACACTCAAAAACTAAAATATGTAAACTTCTTCCAAAAACTTCTAGTAACTTTGGCTCACAGCTGACAAAAAGATTCCTTGATGCCAATCACAAGTAATCAAATTGTAACAAAAAACTAGAGGGGTATAAGGAAAACTAGCTTAGTGAGATAACTCTCTTCTTCAAAGCGTTTCCATAAAACATACAAGTATTTTAGACAATCATATGAGAATGCAACAATCACATGAGCAAAGAAAATATACATGATTATCCGAAAACCATGTATAGTATGGATTTTACGCCCTCCATGTCGAGGGTTGGTGGTTATCGGCCCATTCGACCATCAACAATTGCATACTTACTGGCTCCTACTTGCCCTCGTAGACTTCCCGGCTACTACTGGCCACCACTACAACTCCTCGTTTCCTCACATGAAAAATAGTAGTGAAAAATATATGTGACTCACAATATGTCATGCATGAATCTTTTTTTATGTTGGTTTAGCCGATTATTGTTAATTTCAAGTTAAAGGTGACTAAAACAATATTCATCATACCATTGCAAGAAAACATAAATTATTCATCAATTCCTCTTTCGATATACTTAGCTTCTTATTCAACAACCACTTCATTCAACATACATCTAATTCACACAACATTTCTTTTTATTTTGCCATAATCTCTTATGCTACGACTTACAAGGATATTCAAGGAAACGAAATTAGTAAGGGATTAACTTACTCCATGACAATCGCTCCTAGTCGAAATAATCTTCCGGGAAGATGATATCGATTCCTTCTTCAGCTAAACAAGATGAAATACCCAAAATGAGTCTTTCATAGAATTTCAATTTTAGAGATTCTAAGCTATCTTCAATTTGCGGTAAAAATCGAATTGGAGGAAATTCCAACTTAAAATGGCCATAACTTTGCTCATTTTAACTTGGAATTTCGCATATAATATATCATTTTCTACCTATTCAAAAAGATCTATCCATTTCTAAGGTTATTTTTATTATAAAAGTCATTTCGTTCTCGGACTAGAAGGGTACAGATGTTACGCCCTAAAAAGTAGTCTAAACGTAACAGTCTGCCACAAGCTATATAAGACTTAGGAATTATTACCACGACCAATCCCAACTCTCGTACAAATGCAAGGCGTATCTTTACGACAATAGAATACACAAACCAATGGAGAGAATTAGTTTAACTTGACATATTATAAGCATCAGGATATAAACCATGAGTCCACATAATTACTTACGAAAGTTATAGGGGCATTCCCCCACAAAATAATATCAAGCTTAAAAACAGTCATTTACAGTCATCCGATAAATAATAGGGTTTCCTATAGAAGTCTATGCAAAACCATCCATAAACTTCTAATGGAAACTCCTACTTCCGGTACCTACTCGATGGGATGCCTCGGCCTTAACCAAATATATGGATACTGCAATAAGAAAAAGCTGTGAGAGCGTAAGCCACACTAGCTTAGTGAGTGAATACTTCCATAAAGACATTTATAACAAATCAATCAATCAAGTCAATTATTCAATCGTATGGAATGCATCAACCACATGAACAAACAATCATATGATCAACTGGAAATCATATGTGAATGGATTTACGCCCTCCATTCGGGGTTAGCAAATTAACGAATACTGCGGTACTATCGTTGAATTAATAAGCTGTTTATGGATCACGGATAACTGACTTATGTCGTTTATGGATCACGATCAACCAACTTTTAGCCGTTTACAGATCATGGATAACCAACATATGCTAATGCTCCATCCCCATTGTGAAGTGAATATGTCCATATCAATTGATCAAATCGAATAGTCATTAATACCAATTTCTTAGGTGATCAACAAACTTCGCAGACAATCATTCCTATAATACTTAAAACAAGTATGAATTAATCATCCGGTTCCGATATTCTTAATTCCATTTCTCAACTCAACAATAACATACATATTCCCCCATAATTCCCATCATGCAATTCCATTTTCATCTTTTGCCTTATGATCTAGTGCTACTATTTGCTACAATCACAAGCAAGAATGAAATTAGGAAATAATACTCACTCGGCCATGGGTCGCCGGTCTTTTAATAATAGTAATACAGGGGTAATGAATCCTTGGAATCCAAGTCATCTATACGAACAAAATACCCAATTGAGTATTTCAACTCATAAATAATCCATTTTATTTCATAAAAGTTATTAAGTTCGAAATTTCCATCATTCGTGGAAATTCCAACTTAAAATGGCCATAACTGATCATTTTAACTCGGAATTTCGTAAATTATATACCGATTCCTATCTACTTCGAAAGATCTATCTAATTCTAATATAATATCTAAATTTTGAAAACTTTTAGGTCTTGAAAAGGTCCGAAAAGATCTGGTCAGTAACCAAATTTCCATTTTCGAAATTGTTTTTGTGAGGAATTACGATAAATCTACTATCCATGCCCAATATGCATGCAACAATAATAATCACTATCATGAATTGTATTTTATGAGCTTCCTATATGCATATTCATGATGATATTTTATTAAAAATATTTTTGAAATTTCTACTTTATAAGATATCATGAATTCCTAGCTTAGTAAGTTTAACTTTTGTGTTTTTGACCAACCACATTTGTTTTAGAGATTTTCCTTAATAACAATTTTACTTATTCTTGCTAAAATTACTTCTTTATCATATCTATTCCTTATGGTCTCCATTTTTCAACATAATTCCTCACTTTACGCATTGTAAACAAGTGTTTATTTATTAGCTATTCCTAAATCCGAATTTTGTAAAAATATTTTTTGAGTGATTTTTTTGAGAAAAACTTGTTTAATACTTTAAAATTCAAAGCTCCATTATTTTTATCTCCTAAGGACTTCATTTATTTAATAAAAATTCCATTTTGAGTTTGATAAGTAGGTGTTTACATAACCTCTTTTCCTAGTTACGAATTTTATGCATCTATCTTAAGATCAAATTTTTCTATGTTGTAAATATTTCTTATTTAGCAAATTTCTCTTTGTAGATCTATCATTAACTTACAAAAATCATTTCTTATTATTACCTATTCCATAAGCTCTTCATTTTTCACATAAAAATCATGTTTTGAAGTTGAAAAATAGGTTTTTAAAATGACTAATTTTACATCCGAATTTACAAAAGTTTGTTTTTATAACATCAAAGTTGTTCTTGAGCTTTTTCACTCATATTCATAAATATCCTAACTTCTAGAAGTAATAAAACATTCATTTACATAAGACAAGATATTTATGGCTATTTACTCATCCTACACATAATAAATGCATGAGATCTATAATATCATGTAAGAGAATAAATGTCTAAGAGCTAGATCTAAGTGTAGTGTTCATATTAAATGCATGAAATGAAGTATACTACTTATGACAATAATGTAGTAGCATGAAATCATCATTATATGTACATATGTTATGATCATGGTAAAAACATAAGCTTTAATCACAAGATCCACAACTTGTGATGGCTTGATATTCATATTCTAGTGGTTTCATGTCCCTAGTATGAAGCTCATAGGGATTTTTATGAATCCACACATGAATGATCTAGCCATTACATATTTTTGGGGTAGTATATTCTAGATCTATACCTATTTAGGCTTTGGAATAAGAGAAGTTGAAGAAAAAAAATTTTTGTGTGAGTGTGATGGTGTATGAGGCTCATGACAAAAGGAGTGAAAGGGGGAGAGAAATTGTGAAATTTGTAAAAGTGAAAATGAAGAAAGAGAGAGAAGCATAAAAGAATATATATAGTAAGTTGAATTAGGATTTGTGATGATTGAAATAAAGAAAGAAAAATAAAACAAATGAGGGAAAAAGGGAGGGGTTCATGCCGGGCTAAGAGAGAAAGAGAGGGAGAGAAATTAATTTTGTACAATTTTCAAATTAAAATGTGTAATAAAATACATTGGAAAAGTAATTGTGAAGAAGGTGATGTAATAAAGTATGGTTTGTGAGTATGGATAGGGTATGGGCTTATACTTATGAATAGTAGATCAGACAATTAAATTATTGGTTAGTAAAGAAAATACGATATAAAGGCTATAACTGTAATTTTTATAAATAGGAAAATTATAAAAAAAGTATTTTTGAATTCCTTACTAAATTCCGGTCTTAATGAGTATTCTAGAATATTTTTCTAATTTCGAGCCCCGGGGGCCGGTTTTCCGGAACCGATCCTTGTTGGGTTCGAAACAGATAATTTCCCAAAAACTAAACTTTTTAAGTTTCGTTGTATTCTTTAGAACTATAATCTATATTAACTTGCTCTCAAAAGATTTATGGATTTATTCTCGGTGGAGCTGGACTTAGGGTTTTTAGGTTCTTGCTAACCCTATCTATTCTGGTTAAGGGTTTCGGTTTTCGATTCGGCTTACGAAGTCAAGCTTGGTTACAAGGAAAATTGGGGCTTACAACCTACCCACCTTAAACAGAGTTTCATCCTCAAAACTAAAACTTACATACCTTATTTCTCAAATAACTCGGGGTACTTCCATTGAATTTCCTCATCGGCTTCCCAAGCTGCTTCCTTGAAGGCATGATTTTTCTATAACACCTTCACATACCAGATTTCTTTATTCCATAGCTTTTGAGTTTTCTTATCTAAAAATTTTCACCAGATGTTCTTCGTAGGTGAGATTTTCTTGTAATTGAATAGGTTCCAACTCCAATACCTTTTCGAGGTCTGGTACATATTTCCTTAGCACTGATACTTGGAATACATTATGATGGACTCCTGATAAATTCAGTGGTAGGGCTAGCCGGTATGCTAGATCTCCGACTCTTTCCAAGATTTCGAAGGGTCCAATATACCTCAGGCTTAACTTTCCTTGTGTACATATTCTCCTTATATTCTTGATCGAATTTACCTTCATGTACACATGGTCACCCACTTTAAATTCGAGTTCCCTTCTTTTTAAGTCTTCCCAACTCTTTTGTCTATCCTGGGCTTCTTTCATTTTCCATTGAATGATTCTTACCTTATCGGCCGCCTCTTGTATTAATTCTAGCCCGATAGTAAGTTTTTTTACATAATCCCAAAACAGAGAGGACCTACAATGCCATCCATATAAGGCTTCATAGGGTGGCATCTGGATGGTTGAGTGATAGCTGTTATTATAGGCAAACTCAATGAGTGGTACATGGTTATCCCAGTTCCCTTTGAATTCCAAAACACAAGCTCTTAACATGTCTTCTAGGGTTTGGATTGTCTGCTCAGACTATCCATCTGTTTGAGGGTGACATGCAGTACTGAAGTGAAACTTTATGCCCAAACTCTTTTATAGACTTGTACTGAACTTGGACATGAATCTTGGATCCCTATCTGAAATGATTCCTACTGGTATGCCGTGTAGCCGTACAATCTCTCGAATGTAGATCTTAGCCAACTTGTCCATTGAATATGTCATATTAATAGGTAAGAAGTGTGCTGACTTAGTTAACCGATCCACTATTACCCACACTGCGTCACAACCCAAAGAAGTCCTTGGAAAACCACACACAAAGTCTATGGATATCTGATCCCACTTCCATTCAGGGATGGGTAAAGGCTTTAATAATCCTCCTGGCCTTTGATGTTCCACTTTCACTTGTTGGCAGACCGAGCACGTCATTACATAATCTACTATATCCCTTTTCATGTCATTCCACCAATAGTGGCTTTTCAAATCCTGGTACATCTTGGTACCTCCAGGATGCATATTGTAATCGGAGTTGTGGGCTTCACTCATTATCTCTTTTCTTAGTTCTCCATCTTCGGGTACACACAATTTGCCTTTCATCCTGATTACATCTTCCTCATCTATGGCATAGTCTAAGTATTTTCCTTTTTGAGTTTCCTTTTTAATCTTTTGTATCGTTTCATCATACCTTTGGGCTTCTATGATCCTTTCAACTAGGGTTGGTTCCAATACCAAATTAGTTATTTCAAGCTCCACACTTTGGTCTATGAACTCCATTCTTAGCTTCTCCATAATTTTTCCGACTTAGAGCATCTGTAACCACATTCACTTTCCCTGGGCAGTAATTTATTCCTAAATCATAGTCCTTTATCAGTTCCAACCATCTTCTTTGCCTCATGTTTAATTCCTTTTGTGTGAATAAATACTTAAGACTTTATGATCTATGTATACTTTACACCTTTGTCCATACAGATGATGTCTCCAAAGTTTTAAGGCAAAGATGACTATGGACAATTCCAAGTCATGCATAGGATAGTGCTACTCGTGAGGTCTTAATTGTCGAGAGGCATAGGTAATAACCTTCCCTTCTTGCATTAGTACACATCCAAGGCCATTTCTTGAAGCATCACTATACACCGTATAAGACTTTTTCGGGTTTGGCAGAACTAAGATTGGTGTCGATACCAACCATTGTTTCAATTCTTGGAAACTCTATTCTTGTTTATCAGTCCAAATAAACTTTTCACTCTTCTGTGTCAACTGAGTCAGGGGCTTAGTTATCTTCTTAAAATCCTTTACAAACTTGCGATAATAGCCAGCCAATCCTAAGAAACTTCTTACTTTGGTTACTGTTTGTGGCTGTTTCCAATCCACTACAACCTTAATTTTTTCTAGGTCAACTGATATCCCTTCTTCTATTACAACATGTCCAAGAAAAGATATTTTATCCAACCAAAAGTCACATTTGGATAATTTGGTGTACAGCTTGTTTTCTCTCAAGGTTTGTAACGCCATTCGAAGATGTTCCTCATGTTGTTCCTTATTCCTAGAGTAGATCAAGATGTCATCAATAAAAACGATTACACACTTATCCAAAAGTGGCTTGTAGACCCTATTCATGAGATCCATAAATGCAGCTAATGCATTGGTAAGTCCAAATGACATCACTAGGAATTCATAATGTCCATAATGGGTATGAAAACTGTCTTTGGCACATCCTCAGGCTTTATTCTTAGTTGATGATATCCTGAACGCAGATCAATGCATGAAAACACACATGCTCCTTGGAGTTGATCAAACAAATCATCAATCTTAGGTAAGGGGTATCGATTCTTGACTGTAACCTTGTTTAGCTCACAATAATCTATACATAATCTCATAGATCCATCTTTCTTCTTTACAAATAGAATAGGTGCACCCCATAGCGACACGCTTGGTCTTATGAATTTCTGATCTAAGAGTTCCTATAATTGGGTCTTTAGCTTCTTTAATTCAGTTGGTGCCATTCGGTATGGTGCCTTAGATATTGGTTTGGTATCTTGAGCCAAAACACTTTCAAAATCAATTTCTCTTTTGGGGGGTAACCCAGGTAATACTTCTAGAAACACATCCAAATACTCATTCACCACTAGTATATCCTTTTCCTCCCGAGCTTCCTCCTCATCCAAAATACCTTCAATAAGCACTACCTCTTCATCTTCCATCATCAATTCAAAAGAATTCAACCACAGTTTCCTCGGAACTGTGGTCTCTCCAACGAACTCCACTCCTTTTCCTGATTGATCATTGAAGTTCACCACCATCTTTTGGCAATCCACTACAGCTTTAACCTTGCTTAACCAATTCATGCCAAGAATAACTTCGCACTTGTTCATCTCTAATACTATCAAATCATTCTTAGAGTAATGCCCTTGGATCTCCAATGGACAATTCCTTCTCATTTTCCGGGTCGACACGACACTCCGCGTGGGTGTCTTAATTCTCAAGCTAGTGGTAGTTATGGATATAGGTAACTCAAGTCATCCAGCCAAACTAGTGGCGACAAATGAGTGAGTCGCTTCCGTGTCAAATTAAAACATAAGCCTCACTTCCATTCACCCGTGTGTGCCCTATGTTCAACAAACGTCTATCACTATTTGATCCTAGATCGCTCACATAACTTATTTATCCTATGCTTAGAGTTTTAAATTTTACAAGTTTTAAAGTATTACAAGAATTGGCAAATAAGGAAATTTTAACTCTTAAGAGGGTTTCGCTGCTAACCTGTGACTAAGCTGACATCATCAATGTTGCCATAGTTCATAGCTGCCAATTCCAATTCCTCATCATCATCTTCTTCGACCATCCGCTGACCCTCAAAATTGTAGAGTCTCATCCCGCGCATGGCTGATGCCGCACGGCTTCCACTTTTACTTCCAGATCTCACAGTGCTTGCATTATCGGGTGTTCCAAAAGATCGGGCTGCCATACTCTTCCTTTGTGAGCATTCTGTGGCCAGATGCTCTTTTTCCTTATAGATAAAGCAGGTCACGACCATCTTCTTTGGACATGCATAGACCACGTGGTCAGACTCGCCACAATAATAACACTTGTTCCTCAGTTGCAGACACTGCCTAGGGTAATGGGCCTACTTACACTTCCAGCAAGTGATATTGGCCTTTGACTGATTTGGCCTCCCACTAGCATTGTCCTTAAATCCATGATAGGGCTTGTACCTTTTTCCCTTAAACCTTGAACTCAAGGCGTCGAACGACCTCTTTCCAAACACTCTTTTGTCAAGTTCTTGGTATTTTTTTTTCTTGGCTCCTTCAATCACCCGAGCTTTTTCTACCAGCTTTGGGAAGGTTTTCATCCCAAATCCTCCAACTTAATCCTTAGATCTTCATCTAAACCTCCCAAAAATACTTGTTTCTTCAACTCTTCACTATCCTTGAAAGATTCAGGTGCATACTGTAGCAGATGAGTGAACTCAGTCTCATATTGTTCCATGGTCCTACCTCTCTGCTTGACTTGCAGGAAGTCTGCACTGTACTTCACTCTTAAATTGGAGGGAAAATAATTTTCTAAGAATTCCCAATGGAACGAATCCCATGTAACGGGTGGAGTTAAGCTCCTGAGTCCCACTAAACTCTTGCATTATATCTTAACAAGTCCCATATTCCAACTATAAATATGGTGGAGTCTCATAAGCTGCAAAGGAGCGCTTAATTTGAGCCAGCCAATCTTCGCTTCATCGGGTTTGCCGAAAGCTCCATCAAAATATCGGTTGGTCTTTATAAAATCCGATAGAGAGCTTCAGTGAGGCCTTCGACAAGGTGGAAGCAGTGGTAACAAATTCACATACCTATTTCCTCTTGTTCACAAGACAAGGGAATCCCTAAAACACAAATTTTCTCCACAATTCCTAAAATTCTAAATCAATAAATCAAACTATTAGAAAAGATTACTTCTTTACAATTATAAAGCTTGAATGGATTCATACTTACCTAAAACTTTTAGATCTCATGCCTCCTTGATTGTAGAACCAAATCACCAACACAACTTAAGGTTCTTTTCTTCAGTGAAACTGTCTCCACAAACTTGATTCCTCAAACCAAAGAATCAACCTTTATGAAAAGGATCACACAAAAAGATTAATTGAAAAGACAAGGGAAGAACTCACTTACCTAGTGTTTATGCTTAGGAAGAGATGTGGGGAAGAAAAAAAAGACCCAGGGGATATATATAGAGATTGGGAAACCCTAGCACAAAAGAAAGGAGATTATTTTTTGTTAGACATAGGCTAGAGGATAAGCTGGCGGCTTAAGGGTGGATTAAACATAAATCAAGCAACATTACCACATAAGCTGACAAAAAGCCGACGGCTTTCACCGTGAATGCCGGTGGCCTTAGTCCGGCTTTTCTTATACGCTGCCATCTTTTACAAATTTTCTTGTAAATTTTCCAAAGCTTCAGAGCTAGCATAAAGTCGACAGTGTTCCCATAAAAGTGGGCAGCCTTACATGTCAAAGCTGGCAGCTTATAACAGGCTTAAGTCTTCCCTTCTTCTTCTTCGCGAATAACTTCTTCGAATCTAAATCTGTCTGTTTAGGGACAAAAATATCCTCTTAAACAACATTATATTACAACTTTACCCTTCATTATAAATTAATTATTCATATATTACAGACTATATATATATTTTTTTTTCTTCTTTTTTTTTTCTAAATTATAATGGAGTTAAATGTTATAATCCCACTTTTAGTTACATGAGTGCACCAAATGTTAGGTACGAAGTCCAAAGAGAGAGTTCAACTCAAAAGACTAACTTATTAGGTATGACAGCTCTCCAAGCTTAACTACCCACTCTTGGTGGCTCACTCTATACAACTTTCACTCTAATTTTCTCTGCTAGGTAGCCCTTTTCTTGGTCGCCTTTTCTTTGGTATCCCCTTCCACTGGCATCAACACTCTCAACGAGAGCACCAAATGTTAGGTACCAAACCTAAAAAAGAGCCCAACCTAAAAGACTAGCTTATCGGGTGGGAGAACCCCTCAAGCTTAAGTACTATTCCCTAATTGCTTAAGAAACTGATGTAGGATCGTAACTTCATGTAATAATAAATTGAAATAATAAAGTTCATATTTTCTTTGTTTGTTATTTGTAACTTTTATTAACTTGTATTTACTTGTCAATTGTAATGTAACTTACATGTAAAATTTTATTTTATAATTATACATACAAGGCAAATTGAACAATGATAAATAAAAATGAAGAAAACACAAAGGAAAATCTAAAAAATGAAGAAACACAAAGGAAAATCTAAAAAATGAAGAAACACTTTCGTATCTTATTTGTGGCTTTAAATTTATATTAACCTACATATGCTATAATTTAAATAATTGAAATTCCTTTCCTTCTTTTTTTTTCATTCTTTTTCAACCAATATATGATATTTGATCTCGAAATAATATTATTTTCCACACTTTCTTCTATGGATAACAACATACTTATATTTTGATAATTAAACTCATTACATCTTTTAAGGCCAAAAAAATAAAAACACTCATTACATCTTTTAAGCACACATATTGCAACTCGCAAATAACACTAGATAGGTTGCTTTTTTAGCAAAAATGTTAAATTTAATATATAAGTTTTGCTAAAAAATTTAATATAATACTTGAACTTTTAAATAATTAATCTTTAATCCAATTAAAATTTTTTCTTGACTATCCATATTTCCTTAGCTAATACTGTTTAGTCCATAATCTAACATAGAAAAGCAAGCTAACTAGTGGCTAGTCGATAATAATTAGCACATATCATCATATTTTTGGTGGAACCTAATTTCAACAAAACAATAAATTTGATGCATCATAAAACCAAGTGATAATATTGTATTTAGTACCTAGACTTTGGTTGATCGTTCAATTTACTATTGGGTTAATTACAAAAATATGACATGTATTATTTTTTTTTTTTTACAAATAGTGGACTCGAGTTTCATACAAAAGTGTCATTATAAATAATTATTATTAGAGATATATGTGTTAGAGTCTTATTAGTCTAAAAAAATTAATTTAATAAAAAATATTACTAAATAAAAATTAAATAAATAAAATATTAAAAAATTTAAATGAGAAAATTTTAAAAATGTAAAATTAATTTTTATCATCATTAAAATATTGACATGTGTCATTTTAAAATTATTAAATAATATTGACACTTTTATATGAAACTTATGTCACCTATTTGTAAAAAAAATTAACATAGGTCATATATTTGTGAATTGATCAAAACACGAATCATGTTTTGGTAATTAATCCTTTAATATTTAGATTATTAATTTTAGTATATGATTAAACTTTTCAAGATTGGCAATTTTATCAATGTTGACTCCATTTGAAACCAATTGCATAGTTGACTTTTTTTTTTTTTATCAATTATGTACTCCCATGCATTTTAAATTATTATTTTAATGAAGATCCCCTATTTAGGCTACATGCAAGTAGTGAAAATCATGATTATCAAACACGAGATTCTACCTAGAATCGAAAGGGGGTCTGTAGAATCGAAATGTTGAATCATAAGATTCTACAATCAATATAAATTTACTTACTATACTAATAAAACTTTAAGTAAATGATGCATATAAGGAAATTTAGTATTAGTTTGAATTACATAGAGCCAAGATGAAGATACAAGACCAATCATTTTGTGCCTTCAAATATTTCTTGTGTCTCAAATCTTGATTTTAAGTTTTACCCATCACAATTGATATGTGCTTATTAATATGTTTAATGCAATAATCCTGGTAATTACAATAAGTATTTACATTTATTGTCGATTCACAATGTACAATTATTAAGATGTATTGCTAATTTTGTTCAAATAAGTATTTAATAGCCATTGTCACTTTTACCTTCTAACAAAAGGAAAAAAAAAAGGAAGAAAGTCAAGATGAATATCCAAAGAAAGGAACAGAAAACAAAGATGACTTATTGGACAGCACAATCGTGCTCCATGTGGGTCATGACTTGGAGATGAAGAATAGGGGGCTTTGTGGTTCGAGTGTGGTGATTGGCTTGTAACTGAGGGTTTTCACGGTAGTTTTCGTGGGTTGTGATGGAGATGGGTTTAGGTATATAAACTGGTTGAGACAAGGTTTATGCATTGGGTGTTGCAATTAAATGTTTAATGGAACGATAGAGTTAGTTCAATTGGAAGTGATGATGGATTAGCCTCAAGTGGTGGTTGTTGGGAACATAAATAATGGCAGTATATTATGGTGGTGATTCGAGTTTGTTTTGTGGTTGATTATTTCTTTATTTTTTAAAGATATATTGTTATTATTTTTTAAATTTTATAATAATTTAAAAAAAAGTAAAGGGAAATGCTTTATTGTTGTTGTTGTTGTTGTTATTATTATTATTATTATTATTATAGGCCCCGACACATTTCATGCAACCTTTGATTGATAGTGCCACATCACTAATGGAGGCTAACAGAGTTAATGGAGGTAATATTAGTGTATATGTGAAGTTCAATTGTGTACTAAATCAACTAGTTTTAAGTGTAGATAGTTAATTGCATATTTTGATAAGGTATAGGTACCAAATTCGACATTATCAAAATTTTATATCATTATAATGACATATTGCTTTGATAGCAAAATAATAATAGCAAAATATGTCAAGAATCTACATCCATGTATATTACCCCAATCATATAACACCATCATAGTTTGGTCAGTTAATCATGAAGAGACCTTATCGAAACAAAATGAGATAGCCAATTTGCATATCATAATGAAACTATAAGACAAGCACATCAATGACAAATACGTACCTATTATAGTTATTGAGCCTAGATTTTTCAAATTTGATTTGATTTCTTTTAATTCGATTCGTATCAAACCCTAATCCATTTAATACAAACCCTCGACTACGAACTAAAAGAAATTTGCTTTTTTGAAAAATTTTTTGGAGTCACCACCTAACTAAAGTTAGGAAAAATTTTAAGTTAGGATCAATTAGCCACTAGTCTGCGAAAAAATAGATTTTTTAAAAAAAAAATTGATAAACTAGAGATTTTTGGATTTTGGGGCTATCCTATTAAAATCATTTGATTACCACCTTAATTCTTAATTTAAAGTTTATCCCTTTTTATGCTCAAAATTTTACTAATGTACAAGCTATGATATTTACAATCTATCATTAAAGTTTACACATCTAAACAATATTTACAATAAACAATGAATAAATTCAATATTCACAAAAATTAAAAAAGAAAGATCATCTTTTAGGTGGCCCCTGCATATCTACTAATCGAGATCAAACAACACATAGTTCTTTTTAAGAAAACTTTAATGTGTTGGTATTTTTTAATTTTTAGAACTCTTTTCAATTTAAGTTTATTAATTTTTTTAAAAAAGATTTTATTTCTTTTGGTTGAAAAGGTAATTCTAATTAAAAAAATCCAATTTATTATTTTTTAAAATAAAAACAATTTTTTTATGTGCAAAAGCTATTATATAAAAGAAAGAAGAAAGTCTTTTCCTCGATTTTATATTTTTCAATATAAACAATGGCAGGTTCCATCTTCCTCAAATATTATATAATATATATATATATATTCATACTATTATCATATACTAAAGAACACGAGAAGAGATTTATTTTGGGCAAAAATCAGAAATGTAGTGGCGGGACTTCACTATGTTTGAGAGGTCAGAGTTATTTAGCATGAACAAAGGAACAAAATGCCTTGACCAATTTAGAAATTGGAGACCTGCAACAATGAATGCTCAAGAATGACGGTCGACCTTCAAAACATGGGTTGTCAACGATGGTGAATATGTCTTCCTAAAGAGAGAAACTTTTTGATACCTTTTTTTTTTTTGTGGAATTCTTCTATGTTACTTTCATTAATGTATGCCAAGTATTTATAGATGCCCACCTACCTCCTCACGTACCGCTCACCTAGCAGCTCACCTAACTGCTCACCTATCGCTCACCTACTCTTTTTTATTTTTTTAAATCTCTTTTTTTCTTTTTTATTATTGTTTTTTTTAATAACTATCCTAAATAAAATAACTATATGTGGACAAAAATTGGGTATATATAGCCTGCCCCTCTTTATGGTACTGTTTGTTAAAACTTCACCACAAAGATAAAAAAGAAAGACGACATTTTTGCCTTTTGAAAATTTATGGTAAACTTGGAGGTAGAAGCAGAGCTCCTACATTTGATCTACTAGGGACTATGACCACATGATGAATATCCCTTGATCGTGCTTCCTCAATGACTTGGGACAAATGCTCCATGAGTCAGCTTGTCATTTAGTACAAGTGTGCTCCTTGAGGTGGCACCTGGTTTAGGTAGATGCTTCTTGAGCTAGCACTTGACAAACTATACAGGATAACTAAATTTCCAAACACAGGAATACTGGAGATCCCAAGATTTCTAAAGGATAACAATGACTCAAACGATAACCAAAGTTCCTAAACATGGAAACTATAAACCCCCAAGGTTTTATGATCGGTTAAACTTAAACCCTAATTAGAAGGTCAACTAGAAACCTTAAAGTCAATAAAACCCCAGTTAGACGTAACGGTTTAAGTCTGGCAATCCCGCGTTCGTAACTCTAATTGAGTAAGTATGAGATTAGTATGTAGAATAGTTCGTAATAACATAAGAGAGCTTAAAAATATCATATTAGTCAAACCGCAATTCGTTTTAAACCCAATTAGATACAGTTTTCAAAAAACATGTCCTGGGATTCGAAATAGTAAAAATATTCTAAATATACCGTTAGCCCTGTAAAAATATAAAGTTTTCAAAAATATCAGTTTTATAACTTTTTGGTAACTAAAAATATCAGATATCGCATTTATACAGATATTTTCTTACTACCGGTATTTTATTAGTCATATCTACTTTACATTACACTATTCATTACTATTCTACACTATTTATCTATATCTATTTTTTCTACCACCTACTCTTATACCTATGTACTTATTTTTCTTACTTTTTTACCTTTCACATACACTTTATATCACATCTATCTTACATATTATTACACTTAATTAACAAAAATACCAAAAAAAAAAACTTCTCTCTCTCTTTCTCTATGTGCCCCACCGCCCCCCGCCCCCCCCCCCCCCCCCCCCCCCCCCTCTTTCAGTCATACATTTTTTCTTTTTTCATTTATTTTAATCACACAATTTTCACTCCTCATTTTCCTATAAATACCCTCTCCTCTTTCACTTCATTCACACATTCACAACTCACAAATTTACTACCAAAAACTCTCTCAAAATCTCCTCTCAAATACTCTCTCCATTACTCTCCCAAAACACTCCTAAGCTTTCTTCTTTTTCGTACACAAAACCCATTTACATATACTACTTTCAACTTCTATTTAGGTAAAAATTCTTTTCATATTTTTACTACCATGTCATTTAACTTTACATGACCATGGAGTGAGTTTCCTAAACTTGTTGTTATGGAAGCTACACTATGTTCATGTATTGTTCTTGTTCATGATCATCCAATTCTATATTTTTATATTGTTATTATACTTTGCTCATATTGTTGTTATTATTATGCTAACTTCTTATTTCTATCTAACTAAATATTTTTATGTATCTATATATATTCTTTAGAGCATATAAGCTCATTTGTTATTTATTTATTTTCATGCTTTGCAATTTATTTATTTATTTTGGAATTTTTATTAGAACAATAACATTATGATCATGCATAAATATAAACTTTGCAATCATGTTATAAGATAAAAAAAATAACTCATATAGGAAAAAAAATAAGAGACAGAGAATCAAATGAGTATATATATAAGAACAAAAATATGGAAGTCTTAGCTTGGCATCAAGACTTTCCTGCATTTAGAGATGGACAAGTTTCATAAAAAAGAAGAAAAGCATAAGGAAAACTTAAAGAAAAGAGAAAAGAAATAAAATATGGAAGTCTTAGATTTTTATTCAATTTTATCTGGGACTTAAAAATAGATAAGTCCCGAAAAAAAAAAGCAAGAAAATAATAAGAAAAATATGAGAGTCTTAGATTTATGCCAAGGCTTCCCAGATTTAGATTATGGACAAGTCTCATTTATGTTTTGACTTACAAATCTAAGGCTAGAGACTTACTAGTCTTATTTTTTGAGCATGAAATAAAAGATGAAAAAGCAAATAAAAGCAATAAATAAGAGGTTATATTAGTGAGCTTATAGGCTCTAAAAATATACATATTACATATATTTACTAACATATGCAAAATTAAAGTTAGAAACAAGAATACAATTTATCACAATATGAACAATAAGTTAATATGACATGAACAATGTGTTGTTTGCACATTCCCAATCCTTAACATGTGCTCATGGGGATTTTTATTTGGAAATCATAAAACACATATTTTTCATGTCACATAACATGAACTAAGGATGTGAGGGTGAGAGGGAGAGAAGAGAGGAGAGACGTTTTGTGTTTTGGTTTTAGTAGAGTTTTGTTATGTGTAGAAGAAGTGTGCAAAGAATGAATGAGGGATGGAGTATTTATAGGAAAAGTTGGAGGCAATTTAGAGTTAACTAAATAAATGAAAAGGGTAGGAAGAGAGAGAGAGAGATGGCCTGTCACGCCCTGAGGGGTACCCTAAACGTGGCAGTCTGCCATTCATAATACTAAAGCCTAAGAATGACTACCTTAGTCACGCAGAGGCTTCCATATCATATACACGGCGTACATCACAACCAAGGGAACGCATCGGAGTAACGCAATTTACATTGATAATAATTAAGTAATAAGACAAGGAGAATACTTATCATAAACATAAATATGGTAAATTACAATTCTTAAGGGCATATCCCTCTATTGTCTTCGAGTCAAAATAAATATACTTCTTAGAAATTTCCAAAACACTAACATAGCATACCTTACATATAAAAAACCTTACAAGATAACTTCATCCTATGTTCCCAATGCCTTCATAAAAGTTTAACATCCTTCCATGACTTCGTCAGCATCATGTTCCTTGAATAGAGCCACGGGTATACCTGTTTCAATACAAATCTATGGGGTTATAAGCTACAACTAGCTTAGTGAGACATTCCTTTTCATTCGCACCATGTTTTCAAACAAGTTCATTTAAATTTTCACACATATGCTATGCGTACAATGTAACAATCACGTGATTACACAAATATATATAGTTATCCGGAAATCATATAAAGAATGGATTTACCCCTCCGTATCGAAGGTTAAGGATTCGATGATGAAGATCCTCGATCTTCTACTGCTAGTTCGTAGGTCCCTACCCATAGTGTTCGTTTGGCTCGGCCCCAAACCTAGAGTCACATTCTCTGAGTGATTTAGATTCTCTAGGAAAGAACATGGCCCGTGTCACAGCACGATAACATTCAATCCAACTCTACGCGTAGAAGTAGCAGCCTTCCGAAAGAGATGTGACTTGATGGATGCTATGCGTGAGCGTTTTATTTTTTTTAAGCCAAACCTTATTAGAGTTTATTAGGGGGCGATCAATCAATTTAGCAAATAATAGGCAGTCATACAAGCAAGTAAACAAAAACACTTAAACAAACAGTTTAAAGTTGCGATATCCTTAATTCTCATTTTACGCATAAACATAGAATCACATATATATACATATCCCCGAATTTCCCATATATATCCATTTTTCTTTTCTTAATATACTAATGCCACTACTTTACAAGCATAAGCAAGGTAACAAAATTAAGGGGAATAACTCACTTGTCTATTTCGCAATCTTCTTAGTTGTAGAAATCCTCAGAAAAGGTAATCTTGTATCCTTCATCACCTAGACCAAAGAAATACCCGGGATGAGTATTTCATAGAAATTCTACTTAAACTTTCTAACTCTATTTCACTATGTTAGTCAAAATCATATAGAACAAAATTCCAATTTAAAATGGCCATAACTTGCTCATTTTTAACTCGGAATTTCACATATAATATACCGTTTTCTACTTATTTGAAAAGATCTATCCATTTCTAAGGTTATCTTTATCATATAAGGTCATTTAGGTTCCAAAAAAGTTGGGTACAAATTTAAAACGAATATGATAGATGAATGGGTTATTATGTGAGTAGTGATATGTGGTAGATAGTATGTGTATAAGGAAGGATTTTTGTGAAGAATTGGTTTAAGAGAGTTTTGGTAGAGAGAAATTTTAGAGAGAGGATTTGTGGAGAGATTTTGGAAGAGTTTTGATAGTAGAATGAGTTGTGTGAAAGAATGAAGGGGGGATGGGGTATTTATAAAATTTTGAAGTGAAAATTAGATGTAATTAAATTAATTAAAAAAATAAATGAGGAGGGAAGAGAGACAGAAGTGGACGAGACAAACAAGGAAGAGAGAAAATTTTGATTAAAAATTATTTTTAGAAGAAAAGTGTAAGAGAAGTTTGACAATATGTGGTGTAGAATTTTTATGGGAAAAGAAAATTATAAGTAATAGGTATGTAGGTGTAAGAATAGGTAGTAAGAAAAAGTAGAGATAGAGGAATAGTAATGAATAGTAGAAAAGTACTATGAATAGTAAGCTAGACACCTAAAATGCCGATAGTAATAAAAATACTCGTATAAATGCGATATCTATAATTTTTAGATATCGAAAAATTCTAAAACTGATATTTTTCAAAATCTTATATTTTTACGAGTCTATTGGTATTAACGGAATATTTTTGTCGTCAGGTGTACCAGGGCACAATTTTTGAAAACTGATCCCGTTCGGATTTGAAGGACACTAGAATTTTGCGAATCTGATATTTTTAAGCTTCCCTATATTGTTACGAACTATTATCAACAATTATTTTCATTTCATTGTTTAGGGTTTAAGAGCGTGGGATTACCGGATCTTAAACACTAGGGTTTGTTGTAAGCTTTATTGACTTTTAGGGTTCCGGTTTGACTTTCGGTTTTGTTGAGTTATTCGTAAGATCATATAATTTTGGAGTTTTGACCGTATTATATTTTTAGTTCGATATCTATGGTTTATCTCATTTTATTTGTGATTATTTAATAGTTTTCAGTTCTCGGAATTGTTTAACCGAGTCTAGGGTTATGAGTTAACTCAGTTTGACTTTTGGTGAAAATTGAAATTTCTTATTCTAAAATTCACCGAGAGTTTTAAGATCTTAGCATTTCGTTATCGAGCGTTATTTGGATATATCGTTTTGATTTGCGTTTTAGGAATCGAGTAGATGATTTGATTGGCGTACGGATGTTGATTCAACAGATAGTTGGATTTTCTTTTTTTTTTAAGGTTCACTTTTTCTCAAGATTAAGAAATCTCGTTTTTGATCTTATTTAGAATTAAGTTTTAACTTGGTTCGATTTTTAAGGTTTCGTTTCCGGTATTTGACTCTTGGAATTATTTTCTAAGAATTATGAAATTTGGTTTACATGGCCGACCACTTAAGGGAGAAGAAAGAGTGTGAGATTAAAAATTAATTTTAGTAGAAAAGTGTAAGAAAAGTTTAGTGAAAAGTGATGTAAAATCTTTATGGGAAAATAAAATTGTAAGAATAGGTTTATAGGTTGTAAGAAATAGGTTATAAGAAAAAATATAGATAAATGAATAGTAGAAATAATACAATAAATAGTAAACAAGATAAATAAATTACTGGTAGTAAAGAAAATAGCGTAAAAAAGCTATGTATGATATTTTTAGACACAAAAAAATTATATAACTAATATTTCATGAATCTTTATGAAATTATGGATCTATATTGATTTTCAGAATATTTTTTTCTTGTCCCAAGTACTAAGGCATATTTTTCGAAAACTGATCCGTTCGGATTCAAAATAATTGAATTTTTAGCAAATATGATCTTTTTAGGTTACTTACCATTATATCATACTATAATCTAAGGTCATCTCATTTTTACTATTCTAAGGTTTCTAGTGTGGGATTGTCGAATCTAGATATGCTAGATCTTAATGTAAAACTAAGATGACTTTAGGGTTTCGGTTTGACTTCCGGTTCTAAGGTTTATGCATAAAATTTATCGAAAAATCTAAGGGTTTACAAACCATGCGAGCAAAATTTTCACATTCTAATAATGTGTGGAAGCAAGTAATGAAGTTACAATGTAAAAATAAATATTAAAGATCTTAGGGGAGAAAATCCACATTCATAGATTAAAATTACCATAAGTGAAGGAAACATAAAGGGAATGCCACAACAATTGAAAAGACGACTCTTCGATCTTCAGTATCTTAGCTGAGTTTCCTAATTACGTTGATGGTAAGTATATGAAGTTGCCTTTGAATAGGATTGCAAACGAGCCAAGCTATTCGTGAGCTACTCGAGCTCAGTTGGCTTAAGGCTTGGCTCTGCTCGACTCAAGCTTGAATAGTAAATAAGCCGAGCCCAGGCCTAAAGTAAAACTCATTTATCTAAATGAGCCAAGCTCAAGCTTTAATTTAAGCTCACAAGTTAGCTCATGAACAAGCTCGTTTAGGCTCATGAACAAGTTGCAACTAGGTTAGTTAATAAGCTTGTTAGTAGATTTATAAATTTTTTTATGCATGATATATTATCTATAACTCAATAATAAAAACAATAAAAACTAATTTCTCTTTAATAATTATGTATGTATATTATAGCAATACTTATATCTTATATTTTAGGTTAAAAAAAATAGAAAATGGGCTATCTAAATGACTCGAGCTTGAACTTAACTTTTAGGCTCCATAAAAGCTCATTAAGCTCGATAAAAATCTCAACTAAGATTGAGCTCATTTTATAAACGAGTTAAGGTCGAGCTAAAACTTAAGTTCATTTAACTAAACGAGCCGAGTTTGAATCTCAATTTTAGGCTTGATAGAAAGCTCAAGTTGAGCTCGAGCTTACTAAATTTTAAATATAATAAGCCCGAGCTTTTCAAATTAAAGTTCGGCTCAATTTGACTCTTTTGTAGCCTTATAGTTTTGAAAGCTTTCAAGAGTAACCCAATAGAGGATCATTATTTATTAAAAGTTGCTAAGAGTAAAGGTAATAGTATCGTTTATACTTATTGTTTATCTTTTATAATTAGATGAAACCAGACTACTTATATAGAATACAATGGACTGAATAATAGAAAACAAAAGCAAATTAAATATAAGTAACATTCTTAAATGTAATTTAACAAGAATTATGAACGTGTGATCAATTACAATAAGCAATAATGATCAAAGTTTGACATAAACCATGAAGGTTTGATCAATTATAATATAAAATTGTGATTAAAGTTATTGTAATTAGGATGAAATGTTTACCATTTAAAACCCCAAGATTTGCAATTTGAGAGTGCAAGAGATGGCAATGACATAATTTGGAAATAGAGAGACAATAGATGATGATGATGAACTGAAAGCATGGAGAAAGTGGATCATGGAGAGAGAGATGATAATGCTAAACTACAATCTAAGGGTCAAGGTTTCTTTGAGCGTTTTTGTGGCACTTATGGAAGAACGAGGAAGGAGATCCCATTTTGGGAACTTTTTATTTGTCATAAACGCAACATGTGCTTTCGTGAGTGGCAAATTAGACATAACAAAACAATTTTAATTTCAAGTTTGCTATTTATTAGGAAAAACAAAGTACAAGTTAGCTATTTGTTAAAGGGAAAAAATATGATTGGTTTTTTTGTTATTTACCCTTTATTATATTGGTTATATTTTCATTTAAACCATTAAATCTCAACATTATTCTAGATTTTAACAAAGCAATAAATAGCTCAAGAATAGTAAAGCAACTGCTATAGAATTTTGGGAGCCATATAAGAAAAGAAATAGAAAATTAAAACTAAATGTAGTGGAAAGATAGATAAATGGATAGACAGGATCCTCCCCTTTAGGATGGGTGATAATAAATCGCCATGGCAAGGAGTATTTGAAGGTAGGAGGTATTTTTAGTGATGAAAAATGGCAATTGTTGGGTCGGCTTTATAAGGAGAGATTTTTTAGCA
Source organism: Combretum micranthum (assembly GCA_024138025.1). Classification (NCBI taxonomy): domain Eukaryota; kingdom Viridiplantae; phylum Streptophyta; class Magnoliopsida; order Myrtales; family Combretaceae; genus Combretum; species Combretum micranthum. The sequence continues at coordinate 841,663 of JAMXBD010000265.1, forward strand.
TCACCACTTGAGACTAAGGGTTGAAGTATTTATTAGAGCTTGAGAATTAGGGTTGACAATGAGTAATGCTGCTTATGAGTTACTTGAACTTGACTTGCTTAGAGGTTAGCTCAGCTTATTTAAAGTTTGACTCATCTTAAGTTCAATTATCAAATGCCCCAAACTCGAGCTCAAGAAAAAGGTAAAAAATAATGCTCATCTCTTTTAGATGAATTGAGCCCGATTTCTTTTCTAGGCTTGCGAGCCTACTTATTTCATGCATTTTATATTATATAATATATATTTATACCATACATGATTGAAACAAAGAAGAAAAGGTGTATACATATTGCCTAAAATTTATCCATGATCCATTAATTAATTTATTTATATATTTATTCATTTTGTATAATTAATTTCTAGACTTAACATGAGCTAATATGCTCTTGAGCTACTTAGATTGGTTTGAATCAATTTGTAAAAGGTTCGAGGTAAAACTCAAAATAAAAATCATTTATCCCAATAAAATGAGCTCAATTATGTTTTTAAATTGGATAAAAAAGTTTAGCTAAGGTCAAGTTAAAGATATTTTTTTCAGAAAAAGCTTAATTCATATCATTAAAAAGCTTGACTCTACTTATTTGTTAGTCCATTGAGAATTGCAGCAAGGTGGGGGTTTCAAACTGCATGATTGAGTCAGGCACATTAGAGGCATGTAGATGGATCAATGACCCTAACCAATATGTGTTTGGTCTAATTTTGACTTGTAGTGACTTAGTCTTGACGCAGATTCAATGGAGACAAGAAATGCAAAATTACTGACACGGAAATGGCTGATTCAATTTAGAAGATTGATCATGAATTCATGATTAAATTTTTAATTCTAGACCTTCGGAGAATCTATTTCATGTTTTATTATTCTAAAAGTAAGAACAATAAATAAATTATTAACATCATCCACCAGGTAATAATTAAAAATTAATAACCTTGCATTACAGATTTGCCATAAAGGCATGTATATACAGACAAGCATATATAATTCCAAGGATAATACAACACAAACATGTAAGAACAACTAGAGGAAATACAAGAAGCCAGCAGCCCCCAGTCTTCCCAATATCATCTCATCTCCCCATTAAAAAACTAGAGGAAATACAAGACACCTGAAGAACAACTTAATATACAAACCTGCAAAACTATAAATCTAAAAAACATATAAGTGATGCAGGAAACTAACAAATAAAAAAATTATTATACAACAAACCTTAAATAATTGATCATAGTTTTAACCTAGCAAAGCTATCATACTATAGAACGAAGCGATATGCATTAAAAATGGCAACATCGCATCGTCTTTTCTATCTTCTTTATATGTTTTTTAACACGACACGACACGACACGACACATTAACGTGATTTTAGATAAGTCTGAAGCACCTGGCGGTTTAAATTATAAATGAAGAACCCGCTTAAAAAGGGACAGGGTCTTCATTGATGATATTGGTGGTCTCGTCTTCAGAGCCGCTAGAGGGATCAGAAACCGAACCGGCGGTTCGTCCTCTTCGGAAAAACGAGCCAGCTCGGATGGTGGTTGACACGAAGGATCTGGCCAAGCTCCCAAAGATCTGGGCTTTGATTTGTCCACGCCGGGGTGGCAGGCGCGTGGAGATGGTGCTTTGTGGAGTAGAGCTAGGAAGTATTGTCATAATTGCCATATCAAACTACACAAATATACGAAATAACTTGATAAAAACAAATTAAGGAACAACTAAATGGTGGCGCCCGCGGCGGGGGGGGGGGGGGGGTTGTGGTGTGGGTGGGGGGGTGGGTGATTGTGGCGGGGGTGTGGAGGAGCGTGCGGTGGGTGTTTTTGTTGTGGTGGTGTTGGGTGGTGGGGTTTGGTTTTTGGAAAAGAAAGGGAAGCGAAGCTCTCGGTGGTTCCCGCCGGCCGGAAGATGGAGGCTGTTTTGGTGGGTGGTGGTTGATATGAAGAGGGTTTTAATCAAAAAGCGTGAAGATAATGGAGGGTATATATAGATGAAATTATTATAAGTAATGAATAAACAATGAAATTTCATTAAATTTGAAGTTCATTAATATGATTGACTCGGATAGAGTCATACTGGGTTTCATGTTTCTTTAAAGCTATGTAGATTTTATTATAGTTGATTCCATTGACAATATTTGTTCAATGCATAAAATTCATATACTTGATATATGGGCCACCTTAAATTCTAAGTTTAATTAATAAATTATCATCCACTAGTATATACCTGACTACATTATTACAGTGACAATAATCATGAAGCCAATATTATTATTACATAACAATAGAGATGTCCATATTAAATTGATAATAACTTCTAGAACCCAATACGATTCTATAGTTATACCGAAATGACAGAAAAATAAAAATAAAAATTTATTTCACGGTCATAATGCCTTGTTTCTAATTTACTTTTACGATATTTGGTATACTTAAATTTTACAATTCCTAAATGTTGATATAAACAACCAAAAAACAAAGTTATCAATCATTTTTAGCAGCAAATAGGAAGACGAAAATAGTAATCAATAATCAACGATAATTGTAAATCTTCTTGAAAAGTAACTTCAGAAATTATATAAAAGAAAATTTTCTTTTGTCAAAAGGAAACAAAAATTTCTAACTTTTTTTTTCATGATTGCTAATAAGTAATAGCAATTATTATCAAATTGACCTATAGCTATGGACTGTCTCCACCACAATTCATCGTTAAATAAGTAATTCTTTGGTAAATAAATAAATCCCATAATCGGGGCCAAAAAAAGCATGATCGTGCACAAAATATATCCTCGTAACAGGGAATTCGAATAAGTGGTCGTTTAGACTTCCGAAAGTTTCCTTCGACATAGCTTCGTGGGAAATTACGGTGTGAATGGAAAGGAAAGAAAAGGAAAGGAATAGGTCACAGGAGAGTGACGGAATAGATTACTCTTTTTTCGAACTTAGACGGAATAGATTACTGATTCATGCTATATGTAACAGTAGGAAGTAAAATGATGCTATATGTAACAGTAGGAAGTAAAATTAAATGATCAGGAAAGAGAAATTCCGTTAAGTGACGTGGTGGCGGACGGCGATATCCGGTGTGGTCACTTTTTGGTGCACTTTTAACAGGTCATCACTTGGCCAGCTGGCTGGCTGCTACCGTCATTCCAATTCATTGTCCGCGGTCCTTCCACTTGCCAACTGTGTTTTTCCTCGAAGTTGTATTTTACTTCTTCTAGCTTCTCTCTCTGCCTTGCCCATGGTATTCTGCTTCTTTCTCTGGTTTATGAACCTATCCACTCACTTATAATGAAAATCTTTTCCTGAAACGATATTTTAAAATCCATCAATTTAGTATATAAAATATTTTTTTATATAAACTAATAGTACTTCTCTCGTATTAGTTAAAAATATCATGTTGGACGATTATGTTAATTAATTTAATGAAGTTACTAATAACACATAAAAAGTTCTTTTAAGTATTAAACTAATCAATTTTAATGTTTAAGTATCTAGTTGAATATTTTATTAAAATTTAAATACCATTGACTATATTAACCTAAATTATTATTGCTTTAATTTTTATAATTGTTCTCATGGTTGGATGGTGCATTGAATGATATTTCTTTTGACTTGTTCAATTGAGGAAAAAAAAAAAATACACATTTTAGAAATTTTCCGCTATATTCCATCAAGTCATCGTGGTATGCATTTAAAATTAAGGAATCGAAATATATCAAGGATTGCGTCTTATCCATTTACAAACTAATTAAGAAGGAGAATAATGATGTGGATAATGTTGAACAGTGGATTGAATTCTAGTTCTTTCAACAACCATGATAAACTTACCATTCATGGACGACTTCATCGAATTGTGATTTGATTTATAAGCCATTTTGTTTTTAATATTCCTGGTTCCTATTAAATGTTAACTACTTTCATATTCTTATTTAAATTTTCACTCGTAAATCCTATAAGAAACTAAAAAGATATTAAAAATCCAATTTATTTGGTGACCCTATCCCATAATGTATCAATTTCGTATTAGAGGAAAGATTCTACATTTTCGTGTTTTGCTATTCCTTCTTATTTTAAAATATGAGATTGTAATGAATGTAGATTGTAGATTTTTTTTTGGTGTTGTTGCGTGGTTTTTATTTTTTTTTACCTATTTATTTATTATATGTATTTTTAGGAAGTTATGAGGGACTTATGGTTATTGAAAAGTTTGTAAGTGGTAGTATTATGTGAGTATATGATGAGAAACCTCATAGGCTATCAAGGTAATAGTATTTTTTTTTTTAATGAAAATTGTGGTATCAATTGGATGATTGTAGGATCTTTTAAACAAACTTATAAAAGGGATGGGATTTTATCCCCATAAGCCATCAAACTTAAAATTGACAAAGACAAAAGAGAAGAAAGTAGTCAAGGATGAATTGAAAGAGGTGAAAGTCATTAAGGAAATGTCAAAAGAGAAAATAGGTATTTAGGATTGAGTTGAGGAAAATTCCTTGTGACACTAAGAAGGTTGAGAGAAAATTATTTGTGAAAATGTTGAGAGGAAGAATGATACTAAGCATAAAAACAATTTTGTTATTGAGAAGGTAATAAAAATTGAAATATCTAAAAATGTGCCTCAAAAGCATATAGTTGAGGAGGTCGAAGAGACATTTAAGAAGAAAGTAAGGACTCATTGAAAGGTTATGCGGGTAACAGTTGCGGAATCCAAGACTGTAAAAACTCAAGTCATAGAAGCCATGAAGGAAATAATAATAATAATAATAATAATAATAATAATAATAATAATAATAATAATAATAATAATAACTATTGATAGTCTTATATTTGTGGCATAGAAGAATTCTTATGTACAAGTTAAAGAGGTATCAAGTCAAAATGATAGAATTTGTTTCAAGCGTAGTGTTGGGCCCAGTGGAAGATATGTTGTTGAACTGAAAGGTTCATATTGGATTTTGATAAGAAAAATGTATTATATAAATACATAAGTCTTATAAGAAAGTTATAAACCCCGAGATTTTTCATACAAATAGAAATAGATAAAATATAAATATAGAAAATATAATGTTAATATTGGACTCAACAAAGACTGTAGAATAAAATTACAAGTAGTAATGAGCCTATATATAGTTTCAAACCCTAAAATAAAGTTTTCTAGATAGTATTAAATATTATTAATAAGATTTCATAGTGGGTATCGAAAACTTAAGATATAAGAATAATTTAGTTAGGATTTTTAATACGATAGAGAATAAACAACTAAATGCACTTATAGTTAGAAAATAATAATTTATGAATAAATCGTTAAGATTATAAATACATAATGAAAACAAAAACATATCCACAAACTCATAATATAGACTGTAAATAAATATTTGGATCACATCATCGTTTTAATTAGAGTATTCTTAAGCTATTAGAGCCTAAAACAAAAATTGACCGATTGAGCTTAGAAAACCTAATTGCAGAAGATAAAACCCTAAAAATAACTTATCGCATAAATGTTAAACCTAAAGTTGAACTCAATAACAATCTAGAAAATTTGTAGGACTCCATATAATTTTTTAGAGATAAAACTCTTAAATAATTGTCATATTTGTACTCTTTAAACTTAATAAACTATCATAAAACTAAGATAATTAACTAACTAAATATTATTATATAATAATTTATTCAATTTTCGGTGCATTTGGTTTAGATTAGTGGCTGATATCTCCTCAAAATCTTCCCCAGCCGAAATTAGTGCAAATTGAGTCAATAAACAACACAAAAAGTTAAGGAAAATAAATAACAAACCAATGGAGATGATCTAAATCTGCAAGGGCAATAAATGCAAGTATAATACACATATATTAAAAGAAAGCTATGTTTCGAATTGAAAAAAAACGAAGAAGATGATGAACAGTGTTAACACTACCCTTATGCCGGCAATGTATAAGTTCAACGCCGCCGCTGGCGTATATGGTTAGGCTGGCGGTATTGAGACGGCTTATACTAGAACAGAAGCTACGTAAAATTTATTTTTATGTAAAATGAACTAATGTTGGAAAATTTGAATTCTACGCTTACAGCGTAAAAACCGACGTACATTGTAAAGCTAGCAGCTTACAGCCAGCATACGCAGACATAATATAAAATGTAAAACATTAGAAGGCTGACATCTGGGTATCAATGTCGGTGGCATTAGAGCCGGCGTACACACATAATTTTCTTGCGTGAAATCTATTTTCCACAAACAGATTTTATATATATAAATAATAATAAACATATATTATATATATAAACAAAAAAAAAAAGATGATATAAACACAACTATGGAATGTTTTACGTACTGATATAACACGGATAATACATGTAAAGTATAGAAAAACACTTAGGAGTAGTTTAAATGCAAGTATAATACACATATATTAAAAGAAAACTAAGTTTCGAATTGAGATGATATATTTAAGGAAAATAAATAACAAACCAATGGAGATGATATAAACACAACTATGGAATGTTTTATGTACTGATATAACACGAATAATACATTTAAAGTATAGAAAAACACTTAGGAGTAGTTTAAATGCAAGTATAATACACATATGTTAAAAGAAAGCTAAGTTTCGAATTGAAAAAAATCGAAGAAGATGATGAACAGTGTTAACACTACCCTTACGCTGGCAATGTATAAGTTCAACGCCGCCGCGGGCGTATATGGTTAGGCTAGCGGTATTGAGACGGCTTATACTAGAACAGAAGCTACGTAAAATTTATTATATATATAAATAATAATAAACATATATTATATATATAAACAAAAAAAAAGATGATATAAAGTAAATAATAATAATAATAATTGAAGATTATTAAACCCTAATAAATATTGGAAAATATTTGTGCTATTAGCAACTATAATTGTTAAATATTTATTTTATATAGATAAATATATAAGAATGGAAATCTAAATAAGCTAAATTTATGAATAATATGATATCTAAAAATGACAAAATAGTTATATGAAATAGATTAAGAAAACCACGACGAAACTAAATAATAAGAATTAAATACTAGTTACCCTAATATGTTAACTAAAAGAACGCTATAAAAGTAACAATAATAGTAATCATAAAAAAAAAAAAATCAATCTACTGAATACAACTTCTATGACTATCCAATAAAAATATATAAATAACAAACAAGATCAAGAAAAACAAAATGAAAATAAAATCTTAAATAATAATTGTTATTATAAGGCCATTAAAGGACCAAAATAGTAGTAGAAACAAAACCAAATACCAATATAAGACACTTAAATACTCATATGAGTTTAGTTATATAATTTATGCCTTATTGATGAATAATTTATATTCATCTAGGTGACTTTGATTCTATAGAGGCCTTTCCAGCTGATTATTACGACTAACCACTTGTAACTAGTAGCATATGTAATGTAGGCGAGAAATCGTTGATTTTCCTATAGACTTAGTCTCTCTTAGGTAGGTAAGTCATAAAGTAATTGTTCTTCAACCCTAAAAAGAGGGCGTAAATTTTTTTCCTGTTTAGATTCTAGATCATCCAAGCTTATATTTGAGCATATGTCTGATTGATTGCATTACATATGATTTGTTAATGAACTTGTTTGGTGTGTAATATGTTTGGATATTCACTAAGCCTGTGGTTTCGCTCACACTCCTAAAGGCATTTCAGGTTTACTATACAACTGTGGCTAGTTACATTCAAAAGTATGTCCCCGATAAGAGTTTAGGAGCTGGATGCTAATGGGTCAAATCGAGATAAGTTGTCTTCTATTATTCCTAGTATAGATTAGTTAGTATATGGATTATCAATTTTGTATTTGAAGATTTATGGAGAAATTATATGGTTTGTAATATCTTTATGATACCCTTTACTTTGCGATGATAGTTATTTAGTAATTTATGTCTTACATGTATTTGTCATTTCTTATCAAAGTAATTGAAAGATCCTGTTGTTTGAAAAATTATATCACTCTTTGAAGGTAATCTAGTGATAGTATTCAAGTGTGGCTTGTTTGCTACTACTAGGGTACCATCGAGGTGTGACAACTATTATACTTAATTGATAAAAAACATTTGTGATGTAATTTGTTAATATGTGCAATATATATGCCATTGTGTCGGTGTTTGTTTGATTGTTGCAAGACATTAGTATATTGCACCTAGCATCTAAATACTAGGGCACAACATCTAAATGTTAGCATGATGAAAAGAAATGATTATGTGATAGTAACGAGCATCCAGATAGTAGCCATGATTTACATGATCAATTGCGAAGTGCTTAAGGTCCAAATACCAAGACACAACGTTTGGACAATAGGTATGTTTTGTACAATTAAGGTATGGTTAGGTACGTTATACACAAGAGGATGGCATCAAATCTCTAGATGGCGTTTGGATAGTAGTGGATGACATCTAAATGCCAGATATTAGAAAACTAGTCATTAGAGCATTTAATGCTAAGGTAAATTTAAGAGAAGATGGGCAATGACTAAACTTGAAGGTCCTATAATTAGGGGTTGGAGGACAAAATTTAAGAAGTCACATAAGCTCATTTATTGGCAATTAATCTCCTTTTATTACTCTCTATAATTAATAGATTAGTCCCTCACACTTAATATACAAATTACTTTTGCGAGAGTGTAGAAGTAGTGCCATCAAGTTTTCTTTTGCAAACACTTTAGTAAGCATTTACTCTCATCTTTTTGTGAGAGTAAAAGTTGTGTCTTAATTGTATTTGTATTCTATAAGATAGGCATAACTTGAGAGTTATGTTGTGTAAAAATTTGTGATGTTATTGTGTTATAGCTTCTCTATGTTATATCACAACTTCATTTTTTTCTATCCATATCTCTTTTATTTATTGAAATTTACATTCTCACTATTCTTATATTGTTTAGTTTGTTGAATTGCATCATTTAGGTATTAAAAAAATAAATGAAATAAAATTTATGGTAAAATGAATTCACCCTCCCTCTCCCTCTCTCTTCCTCTCATGAGTTTGAGCCTATTAATATAATTGATTTTTCAATTTAGATCGGAACTAATCTCTATTTTTTGCTTAACTACACAATGGAGAAAAGATGGTGGCTACAAATACATTAGGCTTCTTAAAAAGGTTAATCTATAAATAGGCTACCTCTTTTAAAGGAATTAATTATGCTTATTGGAAATATAGGGTGAAATCTCTTTAATCATAAGATAGGTTAGTATAGGATACTGTTAGTGATGGTCCTATTGTTAAGAAGGTAGGGAAGAAAGAAATTGTTTTAAGACTGAAAAATAAAAAGTCAAATCGAATGAATTTGCTTGAAATATTTTATATTGTAGTTTGAAAATAATTTTAGTAGAATTTATAAATGTGAATATGCTAAATAAAGATAATATAAAATAAAATGTTTTATAATGAGTGGTAAGGGAGTGTAATTTGTCAATTAATATTATGTACAATTTAGCCACTCCCAATAAAATAATTAATAATTACCCTCACTTAAACCTATGCACCTTCTCTTCTACAGCAGTTTCTCAAAACTTTAACATCACGTTTGGTACGTTGGAATCGTTTGAAATGAAATGGATTGGAATCACAGGAAATGAATGGAATGGATTGAATAAGGGAATAACAAATCCATTCATATGATTGGATACATTCACAGAATGGAATGGAATGAAATTGAATGATTATTTAATAAGATTTTTCAAAAATATCCTTCATATTAAATTTAGATAATAAATATGTATTGGATAAAAATATAATTAAAAAAATAACTATATATATAGATGGAATGGAATCACGATTCCACCTTTAACAAGACGGAATCGAATTCCTCCTAGAAGTTAGAATTGTTGATTCTAGGGAATCGTGATTCTGACTTCTAAAAACACTTCAAAACACTAGAAAAGGGAATAGAAGTTAGAATTGCGATTCCATTCTAGCCCATACCTATTTACCAAATGTGTTGTAAACTTTAAATCTCCCTTCTAGCTCCTCATTGAAGGACCAACAAAGGATCAAGAGATCAAGGTAAGTCATTTCCTTTTTCTTTTCCTTTGACAATCATAAGAGGAATACATCTCTAACTACACATTTTTGGTGTTAAAAGCGTTCATATTTTGGAGGAAATAAAAAAGTTTTAAACTTTCTCATTGGTTTTCACCATAAAGATCATTGAATATGTTTAGTTGATATAAGGGATATAATATGTGGATTAGTAGCAATAAAAAACTAATATCATTTGTGTGATAGATTGTCGATTCGAAAGAAGAGAAGAACCATCAACAGAATTAAGATGAATTGTTGTTCTTTTTTGCATTTTTAGATTGCGGAGGATGCACGGGTCGAGCCTCGACCATGCTAGAGGTTATGGGGGAATTTGCACGGCCACAGCCCCCATACGCTCTTCTATACGGTCGTGTGAAGCACTGTGCATCAGGCACCGGCCTAGACATAGTAATGCTAAATGCTAGGAGTACAAACAAACCATGCCACTTTACAAACTAATTGAGTTTAGCTCGATGTTTATTCGAGTTTGATTTGAAAATAGTCGAATAAAACTCAAATTCAAGCTATTTAAATTGTTCACCAAGCTAATCTCAAACTTTATATGTTTACCTCGATTAGTTTAATCCTAATTAAACTCTATTGAACTTGAGTCAAGTGTAAATATTAATCGAATTTGAATCGAGTTTACATATTAAAAGTATTTTAAGTAGAATTTAAAATATAATTTTAATAAATCTAACCTAAATGAGCTTAATCAAATCAAGCTTGAGATTATATAATTTTATTTCGAGCTAAACTCAAGATTAAAATATTAAGCTTGGTCAAACTCGAATCAAACTTGAGCTTATAGAATTTGAGTCGAACTCGAATTCAAGTTTAGCACTATATAGTCTCTTTTTAACTCATTTGCGGTTCTACCAGAGTTTGTGTAGGCTGCTATGACAACCACAGCCTTGGCATGCCATCCCACATGGGCGCACCAAAGCGGATGCGACTAGGCACCGCTTTAAGTAAGGTCGTGCCTATAGGAGTGCCATCGAACACACCATAATTTTAAGGGTGTACCATGTTGTTTGATGATACATCGAGCCAATAACACCTTCTACTATGGACGTAAGCTCTAAACTGACCTTTTAATCTTAAGTAAACCTTTTAGTGGTCCTTCTATGATATCTAAAGGCTAGACCAAACACCAAAGTATACCTAAACCTGAGTAAAATAGTGTTTCTAAACATAGAATAGTAGTAGATTCCTTATGAAACTAAGCAACCTTAGGAGTATGTCTTCTTTCACAACATAGGTAATTTATTAGTGTTGTGATGTTGTAATAAGGTGTTTTTAGTATAGTTGAGTTATCAGTTCTAGACACTGTTCTAGGTACGTCGTTACCTTGTTTGTTGGTTGGGCATGTTAGATATTAGTAGACTGAAAATGAACTGAATGATTATTTGAATCTAATAACTATTTTGCTACTTGGGTTTAGCTAGGCTTAGTAGACCAGGCATATCGATGATGCTAAGGTGGCACCCTAATGATCCTTCTGTGATGTTGTCTCGAATGGAGTCACATCTGGAAAGGATTCTAGTAGATTCAGTGAAAACGATTGCAGTTCCTAGGGTATTGCGGAGTACCCAATACCAAATATATCTATGTGTATATATATGTTTGTTAAGAAGTCATGAGTTACTGCATGTTTAGGGTTAAGCGTGAATAACCCTATCCCTATGTTGTGTTGATTGTTGGCTTAAAATTACAGATAATGAAAATGTAGTTGTTACATTAGATGTCATGTTACATGTGACTATATGTGATGATTGTTCACGCGTGTGTGCTTATGGTTTTTGTGTACTAGCTTCGGCTCAGTCCTTTTTTTAAAATCTTTTTGAGGAGCAGGTGAGGAGTCTATTGAAATCATCCAAGCACCAATCATTACAAATTAAAATCAATTAGAGTTAATATAAGCTAATTAAAGTCAAATAAGGACTCAAATTTTCAAAAATTTTAAATTATGTCCCCAACTGATAATCCAAAATTTGGAAAATTTAGAAATAATCTGAAGAAAAAAATAAATTAAATTAGTATTTAAAAATGTTTTTAGGTAAGAAATTTATAAGACAAATAGAATAAAATGCTTTTAAAGGTCTAAAATTTTCACAAATTATCATTTTACCCCTGATTGGGAACCCAGCCAAATAAAAATTTACATGTAGAGTTAAAATAATTAAATTAGACTTATTTAAACTAATTAAACTATTTTTACCCTATATGAATCAATAAAACCCTAGATAAGTTAAAACTAACTAAGGATACTACACATGTAATTGGGTGGATGTGTAGGATCATGCCATATGACACAGTGTGATAAAAGGCAACATTAACCCTTCCAAACCCCAACTCTCCTTTCTTTTTCAACTGCCCCTCCCTCTTCTTTTCATTATGCATAGCTTCTCCTCTCTCCAAAAGCTCTCAAGGTGTTACGTCCCGAAGGGTATCCTAAACGTGACAATCCGCCGCATATAATATTAAAGCTAAAGAATGATAACCTTAGTCACGCAAGAGCTTTGATATTACGTGCAAGGCGTGCTTCCAAGATAGTAGGAGACTTAAAGGTTTATTACGTTTAAGCAGATAATAAAAGTATGCAAGAACTTATAAGGGTAAACACGTAATAATCTGTAAGTTCAAAATTCTTACAATTTCTTAAGGGCATTCCCCCATACTAAAAGTCTTGATATTCTAAGCCATCTTAAAACATACAAAATATATCAAAAGACTACTATAGAGATTTTTCTTAGAAGTCTACATCCACAAGCTAAATATGTAAACTTCTTCCAAAAACTCATAATAACTTTGGCTTGTACTTGACAAAAGGGGCTCCTTGGTGCCAACCATAAGTAATCAAACTGAAACAAAAGGCTATAGAAATATAAGCAAAACTAGCTTAGTGAGATAACTTCCTTCTTCAAGGCATTTCCATAAAAACATACAAGTATTTTAGACAATCATATGCGTATGCAACAATCACATGAGCAGTCAAAATACACACGATTAACCGAAAACCATGTGTAGCATGGATTTTACGCCCTCCATGTCAGGGGTTGGGTGGTTACTGTAAACCCTGGTTTTCCTAATAACCAAGTAAATTTCGGAAACCAGGAACCAAAACCTTAAACTGGATTAGCTTAAGCTTAAGATAGAAACCTAGGAACCCTGAATCCGGCTTTCCTTCGATTTCAAATTAAAATAACTTTTATAAAGTAATTTAATGTGGAATATTATTTTAAATTATATTTCAAACCATAAAAAGTTCTAATTTCAAAAAATTTTCTATTATGGGCCTTCCCAAGATCCATTATGGAAAAGTGAGCTTTAGAACAAGAAATTCGGAAAAATATTTCGGAATACTCTTTAGAACTAAAATTTAATAAGGATTTCAAAAATATAAATTTTATAATTTTCCTGTTTATAAAAATTACAGATATAGCATTTTTCTCATATTTTTTTTACTATTAGTAAAGTAGTTGTCTTGTTTACAATTCATTACTATTCATAAGCACAACCTACTACATTCACAAGTCACTCCCTACTCTTACATCCTTACAAACACTCAATTACATTTTCTTTTCCAATAAAAATTTGTCTCTTAAAAATGATTACAAATTAATACTTTTATTACATAAATTGCAAAACAAAATTGAATTAAACTCTCTCTCTCTTTTCCACCCCAACACCACCCCCACCACCCACCCCCCCCCCCCCCCCCCCCCCCCCCCCCTCCCAAATTTTTGCTCCAATTTATTTTATTTTCTTTCCTTTTCATAATTAAACAAACCCTAGTTTACCTTACTATATATATTCTTTTACTTTTTTCTCTCTTCATTCACTTCATTTGTTTTCAAAAAATTACACAACTCTCTCTCTTTTACCTCTCATTGTCGTGACCCCTTTAGCTCACACACACACAGCTCATTTCTTCTTCATTTTCATCTTGATTCAACCCTTAGGTGATGAATCATAAACCTTTCCTACATTAAATCTTGTAATGGCAAGATTATTCATGAGTGTTTTCATGTTAAAGTCCCCATGAGCACTTGCTAGGGATAAGAAAATGCTACTACATGAATATTAAGCCATCACAAGAGTAGATCTTGTGTTTAAATGAGTTTTTGTTAGATTATCTTCATGTTCATGCATATAATAGTAGAGCAAAGTAGAGATCTTGCATAAAAATCCATGTTTATGCTTTCAAACTTCATTTCATGCATCATAAGAAGTAGATCTAGCATTTAGATGTTCATGTTATACTTGACATTCATGATCTCATGACTATTTTGTGTTTTAATGCATTAATGCTCATAAAGGTTTTGTCTTGTATATATAAATATGGTAGTTAGTAGACCTTTAGTTAGATGAGACAAGAAACTTAAAAAGAAAAACTTTTGTTTGAAATGTTCAAATGAAAAATTCGTATGCCATCAAAACCATGTTTTAAAAACTCTTTTATCAACTCTAAAACTTATTTTTTATATGAAAAACGAAGGGTATAGGTAATAGATATCATTAAGTGATGATTTTTATAAGTTGAAATGAGATTTGATGAGAATAATGTATAAAACAAAGAGTAGAAATAAGATAGAAAATTTTGAGTTGCTAGTCAAATTAAGAAATTCGTAATTTTGAGTATTGTCATGAAAACACCTATTTTCCAAACTCAAAATGAAAGTTTTATTCAAGAAATGAAATCCTTAAGGGATAGGTATAATAAAGCCTTAAATTTTAATGTATTAAACAAGTTTTTCTCAAAAAAATCATTCAAAAACTAATTTTTCCAAAAATTCGGATTTTATAATAAACCTTATTTGAAAACATGTTTACAAAATATAAAATGGGAAATTTTATGTAGAAATGAAGGTCTTAAGTAATAGATATAATAAGGATTCAATTCTAGCAAAGATAACTAGAAATTCCTAAGAAATAATTCCAAAACAAAGAGATTTATCAAAGTTAGGAAACTAGTTTTCTTAAAAGTAAATATTCTTGGAGTTTTGCGAAATGAAGAGTTCTAAAATTTTCTTTTAATAAACATCATCAAGATCATGCATACATTAAACTCATAACATGCCATTCATGATAGGAAATCATTAATATTGCATGTATAATTGATTTATAAAGTAGAAACATTTCAAACAATTACAAAACTATTTTTCGGAATTGGAGATTGCTATTGATCAGAACTGATCCTACTGTTTCATGACCCAAACATTCTAAAAACTTGAAAATAACATTAGAAATAGATAGATCTTTCGAAGTACATAGAAATTGATATATAATTTGTGAAATTCCGAGTTAAAATGACCAAGTTATGACCGTTTTAAGTCGGGACTTCTACAAATGACGAGATTTACGAATTTTCTAGTTTTGATAGATAGTTTGGATTAGTTAAGTGATGAAATACTTATTAGGGTATTTTTTCCTTTTTAGGTGACCCTGAATTCGACGATTCCCTACCACCGGACTATTATTACCGAAAGACCGGTGATCTATGGCCGAGTGAGAATTACTTCCAATTCCATTTATTGTATGTGATTGTAATAATAGTCACACTAGATATTTGGTAAAGATAAAATGGATATGCATGATGGGCATGAAAGGGAACTATGTATGGTTGTTGTTGATATGAGAAATGGAATATAAGAATACCGAAGCTAGGTGATTAGCTATTGCTTGTATAGATGAATTAGAATTGACTGTCTGCAATTATTGATTGATCACTTAAAGAACTGGTATAATTGACTATTCGGAATTGGAATTCAATATGGACTCATTCATATCATAAATGGGGATGGAGCATTAGCATTGATTGGCTATCCGTGATCCATAAATGAATTAATGAGTTGGTTAATTGTGATCCATAAACGAATTAATAAGTTGGTTAATTGTGATCCACAAACGAATTTATAAGTTGGTTGACCGTGATCCTAAATGGAATATTGAGTAGTACCGCAGTATTCGTTAATCTACTAACCTAGGATGGAGGGCGCAAGTCCATCCACATATGATTTTTGGCTGGTCATATGTTTGTTGATTCCATATGTTTGATGCATATCACTTGTCTGACTAATCACTTATAAATGTGATCTTAGAAGTTCTCACTCACTAAGCTAGTGTAGCTTACGTCCCTACAGTTTTTATTTTTTGCAGCACGAATTCATATGGCTTAGACCGAGACAACCTACAGCTCAGGTACAGGAGCTAGGCGTTTCCTTTAGAAGTTGTATTCAGATTTGTTTAGACTTTCGTAGGAAACCAAGAGACTTTGGATGACTGTAATAGATCTCTAATTAATATTCTTTTGAGGGGGAATGCCCTTTAGATTTTGTAACTAATTACATATGTGTTTTGATTTATTTTCTAATGCTATTGAATGCCAAATTAAACTCTTTAATTCCATCGGTTCGAGTATTCTATTGTCGTAAAGGGCCGCTTTACATCTATGCAAAACTCCCGAAGGACTTAGGTAGTGATTCGTGCGTCTTATATGGCATGTGGCAAACTGTTATGTTTAGGGAATCCCTTGGGGCATGATAGTTTAAGTTGGTATCAAAGCACTAGGTTATAAAATAGGACACTAGAACTAAAAGAAATTGAACCTAGAAGTTAAACAAATAGGTTAAAATGGAGTTAAAATTTTTTTTAGGCTAATTAAGAGACTTTTCTTGTTGTAGGTTTCCCTAGGAGAGACTCGTGAGTGTGCTAGAAATTTTACAAAGAGGAATAATGAAATGCTTGTGGAGTATCAGTTGAGGTTAAGAGAATTATGTAAAGATTTTGCATTGGCAAGAAGTTCCTGGACTTTAGGGGAGATGTTTAAACTTTGGAAAGAGGGATTGAGGTATACTAGATGAGCAGCAGTGGTTGATCAAGTAAGATATTACCTTATGAGGAGGAGGAGATGGACTAAGCTAGAAACCATCAACACTCTAGAGAGGATTATGGTGGAGTATAGGCGTGAGCCCATAACTAGGGAAGCCACCTTCATTCTAAAAAACGAAGGGAACCTAACCCCTCTAAACTTTCGAGTATGAACCACCATAAGACCCCTTCATGTATATGCTCATGACAATCTTTCTGACCATCATGATTGGAATATAGCAGACGCCTGGAATCACATAGTGTGGCATGCTGAGTACTTAGATATTCTCCCACCACACATAAACATCCAACCTCCACCAGCTAGAGATGTAGGCATGCGGTTGAGTAATGCACCTGTGCAGGAAGGAAATAATGAGATTGAGGAAGTTGAAGAGGAGGAAGAAGATCCGGAGGAGGACCCTAATTGGGCAAAGAATGTGGTACCAAGGACCCCTACCCTTCCCACGGGAATGGAGGAAGATATGAACCCTGAGCCTAATCAAGCCATTTGGGATTTCAACCGAGACTTAGAGATCCCCAATAGTGGAAGAAGGGAGCCTGAAATAGATCCCACAGTATGGAGAGATATTTATATTGAAAGTGAGCGCCCTCCAGTGATCAATGAGATAATTCTTGAACCCGTGGTCCCCAAACCAATGGAAGTAGAGACGGTAGATGAGATGATTAGGAGGGAAGCCCTGGAGATAGTAGACCAATTATGGGAAGAGGTAGGAAGAGAACTAGGGATAGAGGAAAATCAAGAGAATGAGCAAGGAGTGAGAGTTGGAGAGGAGGAAGTGAACCCAAAGGAAGATCAAGGAGTGGAAAGAAATAAGGAAAGTGAAGAGCATGACCATGAAGCTTTAGTTCGACCCACTAGGAGAAGGAGATTGATAGTAAGAGAGTATCTCAGCCAGTTCGTCCAACAGGATGACGGTAGTTCTTCTAGTAGGGGACGGCTCCCTAGCCCGACCCCCGACGACCCAAGTGAAGATTGAGAAGGGGGAAGCTAGTTTAACCCATAGAGTCCATATATAATTTTTTTTTGTAGTAGTAGTAGGCAATGCAGGATGCCAATTTGCCTTAGGTTTCCTTAGATGGTTTAGTATTTTTTTCTTTTCTTTTCTTTTCTTGTATCTTTGCTTTGTTATCGACTAGAAAGACGATGTCTAAGACAAAAACTAGATTAGTGGCTTGCTAAATTTGGTGAACTGAAAATTTTCAATGTAATTCCTTGTATGGCTCGCTAAAGTAATGAAGAATTATGTTTTATTTTGAGGGAAAGAAATTATTATTCTTTTATGTTACAAAGAAAAATTCATAGATTCCGAACAATCATGTTATGCATTAGTTACAAATGGCATTAACCACATTTAGTCGCATGAGCACTAATTCATTCATATCATCATTTTGAACTTGTGAATTTATTTCTATATATGAGTTCTTTTGTTTTATGGTTTCTTTATGATTATATGAAGTTTTATGAGATTGATTTACATTTTAGAAATTATGATTTCTCGAATTTTCTTAAAGTTGCGAACCTTGTTTGATGAATTAATTTTCTACAATTTAAAAACGTCAAGAAGACACTAAAACTTACTAAATAATGTGCAAACAGACAAAACCGATGGATTCATAATCGGGAGCAAGAACCTCTCTCGAACGAAGCTGACCAACCCGCTATATCTTAACCAAACCAACAGGAAGAAGCACCCCAGAATCCACAAAATGAAATGATGAATGTAATCGGGTAGTTGGCCAATCTTCTAAACACATTCATCCAGAACCAAAATCAAAATCAGAACCCATAACAAGGACAAAGTGTCAGAGATTCTGCCCCGCTACCACCACCACCGGCAGATGGCCAAGAAGTGATTGCTGAGGTCCCCGTTCCATAGGAGGAGCATTCTTATAACACACCGTTACCACCGCCTATACCATATCGAAGGTCTCATCGAAGCTCTCTACTGAACTTTATAAAAGTAACCGGTATTTTGATGGGACATTCGGTAAGCCCGATGAAGCCGAAAACTGGCTGGCTCAAATTGAGCGCTCCTTTGCTACTTATGAGACTCCACCATATTTGCAGTTGGAATATGGGACTTATATGTTAAGATACAATGCAAGAGTCTGGTGGGACTCTAAAAGAAGAAGTTTAACTCCACCCGTCTCATGAGAGTTGTTTCGCTGGGAATTCTTGGAAAATTATTTTCCTTCTAGTTTAAGAGTGAAATACAGTGTAGATTTCTTGCATGTCAAGCAAAGAGGTAGAACTATGGAACAATATGAGATTAAGTTCACTCATCTGCTACAGTATGCACTCGAATCCTTTAGAGATAGCAAGGAGCTGAAGAAACGGGTATTTTTGGGAGGCCTGGATGAGGATTTAAGGATTAAATTGGAAGAATTTGGAATGAGAACCTGTAGGGTTTTATTGATATTAAATTTTGAAAATTTTGTTAAAACACAGCGGAAAAATGAAAACCTTATACCAGTATCCATGTTTCTTGATTAGATTTGAACAAAAAAAAAAAAAAAGGGTTTCTTAAATATACCTTATATTGATGCTTCAAAACGATCAGCAGATCAGATTTGCAGGAACCGCGGTCTCGCAATCCCCTCTATAGTATCCACATGTGAACGATTATGTGCTAGCACTCAAGAACACGAATCCAATTCGTGTCAGAATTGTTTTTCTTCTTTTCTCTCCTTTGGGTTTGCAGAATTTCTTTGCCATCTAATGTGACGTCAAATAGTCCAACCTAAAAGGCTATCTATAGATCTATATATATAGACATGTAGGAAACCCTAGAAGATATATATGATTAGATAGTTATTTAATATTTAATAAAATAAATTATTTCATTAAATATTAATTATCTGTCGTAATCATTTATTATTCTTAAACTATTTAAGAATAATAAATATAATAATTCCTATAGGTTTAAATATAAACCCATAATATATTCCATTCGTTCTTTTGTGTGTGACCCTATAGGTACACCTAATGTTGGCAGTAGGTCCTAAACATTTTTTAGACCTACAAGACATCATTGGTCTCTAGCAAGACATTATGTCTACCCAAATTAGGTGAATATTAGTAATCCAATTTTTGTCTGATCTATAATATATGTCATTATCCTCTTTGTCACATGATATCTAGATTGAACATAAGACATGGAGAGTGTCATTCTTATATTGTTCAATCTTATCATTTCTCAATTTCCAAGTGATCTGATAATACAAATGAAATTGATCACACTATTAATTCATTTGAGCATGGCCATGCATTTCTCAGTCTGACTTATCGAAGGGCCCAGAGATATCTCTCTCATAACGAGAGGGACAAATCCCATCCTAATCACTCAACTTCCTCTACATGATATACATTATGCCCAAACTTAACCTTTATAATTATCCGGTTAAAAACAACGTTTGATTGAGTTGAAACATAATGTTTCTCATGTTGGAACCTATGGTGATTTCAGGTCTAAGGATACGCTGACATAGTTATTATGAAAATCACTTATGACAATATTCCATGTAGTGAGCTCATAGTGGGTCAGTTCAGCACACAGTCATCTAATATGTGCCTATGGGTTTCATTTGTATCACCATACAAATAAACATCCCATGTTTACCAAATAAAAAACTCATACTAGATTTAATTCATTATCATTCCCATAATAATGAGCATCTAGGAACATTTAGAATAATAAATTATTCATGGATTTCTATTATAAAATAAATATGCAAACAATACAAAAGAATTGCCTCTGTTTATATATTATATATATAATATATATGAAATGATAATATCCAGTAATTGGCCTAGGGCACAATCACTAACAGAACCTACCCTAAATTGGTAGAAAAGGCTCGGGTGATTGAAGGAGCGAAGAAGAGAAAATACAAGAACTTGACAAAAGAGTGTTTAGAAGGAGGTCGTTCGATGCCTCGAGTTTAGGCTTTAAGGGAAAAAGGTACAAGCCATATAACGGATTTAAGGACAATGCTAGTGGGAGGCCAAATCAGTTAAAGGCCAGTATCACTTGTTAGAAGTGCAAGGAGGCCCACATGGTCTATGCATGTCCGAAGAAAATGGTCGTGACCTGCTTTATTTGTAAAGAAAAAGGGCATTTGGCCTTTGAATACTCACAAAGGAAAAGTGTGGTTGCTTGACCTTTTGGGACTTCGAGCAATGCCAACACTACAAGGCCAGGGAGTAAAAGTGGAAGCCGTGCGACATTAAGCATGCATGGGATGAGACTCTACAACTTTGAGGGCCAGTGGATGGTTGAGGATGTGGAGTTGGTGGCCCTAGACCAAGGAGAAGGCATAGATAGCGGCCTAGTGACAGGTTAGTAGCAATACCCTCTAAGTTAAAAGTTCTTTATTTAACAGTTTTCTTTAAGGAATTAAAACTTGTGAAAAGGGAAAGCTGGAATCTAAAACCTCTAAATAGGTACTAGAGAGAGTGTTTTAGGATCGAGTAGTGATGGATGTTTGTTGACCATAGGGCACATACAGGTGAATGAAATTGAGGCTTATGTTTTGTTTGACACAAGAGCGACCCACTAGTTCGTCACCACTAGTTTGGCTGGACGACTTAGATTGCCTATAGCCACAACTACCGCTAGCCTGAGAATTAAAACCCCCACAGGAAGTGTCGTGTCTACTCGGAAAGTAATAAGGGACTGTCCATTGGAGATCCAAAGGCATCACTCCATGAGTGATTTGATAATATTGGAGATGAATAGGTATGAAGTTATACTTGGTATGAACTGGTTAAGCAAGGTTAACGCTATAATAGATTGCTAAAAGAGAATAGTGAACTTCAATGATCAATCAGGAAAAGGAATGGAGTTCGTAGGAGAAACCATAGTTCCAAGAAAGCTTAGGTTAAATTCTTTTGAATTGATGATGGAAGATGAAGAGATCGTACCTATCGAAGGTATTTTGGATGAGGAGGAAACTCGGGAGGAAAAGGATATGCCAGTGGTAAATGAGTATTTGGATGTGTTTCGAGAAATCTTACCTGGGTTACCGCCGAAAAGAGAAATTGACTTTGAAATTGTATTGGCTCCACGTACCGAACCAATATCTAAGGCACCATACTGGATGGCACCAACTGAGTTAAATGAGCTAAAGACCCAATTACAAGAACTCTTAGACCAAAAATTCATAAGACCAAGTGTGTCGCTATGGGGTGCATCTGTCTTATTTGTAAAGAAGAAGGATGGATCCATGAGATTATGTATCGATTATTGTGAGCTAAATAAGGTTACAATCAAGAATCGATACCCCTTACCAAGGATAGATGATTTGTTTGATCAGATCTAAAGAGCATGTGTGTTTTCATGCATTGATTTGCGCTCAGGATATCATCAACTAAGAATAAAGCCTGAGGATGTACCAAAGACGGCTTTTCATACCCGTTATGGACATTACGAATTTCTGGTGATGCATTTGGACTGACCAATACACTAGCTGCATTTATGGATCTTATGAACAGGGTCTACAAGCCACTTCTGGATAAGTGTGTAATTGTCTTTATTGATGATATTTTGATATACTCCAAGAATAAGGAACGACATGAGGAACATCTTCGGATGGTGTTACAAACTTTGAGAGAAAACAAGCTATACGCCAAATTATCCAAATGTGACTTTTGGTTGGATAAAATATCTTTTCTTGGACATGTTGTAACAGGAGAAGGGATATCAGTTGACCCAGAAAAGATTAAGGCTATAGTGGAGTGGAAACGGCCACAAACAGTTATAGAAGTAAGAAGTTTCTTAGGATTGGCTGGCTATTATCGCAAGTTTGTGAAAGATTTTTCGAAGATAGCCAAGCCTTTGACTCAGTTGACATAAAAGAGTGAAAAGTTTGTTTGGACAGATAAAAAAGAACAGAGTTTTCAAGAATTGAAACAACGGTTGATATCAGCACCCATCTTAGTTCTACTAGGCTCAGAAAATTCTTATACAGTGCATAGTGACGCTTCAAGGAATGGCTTTGGATGTGTATTAATGCAAGAAGAAAAGATTATTGCTTATGCCTCTCAACAATTAAAACCTCTGTCACGCCCCAAAGGGTATCCTAAATGTGGCAGTCCGTCGTACACAATATTAAAGCCTAGGAATAACCGCCTCTGTCATGCGAAGGCTTCCATACTATGTACAAGGCGTCTAGCACATAGAGGAGACACATTGGAGAGATACAATTTATATTGATACACTTGAGTAACAATGTAAAGGAAATACAATTTACTATACTTCAAATACAAATCACTATGCTTCGTATACGAATCACAGTACTTCAAAATACAAATCATTAACCCTCAATTACATTCATCCACAGACTTCCCTACATAAACTATTACAAGGCAAATTATAAAACCTAGCTAATAACTTCAAGCATTCTTATTCCTTGCCGGAATCCCAAAGTCATTCTCGGCTCCAACTATCACGGTCTCCACTTAGCATTCTTGAGGTAACCTGTTTAATCAAACATCTATTGGGGTATAAGCTATACTAAGTTAGTGAGTAAGAACTTCCAAGATTGCATTTATAACACATCATACAATCAAGTGATTAGTCAGACAAGTGATATGCATCAAACACGTGAATTCAACAAACATATGACCAACCAGAAATCATATGTGGATGGACTTGCGCCCTCCATCCCGAGTTAGCAGATTAACGAATCTCGCGGTACGAATCAAGACCGTTTTAGCTTACGAACAACTATAAACTATAAAATCGTTTAAGGACAACGATAAACCAACAAATGCTAATGCTCCATCCCCATCGTGAAATGAATGAGTTCAATTTCATCTTCAATCCCGAATAATCAATTATACCAATTCTTTTAAGTGATCAATCAATAATCGCTGACAATCAATTCTAATTCATTTATACATGCAATAGTTAATCACTCGACTTCGATATTCTTACATTCTATTTCTCATATCAACAACAAACATACATAGTTCCCATTCATCCTCATCATGCATATCCATTTTATCTTTCCCAAATATCTAGTGCAACTATTATTACAATCACATACAATAAATGAAATTGGAAGTAATACTCACTCAGCCATTGGATCACCGGTCTTTTAGTAAAAGTAATCCGGTGGTAGGGAATCGTCGATTTCGGAATCACCTAAAAAGGAAGAAATACTCTAATAAGTATTTCAACTCAAACTAATCCAAACGATTTTATACGAATTATCAAATTCGTAATTCTCATCCTAAGCGGAAATTCCAACTTAAAACGGCCATAACTTGGTCATTTTAACTCAGAATCTCGTAAATTATATATCGATTTCTATCTACTTTGAAAGATCTATCTAATTATAATATTATATTTAAGTTTTGAAAACTTTGAAGCTTCAAAAAAGTCGGATCAAATCGGAACAGTAGCAAGTTCTAATTTCGAAAAATAGTTTTGTAATTGTTTGTAATGTTTCTACTTGACAAATCAATTATACATGCAATATGAATGATTTCCTATCATGAATGGCATGTTATGAGCCTGATGTATGCATGCTTTTGACAATATTTACTAAAAGGAATTTTAGAAACTTTTTATTTGTAAAACTCTATGGATATTTACTTTCAAGAAAACTAATTTCCTAACTTTGGTCATCTCCATTTGTTTTGGATTTATTTCTCAAGAAAATATAATTATCCTTATTAAAATTGAGTCTTCATTATATCTATTACTTATGACCTTCATTTCTACATAAAATTTCCCATTTTATACTTTGTAAACATACTTTTAAAATTGGTTCATCCCCAAATCCGAACTTTGCAAAACTTGTTTTTGTGGTGATTCCTTTATGTACAAATCATTGGATACTTAGAAAATTAAGGCTCAATCATGCCTCACCACTAAGGACTTCATTTCTTTAATAAAACTTTCATTTTGAGTTTGGAAAGTATGTGTTTTCATGACCTCACTCCAAAATTACGAATTTCCTAAGTTGACTAGCAACTCAAATTTTTCCTACTACATTTTCACTTCTTGTTCCACATATTTTTCTTAGCAAATCCCATCTTAATTTATCAAAATCATTACTTGATGATACCTAAGACCTAAACTCTTCATTTTTCATATAAAACACAAGTTTTGGAGTTGATAAATGGGTTTTTAAGGCATGGTTTTGAAATCATCCGAATTTACAAATTTTGGATAAACTCAATTTTCATATTTTATGTCTACAATGCATCATGCATATATGTATTACCTACAAGCTATTGTCATGAAGATTATGAGATGATCTACCTATATGTATACATATAGTGCCAATAATTCTTTTTGAAAATCTTTACTTTGCAAAACTTTGAATTTTACTAGACTTAAAAAAATAGTTTTTCTTGTAAAATCATACTTTCTTTTATCAAAACTCAACCTTGATGATCTATATAACCATCACCTTCACTATTTCAATAAAAACCTTCATTTTGGGGTTAGAAAGTAGATGTTTAAATAGGTGGTTTACCTAAGTACGAATTTTACAAAATTTTGAAGAATGAAAACATTGGTTAACCTATTCTTGGAAACTATTTGTTGTTCTAAGGTTATATTTTGATGAACTCCTTTTATCCTTATCAAAACTTGGTCTTTATTATATATATACACTAGAACTTTCATTTTCCTATCAAAATTATCATTTTGGCATTTGAAAATATGTGTTTGAATTGTGGCTATTTTCAAATCCGACTTTTGAGAAATTCATTTGAGCTTGTTTTCTTTGTAAAACTCATTGAGTCTTTCAAAAACCATTTCCTAATCAAACCTACCCCTTAGGGCTTCCATGTCCTTAATAAAAATCTTGTTTTGAAGTTGAATAAGGGGTTTTTTAAAATTGGTCTTTGTTGAGATCCGAATTTACAAAATTTATTTTTAGACATATCTTTTGATAAAATCTATCTAAACTTATGAAAATACATTTCTTACATATCCTATTCTAAGAGCCCTTCATATCTTGAGTAAAAACTTCATTTTTGAGTTGGAAAACATGTTTTTAGAATATGTCTTGACCTAAATCCGAAAATAAGATTTTTATTTTGAAAATAACTTTTGAAAATCACCTTTGATTCTTGTAAAAAGAAGTCTTGATGATATACATATATTAAGTCTTCATTATCTTAAGTAAAAATTTCATTTTGATACTTTGAAAGTGGTTTTTAAATAGGGGTCTTGACAAAATACGAATTTCACAATTTTGTTTGAGTTCAAAACCAAGATCTACACTTAATATGAACATAAATCTAATAGAAACCCATGGTAGTAAATTATAAACTCATAGATCTAAACTTTACTCATCAAAATCTTTCATTTATGTTATCTATACCCTAAGCCATCATTTTAAATGAAAAATACACATTTTGAAGTTAAAAAACAACTTCTTTAAATATGGTTCTATTTTCATCCGAATTTTCAAAAATGATTTTTGTTGAAAATAAAATAGATCTTGAGTTTTCTAAAACATTCCTACTATCATCATGCTACTACAAGTTATCCATGAACATAAAACAAAGTCTAATTCATTTTATGAACTCAAAACACTAGATCTAATTTACTACACTAGTTATAAATGCATGAACACATGTGAATGAGGAATATATGCATAAATCATAAGCAATAACAAAAATAATAACTG
The DNA here is from genome assembly GCA_024138025.1 of Combretum micranthum. NCBI lineage: Eukaryota > Viridiplantae > Streptophyta > Magnoliopsida > Myrtales > Combretaceae > Combretum > Combretum micranthum. The sequence goes on from JAMXBD010000265.1 coordinate 868,303, forward strand.
AAATAACAAGATCTATGGCATAAACGAAAATCAAAGCTACAAAAAAGATCTATAAAATATAACTACTTTAAACAAGAAAATAAGAATGATACAAGAGAAAAATCATAGAGAAATGGAGTGTTTCACTTTGGCATCATCATCCTTAGCTTTTAAGCTAATGGAATGTCATTTGATGCATGAAACTCTCACTATATTTTACCTATATCACCTATGGAAGCTTTGGACAAGAGTTTTATTCAAGATTCTTGAAGAAATATGTGTAGAAGCTTATAGAAGAAGAAGAGGGCAGTTTGTGTTCATGAAGAAACAAGAGCAAAATGAAGAAGAAAAGAGAGGAAAAAGAGAGAGAAAAGGTTAAGGAATGAAAAAGGGAAGGAGTAAATGAAAGAGAGACAGAAAATGAGTGTATTAATGAATGAAAAAAAGAAAAAAAAAAAAAAACAAGGTAGCCAAGATGGGAGCATGCTGCACATGAATTAGAGAGAGAGGAGAGAGAGGGTTTGTTTGAAATTTGACTTGAAATTGAATTATGTAATTAATGTATAATGTAGCTTCTTTAATAAGGAGTAGAATATATTTATTTTAGTCAAAATAGGAGTAATTAAAGGACAATGGTAGCCATAAAGAAGGAAAAATCTGCCATGAAGTGATATAATGAAGTGTAAAAAGATTGAAGCGAAAAAGAAGTGATATGTGAAAGGTGTACTTGAAAGTATGGGTTGTAAGAGTACTTTCTTAATAAAATAAAATAAAATTATAAAATTTATTCCAAATATATGTAGAAGATTTTTCATAATTAAAATTAAATAATTATTTGAATTATTTTAGTATTTTAACAAATATGTTACCGGTATTATCAAAATACGCGAATATGGGCTATAAATGATATTTTTATAACTTGAAAAATTCTAAGAAATTACTTTATGAAAATAAAAATATTTAAAAAAATATTTTCCAATTATTAAATTAATTTATTTTTATTTTTAGTATCAGGTCTTAAACAAAATCTGATCTCGTAAAAGCCCGAACAAACTAAATTTTAGCAAAACAAAATTTTCTACAATATATAAAATATTTGTCTAAAAATATAAGGCTTTATAAGAATAATAAAATTGTGTAATGAAATAAAGTGAATAGTGCAAAAGACTAATTAATTACCGGTAGTAATGAAAATACGATAAAAAGTTATAACTGTAACTTTTATAACCTGAAAAATTATATAACTGATATATTTGGATTTCTTATGAAATTATGAGTCTAATGGTACTAATGGTATATTTTTGATATCTCGAGCCTTGGGACACGCTTTTAGAAATCTGTATCCGAACGGGTTCGAAATAGGTAAAAAATTTACCAATATGATATTTTTAAACAAACTTATATTACTACGGGTTATTCTACATATTTAAACTACACCTCGACCTCTAGGGTTAAGGGCGCTAAATTGCCGGACTTAAGCTATTGTATTCCGGTTAGGGTTTTCGGGTGATTTTTCCGGGTTAGATCCTTGCCAATTTGGAAACTGATATTTTATGGTTATACTATATATTTGATTTGAGAAATTTATTTTAAATTTTATTTTTTTAAGTATTTAATATCTTTTAACGTTTTTGGAATTCTTGAACTGGGTTTCATTTCCGAAAGTTAATCGTTATTTACTTTTTAATAATTTGATTTTGGGTTCTATATTACCCAATTTTATAAGTTGAAGTTACGTATGGAATTTGTCGTACATAGTGGTTTTGGAATTGGAGTATTTTGAGTTCTTATTTTGTTTTTAAGGATTCTCATTTTCCTCAAGATTGAGAAATTTCTAGATTCGTTCGTGATTTAGGACTAGTCAAAGTTCGGTTTTAATCTAGAGTGATTTTTAGGGTTTATTTTCAAAGTTTATCTTGAAAATTATTTCCTGAAATTTTCCGGGGCTTGCAACCTCAGGAGCAAAACTATCCTACGCATGATCTGGAATTGGCCGCAATTGTCTTTGCCTTAAAACTTTGGAGACATTATCTATGGGCAAAGGTATGAAGTATACACGTATCACAAAAGTCTTAAATATTTATTCACACAAAAAGAATTAAACATGAGGCAAAGAAGATGGTTGGAACTAATAAAGGACTATGATTTGGGAATAAATTATTGTCCAGGAAAAGTGAATGCAGTTGCAGATGCCTTAAGTCGGAAAAATTATGGAGAAGTAGTTGCTTTAATCACAAGTCAAAGAGATCTAATCAGAGATTTTGAAAAGCTGAGAATTGAGTTCGTAGACCAAAGTGTGGAGCTTGAAATAGCTAATTTGGTATTGGAACTAACCTTGATTGAAAGGATCAAAGAAGCCCAAAGGTATGATGAAATAATAAAAAGGATAAAAAAGGAGACTCAAGAAAGAAAATACCTGGACTTTGCTATAGATGACGAAGATGTGGTCAGAATGAAGGGCAGATTATGTATGCCCGAAGATGGGGAACTAAGAAGAGGGATAATGAGTAAAGCCCACAACTTCGGTTACACTATGCATCTTAGAGGTATCAAGATGTACCAAGATTTGAAAAGCCATTATTAGTGGAATGGCATGAAAAGGGATATTGCAGATTATGTAATGAAGTGCCAGTTTGCCAATAAGTGAAAGTAGAACACCAAAGGCCAAGAGGATTATTAAAGCCTTTACCCATCCCTAAATGGAAGTGGGATCAGATATCCATGGACTTTGTGTGTGGTTTTCCAAAGACTTCCTTGGGTTGTGACGCAGTATAGATAATAGTGGATCAGTTAACTAAGTCAGCACACTTCTTACCCATAAACATGACATATTCAATGGACAAGTTGGTTAAGATCTACATTCAAGAGATCGTACAGCTACATGGTATACCAACAGGAATCATTTTAGATAAGGACCTGAGATTCGTGTCCAAGTTCTGGGCAAGTCTATAGAAGAGTTTGGGCACAAAGTTGCACTTCAGTACCGCATACCACCCTCAGACAGATGGACAGTCTGAGCGGACGATCCAAACCTTGGAACATAAGTTAAGAGCTTGTGTTTTGGAATTCAGAGGGAACTGGGATAACCATATACCCTTCATTGACTTTTCTTACAACAATAGCTACCACTCAACTACTTAGATGCCACCCTACAAAGCCTTATATGGATGGCATTGTAGATCCCCTCTGTTTTGGGATGATGTGGAAAAACTTGCTATCGGGCCAGAATTGGTACAAGAAGCGGTTGATAAGGTGAGGGTGATCTAACGGAAAATGAAAGAAGCTCAAGACACGAAAAAGAGTTAGGAGGATTTAAAAAGAAGAGAGCTGAAATTCCAAGTGGGTGACCACGTGTATCTAAAGATAAGTCCAATTAAGAGCATAAGAAGGGTACGAACCCAAGGGACACTAAGTTCGAGATATATTGGATCGTTTGAAATCTTAGAAAGAGTTGGAGACTTAGTATACTGGCTAGCCTTACCACCAAATGTAAGCCCCTGGATTTTTCGATAATATTAGCAAACCCTAAGAACCGGAAGTTGAAACGAAACCCTAAAATTAACATAGTTCTATAATTAGTCTAGTGAATCTAGATCCGGCAATCCCGTGTTCTTAAACCCTAGAAAACAAAATTGAGATAATTGTGGAAAACGGTTCGTAATAACATAGGGAAGCCTAAAAATATCAGATTCGAATTTTTCTAGTGTCCTTCGGATCCGATCGGGATCAGTTTTCAAAAACCGTGCCCTGGAGCACCGGATGGCAAAAATATTCCGACAACGCCAATAGACTCGTAAAAATATAAGGTTTTCAAAAATATCAGTTTTAGAATTTTTCGGTATCTAAAAATAACAGATATAGGCCTTTTACGCGTATTTTCTTTACTACCGGTATTTTAATTGTCTAGTCTACTATTCATAGTACTTTTCTACTATTCATTACTATTCACCTATCTCTACTTTTTCTTACACTCTATTCTTACACACTACCATACCTATACCTTACAATTTACCTTCCCCATACAGCTTTAATCACATCACACTTTACACATTACTTTTTTTTTATTACAAAACAACAAAATTAATCAATTTTTCTCTTCCCTCAAGGCCATTGTCGTCCACCCTCTCTCTCCTCTTCCTCTTAATTTGTTTTCTTTTCCAATTTACTTTATTACATCTAATTTCCACTCCAAAAATCTATAAATACCCCTTTCCTCTTCCATTCTTTCACACAACAAAAATTCATACTAAAACTCTCCCAAAATCACTTCATAAAATTCCTCTCCCAACATCTCTCTCAAGTTCTCTCTTTTCTTTAGGAAATCCATTCCCACATAATACTACAACCCATTCTTTTCTTCTTCAACCAACACATAAACTTTAGGTAAAAGTTTCTCATATTCTCTCATCATGTTCATATAACTTAACATGAGTTTAGTGTATGTTTCTTAGACTCATTGAGTTAAAGAAGCAACAATTTATTCATGTTTTGTTTTTGTTCATGTTCTTATTTTCTTTATGTTACTATTATGTTGATATTGTTATTATTTGAATTATCTATATATATGTTTATTTCGAGCATATAAGCTCACTTGTTATTCATTTATTTTCAAGTCTTGCAATTTATTTATTTACTTGTTTTATGCAATATTAAGACTAGTCTTTCTAGTCTTAGACTTGTCCATATCAAGTCAAAACAATTTTATTTCTTTGCTTTTCTTTTCTTTGAGGACTAGTCCATTCTTAGTCTCGGGATACCTTGATGAAGCTAAGGTTCCCAATACTTGACTTTACTTTTATACTCTTATTGATTTTATTTATGTTGTTTTTATATTTTTCATGATTACATATTCTTATTCATACATGAATATGTTGTTATTGTCTCAATCATAATAGAAATGAGTTTTCTTAAAGTAAGAATAAGAACTCTTTTTAATATAAACTTTGTCACATAAGAAGTTATTTCCTTAAAGGTTTGAAATTTATCTTAAACAAATATTTTTCTAAAGATAGCAACAATATATGGTTTTTACCAAGAAATACATAAAGTAAAGTTAATATAAATTGTCTTTTCAAATAAATAAGAAAGTTTCTTTAGACTTAAACAAAGGATTTCTTAGATTCAATTATCAAAGTTTTACACCAACACTAAAGCTAAGATAAGTTTTTCAAAAATAACTTATAAGATGATTTCTTTTAAAAGTGGAACTAACCATAAATATTTAAAAACTTTGTTTTCCAAAACATAGAAATAGATTTATGGAAAGATTAAAATAACTTTTTGAAGGAATGGAGTTAAAAGGAGGAAATACTCATTTATGATAATTAGGAAATTTTTCAAAAATAAAATTCTTTTCAAGCCTTAAGCTTATCTCACTTTCAAGACATTTGTTTTACAAAACCATTGTTGAGACAACACCAAATTCATGCATATAGTATGAGATTATACATATATGTATATCATATATTCAAGGGATTTTTCAACCATACAATATATCTATACTTTTGTCCAAAAGCCCTTGAGTGGAGAAATGTTTGAAAACTCTAGTTTTGAAGTTTAGAAAATTCGTATCAAATCTGTACGCTACTATTCCGAAACCCAAATAACTTCTTTTGATGAAAATAACCTTAGGAATAGATAGATCTTTTCGAGTAGGTAGAAATCGGTATATAAGATGCGGAATTCCGAGTTAAAATGAGCAAGTTATGGCCATTTTAAGTTGGAATTTCCATTCCATACGATTTTTACGAATTCTTTAAGATAGAAGTATAGAACTTGAATAGATCTTGGATGAAATACTCATGTTGGGTATTTCTTTTGTTTAGGTGTCGAGGATCACGATCTTGTCTTCCCCGAGGATTACTTCGACTCCTAGATCGCTATAGACGAGTGAGTTTCCTTTACGCTTATGTATTCGCGCATGTGCTTGTAGAATAGAGCACTAGATGTAGGAAAAGATAAAATTGATATGCATGTGGGATAGGGAATTATGTATGTGATTCATTGTGGCGATCAATGAACGATAAGTACATCGGAACCCGATTTGTGATTGATATAAATGTTTCCATGTATGTATTGTTATGTGTGCAAATATTGTTTGATCGCTTTAAATGATTTTAATGCCATATTGAAATCCCCATATAATAAATTGCTCATGCATATCACTTAGAATATCATTTCGAAGTTTTGCTACTACTCCTCAGCGTGGGACCGGAAAGGTAAGCTGCCTAGCTACATCTTGGGGGTTAGGACGTACGGGGAATACGACCTCAAGGTGTAGCCGAGCCGGATCGATCGCTTTAGGCATGGAAGGCCCGGGGACTAGTAGTACGGTTCGTTGGAACCCCAAGACGCGCGCAAACTTAAAGAAGGTTGTTCGGGACCCAGTTCAAAGCATTCCCTAACCACCGATGGAGGGGTAAATCCATCAAACATACGAAACCGGATAGTCGTATATAATGTTTGATCATATGGTTGTTGCATTCATATGCTTGATTAATAAACTTGTTTGATTGTTGTTATGAGTACTATTGCGTAAGGAATATCTCACTAAGCTAGTCATACTTATACTTCTATAGACTTTTGATATTGCAGGATTATCTTTTGTACCCGAGACCGCCTTGATTTCCCGGGTAGAATCCTTATTTTGAGAAGCTTTTGGAGGAACTCTATTTTGAAGTTATAGGGTAGATTTCTTCTAAAATCTTCTAGCTTTGGTTATGTTATATTTAGAACCATGTTATTAAGAATTATCGGGGGAATGCCTCTTAGAAGCTGTAAGACTTTTATTTCAATGATATATATATGCTAAGTGTTATTTTGCATGTTCCGCTGCCAATGTCTTAAAATGCATTACTCCACCGGTCTCCCTTTGTTGTGAATGTACGCCTTGTACCGATATGGAAGCTTTCGATTGACTGAGGTAGTCATTCTTAAGTTTTAATATTGCGTATGGCGGGCTGTCACGTTTAGGGTACCCGCTGGGGCGCGACACCGAACCTATTAGGAGTTCATAATGTGTTCCATGTGTCGGTATTAAGGAAATATGTACCTGACCCTGAAAGGATTTTGGAATTGGAACCCATTCAACTAAAGAAAAATTTGACCTATGAAGAACATCCCATAAGGATTCTGGATAAGAAAACCCATAAGCTATGGAGCAAGGAAATTCAGTACGTTAAGGTGCTGTGGAGAAATCATGCCTCCGAGGAAGCAACATAGGAAGCTGAAGAGGAAATTCGGAGAAAGTACCCCGAGTTGTTTGAAAGACAAGGTACGTCGGTTCAATTTTGAGGACAAAACTCTATTTAAGCTAGGAAGGTTGTAAACCCCGATTTTCCTAGTAACCAAGTAAACCTCGGAAACTAGGAACCAAAACCCTAAACCGGATTAGGTTAAGCTTAAGGTAGAAACCTAGGAACCCTGGATTTGAGTTTCCTTCAGTTTCAAAATAAAAGAACTTTTATAAAATAATTTAATGTGGAATATTATTTTAAAGTATATTTCAAACCATAAAAAGTTTTGATTTCGAAAAATTTTATATTCCGGGCATTCTCGAGATCCATTACGGAAAAGCAAGCCTCGAAACTAGAAATTCGAAAAAATATTTTGAAATACTCTTTAGAACCAAAATTTAATAAGGATTTCAAAAATATAAGTTTTATAATTTTTCGGTTTATAAAAATTACAGATATAGCATTTTCTTCGTATTTTCTTTATTACCGATAAAGTAATTGTTTTGTTTACCATTCATTACTATTCAAAAGTACAACTTACTACACTCACAAGCCACTCCCTACTCTTACATCCTTACAAACACTCAATTACATTTTCTTTTCCAATGAAAATTTGTCTCTTAAAAATTATTACAAATTAAGACTTTTATTACGTATATTGCAAAACAAAATTGAATTAAACTCTCTCTCTCTCTTTCCTAGGAAATATCAGTTCCTTCTGCACCTAAACAAGATGAAATACCCAAAATGAGTCTTTCATAAAATTTCTACTTTGAAGATTCTAAATCTATCTTCAATTTGTGGTAAAATCGGATTTAAAGGAAGTTACAACTTAAAATGGTCATAACTTGCTCATTTTAACTCGGAATTTTGCATATTATATGTCGTTTTATACCTATTCAAAAAGATCTATCCATTTCTAAGGTTACTTTTACTATAAAAGGTCATTTGGGTCTCAGATTAGAAGGGTACAGATTTAATATGAAAATTCCTTTCTTAGAAAACAATATTTTCTAATATTTCCTTTACTAAGGCTTGTTTAAGTAAAACTCAAATATATACATTTTTTTAAAAGAATTCCTTATGTATATAAATAGACTCATAATTTATGCATGAAGCTATAGGTGTTGTCTTATTTAATTTATTTCCTTAAAACAACCTTTTCTAGTGTTTTGGAAATTTAGATTTGTTAGATTTTTACTTTACGTGAGTGAAGCAACTTATAAATTTTTGGATAATCAAAATCTAATATACTATGATTCTTAAGTTTATCAAAAGTAAGTTTGATCTTTTGAAGTTATCTACAAAAATTTATTTCTAAGAATTGAAAAATAGAGTTTTCAAAAGTTTTGTTTAGTAGTACTTGATGAGTTTATCCTTTGAAAATTCATTTTCATTTTCCTTGTAAGTTGATTTTCTTGAAAACTTATTTAGCTCTTAGTTTAGAAAGTTGATAAAAATAGTACCAAGTTATTATCTATATATCAAAACTTCTTTTGTTATTTGAAAAGAAAATATCTTTAGTCTTGGAAGAAACTTCTTTTAATAGTTTGAAATTTCATGATGAGTCTATATAAGCTTTAAAAAGGGATTTATTTGAAAATATTTTTCTAAGTCTTTGGAAAAACTTTGATCAGATTTTATTTTTTCATAAAAAAAGATTCATTTTTATTTAGACAATAACTTATTAACCATGCATGAATATGATTATAGTTTATAAAAGCTAAAAATATCACAAGATAAGATAATAAAGAACATAATAAATAAATGAAAATAAAAATAATTGTCAAGTATTGGAAGTCTTAGCTTTTTCAAGACTTTCCAGGACTAAGAATTGACTAGTCCCCAAAAGAAAAAGAAAACTGTTTTGACTTAATGAGGACAAGTCTAAGACTAGAAAGATTAGTCTTAAAACAACTTGAAAGTAAATAAATTGCAAGGTAAATAAATAAATTGCAAGGAAAATAAATAAATTGCAATAACAAAGGAGCTTATATGCTCTAAAAGATATGTATAACTACATAGATATATTTAGTTAGGTATATATGAAAACAACATAAAGAAAAATAGTTTCATGAACAAAAACAAAGTATGAACATATTGTTACTTTCTTAACCTTCATGGTTTTAGAAAACACACACTATGCTCATACTAAGTAAATGAACATGAAAAAAGCTTTAAACTATTACCTTTAGAAGAAGTAGAAACTAGAGAAAACTTGAGAGAGCTTTTGGAGAGATTTCGAGAGAATAATTTTAGTGTATGAAAGGTGTGAAGAAAATGGAAGGAAGATGTGGTATTTATAGGAAAAAGTGAAGGAAAATTTGTGTTAATTAAATAATTGAAAAATAAAACAAATTGAGTGTGTAAAGAGGAGGGCCGGTGCAATTTGAGAGTATAAGAGAGAGAGAAATTTATTTTTTTTTGTATTTTTGTTAATGAAAAATAAAATATGAAAGATGTGAAGTTGTATTGGAAATGAAAATTGTAAGAAAATAGGTGTATAGTTGTAAGAGTAGTTTGTAAGAAAAAGTAGAGATAGATAAATAGTGTAGAATAGTAATAAACAGTATAATGTAAAGTAGACATGATAATTAAAGTATCGGTAGTAAGAAAATACATGTATAATTACGATATTTGATATTTTTAGTTATCGAAAAATTATAAAACTGACATTTTTGAAAACCTTATATCTTTATGAGTCTAAGGGTATATTCGGAATATTTTTACTATTCTGAGCCCCAGGACACGCTTTTTGAAAACTGTATCCAATCGAGCTCAAAACGAATTGCTGTTTAACTAATCTGGTATTTTTAAGCTTTCTCATGCTATTATGAACTATTCTATATATTAACCTTTCACTTACTTATTTAGAGTTACAAACACGGCATTGCTGGACTTGAATGGTTGCTTCTGACTAGGGTTTTGTTGACTTTAGGATTTTCGGTGGACCTTCTAATTAGGATTTAAGCTTAATTGATCGTAAAACTTTGGGGGTTTACAATACTAGAATCTAGATAAACATTAACCCACATATAAAAGTTCATAAGTTCATTACAAAGCCTTAGGGGGATTCCCCCACTAAAAATTTCCAAGGATCGAAACATAAATACTAGGTCTTTATAATAAAATGGAAATGACTTCACCAAATGATTTTAAAGGATGTCCGATCTAGGTTACCCGACAGATAACTTACTCGGATAAATGGAGATCGTAGGTACCAAAGCAAATGCTTCTGCACATACAAAAATCTATAGAGGTGTAAGTGTTGCGAGTTTAGTGAGAATATTCCCAATTTAACATACTTGGAACAAAAATTGTTAAACAAGTTTAATTATTCAAACAAGTGAAATGCAACAAACACATGATCATATAAGACATATGGTTTTCCAGGAACATATGTTGAATGAATTTATACCCTTCATTTGGGGTTAGGTATACCGGCCAATTACGGCCAACTAATAAATTTATAGTTCTTACCAATCAACATCAATTATATATAGATCTTACTGGTTACTACTCGCCACATCCAGATACTACCGATTATGCTAACCATCACTATCATACACTCGTTCCACCAAATGTATAATAGCGCATGCAATGCGACTGTTCAAGAAGTGCATGATTCAATTTTATTATGAGTCTAGCATTTAGTTAATTTATTTGGAGGTGATCATACAATTTTTCAAATATTCCAACATGGTAGTGAAACATACAATTTATTATAAACACTTCAAGAATCAATATGCTTAACATCAATTCACTAAGCAATACAAATCACATACGCTTTTCCATTTTATCTTTTCCTTAGTTCTAGTGCCCCTAAACTACAAACACACACATGAATATGTAAAATAAGGGGAAGTTAACTCACTCGGCCATGTCACAATAGTAACTCCCTTAATCAAAATAGTCTTCGGGATAGCAAACGTCATCATTTTCGTTTCCTAAATGAAGGAAATATCCAAAATGAGTATTTCATGGAATTCCTACTCAAATTCTCTAACTCTAGCTTCTAGTTGCGGTAAAATTCATATTAGTGGAAATTCCAACTTAAAATAGCTATAACTTGCTCATTTTAACTCAGAATTTCACATATTATATGTTATTTTCTATCTACTCGAAAAGATCTATCCATTTCTAAGGTTTTTTTTTTTTTTTCAAAATGGGTTGTATTGGTACCAAAAAAGAAGGGGACGTAATAGTTATGAAAATTCCTAGCTTTTTTAAAAATACAATTGCCCAAACTTTCCCTCATCTAAAAACCTTTAAAAATATATATGGATATTTATGTAGTTGAAAAATCTTTTGAATATATATATATATATATACTCACATTGTATGCATGATTTTTGTGGTGTTGTCTCGACTTTGATTTTTCATAAAACAATTTGTCTTTAGGGTTTAAAAGAGAGAAACTTAGAAGATTTCCTTTTAAGTTATTGAAAAGAAACTTAAAAATTCCTGGGTCATTAAAAGTAAGCATTTTCTTATTAAGATTTCATTTCCTAACTTTTTCAAGGGTAATCTAATTTTTCAAAAACTTGGTTTTCTTAAGATACCTATCAATTTTTATTTCCAATGGTTAAAAATTAGATTTCCTAAATTTTTCTTAAGTGGTTGATGATTCTCTAATGTTTTAAATTGTGTTACACGTATATTTCCTCTTTATGTTAATTTTCTTCTATTCCTTACTAATTAAGTTTATCATTTCTAAAACTTTCTTTCTTTAACAAATTTTATTTATCTAAGTGGGCTTATGGATTAGTGAGTTGATTTTACCTCAACTTTAAAAATTTGTCTAGTTCTTAATAGTTGTTGTAAAGACGGTAAAAATTCTTATAAGTAAGTTTTTATGAGAGCTTTATATAACAAGAATAATTAGTTTTAAGTTCTAAACTAAATCTTTCATTTTAGAATTTTGAAAAGTGTACGTATCTACTTTAGTTAAATTCTTGAAGAATTCTTCATCAATAATACTTTAAAATTTATGATTAGCTTGTCTAAGATTTTGAAAAGAATTTATTAAAAACAATACTTAGGTCTTTTGTTGAAAAATCCTTTGTTAAGTGACAAGTATGCATAAAAAAATTTAGTTTACTTTTCTTTATTAAAGGAAGAACCCATTTTTTATTTTTATTAAGAAAACAACATTTCAATCATGCATGAATATGATTATGTAGCAATGAAAAAGGTAAGAATAATACAAAATAAGATAGAAAGAAATATAATAAGCATAGTAATATGGTCAAGTATTGAGAGTCTTATCTGCATCAAGGCATCCTAGAACCAAGAAAAAGACTAGTTCCAAAAAGAAGAAGAAAAGAAAGAAAAGAAAAGGCATAATAAGAGCAATAACAAAAGCAAAGTTAGGATGTTAGTGAGCATTTAAACTCGAAGAAATATTGTCACGCCCCGAAGGGTACCCTAAACGTGGCAGTCCGCCACATATAATATCAAGGCTTAAGAATGGCTACCTTAGTCATGCGAAAGCCTTAGTATTATATATAAGGCGTCTAATACGGTAATAAGAGACGCTTTTGGGAAGCATAGTTTAAGCAAGTAAAGATAAACATACAAGAATCCAGAAATAAGTATATCATATCATTAATAACCAAGGTCTATTACATAATTTCTTAGGGGCATACCCCCCCTAATTCCAAGGATCGAGATAAACTTCATAACATCCAAAATACTACATTAAAGATTTTAAAGGAATTCTAATCTAAGTCTTCGAGTAGATTTCCTCCAAAAGCTTCAATATAAAACGTATACGGATACTGGAAGACCTCGGGCGCAAAAATAGGTGTTCCTGAGAATACAAATACCTATAGGGGTGTAAGCTTATGGGCTTAGTGAGTAAATCCCAGAATTCATACTCGAAGAAAATTATCAATCGAGTTTATTATTCAAACATATGAAATGCAACAACCACGTGAGCATACAAGACATATGACTTTCCGGGAATCATATGTTGAATGAATTTACGCCCTTCATTCGGGGTTGGGTATTCAGGCCAATTACAGCCACAACTTTTAAAAACACTTTTATAGATCTTATCGGCTCCTATACACCATCAAAAACTTGTAGTTATTACAGGCTCCTACTAGCCACCAATTTAAGTAGTTCTTACTGGCTCCTACTCGCCACTCACATGATATACCGGTTATGTCTACCACCACTATTATATACTTGTCCCACCAATTGTATAGTAGTGAATGCAATGTGACTTAACATATGATGTGCATGAATAATTTCTTTAGTTAAAGTCTAGTAGTTACATTTAACTTCTTTCAAGTGATCAATCAATTTCAAACATTCAAGGTATTAATTCACATACAACTTTCTTACAACAAATCGAATTTCGATATACTTAGTATTCTTTCAACATATTATCATACACTTCCTTATGATTTTTCTTAAATTCTAGTGCAACTAATTTTACAAGCACAATCAAGAGTATGAAAAATAACGGGAATACTCACTCAGCCATGATGACACCTTTCTTGAAATGGATGAGTCGTTCGGAATTTCCACTTAATCGTAGTAATCCTCGGGATACGAACAATCCTCCTCGTGATTATCTAATCAAGAAGAATACCCAAAATGAGTATTTCATGAAATTCTATTCTTGAAGATTCTAAACTTTCCTTAAAATCGTGGTAAAATCGTATAAGGGGAAATTCAACCTTAAAATGGCCATAACTTGCTCATTTTAACTCGGAATTTCGCGTATAATATATCGTTTTCTACCTACTCGGAAAGATCTACGCATTACTAAACTTATTTTCATAAAACTAGGTTGTTTAGGTTCCAAAAAGGTAGCGACCAGATTTGCCACGAATTTGCAAACACTTGTTTTCCTCCTTGTAAACAAAAGCTCATTTGAAAAGATAACTAGTTCAATTATTTTGTGAACTCTTGAAAGGTATATATATATATTTGTATGACTCATAACAAATGTATGAAGTAAATGAAGTTGTCTCAACTTATAAAAAGTAAGGTTTTTAAAAGACTTTGAACTTGAGATTCTATCGAATATTCATTCTATTTTTGAAAGACCTTGAGTTTATTGAGATGAATATTCTTTGTCTAAATTTAATCTTTCTTTAAATTCTTGTGGTTTTATTTTCAAAACTTGGATTCAAAAAGTAATAAAATGACAATTTTTGTTTCTTGTAATGATTCCAAAAGAATTTCTACTTCTTGATGAAAGATAAGTTTCCATAAAATCTTTTGTTTATGTAAGAAAAATCATTTCCAAGCATGTTTATGAGTTTTTAGGAAATCTATTTCCTATTTTTATTTAACAAGAACCTTTAGTTTTAGAAAGACACTTCCTCCTCTATTTTTGTTGAGACAAAAACATTATGTTCATGCATGAATATGAATCATAAGCTATAGAAATATAAAGTAAAATAATAACTTGAAAGCTTAAGTAAATAATAAAGTAAATCAAGTATTGGGACCTTATCTTCATCAAGGTACCCCGGGACTAAGAAAAGACTAGTCTCGAAAAGAAAAGAAAGAGAAATTGTTTTGACTTGATGAGGACAAGTCTAAGACTAGAATGACTAGTCTTAAAATCAACTTGGAATTAAATAAATTGCAATGAAGTAAATAAATTGCATGAAAGATAAATAAATTGTAAAACAAGAAGCTTGTATGCTCTAAATAATATATATATATATATATATAGTTATATAGACATATTAGATAGTAAAGAACATAAAAGAAACATAAATGAACATAGAGGAATTATGTTTATGAACAAAAACAAAGCATGAACCTAATGTTGCTTTCTTAACCTTCATGGTTTTAGAAAACATACACTAAGCTCATATTAAGTAGATGAACATGAAGAATTCTTGAGAAATTTCTTACCTAAAGGAAGCTAAACTAATAAGACTTCTTGAAAGAACTCTTGAGAGGAATTGGAGAGAAATTTTTGTAGAGTAACTTTAGAGAAGAAGAGGTGTGAAAGAAGTGAAGGTATGAGGGGGTATTTATAGGAAAATGTGGGAGATAAATTGTGTTAATTAAATAATTGGAAATTAAAACAAATTGAGCATGGAGAGAGAAAGGGCCGGCGCCATTTGTATGTGTGGGGAGGAGAGAAATTTATTTTTTGTTATTTTGTTATTAAAAGTAAGAAATGAAAGATGTGAAATTGTATTGGAAATGAAAATGTGTAAGAAATAGGTGTATGGTTTGTAAGAGTAGGTTGTAAGAAAAAGTAGAGATAGGTGAATAGTGTAGAATAGTAGAAAATAGTGTAATGTAAAAGTAGACATGACAATTAAATACCGGTAGTAAGAAAGTACGCGTATAAAAGCGATATCTGATATTTCTTGCTACCGAAAAATTACGAAATTGATATTTTTGGAAATCTTATACTTTTATGAGTCTAACGGTATATTCGGAATAATTTTCCTATTCCGGTCTTCCGGGTACGTTTCTCAAGAATCATGTCCGATCGGGTTCAAAGGACACTCGAAATTCTTCAATCTGATATTTTTATAAAACCTATAGCTATTACGAACTATTACAACTAATTTTTCCAACTTCGTTTTCTAGGGCTTGAGAAAACGGCAATGCCGGACTTAAGCGGTTACGGTAAACTAGGGTTTGGTTGACTCTGGAAATCTTGTTGACTTTCGTTTTGGTTTTAAACTATAATTCGAATCCAAAAATTTCAGGGATTTACAAATATAGATATACATATATATGGAGTTAGATTAGAGAAAAATTAATAATATTAACAATAATAACAACATAGTAATAAAACAACATAATTAAATTTGTTCATAAACAAGAACAAAACATGAACATAGTGTTGCTTCCATAACACCATAAGTTTAAGAAACACACACCATGATCATGTTAAGTTACATGACACGAGGAGAAAATATTAAAGGATTTACCTAAGGTTTATGTAGTGGTGGAAGAACAGGGAAATTTGTTGTTGATTGTAGAGAAATGGTGTTGGAATAAAAGAAAAGAGAGAGTTGGAAAGAATTTTGTGGAGAAGATTTAGTAGAGCTTTAGCATGTAAGAGAAGTATGAGAAAGAAATGGAGGGAGAATGGCTAATTATAGAATTTTGTGGAGGGAAATTAGATGTAATAAAATAAATTGAAAAAGAAAAAATTGTGTCGCACGGGAGAGAGGGTTGAAGGCCATGGGAGAAAGGGAAAGAAAAATTAATTAAATTTATATTTTTGTAATGAATAGTGATTAAGGTGTGAGATATGAGTGACATAAAGTTGTATTGGAAATGAAAAATGTAAGAGATAGGTGTATAGGTAGTAAGGAAAAGTATAGATAGATGAATAGTAATGAATAGTAACATGAATAGTAGACAAAACAATTCAATACCAGTAGTTAAGAAGATAGTGTAAAAGTGCGATATATGATATTTTTAGTTATCAAAAAATTATAAAACTGATATTTTTGAATTCTTTATATTATTAGGAGTTTAACGGTGATATCGGAATATTTTTATTATTTTGAGCCCTAGCATACGTTTTTCGAAAATTGACCCTGTTAGAGCTTGAAACGAACTAAATTTTAACGAACTTGATCTTTTTAGGCTTTCCTATATTGTGACAAATTATATTTTATTATTATCTCAATTTTATTGTTTTAGGGTTAAGAGTGCGAGATTGTCGGATCTAAATACTAAGGTTTGTTATAGTCTTTATTATCTTTTAGGTTTTCCGATTGACTTTTAATTTTAGTTTAAGCATAAATTTAACATAAAATCTAAGGGTTTACAATATGTGTAAAGACTCAACCCTCTAAATCCCGAGACTTAGAGTACCGAGTCCCCAACCACATATAATATTTTCATATTATATGTAAGGTTGTCCTAAATCTAACAGTTTATGAATATTGTTTGATCAAAATCATTATAACTTTATAAGGAACTTTTAAAACAAAACAAGATTGCTAACAAGAGCAATCTATACAAACATTTACATCATATAAACACTATTTAGTGTCAATACATGACACTACAAAAATTACATGTTTTCTTATATAAAAAAGAATCCCAAGGGATCTTAAGGTCTTTACAACAAATAGGCTTAACTAACAAGCCATCTATACATAACTTCTCCTTAGCAAAAACAAAAATAAAAAAATAAAAAAAAATTCTTCCAAAAGTCCTGGGTGATCGGATCCTATTCGTCCCACTCATCCAGAAATCTCTCGAAATTGGACCCATAGCCCAAATCATCATAAAACTCATCTCCAATACCTGCAAAGCAGCAAAAGTGAGCCAAAGGCCCAGTACACAATAACCAATGCAAAAACAATTCATCAAATTCATATAATGCAACATTAGACAGGTGATTATCTTTATTACATTTTCTTGCACAAATCGACAGGAGGGTATTCAAACCTCGGTCACACTTCGGGAATTCAGGGATCCTGAGTAACAGCAGCTGCTCAAGGGGTTGATATAAGCAGTCCGAATACTTATATCTCCTATATCTATCTCATGAAAATAATAGCTTCATTTAAGGTTTAAAAGCCGTTGCCCGACTCTACTTAAATTCAGTCCATAACATGAGCCTAGTTCACAAGTTCCCATAAACTTTGAACTAAATCATGATATTTCCCCCTAAGTTTAAGCAAACGTTACTCAGATACAATTCCCCCCTATCGGCTACCCACTTAACCAAAAAGAATCGCTATTGCATCATAGCGTACCATTGCATCATGGTAAAGTCATTGCATCATTACTTGGTTAAGCGCCTAACTAACATGTCATTGCATCATGACAGGTTTGCTGCTCCTCGGACCAGATTAAACAGCGTAATAGACATCCAATTCATTCAAGTATTAAGTCAAATCAATTTAAATCATATTAGGAATGCCTATTCCTAGCAATCATCAAACAAGTTATTGCGTACCTGAACCCATTAGTATATAACTAGGATCTCTCGGTGAAGAACTAACCGAAGAATCCTTAACTGAAATAGAAATATCACAATAATCAATAAATCAATAAATATAGATCTCACTCTCACAATTATACTCATATTATCACTATATATCATAAATAAATCAAAGAAATTCAAAGAATTGAATACAAAGTCATAAATAAGCATTTAAAGATCCTATTATATCGTAAATCGCTTAATAAATACTTAATTGCTCAAAAAACAAACTTCGGAAAATTTTAGAAAAAGTTTTTAAAATTCAAAAGCGCAGGGGATACGCCGGCAGCCAAAGTCGGCGGCTTTGAGCCGGTGTTTGATACTCTGAAAATCAACACTGCCAACGCTGGCAGTGTTCAAGGGTACGCCGACTACCTTACATCCTACGCCGGCGGCCTTGAGCCGGCGTGGAATCCAAAACCCAAAATTTTCAAAACGTCTAGAGAGTTCTAAGCCGTCCGCTTACCCAGATACGCGGGCAGCTTTGACGCATACGCCGGCGGCCTTGATTCCTAACGGCCAGCGTACAATAAGAATGAAAGAACGTCGGCTGACTTTCCTAGCGAAAGCCGGCGGCGTAGAAACTCAAATTGCCGGTGTACATTCTGAAAAACAAACGCTGGCAATTTTTATTGTAAAAGCCGACGGTGTTGTAAAGCGGCATTAAGAAATTTGAATCCAACTGCCTCTACGCCGGCGGCGTTGAATTTCCAGGTGCCGGTGTACGTTTAAAAACAAGCTTAAACAAAAAACACAAATCCCCTGTTTTTCTACTTTGAAAATTCAATCCTATAACACTTTAAAACCTTCCTCAACTACATTTTCAACCTCATATACTAACTCCTACCTACACTACTCAATCTTAGCAACTCAAAACAAGAAATCAACACATTTAAACACTTCCAATTCCACTTCAATCTGTTCTAAAATTTTCCTACACAATCCTCTTCACATCCTCCCAACACTTCATATCACTTCTACAATACATGCACAACCTCTCATACCCATAAAACATATTCCTAGCTCATCCCAAGCATGAACAAACAATTTAGATAACATTTGACTCATTCCAATGAAGAATTCATACAATCACTTCAAGAAGGAAAAACAAAACAAAACAACAATCATAACTAAATCAATTCAAATATATATATATATACCTTGTCTTGAGGAGAACTTTGATTTTTAAAACTTGATATAGATCTTGACTTGAACTTAGAAATGGAATTGAAAGAGGAAGAAGAAAAGAAAGAAAGAAGAAGCAAAATTCGTATAAAATAATGGCTGCCCCTAAAAGTAGGTTAATTAAGCAAAATTCAACTTTAAACATATTCTAAATTTGCCCTTTAAGGCATATATAAATTTAGGGTGCATTTGGGGTGTATTTAGGTCTCATTTAAGGCTTCATTTGGGCATAATTGCTTACTTAATTAAAGAAAACTCTATCAACTAATCTTATGGAAAACCAAGATTAATTTTATAAATCTAACTTAACTTAACACCTTAATATATAAAAGACATAATTAATAATTTTACTACACACACACATTAATACATATAAAACAAAGATATTATTTTCAATATATACATGCAAAATAATACACTTTAGACCACTAGCAACATAACCATTATAATCATCATGCTCATTCAATTCAATACTTAAGATAAATAAATAAACACATGGAATTTAAATAGAATTTAAATCTAGGTCATTTCAATATGACTATTAGAATCGTGGAATATTCATAGTTAATTCCTGTTATGAATCGAATTTCTTGAAAGAATTAGGTTTGTAAGAATCTTGATAACTCAAAAGAGAAATCAGGGTTCAATGGTAATCATGAATAAAGATTAATGAGCAACAGCGGAAGCTGAGTGATTTAATATGATTTGGACACTATTAGAACGATTAATGCAATATTTTTAAGTTAATTTCTCACTTATGGATTAGGGGAAATTGATTTAGATCATTAGACAATTATAGAATTGGAAGATTCATAATTGTAATTACGATGCCACTGATAATTTGCTTAGCGGAAGCTAATTTATTATTTATGGTTGAAAAGATTATAAAACTTGAATAAGGTTTTAGATCTTTGATAGTTTCATATGAATATCCACAAGTCTAATAATTAATATAGCATGTTTGCAACTTGATTAGCAAGATGAGGGTTGAATCTATGTTCCCACTTTCAACTATTATACATCTTTTACAACGAATCTCTCATTGGTCTTAGCTACAAGTAGAATTTTGATATTTTATTGTTAATTAGCGGATTCTCTTTTAAATCGATTGTCTAAATATTAATAGAAGCTAATACAAGTTTAGTAATTAATTGTTCCTTGTGGAAATGATACTCAACTCATTACTATATTACTTGATTCGACCTAGTGCACTTGCTAGTAGCATTCACGCTCATTTTTGTCTAAACAATTTTAGCGGATCAGTTGTACTGAAGCCTTAACAATATCAATGCCCTGTTGGACTTTCTCAAATGATGTAGGATATAATATAACCCGTTTGATAGGAAGAAAATGAACATTTCTCATACGATCATACTGAGAAATGATAGTCAACTCATCACCATATTACTTGATTTGACCTAGTGCACTTGCTGATAGCATTCCGCTCATTTTTGTCTAAACAATTTTAGCGGATTAGTTGTATTGAAGCCTTAATAATATCAATGCCCTGTTAGACTTTCTCAAAAGATGTAGGATATAATATAACCAGTTTGATAGGAAGAAAATGAACATTTCTCATACGATCATAATGAGTTCCATGAGATAGCTTCCACGGTTCCCCTAAACAAATATGATAGTCATCAATGTCCACCACATCACAATGTGTCTCTTCTTGAAACTTACTAATGGAGTAGGTTACTCTTGTCCCCTTTGTTACCTACTTCACTTCTCTAATATAGATCACTTCAAAAGAACATGGAAGGTCAACGATTTTAAAACCTAAATGCTCAGCCACAACTTTAGGTACTAAATTTACTAGATGATCCTTAATTTGAAATAACAATTTCTCAAGTCAATTCTATAACCAAGATAGAAGGTAGACTCTTTTATTTCCATGGGTGGTGATTTGTTCTTTGGAACAACATCATTACACAATTGTAGACAACACCAATTGATTATGGAGTGAAGATTATTTACATTCTCAACAAGTTTACGCCATTGATAATCAAGGGAACCTTCAAAATTCCTCGTCGCCATCATTAATATAAAACCCTAGTTTTTAATCACGCCATGCAAACCCAAATCTCATAAGGCATGTACAAGAATGATAAAAATCCTAACTTTGATCACCACACAAACCCTAGGATTTAAATCACACTCTAACAAAATTCACGATCACAATCTTCAATTTCATACAAACCCGAATAACACAAAAAGATAAGATCTTGCACTTACCAAACATCTTATTGTTGCAACTGTACTCTATTAATGTGAATCTTCAAACCCAAATACGCAAGAAATGTAAAATCGTTTTGATACCAAAATATGATGTCCCTAAGAAATTTAATCACTAGTATATCTATAGCTTTCTTGAAAAAACAAGAAAGAAAAGATATGGATGACGTTCTTCTATGATATAACACACTAAAAACAACCCAAACTACACTATCGCTAATTTGATATAACTCACAAATTAACTAAAGTGGTTTTTGTTTGCCACAATCATAAAGAATGATAAGAACACAAATAACTCGCCACGATCAAGAAATTGATTGATAAGAAAAGAGGCTTCCTAAAGAGAAGAAATTTTACAAAACTAATCATCTATTCAATAATTATGTTTTTACATAGGGAATTCTCCTTTTATACCCATAAATTAGGGTAAAGGATAACATAGTAATTTCTAATCAAATCTATTAAAATTTCATTAAAAGATATCTAATAAGATAAAGAAAAGATTTAAAACAAGTCAAATCTTCGACATCATAAATGTTCCATATCACGTGACTAATAGAGAAATCTCTACATTGTTCTTCAATGGTTACCACAGCATGAATAATAGGCATGACATGTAGTTTTTTTTTTTATATTTTCTTCTTTTTTCTTGATCAATTGAAATTTGATCCTCATCACCAAGTATAATTAAAGTATACTTAGAAGCAATTAAACAAGTATCATATACATATAAGCAACACGTAATATTGATGATGTACTTAAACAACCATTTGTTGGTTTTGATATGCTTAACATCCCTTATCACACAATCATAGAAGCACTTACACATGTACCCATAACCCTATACACATTCATTTTATCTTGTACTAACAAATCTAGTGTAATTATTTACAAGCATAAATAAGGTAACAAATTATAAGGAAAAAGTAACTTGTCCATATCACAATCCGCTCAGTCAAAATAATCATTGGGAAAGGGGGCCTTGTAATCCTCATCACCTAGACAAAAGATATACTTGAGATAAGTATTTCAGATAAGTTCTACTTAAATTTCTAATTCTATTTATTCTTTTCGCACTACTTTTCCTAGTTACAGATGTTCCAACTTAAAATGGTCATAACTTACTCATATTAACTCGAAATTTTGCATATTAGTAGTAATTTTCTACCTAATTTGAATAGTCTATTCGTTTCTAAGGTTATTTTTTAGATGTAAAGTTAATTAGGTCTTAGAATGGAACAATATATATTGCTTCCAGACCGTTCCAAACTTTAATCCTTTTTAATTTTCAAAATTTTGCTTCAGTTGGGCCTTTTAACCCAAGTAAAATATTTCCATATTTAGAAATCATATAGTGGTGATAATAACTCATATTACATGGATGATCCTAGTGATGTTATTCCAAAATAGAAATTTTGTAAACAATCTTTTATGAAAGGTTGAAAAATTAAGCTTAAGGAAAATTTACCTTTGGGTTTTTAAACAAAATTTCAATGCTTAGATTTTTGTAAATGTGAAACTTAACTAATAATCAAGGTCTTATATTTATTTTGAATCCATGAATATATTATTCCATATAATTTTGTTCAACTAATTATTTTTCAAAAATAAATCTTTATGTGTTGTGGAGAAAATTATTTAAGTTGTATATCTTTAATAGTTTTAAGTTTTGGCATATAAAAAAAATTGAGTAAATGACTTGTTCTAAATTTTTTTTTTAATAAAAATTGCTTGTACATGTATTGTAATAAGATTTTTAGAAAATTTTACTAACAAAGATTATCAGTATTTATACTTTGGAAAATTCATTTTGGTTAATTCCTTAATTTTACATTATGATTCTAATAATTATTAAAAAATATAATATAGAATCATTAAGAACTATAGTAAAAATTCACAGAAATTTCTCCTAATTTTTTGCAAATTCAAATTATTAAAGTATGAACAAATAATAATCGATGATAAACCGATCGCTGATGTAAAATTTAAAATCAATTTTCTTAAGTTCAATACTTAGAAAAATAAGATTCTAATAATGATACAATGATTATTAAATTGTCTTTAATATTTTAAAACTATAAAATAGCACTAGAAAATTTATTATTATTAATAATTAGGATAAATAATTCCTATATAGTAAAAGACAATATTTTATGACAAGAATCAATAAAACAACCAATAATCATAGTTGACCTTAAAATTTTAAATGCAATAAAAGACGGTTAAATTTTTAGAACCTATTGGTTATAAAAAGATAATTTAAAGATAAAACATTAGAATGATAAAATATGCAAAAAAAAAAAAAAAAAAAAACTGATCAATACTAAAGAATTTAAACCTTAATTAAATATTTGAATTATACCAATAATTTAGTTATAAAATTTTGAGTATATAGAGATTAAAATCTTATTTTAACCACTATAACCCAAGAATATTTCTAACTAGTGAAATAAATAGAGTAACAAATATAAAATAGATATTAAACATATGATCAAATAATAACTCTAGAATAAACCTGAGTAAAGATAAACTAATTTATAACTTAAAAACCCTAAATAGAAATTTTTTTAACCTAAATAGATACTAAAGACAAGATTTCATATCTTGAGCCAATAACTCAAGATATAAATAAAAGTGGCTCTACATTTCAAACCTGATAAAAGACAACCCCTTTATAAAATGTATTGGCAATAAAAATATATCCATAACTAATAATCTAAACTTTAATATATAAATATATATATATTTGAATTACACCATTATTCTAGTTAGAAAAATCTGAGTCTATACTAACTAAAAACATAATTTAGCTTACCGGGCCTAGAAAATCTTAATCGTGTAAACTTTAAACTTAAAATTGAACTCAAAAGTAACCTAGAAAATTTGTAGAAACTTTAAATGAATTTTCGAAGATAAAGATCCTAAATAATTAACATATTTGTACCCGTTTATCTTAATGAATTATCCTAAAACTAAGATAATTGATTAAGTAAATAATATTATAATAATAATTGTAAAATTTTCTGTGCAAACTGGAAGATTTATGACTGAGATTCCCTCAAAATTTGCACAGTCGAAAAACCATCAACAATTTGCTCAAATAATCACCTTAAAGTCAACAATCGAAACACACAACACCAATCAACTCAACCTGACTCAGCTTCTCATTAAATGTATGGAGGATTCTTAAAAACATAAGTTGATTTGGTAGGGAAATTGTCTCATTTCTTGGCTGGAAATTGATGGTGTTGTTGCCCTCCCTTTCCTTTATATATAATATTCCTTATTGATCTAACAAACAAAGCCCTAATAACTCAAAACAACAACCAAAACAACTGCAGACAATGCAACTCAAGAACAACATAAACACCCCACATTAGTTCAAACAACAACAACAAAAACACAACACAACTCCATAAACAAGCTCCAAGCTTAGGAAGATATCAAAAGAAGGCAAGTACAAATTCATTTTGAACTAGTTTATGTATTAAAACATTAGTTTAAACTATGTACTTATCAACTGAGGATTGTAACAAGCTTTGGGGAAGGATTGAACACCTTCATTACAGCTCAGACAAGATAATATATAATCTTAAAACTCCATTTATGTATTATGATATATATAAAAGCTGGAAAATAAATAGTATGATGACTATGAGATGTTATATATATTGGTATGTCATGAAAAATAGTTGTGACTCATGGAAAAAAAACATAGAAGTAGTTTAAACACAAGTATAATACATGTATAATATAAGGAAATTAAGTTTTGAACAAGAGAAAAATGATGAAGATGATGAATAGTACCTACACCGGCACTACATCGGCAGTGTAAACCATTATGGTTGGCAGCATAAGAAGATAAGCCGGCGACCTTCATGACAGCCTTCACTGTAATAGAGATACGAAAAGTTTTTTTTAATGAGATTTGAACGAATACCGACGGCATAGAATATCAATACTGGGGGCGTACATATAAACGCTGGCAACTTTGAACTAGTATACACTGATGCAAGTTACATAAAATTTACACGAACACCAGTAGTCTAAGATTTAATGCCAACAGCACTAGATGCTAGCATACGTGCAATTTTTCCTTAAAGAGAAATATGTTCATTGTAATAGATGATGGTGATGATCATAATAATAATTATAATAATAGAAGATAAAATTTTATAAATAAATAAATATAAATAATTTTAAGATTAACAAACTTTAATATTTGTTAAGCGCTATATTTAACAACCTTTTACAACTAAAAGACACTTTAACTAATTAAACAAAATAATTAGATTATGATAATTGTCCGATATTTATTTTACATAGGTAAATATATAAGAATGAAAAAAAATTAGAATAAGTTAAAATTATAAATAATGTGATTCTTAAATATAATAGATAATCAAATAAATTGAGATCAAGAGAAAGACAAGGAAACTAAATGTTATAAAATAAATATTAGTTATCATAAAGTGACCAAACTAACAAACGCCATAAAAATAATAATGATGATGACAATAGAATACTAAACTATTAAACACCAACTCTATGATTATTCAATGAAATAAAATTTAAATTTAAATAGATATTTGATATATAAGCTCTAGGTAACTACGAATATGTGAGAAAAATAACTAAGAAACTAAGTACTAAAAGTAACTATATAAATAATAGAAATTTCAAAACAGATAAAGTTGGCAAACGAAGAAATAATAAATAAAATTTACAAATAATTAAGTTAATTATCATGCAATGCTCAGAATAAGCTTTCTAAATGCCTATTCAGTCGCTAAAATAGAGTTAAAATGAAAATAACAGACCTATTCTAAAATTATACAATTAAAGTTAGTACCTATGAATTTTAGGAAGACTTCTCTTACAAAAAATGTGGTTAAACAAATTTTCTAATTTTGTTGAAGAAAACTAACCCTTATAAAATTTGAAAATCCTACCTAAGAAAATAAAGTGAATTAAAAAAAGTTAAACTTAAATTTAGGACAAATAAAGGATAACTAGAAGCATTACGAATAATAGTGTAATAATAAATATCTGTTATCTCATTTTATAGGAAAATTAGAACAATTCTTAGACTCCTACTAGCATATTATGACAATTTAGCAAGGACAATAGGTGAGTAACTTTGACTTTATCACATTGTTTGTGCTTATAGTATAGTTACATTTGAAATAATATATTCAACTAATATGCATGCGAGATTGGGTATAATGCATGATCTTTGGTGTATTCTTGAATACCAAATTATCATAATATAAGCGATAATTCTATTGTATGCTAATTATTATATGAAGCATGTTGATGTTTGTTTGTGAATTGTATGATTACCTTAAACTTGACTAAAAACTATTAGTACCATAAATGAAAATAAACATGCATTGTATCATATGCATATTTTGCATTTTTAAAGAAGTGGTAACCTCACTACGTATTAGCATTTCAATTCTCTGGTGATACGCTTGGTTTTTTTATATAACATTTTCCTAGTTCTTCCAAGAGCATCATGTTCCGTTCGATTTCGCAAGAACTAACAAGCATCGAAGGAACGCCACTCGTGGTATCGACATGAAAGGGCTAATACTTAATTGTGTTTCTCTGTTCCAAGGATAAGAGTGAAATGTTTTTAAATTAATTTGTGAGAGTTTATTGTACCCATTCTTCATTCGTTTTTTTATTCTCCTAGGCATGGTATATCGCTTGTAATGGCTTCCTTTCAACCCCGATGAGAGGGCGTAAATCTACGTCCTATTTAGATTCCAGATATTTAAGCTTGTACTTGTACATATGGTTGATTGTTGTATTGCATACGCTTGCTAATTAAACTTGTCTGTTATTGCTTGATGTGTGGTTTAGTCAGGTTATCTCACTAAGCCCATGGTTTCGTTCACCTCCAAACAATTTTTGTGCAGGAATAATGCTAGCTGGGATTAGGCTAGAAATGCATAAAGAGTGCTTCTCTATTAGACTTTATTGAAGTTAGAGATATAAGTTATACTAAATTTAGAATGCAAAATAGAAAACTTATATAAACAATTGAGATTTTATATATTGCAAGATTGAAACCCTATTTTCTATTTGGTAGGGGATATTGAATCTCTACAATCTTGGTAGAAAGTGGAAAATCGAATTCCATAATTGAACTCCAATAATACTATTACATGTATATGTATCACTTAAGTAAGAGATATTAATAAATAAGTAGAGTCTTGTAAACTCTAACTTACAAGATGGTTCTCATATTATGGGTGCACACGTGGTATGATAACTTTAGATTTATCCTATTAAGCCCCCTTTGGAGGCATGACAATTTTGGCATTTAATATAATATATATATATAGATATATAAAGTTCAGTATTTCTTTCTAATTCTTTATTCCTAATGAAAGGATTTCTTAAGTGTTGGAGATAAGGTTTTTGGACGATATTTTGCATAACAAAAATTTATCAACATTCATGTTTTTGGGAAAAATCTATTTTAGCATAGTGATAACATCATCTATGACCATATATTTGTATAAACTTAAAATAAAAATAAATAAATAAATAAAATTAATAGCATGGAATTATACCAAGAACATAAAAAGCAGAAATAAATAAACAAGAACATAAAGATATTAAAATAAAACAATGGAAGTCTTAGCTTATTATCAACACTCTTCGAGACTTGAAATGTTCTAGTCACCATATGAAATAAAATAAATGAAGCATAAAGAAATAAACTATGGAAGTCTTAGATTTTTATCAAGGCTTTCCGAGTCTTAACATATTTCCAGTCTCATAAATAAATGCAAGATAAATAATAAGAAAACATGAGAGTCTTAGATTTATGTTAAGGCTCCTTGAGACTTGAATTACTCCAGTCTCCTTCGAGCTTGAAAATGGATAAATCTAGGACTAGAAGTTGACTAGTCTTATCAAAGTATGGAATAAATAAATTGCTTATAATAGATAAATGCATGAAATAAATAAGGCTAGATTAGTGGGCATTTAGGCTCTAAAAATTATAGCTACTACATATAAATATTATCACATAGAAAGTTAAGTTAGTAACATGAATAAAAGAACATATTATGAATATGAATATAATACAACAACGTGGCATGACATATTGTGCTGTCTTGTATTTCCATTCCTAGCATTTAGCATCATAGGAATCTTCGTGGAAAATAACTAAGACATACACATACATGTCACATATAAAATATGTAGAGAGGGTGTTTAAGAATAATTACCTAAAGGAAAAGTTGTAAACCCCTAAATTTTCAGAATCGGTTTAGCATAAAACCCTAACCGAAAGTCAAACGAAACCCTAAAGGTCAACAAAACCCTAGTTTACCGTATCAATCTAAATCCGGCATTGCCGTTTTCTTTGGCCCGGAAAAACAAAGTTGGGATAATTAGCTAAAATAGTTCGTAATAACCATAGGTTTTATAAAAGTTTCAGTTTCGCGAAATTCGGTTGTCCTTCGAACTCGATCGGACACAGTTCTCGAAAAACGTGTCCGGAAGCCCGGAATAGTAAAAATATTCCGAATACACCGTTAGACTCGTAAAAATAAGTTTTCCAAAAATATCAGTTTCGTAATTTTTTGGTAAGTAAAAATAAAAGATATAGCTATTATACGCGTATTTTCTTACTACCGGTACTTTAATTGTCATATCTACTTTACATTACACTATTCATTACTATTCTACACTATTCTTTTATCTCTACTTTTTCTTACACCTACTCTTACACTCTACATAACCTATAATCTTAACTTTTTACCTTTCCCATAACTTTATATCACATCTACTTTACAAATTACATCTTTCATTTATCAAAAAGTCACAAAATTAAATCACTTCTCCCCCTCTACTAAAGTGGTCGGTGCCCCCTCTCTCTCCCATTCACAATTTTGTCTCAATTTTAATTTATTTTAATCACACAAAAAATCACTCCTCAAAATCCTATAAATACCCCCCTCTCTCTTTCACTTCTTTCACACATTCACTACCCACAAATTCATACCAAAACTCTCTCAATTTTCCTCTCAAAGCTCTCTCAAATTACTATCTCAAAACTCTCAAAATAAATATTCCACAACAACTTCCACCAACAACAAAAACCATAACCACATTACCATATCAAAGTCTTCTTTAGGTAACCCCTTTATAATTCTTTCTTCTTCTTCATGTCATGTAACTTTACATGACCATAGTGTGAGTTTCCAAATACTACAAGTTATGGAAACTACATTATGTTCATGTATTGTATTGTTCATGCCAATCCAATTATGTTTATGTTATTGTTTATATATCTATACATATATATACATATTCTTTAGAGCATATAAGCTCACTTGCAATTTATTTATTTCATGCAAAGCAATTTATTTACTTTTCCATTGCAATTTATTTATCTACCTCTTGTTCAAATAAGACTAGTCTCTAGTCTTAGACTTGTCCTCATAAGTCAAAACAAGCTTTTCTTTCTTTCATTTTATTTCTTTATGGGACTAGTTTATTTCTTAGTCCCAGGAGCCTTGAAAAAGCTAAGACTCCAATACTTGACTTTGTTATTTATGCTTTATGTTATTTTGTTTATTATTATTCTCATAATCATGTTCAATTAGATTGTTGTCCAAAAGTTTGATTACTCTACCTTGTTTTCAAAAGAAAATGTCTTTTTGACAAAACAGTTCTTTTCATAAAGAAAATAAGATGGAAGACTAAGGAAATTTTTAAAAGACCTTGCAAACAAATAGGCAAAGAAAATTCATGGTTTGAAAAAATAATAAAGTTATTTCCTTTCAAGTTACAAAGAGAAGTTAATAAGATTATAGAAATTAGTTTTTCTACAAAAAGTCCTTAATTGCTTCACATTGTTTTTATGAAGAAAAAAAAATTTTTATACATGGATGATTATTTTTGAAAATGAGAAAAAGAATGAGAAGTATCAAATAAGGAATATTTGCAAAACAAGTAAACAAAGGAATTTATACAAGGAAAATAAAGAATAACATATTTCCTAGAAAACTTCAAATGTAGTATTAATGTAACTTAGAAAGGAGGAAATTTTATTCTCAAAGGTCACTTAGAAAAGATAAATGAAACCAACATAAAACGTTTTTAGAAAATAAAGAAAACAAGGTATTCATTTCAAAGAAATTCACAAAAACAATTTCCGAAAAGCTTCAACCCGACATTGTTTTACCTAAGAAAAATAATTTGGACAACAAGACACTTGAGCATGCTTAAATATGAGTTATATAGTTATAAAAGAGAATTTTTCAACTATATAGATAACTAAGTAATTATCAAACAAATTTTGATTTCTTGAACCAAAGTTGTTTTTACTTGAAAATCCGTGGTGAATTTTGTTACCACTATTTCGAGCCTATATGGCTTTGTTTGTGGAAATAATTTTAGAAATGGGTAGATCTTTCTAGTAGATAGAAATCGGTATAATATGCGCAATTCCGAGTTAAAATGACCAAGTTATGGCCATTTTAAGTTGGAACGTTCTTCCATACGAACTTTAACGTTCTTTGACATTGTTTGTCAAAATTCAAGAAAATCTTCAAGAAAAACTCATATGGGTATTTTCTTTGGTTAGGTGACCCCGAGGAAGGATTTCTTCACCCCAAGAACTATTACGATTAAGTGGAGTGTTGAACGACTCATCCGCTTAGAGGAATAGACGACAATGGCATCGTGAGTTTATTTTCATTAAATGCTACACTTGTTGTCTTGTAAATTAGTTGCACTAGAGTTAGGAAAAGAAAACCGTATGCATGTAAAATAATTCCGTGAAAGAATTCTAAGAATATCGAAGCCCGAATTTTCTAAGTGATTGTTTTAGTTTAATATTGATTTGTGTGAAATTCCTTGATCGCCATAAAGTTGAAAATAATTAAGTTATGACTTTATAAATTAATGACTCATGCATACACAATGAGTCACATTGCATAGTTGGATTAATCCTTGGGTGAGAAGGATAGTAGGCTCATGTCGAAAGCAACCCTTGCGGAAGATTCGAAAGCGATTGCTTGGCGGCTTAATGGAATATGCTTGGCGGTTGATCCGAAAGCAAGGTCAAATCAAGTAGATTCGGAATACTTGGCGATGAGTGCTCGCAAGTTTAAAAGTTTAATGAAGGCTTGGCGATGAGTGGCTCGCCAGCTTAAATTTCTATTATAAAACTACTTGTTTTGAGTATCACCAAACCCCGAATGGAGGGCGTAAATCCATTCAACATATAGTTCCCGGAAAGCTATATGATTGTTTGCCCACGTGTTTGATGCATTACATATGTGTGATTAAATCAACTTGCTTGAATCTTCTTACAAGAAGTTATTTATGGAAATAGTTCTCACTAAGCCTATTAGCTTATGCCCCGATAGCTACCTTTTGCAGTTTCCGTACTTATGGTTAAGGACACGTGGACCATGCGGGCAGGTAATCCCTTTTGAACATTAGAAATCTGGTTAAGGTGTAGCTCAGTATTAGCATGTTAATATGTATATAATAAATTAGTAATTCAGGGAGTTGCTCCTAAGTATATAAAGCCTTTGCCATGATCAAATAATTATTGTGAATCCTCTTTTCTTAATGTGTTTTCATATCTCCTTAAGCTTCATAAATCCATGTATGGTCTTTTAAAGCTGTGGAAGTACGCCTTACATTTGATATGAAAGCTTTTGGAATGGCTGAGGTTGTCATACTTAAGCTTTAATATTGAGTGTGGCGGACTGTCACGTTTAGGGTACCCATTGGGGCGTGACAAAAGTGAGATGTGTATGTGGTAGAGATGGAGAGTGTTTAAGAGAAAAAAATTTTAGAGAGAAAAATTAAGAGGAAATTTTGGTAGAGTTTTGTTATGGTGAAAAAAAAAAGTGTGAAAATGAGAGAGGGATGTGATTGTATTTATAGAGGAAAATTGTATTAATTAAAGTGTGAAAAAGAATGGAAAAGAAAAAGAAATTAGAGAAGAAGAGAAGGGGCAGCTGCTGCAATTTTGTGTGTAGGGAGGGGGGGGCCGTGGGGGAAGGGGGAAGAGAGAGAGAGAGAGAGAAAGATAGAAATTAATTTTAGTAGAAAAGTATAAGATAAGCTAAGTAAAAAGTGTAATAAAAGTTTTATAGGAAAAAGAAATGTAAGAGATAGGTACATAAGAATATAAGAGTAGGTATAAGAAAAAGTATAGTAGAGTAAATAGTAATGAATAATAATGAATAGTAAACAAGACTATTAAATTAGTGGTAGAGATAAAATACATGATATAAGCTATAAATGACATTTTATGCACCGATAAAATTTTATATGATATTTTATGGATATCTTAATATTATTCTAGTATCAATTGTTTGTTAAAATATTTTGTCTTGTTTTGCATGTTGGTATCTGGATATAGAAACTAATCTCGTAGAGGCTTGAAACGATCGAGATTTTAGAGAATTTGATCCTTTTAGGGTATATACTATTTATTAGATTCTTAATTGAGTTTATCTTATTTTTCTAATTTATTTCATATTTTAGGGTTTTAGAAGGTTATTGATTTAGTCTAGAGTTTTTAAGGTTTAAGGTTGACTTGCTTTGACTTTGGGGTTCCAATTCCGTTATCAATTCTAAGGTTCTATTTATGATATTACTATAATATCTATTGTTTATAATTTTATTATTAATTATTATTTGGTAACATTATCTCGATCTACATGCTAGTGATCGGGTACAAAAATAGTTTGGTTAAATTGATGAAATTTTGGCTTCATAAATTAATACTCATTACAGTAATTTATTTCTTATTATTTAAAATATTATTTGGATATACTACCTTGATTGGTGTATTTAAGATCAAATAGATGAATCTTTTAGTGTAAGGTCTTCGAGTCAAACGATCATCAAATTTTGTTTCGTTTTCGAAGGTACACATTTTCTTAAGGTTTGATATTTAGGATTTTCTATTCCTAATATATTCATCAGAAACTCAGGGTTATTTTGCTTATTTGATGTTGTTTAGGGTTTCTAAGGCTTGTGATCTATTTAGATCGATTCTACGGTTTCATGGTTTTAAGGTTCAACCCGATTGGTTAGGCTATAGTATATGAGATAGTTTTGACGATGATATGTTTTTGTTAGGTTACATACCTCTAGGGTTTCAGACTTTGCTTAAATCATTTGGTGTCCTAAGGTTATTGATTCTTTATCTGATACCGTCTACAGTTTCTAGAGTTTGGTTTTAAATGGGGTTGATTTTAGGGTTCCTGTTTCAATATTAGTTCCAAGGTTATCATATAACAGTATCGAAACATCTAGGGGCTTACACAACTTATTGTTTTAGTTTTATCTCCTCATCAAATCTTCTTTTTAGCACATTTGAAATCAAAGCAAAATGCCAAATTCATGAGGATTTTAATAAATAAATAAATAGGCAAAGAAAGCACGAATCGTCCTACATTGAATAAAGTAAATTCCAATTATCACAATTCCTCCATAGTTAAGTTTTGCTTGTCCTCAAGCAAATAATTGATCAAACTAAAGACAAGAACAAAAGCAAAATTTATCAAGATAGGAAAATAAATCATAAATGGTACTTTTTAAATTTAAACTTCAACAATTCTTTAACATTTTAGGCTCAATTGTCTCACTTCTATCCTTTTCAACCACCTAGCAACCTTAGAAGTCATCGCACATATTACTTCACTCAATCTCACTATGATATATGCTAAGGTTACTTGTACTAGAATCGCAAAGTTAATTTAAGTAAATTAGCATTTACCCTCATTGTTTAAACCAAAATATAAAGTAGAAATTATCCAATAAATCAATCAAAGTAAAACAGACTCAACTAACTTTATCTCCTTATATTTATAAGTATAAACTCTCACTTCTCTAAGCATCACACTCCAAAGTAAAGGCATATACATCAATTCATCCCTTGAATCTTTGTTCCCTATCTTTACTTTCAACTTTCAATTTTTGTTCTTTCATTTTTTTTTTTTCATTTAGATAGATTTGTTGATAGCAAGGAACAAATCATGCTCTTCTAATAGACTAAGACCCTGCCTTTATCAACTAGCCTTTTTAACACACATATTATTATTTTATTTTATTTTTTAACTTTCTTTGCCAATTAGTAGAGGAATGAAATCTCGCCTTTCTAAGGGGTCGAGATCCCTTCATACTACCCAAACTTCCTCTACACTACTTGCTTTTTAATTAGTAGAACAGTCGAACAATTGCTCTTTTGAAGGACCGACACTTGCCTATGCTAACTCAAGCATTCAATTTTGTATTTTTCTATATTATATTTAATACAAGGGAAAAATCATCAAGCTACAAATCTCATTTGAGCATGTTACGCCCTAAAGGGTGCCCTAGACGTGGTAGTCCGCCACATACGCTATTAAAATTTAGGAATGACTTCCCGAAGTGATGTGAAAGCTTCAACACCATATGTAAGGCGTCTATCACAACAATAGAAGACTCCGGTGGGATGTGTAGTTTGAGATAGTAAATATAGCATACAAAAAATCTAGATAACCATCTAAGTTCAACATTATAGAATATAGTCCTTACATCATCTTAGGGGTATTCCCCCAATAAATCTCCAGAGAACATAATATCAGCTTAGTTTTTCACATAAGGAAACGATACTAGAACCAAAAGATATTAAAGGATATCTAGCCTAGGATCTTCGAAGAATTTCCAGAAGTTTCCCAAAACATAATCCCATTTGAGTATATAAAGTCCTCGGGCATAAGAGATATTAGTCCTATTTCAACAAAATTCTATTGGGGTATAAGCATAACTAGTGTAAACCCCCAAAGTTTTATGATCAATTAAAGCTTAAACCTTAATTAGAAGTCAACCGGAATTCTAAAGTCAACAAAATCCTAGTCAATCGTAACTGTTCAAGTCTGGCATTCCTGTTTAAGAAACCCTAAGCAAGTAAGAAAGAGTTTAGTGAGTAGAATAGTTAGTAATTACCTAAGGAAGCTTAAAAAGATCAAATTAGTACAATCGCGACTCGTTTTGAACCCGATCGGATATAGTTCTTGAAAAACGTGTTCCGGGGCTCGAAATAGTAAAAATATTCCAAATATACCACTAGACTCGTAAAAATATAAGGTTCTCAAAAATATCAATTTCATAATTTTTCGATAGCTAAAAATATTAGATATCACAATTATACGTATATTTTCTTACTACTGATACTTAAATTGTCATGTCTACCTAACATTACATTATTTTCTACTATTCTACACTATTCATCTATCTCTACTTTTTCTTACAACCTATTCTTACAACCTATACATCTATTTCTTACAATTTTCATTTCCAATACAACTTCACATCTTTCATATCTTACTTTTCATTAACAAAAATACAAAAAAAATAAATTTTCTCTTCCCTTTACTCTACAATTTACACCAGCCCCCTCTCTTCCTTCCACTTCTTTCACAGCTTCCATATACTAAAATTACTCTCCACAAACTCTCTCAAGTTTCTCTAGTTTCTACTTCTTCTCTAGGTAATAGTTTTAGCTTTCTAAAGTGTTCATTTACTTAGTATGAGCTTAATGTATGTTTTCTAAACCATGAAGCTTAAAGAAAATAACAATAAGTTCATATTTTGTTTTTGTTCATGGATCTAATTTCTTTATGTTGCTTTTATATATATATTACTAAATATATCTATATATATATATATTATATACCATTTAGAGGTTATAAACTCATTTATTTTGCAACTTATTTACTTTCCTTGCAATTTATTTACTTTTATATTGTTTTTAAGACTAGTCTTTCTAGTCTTAGACTTGTCCTCATCAAGTCAAAACATTTCCTTTTTCTTTATGGGATTAGTCTATTCTTAGTCCCGGGATACCTTGATGAAGCTAAGGTTTCAATACTTGATTTATTCTTTACTAACTTATTCTTTTGAGTTATTATGTTTCCTTATGTTTTCATAACTTTATAATTTATATTCATGTATGAACATAATGATTTTTGTCTCAACAAGATAAATGAGGAAAGGTTTTCTTAAAATAAAGATTCTTTTCTAGAAATAAAAGTAGAAAGTAATTTTCTTAAACAAACTTTTCTAAGAAATCTAGAGGAGCTCATAAATATACATAGAAAGAACTTTTTGAAATAAAAAAAAGTTTTACTAAAACTTCACTTTTTCATCAAGTACTAGAAATTCTTTTCATAAAAATGGAATGATCTCAAGAAACAAGAAAATTATTGTTATTACTTTCAAAAAGTGTTAGAAACTAAACTTAGAAAATAAAAATCACTTTTTTGGAAATTTAAAGAGACTACAAAAATTTAAATTTAGGGAAAGAAAATACTCATTTGAAATAATTTAAAATATTTTCAAAGCAACATAAAAAAGGAATTTTTCAAAAAGTTCCCACTTTCTAAAATCTTTAAAAGACTTTACTTTTTCATGATTTGAGACAACTTTATTAACTTCATACATTTTGATATGAGTCAATAATTATATGTATATACATTTCAAAGGCTTTACAAAACTATTATAAAATCTATCTCTTTTATATGAGTTTTGTTAAAAAGAAGAAATTCAAGTTTTAAAAATCATGGTGAATCTGGTCACCACTCTTTCGGAACCCAAATGACTTAGTTTGATGAAAAGAGTTTTAGAAATAGATAGATCTTTTCGAGTAGGTAGAAAACAATATGTTATATGTGAAATTCCGAGTTAAAATGAGCAAGTTATGGCCATTTTAAGTTGGAATTTCCTCCAATCCGATTTTATCGCGATTTTAAGAAAGATTTAGAATCTTCGAGAATAGAAATTCTATGAAAGACTTATTTTAGGTATTTAATCTTGTTTCGGTGAAGAAAGAACCAAGATCACTTTCTCGGAAGACTACTTTGATTAGGAACTACCGACATGGAATAAGTTAATCCTTTACTAAGTTATATTTCCTTGTTTGTGCTTATAAGTAGTAGCACTAGAAAATAAGGAAAAGATAAATGAACAATTATTGTGTGATTTGGATTTATGATCGGTTGAATATAAGTTAAGAATATCGAAAGAAGAGTTGATAAATAAATTGTGATTCTTGTATTGATATGATGAAAATTGTGGTTGATCGCCTTTAACTTGAACTCAACATTATTTCGTTAAAGATATATTGAAAATAATTCGTGCATATCATATTTGTGAGTCACATTTATTTCACTACTATTCTTCATGTGGGAAAACGAGGAAGTGGTAATGGTGGCTAGTAGAAGCTGGAAAGTTTACATGGCCTAGTAGAAGCCAGGAAGTCTACAGGGCGAGTAGGAGCCAACAAATCTGCAAATATTGATGGTCGTATGGGCCTGTAACCTCCCAACCCCCGACATGGAGGGCATAAAATCTATGCTACACATGATTTCCAATTAATCTTGTGTATTTTGTTTGCTCATGTAATTGGTGCATTCTCATATGCTTGATTAAATACTTATTTGTTATATGGAAATGTTCTGTAGATGGGAATTATCTCACTAAGCTAGATTTGCTTATACCCCTATAGCTTTTTGTTACAGTATGACTATCTTTGGTTAGCACCGAGGAGCCTTGTATGCCAGGTATGAGCTAAAGCCGCTAGGAGCTTTTGGGAGAAGTTATATGTATGTAGTTTTGAACATAGACTTCTAAGAAAAATCTCCATAGTAGGCTTATGTTATAGTCATGTTTACTTTGTAAACAGTTTAGTTGAAACAAGACTTTAAGACGGGGGAATGCCCCTAAGATGATGTAAGGATTTGTTATCTAAATTGAATATTCCATGTTTATTTATATAAGTTTTTGTATGTTTTTATTATCTACTTAAATGTAATACCCTGTGAGTCTCCTACTATCTTGGAAGCACGCCTTGCATATGCTTTCAAAGCTCCTGCATGACTAAGATTGTCATTCATTAGCTTTAATATTATATGCGAGAAACTGACACGTTTAAGGTACCCTCCAGAGCGTGATAACTAGCTTAGTGAGAATATTCCTGGATTAACATACGTGCATCAATAGTTTTAAACTAGTTATTAAACAAGCATATGAATGCATCAAGCAAGTGAATAAGCAATACATATGATCTATTGGAAATCATATGATTTGAATGGATTTACCTCTCCATTTGGTGGTTAGGCGTTTCAGGCTCTTTAAAACCTATCTTTGAAATCCAACTTATGTAGTTTGTTTCTAGCTCCTACTCGCCCATCCTAAAATAGTTCTTTCCAGCTACTATTCGTCCATCCTTAAATAGTTCTTTCAGGCTCCTATTCGCCCATCTTGCAGACTTATGGCTCTTGCAAACCCTACTACTATACTCTTGTCCCATCGAATATAGTAGCTAATGAAATGAAACTAACTACGTGATATGCATGAATCAATTAATATATAACTTAAAATAGGTAATTAAGGTACTTTAAGGTGATCATAGAATTGCAGACACTCCAGCATGGTATTAATAAAACACAATTTGATTTAACAATAATTCATGTCCCAATATGCTTAGTATTCTTTCAATCAATGTTATCATACAAAATTCATTTTTCATCTTTTCCTACTTCTAGTGTCTCTAGCTACAAACATAAACAAGTACATAAAAGGTAGGAAATAAACTCACTAGACCATCCTTACTACACTTCTTTACTCGTAATGGTCCTCCGAATATGGATTCTCCCAAACTTCGTTACGTAAACGAAAGAAATACCCGAAAATGAGTATTTCGTGGAATCTCTACTTGAACTTTCTAATTCTATTCTAGCATTTGCGTCAAAATTCGGATAAGAGAAAAATCTAACTTAAAACGGCCATAACTAGCTCATTTTAACTCAGAATTTCGCATATCATATACCATGTTCTATCTCCTCGAAAAGATCTATCCATTTCTAAGGTTATTTTTATCATAAAAAGACATTTAGGTTGCAAATCACCATGGTACATAATAGTTACAAATTTCATAATCCTCAAAATATGATTTTCCAAACTTTTCTTTATTCAAAAATCTTTAAACAAAATACATGGATATTTGTATAGTTGAAAAATCCTTTGAACATATATATATACTCATATTGTATGCATGATTTTTGTAGTGTTGTGTCAACATTGATATTTTACAAACAATTTATCTTTAAGAATTTTAAAAGATGAAACTTTGAAAAATTTTCCCTTTTAAATTGCTAGAAGGAAACTTAAAAATTCTTGAGTTGTTATAAGTGAGTGTTTTCCTATTATAATTCCATTTCCTAACTTTTCAAAAGTAAATTAATTTCCAAAAATTTGGTTCTTTAAGTTATCTACCAACTTTATTTCTAATGATTGAAAAATAAGCTTTTCAAAAATTTCCTTAAGTTGTTAGTGTGGTATAATACTTGGAGTTGTGTTATATGTATGTTTTCCTCTCATTTTTACATTCTTTTTCTTCTTTAGAAAATAAGTTTACCTTTAAAACTTTTCTTTCTTGGAAATTTATTTCTCTAAGTTGGTTTCTAAAATAGTAAGTTGATTTTTACCTTAATTTGAAAATCTTGTTTTATTCCTAATATTTATCAAGTGATGGCATAGTCTTTTTAGATAAGTTCATAAGAAAAGCTTACCTAATAAAGAATTGTCAATATTACATCTTAGGAAAATTTTCATTTTAACTTTGAAAAGAGAATAACAATATTAAAAATAAGTCATGTGGAAGCTTTCTTAGTAACTGAGTTTCAAAGTCTATGATGAACCTATTCAAGTTTTATAAAAGATATGTTTGAGTTAAAATCTTAAGTTCAATGTTAAAAATTCTATCTTTATTGATTATTTAGTTTCGATTTATAAAAGAAATGAGTTCCTTTCATTAATTGAAGAAATCTTCAATGCTAATACTTTATAACTTATTATTAGCTTGTCCAAGCTTTTGAAAAGAATTTATTAAAAACAATACTTAGACTCCTTGTTGAAAAATCCTTTGTTAAGAAATCTAGTTTACTTTTCTTTGTTTAAAAAA
Organism: Combretum micranthum; assembly: GCA_024138025.1. Classification (NCBI taxonomy): domain Eukaryota; kingdom Viridiplantae; phylum Streptophyta; class Magnoliopsida; order Myrtales; family Combretaceae; genus Combretum; species Combretum micranthum. The sequence goes on from JAMXBD010000265.1 coordinate 908,885, forward strand.
GAACCCATTTTTATTTTTATTAAGACAACAACATTCTAATCATGCATGAATATGATTATGTAGCAATGAAAAAGTAAGAATAATACATAATAAGATAGAAGGAAATATACATAAGCAAATAAACATAATAATATGGTTAAGCGTTGGGAACCTTAGCTTCATCAAGGTATCCCGATCAAGCATTGGGAGCCTTAGCTTCATCAAGGTAACCTGATCAAGTATTGGGAGCCTTAACTTCATCAAAGCATCCCGGGACTAAGAATGGACTAGTCCCAAAGAAAAAAAAAAGAAAAAGAAAGAAAAGAGAAAGCGATAATAAAAGAAATAATAAAATCAAGTTAGAGAGTATTTAGGCTATAAGAAATATATAGATATACATATAGATATTAATATGTATATAAAGTTAGATTAGGAACATAATAACAACATAATAACATAACAATAATAATAAAACAACATAGTAATAAAGTAAGGTTTGTTCATGAATAAGAACAAAATATAAACATAGTGTTGCTTCTATAATAATTATTTGTTTATGAAACACACACCATGGTCATGTTAAGTTACATGACATGGTAAACAAACATAGGTAGGATTTTGCCTAAGAGTATTTTTGAGTGGAATGAAGATGGTAGATGAATGTGGTATTATGTGAGTAGTAAGGAATGGTAGATGGTTTATGTGTAGTGAAGAATTTTGGGAAAGATTGAATGGAAGAGAGTTTTTGTAGAGAGAATTTATGAAGAGAGAAGTTGTGGAGAAATTTTGGGAGAGTTTTAAATGAAGGTGTGAAAAAATGAAGGAGGGAGGTGGTATTTATAGGAAAAGTTGGAGGGAAATTATTGTAATATAATAAATTAAAAAAGAAAAAGAAATTGAGAGAGAGAGAGAAGAGGAAGAGGGGTCGACAGTTCCAAAAGAGAGAGAGGGAGAGAGTTTTGATTAAATTTTGTATTTTTGTAAAGAAAAGAAATATTGGGTAAGGTGTGATGTGAATAAAGTTGTGTTGGAAATGAAAAAGTGTAAGAAATGGGTATATAGGTAGTAAGAAATAGATTGTAAGAAAAAGTAGAGATAGTGAAATAATAATGAATAGTAAAAATAATGCTACGAATAGTAAACTAGACAAATAAAATATCAATAGTAATAAAAGTATGCGTAAACGAGTTATATATGATATTTTTAGTTACCGAAAAATATGAAACTGATATTTTTGGATTTCCTATATTATTATGAGTCTAACGGTATAAATGGAATATTTTTACCGTTTGGTGTTTCTGGGCACGGTTTTAAAAAACTAATCTCGTTTGGATCCAAAAGATACTAGAAATAGACGAATCTAATATTTTTATACTCCCATATATTATTACGAACTATTATAAGCTATTAACTCAATTCCATTATCACACCTCAAAGATACCCTAAATGTAATAGTCTGCCACATTCAATATTAGAGCTTAAGCATGATAACCTTAGTCATTTCCTAAAAGCTTCGATATTAAGTGTAAGGCGTGTTCTCACACATTTAAAGAACGATACTTTGAAATATGAAGCTTAAGAAGATATAATAATAAATTAAGAAAAGGGAAATCATAATATTCATTCATTAATAATAATTGTCTTACAAGTCTTAGGGGCATTCCCCCGCCAAAATAACTATAGTCTATTACAAGAAATTTTCTATGAAGTCTACATCTAAACTAATGCTAAACTTCATCTAAAAATTCCTTAACCAAAAAGGAAAAAACCTGGCTGCAAGGTCCTCGTGGTCTCAACCACAAATAGCAAAATTGCAAAAGATATCTATAGGGATATAAGCTAATAGGCTTAGTGAGAATTATTTCCACAAGTAAATACTTGAGTAGCAAAATTCAAACAAGTTATTTAAGCATTCAAGAAAATGCAACATACACAAGTAAGGCATATAGTTTTTCGGGAACTATATGTTGAATGGATTTACACCCACCATTCGGGATTTGGTGATAAGTAATCTCAAAACGAGTAGTTTTAGTTAAGGTATGCTTTCGATCATTACCTCCAAGCATATTAAGTTTACTTGGGTTGAGCCATGCTTTTGGATTATCGCCAAGCATTGGTTTAATTTCATATCGCCAAGCAATCGCTTTCGATCATAGCCGCCAAGCATTGCTTTCGACCGTACTACTATCCTTTTCACCCAAGGATAATAACCCCATGCAATGTGAATCACTTCGTGGTATGCATGAATCAATTTATTTAAAATATCATAGCATCACTATGGTCAATTTTAAGATGATCATAGAATTTCAAACATATCAAATTCTATACTAAGACAAGCAATTCCTTACAATCAATTCTCGCCTTGATATTCTTAGTGTTCCTTCATACAACTTTACATACATAGCATTTTGTCTTTCCTTAATTCTAATGCATCTATACTACAAACACAATCAAGTACACAATTTAAGGAAATAAACTCACGTTGCCATGGCAATACTTTTTCTAAATGGATGAGTTGATCAAACAATCCACTTAGTCAAAATAATCCTCAGGATCACCCAATCAAGAAAAATACCCGAACTGAGTATTTCTTGATAACTCTCTTGAAAATTGACAAAACTATGTCATAAGAACGTCAAAGTTCGTGAAGAAAATAATTTCAACTTAAAATGGCCATAACTTAGTCATTTTAATTCGGAATTACGCATATAATATACCGATTTCTACCTATTCAAAAAGATCTATCCATTTCTAAAACTATTTTCATCAAACTAGATCATTTGAGCTCCAAAAAAGTGGCAATCAGATTCATCACGAAATTTCCCATCCCAAAAGTATTTGTTTCAATCATCAAATCATTCAAAAATTGCTTTGATAAATACTTAGTTATCTATATAGTTGAGAAATTCCTTTTTATAGACATATAGCTTATATTTCATACATACTCAAGTGTTTGTTATCCAACTAAAATTCTTTAGTAAGAATAATGTTGGTTAAAAGTTTAGAAAACCATAGTTTATAAGAAATCCTTTTTGTAAATCCTTTAAAATGAATTTTTCCTATTAGTTTTCTATATATTTCCATTGTCTATTATTTTGAATTTTTTAAATCTTAGTTCGAAAACTTACATTTCCTTTTTATATTATGTTTTTAAGGAAAACATTTTCATAACTAAGAATAGTCTTCCTTATTTTTAGAAAACAACTCTATTACTTCTAAAGTTATGGTTTTTAGAAAAAGCCTTTCAAAGTAATGATATTTCCAAAATTATAATGAATTTTTCCTAAGGCTTTGAGAAAATAGATTTCTTTTATTAATTTGAAAACTCTAAATTTCTTTTAGAACTCTCCTTTGGTGACAAAGATCTCTTTTGTAAAAAGTATAGTTTAAACTTGGTAATTTGGACAACACTCTTTATTTGATATGAATATGAGAATAATAACAAGAAAAATTATAATAACAAAATAAATAGCAAAGTAATATAAGTCAAGTATTGAGAGTCTTATCTTTGAATCAAGGCTCTCGGACTAAGAAATGGACTAGTCCTGAAAAGAAAAGAAAATTGTTTTGACTTGATAAGGACAAGTCTAAGACTAGAAAAACTAGTCTTAAGATAACATGAAAGTAAATAAATTGCAAAGAAAGAAAATAAGTAAATTGCTTTACATGAAGGTAAATAAATTACAAGTGATATTTTCTAAGAATTATGAAATTTTCAGGGGTTTACAACCTACCCACCTTAAAGAAAGTTTTGTCCTCAAAACTTATTATACGTAAGTAAACTTGTAGAACTTGATGAGAGATTATATGTCGTATTTCATCAATATTCTCGATATTTGAAATTTCATCTCACTTTTATTTGTTAAGTCTATTTGGAACGGTATTATGATTTCATTGTGTTGTTTCCTTAGTCTCCATATATCTGATACCTTCTTTAGTTTCACTTCCACAAAAAGGTTTGGAAGTTTGTTTTAGTATTTCTGTAAACCCCCGAAAATTTCATAATTCTTAGAAAATAATTCTAGAAGTCTAATATCAAAATTTAAATCCCAAAAATCAACTCAAGTTAAAAAAACCCAAATTCTATATCAAGTCAAAAACGAAAATTCTTAGTCTTGAGAAAACAAAAACCCTTGAAACAAAATATAAAATCCAACTATTGGTGGAATCAACATCCGTACGCTAATCAAAACATCTACCCGATTCCTAAAACGCAAATAAGAGTGATATATCTAAATAACGCTCAACAACGAAATGATAAGATCTTAAATCCTTCGGTAAATTTTAGAATCAGAAATTTCAATATTTACCAAAAGTCAAACTGAGTCAACTCATAACCTTAGACTCAGTTAAACGATCTCGAGAACTAAAGACTATTAAATAATCACAAATAAAATAAGATAAATCATAGGTATCAAGCTAAAAATATAAAACGGTTAAAACTTGAAAATTATATGACCTTACGAATAACTCAACAAAAACCGGAAGTCAAACCAGAACCCTAAAAGTCAACAAAGCTTATAACAAACCCTAGTGTTTAACATCCGACAATCTCGCATTCACAAACCCTAGAAAACGAAATTAAGCTAATGGCTTAGAATAGTTCGTAATAATATAGGGTAACATAAAAATATCAGATTCGCGAATTTCGAGTGTCTTTCGGACTCAAACGGGATCAGTTCTCGAAAAGCGTGTCCCGGAGCCTGGAATATAAAAAATATTCCGTTTATACCAATAGACTCGTAAAAATATATGTAAATCTCCAAAAATTTTGGATCCAAATTAAAGACCTAAACCCTAAACCGGAAGTCAAACGAAACCCTAAAGGTCAACAAAACCCTAGTTTATCGTATCCATCTAAATCCGGCATTGCCGTTTTCTTTGGCCCGGAAAAACGAAGTTGGGATAATTAGCTAAAATAGTTCGTAATAACCATGGGTTTTATAAAAGTTTCAGTTTCGCGAAATTCGGGTGTCCTTCGAACCCGATCGGACTCAGTTCTCGAAAAACGTGTCCGGAAGCCCGGAATAGTAAAAATATTCCGAATATACCGTTAGACTCGTAAAAATATCAGTTTCGTAAATTTTCGGTAAGTAAAAATAACAGATATAGCTATTATACGCGTATTTTCTTACTACCGATACTTTAATTGTCATATCTACTTTACATTACACTATTCATTACTATTCTTTTATCTCTACTTTTTCTTACACCTATTCTTACACTCTACATAACCTATAATCTTAAATTTTTACCTTTCCCATAACTTTATATCACATCTACTTTACACATTACATCTTTCATTTATCAAAAAGTCACAAAATTAAATCACTTCCCCCTCTAAAAGGACATGGCCGGCGCTACTTCCCCCTCCCCATGCCATCAATTTGTTCCAATTTTTCTTTAAATTAATCACACAAAAACCCTCCTCAATTTCCTATAAATACCCCCTTCATTTTTCACTTCTTTCACACATTCACTACCCACAAATTCTTACCAAAACTCTCTCAATTTTTCCTCTCAAAGCTCTCTCAAATTACTATCTCAAAACTCTCTCAAAATAATTCCACAATAACTTCCACCAACAACAAAAACCCATAACCACATAACCATATCAAAGTCTTCTTTAGGTAACCTTTTTTTATAATTCTTTCTTCTTCTTCATGTCATGTAACTTTATATGACCATAGTGTAAGTATTAAATACTACAAGTTGTGGAAACTACATTATGTTTATGTATTGTTCTTGTTCATGCCAATCCATTTATGTTTATGTTGATTTATTATTGTTTATATATCTATACATATATATACATATTCTTTAGAGCATATAAGCTCACTTGCAATTTATTTATTTCATGCAAAGCAATTTATTTACTTTTCCATTGCAATTTATTTATCTACCTCTTGTTGAAATAAGACTAGTCTCTAGTCTTAGACTTGTCCTCATCAAGTCAAAACAAGCTTTTCTTTCTTTCATTTTATTTCATTATGGGACTAGTTTATTTCTTAGTCCCGGGAGCCTTAAAAAAGCTAAGACTCCAATACTTGACTTTATTATTTATGCTTTATGTTATTTTGTTTATTATTATTCTCATAATCATGTTCAATTAAATTGTTGTCTAAAAGTTTTATTTTCTAAAGATAATCAAATAAAAGAAGGCTTTTTGTCACTTAGGAATAAGTTTTTGCGAAACATAAAGATATAAGATAGCAAAAATAAACTCAAGAATTCACTATGAAGTTAGAAACCATTTTTACTTAAAAAGCCACTTAAATCCTTGTTATTCTACCTTGTTTTTCAAAAGAAAATATTTTGTTGACAAAATGGTTCTTTTCATAAAGAAAGAAAATAAGATGGACGACTAAGGAAATTTTTAAGTAAAGACCTTGCAAACAAATAGACAAAGAAAATTTATGGTTTGAAAATAATAAAGTTATTTCTTTTCAAGTTACAAGAAGAGGTTAATAAGATTATAGAAATTAGTTTTTCTACAAAAAGTCCTTAAATGTTTCACATTGTTTTTATCAAGAAAACAAGTTTTCATGCATGGATAATTATTTTTGAAAAAAAAATATGGGACAAGAGAAAAAGAATGGGGAATATCAAGTAAAGATTTTTGCAAAACAAGTAAACAAAGGAATTTACACAAGAAAAATGAAGAAAAGCATATTTCCTAGAAAAACTTCAAATATAGTATTAATGTAACTTAGAAAGTAGAAGATTTTATTTTCAAAGGTCACTTAGAAAAGATAAATGAAACCAACATAAAACGTTTTCAGAAAATAAAGAAAACAAGGTATTCATTTCAAAGAAATTCACAAAAACAATTTCCAAAAAGCTTCAACCCGACATTGTTTTACCTAAGAAAAATAATTTGGAGAACAAGACACTTGAGCATGCTTAAATATGAGTTATATAGTTATAAAAAGAGAATTTTTCAACTATATAGATAACTAAGTAATTATCAAACAAATTTTGATTTCTTGAACCAAAGTTGTTTTTACTTGAAAATCCGTGGTGAATTTTGTCACCACTATTTCGGAGCCTATATGGCTTTTTTTTGTGGGAAATAATTTTAGAAATGGGTAGATCTTTTCGAGTAGATAGAAATCGGTATATTATATGCGCGATTCCGAGTTAAAATGACCAAGTTATGGCCATTTTAAGTTGGAACATTCTTCCATACGAACTTTAATGTTCTTTGACATTGTTTTGTCAAAATTCAAGAAAATCTTCAAGAAAAACTCATTATGGGTATTTTCTTTGGTTAGGTGACCCCGAGGAAGGATTTCTTCACCCCGAGAACTATTACGATTAAGTGGAGTGTGTGAACGACTCATCCGCTTAGAGGAATAGACGACAATGGCATCGTGAGTTACTTCCCGTTAATTTTCCTCATACTCTTGATTGTGCTTGTAAAATTAGTTGCACTAGAATCTAAGCCAAAAATCAAAAAGAAGTGTATGATAATATGTTGAAAGGATACTAAGTATATCGAAACCCGATTTAATTGTAATAAAGTTGTATGTATATTAATGTCTTGAATTGTTTGGAATTGGTTGATCACTTGAAAGAAATTAAATGTAATTACTAGACTTTAATTAAAGAAATTATTCATGCACTTCATATGTTGAGTCGCATTGCATTCACTACTATACAATTGGTGGGACAAGTGTATAATAGTGGTGGTAGACATAACCGGTATATCATTTAAGTGGCGAGTAGGAGCCGGTAAGAACTACTCAAATTGATGGCTAGTAGGAGCCTGTAATAACTACAAGTTTTTGATGGCTAGTAGGAGCCTGTAATAACTACAAGTTTTTGATGGCGTATAGGAGCCGGTAAGATCTATAAAAGTGTTTTTAAAAGTTGTGGCTGTAATTGGCCTGAATCCCTAACCCCGAATGAAGGGCGTAAATTCATTCAACATATGATTCCCGGAAAGTCATGTGTCTTGTATGCTCACGTAGTTGTTGCATTTCATATGTTTGAATAATAAACTTGATTGATAAATTTTCCTCGAGTATGAATTTTGGGAATTACTCACTAAGCCTAGTAGCTTATACCCCGATAGATATCTTTTGCAGTTCCCTTACTTATGGTTAAGGCCACGTGGACCATGCGGGCAGGTAATCTCTTTTGAACATTAGAAATCTGGTTAAGGTGTAGCTCAGTATTAGCATGTTAATATGTATATAATAGATTAGTAATTCAGGGAGTTGCTCCTAAGTATATAAAGCCTTTGCCATGATCAAATAATTATTGTGAATCCTCTTTTCTTAATGTGTTTTCATATCTCCTTAAGCTTCATAATTCCATGTATGGTCCTCTAAAGTTGTGGAAGTACGTCTTACACTTAATATGAAAGCTTTTGGAATGGCTAAGGTTGTCATACTTAAGCTTTAATATTGAGTGTGGCGGACTATCACGTTTAGGGTACCCATTGGGGCGTGACAGTTTAAGTTGGTATCAGAGCATGGTTTAAGAACCTAGGAATTATAATTATAGAAATGGACTTAAGAAGACTTGACTCAGATAGAAACAAGAAAGACTTAGATAAAATAGAATGGGTAGAATAAGTCCTCTAATATCTTTCTTTTACGTAGATCACCATAGATGAGGCCCATCTGCAAGCCAAGAACTTCCGAAAAGGACCCTTCGAAACACCAGAAGATTATCGATTGAGACTTAGAGTTTTATGTGAAGAATTTGCCCTAGCTGGACAACCTAAGACCGTTCGAGAAATGTTCCAAATATGGAAGAGAGGAATGATACAAACAGAATGGAGGGAAGTGGTACAGACCATTCACTATTGTCCTATAGGAAAGAAACTAATCGAGTTGGAAATGATATACGCCGTGGAACGTATTGCGGCCATTGCTGAAGATAGACCTATGTTGAAGGAAGCCACATTCGTTCTTAGGAAAGACGGGGGACGAACTTCACCAGATTTCCAGACATGGAGGAAAATCGGACCTATGTTCGTTTACGCCCACGACAACTTGATAGATCACCTTGAATGGATGAAGACGAACATCAACGATATCTTCCATTGGCATGGAGTGTACCAGGAAGTACTACGACCCCCAACCCAAGTGCCCACAGAACCGCCTACCTTCATGGGAATCCAACTCAGAAGGAACGACCCTACGCCTGCGGGATGATGGATCAATAATAAGGGAAGAGCCTATGGAAGAAGATGAAGAGAGTGAAGATTCGGAGGAAGACCCAGAAGAAGAGAATGAAGCAGGACCAGAAGAAGGAAATCAGACCACTGTTGTAGACGAAGAACCCCATAACAGCACTGAGGAAAGGATCATCCGCTACTTAATGGGACGACAGGTTAGAAAATGGTTTTGCAAAGATTTAGAAATATTCGTTTTAAATCTGTACTCAACATTTTCGGAACCCAAATGACCTTTTATGACAAAGATAACCTTAGAAATGGATAGATCTTTTCGAATAGGTAGAAAAAGATATATTATATGCGAAATTCCGAGTTAAAATGAGCAAGTTATGGCCATTTTACATTGGAATTTCATTCCATACGATTTTGACGAACATAATGAAATAGAATTAGAAAGTTTAAGTAGAATTTCTACGAAATACTCATCCCAGGTATTTCTTTTGTCTAGATGATGAACGATACAAGAATACCCAACCCGAGGATTACTACGACTAAGAAGATCGTGAAATGGACCAGTGAGTTATTCCTCTTAATTTCGTTATCTTGCTTGTGTTTGTACAATAGTAGCATTAGTATACTAAGAAAAGATAAAAATGGATATATATTTGGGGAATTCGGGATTATATGTATATATGTGATTCTGTGCTTATGCGTGAAATGAGAATTAAGAATATTGCAACTGCAAATTGCTTGTTTAAATAATTTTGTTTACTTACTTGTATGATTGCTTATTAATTGTTAAATTGATTGATCACCCCCCAATGAATCTTAATAAGGTTTGGCTTAAGAAAAATAAAACGCTCACGTATAGCTGTAAGCCCCGAAAAATTCCAGTAAATAATTCCAAGATGAACTTTGAAAATAAACCCTAAAAATCACTCCAAATTAAAACCGAACTTCGAACGAGTCCTAATATATAAAACGAAAGTAAGAATTCATTAGTCTTGGGAAAATCTAAAAATAAAATAAGAACTACAAAAGTCCTTAAGTCCAAAAACCATTACGTAAGATAAACTGCTTACCTAATCTATAATTCATAAAAATCGGGATAAAAATAAAACACAGTGATAATTTGCTAAAAAGCAAGTTAATCCATAACATGACAATTTGAAGGATCAGGAAATCACCAAAGGCCAATTCCATAATTAGGCTTTGGCACGATTAAGAAAACTTTATCTGCCAATAATAAAATATAGACTTTGGAAATTCCCCAAACGACCAAACTAATAATCCTAAGAGACGGAAATCACAATAAAGCCTTAACGATCAAATCAAACTCCCAAGAATCATAGAACGAGTTAGAAATTGAAATCTCATAATCTTAAGAAGGAAGAATTCAAGAAACAAAATAACAAATTAGATAATCCTTAAAGTTAACCAATTGTTCGTAAAACCTTAAATCGAAGCAAAAATAAATTCGAAAACAAAACACTATGAAGATCCTTTAACAAAAGCAAATTATAAAAACCAAGATTTCCCCAAAATCATTCCAAAAATCGATATTTGACTCAAACTCAAGAAAATCATATCCGGTAATCATTACCGATATAACTCCGGATATAATAATTCAATTCAAGATTTCCGAAAGCAGTGAGAGATATAAAATACTTATAAAAATAAAATTTAAAATAAATTTCTCAAACTAAATACATTGTATAAACAGAAAATCTCAGTTTCCAACTTGGCAATACCTAAACCGGAAAGTCATCCGGAAACCCTAACCGGAATACAATAGAGTAAGTCCGGCAATCTAGTGCCCTTAACCCTAGGGACCGAGATGTAGTTTAATATATAGAATAACTAAGTTCATTATAATTATCAGATTGGTAAATTTTTTATCTATTTCGAACCCGTTCGGATACAGACTTCGAAAAGCGTGTCCCGGGGCTCGAGATATCAAAAATATATCATTAGTACTGTTAGGCTCGTAATTTTATAAGATTTCTAAATATATCAGTTATATAATTTTTCGGGTTATAAAAGTTATAGTTATAACCTATTAATCGTATTTTCATTTCTACCGGTAATTGATTAGTCTTTTGCACTATTCATTTTATTTCATTACACAATTTTATTATTATTATTATTATTTTTATATACCCTGGGTTTCCTAGTAATCAAGTAAACTTCGAAAACCAGAAAATGAAACCCTAAATCAGTTTAGCTCAAGCTTTGTGAAAAAGACTTAGAAACCCAAATTCCGGCTTTTCCTCGGTTTCCAAATAAGAAACTTTTATAAGAAAAATTAATTTTGGATATAGTTCTTGATTATATTTCAAACCAAGAAAAGATCAGATTTTAAGAAAATTTCAACTCCGGGTCATCCCGAGACCCATTATAGAAAAGCGTGCCCCGGAACTAGAATTTCAAAACTTTCTTTATGAATACTCATTTGAATCGAAATAAAATAAGGATTTCAAAAATATATTTTTCATAATTTTCCGGCTTACGAAAAATACAGTTATAACCTTTTTATTCGTATTTCCTTACTACCGGAAAATCAAATTGTCTTGTCAACTATTCCTCACTATTCAAAAAGTACCACCTATACCACCTATGCTACCTATTAGCACACCCTATATTTGCAACACTTACCATCACTCCATCAATCTCTCTTTTCAAAAACTTTTTATCTCCTAAACATTATTTCAATTTATGACAAATTGTACTCATTTCCAACAAAACAAGTTAAATCAAAATCAAATCTTCTCCTCCTCCCATACATTGATTGGCGTGAAACCCTCCCCATGAAGCTCCATTTTGCAAATTCTTTTAAATTATTTTAGTCTCATTTAACCTAATCTCATTCCATATATATACTACTTTTTCTCTCTCTCTCTCTTCATTCTTTCATTTCTCAACTTTTGAAAAGTGAAAAGCTCTCAAAAATCCTCTCATTTTCCTCTCTGGCCGAAAGTTTTGAAGCCCACACACACACACACACAACTCTCCATTTCCTCTTTACATCTTTTCCACTTCAAGTAAGTGAACTTCTACTCCATCCACTCATAGATCTTGTTATGGCTAAGTGATTCTTGGACATTTCCAACTAAAGGACCCCATGAGCTTTTGCTAGGGGACAAGGAAATGTCAAAACAAGAATACCGAACCATTACAAGTAGATCTAACATTTAAAGGGCTTTCATGCCAAAAGCTTTATGTTTCTCCAACAAAAAGCGTTTTAAACAAAAGATCTTTTATAAAAATATAGTTTTTATGTTTTCAAAACTCATTTAAGCATATGAAATAATAGATCTATCATTTTGCTACTCATATCATGTAGGCATTTAAGTTTCATTATTTTTTGTGTTTATGTGCATTAATAGTCTTTAATGTTTTTGTCTTAGTAAATAACCTTCCTAGTATATAGATCTATGGTTAGATAAGTTAATAAAGTCAAAAAGGAAAACACTTTTCAAGAAATGAACTTGTGTAAATTCGGATGACTTTGGAAACCTAGGTCAAAAACACTTTTATCAACTTCTAAACATATATTTTACAAGAGAAATGAAGCCTATGGGTAATAGATAATGTTTGGTAGTATTTTTCATGAGTCTAAATGAGATTTTTCTAAAGAAAATGTTGGAAACAAGAAATGAAGTCTAATAGAAGTTTTGAGCTAAAAGTCTTGTAGGCAAAATTCGTAATAATGGATAGATGGTTAGAAAACACTATTTTTCCAACTTCAAAAATGGTATTTTCTTAAATAAATGGAGTCCTTAGGATATAGGTATAATAAACACTTAAAGTTTTAAGTATAGAATACATTTTTCCTAAAGAAATCAACTTGAAAATGGACTTTACTAAATTCGGATTTTTGGAAACCCCTAGTAAAGGACCCACTTAAAAGTTTATAAATGAAGATTTTATTTAAGAAATAAAGGCCTTAGGATATAACTAATATGAGGGTCAAAATTCTTTAAGCAAAATAGAGTTTTCCTAAAAGAAAATCCTTGTAATATGTAGGTGTGACTAAGTGTAGTAAACTCACTTGTTAAACATTAATATGAAATGGTTTTCTAAGAAAAGTTTATGTAAATTCTTTAAACCTAAAGAGCTATAAGAACTTAGGCTCATTAGAGTTCATATCATGACATTCATGATAGGGAAAATCATTACCATTGCATTTAGTTTCATTTTACACTTAGGAATCTCAAGTGCATTCATGAAAACCGCATTTTCGGAATCTATACCGCTGTACAGATCTGATCCCTCATTTCCGAGGCTTAGATATTTTCAAAACTTGATTTAAACTTCATATTTAGAAAGCTCTTCCGAAGTAGATAGAAATCGATATAAAATTTGCGAGATTCCGAGTTAAAATGACCAAGTTATGGCCGTTTTAAGTTGGAATTCCCGCTTAGGACGCGAATTACGAATTTGATAAGTTCGTATGAAGTCGTTGGATTAGTTTGAGTTGAAATACTTATTAGAGTATTTCTTCCTTTTTAGGTTATCCCGAGTTCGACGATTCCCTACCACCGGATTATTATTACTAGAAGACCGGTGATCCAATGGCCGAGTGAGTTTTCTCCTTGTTTTGTTACCTTGATTGTGCTTGTAATTAGTCGCATTAGAATTTTAGGAACAAGATAAAAATCGATATGAATGGGGATGGGATATATGATGAGACTGTGATGAATGTATGCCAAGGAATACTAAAGCATATCGAAACCACGATTTGATTGGATAACTGCATGGTTCATATTATTTATGTGTATGATATTGCCTGGTCACTCTAAAGAATGTATAAATATTTTGACCTAAGCAAAAAGTAAATTGATCATGCATCGCATCGGACATATTGCATTTGGTAGCATGCTACTCCTACGCAGGTCGATCGGTATGGTCCGTTGTTGCCTCGGAATAACGAGCCCGGTGCCAGAGCTCATTCTGGGGTACTAAGGCGCATGTGGATGCATCCTTGGATGAGCCTAGCCGAGTCGAGTGCTAAGAGCCGAGGGCTTGGGGACTAGATGCGGTCGTGTAGACTCAATACCATTCCTAACCTAAGATACGGAGGGCGTAAATCCGTTCTGTGTGTGAGTTCCGGTTAACCATGCATAATTGCTTGCTCACGTGTTTGTTCATGCATAGCATATGATTGATTAATAACTTGTTTGTTATGGTACGAAATTAAGGGAATTCTCACTAAGCTAGTGTAGCTTATACCCCAATAGTTGTTTAAATGAGCAGGTTATACCAAGAAATGCTAAGTGGGGACCAAGATGGTTGAAGTCGAGAATGACTTCGGGATTCCGACAAGATATAAGAACGCTTGAAGTTTTTGGCTAAGCTTTACGATTGGCCTTGTAATAGTTTTATGTAGTGAAGTCTTGGGATAAATGTAATTGAAGCTTGATGATTTATATTTTGAAGTATAGTGTTTTGTATTTGGAGTATAGTGAATTGTATTTCCTTTACATTGTTACTCAATTGTATCAACATAAAATGTATCATTCCGATGTGTCTCCTTTATGTGTTAGACGCCTTGTACATAGTATGGAAGCCTTCGCGTGACTGAGGTGGTCATTCTTAGGCTTTAATATTGTGTACGGTTGACTGCCACGTTTAGGGTACCCTTCGGGGCGTGACAATAGCATCCATCGAGTCACACCTTTTTTGAAAGGCTGCTACTCTTATGCGTAGAGTTGGATTGGCTGTGATCGTACGGTGCCACGGGCCATGTTCCTTCCTAGAGAATCCAAATCGCTCGGGGAAAGCGGCTCTAGGTTCAGAGCCGAGCCAACCAAACACTGTGGGTGAGGACCTAGGGGCTAGCAGTAGAAGATCGAGGATCTTCAACCCCGATTCCTTAACCTTCGATACGGAGGGGTAAATCCGTTCTATATATGGTTTCCGGATAACTATATATACTTGTGTAATCATGTGATTGTTGCATTGTATGCATAGCATATGTGTAAAAATCTAAATGAACTTGTTTGAAATTATGGTGCGAATGAAAAGGAATATCTCACTAAACTAGTTGTAGCTTATACCCTTATAGATTTGTTGAAACAAGCATACCCGTGGCTTAAATTGAGGATCATGACATTAAGAAAGTCATGGAAGGATGTTAAGCTCCTATGAAGGAAATGGAATCATAAGATGAAGTATTTTTATAAGGTTCTTTATATGTAATGGCTTATGTGATTAGTGATGTATATTTATTTGAAGATAATAGAGGGATATGCCCTTAAGAATAGTAATTTAATATGTTTATGTTTTATGATAAGTATTCTCTTTACCTTGCTACTTATTTATTATCAATATAAATTGCACTACTCCGATGCGTTCCCTTGGTTGTGATGTACGCCTTGTACATAATATGGAAGCTTTTGCGTGACTGAAGTAATCATTCCTAGGTTTTAATATTGTGTACGGCGGACTACTACGTTTAGGATACCCCTCGGAGCGTGACAATTTCTTCTTTTGAAATTTCTATTTCTCTTTATCTTTGGTGGCATTGAGAATTTTGTTAATTCTGTGCGTTTAATAATCTATGCAATATAGCATATATAAAATCAATAAGATTTGGTTTTAGCGACTTTCAACCTTCACTTTACTTAACCTTTTGAAGAGTCTCAAACTCAACCAAGGCGACAAATGACTGACAACACGCCACTTGACTGGACTCAATTTTGAACTAATGACGATTCAATATGACACGACACTAGTACATTCACTTAACAAAAGAAGGTTGTGAATTCGCTTTCCTATTCTTATGTGAGTATATATATGACATGAACGTATAATATATACAATGTTTATACTCATTCCATTTTTAAAGATATCGTTGTTTTATTATTTACGTGATCATCTTGACAAGGTTTGAGATCAAGATGAAAAATTTGGAAATTGCCTGTTGAGATTTTATCATCACTGGTTCTAGCCTTTGGGCGGTAATAGTTAAGCTTTTGATGTACCTTGTTTTTGGTGTGTTCAAGGTAGATGGCATTTGATTTGATTTCTTCTTTTGGTATGTGCTAAATTTTTTACGATCTTATATCTATCATTCTGTATTTGGGGTGGGGGTGGGGGGGG
The DNA here is from genome assembly GCA_024138025.1 of Combretum micranthum. Lineage (NCBI taxonomy): Eukaryota > Viridiplantae > Streptophyta > Magnoliopsida > Myrtales > Combretaceae > Combretum > Combretum micranthum. Next base: position 925,098 of record JAMXBD010000265.1, read on the forward strand.
GGGGGGGGGGGGGGGGGAGGGGGGGTGTGGGGGGTGGTGGGGTGATGATTACATATCTATGGTCATTATTAGCAAACTGTTCCTCTTAGTTCTAGCAGTGTAAAAAGAAATTTAACATCTATGGGTATGTTGGTAACCTGATATCGAATCGCATCCGTGACTATCGTCCTCTTCCAATGTAGCGAATTCTATGTCTTTTTGGTTAGCTCCCTCGTAAACCCATTATCCTTGTAGGTTGTACACACGTACTCCTTGTGGGGGTATTACTAAGTATCTCCTATTCCTACTATTATTTCCATTTTTTTTGTTATTCATATTTTTCTTCTTAGGGCATTGCTTGGCAATATGTCTTGATTCCTTACAAATCAAGCAGGTGGCAGAGGTTTTCTTTGGACATCTCAGGACTTTGTGATCCAGACTTCCGTAGTAGTAACACTTGTGTTGTAGCTTGGGACACTGTCTTCGTTGATGTCCCCCTTTGCATTTCCAACATTAGATATCTGGTTTCTTTTTACCCTTCTTTCTTCTTGGGTTGACTGATGGTTCGAGCTCATTAACTTTGAGGCTTAAGCTAGGTTCACTTATAGATTCTTCCTCAATTATCATAACATTCCCTTCCATCCTTCTCCTTTTCTTAGCACCTTCCACAATTTGTGCTCTCTCTATTAATTCTTGGAAATCTTTGATGCCAAACTCTATCAACTTGATACGAAGGTCTTCATCCAATCCTCCTAAGAATACTTGCCTCTTGAGTTTCTCACTATTCTTATATGATTCAAGGGCATATTATAGCAGCTTACTAAATTCTGTTTCATATTGTTCAAGACTATGGCTTCCTTGAGAGATACTTAAGAAATATGCACTATAGTAGACTCTCAAGCTTCTAGGGAAAAAGTTCTCCAAGAATTCATGCCTAAATATTTCCTATGTGATTGGCGGTAACAGCTCTCTGCTTTTAGATTCGCACCATATCCTTACATTGAACCTCAGCATAAAAGTACCATATGTAAGTTGAAGGTATTGTGGTACTTCAAAAGCATTGAACGATTGCTCTATTTGTGCTAACAAATACTCGGCTTCATCTGGTTTTCCAAAAGCTCCATCAAAATATCGATTGCACTTGATGAAATCTGGTAACATACTTCGATAATGTTTTGGTGACAACGACTCAGTTGGTGCATTTTCAATCGATGGTGTTGGAACTTCTGGTGCTGCTTCTTGTGCAGGTACTGGTATGGGCATAGCATGAGCCTATTGTACGAAATTCCTCATGAGGTTGGCAAGTTGTTCGATGTTAGCTTGGTCCACTCTTGGTTGATTTAGTTGTTGAGGTCCTTCCTGGTCCTCAGGATTTATAGGGGGTATCTCTAGTTCGCATTGTGTACGAGTGCGTCTCTTATTTACTCTATAGGTTTTATCAAGCTAGTGTGAGATTCTTGAGTTTTATTAAGTCTTAGACATTTTTCCAAAAAACATTCAAGAAATAAGCTAAAAGCGATCGAGTACGAAAATGCGTAAAAGTATATACATATATAAAGAAGAAATATTAAAAACTGACCGAAATCATAATAATGAAAAGGAAATTCATGACATTAAAACAAATATATGAAAACAGAAGGAAGACTTAAATTCTTCCTTTACAAAAGTTCAAAGAAAAGATGCAAAACATGGTTAAAATTTCAAATCATTACATAGACAATATTTACATCATCGTTAATCCTTTAACAAAAGCGTTACTCCTATCGGTATATTAAGGCTTTTACGAAAGGTTTAGCTTCCATCCCTGCTTCGGATTGCTCTTCACAGGGTAGGAACATCTCCTTGACAATTTGAGCCTATTGATCCCTCGTCTTCATAATTAGGAGCTTTTTCTTTTCTTGTGTAGTGGGATATTATGGTAGGATCTCTAGACGGAAGTTCCACATTCTTTCTTGGATGAGCCATCACCTTTAGGGAATGGGGTGGGGTCGTCCCATAGACCTTGCGACTTTATTTCTTCACATATATAGAGGTGCATCATTTTACACATGTAGCACGTTTCTTTGGCATTTGTGGGGTAATTCCTAGTCCTACAAATGAGGCGCCTGCATATGTAGCATTCTCTCGTTATGGTTGGGCAAATGTTGGCACCATGTCTTCCCTTTGCATAACCAAAACAGATAGTACCATTCTTCTTAGGATAATCACGGATTTTATGATCGTTGTTTCCACAAAAGTAACACTTGTTCTGCAGTTGTAAGCAATATTTGGGAGAATGTCATTCCTTGCACTTCCAGCATTTAAACTTAAGAGTTACAGAATCCTTAAAAGGTTGGAGTTGTTTATACTTCTTAGCTTTGGGTTTAGGATTGGCCATGAAGGAAGGCACTTGAGATACTGGTGTTGCTCCGAGTTGTGGTCTTATAACTGGACCGGCTGCAGAGGTTGCGGGTACTTGTTGCATATATGCTCTTATCGTCTCTTCTAGACGTCTCATAGTGGTTAAGAGCTCTTGAGTAAGATCTTGTGGTGGGGGTGCTCCTTGTTCTTGCTGTTTTTCAAGAGGGATGCTTGATCGTGGCATGACTTCCTCGGGTAGCTTCCTAAAACCAAACGAAGTGGTCGTATTAGATATTTTCTTCAATTCGGGTTTTACACACATGTTATTTGTTTTTTAAGGAAAAGAGAAGCGTTATGGGCTCTTACCGTTCAATTAAAGGGTTGATAGGCACTTGGTATTATTTACCTAAGGGTCTTCTTTATAAAAGAGGTATTACATTAATTTTGTTTTTAATTGGTCTCAGCTAGGAGTTGAATAGGGTTACTATGCATCAAGGCTTATTGAAATTGCTAAGGTAGGCTTACTTTATTCATTCTATATCTCAATTCTTTGTCTCCTTCATGTTTTCTCCATATTGTTCTGTTATGTTCTATCTCCAAGTCGTTTGTACCTTTCTCAATCTAGGGTCAACATTCTAGGGTAAATCCTTTTTATGTGATACTTCCAATTCATATCTTCCTAAATATCCTCCGAATCTTGTATAAGTATTTCCTACCTTTTTCTAATATTCTCCAATGTAGAGTTCTATTCTTAGACATAAGATCAAATCCTATCACTCTAACCTTCTACTCTTCTTTTTCCTAATTCCCTAAACCCGGTTGCTTTGATACCAACTTAAACTGTCACGCCCCGAGGGGTACCCTAAACGTGGCCTTGTGCCGTACACTGTAAGCCCTGGAAAATTTCAGTAAATAATTCCAAAATAAACATAAAAAATAAACTCTAAAAATGACTCCAAATTAAAACCGAACTTTGACTAGTCTTAAATCACGAACGAATCCAGAAATTTCTTAATCTTGAGAAAATGAGATTCCTTAAAAATAAAATAAGAACTCAACAGTCTTCAAATTCAAAACTGCTATGTACGACAAATTCTATATTTAACTCCAACTTGTAAAACCGGTTAATATAGAACCCAAAAAAAAAACTAATTATTAAAAAGTAAATAATGATAAACCTTCGGAAATAAAACCCAATTCAATAACTCTGAAAACATTAAGAGATATTAAGTACTTACAAAAATAAAATTTTAAATAAATTTCACAAATTAAAAATGTTATATAAACATAAAACATCAGTTTCCAATTTGGCAAAGATCTAAACCAGAAAATCACCCGGAAACCCTAGGTGGAATATAGTAGTTTAAGTCTGGTAATCTCGTGCCCTTAACCCTAGAGGCCGTGGAGTAGTTTGAGTATGTAGATAGCTCGTAGTAATATAAGGTCGTTTAAAAATATCAGAATGGTAAATTTTTGACCTATTTTGAACCCATTTGGATACAGACTTTGAAAAGCGTGTCCCGAGGCTTGAGATATAAAAAATATACCATTAGTACCATTAGACTCGTATATTCATAAGGATTTCTAAAATATTAGTTTTATAATTTTTCGATAACTAGAAATATCTGATTTTGCAATTATATTCATATTTCATTACTATCGGTAATTAACTAGTCTTTTAGTACTACTCACTGCTATTCATTACACAATTTTATTATTCTTATAAACCCTTATATTTTTAGATAAATATTTTATATATCCTAGAAAAATTTCGTTTTTTCAAAATTTAGTTCGTTTCAAGATTATACGGGATCAGATTCTGTTTAAGACTCGATACTAAAAATAAAATAAATTAATTTGATAATTGAAAAATATTTGAAAAATATTTTTATTTTCATAAAATAATTTTTTATAATTTTTTGGGTTATAAAAATATCAATTATAGCTCATATTCGCGTATTTTGATCATACTGGTAACTTATTTGATAATTCACTAAAATAAATAAATTAATTATCTTATTTTAATTATGAAAAATCTACTACAAATATTTGGAATACATTTTCTATATTTTCCTATTTTTGTTTTATTTATTAAGAAAGTACTCTTACAACCCATACTTTTAGGTACACCTTTCACACATCACTTCTTTTTCACTTCAATCTTTCTACACTTCATTATCACTTCATGGCAGATTTTCTCTTCTTTATGGCTACCTTGTCCCTTGAAATACTCCAAAATTTATTAAAGTAAAGTTAATTCAACCTTTCTTTAAGAAGCTACCCTTACACATTAACTACACATTACATTTTCAAGTCAAAAGCTAACCAAATTTCCTCTCTCTCTCTCTTCTCAACATTCACGTCACTTTTGGGGTTTGTCTTTGCTGCCCATTTATTTTTTTTCTCTTCATTTAATGTGTCTTTAACTCATTCCATCTCTCTCTCTCATTTACACCTTCAAACCTTAACCATTCTTTACACTTTTCCTCTCTTTTTCCTCTCTTTCTTTCTTCAGTTCCTCTTGTTCTCATAAGAAAACCTTGCTGCTCCAAGATTCTTGGATAAAACTCTTGTCCAAAGCTTCCATAGGTGATATAGGTAAAGTATAGTGAGAGTTTTATGCATTAAATAACTTTCCATAAGCTTAAATGCTATGGATGATGATGCCAAAATGAAACACTCCTCTTATCCATGGGTACTCTCTTGTATTATTATTATTTTCTTGCTAAAAGTAGTTATATTTTGTAGATCTAACTTTTTTTGTGGCTTTGATTTTTTTTATGTTTTAGATCTTATTATTTGAGTTATTTTTACTATTATTTTGTTTTATTTTCAAGTTATGTGGTTATTGTTTATGATTTATACATATATTCATTATCCACATAACCATTATAGTGTTCATGCATTTATAACCAGTATAGTAAACTAGATCTAGTGTTTTGAGTTCATAAATACATTAGACTTTTGTTTTATGTTCATAAATAACTTGTAGTAGCATGATGATAGTAGGAAAGTTTTAGAAATCCCAAGATCTATTTTATTTTCAACAAAAATCATTTTTGAAAATTCGAATATTAAAGGAACCATATTTAGAAAAGTTATTTTTCAACTCTAAAATGTGTATTTTTCATTTAAAATGAAGGGATTAGGGAATAGATAACACGAATGAAAGATTTTGATGAGTAAAGTTTAGATCTATGAGTTTATAGTTTACAACCATGGATTTCTTTTATATTTATGTTCATATTAAGTGTAGATCTTGGTTTTGAACTTAAACAAAAATGGTGAAATTCGTATCTAGGCAAGACCCATTTTTAAAACACTTTCCAAGTGTCAAAATGAAATTTTTACTTGAGATAATGAAGGCTTAATATACATATATCATCAAGACTTCATTTTATGTGGTTCAAAGATGATTTTCAAAGATTAAATTTCAAAACAAAATTTCATTTTCAGATTTAAGCCAAGGCATAGTTTAAAAACATGTTTTCCAACTTAAAAATGAAGTTTTTATTCAAGATATGAAAAGGCTCTTAAGATAGGATATGTAAGGAATGGACTTTCATAAGTTTAGATAGATTTTATCAAAAGGTATGTCCAAAAATAAATTTTGTAAATTCGGATCTCAACCAAGACCAATTTTGAAAACCCATTTTTCAACTTCAAAACAAGACTTTTGTTAAAGAAATGGAAACCTTAAGGGGTTGGTTCGATTAGGAAATGGTTTTTGAAAGACTAAATGAGTTTTACAAAGAAAACAAGCTCAAATGAATTTTTCAAAATTCGGATTTGAAAATAGCCACCATTTAAACACCTATTTCCAAATGCCAAAATGATAATTTTTATAGGAAAATGGAAGTCCTAGGGAATATATGTAACAAAGACCAAGTTTGGACAAGGATAAAAGAGGTTTATCAAAATATAATCTTAGAACAACAAATGGTTTCCAAGAATAGGTTAAACAATGTTTTCATTCTTTAAAATTTTGTAAAATTCGTACTTAGGAAAACCACCTATATAAACACCTATTTTCTAATCCCAAAATGAAGGTGATGGTTATATAGGTCATCAAGGTTCAGTTTTGATAATAGCAAGTATGATTTTACAAGAAGAAAAACTATTTTTCTTAAGTCTAGTAAAATTCAAAGTTTTGCAAAGTAAAGGTTTTCAAAAAGAATTCTTGGCACTATATGTATACATATAGGTAGATCAACTCATAACCTTCATAACAATAACTTGTAGGTAATACATATATGCATGATGCATTGTAGAAATAAAGTAAGAAAATTTGAGTTGCCATTTTAAGAAATTTGTAATAATGGAGCAATGGCATGAAAACCCATATTTTTCAAACTCAAAATAGAAATTTTATTAAAGAAATGAAGTCCTTAGTGGCTAGGTATGGTTGAGCCTTAATTTTCTAAGTATCAAATGATTTTTACTTAAAGGAGTCACCACAAAAACAATTTTTATAAAATTCGGATTTTGGAATCAACCCTACTTACAAACATGTTTACGAAGTGTAAAATGAAAATTTTTATGTAGAAATGAAGGTCTTAAGTAATAGATATAATGAAGATTCAATTCTAACCTAGATAACTATAAATTCTTAAGAATTAATCACAAAACACAAGTGAGTTATCAAAGTTAGGAAACTAGTATTCTTAAAAGTAGTTATTCTTGAAGTCTTGCAAAATAAAGAGTTTTAAAATTTTCTTTTAGTAAATATCATCAAGATCATGCATACATTAAACTTATAACATGTCATTCATGATAGGAAATCATTAATATTGCATGTATAATTGATTTATAAAATAGAAACATTTCAAACATTTGCAAAACTAATTTTTCGAAATTGGAGATTATTTCTGATCAGAATTGACCTTTCTGTTTCATGATCCAAACATTTTCAAAACTTGAAAATAATATTAGAAATAGATAGATCTTTCAAAGTAGATAGAAATCGATATATAATTTGCTAAATTCCAAGTTAAAACGGCCAAGTTATGGCCTTTTTAAATTGAAATTCCCGCTTAGGACGAGAATTACGACTTTGATAGTTTATATAAGATAGTTTGGATTAGTTAAGTGATGAAATACTTATTAGAGTGTTTCTTCCTTTTTAGGTGACCCCGAAATCGATGATTCCTTACCATTGGATTACTTTTACTAAGAGACCGGTGATCCAATGGCCGAGTGAGTATTATTTCCGATTTCATTTATTGTATGTGATTGTAATAATAGTTGCACTAGATATTTGGTAAAGATAAAATGGATATGCATGATGGGGATGAATGGGAACTATGTATGGTTGTTGTTGATATGAGAAATGGAATATAAGAATATAGAAACCGAGTGATTAACTATTGCTTGTATAGATGAATTAGGATTGATTGTCTATGGATATTGATTGATCACTTAAAAGAATTGGTATAATTGATTATTCAGAATTGAAGTGAAATTGAACTCATTCATATCACGATGGGGATGGAACATTAGCATTTATTCGATTGTCTGTGATCCTAAACGGTATAAAAGTTCGGTTAATTGTGATCCTCAAACGAAATTATAGTTCAGTTGACCGTGAGCTTAAACGGCGTTGTACCGTAGGATTCGTTAATCTGCTAACCCGGGATGGAGGGCGCAGGTCCATCCACATATGATTTTCGGCTGGTTATATGTTTGTTGATTTCATATGTTTGATGCATATCACTTGTCTGACTAATCACTTGTTTGTATGATGTGATATAAATGTGGTCTTGGAAGTTCTCACTCACTAAGCTAGTGTAGCTTATACCCCAATAAATGTTTGAATGAACAAGTTATCTCAAGAATGCTAAGTGGAGACCGAGATTGTTAGAGCCGAATATGACTTCGAGATTTCGGTAGGAAGTATGAGTACTTAAAGATATTAGCTAGGTTTTATGATTTACCTTGTAATAGTTTGATGTAGTGAAATCTTTTAATGAATTGTAATTGAAGTATAATGATTTGTATTTGAAGTGTAGTGAATTGAATTTCCTTTACATTGTTACTCAAGTTGTATCAATATAAAATGTATGACTCCGATGTGTCTCTTCTATGTGTTAGACGCCTTGTATATTGTATGAAAGCTTTCGCGTGACTGAGGCGGTCATTCCTAGGCTTTAATATTGTGTACGGCGGACTGCTACATTTAGAGTACCCTTCGGGGCGTGACATACACAATACTAAAGCCTAGGAATGACTACCTCAGTCACGCAAAGGCTTCCATATCATGTACAAAGCATACATTACAACCAAGGGAACGCATCGAAGTAGCGCAATTTATATTGATAATAATTAAGTAACAAGGCAAAGAGAATGCTTATCATAAAACATAAACATATTAAATTACAATTCTTAGGGGCATATCCCTCTATTGTCTTCAAATAAATATACATTTTAGAATTTCCAAAACACTAACATAGAATACATTATATATAAAGAACCTTACAAAATAACTTCATCTTATGTTTCCATTGCCTTCATAAAAGCTTAACATCCTTCAATGACTTTCTCAACATCATGATCCTCAATTTAAGCCACGAGTATACCTATTTCATCAAAATTTATAGGGGTATAAGCTACAACTAGCTTAGTGAGGTATTCCTTTTCATTCGCACCATGTTTTCAAACAAGTTCATTTAAATTTTCACACATATGCTATGTGTACAATGCAACAATCACGTGATTACGCAAATACATATAGTTATCCGGAAACCATATCTAGAACGGATTTACCCCTTCGTATCTAAGGTCAGGGAATCGGTGATGAAGATCCTCGATCTTCTACTGCTAGTCCCCAGGTCCCCAACCAAAGCGTTCGGTTGGCTTGGCTCCGAACCTAGAGTCATATTCCCTAGGCGATTTGGACTCTCTAGGAAGGAACATGGCTCGTGTCACAGCACGATAACAACCAATCCAACTCTACGCGTAGGAGTAGCATCCTTCCGAAAGAGATGTGACTCGATGGATACTATACATGAGCATTGTATTTTTATTAAGCCAAACCTTATTAAGGCTTATTAGGGTGTGATCAATCAATTTAGCAAATAATAAGCAGTCATACAAGTAAGTAAACAAAAACACTTAAGTAGGCAGTTTGAAGTTACGATATTCTTAATTCTCATTTCACGCATGAACATAGAATCGCATATATATATATATATATCCCGAATTCCCCATATATATCCATTTTTTATCTTTTCTTAGTATAGTAATGCTATTGCTTTACAACACAAGCAAGGTAACGAAATTAAGAGGAATAACTCACTCGTCCATTTCACGATCTTCTTAGTCGTAGTAATTCTCAGGAAGGGTAATCTCGTATCCTTTGTCACCTAAACAAAAGAAATACCCCGGATGAGTATTTCGTAGAAATTCTACTTAAACTTTTTAATTCTATTTCACTATGTTCATCAAAATCTTATATAATGAAATTCCAATTTAAAATGCCATAACTTGCTCATTTTAACTCGGAATTTCGCATATAATACACCGTTTTCTACCTATTCGAAAAGATCTATCCATTTCTAAGGTTATCTTTGTCATATAAGGTCATTTGGTTATGAAAATGTTGGGTACAGTTTTGCAAAACCATTACCTAACTCAATTTCATTCAAAAATCCTTTAGTAAATATATATATATATATATATATGATTGATAAATCCTTTTAGTACATAGATAAGCTCAATTTATATGCAAAAATTCGAATGGCAGTGTCTCAACAATTTATTTCATAAAACAATTCTTTTTAAAGTGTTAAAACTTAACTTGAAAAATTTCTCTTAAAGTATTTTGAAGAAACTTTATATTTTCATAGGTTATTATAAATGAGTATATTCTTATTTTATTTTATTTTCTTCATTCCTTTTTCCAAAACAAGTAAATTTTCCTTTAACCTTAATTTTTCATAAATTTTACTTCTAGTGATAAAAGATCAAAGTTATCAAAAGTGTATTAAGTTGTTGAAAAACTTTTTATAAAGTTATATTTAGAATGTTCTTAGAAAATGAATCTTTTCTTCTTATATTTATTATTTAAAATATAAGTTTTTGTTTTTTGAAAGTTGTTCTTTTATTTTCTTTGAAAAGAATCATTTTTATTGATAAAATCCTTTGTTTTTAATCTTATATTATTTATATTCTTTGAAAATAAGTTTCTTCTTTAGAAACTTGAAAATCAGTATTTTCCTAAGTAGGTTTATAACTTTATGGGTTGAATTTATCTTAACTTTGAAAACTAGTTTGTTTGTTAGTTTTGTTATGAAGTGAAAAAGAGTTTATTCTTAAGCTTTTTTGTGGAAACTTTGAATATTAACAAATTACTTTACTAAAACTTAGGCTACCATAATGTACAAAGTAAGTATTCATTTCTAATGTTTCCTTGGTAAAGTTATCTTTGTTATTTGAGAAAAATTTGAGAAAACTTGTATTACTCTATTTCTATGTTGTTAATAATAACTTCATTATTTTGGGACAAGTCACATAATAGAAAATTTAATTTTAAGTTCCTCTTATAAAGTAAAATTCTATTTTTAAATTAGTTGAGACAATATCATTACATAGATGCAAGTATTATGAGCATGTAAAATAATAAGAACATGAGAAAATACTAGAAACAAATAATAATAAGCAAGATAATAAAATATCAAGTATTGAGAACCTTAGCTTCATCAAGGTATCCCGGTCAAGTATTGGGAGCCTTAGCTTCATCAAGGCATCCCGGGACTAAGAATAGACTAGTCTCAAGAGAATAAAGAAAATAAAGAAAAGATTGTTTTGACTTGATATGGACAAGTCTAAGACTAGAAGAACTAGTCTTAAAGAAATAGCATGAAATAAATAAATTGCAAAGCATGAATTTTAAATAAATAACAAGTGAGCTTATGTGCTCTAAAGATTATATATAAATACATAAATATATTTAGTTAGATATGAATAATAAAATCAACATAACAACTTAATAAAATAGGAAGTTCATGTGCAAGAACAAAACATGAACATGTTGTTGCTTTTACTACTCATATGAGTTTCAAAACAACACCATAGTCATGTTAAGTTACATGACATGGGTAAATAAATAGTTAGAAGAATTTTACTTAAAGTGTTTATATGGTATGAAGATGGTAGATGAAATGGCGTATTATATGAGTAGTGATATGCAGTAGATAGTTTGTGTATAAGGAATGATTTTTTTAAAGAATTAGTTTAAGAGAGTTTTGGTAGAGAGAAATCTTGAAGAGAGGATTTGTGGAGATATTTTGGGAGAGTTTTGGTAATGAAATGAATTGTGTGAAAGAATAAAGGAGGAATGGGGTATTTATAGAATTTTGGAGTGAAAATTAGATGTAATTAAATTAATTGAAAAAGAAAATAATTGAGAGAGAAGAGAGAGAGAAGGTGGACGGCAATTGTAAGGAGGAGAGAGAAATTTAATTAAAAATTAATTTTGGATGAAAAGTATAAGAGAAGTTTGATAATATGTGGTGTAGAATTTTTATGGGAAAAGAAAATTGTAAGAAATAGGTAGTAAGAAAAAGTAGAGATAGAGGAATAGTATTGAATAGTAGAAAAATACTATGAATAGTAAACTAGACAATTAAAATGCCGGTAGTAATAAAAATACACGTATAAATGCGATATCTATAATTTTTAACTACTGAAAAATTCTAAAATTTGTATTTTTGAAAATCTTATATCTTTACGAGACTATTGGTATTAACAGAATATTTTTTCCATCTGGTGTATTGGGGCACGATTTTTGAAAATTGATCCCGTTCGGATCCGAAGGACACAAGAATTTTGCAAATCTGATATTTTTAAGCTTCCCTATATTATTACAAACTATTATCAATAATTATTTTCATTTCGTTGTTTAGGGTTTAAGAGCACAGGATTGCCAGATCTTAAACACTAAGGTTTGTTGTAAGCTTTGTTGACTTTTAGGGTTCCGGTTTGACTTCTGGTTTTATTGAGTTATTCGTAAGATATAATTTTGGAGTTTTTACCGTATTATATTATTAGTTCGATATCTATTGTTTATCTCATTTTATTTGTGATTATTTAATAGTTTTTAGTTCTCATGATCGTTTAACCGAGTCTGGGGTTATGAGTTGACTCAGTTTTACTTTTGGTAAAAATTGAAATTTCTGATTCTAAAATTCACCGAGGGTTTTAAGATCTTAGCATTTCGTTGTCGAGCATTATTTGGATATATCGTTTTGATTTACGTATTAGGAATCGGGTAGATGATTTGATTGGCATACGGATGTTGATTCAACCAATAGTTGGATTTTATGTTTTGTTTCAAGGGTTCTTATTTTCTCAAGACTAAGAATTCTCGTTTTTTATATTGTTTAAGTTTTAACTTGGTTCGATTTTTAAGGTTTCGATTCTGGTATTTAACTCTTAGGATTATTTTCTAAGAGTTATGAAATTTTCAAGGGTTTACGGTTTCGATTCTGTATATTAATTCATGGACTATTTCTAAGAATTGCGAAAAATTCAAGGGTTTATAGAGCCTTCACAAAAGATAATAAAGGTCTCAAAGCAACTAAATTAAAGATTATACTAATCATTTAAGCTTATAAATCTTTTATTAGGGATCTTAAGTTAATTATAAATCTAAATTCTTAGGTTAATCAACAAGTAAGATTACCCTACATGGATTTCACAAAGTAAACATAACATAGTAAAAGTAGCACAAACACAAGAGAGCGGTGTTCAATACTAAGATCACCTAAATCACATGGTAGTCTACTTCAAACAAAAGTAAGGCAAATCCTTTTTTTTTTTTGTACCATTTCATTATTGTCCTAGAAGTATCAGATAAAAATTTTGATCAATTTGAAGCTCAAACTACTCTATTCAAATTTATCTCCATCTTTTTCATCTTACTAAACCCTTCCCCTCGCATTTAAGGTTAACATTTGTCCTTAATGTCTAAGCATGAGAATTAAGTAGAAAAAAAAATATCACAAATAAGCTCAATGTCACGCCCCGAAGGGTACTCTAAATGTGGCAGTCCGCCACATATAATATCAAGGCTTAAGAATGGCTACCTTAGTCATGCGAAAGCCTTAGTATTATATGTAAGGCGTCTAACACGGTAATAGGAGACGCTTTTGGGAAGCATAGTTTAAGCAAGTAAAGTTAAACATACAAGAATTCAGAAATAAAGTATATCATATCATAAATAACCAGAGGTCTGTTACATAATCTCTTAGGGGCATACCCTCGATAAAATCCGAGGATCGAGTTAAACTTCATATCATCCAAAATTTAAGATTTCAAAGGAATTCTAATCTAAGTCTTGAGTAGATTTTCTCCAAAAGCTTCAATCATAAAACGTATACGGATACTGGAAGACCTTGGGCACAAAATTAGGTGTTCGTGAGAATACAAATATCTATAGGGGTGTAAGCTTATAGGCTTAGTGAGTAGATCCCAAAATTCGTACTCGAATAAAAATTTATCAATCAAGTTTATTTATTCAAACATATGAAATGCAACAACCGCGTGAGCATACAAGACATATGACTTTCCGGGAATCATATGTTGAATGAATTTACGCCCTTCATTCGGGGTTGGGGATTCAGGCCAATTACAGCCACCACTTTCAAAAAAAATTTTATAGATCTTACCGGCTCCTATACGCCATCAAAAATTGTAGTTATTACAGGCTCCTACTAGCCATCAATTTTGTAGTTCTTACCGGCTCCTACTCGCCACTTACATGATATACCGGTTATGTCTACCACCACTATTATACACTTGTCCCACCAATTGTATAGTAACGAATGCAATGTGACTCAACATATGAAGTGCATGAATAATTTCTCCAATTAAAGTCCAGTAGATATGTTTAGATTCTTTTAAGTGATCAATCAATTTCAAACATTTCAAGATATTAATTCACATACAACTTTATTACAAACAAATCGAGTTCCGATATATTTAATATTCTTTCAACATATTATCATACACTTCCTTTTTAGTTTTCTTAATTTCTAGTGCAACTAATTTTACAAGCACAATCCAGAGTATGAAAAATAATGGGGAATAACTCACTCGGCCATGATGACATCTTTCTTGAATTGGATGGGTCGTTCGGAACTTCCACTTAATCGTAGTAATCCTCGGGATACAAACAATCCTCCTCGTGATTATCTAATCAAGAAGAATACCCCAAAATGAGTATTTCATGAAATTCTATCTTTGAAGATTCTAATCTTTTCTTAAAATCGTGGTAAAATCGTATAAGGGGAAATTCCAACTTAAAATGGCCACAACTTGCTCATTTTAACTCGGAATTTCGCGTATAATATGTGTTTTCTACCTACTCGAAAAGATCTACGTATTTCTAAGCTTATTTCCATAAAACTAAGTTGTTTGGGTTCCGAAATGGTAGCGATCAGAATTGCCACGAATTTGTAAACACTTGTTTTCCTTCTTGTAAACAAAGCTTATTTTGAAAAGATAAACATTTCAATTATTCTGTAAACTTTTGAAAGGTATATATTTGTAATAACTCATAACAAATATATGAAGTAAATGAAGTTGTCTCAACTTAAAAGTAAGGTTTTCAAAAGACTTTGAACTTGACATTCTATTTTACTTTTGAAAGGTCTCTTATTAAGATGAATGTTCTATTTCTAAATGAAATTTCTTGAAATTACTTTAATTTCCTAAAATGTGGTTTTGGTTTTCTAAACTTGGATTTCAAAAGTAGCAAGATGACATTTTTATTTCTTGTAATGTTTCAAAAGAATCTCTACTTCTTGCTAAAAGATAAAACCTTTTGTTTATGTAAGAAAAATCATTCCCATACATGTTCATGGTTTTTAAGAAATCCATTTTCCATATTTATTTCTTTTTAGAAGAATCTT
Organism: Combretum micranthum; assembly: GCA_024138025.1. NCBI lineage: Eukaryota > Viridiplantae > Streptophyta > Magnoliopsida > Myrtales > Combretaceae > Combretum > Combretum micranthum. Next base: position 940,328 of record JAMXBD010000265.1, read on the forward strand.
TAATTCAAGAAAACACTTTCTTATTTATTTTTGTTGAGACAATTACATTATGTTCATGCATGAATATGGATCATAAGCTTTAGAAATGTAAAATAATAACTTGAAAGTAAATAATAAGGTAAATCAAGTATTGGGACCTTAGCTTCATCAAGGTACCCCGGGACTAAGAAAAGACTAGTCCCGAAAAGAAAAGAAAAAGAAATTGTTTTGACTTGATGAGGACAAGTCTAAGACTAGAATGACTAGTCTTAAAATCAACTTGAAGTTAAATAACTTGAAATGGAGTAAATAAATTGCATGAAAGATAAATTGTAAGACAATGAGCTTATATGCTCTAAATAGTTTATATAGTTATATATTAGATAGTAGTAACATAAAGGAAATATAAAGAACATAAAGGAACATAAAGAGATTGATATTATGAACAAAAACAAAGTATGAATCTAATGTTGCTTTCTTAACCTTCATGGTTTTAGAAAACATACACTAAACTCATACTAAGTAGATGAACATGAAGAATTCTTGAGAATTTCTTACCTAAAGGAAACTAAACTTAAGAAGACTTCTTGAGAGAATTCTTGAAAGAATTTGAGAGGGATTTTGAGAGAGTAACTTTAGTTTAGAAGAAGTGTGAAGGAAGTGAAGGTATGAAGGGGTATTTATAGGAAAATGTGGGAGATAAATTGTGTTAATTAAATAATTGGAAATCAAAATAGATTGAGCATGGGGAGAGAGAGGCCAGCGCCATTTGTGAGTGTAGGGAAGAGAAAAATTAATTTTTTTTTGCTTTTGATTAATTAAAAGTAAGAAATGAAAGATGTGAAATTGTATTGGAAATGAAAATGTGTAAGAAATAGGTGTATGGCTTGTAAGAATAGGTTGTAAGAAAAAGTAGAGATAGATGAATAGTGTAGAATAGTAGAAAATAGTGTAATGTAAAAGTAGACATGACAATTAAATACCGGTAGTAAGAAAATACGAGTATAAAAGTGATATCTGATATTTTTAGTTATCGAAAAATTACGAAATTGATATTTTTGGAAATATTATATTTTTACGAGTCCAACGGTATATTCGGAATATTTTTCCTATTCCGGGCTCCTGGAAACATTTTTCAAAAACTGTGTCCGTTCGGGTTCGAAGGACATCCGAAATTCGCGAAACTGAAACTTTTATAAAACCTATGGTTATTACGAACTATTCGAGCTAATTTTTCCAACTTCGTTTTCTAGGACTTGAGAAAAAGGCAATGCCGGAGTTAAGCGGTTACAGTAAACTAGGGTTTTGTTTGCCCTAAGAATCCGTTTGACTTCCGATTAGGGTTTAAACTATAATTCGGATCCAAAAATTTTGGGGATTTACACTCAAAGCGAGATGAAAAAGTCTAGAGGTAATAGGACTCCCCTGATTATCATCGTGGGTGAAAAACAATTGGAAATCATGGCTGTGCTTCTCCTTATGATTAAAATTATGAAAGATTCAAAGCAAATAGGTACAAATTAATCACTAGTGTGATCTAGTCTGTGATTAAAACTAGGAAGAGAATAAATGAATAAAAATTAGATTGCAAGGGCAACTTTCCTTATGGATCGATTTGTGAATCAAACGTCATCTTCATTAACATAATTACGGCCTCAAATACCCCTATGATAGAATATGAATAATTGGATGTTTGCATCTAATCCCATCCATGGCTACATGTCAAGCCATGATTAAAAAAAAGAGGTAAACCATGGTCAAAATTATAAGGTAGATTGGACACTATAACTAGTTAAAATAAGAACAAAAAAGATCAAGGTATGATCTATAGTTGCGATTGAAGCTTTTATTTTGCTTTTAATTTTAAACTTTTTAAAACAATGTCATGTGAACAAATAACCTCTTTTATCGCCTATAAAACTGTAAAAACAAAAAGTTAATTAGGACAAACAAAAGAACAAAGTTAGATATGGGTTGCCTATAAACACTCAATTTTTCATAACGCTTAGAAAATAATCATAGAATTGAAATACCGAATCGAAACCCTAAAAGCCGACCCAAGTTAAAACTAAACCCTAAGCAATATCAAATACGAAATTCCATGGCCTTAAAAAAAAAGAGAACCTTCAAAAACAAAAATAGAAATTCAATAATCATTCGACTTAAAACCTAAATGTGAAACAAATCATCTATCCGATCCCTACCACATAAATCGAGATAGAATATCCAAATAATATTCAACAACACAATTATAGAACCTTAAGCCTTTGGGTTAGTTTTGGAATAAAAAATTTGAAATAATACCAAAAGTCAAATTGAGTCATCACACAATCCTAAACTCGATTAAACAATCCTGGTAACAAAAAAAATATTAAATAAATAATAAAAAAAGTAAAACATAAATTTTGAACAAAAAATACAAAACATTCATAAATCCTAAAATTTTATAATCTTGTGAATAAATATTAAAGCCGGAATTAAATTCGGATTCCTAAAAGTCAACTAGGCCAACAACAAGCCCTAGTGAGATTAAATCCGCTAATCCCGCACTCTTAACTCCTAAATAAAGAAGTTGAGATAATTATGGATTAAAGTTCGTTATAACATAGGGAAGCTTAAAAATATCATATTCGTCAAAATTTAGTTCATTTCGGATCCGAACGAGATCAGATATTGAAAATCATGCCTTGGTACAGTGAATGGTAAAAATATTTTGATAACACCATTAGACTCGTAAAAATATAAGTATCTCAAAAATATCAGTTTTATAATTTTTTTGTATTTAAAAATATCTGATATAGCCCGTTTACACGTATTTTTATTACTATTGGTATTTTATTTGTTTAGTCTACTATTCATTGTACTATTTCTACTATTTACCACTATTCACCTATTTCTAGTTTTCCCTACTACCTATACATCTACTTTCTTACAATTTTATATTTCTAATGCTACTTTATATCTTTCATAAATTACATATTATTACTTTTCATTATAAAAAAAATTACAAATCAATCATCTCTCTTTCTCGCTTCTTCCAAAACTGACAGTAGACTCTCTCTCTCGCTCTCAATTTTATTTCTTTTCAATTTATTTTATTACATCAAAATTCCCTCCACCTTTATGTATGAATGCCTCATTTCCCTCTACTTCTTTCACACATCTTATTTTTTCTACCAAATTATCTCTCCAAATTTCTCTTCTAAACTCTCTCTTCTCTCTATAAAGCCACAATTCACGTATTACTATAACCACCTCTCTTCTTCTTCAACAAAATACATTACCTTTGGTATAACCTCTCATATTTATTTTTCATATCATGTAATTTAACATGATTATAGTGTGTGTTTCCTAAACCTATAAAGTTATGGAAGCAATAATATATTCATATTTTGTTCTTGTTCATGCCTAAACTTCTATTATGTTATTATTGTTATTATGTTGTTATATTGATATTGTTATTATTGCTACTAATCTAACTTTATATATTATTATGTATGTGTATATTTATATTTCTTACAACTTAAATGCTCATTAACCTAACATCTTATTATTATTGCTCTTTTTATTATACTTTTTCTTTTCTTTCCTTTTCTTTTCTTTTTAGGACTAGTTTATTCTTAATCTCGGGAAGCCTTGATGAAGCTAAAGCTCTCAATACTTGACCGAGAAGCCTTGATGAAGCTAAGGCTCCTAATACTTGACCTTATTATTATGCTTATTTGATTTTTATATTTCTCTCTATCTTATCATGTGATATTTTTCTCTTTCTCCAAAAGACATATTCATATTCATGCATGATCATATTGATTCTTGTCTCAACAAAAATGAAGATGAGATTTTCTTAAATAAGGGAAAACAAGACTAAGCTCTCTTTAAAGTAAATTTTGTCACTTAATAAAGATTTTTCCATCAAAGAGTTGGAAATTGTTTTTAATAAATCTTTTTCAAAAACTTAGACAAGCTTATCATGGAGTTTTGAAAGTATCAACAAAGATGATTTCTTCAAGAAGTAAATAAACATTCTCTTTTGAAAATAAATAACATAAGATTTATTAAAACTCTAATGTGACAATTCCTTGTTATGTAAATTTTCATAAAAAAACTTAATTATAGGATTTTTACCAACTTCATAATTAAAACTAGGAACCAAACAATAAATGGAGTATAAGATCCACTCACTAAATTAAAATCCACTTAGAAATAAAATCGGTATACAACTTAAGGAACTAAGTTTTAAGAAGCAAAATTCATCTTTTTTTTCTTTTATGGAATTAAGGAAATACAAATAATATTTATAGTGACTAGACACTCACTTGCAACAAACTAAAGATTTTTAAATAAAGGTCCATGTGTGAAAAAATTATGAATTAATAGAGAAATATTATAAGCATGAAGGTTTAGAATAAGTTACTCACTGAATTTTTCTCATATGCTAAAACTTGAAACATCTTTTATACAATTTGGAAGGATTTTCCTCACAACCACATAAAGGTTCATATTTTGGAAAATAATTTGTTAAAAGAGTTTAACATGAAAAATAGAAAATTCATGGGCTCAAAATAAGTACGAAATCATGATTTTCTCTAATTAATTTTCACAATTACAAAATATAAAAATTAAAATTTTATTTAAAGAGTCAAACTTAGAAAATTCTTTAAAAAGAAATACATTCAGGTTTTTATGTCACAAATAGATAAAACCATGTTTTACAAAAATAAATTGTTGAATAAGAATTTGTGAGCAATATAAAACCTCTAAGCATTAATATATATTATATATATTGAATTATGACTTTCTTGTTGCTAAGTCACAAATTTACAAAATAGCAAATTAATTGCAAGTCAAAGAATGACCCTTCAAAAAACTCTATCTTTCATAAAATTATTTACAAACTTTATTTTGAGACAACGTCACTAAAATCATGCATACAATATGAGTCTATATATACACATATATATACATATTCAAAGGATTTTTCAATCATATAAATATCTATATTTTTTTGCTTAAGGATTTTTGGATGAAGAAAAGTTTGAAAATTGTGTTTTGAGGACTTGGAATTTTGTAATGATTATGTACCCTACCATTTCCAAACCCAAATGGCTTTTTATAATAAAAATAACCTTAGAAATAGATAGATCTTTTCGAGTAGATAGAAAATAATATTTAATATGCGAAATTCCAAATTAAAATGATCAAGCTATGACCATTTTAAGTTGGAGTTTCACATAATCCGATTTTAACAAGAATCATGGAATAGAATTAGAAAGTTTGAGCACAATTTCCATGAAATCTCATCTCAGGTATTTCTTTTATCTAGAAGATGAAGAATACGAGATTTTTCCTTCCTGAGGACTACTACGGCTAAGAAGTTGCGATATGGACGAGTGAGTTTTCCTTTAAGTTTTATGTATTCGTGCATGTGCTTGTAGAATAGAGCACTAGATATTAGGAAAATATAAAAATTGATATGCATGCGGGTTATTATGGGTACTATGTATGTGATTTGTTATGTGTAATCAATAAATAATAAGTATATCAAGGCTCAATTGGTTGATTATTATAAATTGCCCCTATGTATATTGTTGTGTGTGCAAATATTAATTGATCGCCTTAAATGGACTGATGTCGAATTGGAAATTCCTTATAACTAAATTTCTCATGCATATCACTTAGAATATCATCTTTCCATTTTGCTACTACTCCTCGGCATGGGACCGGAAAGGCAAGTTGCCTAGCTATATCTTGAGAAATTAGGATGTTCAGGGAATATTACCTCATGGTGTAGCTGAGCCGAATCAATTGTTTTGGGTAAGGAAAGCCTAGGGACTAGTAGTATGGTTGATTGGAACCCCAAGACGCACGCATATTTCTAGGAGGTTGATGGTGACCCATTCAAAGCAATCCCTAACCCTCAGTAGAGAGGTAAATCCATTCTACATACGAAATCGAATAGTCATATGTATTGTTTGATCATATAGCTATTGCATTTCATATGCTTGCTTAATGGACTTCTTTGATTGCTTTGTTATGAGTACTTTTGCATAAGGAATATCTCACTAAGCTAGTTATGCTTACCCCCAATAGATTTCTGATGTTGCAAGATCATTATTTTTTTACCCGAGACCACCCTGATCGGCCGAGTAGAACATATGGTTTTGAGGAGCTTTTGGAGGAATTCAATTTTGAAGACTTTACATTAGATTCCCTTAAAAAATCTTTTAGTTTTAGTTATTTTTCTTATTAAGACTATGTTATTATGGAGATTTATTAGGGGAATGCGTCGTAGAACATGTAAGACCTTATATTTTGATGAATCATAATAGTATTTCCTTGAATGTTTCGTTGCCACTATCTTAAAATGCATAACTCCTTCGGTCTCCCTTTGTTGTGAATATATGCCTTGTACTAATATGAAAGCTTTCGAGTGAATAAGGTAGTCATTCTCAAGTTTTAATATTATGTACGACATATTGCCATGTTTAGGGTACCTATTGGAGCCTGGCATTGCCTCATGTAAAGTGCTTATTTACTATCCTAGCTTGATGGATTTCTCTTTATTTGAGAAGCTTGAATAAGGTGCAATTCCTCAACTTTCTCTAGGTCCTTTAACACCCCATAATATTATTTAGGTCTTTAACAATTAACTTTGAAAACCTCTTTATCTGGATGTTCAACCTTAATAGCTCCATGAGGAAACAACTATCTTACTATAAAAGGACCTCACCATCTTGATTTGAGTTTTTCAGGAAAAAGTCTCAGCCTAAAATTGAACAATAAAACTAAATCTCCTTCCTTAAACTCATGTGGATGCTTAATTATCGAATCATGCCATTGATTGATTTTCTCCTTGTATAACTTGTTATTATCATAAGCAGCCAAATGTACCTCATCCAATTCATTTAATTAAGGAAGTCTACTTTTACCAGTAGAAACAAGATTAGAATTCACCAATTTAATAGTTGAATATGCCTCATATTCAATCTCCGCTGACGTGCTTTCTCATAAACCAATCTATAAGGATTTGTTTCAAGAGGAGTCTTAAAGACAGTTCTATAAGCCCATAAAGCATCATCAAGCTTTTCTTTCAAATTTTTTCTATTTATCTCTACTATCATTTCCAAGATTCTTTTGAGTTCCCTATTATAGACCTCAATTTGTCCACTTTTTTGAGGATGATAAGGAGTAGATACTTTATGATGAATTATGTATCGCTTCAAGACTTTTTCAATTTGTGTATTACAAAAGTGAGTACCCTTATCACTAATTAAAGCTTTTGGGAAGCCAAATCTTGAAAATATCTTTTTAAGAAACTTTGTGACAGTTTGTGCATCATTAGTAGGTAGTGCTTGTGCTTCTACCCATTTTGAAACATAATCCACTATTACGAAGATGTATTTATTACCAAAAGAGCTTAGGAAGGGTCCCATAAAATCCATTCCCCATACATAAAAAACTTCACATTCCAAAATAAATTTTTGTGGCATTTCATCTCTTTTTGAGATGTTCCCAACTCTTTGACATTTATTAGATTTTATAATAAATTAAAGAGCATCTTTGAAAATAGTTGGCCAATAGAATCCTACTTCTAAGAACTTTTAAGCTGTTCTCTTTGCATTATAATAGCCTCTAGTTGGTCCATTATGACAATGGAATCAAATCCTTTACCTTTCCTCATAAGAAACATAACACTTAATTATTTGGTTAGGAAAAATATGGAAAAGGAAAGGATCCTCCCAAAAATAATTTTTCAAATCTGAAAAGAACTTTTTTCCTCTAATGATAATCCAATTTCATAGGGAATTCTTGGTTGACCAAATAATTAGCTATATCAACAAACCATGGTTCCTCATTTTTAGCAATAGTTCAAATAGAATATAGCCGCTCCTTTGGAAACTCATCATTAATCTCTTCCTCTCTCTATTGGTCTAAAACGGATTGTTAAGTCATGATAAATAGACCGCTACCAGATTTTTTGATCCCTTCTCATCTTAAATTTCCAAATCAAACTCTTGAAGGAGCAAAATCCATCAAATGAGGTGTGGCTTGGAATTGGTTATAAATGAATGATATTTAAAATCTGAATGATCCATGTACACAATCACTTTAGATAATATGAGATAAGCCTGAAACTTGTCAAAAGCAAATACAACTGCTGCCAATTCCTTCTCAATTGTTGTGTAATTTTCGTAAGCCAAAGTTAATGTCTTACTTGCATAATGAATTGTCTAAAAATGCCTATCTTTTCACTGACCTAAAACAGCTCCAATTGTCAAGTCACTAGCATTACAAATAAATTTGAATGGCAAACTCCAGTTGGGAACAACCATGATTGGTGCATTAGAGAGCTTTTCCTTCAACAAATTAAGAGCACTCGGATAATCGCCATTAAATTCAAAAGGAATATCCTTTTCAAGAAGCTTGGTAAGAGGTCTTGTAATTTTGGAGAAATTTTTTATGAATTTCTAATAGAAACCTACATGTCAAAGGAAAGTTCGAATTGCCTTAACGGATGTATGTGGAGGAAGCTTTGTAATAACATCAATCTTTGCAATATCTACTTCTATACCTTTCCTTGAAATCTTATGACAAAGCACAATACCTTCCTTCACCATAAAATGACATATTTCCTAGCTCAAAACCAAATTTGTTTCCTCACATCTTTGAAGAACTCTATCAAGATTTTGAAGGTAAAGATAAAATGAATCTCAAATATAGAAAAATCATCCATAAACACCTTTGCGATACTTTCAATGAGATCATAAAAAATTGTCATCATACATCTTTGAAACATTGTTGAAGCATTACTTAAATTGAAAGACATTCTTCTATAAGAGAATGTACCATATGGACAAGTAAATGCGGTCTTTTCTTGGTCTTCTAGAACTATGGGAATTTGAAAATACCCAAACATCCCATAAAAAAAAAAACAATAATAAGTATGACCAACCAACCTCTCTACCTTTTGATCTATAAATAGTAAAGGGAAGTGATCTTTCCAATTTGCATCATTAAGTTTTCAATAATTTATGCAAACTCTCCAACTTGTAATGATTCTCATCGGTATCAACTCTTTTTTCTCATTTGGCACAATGTCATTCCACATTTCTTTAAAACAACTTGTACTGGACTCACCCAAGCACTATTGGAAATTGTATATATAAGTCTCGCATCCAAGAGCTTCACTACCTCCTTCTTTACCACTTTTTTTATATTCAGATTTAAGTGCCTTTGAGGTTGAACCACAACCTTGAAATTGTCCTCCATAAAAATCTTATGAGTATAAAAAATGTATTAATACCTTATATATCAGATACTTTCCAAGCTATTACTCTCTTGCGTCACCTCAAAACTCTAAAAAGCTTTTCTTCTTTTGTTTCATCATCAAGCTCGAATGAAATAATTACAACGAATTTGGAATTTTTTTCTAGAAAGGCATACTCCAAATAATTTGACAATTGTTTCAATTCCAAATTTAGTGGTTTTTCAATGGAAGGTTTCAAACAAGCAATATCATCTCTACTTATACTCTCTTTAATAGGCTCCTTTTTAACTTCCTCATTTGCTCCAAGTTAAGCAATAACTTCCATCACATGTTTAGAATTTATCTTATTAACACTTTCTTGTTTCAACCATAAATCTAAAGCATCATTGTGAACAACATCTTGCATAACATCAAAAATTTCAAAATCAAGAATGTCCAAAGCAAGACAATCATCATCATTATTTAAAATTTGCTTAACACACTTAGATAGACGAACCACCATTAAATCATCATCTTTAACATCTAATACTAATTTACCATCTTTAACATCAATAATTGCTCTTGCTGTTGCTAAAAATGGTCTTCCCAAAGTAAGAGGCATATAAACATTCTCATCCATGTCTAAAATGACAAAATCAATAAGGAATATAAAATCCTTTACTTTTACCAAAACATCTTCAATAATTCCTCTTGGATATCTAGTGGATCAATTAGCTAACTAAAGACTCGTCCAAATAGCTTTTGATTCTCCTATATCCAAATTTTTTAACATGCTATAAGTGTAAACCCCCGAAATTTTCATAATTCTTAAAAATAATCCTAGAAGATTAAGTATCAAAATTTACATCTTGAAAATCGACTCAAGATAAAAACCAAATTCTAGACCGAGTCAAAACACTGGAAACGAAACCTTAAAAATCGAATCAAGTTAAAACTTAATTCCAAATAAGATAAAGAACGAGCTTTCTAGATCTTGAGAAAACGAGAACCCTTGAAACAAAATATAAAGTCCAACTACCGGTATAATCAACATCCGTACGCCAATTAAATAATCTACCTAATTTCTAAAATGCGAATCGAAACGATAGATCCAAATACCGCTTAACAACGAAATGATAAAATCCTAAATCCTTCGATAAAATTTTAGAATCACAATTTCCAAATTTTCACCAAAAGTCAAACTGAGTCAACTCATAACCCTAAACTCGGTTAAACGATCTCGAGAACTAAAAAAAAACTATTAAATAATCACAAATAAAATAATATAAACTATAGACATCGAGCAGAAAATATAAAACAATCAAAACTAAAAAATTATACGATCTTACGAATATCTCAACGAAACCATAAGTCAAACCGGAACCCTAAAGACAATAAAACCCAAAACGAACCCTAGTGTTCAAGATCCGGTAATCCCGCGTTTTCAAACCTTAGAAAACGAAATTTAGTTAATGGCCTAGAATAGTTTATAATAATATAGGATAACATAAAAATATCAGATTCACGAATTTCGAGTGTCCTTCGGACTTAAACAGGACCAATGCTAGAAAAGCGTGTCCCGGAGCTCGGAATATTAAAAATATTCCGTTTATACCAATAGACTCATAAAATATAAGGATTCCAAAAATATCAGTTTTAGAATTTTTTGGTAGCTAAAAATTACAGATATCACATTATTACGCGTATTTTTATTACTATCGGTACTTTAATTGTCTAGTCTATTATTCATAGTACTTTTCTACAATTCATTACTATTTCACTATCTCTACTTTTTCTTACACCTACTTCTTACATCTACATACCTATTTTCTTACTTTTTTCATTTCCAATACAACTTTATTCACATCAAACTTTACACATTACTTTTTTTATTACAAAATAAATAAAATAAATCAATTTCCCTTCCCTCCTACATCTCGAATCGGCGCCACTCCTCCCCATTTCCCTCTCATTTATTTTTTTCAATTATTTTATTACATCAAAAATTCACTCCAAAAATTCTATAAATACCCCATTCCTTTTCCATTTTTTCACACAATTTATTCTACTACCAAAACTCTCTCAAATTCACTACACAAACTCTCTCCATAAGCTTTTCTTCTATCAAAACTCTCTTTCACCAAATACTCACAAGAATTTCCCTTTATACAATACAACTACCATTTCTCCATAACCACATAACCATACATTCACTACCATCTTCATACCACAAAAATACCTTAGGTAAAAATTTCTTTCAACCATTTATTTATCCATGTCATGTAACTTAGCATGACTATGGTGTTGTTTTGAAACTCATATGAGTAGTAAAAGCAACAACATGTTCATGTTTTGTTCTTGTACATAAGCTTTCCATTTGGTTATGTTGTTATTATTATTGTTATCATTTGCTTCTAATCTAACTTATATTATGTATATATATTTATTTAGAGCATATAAGCTCATTTGTTATTTATTTACTTTCAAGTTATGCAATTTATTTATTTCATGTTATTATTAAGATTAGTCTTTCTAGTTTTAGACTTGTCCATATCAAATCAAAACAATCTTTTATTTATTTTTTTTAATCCTTCGGGACCAGTCCATTCTCAGTCCCGGGACGCCTTGATGAAACTAAGGCTCCAATACTTGACCGGGATACCTTGATGAAGCTAAGGTTCCCAACACTTGATATTTTATTTTCTTGCTTATTATTTATTTCTAGTATTTTCCTATGTTCTTATTATTTTATATGCCCGTAATACTTGCGTCTACATAATGTTAATGTCTCAACTAATCTAAAAGTAGAATTTCATTTTTATTAAAGGAACTCAAAACTAGATTTTCGATTATGTAATTTTTCATAAAATCATGGAGTTATTATCAATAACACATAAATAGAGTTTTTCTCAAACGTTTCCTTAAATAACAAAGATGTTTTTACCATGGAAACTTAAGAAATAGATATTTTCATTATATTATGTTAACCTAAGTTTTAGTAAAATAATTTGTTAGTTTCAAAGTTTTCACAAAAAGCTTAAGAATAAACTCTTTTTAACTCCATAACAAAACTAAGAAACAAACTAGTTTTTAAAATTAAGATGAATTCAACCAATAAAATTACAAACCCACTTAGGAAAATAATGATTTTCAAATTTTCTAAAAAGAAGGAACTCATTTTCAAAAGAATATAAATAAAAAATAAGATTAACAATAATGGATTTTATCAATAAAGATTATTCTTTTCAAAAGAAATAAAAGAACAAGTTTTAAAAAGCAAAAACTTATATTTTAGAAATAAATATAAAGGCAGGATTCATTTTCTAATACCATCCTAAATACAAATTATAAAAAGGTTTTCAATAAACTAATATACTCTTTGATAAAAATTGATCTTTTGTCACTAAAAGTGAAAATTATGAAAGACTAAGGTTAAAAGAAAAATTTACTTGTTTTGGAAAAAGAATGAAGAAAATAAAATAAGAATATACACATTTATAACGAACTAAGAAAATATGAAGTTTTTTCAAATACTTGAAAAGAAATTATCAAGGTTAAAATTTTAACAACTCAAATTTAATTGTTTTATGAAATAAATTGTTGAGACACTACCATTAGATACTTTGCATATAAAGTGAGCTTATCTATATACTCAAAGTATTTATCAAATATATGTTCATATATATATATATATATATATTGTTACAAAAGGATTTTCTTTAAAATGAAGTTGAGTTAGAAATGAATTGGCAAAAGTTTAGAAATAATTCGTTTTAAATTTGTACCCAATGTTTTCGGGACCCAAATGACCTTATATGACAAAGATAACCTTAGAAATGGATAGATCTTTTCGAATAGATAGAAAACGGTATATTATAAACGAAATTCCGAGTTAAAATGAGCAAGTTATGGCCATTTTAAGTTGGAATTTCCTCTTATACAATTTTACCGCGATTTTAAGTAAAGTTTAGAATCTCCAAGGATAGAAATTCCATGAAAGACTCATCTTGGGTATTTCTCTTGACTAGGTGACGAAGGATATGAGAATACCCTACCCGAGGATTACTACGACTAAGAAGATTGAGAAATGAACGAGTGAGTTATTCCTCCTAATTTCGTTACCCTGCTTGTGCTTGTAAAGTAGCGGCATTAGTATATTAAGAAAAGATAAAAATGGATATATATTTGGGGAATTAGGGATTACGTATATGTGATTCTATGTTTATGTATGAAATGAGAATTAAGAATATCGCAACTTCTAACTGCTTGTTTAAATAATTTTGTTTACTTACTTGTATGACTGTTTATTGTTTGTTGAATTGATTGATCGCCCCTAATAAACCTTAATAAGGTTTGGCTTAGGAGAAATAATAACGCTCACGCATAGCATCCATCGAGTCACATCTTTTTCAGAAGGCTGCTACTCCTACGCGTAGTGTTGGATTGGCTGTGATCGTGCAGTGCCACGAGCCATGTTCCTTCCTGGAGAATCTAAATCGCTCGAGGAAAGCAACTCTAGGTTTGGAGCCGAGCCAACCGAACGCTGTGGGTGAGAACCTGGGGACTAGCAGTAGGAGGTCGAGGACCTTCAACCCCGATTCCCTAACCTTTGATACGGAGGGGTAAATCCGTTTTATATATGGTTTCCGGATAACTATATATATTTGCGTAATCATGTGATTGTTGCATTGTATGCATAGCATATGTGTGAAAATATAAATAAACTTATTTGAAATTATGGTACGAATGAAAAGGAATATCTTATTAAGCTAGTTGTAGCTTATACCCCTATAGATTTTGTTGAAACAGGTATACCCATGGCTTAAATTGAGGATCATGACGTTAAGGAAGTCATAGAAGGATGATTAAGCTTCTGTGAAGGAAATGGAATCATAAGATGAAGTAATTTTGTAAGGTTCTTTATATGTAATGACTTATATGATTAATGATGTATATTCATTTGAAGACAATAGAGGGATATGCCCTTAAGAATTGTAATTTATTGTGTTTATGTTTTATGATAAGTATTCTCCTTGCCTTGTTACTTATTTATTATCAAAATAAATTGCGCTACTCCGATGTGTCCCTTTGGTTGTGATGTACGCCTTGTACATGATATGGAAGCCTTTGCATGATTAAGATAGTCATTCCTAGGCTTTAGTATTGTGTACGGCGGACTGCCACGTTTAGGGTACCCCTCGAGGCATGACAGTTTAAGTTGGTATCAGAGCAACAAGATTTTAGGAATTGGAAAATAGGATATTAGAAGTATAGAGTGGTAGGACTTGATCTTATGTCTAAGAATCCTTATGTCTAAAAATAGAACTTTATCTTGGGGAATATTAAAAGAAGGCAAGAAGTACTTATACAAGAATCAGAGGATATTTTGTAAGATATGAAATGGAAATATCACATGAAGAGGATTTACCCTAGGATGTCGACCCAAGATTGAGAAAGGTAGAAATGACTTAAAGAAGGAACTTTGCAGAACAATATGGAGAAAACATGAAGGAGACTTAGAATTTAGATATAGAATGAATATAGTAAGCTTACCTTGGCAAGATCAATAAGTCTTAATGAATAGTAACCCTATTCAAGACCAATTAAGAGCAAGATAAGTATAATGCCTCTTTTATAGGTAAGACCCTTAGGTAAATAACATTAAGTACTTACGTTAAACTTTAAACCAGACGAACAAAAATCTTTAACGCTTCTCTTTTCCTTAAAAACAAATAACATGTGTGTAAGCCCCGGAAAATTTCAGTAAATAATTCCAAGATAAACTTCGAAAATAAACCCTAAAAATCACTCCAAATTAAAACCGAATTTCAACAAGTCCTAAATCATGAATGAATCCAAAAATTTCTTAATCATGAGAAAATGAAAATCCTTAAAAATAAAATAAGAACTTAGTGGTCTTCAAATTCAAAACCATTGCGTACGAAAAATTCCATATTTAACTCCGACTTATAAAAACGGGTAATATAAAACCTAAAAACAAATTATTAAAAAGCAAATAACAATTGACTTTCGAAAATAAAACCCAATTCAAGAATTCCGAAAACATTAAAAGATGTTAAATACTTACAAAAATGAAATGTAAAATAAATTTCTCAAATTAAATATGTTGTATAAGCATAAAATATCAATTTCTAAATTGGCAAGGATCTAAACCAGAAAATCACCCGAAAACCCTAAGTGGAATACAACAGTTTAAGTTTGGCAATCTAGCGCCCCTAACCCTAGAGGCCGAAATGTAGTTTAAATATGTAGAATAGCTCATAGTAATATAAGTTTTCTTAAAAATATCAAATTGGTAAATTTTTTATATATTTCGAACCCGTTCGGATACAAACTTCGAAAAGCGTGTCCTAGGGCTCGAGACAACAAAAACATACCAATAGTACCGTTAGACTTATAATTTCATAGGATTTCCAAATATATCAGTTATGAAATTTTTCGGATTATAAAAGTTACAGTTATAACCTTTTATCATATTTCCATTATTACCGGTAATTGATTAGTCTTTTGTACTATTCATTTTTATTTCATTACAAAATTTTATTATCCTTATAAAGCCTTATATTATTAGATAAATATTTTATATATTATAGAAAATTTTGTTTTTCTAAAATTTAGTTAGTTCGAGCTTTTACGGGATCAGATTCTGTTTAAGGTCCGATACTAAAAATAAAATAAATTAATTTAATATTTGAAAAATATTTTTATTCTCATAAAATAATTTTTTTTGAATTTTTCGGGTTATAAAAATATCCTTTATAGCCCATACTCGCGTATTTTGCTCATACCGGTAACATATTTGTTAAAATACTAAAATAATTAAAATAATTATTTAATTTTAATTATGAAAAATCTGCTATAAATATTTGGAATAAATTTTCTAATTTTATTTTATTTTAATTTATTTTATTAAGAAAGTATTTTTACAACCCATACCTTCAAGTACACCTTACACATATCACTTCCTTTTCACTTCAATCTTTCTACATATTAACCCACACTTCATGGCAGGTTTTTCCCCTTCTTTTATGGCTGCCATTGTCCTTTATTTACTCCATTTTGACTAATTTAATTATATTCCACTCCTTTTTAAAGAAGTTACACATACACATTTATTACACAATTCAAATTCAAGTTAAATTTCAACAAAATTTCTCTCTCTCTCTCTCCCCTATGGTTCACGTGCAGCAGCCCCCTCCCTTGGCTGCCTTATTTTATTTTTTTCTTATTTTATTCAATTAAAACACTTATTTTCTCTCTCTCCTTCATTTACTCACTTTCCCTCTTTCATTCTTTAACCTTTTCTCTCTCTTTTTCCTCTTTTTTCTTCTTCTTCTTGTTCTTGTTTCCTCAAGAACACAAGCTGCCCTCTTCTTCTTCCATGGCTTCCACACTTCATTCTTAAAGATTTCTAAGCAAATCTTCTTCCCAAAGCTCCATAGGTGATATAAGTAAAGTGTAATGAAGGTTTCATGCATCAAATGACCTTTCATAAGCTTAAAAGCTTAGGATGATGATGCCAAAAATGAAAGACTCCTTTTCTCCACTTTTATTATCATGTATTTCAATTATTTTCTTGTTTAAAGTTGATATATATTGTAGATCTAACTTTTTGTAGCCTTGATTTTTGTTTATGCCATAGATCTTGCTATTTAAGTTATTATTTTTGTTATTGCTTATGATCTATGCATATATTTCTCATTCGCATGTGTTCATGCATTTAAAACTAGTTTAGAAGACTAGATCTAGTGTTTTGAGTTCATAAAATACATTAGACTTTGTTTTATGATCATGAACAACTTGTAATAGCATGATGATGGTAGGAAAGTTGTAGGAAACTCAAGATCTATTTTATTTTCAACAAAAATAATTTTTGAAAATTCGGATGAAAATGAAACCATATCTAGAAAAGTAGTTTTTCAACATGAAAATGTGTATTTTTCATTTGAAATGAAGGGCTTAGGGTATAGATAACATAAATAAGAGATTTTGATGAGCAAATTTTAGATCTATGAGTTTAAGGTTTATTTTCATGGGTTTCATCTAGGTGTATGTTCATATTATGTGTAGATCTTAGATTTGAACCTGAACAAAATTTGTGAAATTCGTATTTTGGCAAGACCCCCATTTAAAAACCACTTTTCTAGTGTCAAAATGTAATTTTTACTTAAGAAAATGAAGGCTAAATATATGTATATCATCAAGACTTCTTTTTACAAGAATCAAAAGTGATTTTCAAAAGTTAATTTCAAAATAAAAATCTTATTTTCGGATTTTGGTCAAGGCATATTTTAAAAACATGTTTTCCAACTCAAAAATTAAGTTTTTATCTAAGAAATGAAAGGCTCATAAGATATGATATGTAAGGAATGGATTTTGATAAGCTTAGATAGATTTTATCAAAAGATATGACCAAAAATAAATTTTCTAAATTCGGATCTCAACCAAGACCAATTTTTAAAACCCATTTATCAACTCCAAAACTCATGTTTTATGTGAAAAATGAAGGGTATAGGTAATAGGTATCTTTAAGAATGATTTTTACAAGTTAAAATGAGTTTAGGCATGAGTAATGTGTAAAACAAGTAGTGGAATTAAAATGGAAAATTTTGAGTTAGTGATCAAATTGTCAAATTCGTAATTTGAGATAATGCATATGTAATCACTTAGTATTTGAGCCCAAATTGCAAGTTTTATGTGTTAAATAAAGTCCTTAGACAATAGATGTAGTAAAACTTCAAATTTTGATGCATTAAACAAGTTTTCTCATAAGAAATATGCAAGAAACAAAATTTTCCAAAATTCGGATTTTTATGAAAAGCTTGTTTAAAAACATATCTGCAAAGCGTAAAATGCAAATTTTTGTGTAAGAATGAAGTCCTTAGTGGTTATATATGATTGAGTCCTAAATTTTCTAAGTATCAAATGATTTTTCTTAAAGGAATCACTAAAAAACTAATTTCTGTAAAATTCGGATTTTGGAATCAACCCCACTTGAAAACATGTTTACAAAGTGTAAAATGGAAATTTTTATGTAGAAATGAAGGTCATAAGTAATATATATAATGAAGACTCAATTTTTACAAAAATAATTATATTTTCTTAAGTAACAAATCCAAAACAAATAGAAATGATAAAAGTTAGAAAACTAGATTTTTCATAAGTAAGTTGTTATTATGGTCTTGCAAAATAAAAAGTTATAAAATTTCTTTTTAGCAAAAATCGTCAAGATCATGCATACATTGAGCTCATCTCATGTTATTCAAGTTAGGAAATCATTCATATTGCATGTGTAACCAATTTATATAGTAGGAACATTACAAACATTTACAAAACTATTTTTCGGAATCGGAAACCGTTACTGATCAGATCTGATCCCTCTGTTCCGAGACCTAAATTTTTTCAAAACTTGAAAATAATATTAGAAGTAGATATATCTTTCGAAGTAGAAAGAAATCGATATATAATTTGCGAGATTTCGAGTTAAATTGACCAAGTTATGGCCGTTTTAAGTTGGAATTCCTGCTTAGGACGAGAATTACGAATTTGATAGTTCGTATAAAATCGTTTGGATTAGTTTGAGTTGAAATACTTATTAGAGTATTTCTTCCTTTTTAGGAGATTCCAAAATCGATGATTCCCTGCCATCGAATTATTATTACTAGAAGACCAGTGATCCAATGGCCAAGTGAGTTTTCTCCTTGTTTTGTTACCTTGATTGTGCTTGTAGTTAGTTGCATTAGAATTATAGGAACAAGATAAAAAAAAATCGATATGAATGGGGATGGGATATATGATGAGACTGTGATGAATGTATGCCAAAGAATACTAAAGCATATCGAAACCACGACTTGATTTGATAACTGCACTATTCATATTATTTCTGTTATGTGTATGATATTGGTTGGTCACTCTAAAGAATGCATAAATATTTTGACCTAAGCGAAAATTAAATTGATCATGCATCGCATCGCACATATTGCATTCGGTAGCATGCTACTCCTACGCAGGTCGATCGGTATGGTCCATGGATGACTCGTTTGGATAACGAACCTGGTGCCAGAGCTCATTCAGGGGTACTAAGGCGCATGTGGATGCATTCTTGGATGAGCCTAGCCGAGTCGAGTGTTAAGAGCCAAGGGCTTGGGGACTAGATGCGGTCGTGTAGACTCAATACCATTCCTAACCCAAGATACGAAGGGCGTAAATCCGTTCTGTGTGTGGGTTCCGGATGCCCATTGTAAACCTCGGTATTCTCGGTAGCTAGGAAACCCCCGGAAGTTGGAAGCGAAACCCTAATCCGATCAGGTTGAGTCTTGTGAGTGAAGCCTAGGAACCATAAATCCAGCTTTCCTTCGGTTTCATAGTAAAATAAATTTTATAAAGTGAATGAATTTAAATTATTGTCCCAAAGTACATTTCAAACCCTTGAAAGTTTTAAATTCGGGAATTTTTCAATTCCGGGCCTTCCCGAGCCCAATTACGGAAAAGCGTGCCCCGGGCCACGGATTCAGAAAAATGTTCCGGAATATTCATTAGAACCGTAATTTTATAAGGATTCCAAAAATATCAATTTCATAATTTTCCGAGCTATAAAAATTACAATTATAGTTTTTCCCGTGTTTTCGGAACAACCAATAAAGTAGATGTCTTGTCTACTATTCACAAGTACAACCTACACTACACACTACCCATACCCTATTCTTACATCCTTACAACTACTCATTTCAATTTTCTTTTCCAAGAAATTTTGTCTCTTAAATAATTATTACATTTATTACATTTTCATTTACTAAATTACAAATTTCTTTTTTTTTTTCAAAACTCACACACAACACACATGGAGGCCGGCGCCCCTCCCTCTATTTTTCCCTCTCAATTAATTATTTTTACTCTATTTTGTAAAGCTAAACCCTAATTTACTTAATATATATACTAAATGTTCTCTCTCTCTCTCTTCATTTCTTCTCATTTTAACTTTGAAAAAGATCAAAACCCTCTCTTCTTCCTCCTCCTCATTGCCGAGCACTCCCCTCCCCCATTCCCTTGCAATTTCAACCTTGTTTCTTCTTCTTCCCTCCTTCAAGACTCCTTTGGTATGTTGATTTAGGTCTTGTTCTTCCTAGATCTTGTAATGGCAAGACCATATCTTATGTGTTTTCTCATTAAATCCCAATGAGCTCATGCTAGGGACATGAAAACACATGAACAAGAATATCAAGCCATCACAAGACATGGATCTAATGTTTAGATGTGTTTTTGTTAAGATCTCATCTTGTTCATGCATGTAAAGTAGTGATCTTACATATATATTGTTGTTCATGCCATGAGATCCATGATTTATGCATCACACTTAGTAGATCTAAAGTTTAGACACTCACATTGTCATTTACATGTATGATCATAGAGTTATTTTTATTTTCATGCATTGATGATCACAAAAATGTAGTCTTGTATATGTATAGAGATGTTAGAGAGTGGATAATCATATGTAGAAGGCAAGAACATTGAAAAAGGAAAGACCTTGTCAAATATGGAAGATTGAAAATTCGGATGAAATGGAAACCCTACCTTGAAAACTACCAAAATCATTTTTAAACTCATATTTCATAAGAAAAATGGAGGGTATGTGTGATAGACATGTTGAAGGAATTATTTTCATGAGTTTAGATGAGTTTAGGCATAATAAAAATAAGAAAACAAGAAGTGAAGTTAGAAGGAAAAATATTGACTTTGGATGTGTAGTCAAATTCGTAATTTTGGGTAATGCCTATATAAACACTTAGTATTTAAGTCTAAATTGGATATTTTATAAGCTAAATGAAGTCCTTAGATAACATACATATTGAAGCTTCACTTTTTAACACATTAGACAGGATTTTCCTTAAAGAAAATGCAAGAAAATGAAATTTGGAAAAATTCGGATTTCTACAAGTAACTTATTTAAAAACATGTTTATCAAATGAAAAATGTGAGTTTTTATGCATGATTGGAGGCCATGACTATTATAGACTTTGGGAACTCATTTTTTTAGATAGAAAACAAGTGGACTACAAGACTAAAAGCCAAAGAAACCCTAAGGAGTATAATGTGGAAAAATAGTCTACTAGAAATAACCTTTGAAAGATTTTCTAACACTTAGGAGTTCATAAGGGTTTATTACCACAAAAATTATCATGACCATGCACATATTGAGTTCATTACATGGCATACACATTAGTAGATCATTCCTATATCATTCATGCATGAATCACCAACTAGGAACATTTCTTATCAAAAGCAAAACACATTTTCGAAATTGGATCAATTGCGGAACAGAACTGATCCCACTGTTCCGTGACCTTACTATTTTTAAAACTTGAATTTAATATTAGAAGTAGATATATCTTTCGAAGTAGATGGAGATCGATATAAAATTTGTGAAATTTCGAGTTAAAATGACCAAGTTATGGCCGTTTTAAGTCGGGACTTCCGCAAATAGCGAGAAATCCGAATTCAACTAGCCTAGATGTATAGTTTGATTTAGTTATATGATAAGAATCTCATTAGGATTATTCTTACTTGGTAGGTGATCCCGAGCAGGACGACACGCTACCTCCCGACTACTATTATTAGAAAGTTGACGTCCAATGGCCGAGTGAGTTTTACTTCCAATCTCAATTAATGACTGTGATTGTAATATAGTGGCACTAGTGGTGTAGGCAAAGATAAAAGAAATTGTATATGCATGATGGGGTATATGGGAGCTATATGTGTTGTCTACTGTTATTATGTGAAATGGAGCTTAAGGAATATCGAAACCGGGTGTTAAGCTATTGACTGATTAGCAAGTACCTTATGATGAATGTTTGTGAATACTTGTCGGTCACTTGAAAGAATTGAATTAATGAATATTCAGTTTCAAACGTAAATTGAATCCATTCATATCACGATAAGGTTGGAGCATTTGCATTGGTTGGTTTTTCGTGATCCATAAAACGAATATGTTGGTTAATCGTGATCCATAAAACGACTTGTTGGTTAATCGTGATCCATAAAACGAATTATTGTTAGTTGACCATGAGCTTAAACGGCATCGTACCACAGGATTCGTTAATCTGCTAACCCGGGATGGAGGGCGCAAGTCCATCCACATATGATTTCCGGACGGTCATATGTTTGATGATCACATTTGTTTGATGCATTCACTTGCCTGATTAAATACTTGTTTGAATGACTTGTACTTAATTGCATTATGGAAGTTATTACTCACTCAGCTAGTTAGCTTACGCCCCCATAGTTTCTATCTTTTGCAGCATGATTTTATATGGCTTAGGCCGAGACAAACCACAACGCAGGTACCAGAGATAGGAATTTCCTATAGAAGTTTAATCCATTCCTTTTTGTGTAGACTTCCATTGGAAACTAAAGACTCTGGATGACTGTAATAGACTGTTATTCTTTTGCGGGGGAATGCCCCTTATATCTTGTAAACTTTAAATTATGCGTTTTGATTTATTATCTATGGCTAATGAATGCCTCGTTAAACTGTTTAACTCCATTTGTTGAAGTATTCTATTGTCGTAAAGGAACGCTTTACATCTACTTAAGACTTCCGAAGGCCCCGGGTAGGGAACTCGAGAGTCTTACTTAGTATGTGGCGGGCTGTTACGTTTAGAATACCCTACGGGGCGTGACACCCATGCATAATTGCTTGCTCACGTGTTTGTTCATGCATAGCATATGATTGATTTTAACTTGCTTGTTATGATACGGAACTAAGGGAATTCTCACTAAGCTAGTGTAGCTTGTACCCCAATAGTTGTTTAAATGAACATGTTATCTCAAGAATGCAAAGTGGGGACCGAATTGGTTGGAGCCAGGAATGACTTCGGGATTTCGGCAGAGAATACGAATGTTTGAAGTTATCAGCTAGTTTTATGATTTGTCTTGTAATATTTTATGTAGGGAAGTCGGTGGATGAATGTAATTAAAGTTGAATAATTTGTATTTTGAAGTATAGCAATTCGTATATGAAGTATAGTGATTTGCATCTGGAGTATATTAAATTTGTATTTCCTTTACATTGTTACTCAATTGTATCAACATAAAATGTATCATTCCGATGCGTCTCCTCTATGTGTTAGATACCTTGTACATAGTATGGAAGCCTCCACGTGACTTGAGTGGTCATTCTTAGGCTTTAATATTGTGTACGGCGGACTTCCATGTTTAGGATACCCTTTCGGGGCGTGACAATGTGCGTAAAACTCGAAAAAAAGAAAATATCTAATACGACTGCTTCGTTTGATTCTAGGAAGCTACCCGAAGAAATTATGCCACGATCAAGCATCCCTCACGAAGCACAACAAGAACAAGGAGCACCTCCACCACAAGATCTAACTCAAGAACTCTTGACCACCATATGACGTCTAGAAGAGACGATAAGGACTTATATACAACAAGCACCCATAACCTCTGCACCCGCTCTGGTTATAAGGCCCCAACTTGAAGCAAACCCAGTATCGCAGGTGCCTTCCTTCATGGCCAATCCAGAACCCCAGGCTAAGAAGCATAAACAACTCTAACCCCTTAAGGATTCCGTAACCCCTAAGGTCAGATGCTGGAAGTGCGAAGGAAGACATTTTCCCAAAAGTTGCCCACAACTGCAGCACAAGTGTTACTTCTGTGGAAACAAAGACCACAAAATCCTTAATTGTCCTAAGAAGAATGGCACTATCTGTTCTGGTTATGCAAAGGGAAAACACAGTGCCAACATTTACCCAACAACAATAAAGAAATGCTACGTGTGCAGCCGTCTCATTTGTAGGACCAGGAATTACCCTACCAATGCCAAGGAAACATGCTACATGTGCAAGGTGTGGTATCTCTATGTACGCGAAGATCTAAAGTCACAAGGTCTATGGGACAACCCCACCAAAGGAAATGACTCATCAAAGAAAGAATGTGGAACTTCATCTAGAGATCCTACCACCAAATCTCACCACAAAGGAAAAGAAAAAGCTTTTGATAATGAAGACGAGGGATCAAGTAATCAAGGAAATATTCCTACCCTGTGAAGAGCAATCCGAAACAGGAACGGACGGTAAACCTCCCACAAAAGCTTTAATATACCAATAGGAATAACGTTTTGGTAGAAGGATAAACGATGATCTATATGTTGTCTACGTAATGGTTTGAAATTATTATGTTTTGCATTCTTTTTTTGAACGTTTGTAAAGGAAGAATTTAAGTCTTCCTTTTGTTTCCATGTATTTGTTTTAATAATATGAATTTCCTTTTTCATTATTATTTCAGTCAATTTTCAATATTTCTTCTATATATATTTGCTCATTTCCGTACTCGATTTCTATTAGCATGTTTCTCGATTGTTTTTCCGAAAAACGTCTAAAGACTTAATGAAGTTCAAAGAATCTCATACTAGCTTAATAAAACTTGTAGAACAAATAAGAGACGCACTCGTGCTCAACGCTACCAAGAAATACCCCCTGTAGGACCTGAGAACCCGGAGGGACCTCAATAACCAAACCAACTGCGAATGGAACAAGCTAACATCGAACAACTTGCCGACCTCATAAGGAATTTCGCACAACAAGCCCATGCTATGCCTATACCAATACCTGCACAATAAGCAGCACCAGAAGTTCCAACACCCTCGATTGAGACAGCACCAGCTGAGCCGCCATTACCAAAACCTTATCAAAGTATGTTGCCAGAGTTTATTAAGTGCAATCGATATTTTGATGGAGCTTTTGGAAAACCGAATGAAGCTGATGATTGGTTAGCACAAATAGAGCGATCTTTTAATGCTTTTGAAGTACCACAACACCTTCAGCTTACATATAGAACTTTTATGCTGAGGTTCAATGCAAAGATATGGTAGGAATCCAAAAGTAGGGAGCTACTGCCACCAATTACATGAGAGATATTTAGGCATGAATTCTTGGAGAACTTTTTCCCTAGAAGCTTGAGAATCCAATATAGTGCAGATTTCTTAAGTATTTCTCAAAAAGGCCGTAGTCTTGAACAATATGAAACAGAGTTCAGTAAGCTGTTACAATATGCCTCCGAATCATATAAGAATAGCGAGGAACTCAAGAGGCAAGTATTCTTAGGAGGATTGGACGAAGACCTTCGTATCAAGTTGATAGAGTTCGATATTAAAAATTTTTGAGAACTAGTAGAAAGAGCACGAATTGTGGATGGTGCTAAGAAAAGGATAAGGACGGAAGGAAATGTCATGATAATTGAGGAAGAATTTATAAGTGAACCTAGCCTAAGCCTCAAAATCAATGAGCTCGAAACATCAGTCAGCCCAAGCAGAAAGAAGGATAAAAAGAAACTGGATACCCAATGTTGGAAATGCAAAAAAGGGACATCAACCAAGACAGTGTTCTAAGTTATAACACAAGTGTTACTACTGCGGAAGTCCAAATCACAAAGTCTTGAGATGTCCAAAGAAAACGTCTGCCACTTGCTTGATTTGCAAGGAAGCAGGACATATTGCCAAGAACTGTCCTAAGAAGAAAAATATGGATGATAGTAAGGAAGGGAGATACTCGGTAATACCCCCACAAGGAATACGTGTGTACAACCTACAAGGACAATGGGTTTGCGAGGAAGCCAACCGAGAGATAAAATTCGCTGTTTTAGAAGAAGAAGATAGTCACGGATGCGAATCAACATCAGGTTACCCTTAGATAATAAATTTCTTGTTGTACCGCTTGGACCAAAGAAATAGTTTGCTAGTAATGACCATAGATTATGTAATCATCACCTTTTTCCTTAATACAGAAGGAATAAAAAATATAATTGTCGAAAAAATTAGTATGTATCAAAAGAAGAAAAC
Organism: Combretum micranthum; assembly: GCA_024138025.1. NCBI lineage: Eukaryota > Viridiplantae > Streptophyta > Magnoliopsida > Myrtales > Combretaceae > Combretum > Combretum micranthum. The sequence continues at coordinate 966,424 of JAMXBD010000265.1, forward strand.
AAATCAATTGCCATTTACCTTGAACACACTGAAACAAAGTATATCAAGAGCATAACTATTACCGCCTAAAAGCTAGAACCGATAATGATAAAGTCTCAACAAAAAAATTTCAAATTTTTCATCTTGATCCCAACATTGTCAGGATGATCACGTAATAAAATAATGATATCCTTAAGAATGGAATGAGTATGAACGTTGCATGTGCATGTCATATATATACTCACATAAGAATGGGAAAGCAAATTTACAACATCCCTTCGTTAAGTGAATATACCAGTGTCGTGTCATATTGAGTCGTCGTCAGTTCAAAATTGAGTCAAGTCAAGTGACAAGTCGTTAGTCGTCTATTGTGTTGGTTGAGTTTGAAACTCTTCAAAAAGAGTCAAGTAAAGTGAAAGTTGAAAGTCGCTGAAACCAAATCTTATGGATTTTATATATGCCATATTGCATAAAATATTAAATGCACAAAAATTAATGAAATTCCCAATATCACCATATAAAGATAAACGAGAAATAGAAATTACGAAAGAAGAAATCCAACAACAACGATAAACTTCCAAACCCTTTTGTGGAAGTAAAACTAAGGAAACGACATAATGAAATCATAATACCATTTCAACAAATAAACGTGAGACAAAAATTCCAAATATCACGAATGTTGATGAATTACGATTTCTCATCAACCTACGTACGCATAACAAGTTTTGAGGACAAAACTTTCTTTAAGATGGGTAGGTTGTAAACCCCCAAAAATTTCATAATTCTTAAAAATAATCCTAGAAGTTTAAGTATCAAAATTTACATCCTGAAAATCGACTCAAGATAAAAACCAAATTTTAGACCGAGTCAAAACACTGGAACCGAAACCCTAAAATTCGAATCAAGTTAAAACTTAATTCCAAATAAAATAAAGAACGAGCTTTCTGGATCTTGAGAAAACGAGAACCCTTGAAACAAAATATAAAGTCCAACTACCGGTATAATCAACGTCCGTACGCCAATTAAATAATCTACCCAATTCCTAAAACACGAATCGAAATGATAGATCCAAATACCACTTAACAATGAAATGATAAAATCCTAAATCCTTCGGTAAAATTTTAAAATCACAATTTCCAAATTTTCACCAAAAGTCAAACTGATTCAACTCATAACCCTAGACTCGGTTAAACGATCCCGAGAACTAAAAAAAAAAACTATTAAATAATCACAAATAAAATAAGATAAACCATAGACGTCGAGCAAAAAATATAAAACAATCAAAACTCAAAAATTATACGATCTTACGAATATCTCAACGAAACCAGAAGTCAAACCGGAACTCTAAAGACAACAAAACACATAACGAACCCTAGTGTTTAAGATTCGGCAATCCCGCGTTTTCAAACCATAGAAAACGAAATTAAGTTAATAGCCTAGAATAGTTTGTAATAATATAGGGTAACATAAAAATATCATATTCACGAATTTCGAGTGTCCTTCGAACTCAAACAGGATCAATGCTCGAAAAGCATGTCCTGGAGCTTGGACTATTAAAAATATTCCATTTATACCAATAGATTCGTAAAACTATAAGGATTCCAAGAATATCAGTTTTAGAATTTTTCGGTAGCTAAAAATTACAGATATCGCATTATTACGCGTATTTTTATTACTATCGGTACTTTAATTGTCTAGTCTACTATTCATAGTACTTTTCTACTATTCATTACTATTTCACTATCTCTACTTTTTCTTACACCTATTTCTTACATCAACATACTTATTTTCTTACTTTTTTCATTTCCAATACAACTTTATTCACATCAAACTTTACACATTACTTTTTTTATTACAAAATAAATAAAATAAATCAATTTCTCTTCCCTCCTACATCTAGAACCGACGCCACTCCTCCCCATTTCCCTCTCATTTATTTTTTTTTCAATTATTTTATTACATTAAAATTTCACTCCAAAAATTCTATAAATACCTCATTCCTCTTCCATTCTTTCACACAATTCATTCTACTACCAAAACTCTCTCAAATTCACTACACAAACTCTCTCCATAAACTTTTCTTCTATCAAAACTCTCTTTCACCAAATACTCACAAGAATTTCCCTTTATACAATACAACTACCATTTCACAATAACCACATGATCATACATTCACTACCATCTTCATACCACAAAAATACCTTAGGTAAAAATTTCTTTCAACCATTTATTTATCCATGTCATATAACTTAGTATGACTATGGTGTTGTTTTGAAACTCATATGAGTAGTAAAAACAACAACATGTTCATGTTTTATTCTTATACATAAGCTTTCCATTTGATTATGTTGTTATTATTATTGTTATTATTTACTTCTAATCTAACTTATATTATGTATATATATTTATTTAGAGCATATAAGTTCATTTGTTATTTATTTACTTTCAAGTTATGCAATTATTTATTTCATGTTATTATTAAGACTAGTCTTTCTAGTTTTAGACTTGTCTATATCAAGTCAAAACAATCTTTTATTTATTTTCTTTAATCCTTCGGGACCAGTCCATTCTTAGTCCCAGGACGCCTTGATAAAGCTAAGGCTCCAACACTTAACCGGGATACCTTGATGAAGCTAAGGTTCCCAACACTTGATATTTTATTTTCTTACTTATTATTTATTTCTAGTATTTTCCTATGTTCTTATTATTTTATATGCCCATAATACTTGCGTCTACATAATGTTAATGTCTCAACTAATCAAAAAGTAGAATTTCATTTTTATTAAAGGAACTCAAAACTAGATTTTCGATTATGTAATTTTTCATAAAATCATGGAGTTATTATGAACAACACATAAATAGAGTTTTTCTCAAACGTTTCCTTAAATAACAAAGATGTTTTTACCAAGGAAACTTAAGAAATAGATATTTTCATTATATTATGTTAACTTAAGTTTTAGTAAAATAATTTGTTAGTTTCAAAGTTTCACAAAAAGCTTAAGAATAAACTCTTTTTAACTCCATAACAAAACTAAGAAACAAACTAGCTTTTAAAGTTAAGATGAATTCAACCAATAAAATTACAAACCCACTTAGGAAAATAATGATTTTCAAAATTTCTAAAAAGAATGAACTCATTTTCAGAAGAATATAAATAAAAAGTAAGATTAACAATAATGGATTTTATCAATAAAGATAATTCTTTTCAAAAGAAATAAAAGAACAAGTTTTAGAAAGCAAAAACTTATATTTTAGAAATAAATATAAAGACAGGATTCATTTTCTAAAACCATCCTAAATACAAATTATAAAAAGGTTTTCAACAAACTAATATACTCTTTGATAAAAATTGATCTTTTGTCACTAAAAGTGAAAATTATGAAAGACTAAGGTTAAAAGAAAAATTTACTTGTTTTGGAAAAAGAATGAAGAAAATAAAGTAAGAATATACCCATTTATAACGAACTAAGAAAATATAAAATTTCTTTAAATACTTGAAAAAAATTATCAAGGTTAAAATTTTAACAACTCAAATTTAATTGTTTTATAAAATAAATTGTTGAGACACTACCATTAGATGCTTTGCATATAAAGTGAGCTTATCTATATACTCAAAGTATTTATCAAATATATGTTCATATATATATATATATATATATATTGTTACAAAAGGATTTTCTTTAAAATGAAGTTGAGTTAGAAAAGAATTGGCAAAAGTTTAGAAATAATTCGTTTTAAATCTATACCCAATGTTTTCGGCACCCAAATGACCTTATATGACAAAGATAACCTTAGAAATGGATAGATCTTTTTGAATTGGTAGAAAACGGTATATTATATGCGAAATTCCGAGTTAAAATGAGCAAGTTGTGGCCATTTTAAGTTGGAATTTCCTCTTATACGATTTTACCGCAATTTTAAGTAAAGTTTAGAATCTCCAAGGATAAAAATTCCATGAAAGACTCATCCTGGGTATTTCTCTTGACTAGGGGACGAAGGATATGAGAATACCCTACCCGAGGATTACAACAACTAAGAAGATTGCGAAATGAACGAGTGAGTTATTCCTCCTAATTTCGTTACCCTGCTTGTGCTTATAAAGTAGCGGCATTAGTATATTAAGAAAAGATAAAAATGGATATATATTTGGGGAATTAGGGATTACGTATATGTGATTCTATGTTTATGTATGAAATGAGAATTAAGAATATCGCAACTTCGAACTGCTTGTTTAAATAATTTTGTTTACTTACTTGTTTGACTGTTTATTGTTTGTTAAATTGATTGATCGCCCCTAATAAACCTTAATAAGGTTTGGTTTAAGAAAAATAAAACGCTTACGCATAGCATCCATCGAGTCACATCTTTTTCGAAAGGCTACTACTCCTACACGTAGAGTTGGATTGGCTGTGATCGTGCGGTGCCACGGGCCATGTTCCTTCCTGGAGAATCCAAATCGCTCGGGGAAAGCGACTCTAGGTTTGGAGCTGAGCCAACCGAACACTGTGGGTGAGGACTTGGGGACTAGCAGTAGGAGGTCGAGGACCTTCAACCCCGATTCCCTAACCTTTGATACGGAGGGGTAAATCCGTTCGATATATGGTTTCTGGATAACTATATATATTTGTGTAATTATGTGATTGTTGCATTGTATGCATAGCATATGTGTGAAAATATAAATAAACTTGTTTGAAATTATGGTACGAATGAAAAGGAATATCTTACTAAGCTAGTTGTAGCTTATACCTCTATAGATTTTGTTGAAACAAGTATACCCATGGCTTAAATTGAGGATCATGACGTTAAGGAAGTCATAGAAGGATGATTAAGCTTCTGTGAAGGAAATGGAATCATAAGATGAAGTAATTTTGTAAGGTTCTTTATATGTAATGACTTATATGATTAGTGATGTATATTCATTTGAAGACAACAGAGGGATATGCCCTTAAGAATTGTAATTTAATGTGTTTATGTTTTATGATAAGTATTCTCCTTGCCTTGTTACTTATTTATTATCAAAATAAATTGCGCTACTCCGATGTGTCCCCTTGGTTGTGATGTACGCCTTATACATGATATGGAAGCCTTTGCATGACTGAGGTAGTCATTCCTAGGCTTTAGTATTGTGTACGGCGGACTGCCACGTTTAGGGTACTCCTCGGGGCGTGACAATAAGGTATTATGTTTATACTAGCACCTAAATTAGCTAAGGCTTTTTCAATAAGTAAATTACCAATCAAACATGGAATGATAAAACTACCTGTTAGTGATTGTGCCCTAGGCCAATTACTAAGTATTGTTATTTCATGTACTTGAGACCAATTACCAGTTAGTGATTTAATTTTAAAAATCCAACGGGAAGAATGAATAAATTATTATTATGAATAATAATTTACTATCACTACCAACCCTAATAAGATTAGGGGCATTCTTGTTAGTACGAAATACTAACATAATATAAATATGTGTGATAGTGTCTCATTAGGGTTAAGACTTTTACTGTCACATTTGACGACAAAGAAATTCTGTAACCCTAAAAGAGAAACACAAGAAAATAGGATTCTTCTCAAATAATCTAGAAGTGTTCTAGATTATGCTAGCACACAAAGGTGATTCCTTTTGGAGGTGCTTGTTCGTGTGTAGAAAGTAGAGGGTGCTACAAAATTGTGGTATTTTGTAGATCCGGATTGATATCAGTTTTCATAAATTTGAAATTGCAAGGTATTATTTCAAATCATCTTTTTGTATCCGATTTAATTAGAACACATGGATCTAGGCTTTAAGTTTTTAATTTTTCCGCTACAAACAAGATTTAAAATTTCGTATGAAACCCTATAGTGGTATCAGAGCCACTTATGTTCTTAATTAAATTGGAATCTGTTTTTCTATCTACATATGATGTAGTGTTATTTTGTGATTAATATGCGGTTGAATTAGATTCGAATAAGTTACAGCGAATAAATTCACAGAATTCGATTTTATGATTTTCGTATCTATTCATGTTAATTGCAATATCAATTCGTTATTATGCATGAGGGGTAAAACAAATATAATTGGATTAAGATAACATCGAATATATATATATAATATATATGTTGATATATCTATATGTGTGTTTTTGGCATTTTTCAATGGGGTTAAAAGGATCTGATAGATTTTGAATCAATCAGGTTTAGTATGTTTAATATGATTAAACATGTTTCAAAATTCGTTATTCAAGGATCGGACGTATATTGTTGAATTGTTGAACAGATAAGCAAATTTCAATCGTGTATGACACGAATTACAATTGAGAATTGTATTATTTTATTTTATTTTTTGAAATCGAATGAAATTTTTGCGGTTCAATAATTAAAGTCATGTTTTTCGTATTGCTGTAAATCTGGGTTTTAAGAATCGAATATTTTATTTTGCAATGTTTCGAAATCGAAATTAAAAGATTTGATTTTTCAATGAATTTTAAAACCCAAATTTGATGGATTTTTGTTTTACGAATTAACAAGGACTTATATTTTTCAATGGATCTTCTAACCCAAATTTTTCAATTTCGTTTAGGTTTCAGGGCACTTTGTTCCCTCGACCCCCGCAAGGGGGCGTTGCCCCTTTGACCCCGACAAGGGGGCACTGCTCCCTTGATCCCCACAAAGGGAAGTTGTCCCTTTGACCCCTATAAGATTCATAGCTTAATTCCATAAGCACTAAATAAAGATAGTTGATATAAAGATCGTCTTTTTAAGTATTTTAAAATCATATGAATGACTATCATATGTGCTTATGTTATATGTATAGTGCATAGCATGGCCCTAAGACCCATGTGATTGGTAGGTTTTATTCTTTTGGTTTTTATGTGTTGTAATTTTAAATAGGGCCTACGTATTGTTTATTTTATTGTAATATATCTTTTCTACTCATTGATGTAGGATTTTTGTATCTATTCATTATCGTAATGAAGACAAGGAAATGTCATGAAAACCCTCCCTAAACAAGGATCATGAAGAAGATACAAGAAAAATTTGCAACTCAAGACCATGAAGATGGTTCTCAACTTAGGATTGGACCATTGATTTTCATATTGGCTTATGAAAATCAATATAGAATAAGGGGCCATGCTATGACACTTTTTCTTTTTTCTGTGAGCTTGATATATCATAAGATGATGCATGTATATGTATGTGATACCATATTTACCACCATGTATGCTTGTATATCCATTATATATGATGATAAAATAGAATATCAATAATTAAAATCCCTCAATAAATTTTAAGTTCAATGCCACTCATGATTAAAAACCTGTCAAGACTTTGATCACCATAAAGTAGGTTCTGCCAAAGTAGGGTGCATTAGGTTATCTTAGTAAGGCAGGATGGGTAATGGTGCTACTTATGTGTTTAATATGGTTTGACTTAATTAAGCTATCAAAACGGCTTTGGGCCTAAGGCGTTAGATGGGATTTGAACATGCCAGGACATATGATGTCAAAAATCCCATAAAAGATCTAAGAGTTACATGCGATGTAATTGGTAAAGAGTGACCTACCTAAATAACTTAACTTTAAGCGTCATGCCAAAGATGACTTAGAGTTAGGTGAAATATGGATCTTAGCCCACTAGAATGCAATAATTAAATGCAACAACATTAATAATGAGGGTTATTGATTTAGTGGGAGTTTTAATTTATTAAAATAAACTTTGCATAAGTAATTATAGATCAATGGCTACAAAAACACTTCAAATTATCATTGCGATCTGTCCTTAAGAAGGACAAGTTGATTGGAACCAATTTTCTCGACTGGTTTAGAAACTTGAGAATTGTTCTCAAGCAAGAAAAGAAGCTACATGCCCTAGATGAGCCAATCTCTCAAGAGCCTCTAGCCAATACTTCAAAAACTCAAAAGGATGCTTATAAGAAGCATTCTGATGATTATCTTGATGTAGGATGCCTAATGCTTACTACCATGAGTCCAGAACTTCAGAAGGGTGTGAAAAACATGGAAGCCTATGAGATGATTGTCCATCATAAGGAAATGTTTCAACAGTAGGCCAAATAGGAATGGTATGAGATTACCCAAGCCTTATAGTCTTGCAAGCTAGCTGAAGGAGGATCAGTGAGTACCCATGCCCTAAAGACAAAGGGTTATATTAATCATCTTGAAAGGCTTGGATTTCTCACAAGCTAAGAGTTTGCTATTGATTTGATCCTAAATTCATTACCACATAGTTATGACCAGATTGTCATGAACTATAATATGAATAGCATGGACAAATCAATTTCTGAATTGCATTCGATGCTTAAAACTGCTGAGGCTAATATCAAGAAGTAGAAGCCTAGTAATGTTTTGATAGTTCAGAATGGGAAGGGCATGAAGAAGAGAGGTAAGGGAAATACTAAGGCTATGCAAAGTTCAAATCCTTAACCTAAGCCCAAACCAAAGGCAAAAACCTCCCAAGGAAGGAGTTTGTTTCCATTATAGTGAGCCAAGTCACTGGAAGAGGAACTGCAAACTCTACTTGGAAGATCTGAGGAAAAGGAAGAGTAGTCAGACTACTGCCTTAGGTATTTATGTTATAGAGATCTAAATAAGGGCAAAGTCAACCTACGAGTTAGAAATGAAGCAAAAGTTACTGCCATAACTGTAGGGACATATGAATTGATTTTGTCCAATTAGCTTTTGTTAATGTTGAACAATTGCTTTATGTTCCTACTTTAAGTAGGAATATTATTTTTGTTCCATGTTTATACAATGATGGTTTTACATTTATTATTAAGAATAATAAATGTTCCATTTATAATAAAGACATGTATAATGCAAATGTTGATTTACATGATGGTCTTTATGTTCTAAATCTGAAACCAAGTAATGGATCAATCTATAACTTAAATACTAAGAGACTTAAATCCAATGTTTTAAATATGACCTATCTATGGCATTGTTGTCTTGATCACATAAATGAGAAATGCATATTGAAGCTACATAAGGATGGATTCTTAAATTCATTTGATTTTGAATCATTTGAAATATGCAAGTCTTATTTATTAGGCAAAATGGCCAAAGATCCTTTTACTAGGCACAATGAAAGGGCAATTGATTTATTGGACCTAACACATATTGACGTATGAGGTCTATTAACCGTTGCTGCTAGAGGAGGTCATCAGTACTTCATCATATTTACTAATGATTTTAGTAGATATGGATATGTCTTTTTAATGAGACATAAATATGAATCATTTGAAATGTTCAAAGTTTTTCATAATGAAGTACAAAACTAGCTTGGCAAAACAATCAAAGTACTTCGATCAGATCGATGTGGTGAATATGTAAGCCAAGAATTTAAGGACCATCTTAGAAATTATGGAATAATTTCACAATAAACTCCACCCAAAACACCACAATGGGATGGTGTATCTGAAAGGAGGAATAGAACCTTATTCGATATGGTTCAATCTATGATGAGTCAAACAGATCTTCCGTCATCCTTTTGGGGCTATGCCCTAGAGACAGCTGCATTTAGGTTAAATTGTGTTTCTTCTAAGGCGGTTGAAAAGACACCATATGAGATATGGACTGAAAAGGGCGTAATCTGTCTTTCCTCAAGATTTGGGATTGTGAAGCTTATGTGAGACGTCAAGCCTTAGAAAAATTAGGACCTAAGTCAGGTAAATAGTTTTTATGGGGTATCCAAAAGAAACCAAACGTTATTGTTTTGTAATCCCTCTGAGAACAAAGTGTTTGTTGCTTGGAATGGTATCTTTTAAGGAAAAAAGAGTTCATCTCTAAAAGAACCAGTGGGAGTAAAATATATCTCAAAGTGGTTCGAGATCCATAAAATAGTCTTGCACCGCCAGTGGAAAGTCAACTAGATATATAGTTAGTTGTTGACTTTCTACAGGTAACACAAGGCCCATATAGGTCTGATAGAGTGCGACATCAACTTGAGAGATATGGATTTCTCATTACATATAGTCGCAATGTGCTGCTTATGGATCAAAATGAGCTCACTACCTATCAAGAGGTCATGTTGGGTCCAGATTCCAAGAAATGTCTTTATAGAAGTATTCACTCACTAAGCTAGTGTAGCTTATGCCCCCACAACTTTTTCTTATTGCAGTTCCCATATATATGGCTAAGGCCGAGGCATCCTATCAAGCAGGTACAGGAATTAGAAGTTTCCAGTAGAAGTTTGTGTTCGATTTTGTACAGACTTCCATAGGAAACCCTGATGTTTACAAGATGGCTGTAAAAGCCGCTTTTAAGCTTGATATTCTTTTACAGGGGAATGCTCCTAGAACTTTTGTAATTAATTATGTGGATTCATGGTTTATATTCTGATGCTTATAGTATATCAAATTAAACTATTTATCTCCATTGGTTCATGTATTCTGTTGTCGTAAAGGTAAACCTTACATCTGTACAAGACTTTGGAACGGTTGTGTTAGCACTTCCTAAGTCTTATATAGCATGTGGCGAACTGTTATGTTTAGACTACCCTATGGGGCGTGACAGTTTAAGTTGGTATCACAACCAGGTTATAAAGCATGACAATAGAACTTAAAAGGCTTAAAAGTTTAAGTAGTTAAATAGTAAGATAAAAATGGAGTTAAAAGTTTAAGCTAACCAGGAGTCTTTTCTAGGTGTAGGTTTCTTTAGGGGAAACTCAAAAAAGGGCAAGGAACTTTGTTAAGAGGCAGGAAGAAGCTTTTGTGGACTATCGCTTAAGATTGAGAACTTTATGCGATGACTTTGCTTTAGCTCGAAGACCTCGAATCATGGCTGAAATGTATAGGATGTGGAAGGAAGGTCTTAGGTATACACGATGGGTATCAGTGGCGGACCAGATTAGATATGATCCCATTAGAAGAAGGAGATAGACCATGTTGGAGACTATCTATACAATGGAAAGAATCATGGTAGAATACGAACGTGAGCCAATGTTGAGGGAGGCTACATTTATCTTGAAAAATGAAGAAATCATAATCATCCAAACTTTACAGTATGGAATAGTATTAGACCCTTATATGTCTATGCCTATGATGATCTTATGGATCATAGAGAGTGGAACATAGCTAATGCTAGGAACCACTTCATCTAGCAGGGAGTATACGTAGACATTATACCACCAACTGTAGGGATCTAAACCCCTCACGCTAGTGAGATCGAGATGTAATTACCAATTGAGCCTATGGAAGAGAATAATAATGATGAAAATGATGATAGGAATGAGGATGAGAACGAGAATCAAAATGGGAATGAGAATGAAGAGAGGCAAGAAGAAGAGGAAGAGGATCCGAATTGAGTTAATGAAAACGAGGCTAGAACACCACCACCTATGATGATAGAGGAGGAACTCAATCATGCACCAAAACCACCAAATATGGACTTTGATAGAGATTTGGAGATCCCCGATTGTGGTAGGATAGATGCTGATCGGGACCCAACTATTTTGATAGATATTTATGAGATTAATGAACACCTAGGGTAACCAATGAGTTAGTCAACGATCCTATGGAGGTGGAGAATGAGAACGAAGCCATATTAAGAGAAGCAAGAGAGACTATGGACCGATTTTGGGAAGAATTTGGAAGAGAGTTGGAAATAGAAGAGAATAGTGAGAATAGACAAAGGGTAAGAGAAGAAGAAGAGGAGGAGGATCATGAACAAGAAGAATTGACTTGACCCCCTAGAAGAAGGAGATTGACCGTCAGAGCTTACCTAAGCCAATTCATCCGTAGGGATGACGGAGGTTCATCTAGTAGAGGTCGACTTCCAAGTCCAGCCCCTAAAACTCCGACTGATAAAGAAGAGAGATGGAAGCAAGTCTATAGTCCAATAGAGATTTTGTTATGAGCAATGTGGGATGCCAATTTGCTCTTAACTTCTTTAACGGATTTAGTATGATGTAACTTGTATCTTTTGTCGGTTGTTTCTTTTAATCGGTGAGTAAGATGATGAAAAAGGATTAGGACTAGAATAGCAATATGGAAAGTTTTGTGTACTCAAAGTAAAAATCATGACTCATGTAAGACCTCGCTTATATAATGAAATCCTATATGTTTTGTTCAAAGAAATCTTACCATTTCTTAAATGTGAGTAATAACATATTGCAACTAATTGAAGTTTATGCAATAATCATAAAGGATAATAACCGATTTTAGGATACATGACCATCATCTCATTCATCGCATAATCATGATTGATTTTAACTTTGTGATTTTATAATGAACATTGTACTTAAATGTTTTCTTTGATTTTGTTATTAAGGTTTCATGATTTGGAATTGTCATGCCCCAAGAGGTACGCTAAACATAACAGTCCGCCACATTCAATATTAAAGCTTAAGTATGACAACCTTAGTAAATCCTAGAAGCTTTGATATTAAGTATAAGGCGTGCTCTCATAAATTTAGAGGACCATACATGGAATTATGAAGCTTAAAAAGATATAATAACAAATTAAGAAAAGAGAACTCATAATATTCATTTGTTCATGACGATAATCTTACAACTCTTAAGAGCATTTTCTCAGCCACACATAACTATAATCTATTACAATAATATTTCTATGAAGTCTACATCTCATACAACACCAAACTTCATCTAGAAATTCTTCAACCAAAAAGGAAAATCTTTGGCTGCAGGGACCACGTGGCCTCAACTACAAATAGGTGAACTGCAAAAGATATCTATATGGGTATAAGCTAATAGGCTTAGTGAGAACTATTTCCATAAATAACTTCTTGTGTAATGAAATTCAAACAAGCTATTTAAGCATACAAATGAAATACAACATACACGTGGGCAAACAAGGCATATAGTTTTCCGGGAATTATATGTTGAATGGATTTACGCCCTCCATTCGGGGTTTGGTGATACGTAATCTCAAAATAAGTAGTTTTAATAAAAAAATTTATGCTTTCAATCAATACACCAAGCATATTAAGTCTACTTGAATTGAGCCATGCTTCTGGACTTTCTGCGAAGCATTTAATTCCATGTCGCCAAGCAATCGCTTTCGGTCATTCCGCCAAGTATTGCTTTCGACCTGAGCTACCATCCTTCTCACCCAAGGATAATAACCCAATACAATGTAACTCACTTTGTGGTGTGCATGGATTAATTTATTTATGATATCATAGCATCATTATTATCAAATTTAAGGTGATCATAGAATTTCATACAAATCAAGTGTTATACTAAAACAAACATTTAATCAATCCCGGCTTCGATATTCTCAGTATCCTTTCAACAAATTTTCTCGCATACATATCCATTTGTCTTTTCTTAAATTCAAATGCGACTAGACTACATGCATAATCAAGTAAAGCATTTTAAGGTAATAAACTCACGATGTCATATCGATACTTCTCTAAATGGATGAGTCGTTCACACACTCCACTTAGTCGAAATAATCCTCGGGGTATAGGTATCCTTCCTTGGAATCACCCAGTCAAGAAAAATACCCAAAATGAGTATTTCTTGATAACTTTCTCGAATTTTGACAAAACAATGTCATGAGAACGCCAAAGTTCGTATAAAGAAAGACTCAAATTTAAAATGGCCATAACTTGGTCATTTTAACTCAGAATTGTGCATATAATATACCGATTTCTACCTATTCGAAAAGATTTATCCAATTCTAAAACTATTTTTATCAAACTAGATCATTTAGGCTCCAAAACAGTGGTGATCATATTCACCACGAATTTTCCCTAACCTAAAAGCAATTTGTTTCAAATATTAAATCATTCAAAAATTGCTTTGATAAATACTTAGTTGTTTATATAGTTGAAAAAATCATTTTTTCATAGATACTTAGCTCATATTTTATCCATCCTCAAGTGCTTGTTGTCCAACTATATTTCTTGGGTAAAACAATGTTAATTAAAAGTTTAGAAAACTATAGTTTACAAGAAATTTATGTTGTAAATCCTTTTAAAATTAATATTTTGATTTCTTTGTTTTCAAAGAATCACTTTATGTTTATCTTACTATTTTTCTAAATGTCTTTTTGATAAAATAAATTTCTTCATTTCTAAATTCTCAATATTAGGGCTACTTTTCCTATTTCTTTTCTTTGACTATTTATTTGAAAATCTTGGTTTTGAAAACTTTTATTTTCGTTTTAAGGGATCTCCTTATTTTATGAAAATGATTTTAGTATCAAAGTCATCTTCTTTTAAGAAAACAAGAATATAGAAAGGACTTAAAAAAAAAAAAAAAGCTTTTTCAAAACAAAAGTAGTTTTTAATATTGTAGTGAATTCTTCCTAAAGCTTAGAAAAGAATTTTACTTTGCTTTAACCATAGATTTTATATTTCATGTAAAACTATCCTTTAGGTAAAAAAATCTCATTTTTATAAAATATAATTGGAGCTTTGAAAATTTGGACAACAATCTTAATGGGCATGATTTATGAGAAATAATAACAAGCAAAAATAACATAAACAATAAATAAAGTCAAGTATTGGGAGTCTTAACTTCTTCAAGGCTTCCGGGACTATGAAGTAAACTAGTCCTAAAAAAAAATAAAATGAAAGAAAGAAAGAAAATTTGTTTTGATTTGATGAGGACAAGTCTAAGATTAGAGACTAGTCTTAAAACAACAAGATATAAATAAATTGCAATGGAAGAAATAAATAAATTGCAAGTGAGCTTATATGCTCTAAAGAGTATATATATTATATATATATAGATACAAAATAATACTTAGATATAAAAACAATAATAATATGAACAAAGTAAAATAACAACATAAACGTAAATAGATATTCATGAACAAGAACAATACATGAACATAGTATAACTTCCATAACATTTAATTTTTGGAAACTCACACTATGATCATGTAAAGTTACATGACATGAGAAAAAGAATATGTAAAGAAAAGTTTACCTAAAAAGGGTTTTTGAAGTATTATGTGGTTATAGGCTTCGTGTATGTAGAATGTGGTTTGAGATTATTTTGAGAGAGTTTTGAGAGAATATTTGGAGAGAGTGTTGAGAAAAAAATTTGAGAGAGATTTGGTAAAAATTTGTGGGTAGTAATTATATGAAAGAAGTGAAAGAGGAGGGGGGTATTTATAGGAAATGAGGAGTAAATTTTTGGGTTATTTAAATAAAACAAAAATGAGAGATGGGGGGTGCGGGTCACATAATGGAGGGAGGAGAGAAGAGATTTGTTTTGTATTTTTATTAAATAAAATGTAATATTAAGTAAGGTAGATGTGAAATAAAGTTATGGGAAAGGTAAAAAGTAAAGGTTACAAGTTATGGTGTTGTAAGAGTAGGTGTTAGAAAAAGTAGAGATAAAAGAATAGTGTAGAATAATAGTGAATAGTGTAATGTAAAGTAGATATGACTAATAAAGTACCGGTAGTAAGAAAATACGGGTATAATTCCGATATCTGCTATTTTTACTTACTGAAAAATTATAAAACTGATATTTTTGAAAACTTACATTTTTACGAGTCTAACAATATATTCAGAATATTTTTACTATTTTGAGCTCCGGAACACGTTTTTCAAGAACTGTATCTGTTCAGGTTCAAAACGATTCACGGTTTTACTAATATGATCTTTTTGATCTTCCTTATGTAATTACGAACTATTCTATATACTAAACTCTTACTTACTTTCTCAGGGTTGCTTATTCGGAATTGCCAGACTTAAACCATTACGTCTAACTAGGGTTTTGTTGACTTTAGGGTTTTCGGTTGACTTTCTTACTAGGGTTTAAGCTAAACCGATTCCAAAACTTTAGGGGTTTATAGGAATTCCTATTTTTAATCCCTTGATTTTGCGAAGATTTGATTGATTCTATAATTTTGTGATTTCAAGTTAAACTTTATAAAACAAACTTAAAACAAAACTCTAAAACTTACGAAATAATATATAAACAGACGAACCGACAAATTCGCAATAGGGAGCAAGAACCTCTCCCGAACGAAGCAAACAATGAGAACCAACCTGATATACCTCAACCCAACCAACATGGTGTAGCACCCTAAAATCCACAAAAGGAGGTGATGAATGCGATTAGCCAACTAGCCAATCTCCTAAATACATTCATCTAAAATCAAATTTTAAATCAGAACCCGCACCTAGGACAAAGTGTAAGCGATTCTGCCCCGCTGCCACCACTACCTGCAGATTACCGAGAAGTAACTGCTAAAGCCCCAGCTCCACAAGAGGAGCATTATTACAATGCACCCTTACCACCGCCTCTACCCTATAGAAGACCTCACCAAAGCTCTCTATCAGATTTTATAAAGAGCAATCGGTATTTTTGTAAGCACCTAGATTTTTCAATAAATATAAGTAAACCCTAAAACCGGAACCCTAAAGTTAACCTAGTTCAATGATTAGTCTAGCGAATCTAGATCCGCCAATCCCGTGTTCTTAAACCCTAGACAATGAAATTAAGATAATTGTGGAAAACAGTTCGTAATAATGTATAAAAGCTTAAACATATCAGATTTGTAATTTTCTAGTGTCTTTCGGATTCGAACAGGATTAATTTTCAAAAATCGTGCCCCGGTGCACTGGATAGTGAAAATATTCCAACAATATGGTTAGACTCGTAAAAATATAAGATTTTCAAAAATATCAGTTTTAGAATTTTTCGGTAACTAAAAATATCAGATATAGGTTGTTTACGCGTATTTTCTTTACTATCGGTATTTTAATTGTCTAATCTACTATTCATAGTACTTTTCTACTATTCATCTATCTCTACTTTTTTCTACTACCTATTCTTACAACCTATATACCTATTTCTTGCAATTTTCTTTTTCCATAAAAATTCTACACCACATATTACTAAACTTCTCTTACACTTTTCTTCTAAAATTAATTTTTAATTACTCTTTCTTTCATACCATCAATTTTCTTTTCTTTTTCCTCTCCAACATTTCCTATAAATACCCTTTCCTCTTTCATTTCTTTCACACTTCATCTACCCACAAATTCACTATTAAAACTCTCCAAAATTCTCCTCTCAAAACCCTGCCCAAATACTCTCTCAAATTCCTCTCTATATATTCCCAAAATCCTCTAAAGTTCTTACCAACACCATAACTTTTCTTCACTACCATATATCCTTTAGGTAATAAACTTTCTTTATATTATTTCTGTCATGTTATGTAACTTCACATGACCATGGTGTGAGTTTACTAAACTTATTGTTATGGAAGCTACACTATATTCATGTATTGTTCTTGTTCATAAATATCCATTTCTATATTTCTATTGTTGTTATTATTTGTATTATTATTTGCTCTAATCTAACTTCTATATAGTATTATGTATATTATGTATATATATTTCTTTAGAGCATATAAGCTCACTTGTTATCTATTTATTTTCATGCTTTGCAATTTATTTATTTATTTTATGCTATTATTAAGACTAGTCTTTCTAGTCTTAGACTTGTCCTTATCAAGTCAAAACAATTTTCTTTCTTTTCTTTTCTTTTCTTTTCTTTCTGGGACTAGTCTATTCTTAGTCCCGAGATACCTTGATGAAGCTAAGGTTCTCAATACTTAATCATATTATTATGCTTTTATTTATTCTTGTATATATATTATCTTATTATTTAATAATATTACATTTCTCATAATTACATATTCTCATTCATGCATGAACATGTTGATATTATCTCAACCATAATGAAAAGGAGTTTTCTTAAGTAATAAAAATAAGAACTCTCTTTAAAAATAAATTTTGCCACATAAGGAATGATTTTTCCATAAGAACTTAAAGTTTTATCTTAACAAATATTTTCTAAAGTTAGATAAGTTTAGCTCAAGTTTTAGTAATAACACTATATGGGGTTTTATCAAGGATTAAATATAATAAAATTATCACAAACTCTCTTTTTAAACCAATGAAATAAGAAAGTTTCTTTAAACTTAATTCTTTGTTTAACAAAAGTTTTCTTAAACTCATTTGCAAAGTTTTCATCAACATACTAAGGTTTAAATAAGTTTTACAAAATCATCTAAGAATAAATCTTTTTAAAGATGAATCTTACTTAGGAAATAAAATTAGAAGAACATATTATTTTTAAAATGGAACTAACTTTAGGAAAAACTAAGAGCAAGTGAACTTTGAGAAAGTTTTATCACTATCAAGAAAACATTTAGAACTACATTTTTAACTCCAAAAAAATAAAGTTGTAGAAATAAAATTATTTTGGAAAATATGAATTATTTTCAAAAGATAGATAAAGAGACAAAAATATTTACTTATAATAATTTAAAAAATTTTCCCAACAAAACTAAAAAGGAATTTTTTAAGTCTTAGTATTTTCTCACTTTTAAGACACATTGCTTTATAAAAATCATTATTCAGAAACACCATTAAATTCATGCATAAATTCATGCATATATCAAATGAAAAAATGGAGAGTTTTCTCAAAAAATGACTATGTCATAGCCACTAAGGAAAGGGATGTTCCAATCTCTAATGGCTTAACAACAATGGAAATCCTTAATAAGGATTCAATCAAAAAATATGCTAAAGACTGGAACTATATTCATATAGGTTTAATCCAGGTAGGAGCCAAACCTCTTACCAAATTAGGATTGGATACTTCAGTCTTAATGGTGCTTAGAGACTCTAGGGAATTGAAGTATGAACGATCAATTCATGCTACAATTGAAACTAGTCTAAGCAATGGCCCAATTCAATTTGATTGTCATCCTAATGTCACCATAGGACTTTGGGACAAGACCATAATGAAGTCTTTAATCTTACAGATAAAGACACATAATTACAAAATGATGGAAGGATCTCTTCCAATGGCTGTAATATACAGAGTATATTACAAATTAATGAAAACAACTTTCAGATCTAAGGCTTTTAAGGTTGACAGGAGAGGTTAAACCTTATTAATCCAAACAGATATTTTAAAAGCTAATGTTTCGATTCCTAAATTAATTCAATGGAATCAAATAAATTTACCACAACAATGGGAAGTTGACAATCCACTTCCAAAAAGAATTGTGTATAATGCTGAACCTTCTAGCATTATACAACACTCGGAAGGAAAGGTAACCATTCAATTCTCTAGAAGATCTTTAGATCTTCTAAGGAATAACGTGGAAATTAGATCTATGTATTCTACTTCCTCTAGAAGATCGTTAGATCTACCACAAGTTATCATTCCTCCACCTCCACAAGATTTGCCTCCTCCACAGGTAAATCCTCCACAAATCTCTAATCCTGCTTTGAAAGGATTAGTGAATGAACAAATTGGTTTACCAAAAATGGTTTACCAACAACCAAATGAACCTGTTTACGAAGAACCCAGTTTTTCAGAAATAAAGGATCATCCTGGACTCAATACTTTAGAAAAACCTTTAAACCTGATAGGGATTTTCTAAACAAAGAGTTTGGATCAATAAAAAATAAGGGAATTAGAAATTGGTATTTCAAAACCTTTTTTTATTACAAGAATGAAATCAAAGATGAATATTATAAATTCATGTTTGATAATGAATACCAAATATTATTCTTTGATTGGTTTCAAGAATATTATTTGGCACCAAAACAAATCAATGTTATAAGTCATTGTTTTAAATGGAAAATAGGAGAAGGTCAGATTATACAATCCAACCATCCTCCTTTAACCAAATTAAAACAAGTTTATAAAAGCAATGAAATAACTCTAATACCCTTCAAAAGTATAGAAAATGAAGAAACTGGAGTTAGAAAAATAATTGAACAAAATAACTTTACCAACCAACATTTACATACTATAAGTAAACAATTGGATAAAATTGAAGTTATTTTGGACAATAACCACAATAAGGTTAAGATGCCTAAAAATCCTTCTAAAGAATTTCTGAAAGCTTTAGAAGATAAGAAATTCCAGGCACCTTTAATCAAACCTTTTGAAATCCCTAAAAATCCTTCTAAGAAATTTTTTAAGATTTTAAAAATTAAGGAGACATCATCTTCATCTAATAGGTTCAAAGGACTTATTATCAATGACACTCCCACTCAAAATTTGAATGTTCTTTCTAAAACAAACAACGTTTCAAAAACTCTTCAGTAATGAAAGATTTAACTGATCTCAAGATGAATAAATCTTCAAACAATGTTATCAATAGAATTTCTTGGAAAGAACCCCAGAAACTCTATTATCAGAGAACTACACCTCTTAATCTCTTATTGGAAGAAAATGATGAAAACAATTATCAAAACAAATATTCTGCAGGATCTACCAATGAATGGAACATAGATGGAGCCTCAGAACAGAGAATATTAAATGTTCTCAACCAACTGATAATGTTTTCAAACACCAATAAAACCAATGATTCAGTAGATGATCATCAAATAGCCTTAATGATAATTTCCAGTTTTACTGGACAATTAAGAGGCTGGTGGGATAATTATCTAGATGAAGAACAAAGAAATTTCATCCTTACTTCATATAAGGTGGATGAAACAGGATCTGAAATTGTAGATGAAGAAAATAAACCAATACAAAATATGGTTCATTCTCTAATCTACTCTATCAGTCAACCTTTCATAGGAGATCCATCTCACTTTAGAGATATGTCAGTAGAATTATTGTCTAATATGAAATGTAAATCATTAGGAGAATTTCGTCCATATAAAGATGTGTTCTTCCAAAGAGTTCTTCTCAGAAATGATTGCAACCAATCCTTCTGGAAAGAAAAGTTTTTAACAGGTTTACCTAAGCTAATAGGTGAACAAGTTAGAGACAAAATCAAAGAAGATCACAATGGCAAAATACCTTATGATTCACTTTCATATGGAGAATTAGCCTCATATGTTAGTAAGATTGGAACCAATCTCTACACAAACATAAGACTACAAAAACAAATGAAAAATGAACAAAGACAAAAACACCAAAGTCTTGGTGATTTTTGTGCTCAATATGATCTTTCTTTTGAATAGAAAAAGAAGAAATCAAAATGTTCAGAATGCAATTCTCATAAGAAACCTAAAAGGAATTTCAAAAGGAATTCCAAAAATTTTAGGAAAAAATATGAGAAGCAAGAAAAAACTAAACTTTATAAAAAAATATAAGGGAAAGTCTTACAAAAAAATTAAAATGTTTTAAATGTGCGAAAATTGGTCATATAGCTAACCACTATAAGATCAATACCGAAATTAATGAATTAAATCTTAACGAAGAAACAATGGAGAAAATCATGCATATATTCAATGAAAATGATTTTCGACCATCTTCAGAAACATCTTTAGAATCATCTTCTGAAAATGAAACTGAAGGAATTCAAGTCAATGATATTGATTCAGAATCATCTTCTGAGGAGATATATGTTCTAACAGAAGAAGAGAAAGAAATCCTTCTTAAATTAGAACAAATGTCTGAAGAAGAAAAAAATGAAATGCATCAGGGATATTGTAAAGACCCAACCTACTAATCCTATGATTAAGTAAGTCAAGTCCCCAACCACGTATAATACTTTCATATCATACATAAGGTTGTCCTAAATCTAACAATTTATGTGAATTATTTGTTTAAAACCACTACAACTTGATATAAAACTTTTTACAAAAGGATTACTTGTCACGCCCCAAAGTGTGCTCTACACGTGACAGTCCGCCACACTCAACATTTAAACTCAAGTAAGACAACCTTAGTCTTTCCATGAGTTTAAATGTCGGGTGTAAGGCTCACTCTCAACATTCATAGACCATACTTTGCCTTGTAATAGCTTAAGGAGACATAAATAGCAGCAAGAATGTAAATCATGACCGTCTTACAGAGAATTATTCTATTACATGAGCTAGGGGGCATACCCCCGATAGCAATGCTAAGAATTCTCAAGCTCACAAAATTCATTGTATTATCCTTCAGACACTGGTTCCGGGAAACAGGATTAGGAGTCCATTTCTACTTTTAGGTCATGGCCTTAACAAAGCTCCTCAACCTCTAAGAGCTGTACCTGATGTCCACGGGTCCTCAGAGATAGCCAAAGGTATTCATACTGCAATAGGAAATTAATGGGGTATAAGCTACACTGGCTTAGTTAGTGAAAACTTCCGAATCACAATTAATACAAGACATTCAGGCAAGTGATTAATCAACCAAATGAAATGCATCAAATGAGTGAGTTCATCAAACATATGACCAGCCGGAAATCATATGTGGATGGACTTACGCCCTCCATCCCGGGTTAGTAGATTAACGAATCCTGCGGTACGACGCCGTTTAAGCTCACGGTCAACTGAATAATAATTCGTTTTATGGATCACGATTAACCAACATATTCGTTTTATGGATCACGAAAAACCAACCAATGCTAATGCTCCAACCCCGTCGTGATATGAATGAGTCCAATTATAATTGAAGTCAAATATATATTAATTCAATTCCTTTAGGTGGAAACAATTATTCGCAGACAATTAATATAAAATGCTAGCTAATCAATCAATAGCTTAACACCCGGTTTCGATAATTCTTAAGTTCCACTTCACACATCAACAGCAGACAGATATATAATTCCCATATACCCCATCATACATAATCATTTTTATCTTTGCCTAATCAACTAATGCCACTATCATTACAATCACAAACATTAATTGAGTGCGGAAGTAATACTCACTCGGCCATGGTACGCCGGTCTCTTAATAACGGTAGTCAAGTGATAGGGTATTGTCGTACTCGGGATCACCTACCAAATCAAAATAGCCTAATAAGAATCTCATCACTAAACTAATTCAAGCTATGCATCTAAACTACACAAAATCGGAATTCTTGCTATTTGCGGAAGCTCCGACATAAAACGGCCATAACTTGGTCATTTTAACTCGGAATTTCGAAAATCTTATATCTTTCTCTATCTACTTCGAAAGATCTATCTATTCCTAGTATTATTTTCAAGTTTTGAAAACATTAAGGACACAGAACAGTGGAATCAGATCTGTTCTGTAACTTTTCCAATTCCGAAAAATTGTTTCGCATTTGATAAAAATGTTTCTAGTTGATGATTCATGTATAGATGGTATATGAATGAATTCCTAATATGAATATCATGTAATGAGCTCAATATATGCATGGTTTTGATGATCTTTGATTATGACCTCTTATGAACTTCTAATTATTAAGAACTCCATGATGATCACTTATACAAAGCTATTCTTTCCAACTTCACATTTCCTAGGGTTTTTATGATTTTATTCTTGGAATTTACTTCTTATCTAAATAAAAATGAGTTCTCAATGTCTATACTAATTATAACCTTCATCTATGCATAGAAATTCACATTTTCCATTTGACAAATATGTTTTTGAACATGCTTTTCACAAAAATCCGAATTTTGAAAATTCCCTTTTCTTGCATTTTCTTTATGAGAAAACTTGTTTAATGCATCAAAATTGAAGCTTCATTATATCTATTGTCTAAGGACTCCATTTGACTCATAAAACATGCAATTTAAGCTTGAACACTAGGTGTTTATGTAGGCATTACGTCAAAATACGAATTTAACAATTTAATCACTACCTCAAAATTTTCCATTCTAACTCCACTACTTGTTTCACATATTACTCATGCCTAAACTCATTCAAACTTATACAAATCATTTCTTAAGGATACCTATTACCTATACCTCTCATTTTTCATGAAAAATATGAGTTTTAAAGTGGTTTCAAGGGTTTTTAAAATGGGTTTCAAAAATCATCCGAATTTCTCCTTTGAACTTTTCTAACAAAATCTTTTCTTTTCAAGCTCCTTGCCTTAAACTCATGAAGACCTATCAACTAACACATTTATATATACCAAACTAAGCTTTTATGATCATTAATGCATGAAAGCTCAAAATAATCATATGAACATAAATGTAGGTAAAGGCATGAATGTCTAAACACTAGATCTACCATATATAGTGTATGAATCATGAGTTTCATGGCATGAACATAACTTTCTATGCTAGATCTCTACTTTACATGCATGAACAAGATGATATTCCAGTAAAAAATCTTTTAAACACTAGATCCACTTCTTGTGATAGCTTGAGATTCTTGTATTAGTGCTTTCATATCCCTAGCATATGCTCATTGGGATGAAAGGTGGAAAACACTCAAGAATGGTCTTGCCATCACAAGATTTGGAAATAACAAGACTTAAAATCATCACATATATGGAGATTTGGGGTAGAGAGGAAGATGAAATGGAGTTGTGAGTGAGTGTGTGTGCAAGTGTGGTTCACGGCAAAATGAGAGGAGAGAAGAGGGAGTTTAACCTTTGCACAATTTTGAAAGAATGAAAAATGAGGAGAGAGAGAGAACATAAGCTTATATATTAGTTGGATTAGGGTTTACTTGAATAAAATGAGTAAAAAAAAAAAAAATAGGGGGAAAAATTGGGGAGGGGGCGCCGGCCAAGTGTGTGGGAGGGAGGGAGAGAATTGAAATTTTGGTAAAAATTGTAATTTGTGTAATAAAATGTAATATATGTGATAATTAAATAGGAAACAAAATTTCTTGGAAAAGAAAATTATAACGAGTAGTTGTATGGATATAAGAATAGGGTATGAGTAGTGTGTAGTGTAGGTTGTACTTGTGAATAGTAGACAAGACATCTACTTTACCGATTGTAACGAAAAC
Source organism: Combretum micranthum (assembly GCA_024138025.1). Lineage (NCBI taxonomy): Eukaryota > Viridiplantae > Streptophyta > Magnoliopsida > Myrtales > Combretaceae > Combretum > Combretum micranthum. The sequence continues at coordinate 991,008 of JAMXBD010000265.1, forward strand.
ACAGGAAAAGGCTATAAATGTAATTTTTATAGCCTGGAAAATTATGAAATTGATATTTTTGGAATCCTTATAAAATTACGATTCTAATGAATATTCCGGAACATTTTTCTGAGTTTGTGGTCCCGGGGCACGTTTTTCCGTAATTAAGCTCGGGAAGGCCGGGAATTGAAAAATTCCTGAATTCAAAACTTTCTAAGGTTTAAAATATATTCTAAAACAATAATTCATATTCATTTACTCTATAAAAATTATTTTGTTATGAAACCGAAGGAAAACCAGATCTAGGGTATATAAGCTCCTCTCACTAAGCTTGAACCAGACCGATATAGGGTTTCGTTCTCCGGTTTCCGAAGTTTATCCGATCACTAGGAGAACTAGGGTATACATTATAAGAATAATAATAAAAATTGGGTAATGAATAATAGTGAATCGTACTGGAAGACTCACTAATTACCGGTAGTAATGAAATACAATTAAATTTGCAAAATTAGGTAATTCTAGCTATTTGAAAATTTGTAAAACTAATAATTTCGAGATATTTATAGAAATATGAGTCTAATGGCATTAATAACATTTTTTTATTTCGAATCCCAGGGCGCGCTCTTCGAAGTCGGTACCTAATCGGATTGGAATAGATCGAAAACTCGTTGAGCTCATCCTTTAGAGCATCCTAGGCCTGAAGGGAACCAATTACACCTTTTCCCCTATTCCGACTCCTTGGTTTAGGAACATGGAATTGCCGAATCTAGACTACGGAGTTTCTTGGGAGTTTCAGAGACTTAGGTTTCCCGGTTAACTTTCCGATTTACACGTTTGCCAATTTAGAAACTGATATTTTTATACCTATATGACATATCTGATTGGTGAGATTTATTTTAAGGTCGATTTTCAACGTTCTCGGAATTCTTTGGATTGAGTTTTATTCCGAAGGTTAATCACTATTTACTTCTTAACAATTTGTTTTAGGGCTCATTTACTCGAAATTATAAGTTGGAGTTAAATATAAAATTTGTCGTACGTAGAGGTTTTAGAATGGAAGTCTATTGAGTTGCTATTTTATTTCTGAGGTTTCTTATTTTTCTCACGATTCGGAAAATTTCCCGGATTCGTTCGGAGTTTGGGACGTATTGAAGTTCAGTTTTAATTCGGAGTGACTTTTAGGGTTTTATTTTCAAGGTTCATCCTTAGAACTATTTACTGAAATTTTCTAGGGCTTACATTACTCACCTGAGTAATCTATTCATATAGAACATTTAAGGAAATAATTTACAACTTGGTGTCAAGCCCATGACACAACAAAACTTACATAAATTTTTACAAAATAGGAAAATTAGACTTTAAGTTTTTATATACAAACAAGGCTTAACTAACAAGCCTCTATTCAGAATACAAAATACATATTTAAACCCAACAACTTGTTCAAAAACTTTCTTCCTTGCTATCTTGTACTTGGTTCTTAGTCGCCCCACTCATCCATAAGTTTTTTCCCAATCCGACCCATAGCCCATATCACCATAACAGTCATCATCACCTGAAAAATAGCAACAGTGAGCCAAAGGCCCAGTACACAGCAACAACACTCAAAAGCGTAGTGACAATCATATTTAGACTAATGCAATGCAACATTAATGTTTCATTTATCTTTCTTTAGTATTCATTGATCAAATCATCATTGGAGTATTCAAACTCCGGGACAAGCCATGGGATTCTGGGGATCCTGAGTAACGCTCACGACGCTCAGGGGGTTGATATAGATAGCCCGAATATCTATATCTCCTAGATAACATTACACTAAAAAGAATAATCTCATATAGGTTATATACCCGTTACTCAACTTCACTTAACTCGATCCATAATATAAATTAATTCACATGCTCCCATAAACATTGAATTAAATTATATTACTTCTTTTCAAGAATAAGTAAATGTTACTTAGATACTACATTTCCTATCGATTATCCGCCGAACCTAGTCATTGCATCATGACTATTGGCCTAAGCGCCTACACTAACATATCATTGCATCATGATAAGTTACCGCTCCTCGGACCGGATTCAATGGTGAAAACACAAGTAATTCAAGCAATACTTAAGTCATTTAGAACTTATATCAAATTTTAATTATGCCTATCCTAACAAGCATGCAAGCAAGTTACTGCATACCTGTACTAGCTCGAGAATCAATGGGAATAACCGAAAGGGGATCAATCACTGTAAAAAGAAGTAGTTACAAACTCACACTTAGTTCAAGTATATATATATATTAACTAATCTCATACTTAACCATTCAAGTAAATTCAAATAAGTTATCACAAGATCTTAAAACAAGCAAAGGAAATCATATATACAATATAACTAGTTTTAACTTAACACTCATAGACAACCAATAATTTGTTAAATCTACAAATATACTTAAATCATGCTTACTTATATCACTTAATCATCATGACACATCAATTATCATATATCTATCTAATTTTAGTCCAAAAATCCATTTGTTAAAGCAAATACACATAAAACAAACAAAAACAAGTTTTTGACTTTGTTTGGAAAATGTATCAACTGGAAAGAAGTGAAATTTAAGCACTGATACTTTTATAATTTGGAAAAACTCAAAACATAAAAGTTGTAGATCTCTTCTTAATATTTCCAACGCAACTTGAATCACCTCAAACAGAGGTTGGATGAAAAGGTTATAGGCAAAATACGAAAAGGTTGCGAAACTAGGAAAAATTACAAAACCAACACCGGTGTTCAACGCCGGCAGCGTACTTGCTCAAATTTGCCAGCGTTAGAGGTCAAGCATTCTGGTCATCGAGTGACTCCTCAACATCGCCAAATTCCACATGTACGCCGGCAGCGTACTTTGCCGGCGTAGACTCTGTAACGAGTTACAAAAATTCTTTTGGAATCCTCTATTTTTCATGTTAAATTTATACTTCCAAAATTCCCTTAAACTCATTCCAAGTTTCCCAAATCTTTCTATATGATCAATACATCATTCAACCTCCATAAACTTCACTCAAAACATTAAACACTTCACCACAAATCATCATACACAAATACCATCCCAAATCCTCACTCATCAACACTCTCAACATTTGATCATTCAACCACAATTTTCCAACACTTCCAAATTCATATACCACACATACAACTAACTTCTATAACAACAAAACACTTCTCATACAACCAACAAAGCATATGAATCATCAAACATAAGTTTAAGTTTAAACCCTATTGTGAAGAAATCATATTCATGCATAAGTTTAAGACATGAAAAACATACTCACCAATAGAACTTTAGGCCTTAGCTTTGGGGTCCTTAAGCAAGCTTTTAGTGGTTATTTTTGTAAGAGTTGAAGGAGCTAATGGTATATAGCCATGGGAGGGAGTTTAGAGAAGAAAGAAGAAGGTTTTGAAGCTTTTGGAGATGTGTTTGGGAGGTCTAAAAATTTTGCACGAATTCGACACTCTATTAAGTTGATATTATCTTGTTATTTGACTTTTGAGGCATCAAAAGTTAAGGTAATTAATGACTTAACTTTTAGCTAATTAATGATATTAGTTTAAGGCCTTAATGGTGGTTTAAAAGCTTGATTTTTGGCCTTATTTTTCTGCTATAAGGAAACTTATATGCATGCGTTCATCTATTTGTTTTATTACATTCTAAACATAATTCATACATGTTAATGAAATCTAAATTTTATGAACTAAACATTTAATAAATTTTAGAGTATTTCAATATTTTAACACAATAATAAAACACATAACTCATCATAAAAATAAATCATATTCAACACATATCAAAAGCATGTATAAATTCAATAACACACATATAAATATAAATTGAGAATTTCATGGTTATTTCAGATATAGAGAAGAAGAATACTTTCATACCAAAACTTCCTTATAACCTTAATGAAATCCTTGAAAAATGACCAATGAAACAAAGAGCAATTTCTATCAATAATCTTCATTCTAAAATCAAAATTCAAAAAGAAGAAATAAAAAATTTGAAAAAAATGCAATCAGACTTACAAAGGGATTTTCTTGAGTTAAAACAAGAAGAATCTGAGTCTGATAATGAGGAAGATCCTAAAACTGGATCCTCTAAAGTTAATGAAGATTATCTATTGCATCTTGTAGATGTAACTACAAGAAAATGGATAATCGACATTAAACTCAGAAACAACAATGAATTGATTTTGAAAACAACTGCTTTATTTGATACTGGAGTAGATTTGAATTGCTTAAGAGAAGGGTTAGTTCCTCCAAAATATTTTGAAAAAACAACCCAATCCCTTAAATCTGCATCAGGAAACAAATTGCAGATTGAGTTCAAAATATCGGATGTAGAAATAATAAAAGATAAAGTCTCCTATAAATCAGCTTTTATTCTTGTCAAGAATCTCAAGCAAAATGTGATTTTAGGAACTCCTTTTATTACTCTCACATAACCATTCATTGTCAACAATGAAGGTATTGAAACAAAATTCCTGAAGAAAAATATTGTCTTCAATTTTGTTTCAAAACCAAAAACAAAAATGTTAAATGAATTGAAAAGAAATTCAATCTCAGAATTGAATTATCTTGTCAAAAATAAAGAAAAACATTTAGAGTTCTTACAAGATGACTTAATATTTTGTAAAATAGAAAACCAACTTTCAAATAAATCTTTGAAATAAGGAATTTCTAAATTACAAAAATGAAATTGTAAAAACTATATGTTATTCTTTACCCAATGCTCTCTGGGATAGAAAATGTCATATAGTTGATCTACCTTATGAAAATTATTTTCATGAAAGAAATATTCCTACTAAGGCAAGACCAACTCAAATGAATAATGAAATCCTGAAGCATTGCAAAAATGAAATTAATGATTTATTAGAAAAATCATTAATAAGGAAGAGTAAATCTCCTTGGACCTGCTCAGCTTTTTATGTCAATAAAAATGCTGAAATTGAGAGAGGAACACCCAGATTGGTGATCAATTATAAACCTCTCAATACTGCACTCAAATGAATTAGGTATCTAATACCTAACAAAAAAGATTTACTCAACCGACTTCACAATGCAAAGATCTTCTCAAAATTCGACATGAAATCTAGATTTTGGCAGATCTAAATCAAAGAATCTGATAGGTACAAAACCACATGTACTGTCCCTTTTGGTAAATATGAGTGGAATGTTATGCCTTTCGGATTGAAAAATGCTCCCTCTGAATTTCAGAGGATAATGAATGAAATCTTCAATGATTTCTCCAACTTCATAATAGTTTACATAGATGATGTTTTGATCTACTCTCCTAATAGAGATCAACACTTCAAACATGTTAAATTATTTATGAATGTTGCCAAGAAAAATGGTCTTGTTGTTTCCTCAACAAAGATATCTCTTTTCCAAATGAAAATTATATTCTTGGGATTCAACATCCACAATGGAGCTATATTGCCCATTCAAAGGTCAATAGAGTTCACCTCAAAATTCCCTAATGAAATTAAGGATAAGAATCAACTACAAAAATTCTTAGGAAGCTTTAATCATGTAACGGATTTTTTCCCAAACCTTAGTGTAATATGCAGACCATTACATAATAAGTTAAATAAAAATCCACCCCAATGGTCTGAGCAACATACCAATGTTGTAAAGACAATCAAAACCAAGATTAAGGAAATCCCTTGCCTTCATATTGCAGATTCATCCCTACCAAAAATAGTAGAGACTGATGCTTTTAACATAGGCTATGGAGGAATCCTTAAACAAAAAAAAAAAAAAAAAGAATGGAAAAGAATGCATAGTTCAATTCGTATCCAAACATTGGAACGAATGTCAAATGAGCTATTCCACAATTAAAAAAGAAATTTTAGCCATAGATTTAACAACTTCCAAGTTTCAAGGAGATCTGTTGAATTAGAATTTTCTTTTAAGAGTTGATTGCAAATTAGCCAAAAAAATGTTTTACAAAATGATGTTAAAAATTTAACTTCAAAAAAATTTTTTGCTAGATGGCAATCAATTTTATCTTGTTTTGATTTTGATATTGAGCACATTAAAGGCTCATCAAATGCCCTTCCTGATTTTCTTACTCATGAATTCTTACAGGGAGATCCCTCCCAAGAAGGAGAAAGGAAAACAGAAAGAAATCCCAAGAAAGGGACTACCCAATGTCAGGTCATGGCTTCAAGCCACAGACCCCAAAAATTAAAATATTCCAAATCCTCCTCTAAGGATTAATGAAAATTCATCCTAAATGACCGGCCAGTCATTTAATGTATCTGGTTCCCAACCAGATATTTCAAATGTGATTACCTAGGACCTAATCAATGCAATTGCAATGGCATTGAGTAAGTTCAACACCATAATGGCCCCAGAGGCACACCAAACACCATTACCATCAGTGGCCTTAGTGGCAAAAGGTGATATACAGGAAGTAATTCCAATGATAGTGAAAGTGAAACCTCTAGAAAAAATCACACATACAAGAAGAAATTCCAAGTATAGAGGATGTGAAACGTCTAATCAGAGAAAAGTCACACCAAAATGTTTCAATGATTGAGGTGACTTCTTCCTCTAGCAAAGGAATTGTCTCTGAGAAAAATGTTCAAAAATCACAATTTTTCATTGAGGAAATTTTCAAAAACATCATCATGGTGGAAAAAAGATGTTTTTGCAAATGATTCGATTGCATTTGCCAAAAAAATATTTTCTGACAAATTCAATTATGTTCCATATGATTTTTTCAAAACTATGGAATTCTATGAGAAAATCTTAACTGAAACCAAATCAGTTTCTTTTAACCATTTTCAACTAAATGGAGTAGTTCTCTACTCAACCACCCGAATTCACAAAGTCTTCAACTTTAGTGAATGGACAAACAGATATGGCTAACCTTATGAGCCAATCAAATTTCCGGTCTCAGTGACCAGTGCTTAAACCAACCACCGCATGCAATATAATTATTATGATTATAAGCAAGCATGGTGGAATACCGTCTTCCGTTCTAATGAATCACGATCTCAGACGTGGCTTTTTTTCTTTGAAAAATGTTCATCTCAAAACCTCCCCTACTGGTTTGCACACTTGTGGGAAGAAGTTGGAGCCATTAATGAAATCGTTCATCAAAATGCACATAAAAGGATTCAATGCCTTTCTAAAAAATTATGTTCCAAAACCTTATGAAACACCTTTCAAAAAGGATATGCTTTATTTCCTGCATATTAGTGTTTCTTGGGTAATGACCTGGTTTTATGAATTTAGACCAGTAAATGCAACACCTATTCTCACCAGAAGATACAAGGTCAAATGGCGGGATAGTTTTAGAACATGGGACAAAGTTGAAGAGACTGCTATACATAGCCATTCGACAAATATCTCCACAATGGTTTCAAATTAGACTCCCTTCTTCCATGACAAAGGATTCTTAATGTCCACAATCTCGCAAGCTAAGACACAAAAGCAAATGAAGAAGCTCATTGAAATGGCCTTGGCAAGCATCAATGAATCAAGTGCTGAGTCTGCAACTGGAGACAGTTCCATCGGAAGCACCAATGAAGATGACTGTTATGACATAACCTCACCATAGGAAAGTCATTACAACAATCATCAATGAAGAGTATACGAAATGTGTATACCTTCTAAAACAATGTATTGCAGTAGAGTATATGACATGTATATACCTACTAAAATCAGATGTGCAAAACACATACATCAACAATGTATCATAAGAATTACTAAAGACTTCACCTGGGTAAAACCCACCGAAAGGTGACACAGTAACTCTTAGGATTCCTTGACTTTCATTGTTCACTACAGTGAATTGTCTGCCACAATGGTACTGTTCTCAATACAACTCGTGACTCTCTACTATTCAATAAAATGGACTGTCGGCCATAATGGTACTATTCACCATAGTACAACCCGTGTTCTCCCTTCTATATAAGGAGATCACTTCCATAATGCAAGACACACAAAAACAAACACAATCCTCTCGACTTCTGAATTCCAACACTCTCCTCTCCCAAAACACTCATGCATTCTCAACAATCAAATACTTCTCCTACTTTCTTCTACATCTCTTCCACTCTCCTCCTTGTTTTTGTTGTCCCTCAAAATTTCAAGGAAACATTCTTATGCTTCCATTTTGAGGTAATTTTTCTTTATGCTTTTAATGTTTTAATGCTTTACATTCTGAACCTCTATAATCCAATTCCTGTGAATAAATCAAGTTATCTGTTTCTTTATCCATCTTTTATATGCTTTCTATCTCTGTTTAATTTGTTGTATGTGCGATCCTTTCTTATGGTATATGTATATATATATATTCAAAGGATTTTTCAACCATAAAAATATTTATATTTTTGTACAAAAATTCTTGAATGGAGAAAAGTTTGAAAACTTGAGTTTTGAAATCTTGAATTTTCGTAACAATTCTGTACGTCACAATTCCGAGACCCCAAATGACTTCTTTTGATAAAAATAACCTTAGGAATGGATAGATCTTTTCGAGTAAGTAGAAATCAGTATATAATATGCGAAATTCCGAGTTAAAATGAGCAAATTATGGCCGTTTTAAGTTGGAATTTCCATTCATGCGAATTTTGATAAATTCAATAAGATAGAGTTAGAAAATTTAAATAGACCTTGGATGAAATGCTCATTCCAGGTATTTCTTTTGTTTAGGTGTCGAGGACCAAGATCTTCTCTTCCCCGAGGATTACTTCGACTTATAGAAGATCGCTATGGACGAGTGAGTTTCCTTTACGTTTATGTATTCGCGCATGTGCTTGTAGAATAGAGCACTAGATGTAAGGAAAAGATAAAAGTGATTTGCATGTGGGATATCATGGGAATTATATATGTGAATGGTTATGTGCGATCAATGAACGATAAATATATCGGAACCCAATCTATGATTGATATAATTGTTTCTATGTATGTATTGCTATGTGTGCAATTATTGCTTGATCACTTTAAATGGATTAATGTCATATTGGAATCCCCATATAATAAATTGCTCATGCATATCACTTAGAATATCATTTCGAAATTTTGTTGCTACTTCTCAGTGTGGGACCGGAAAAGTAAGCTGTCTAGCTACATCTTAAGGATTTAGGACGTTTGGGGAATACGACCTTAAGTTGTAGCCGAGCCGGATCGATCGCTTTGGGTATGGAAAGCCCGGAGACTAATAGTACGGTTTGTTGGAACCTCAAGATGCACGCAAATTTTAAGGAGGTCGTTTGGGGCCCAGGTCAAATCATTCCTTAACCACCGATGGAGGGTAAATCCATCATACATATGAAATCGGATAATCGCATGTACTGTTTGATCATATGGTTATTGCATTTCATATGCTTGTTCAATGAACTTGATTGAATGTATGTTATAAGTACTTTTGCGTAAGGAATATCTCAATAAGCTAGTTATGCTTATACCCCTATAAATTTTTATATTGCAGGATCGTTATTTTGTACCTGAGACCATCTTGGTCATCTGGGTAGAATCTTTATTTTAGAAAGCTTTTGGAGGAGCTTTGTTTTGAAGTCTTAGACTATATTTCCTTTAAAATCTTCTAACTTTAGTTAATCTTCATATTAAGACTATGTTGCTATGGTAATTACCAGGGGAATGCCTTTTAGAAGTTGTAGGACTTTATATTTCAATGATATATATTAAGTATTATTTTGCATGTTCCGCTGCCAATATCTTAAAATGCATTATTCCACCGATCTCCTTTTGATGTGAATGTACGCCTTAGACCGATATGGAAGCTTTCAAGTGACTAAGGTAGTCATTCTTAAGTTTTAATATTGTATACGGTAGGCTGTCATGTTTAGAATACCCACTGGGGCATGACAATTTTGGTGATGGAAGATGAAGAAATAGTGCTTATTGAGGGTATTTTGGATGAGGAGAAAACTCGGAAAGAAAAGCATATACTAGTGGTGAATGAGTATTTGGATGTATTTCCCGAAGTATTACCTGAGTTACCCCCCAAAAGAGAAATTGATTTTGAAATTTTGTTGGCTCCAAATACCAAACCAATATCTAAGGCACCATACCGGATGGCTCCGGCTAAGTTAAAGGAGCCAAAGACCCAGTTACAGGAACTCTTAGATCAGAAATTCATACGACTGAGCATGTTGCCATGGGGCGCACATGTTCTATTTGTGAAGAAGAAAGATGGATCTATGAGATTATATATCGATTATCGTGAGCTAAACAAGGTTACAGTCAAGAATCAATACCCCTTACCGAGGATTGATGATCTGTTTGATCAGCTCTAAGAAGCGTGTGTGTTTTCATGCATTGATTTATGCTCAAGGCATCACCAACTAAGAATAAAGCCTGAAGATGTGCCAAAGACGGCTTTTCGTACCCATTATTAACATTATGAATTCCTGGTGATGTCATTTAGACCGATCAATGCACTAGTTGCGTTTATGGATCTCATGAATAGGGTATACAAACCACTTTTGGATAAGTGTATAATAGTTTTTATTGATGATATTTTGATGAACTCCAAGAGTAAGGAACAACATAAGGAACATCTTCAGATAGCGTTACAAACTTTAAGGTAAAACAAGTTATACGCCAAATTACCCAAATGTGACTTTTGGTTGGATAAAATATCTTTTCTTAGACATGTTGTGACGGGAGAAAGGATATCAGTTGACCCAGAAAAGATTAAGGTTGTAGTGGATTGGAACCAGCTACAAATAGTAACCAAAGTCAGAAGTTTCTTAAGATTAGCTGGCTATTATCGCAACTTTGTAAAAGATTTTTCAAAGATAGCTAAACCCCTGACTCAATTGATACAAAAGAGTGAAAATTTTGTTTAGACGGATAAGTGCGAATAGAGTTTCCAAGAATTGAAACAACGGTTAGTATCGGCACCGATCTTAGTACTGCCAAACCCAGAGAAGCCCTATACTGTGTATAGTGACGCTTCAAGGAATGGCCTTGGATGTGTACTAATGCAAGAAGGGAAAGTTATTGCCTATGCCTCTCGACAATTGAGACCTCATGAGCATAACTATCCTACACATGATCTGGAATTAGCCGCAGTCGTCTTTGCCTTAAAACTTTGGAGACATTATCTATATGGACAAAGGTGTGAAGTATACATGGATCACAAAAGTCTTAAGTATTTATTCACACAGAAGGAATTAAATATGAGGCAAAGAAGATGGTTGGAACTGATAAAGGATTATGATTTGGGAATCAATTACTGTCCAGGGAAAGTAAATGCGGTTGCAGATGCCCTAAGCCGGAAAAATTATGGAGAGGTAGTTGCTTTAATCATAAGTCAAAAGATCTAATCAAAGATTTTGAGAAACTAAGGATTGAGTTCGTAGAGCAAAATGTGGAGCTTGAAATAGCTAACTTGGTATTGGAACCAACCTTAATCGAAAGGATCAAAGAAGCCTAAAGGTATGATGAAACAATACAAAAGATTAAAAAGGAAATTCAAGAAGGAAAATACCTGGACTTTGCAGTAGATGAAGAAGATGTAGTCAGGATGAAGGGCAGATTACGTGTGCCCGAAGGTGTAGAACTAAAAAAGGAGATAATGAGTGAAGCCCACAACTTCGGTTACATTGTACATCTTAGAGGTACCAAGATGTACCAAGACTTGAAAAGCCACTATTGGTGGAATGGTATGAAAAGAGATGTAGCAGAGCATGTAATGAAGTGCCCGGTCTACCAACAAGTGATAGTGGAACACCAACGGCTGGGAGGATTATTAAAGCCTTTACCCATCCTTGAATGGAAGTGGAATCAGATATCCATGAACTTTGTGTGTGGTTTTCCAAAGACTTCCTTGGGTTGTGACGCATTGCGGATAACAGTGGATTGGTTAACTAAGTTAGTGCACTTTTTACCTATCAATATGACATATTCAATGAACAAAATGGCTAAGATCTACATTCAAGAGATTGTACGACTATACGGCATACCGGTAGGGATCATTTCAGATAGGGACTCGAGATTCATGTCCAAGTTCTGGACAAGAATACAAAAGAGTTTGAGTACAAATTTGCACTTTAGTACTGCCTACCACCCTCAAACAGATGGACAGTCTGAGCGGACAATCCAAACCTTGGAAGACATGTTAAGAGCTTGTGTTTTGGAATTTAAGGAGAACTGGGATAACCATATACCACTCATCGAGTTTTCCTACAATAACAGCTATCACTCAACCATCCAAATGCCACCTTATGAAGCCTTATATGGATGGCACTATAGGTCTCCTCTGTTTTGGGATGATGTGGAAAAGCTTGCTATCGGACTAGAATTGGTACAAGAGGCGGTTGATAAGGTGAGAATCATTTAGCAAAAAAAGAAAGAAGCCCAGGACAGACAAAAGAGTTAGGCAAATTTGAAAAGAAGGGAACTCGAATTTCAAGTGAGCAACCATGTGCACATGAAGGTAAATCTGATCAAAAGTATAAGAAGAATACGTACACAAGGAAAGTTGAGCCTGAGATACATTGGACCCTTTGAAATCTTGGAAATAGTCGGAAATCTAGCATACTGGCTAGCTTTGCCACTGAACTTATCAAGAGTCCATAGTATCTTCCATGTGTCCATACTAAGGAAATGTGTATCAGACCCCAAAAGGATATTGGAGCTGGAACCCACTTAATTAAAAGAAAATCTCACTTTCAAAGAACATCCGATAAAAATTCTGGATAAGAAAACCCAAAAGCCATGGAATAAAGAAATCCGATATGTGAAGGTATTATGGAAAAATCACGCCTTCGACAAAGCAACTTGGGAAGCTGAGGAGGAAATTCGAAGGAAGTACCCAAGTTGTTTGAGAACCAAGGTACATAAGTTTCAGTTTTAAGGATAAAACTCTGTTTAAGGTGGGTAGGTTATAAGCCTCGGCTTTTTTTGTAAACTAAGCTTAACTTCGAGAACCGAATTGGAAACCGAAACCCTAAACCGGAATAGCTAGGATTAGAAGGAAACCTAGAAACCCTAAGCCCGACTTCATCAAGAATAAAACCATAGAATTTTTTAGAGCAAGTTGATCTAGATTATAGTTCTAAAGAATATATCGAAACATAAAAAGATCAATTTTCAGGAAATTATCTGTTTTGAACCCAATTAGGATCCATTCTGAAAAATTGAGCCCCGAGACTTGAAATCAAAAGAATATTCCATAATACTCCTTAAGACCGGAATTTAATAAAGAATTCAAAAATATATTTATTATAATTTTTTGATTTATAAAAATTACAGTCATAGCATTTTTATTATATTTTCTTTACTAACCGATAATTTAATTGTCTAATCTAATATTCATTACTATTCATAAGTACAAGCTCATATCCTACTCACACTCACAAGCCATACCCCTACTCTTACATCCTTACAATCTAACCTTAACTCATTACATCATATTCCTTACATTTACTTTTCCAACACATTTTATTACACAAATTAATTTGAAAAATTGTACAAAATTCTTTCTCTCTCCCTCTTCTTCCCTTATGGCCATTGCACCCCCCTCCCATTTCCCTCTCATTTTCCTATTTTTCTTCTTTTATTTTATGTAAACAAAACCCTAATACCCCTCTCTATAAATACCCTTTTATGCCTTTCCTTTCTCTTTCCTCATTCATTTTTGGAAAATTTTACAAACTCCCTCTCCTTTTCTCTCTTGTTGTCGTGAGCCATACACACACTCATACACTTTTTTTTCCTTCAACTCCTCTTGCTTACAAAGCTTAATAGGTATAGATCTAAACTTACCACCACAAAAACATGTAATGGAAAGATCATTCATGTGTGGATTCATAAAAGTCTCCATGAGCTTCATGCTAGGGATATAAAACCACTAGAACATGATGATCAAGCCATCATAAGTTGTGAATCTTATGTTTAAAGCTCATATTTTTGTCATGATCATAATGTATGTTCATCTAGTGATAATTTCATGTAGGAATCTTACTACTACATTATTATCATAGTAGTATACTTCATTTCATGCATCTAACATGATCGTTTCACTTAGATCTAGCTTCTAAACATCTATTCATTTACATAATATTGGAGATCTCATGCATTTGTTATGTTTAAGATAAATAAATGGTCATAAAGATTTTTTTTCTTATATAAATGAATGTTTTGTTATTTCTAAAAATTAGGATATTTATGAAGATGAGCCAAAAAGCTCAAGAACAAATTTGGTTTCATCAAAACAAACTTTTGTAAAGTCAAATGGAAAAAGCGTTGTATTTTGAAAACCTATTTTTCAACTCTAAAACATGATTTTTATGTGAAAAATGAAGAGGTTATGGAATAGGTATCAATAAGAGATGATTTTAATAAGTTAATGGTAGATCTACTAAGAGAAATTTGTCCAACAAGAAATATTTACAAAATAGAAAATTTGGATCTTATGATAGTTACATGAAATTCGTAACTAGGAAAAGAGGATATGTAAACACCTATTTTTCAAGCTCAAAATGGAAGTTTTATTAAGGAAATGAAGTCCTTAGGGGATAGGAATAGTCGAGCCTCAATTTTTAAAGAATCAAATAAGTTTTTCTTAAAGAAATCACTTAAAAACCATTTTTACAAAATTCGGATCTAGGAATAGCCAATATTCAAACACTTGTTTACAACATGAAAAATGAGGATTTTTGTTGAAAAATGAAGACCTTAAGGAATAGATATGGTAAAGACTTAATTTTAGCAAGAATAAATAAATTTTATTAAGGAAAATCTCTAAAACGAGTGTGATTTGTCAAGAACACAAAATTTACTAAGTTAGGTATTCATGCCATCTTGAAGAGTAGAAGCTTTCAAAAAATGTTTCCTAATAGAATATTATCAAGATCATACATATAGGAAGCTCATAACATACCATTCATGATAGTAATTGGTTAATATTGAATGCATATTTGGCGTGAATAATAGAAACATCATAATTCTTCACAAAAAAAAAAATCGAAAATAAATGTTTGATTACCGAACAGAACTGATATGAACTTTTTGAGACTTAAAATTTTTCAAAATTGAGATATTATGTTATAATTAGATAGATCTTTCAAAGTATATAGGAATCGATATATAATTTTCAAATTTCCATTTTAAAATGACTAAGTTATGGCCGTTTTAAATTGGAATTTCCATTAATGATGAGAATTACTAACTTAATAGTTTTATGAAATAAAATGGATTAAATATGAGTTGAAATACTCATTTAGGTATTTCTTTCGTTTAGGTGACTTGGATCCCGAGGATTCATTACCACCGAATTATTATTACTAAGAGACCAGCGACCAATGGTCGAGTGAGTATTACTTCTTAAAATCATTTCTTGCTTGTGTTTATAGCAATTAGTTGCACTAGATTATGGGACAAAAGATAAAATGGAATTGCATGATAGGAATTATGGTGGATTATGTATGCTTGTTGATGAGTTGAGAAATTGTGTTAAGAATATCGAAACTAAGAGATTAACTTATGTTTGTTTAAAGTATTCTAGGATTGATTATCTACAAGATTAGTTGATCACCAAGAAATTTGTATTAACAGTTATTCGAATTGATAAATTAATATGGACATAATCACTTCATGATGGGGATGAAGCATTAGCATATGTTGGTTACCTATGATCCTTAAACGGCTAAAAGTTGGTTGATCGTGATCCATAAACGACATAAATGAGTTGGTTGATGGTGATCCAAAAATGACATAAGTTTGTTACCCGTGATCCATAAATGACATATTAATTCAACGGTAGTACTGCAGTATTCGTTAATCTACTAACCCCGAATGGAGGGCGTAAATCCATTCACATATGATTTCCGGCTGATAATTTGATTGTTTGTTCATGTTGTTGATGCATTCCATATGGTTGAATAAATAACTTGATTGAATGATTTGTTATAAATTTCTTTATGGAAGTATTTACTAAATAAGCTAGTATAGCTTATGCCCCCACAGCTTTTTCTTATTACAGTTCCCATATCTATGGCTAAGGCCGAGGCATCCTACCGAGTAGGTACAGGAATTAGGAGTTTTCATTAGAAGTTTGTGTTTGGTTTTGTATAGACTTCCATAGGAAACCGTAATGTTTATAGGATGACTATAAAAGCCGCTTTTAAGCTTGATATTCTTTTGCGGGGAAATGCCTCTAGAACTTTTGTAATTAATTATGTGGATTCATGGTTTATATTCTGATGCTTATAGTATATCAAATTAAACTATTTATCTCCATTGGTTCATGTATTCTATTGTTGTAAAGGCACGCCTTGCATCTGTATGAGACTTTGGAACGGTTGTGGTAGCAATTCCTAAGTCTTATGTAGCATGCAGCGAACTATTACGTTTAGACTACCCTATGGGGCGTGACAAGATATCAGCCCTCATCTTACCCTTTCTTAAGAGTGGGAAATATTTTCTCCTAAACTGCTTCACTATCTGTTGCCAAGTGGTGATTGATTGTCTTCATAAACCATTCAACCACTTTTTGGCATTATTCCTCAAGGAGAAGGGGAACAATAGCAAATAGATTGCATCATCAGAGTGCTTGTTGATCTTAAATGTGTTACAGATCTCTAAGAATTTCTGAAGATGCACATTAGTGTCCTTGTCTTGGAAATCGTCAAATTTGACATAACACTAAACTGTTTGAATCACATTTGGCTTAATTTCAAAATTACTGGTAACTACTCTAGGGCGAGCTATGCTCATATTTACACCATCCAACTTCATTCTATAGTAGCCCATCATTGTGTGAGGAGCTATAGGCTGATTAACTCTTACATCCTAGTTAATGAGTAAGTTATTCCCATTTTCCCTATTCAGATTCTCATTCAATAGCCCATTCTGACCATTTAACCCCTTGTAATTCTCAAACACTTTGTCATGCACCGAAGGATACCCTAAACGTGGCAGTCCGCCACATATAATATCAAGGCTTAAGAATGGCTACCTTAGTCATGCGAAAGCCTTAGTATTATATGTAAGGCGTCTAACACGGTAATAGGAGACGCTTTTGGGAAGCATAGTTTAAGCAAGTAAAGTTAAACATACAAGAATTCAGAAATAAAGTATATCATATCATAAATAACCAGAGGTCTGTTACATAATCTCTTAGGGGCATACCCCCGATAAAATCCGAGGATCGAGATAAACTTCATATCATCCAAAATTAAAGATTTCAAAGGAATTCTAATCTAAGTCTTCGAGTAAATTTCCTCCAAAAGCTTCAATCATAAAACGTATACGGATACTGGAAGACCCCGGGCACAAAATTAGGTGTTCCTGAGAATACAAATATCTATAGGGGTGTAAGCTTATAGGCTTAGTGAGTAGATCCCAAAATTCATACTCGAATAAAAATTTATCAATCAAGTTTATTTATTCAAACATATGAAATGCAACAACCGCGTGAGCATACAAAACATATGACTTTCCGGGAATCATATGTTGAATGAATTTACGCCCTTCATTCGGGGTTAGGGATTCAGGCCAATTACAGCCACCACTTTCAAAAACAATTTTATAGATCTTACCGGCTCCTATACGCCATCAAAAATTATAGTTATTACAGGCTCCTACTAGCCATCAAAAACTTGTAGTTATTACAGGCTCCTACTAGCCATCAATTTTGTAGTTCTTACCGGCTCCTACTCGCCACTTACATGATATACCGGTTATGTCTACCACCACTATTATACACTTGTCCCACCAATTGTATAGTAGCGAATGCAATGTGACTCAACATATGAAGTGCATGAATAATTTCTCCAATTAAAGTCCAGTAGATATGTTTAGATTCTTTTAAGTGATCAATCAATTTCAAACATTTCAAGATATTAATTCACATACAACTTTATTACAAACAAATCGAGTTCCGATATATTTAATATTCTTTCAACATATTATCATACACTTCCTTTTAGTTTTCTTAATTTCTAGTGCAACTAATTTTACAAGCACAATCAAGAGTATGAAAAATAACGGGGAATAACCACTCGGCCATGATGACACCGTTCTTGAATTGGATGGGTCGTTCGGAACTTCCACTTAATGTAGTAATCCTCGGGATACAAACAATCCTCCTCGTGATTATCTAATCAAGAAGAATACCCCAAAATGAGTATTTCATGAAATTCTATCTTTGAAGATTCTAATCTTTTCTTAAAATCGTGGTAAAATCGTATAAGGGGAAATTCCAACTTAAAATGGCCATAACTTGCTCATTTTAACTCGGAATTTCACGTATAATATGTCGTTTTCTACCTACTCGAAAAGATCCATTTCTAAGCTTATTTCCATAAAACTAAGTCGTTTGGGTTCCGAAAAGGTAGCGATCAGAATTGCCACGAATTTGTAAACACTTGTTTTCCTTCTTGTAAACAAAGCTTATTTTGAAAAGATAAACATTTCAATTATTCTGTAAACTTTTGAAAGGTATATATTTGTAATGACTCATAACAAATGTATGAAGTAAATGAAGTTGTCTCAACTTAAAAGTAAGGTTTTCAAAAGACTTTGAACTTGATATTCTATTTTACTTTTGAAAGGTCTCTTATTAAGAATGTTCTATTTCTAAATGAAATTTCTTGAAATTACTTTAATTTCCTAAAATGTGGTTTTGGTTTTCTAAACTTGGATTTCAAAAGTAGCAAGATGACATTTTTATTTCTTGTAATATTTCAAAAGAATCTCTACTTCTTGCTAAAAGATAAAACCTTTTGTTTATGTAAGAAAAATCATTCCCATACATGTTCATGGTTTTTAAGAAATCCATTTTCCATATTTATTTCTTTTTAGAAGAATCTTTAATTCAAGAAAACACTTTCTTATTTATTTTTGTTGAGACAATTACATTATGTTCATGCATGAATATGGATCATAAGCTTTAGAAATGTAAAATAATAACTTGAAAGTAAATAATAAGGTAAATAAAGTATTGGGACCTTAGCTTCATCCCGGGACTAAGAAAAGACTAGTCCCGAAAAGAAAAGAAAAAGAAATTATTTTGACTTGATGAGGACAAGTCTAAGACTAGAATGACTAGTCTTAAAATCAACTTGAAGTTAAATAACTTGAAATGGAGTAAATAAATTGCATGAAAGATAAATTGTAAGACAATGAGCTTATATGCTCTAAATAGTATATATAGTTATATATTAGATAGTAGTAACATAAAGGAAATATAAAGAACATAAAGGAACATAAAGAGATTGATATTATGAACAAAAACAAAGTATGAATCTAATGTTGCTTTCTTAACCTTCATGGTTTTAGAAAACATACACTAAACTCATACTAAGTAGATGAACATGAAGAATTCTTGAGAATTTCTTACCTAAAGGAAACTAAACTTAAGAAGACTTCTTGAGAGAATTCTTGAAAGAATTTGAGAGGGATTTTGAGAGAGTAACTTTAGTTTAGAAGAAGTGTGAAGGAAGTGAAGGTATGAAGGGGTATTTATAGGAAAATGTGGGAGATAAATTGTGTTAATTAAATAATTGGAAATCAAAATAGATTGAGCATGGGGAGAGAGAGGTCGGCGCCATTTGTGAGTGTAGGGAAGAGAAAAATTAATTTTTTTGGCTTTTGATTAATTAAAAGTAAAAAATGAAATATGTGAAATTGTATTGGAAATGAAAATGTGTATGAAATAGGTGTATGGCTTGTAAGAATAGGTTGTAAGAAAAAGTAGAGATAGATGAATAGTGTAGAATAGTAGAAAATAGTGTAATGTAAAAGTAGACATGACAATTAAATACCGGTAGTAAGAAAATACGAGTATAAAAGCGATATCTGATATTTTTAGTTATCGAAAAATTACGAAATTGATATTTTTGGAAATCTTATATTTTTACGAGTCCAACGGTATATTCGGAATATTTTTTCTATTCCGGGCTCCTGGACACATTTTTCAAGAACTGTGTCCGTTCGGGTTCGAAGGACATCCGAAATTCGCGAAACTGAAACTTTTATAAAACCTATGGTTATTACGAACTATTTGAGCTAATTTTTCCAACTTCGTTTTCTAGGACTTGAGAAAACGGCAATGCCGGAGTTAAGCAGTTACGGTAAACTAGGGTTTTGTTTGCCCTAAGAATCCGTTTGACTTCCGATTAGGGTTTAAACTATAATTCGGATCCAAAAATTTCGGGGATTTACACACTTACTCATCCATCAGGTTCAAATTCACATTTTCATTCGGATTAGCTATCTTAGAAGTTTGTGGCTAATCTTCCTTGATTCATATTAATGAGTTATATATAATCTCTTTAGCAGTTCTTCTCAAATTTTGAAGTGTGGTTCTCTTAGTTTTTGGATTAAAGTCTACTAAACCAGTGGACTAACTTCTAGTCATG
The DNA here is from genome assembly GCA_024138025.1 of Combretum micranthum. Classification (NCBI taxonomy): domain Eukaryota; kingdom Viridiplantae; phylum Streptophyta; class Magnoliopsida; order Myrtales; family Combretaceae; genus Combretum; species Combretum micranthum. The sequence goes on from JAMXBD010000265.1 coordinate 1,011,373, forward strand.
CCATGTAAACAAGAAATAGAAGAAAACAAGTTTAGGAAAAGATTAAAACACAAATAAAAAAAGCTAAGATAACAATCAACAAGTTTTCCTAGTATTGCTAATCCCTGGCAATGATGCAAAAAACTTGGTCTGTGTATTTATCGACTGAGTTTTTAATTTAATGTTTTATAATCTTCTTCCTAAACATAGTTAATACTAGACAAGTGCACCTATTGTTCGTAGTAATAGAATGAAGTATATGGTCATCTCCCACAAGGATCGAATAGAACAAGTATTCACCAATTGTATATTATCTAGCCTAGAAAATTAAGTCAATATTATTATTAAGCTATTAAATTATGCTACAAATTTCCAACAAACTATAAATAATGAACTTTAACAGTGATTACTTGTACTAAACACAAAATACAAGTACCTAACCTTGTTTCACTAATGAAATTGACATGTACATTAAAAACATGTAATTGGCAATACCCGTTTCCTTTACTACAAAATTCAACAATTAAGTTAAAATCTTTCTCAAGATCATTAACATCTAATTCTAACCTTATCCATCAGAATCTCATCATAGGCAAATAGTAGATTACAATCGCATTAAGTTCAAGAATCCTGTACTTATGTTAATTTTATGTAGAGAATTTTACAATTCTATCTTTAGAATCATGAACAGTCCCTTCCGACAGCCTAGATCTATTCAACGGGACAATTTCTCAACCAATCCTAATGAAATCTAACATAAATGATATCATGAACAATACAGGTTAGATTTTACAAACTATTTGTGTAATAACCCAAAATAGTACACCTCAAATATAAAAATCATTAAGTAAATAATATGAAACTTTGGAAATGTTTTAAAAGGAATCGCAAGAATTACGCCAATTTTTTTTTTTTACATTTTAAAAATATTAAGATGCAAACTATCTAACTATTGATTAAAATTTTAAATTGATTTCAATAAAACTTTTAGATATTATTTTCCATAATTTTACATAATTGATAACTGATAATAATACGGTCACATAAGAAAATAACCTAACTTTAATTTTAATAAGAAAATGGTAATTTAGATGAATGTCCAAAGAATAAAAAAATGAGACATCTTGACTTCCATCTTGCCAAGATGATCACGTCAATAAGAATTATAAAACAAAATATCTCTTATGATTAAAATGAAATGAGTACTGTATATTTTGTATGCATGTTGTTATATATATTCAAATAAGAATAGAGAAGTGAGTCTACAACCTATATTTATTAAGTGCATCGTGTCATGAGTCTATGTCGCGTGGTCATGTGTCGTCTTAAATTAAGAGTCAAGTTGAGTCGTTAGTTGTTTGTTGTCTTTTTTTTAGTTTGAGTCTTTTCCAAAAATAGAGTAAGTGAAGGTGGAAATTACTAAATTAATTCTTGTTTCTTATATATGCTTTATTGCATAGAATACCAGTTGTATAAAGTTAAAGAAACATTTAAATCTCAAAATATTTTGCAGAAAATTAAAAAGCAAGAAATTCAAATAAATGTGATAAAAGATCAAAACAACGTAATTATATTACATGTAGCATAAAAACTTAACAAATATGAATGCTTAACAAATGAATCAAAATTTTTATATGAAATGAAATATAATAGTAAAACTTGAAATTAAAACTTAAGTTAGAAATTGAACTCTGATAATCTAATTAAGCCAAGTAAAATAATTAATCAAATAGCTTCACTAAATCAAACAATAAATAAATTGACATGGATTTGAAACTTCAAATAACCCCTTCGTTGAACCAAATTGCTCTATCTATCTTTTTCTAACCAATCAAAATCATTTATCTTTTATAAATTTTAAATTAAATTCTCTTTCTCTTAATTCTTAAATCTCTAAACTCTTGGAAAGTCAATTTCAATGTTTAGTAAATTTATAATCTCCAAATTTTAGTTCATTTCATAAATTGATTTATTCAATTTTTTTTTTTTTTTTTACAATTAACAAACTATACCATTTCTCTTTTAAATTTACAAATGACCCAAATTTCTCAAATTCATTTGTCTAAACTTATAAAATGTTCTAAATTAACTAATTGAACCTAAAATTCTATTTTCTTGATTCCTGTGAATTTTGAGTTCAAATGCACATTTAAAAATATCAGTTTTAAGCCCGAAACTCAAGCTAAATATCAATTTTTTGCAAAATTAAATTATAAACTTGATTTTCAACTTAAGCTATTAATTTATATGTTATACATCTTGAAATTATCTTTGGTACTCTAGAAAATCATTTGAAAAGTTTAAACTGAACCCTTTTACTCATAATTATTCTTAATCATTTTATCTCTATCCTATTTAATCCTTTTTCCTTTCCTCCTTTTTGGGCTGCCTCATTTTCTTTCTTTCTCTCCTCTCTCTCTCCACCGATCCTTCTTCTTCTTCTTTCTCCATTTCCTCTCTTCATTTTTCCTTCAACTCACTCCAAATCTCAAGTTTAAACAAGATTTTTGAAGAAAACAAATATGAAAAACAAGATCAATGGTGGAAATCATGCTTGAGCAAGCTTCAAAAGCTTAAGAGGAGTAATAACCAAGGAGATCATATTATTTACAAAGATGAGTTTTACTTTTTGTTTTCTTTACTTGTTGTTTACTTGTTCATATGATGAGTTGATGTTAAATATATGTCGGATTTATGAAGAAGATGATGAATAATGAATATGGCGTTTGATGGAAGAGTTTGATGGTATTTGATGTTGTTGGATGAGTATAGAAGTGTTAAAAGTATGAAATTTAGTTGTATGATGTTTAGATGATTTTCTAATAGAACTAAAATGTGCAAAATTTGGTAAAAAGATGTAAAAGAAATAAAGAAAATTCTAGCACAGCATGGGAGTCTCAAATGGGGGCATTTGGAGGGGTGTTTCAATTTTTGTGTAAAGATTTTGAGTTAAAACACCCCTTGAAACAGCCCCATTTAAGGGGGTATATGGAGAAAACCTCCCTTGAAATGTCCCGTTTGGAAGGGTGCTCCACTTTCGGATTATTTTTAAGTAAAACCCCTGGGTTGAAATGGTCCATTTGGTTTCCCTTACCATGACACAGTTTCATATTTTAATTATAACTTTTTCATTTAACCTCAGATTGAGGTAATTCAAAATGTTATGGTAATCTTAAAAAGAGAACTACAACTTTCATATTTTAATTACTTGCAAATTCTAAAAGTATCAAGGCTTAAATTTTTATTGATTCCAACTACTGCACATTCCAAACAAAGTTGAAAACTTGTGTTTGCTTGTTACATGTGTGTAGTTAAGTATAAAATGAACTTAGCCAATAAATTTAGGTTCAACTTGACTAAATAAACTTGAATGAATTAAAATGATTAGACTAATTAAGTTTAATCAACTTGATTAAGATTAAGTGAATATCAACTTAAGTTAATTTGAATCTTAGATATAAAATGAACCGGGTTAATCAATTTAAGTTCAACTTGACTACATAGACTTTTGTAAGCTAAAATGAATCAGATTGATTAAGTTTAATTGAAATAACTTAGTAATTTAATTAAATGATTAATTTTAATCAATTTGGTTAGGATTAAGTTAAAATGGGTTAATAGCTAATAATTAGATTAGAATGATATGTTAAGATAACCATATTTTATATGAAGAATATGTTGTTTCAAATGTGTACTTGCTTAAGAAATGAATGTTTTGATGACCTTCTTGTAATAAATGACTATAATTAAAGAGGAAAGAAATACTTTAACAGAAAATAGAGAACTGTTCGTATCTTAGTAGGGCAATCTTCGCAGCCACGGCGCGGTTTCTACTTAGTTTCTGGTCAAATAAGATCTTAAAATAGATTTAATTTCTTAAATAGATGTTTGCTTTGATATATTCTTTGTAATAGCTGTAGCTAATATTCTATTTAAGTTTGGATTTCATATATAAAGGATGATGATGATTTGATGTGGTTGATGATTTGATATTGATGGGGGTAATGTTTTGGATTTCCTAGAAGCTTGTTAAGACCTAGCTTGGATGTCAAGAGGGTAACATTAGCCCTATCGCCTTGTTTGTGCATGTAATGTAGTTGTACTTAAATTTAAGATAAATATAATTGAATATACATAGGGATTAGGCATTCGTTTATTGTTTGGTGATTGTTTAATTGCTAAAATTACTAACATAAAAGTGATTACCCATTGTTTATAATAACTAAGCAATTGTTATAGAAGAATGTTTGAAAATTGATTGATCACCCTAGTATATGGACTTAAGACTACTTGGTTATTTAATTAAACAATCATTCATTGCATGACAGCATACTAGCATTAGAATGGTATTCACATCAAGTGCTAGCATCTCAATTCTATGGTAGGCCTAAGTTATGTCAGTAGATCTATTTCTCTAAATTGGATACCATAGGGTTGCTCGTATCCCAAGAACTAAAAAGACATTGAAGAATGTCACTTATGTGGATACTAGCCTAGGAGATGGCAATACTTAAGGAGCTTTCGTAATTCTAAGGGAAATGGAGTGTATATTAGCAGTATAAATGTTTTAATCAATGAACAAAATGAGTTCAAGATGAAGTTCTCACTCCTTAGATTTTTCTAAGAAGAAGTTAAAGGCTATGTTTGATAAAATGAGTTTCAAAGAAACTACTCCCTCCTTAGCTATGTCTAAGTAGAAGTTAGAGGTTATTTTTTAATAAAATGTTTTTTTAAATGAAATCCTCCATCCTTAGTTATATCTAAGGAGAAAAAAAAAAGGTTTTATGCTAAGAAAGTTGTGAGCTGAAGGCTCTAAATTGAGAAGACACCCCCTTCTTTAGTTCATAGTCCTACCGGGCATGAATGATTTGCGTTCGTCCTTTAACCTGGCATAAATCTCCATTGGTTTGGATTCCGGTTATCCAAACTGTGCATATCATATTTTTAATTGTTGCATTGCATATGTTTGTTAATCACAATTGTCTTACTTTTATTTGTTATGTGATTTGGCCTTGTTATTCACTGAACTATAGAGAAGCTCACACAGCCATAGTTTTGTGCAAGTGTATCTTAGGATGAGAATGGGCTAAGAAAGTGTGAAGACTCCAGAGATTTGAAGATTAGCTTATAATACAATCCATATGTTTTGTAATTAAGTTATTTTGTTTTGTATTAAATGTGATAGGCTTAGAATAGATTGCTTAGATTAAGAATAGTATACATATATGATCTATTCTCTTTTACTGATTGGTAGGGGATACCTATTCTCTATGGTTTTGGTGGATTGTAGGAATTTGTATTTTCTTAGCTATTAAACTGTTTTTATGTAATTAAAATTTTTATAGCAAATATTAAGTAGAGTTTTGCAAAACTCTGAATTGAAAAATGGTTATCATGTAAGCCACCAGATTTTTCGATAACATAAGTAAACCCTATAATCGAAAGTTAAATCGGAACCCTAAAGTTAACCTAGTTCTATGTTTAGTCTAGTGAATCTAGATCCAGCAATCCCGTGTTCTTAAACCTTAGACAACGAAATTGAGATAATTATGGATAATCGTTCGTAATAATATAAGAAAGCTTAAAAATATCATATTCACAATTTTCTAGTGACTTTCGGATCCGAACGAGATTAGTTTTCAAAAACCGTGCCCTGGTGCATCGAATAGTAAAAATATTCCAACAACACTAATAGACTCGTAAAAATATAAGGATTTCAAAAATATCAGTTTTAGAATTTTTCGGTAACTAAAAATATCATATATAGGCTGTTTACGTGTATTTTCTTTACTACCGGTATTTTAACTGTCTAGTCTACTATCCATAGTACTATTTCTACTATTCATTACTATTTCACTATTTCTACTTTTTCTTATACTCTACTCTTATACACTACCGTACTTATACCTTACAATTTACCTTTCCCATATAACTTTAATCACATTACACTTTACATATTACTTCTTTTTATTACAAAATAACAAAATTAATCAATTTTTCTCCCCTCTTCAATGCCTTTCCATCCACTCCCTCTCTCTCAGCACTCTCAATTTATTTTCTTTTTCCTTTTATTTAATTATACCTAATTTTCACTCCAAAACTCTATAAATACCCCATTCATCCTTCGTTCTTTCATACAACTCATTTCTTACTAAAACTCTACCAAAATTTCTCCACAAACACTCTCTCTCAAATTCTCTCCCAAGTTCTCTTTTCTGTCCATAAAACCATTTCGTACATAATACTACAAGCCATTTTTTTTCCTCTTCAACAAACACATAACCTTAGGTAAAGTTTCTTACACATATTCATCATTTTCATACAACTTAGCCTGAGCTTAGTGTATGTATCTTAGACTCATGAGAGTTGTTCATGTTCTGTTTTTGTTCATGTTCCTATTTTCCATTATGTTATTATTATTATTATTATGTTGTTATTATTGTTATTATTATCTAACTTCTATATAGTATTACGTATATCATGTATATATATTTCTTTAGAGCATATAAGCTCACTTGATATTTATTTATTTCTATGTTTTGCAATTTATTTATTTCATGTTATTATTAAGACTAATCTTTCTAGTCTTAGACTTGTCATTATCAAATCAAAATAATTTTCCTTCTTTTCTTTTCTTTTTTGGACTAGTCTATTCTTACTCCCGGGATACATTGAAGCTAAGGTTCTCAATACTTGACTTTATTATTATGCTCTTATTTATTATTATAAATATCTTATCTTATTATGTGATATTGTATATTTCTCATATCAACATAATCTCATTCATGTATGAATATGTTGATATTGTTTCAACCATAATGAAAAAGATTTTTCTTAAGTAATAAAAAATAAGAACTTTAAAATAAATTTTGTCACATAAGAAATGATTTTTCCATAAAAACTTAAAGTTTTATCTTAACAAATATTTTCTAAAGTTAGATAAGCTTAGCACAAGTTTTAGTAATAATACTATATGGGATTTTATCAAGGATTACATAAAATAAAGTTATCACAAACTCTCTTTTCAAAACCAATGAAATAAGAATGTTTCTTTAAACTAAATTCTTTGTTTAATAAAACTTTTCTTAAACTCATATGTAAAGCTTTCATCAACATACTAAGGTTAGATAAGTTTTACAAAATCATCAAAGAATAAATCTTTTTAAAGATGAATCTTACTTAGGAAATAAAATTAGAAGAACACTATTATTTTAAAATGGAATTAACTTTAGGAAAAACTAAGAACAAGTGAACTTTGAGAAAGTTTTATTACTATCAAGAAAACATTTAGAAACTACATTTTTTAAGTCCTAAAAAATTGAAGTTGTAGAAATAAAATTATTTTGGAAAATATGAATTGTTTTCAAAAGATAGATAAAGTTAAAAAGAGGAAAATATTTACTTATAATAATTTAAGAAATTTTCCCCACAAAACTAAAAAGTAAATTTTCAAGTCTTAGCATTTTCTCACTTTTAAGACACGTTGTTTTACAAAAATCATTGTTGAGACAACACCACTAAATTCATGCTTATAATTTGAGTCTATTATATATATATATATATATATATATATTCAAAATATTTTTCCACCATACAAATATCAATATTTTTGTACAAGAACTCTTGAATGGAGAAAAGTTTGAAAACTTGAGTTTTGAAATTTGGAATTTTCATAATAATTCTATACATCACTATTCCGAGACCCAAATGACTTATTTTGATAAAAATAATCTTAGAAATGGATATATCTTTTTGAGAAGGTAGAAATCAGTATATAATAAGCGAAATGCAGAGTTAAAATAAGCAAGTTATGGCCATTTTAAGTTGGAATTTCCATTCATGCAAATTTTGATGACTTCAACAAGATAGAATTAGAGAATTTGAGTAGATCTTGGATGAAATACTCATTCCAGGTATTTCTTTTTTTTAAGTGTCGAGGACCGAAATCTTCTTTTCCCCAATGATTACTTCGACTCAAAGAAGATCGCTATGGACAAATGAGTTTCCTTTACATTTATATATTTGCACATGTGCTTATAGAATAGAGTACTAAATGTTAGTAAAAGATAAGATTGATATGCATGTGGGATATCATGGAAATTATGTATGTGAATGGTTTTGTGCGATTGATGAACAATAAGTATATAGGAACCCGTTCTATGATTGATATAATTGTTTCTATGTATGTATTGTTGTGTGTGCAACTATTGCTTGATCGCTTTAAATGAATTAATGTCATATTGGAATCCTCATATAATAAACTGCTCATGCATATCACTTAGAATATCATTTTGAAATTTTGCTACTACTCCTCGGCGTAGGACCGAAAAGATAAGCTACCTAGCTACATCTTGAAAATTTAGGATCTTTGGGAATACAGCCTCGAGTTATAGCCGAGCTGGATCGATCGCTTTAGGTATGGAAAGCCCGGGGACTAGTAGTACGGTTCATTGGAACCTCAAGACTCGCGCAACTTTTAAGGAGATTGTTTGGGGCCCAGTTCAAATCATTACCTAACCACCGATGGAGGGATAAATCCATCATACATACGAAACCGGATAGTCATATGTATTGTTTGATCATATGGTTATTGCATTTCATATGCTTGTTTAATGAACTTGGTTGAATGCTTACTATGAGTACTTTTGTGTAAGGAATATCTCACTAAGCTAGTTATACTTATACCCTTATAGACTTTTGATATTGCTGGATTGTTATTTTTCCCCCGAGATTATCTTGATCATCTGGGTAAAATCTTTATTTTGCGAAGCTTTTGGAGGAACTCTGTTTTGAAGTCTTAGACTAGATTTCCTTTAAAATCTTTTAGCTTTAGTTAATCTTCATACTAGGATTATGTTGCTATGGAAATTATCAGGGGCATGCCCCTTAGAAGTTGAAAGACTTTATATTTCAATGAAATATATTAAGTGTTATTTTGCATGTTCCGCTGCCAATATCTTAAAATGAATTACTCGACCGGTCTCCCTTTTATGTGAATGTACGCCTTATACCAATATAAAAGCTTTCAAGTGACTAAGGTAGTCATTCTTAAGTTTTAATATTATGTACGGGGGGCTGTTACATTTAGGGTACCTGTCGGGGCGTGACATATCATATCTTGAATGCATACTTGATATGATAACTACAAATTGATCCTTTTAGGCCTCTTTTCGGGGTGTGACAGTTGGAATTAACAAAACTAGCAATGATTATCGATTAACACACACAACTACACATCAAATTTGGTGTTGCAAAGCCTAAGTAACTCTACTCAAACATCATGCAATAAAGAGAATGAATGAAAAGTGAAAATAAATAGTAAGGGAACATGAATGAAACCTCTTTTTCACGATGTAATTTTCTGAATTCTTCTATATACGATACACAATAATTATCCTCTTCTTTCTTTCTTAAGACTCACAAAAGAGTACATTACAAGTGATACCATATAGATGCAAACCATGAACTAACGTAATGGTTGCTAAGTAATGTTTGTGGTGATGGTTCGCTACTGCAAAATTATTAGATTCTTGATATGTAATGCTTTGATCCTATTTATAGGTTCTCGATTGATGAGATATGAATTTGTCCCCTTTCCTTACCTCCTTTCACTTTTATCCCTCTTCAAAATATAGTTATGCACTTTCTGATGTGGAAAACTAGGCAAATCACACCCCTCATCATGATCGTGGTTTTAGTCATGATACCCTAAAATTGTCTTATTCAAGCCTAATCATAGCCATGACTTAGCCTATGATCATTGTGGCATAAAAACTTCAATGCATATCATAGTCACAATAAGAGACTTAATATATCAGGTGAAGAGATATCCCTAAAGATCACAGCCGTGATATGACTAATGATCTAGAAAACTTCAATTTTAAATTAACTGTCATGCCTTAATCCAATCTGAACATAGGAGATACAATAAAGATCACAATCATGATGTTGCCCATTGTAGTTAAGGTAATGAATTGCCTACATATCATGGCCACGAAACCTTATACCATTACCCTTACTCATTGCGATCACAACTCGTGATCTCTACAGATATCTTTGTTCTTCTTCAATGCTCGCAGTCAAGATTCTCCCTAAAATCAAATCTACTTCTCTCACTAGGTTCTTCACAATCGCAATTTGGATCGTGATGTTTACAGTTTTTTATATTTCCTAGTTTCGTGCCCAAGATGTTGCCTAATTTATTCCATGGTGCTTGCTTCCTCTATCATGGCCTCAATCACAATCATGATACACCCTTAATTTTCTATTATTGAAGTTTAAGTTGATTTCCCTTAATCCAATGTTGATAATTGTCACGTCCCAAAAGATGCTCTATACATAACAATCCGCCGTATACCATACAAGACTTAGGAATCATCACCACAGTCATTCAAAAGTCTAATATTAGATGCAAGGCGTTTCCTTACGACAATAGAATACTCAAGCAATTGGAGATAGATTGTTCAATTTGATAGAAAAAGCATAAAAATACAAACCACAGATATTCAAGATCATATACAAAAACTAAGGGGCATTACCCCCATAAAAGAATAATAAGTCCAGATAATAGTTTTTGACACCAACTCGAGTATTTAGGGTTTCCTATGGAAGTCTATACAAAAGCTGAACATAACCTTCTAAGGGAAACTCCTATTCTTACTTTACCTGAGTTGATAAATTGCTGGTTTGTAACCATAAATAAGGGAACTGCAACAAAAAGAAGCTGTAAGGGCATAAGCTATACTAGCTTAGTGAGTAAATACTTCTAGAATATACGTATCCAACAATTTCATACAATCAAGTTGTTTTAATCATCCATATGAAATGCAACAACAACATGGGCATAGAAGACATATGATCAAACTGGAAATCATATATTGAATGGATTTGCGCCCTCTATTCAGGGTGAGCAGATTAACAAATCCTGCTATACTAACTTTGAATTTATTGTTTCGTTTTATGGTTCACGGGCAACCCATTTCATTTATACCTTTTATGGATCACGAGTAACCAACATTATCAAATGTACCATCCCTAACGTGAAATGATTATGTCCATTTTACTTGTTAATCCGAGTAATCATTAATACAATTTCATAGATGACCAAGCAATTTACAAACAATCATAATCATGGCATATAGACATTCATCAATTAATCACCCAGTTTCGATATACTTAACACGTTTTTCTCAATACATCAAGTAAACATACATAATCTCATAATCGCCTATCATGCATTTCCATTTTTATCTTTGCCTATCACTCTAATGAAACTAGGAATTACAAGCACAATAAGGAATCGTAAATAGGAAGTATGACTTACTTGACCATGGTCTTCAATCTTTACTTGTAATAGTCCGAGGGCAAAGAATCCCCCGATTCGAAATCTCCTAAATGAAAGAAATACCCAAATGAGTATTTCAAGCCATAACTAATTCCAACTTAATAGACAAAAACTTTCAAGTTCGTAATTTTCGTAGTTAGTGGAGATTCCAACTTAAAACAGCCATAACTTGGTCATTTTAACTTGGAATTTCTCATATAAGTAGTCGATTTCTATCAACTTCAAAAGATTTACCTAATTCTAATGTTATTCCAAAGTTTAAGTTCGGATCAGTTCTGGTTAGTAGGTAAAAATCATGTTTCCGAAATTGTTTTGTGAAAACTTACATTGTTTCTACCATGTATATTAAATGTACATGCAATATCAACAAGTTAATATCATGAATGATATGATATGAGCTATGTATATGTATGTTCTTGATGATATTTGGTAAAAAAGAACTTTTAGATAAATTTCACTTTGCAAAAACTTCAAGAATAGTTTATTTAGAAAAACTAGTTTTGTTACTTGAAAAATCATCTTCGTTTTTTCTAAAATAAAGCCTTGATAACCTTTATGCCTAATACCCTCATTATTTTAAGAAATTTCTTCATTTGGGAGTTAGAAAATAGATATTTAAATGGGGGTCTTTCTTAGTTACGAATTTTACAAGAATTGTTGGTGATGAAAATAGAGTTCGATTTATATGTTGAAACTTTTCCTTTGTTCTAGAAATATTCATTGATAAAATTCATTTTTTCTTGCCACAATTAACTCCTTACTATACCTATTCCAAAAAGCTTCCCTTTCTCAATTAAAATCCTCATTTGAACATAGGTGTTTAAATATGGCTCTTTTTTAAATCCGAATTTTGTAATTTGTCTTGAGATTATGATCTTTCTAAAATTGAGTCATAATCAAACCTATTCCCAAAGGTTTTCATTTTTTCAATACAACTCTTATTTTGGGATTGAAAAATAGGTGTTTGCACTTCAACTCCTCCGACTTACGAATTTTATGTTCTTGTTGGAGTTGAGACGAAGTTCTAATTTAACTCTTGCAAATCTTTCTTTTTTTGAAAATATCTCTTAGTTGAACTAGATTTACCTCATGAAAATCATTTCTTTATGATGCCTATTCCATAAGCCTTTCATATTTTACATAAATTCCTCATTTTGGAGTTGGAAAATAGGTTTTCACAAGAGGTGTCTTTTTAAATCCGAATTTCAAAAATTGTTTTTGATGGGAACAAAAATAAATATTGAGCTTTTGGCAACATTCTCATTACTACCATCATACTACAAGTCTTTTATTCACCTAAAACAAATTTTTATGACATTTATATACTCAAGACAAAATAGGAATATGATGACATTTATTTTATGGATACAAATGCAAGCTTGAAAGTCTTAGATCATATTCAAGCCTTCCCAAGACTATATAGACTAGTCTCAAGAGTTAGATTAGCATGTTGATGATGTTAGATGAATGAAATTCAAGTTAGATCATTATGATGATGAGGTTAGTAGCAAGATATATCCACAAAAATATCAATAAGAAGATATATAGTAAGATTATAGCAAGAATAACTTAAAACAAAAGATCCACAGCATTGTGATGACATGAAAATCATGTACAAGTGTTTCCACATCCCTTGCCTAAAGCTCATAGGGATTTTTTATGGAATCACACATGTATAATCTTATCATTACATGTTATATATATGGTAGGGTTTAGATCTATTACCTAATGAGTGTTTGAACAAGAGAACTTGAGGAAAATTGTGTGTGTAGAGAGGAAGGGGGGGAGGGGGGGTTACAGCAATATGAGGGAGAGAGAGTTGAGAGAAAACAAAATGCAAGAATTTTGTTAAGTGAAAAAGAAAGAAAGTTAAGTGAAAAAGGCTTAAAGGGGTATTTATAGAGAATGAGATTAGGGTTTGTATTAATTAAATAAAAGAAAAAAAATAAAACAAAATAGAGAGAGGGAATACAAGGGGGGTGCCGATTCGGAATAAAGGGGAGGGAAAGAGATTTATGTGTTGTGTTGTGTTGTGTAAGATTTTAAATTTAATTAAGTTGTTTTAGTAATAAAACTGTATTAGAAAGGTAAATTATAAGAGATTGGATGTACTTGATGAAAAGTAATGATTAGAAATCAAAAAGTAGATTGGACAATTAAATTACCGGTAGTAATAAAAATACGATAAAAGGACTATAACTGTAATTTTTATAAACCAAAAAATTCTTATAATTATATTTTTGAATTTCTTATTAAATTTCGGTTCTAAAGAGTCCTTTGGAATAGTTTTCTATTTTTGAGTACCGGGGACTAGTTTGCCAAAACAGACCCCGATCGGGTTCGAAGCCGATGAATTTCTTCGAAATCTGATCTTTTTATGTTTCGATATATTATTTAGAACTATATTCTAAAGCTAACTCAATTTTTATTGTTTCGGGGTTTTGTTATCAATATTGCTGGACTTAAGGTTCCTAGGCTCTATACTAGCCCTAAGTATTCTTTTTAGGGTTTTCAGTTTTCGATTCTAGTTTCTGAAACTGAGTTTGGTTTGCTAAGAAAATGTAGGCTTACAAACTACCCACCTTAAACAAAGTTTTGTCCTCAAAACTGATTCTTACATACCTATTTCCTAAAACAAGCAAGGGTTCTTCCTTTGAACTTCTTCCTTAGCCTCCTAGGTTGCTTCCTCAAATATGTGATTTCTCCATAAAACTTTCACATATAGGATTTCCTTATTTCGCAACTTTTGTGTTTTTCTTATCCAAGATTTGCACTGGATGTTCCTCATAGGTGATGTTTTCTTTTAACTGAATGGGTTCCAGCTGCATGATCCTTTCTGGGTCAGGTACGTATTCCCTTAGTACCGAGACATGGAACACATTATGCAATCCAGACAGGTTTGGCGGCAAAGCCAATCGATATACCAGATCTCCAACTCTTTTTAGTATCTCACACTGTCCAACGTATCTCGGGCTCAACTTCGCTTGTTGTCACGCCCCAATGGGTACCCTAAACGTGACAGCCTACCGTACATAATATTAAAACTTAAGAATGACTACCTTAGTCACTTGAAAGCTTCCATATCGATACAAGGCATACATTCACATTAAAAGGAGACCGGTGGAGTAGTGCATTTTAAGATTTTGGTAACGGAACATGTAAAATAATACTTAATATATTTTATTGAAATATAATGTCTTACAACTTCTACAAAGCATTCCCCTGAAAATTTTCATAACCACATACTCTTACTAAACAAATAACTAAAGCTAGAAGATTTTAGAAAAAAATCTACTCTAAGACTTCAAAACGGAGTTCCTCCAAAAGCTTCCCAAAATAAAGATTCTACCCAGATGATCAAGATGGTTTTGGGTGTGAAACAAAGGTCCTGCAATATCAAAAGTCTATTGGGATATCAGCATAACTAGCTTAATGAGATATTCCTTATGCAAAAGTACTCATAATAGGCATTCAACCAAGTTTATTATACAAGCATATGAAATACAATAACCATATGATCAAACAATACATACGACTATCCGGTTTCGTATGTATGATGGATATACCCCTCCATCGGTGGTTAGGGAATGATTTGAGCTGGGTCCCAATCAACCTTCTTGAGATTTTGCGCGTGTCTTGGGGTTCCAACGAATCGTACCACTAGTCCCTGTGCTTTCCATACCCAAAGCAATCGATCCGGCTCGACTACAACTTGAGTCTGTATTCCCCAAACGTCCTAAATCCTTAAGATGCAACTAGGCAGCTTACCTTTCCAGTCCCACACTGAGGAGTAGTAGCAAAATTGTGAAATGATATTCTAAGTGATATGCATGAGCAATTTAGTTTAAGGGAATATCCAATTTGACATTAATTTATTTAAGGTGATAAATCAATATGTACACACATAGCCATATATATATAGAAACAATTATAACAATCAACAAATCGGGCTCTGATATTCTTATCGTTCATTGATCACACATAGCGATTCACATACATAACTCCCATGCTAACCCACATACATATCAATTTTTATCTTTTCCTAACATCTAGTGTTCTATTCTACAAGCACAAGCACGAATACATAAAACGTAAAGAAAACCCACTTGTCCAGAGCGATCTTCGATCAGTCGAAGTAATCCTCGGGGAAGAGAAGATCTTTATCCTCGACACCTAAATAAAAGAAATACCTAGAATTAGTATTTCGTCCAAGATCTACTCAAATTCTCTAATTCTATTTCATTGAATTCGTAAAAATTCGCATGAATGGAAATTCCAACTTAAAATGGCCATATCTTGCTCATTTTAACTCAAAATTTCGCATATTATATACCGTTTTCTACCTACTCAAAAAAATATATCTATTTCTAAAGCTATTTTTATCAAAAGAAGTCATTTGGGTCTCGAAAAAGCGGGGTACATAACTGTTATGAAAATCCCAGCTTTCAAAACATAATTTCTCTAACTTTTCTATATCCAAAAATTCTTGTACAAATATATATATATATATATTTGTATAGTTGAAAAATCCTTTGAACATATATATATTGACTCATATCATAAGCATGAATTTAGTGAAGTTTTCCCAACAATGATTTTTATAAAATAAGGTGTTCTAAAGTTGAAAAAGTAATGTTTTGGAAATTTTTATTTTAGCTATGTTGGATAAGTTCTTTGATTTATTATAAGTAAATATTTTCCTCTTTTTAACTTTATCAATCTTTTGGAAATAATTCATATTTTCCAAGATAATTTATCCTAACAACTTCATGAGTTAAAAAAAAAATATAGTTTCTAAATGTTTTCTTGATAGTGACAAAACTTTCTTAAAGTTTACTTATTCTTAGTTTTTCCTAAAGTTTATTCCATTTTAAAATAATAATGTTCTTCTATTTTTATTTCCTAACTAAGATTCATCTTTAAAATGATTTATTCTTTTTTTATTTTTGTAAAACTTATGTAAACCTTAGTATGTTGATAAAAACTTTACAAATGAGTTTAAGAAAACCTTTGTTAAACGAAGAATTAATCACATTAAGTTTAAAGAAACTTTCTTATTTCATTGGTTTGAAAAGAGAGTATGTGAAAATTCTACTTTATGTATTCTTTGATGAAACTCTAATGTACCATTATTGCTAAGACTTGTTATGAGTTTACTTAAATTTTTGGGAAAGATTTGTGAAAGTAAAACTCTTAGCTTTAAACGAAAATCCTTTCTTTAAGTGACCAAAATTTATTTGAAAAGAGTTCATAAAACTATTTTCTTTATATTTTTGTTGAGATAATATCAATATGCCCATGCATGAACATGAATATGTAGTAATGTGAAATATAACATAATAAGATAAAATAAATGTAATAAGAGCATAATAGTAAAGTCAAGTATTAGGAACCTTAGCTTCATCAAGGTATCCCGAGACTAAGAATAGACTAGTCCCAAAAAGAAAAGAAAAGAAAATTATTTTGACTTGATAAGGACAAATCTAAGACTAGAAAGACTAGTCTTAATAATAACATGAAATAAATAAATTGCAAAGCATATAAATAAATAAATTACAAGCGAGCTTATATGCTCTAAAGAAATATATATATACATAATATACATAATACTATATAGAAGTTAGATTAGAGCAAATAATAATAACAATAATAATAATAACATAATGGAAAATATGAACATGAACAAAAACAAAACATGACTATATTGTTGCTTTTTTAATTCTCATGAGTCTAAGAAACATACACTAAGCTCATGCTAAGTTATATAAACATGATGAGTATATGTAAGAAATTTTTACCTAAGGTTATGTGTTTATTGAAGAGAAAAAGAATGGGTTGTGGTAATATGTGAGAAATGGTTTAATGGAGAGAAGAGAGGACTTGGGAGAGAATTTGAGAGAGAGAGTTTGTGGAGTAATTTTGGTAGAGTTTTAATAGGAAATGAGTTATGTGAAAGAATGAAAGAGGAATAGGGTATTTATAGAATTTTGGAGTGGAAATTAAATGTAACTAAATAAATTAAAAAAGAAAAATAATAGAGAGTGATGAGAGAGAGGGAGTAGACGGTAACCTTGGAAAAGAGGGAGGAAAATTGATTAAATTTATTTTTTTGCAATAGAAAGAAGTAATGTGTAAAGTGCGATGTGATTAAAATTATACGGGGAAGATAAATTGTCAGGTATAGGTATAATAGTGTATAAGAGTAGAGTATAAGAAAAAGTAGAGATAGTGAAATAGTAATGAATAGTAAAAATAGTATTATGAATAGTAGACTAGATAATTAAAATACCGGTAGTAAAGAAAATATGCATAAATGGCCTATATCTGATATTTTTAGTTACCGAAAAGTTCTAAAACTGATATTTTTGAAAACCTTATATTTTTATAAGTCTATTGGTGCTGTCAAAATATTTCTACTATCCGGTGCACCATGGCACGATTTTCGAAAAGTGATCCTGTTTGGATCCGAAAGATACTAGAAAATTGCGAATCTGATATTTTTAAACTTTCCTATATTATTACGAACCATTTTCCACAATTATCTCAATTTCGTTGTCTAGGGTTTAAGAACACGAGATTGTCGGATCTAGATTCACTAAACTAATTATAGAATCAGGTTAATTTTAAGGTTTTTGTTTGACTTCCGGTTCTAAGGTTTACTTATATATACCAAAAAATCTAGGGGCTTACACTTGTGTACGTACTCTTTGTATACTCTTAATCGGATTCACCTTTAAGTACACATGATCACCTACTTGGAATTCAAGAACTCGTCTCTTTAGATTTGCCCAACGCTTTTTGCCGGTCTTGAGCTTCCTTCATCTTCTGCTGTATGACTCTCACTTTATCAGCCGCATCTTGTACCAAACCTGGCCTAATGGTTATCTTCTCTACATCATCCCAAAACAGAGGTGACCTACAACACCATCCATATAAAGCCTCGTAGGTAGCATCTAAATGGTCAAGAGGTAGCTGTTATTGTAAGCAAACTCGATTAGTGGTATGTGACTACCCCAGCTTCCCTTGAATTCCAAGTCACATGCTCTTAGCATGTCTTCTAGGGTTCGAATTGTCTGCTCAAACTGTCATCTGAGGGTGATATGCGATACTAAAATGTAGCTTTGTACCCAAACTCTTTTATTAGCTTGTCTAGAACTTAGATACAAACCTCGGGTTTCGATCTGAAATAATTCCTATGGGTATTCCATGTAGTTGCACTATTTCTCAAATATAGATCTTGGATAACTTGTCCATAGAGTATGTCATATTGATTGGTAAAAAGTGTGCTGACTTTGTCAACCGATCCACAATTACCCATACCGCATCACAACCTATTGGAGTTTTTGGAAAGTCGCACATGAAATCCAAGGATATCTGATCCCATTACCATTGAGGTATGGGCAAGGGCTTTAACAGTCCCCCTAACCTTTGATGCTTTACCTTCACTTGTTGGCAAACTGTACATCTCATTACATAGTCTGCTACATCCCTCTTCATACGATTCCACTAGTAGTGACTTTTCAAGTCTTGATACATTTTGGTACCTCTGGGGTATACAGTATAGCCGAAGTTGTGGGCTTCACTCATAATTTCCTTCCCTAGCTCCTCATCCTCTAATATGCACAGTCGTCCCTTCATTCTAACCACATCTTCCTCATCTATTACAAAGTCAGAGTATTTTCTTTCCTGAACCTCCTTCTTAAGCTTTTGTATTACTTCATCATACTGTTGAGCCTCCTTGATTCTCTCAACCAAGGTCGGCTATAAAATCAAGTTTGTTATTTTAAGTTCCACACTTTGTCCTATAAATTCAATATTTAATTTCTCAAAATCTCTTATAAGTTCCTTTTGACTTGTGATTAATGCAGCTACTTCCCCATAATTTTTCCGTCTCAGAGCATCCACAACCGCATTTACCTTTCCCAGACGATAGTTAATTCCCATATCATAGTCTTTGATTAACTTCAGCCATCTTCTTTGTCTCGTATTTAGTTCCTTTTGCATGAATACATACTTAAGGTTTTTGTGATCTGTATATATTTCACACCTTTGTCCATATAGATAGTGTCTCTAAAGCTTCAAAGCAAAGATAATTGCAGCTTACCCGAGATCATGCATGGGATACTTCTACTCGTGTGGTCTCAGGTGTCGGGAAGCGTAAGAAATAACTTTTCCTTCTTGCATTAATACACATCCAAGACCATTCCTTAAAGCATTACTATGCACAGTATAAGGTTTCTCTAGGTCTGGCAAAACTAAGATTGGTGTCGATACTAACCATTGTTTCAGCTCCTAGAAACTTTGTTCCCATTTATCTATCCAAATAAACTTCTCATTTTTTATGTGGTAATTGGGTCAAGGGCTTAGCTATTTTCAAAAAATCCTTTACAAACTTGCAATGATAGCCAGCCAGTCCTAAAAAGCTCCTTACTTTGGTTACCGTTTATGGCTGTCTCCAATCCACTATAGCCTTAATCTTCTCGAGGTCAATCGATATGCCTTCTCTTGACGCAACGTGTCCTAGAAAGCATATCTGATTTAGCCAAAAGTCACACTTAGATAACTTAGTGTATAGCTTATTTTCTCTCAAAGTTTGTAATGCCATCCTAAAATGCTCTTCATGTTGTTTCTTACCCTTTGAGTAGATCAGAATGTCGTCGATGAAGACTATTATACATTTATCCAAGAGTGGTTTGTAAACTCTATTCGTGACATCCATGAATGTAGTTGGTGCATTGGTCAAACCAAAGGGCAACAGCAAAAATTCATAGTGTTAATAACATGTGCGAAAATTTGTCTTTGGCACGTCTTCAGGTTTTATCGTTAATTGGTGATATCCAGAGCATAAGTCAATGCATGAAAACACGTGCACTCCTTGCAGTTGATCGAACAGATCATCAATCCTAGGCAAAGGGTATCGATTCTTAATTGTAACCTTATTGATTTCACAATAATTGATACACAGCCTCATGGATCCATCCTTCTACTTTACGAACAGCACAGGTGCGCCCCATGGCGACACACTAGGCCTTATGAACTTCTAATCCAACAGTTCTGTAACTGATTTTTCAACTCCTTCAGTTCAACTGGTGCGATCCGGTAAGGTGCCTTCGATATTGGTTCTGTATTCGAAGCCAAAACGATTTCAAAATCAATTTCCCTCTTTAGGGGTGACCCAGGCAACACATTTGGAAATACATCCGGATATTCATCCACAATCGGTATATTTCTTACCTCTCGTGGTTCTTCCTCATCAGAGGTATCCTCAATGGGCATTATTTCTTCATCCTCCATCATTAACTCGAAAGAGTTTAACCCATTTCCTCTTGGGATTGTAGTCTCTCCAACGAACTCTACTTCTTTCCCATATTGATCATTAAAGCTTACTATCTTTTTTCGACTATCCAAAATAGCTTTAACCATGGTCAACCAGCTCATGCCAAGTATGACCTCGTATTTACTCATTTCCAGCACTATCAAATCGCTTCTAGAGAGGTGTCCCTGAATTTCCAATGGACAATCTTTCAACATCTCCTGAGTCAACACGACACTTTCTGTGGGTGTCTTGATTCATAGGCTAGAGGTGGTTATGACTATTGGTAAACCAAGTTTTCTAGCTAGACTAGTGGTGAGAATGATTGTGTTGCTCCGGTATCAAATAAGACATAGGCCTCACTTCTATTCACCAGTATGTGTCCTATGTTCATCAAACGTTAATTACTACTTGCACCTACGTCGTCCTTACTACTTATCTATCATGTGCTTTAGAGTTTTAACTTTTTTTAATAGCTTTACGTTTTATGAAAACTGGTAATTAAAAGGAAAACTCTAATTAAAAGAGAGTTTTGTGGCTGACCTGTGACTAAACCAACATTGTTCTCTCCTCCATGGTTCAAGGCTACTAGTTCCATCTCCTCGTCATCCTCTTCTTCCACCATCCACTATCCTTCGAAGTTATAGAGTCTCATTCCGTATATGGCCGATGCTACTCGGCTTCCACTCCTACTTCCGCTCTTTGCTTTACTTACACTGCCAGGTGTTCCATAAGGTCGAGTTGCCACACTCTTCCTTTATGGGCATTTTGTTGTAAGGTGTCCCTTTTCTTTACATGTAAAGCAAGTGACAACCATCTTTTTCGGGCAAGCATGGGCCATGTGACCAAATTCGCCACAAAAGTAACATATGTTTTTCAATTATGGGCTTTATCTGGGATAGTGTGCCTCTTTTCACTTCCAATAGGTAACATTCACCTTTGCCTGGTTGGGCTTCCTACTTCCACTGTCTCTAAATCCATAGTAAGGCATGTATCTTTTACCCTTGAATCCCGAATTCATGCATCAAACGGCCTCTTCCCAATGACTTTCTTTTCTGGCATCTGATATTTTCTTTTCCTTGCTCCTTCTATTATTCAAGCATTTTCCACTAATTTTAGATAAGTTTTCATTCCAAGTTCCTCCAACTTAATCCTCAGGTCTTCATGTAGACCTCCCAAGAATACTTGTCTTTTCAACTCTTCACTATCTCTAAAGGATTCAGGTGCATATTGTAGCAAATGAGTGAACTCAGTCTTATATTACTCTACTATCCTTCCTCTTTGCTTCACATGTAGAAAATCTGTGTTGTATCTTACCCTTAAGCTAGAAGGGAAGTAATTCTCCAAAAATTCTCAACGAAAGGATTCCCATGTAACCGGTGGTACTAAGCTGTTTCTTTTCGATTCCCACCAAACTCTAGCATTGTATATGAGCATGTGTAAGCTCTTGTTTTCTTAGTGACCTGAACTCGGTTTCGGAGATTAGAACCAGAAACAGAAACCCTAAAAAGAATAACCTAAGACTAGTTGGGACCTAAAAACCCTAAGTTCGGCAATCCTAAGAACAAAACCCCGAAACTATAAAAATGAGTTAGCCTTAGATTATAGGTCTATATAATATATCAAAATATAAAAAGATCATATGTCCGAGAAATTCATTCGTTTCGAACCCGATTGAGATATGTTCTCGAAAACCGGTCCCCGAAACTCGAAAATAGAATATTATAATAAATGACTCGTTAGAACCAAAATTTAATAAGGAATTCAAAAATATAATTATAAGAATTTTTCAGTTTATAAAAATTATAGTTATAGCCTTTTATCATATTTTCATTACTACCGGTAATTTCATTGTCTAATCTATTTTTTTATTTCTATCACACTATTCACTAAATATAAGTATATAACCACCCATAACCTATTATTATAACCTTACATCATTTTCCTACCATTTTCTTTTCCAATACAGCTTTTACTACTTAAATTACTTATTAAATTTGAATTTTATTACACAAAATAAATCAAACATCTCTCTCTCCCCCCTTAAGCTCCAAAACCAGCACCCCTTTCCCCCTCATCCTCTCATTCAATCTATTTTATTTTCTTTCTTTTATCCTACACAAACCCTAATCCAATTCCCTATATAAACCTCTGTATACCTATCTCATTTCACTTTTCTCTCTTTTTCACTAAACAAACTCTTGCAAATATTTTCTCTCCTCTCTTCTCCTCCCCTAGTGTGCCGTGACCCCCCTCCCTTCACACACACTCACACTTCATTTTCTTCAAGTTTTCTTACTCCACATATTTAATAGGTAATAGATCTTGACCCTATCACAATAAAACATGTCATGGCAAGATCATACATGTGTGGTTCTACTAAAAATCCTCATGAGCTCTATGCTAGGGATCTGGAAACACTAAAGCATTATTTTCTTGCCATCACAATGTGTGGATCTTGTTATTTATGTTGTTTTATTAATATTTTGTTATATTATTGTTAATGTTGTTTTTATGGATATTTTGTACATATACTCTTTCACTAAACTTATCTACATATTGTTTATGTTGCATTTGCATCTATGAGATGAATAATATAGTATATCTATTTATTTAGAGTCCATAAATACCATAGATATTTGTCTCATGTAAATAAAAGATTTGCAATATGATAGTCTTAACAAAGGTGTTACCAAAGCTCAAGATCTATTTTGTTTTTATCAAAAAAATGATTTTTGAAATTCGGATTTTGAGAAATAACCATTTAGAAAACCTATTTTCCAACTCCAAAATGAAGATCTAGCATGTAAAATAGAGGGCTTAGGTGATGGGTATCATAAAGGAATGATTTTTATAAGTTAAGCTTAGTTTTACTAAAAGAAATTTTCAAAACAAGAAAAAGATTATAAAAGATAGGTTAGAACTTGTTTCAACCCCAACAACAAACTTAAAATTCGTAACTAGGGTGAAATGCCAAGCAAACACTTATTTTCCAATCCTAAAACAAAAGTTTTATTGAAGAAATGGAAGTCTTAGGGAGTAGATTTGGTTGGGACTTAATTTTAGAAAGATTAGATGAGTTTTACACAAGAAATAATCTCAAATACAAATTTCAAAATTCGGATCTAAAAATGACCCTCATTTAAATACCTATTTCTAAATGCCAAAATAAGGATTTTAATAGAAAAATAGAATCCTTAGGAAATAGATGTAATAAAGACTTGATTTTGATAAGAATAAATGGGTTTTATCAAAGTATAAACCTAAAACAAATGACGGATTTCCAAACATAGATTAAACAATATTTTCGTTTCCTAAAAATTGTGTAAAATTCGTCACTAGGCAAAACCCATATTGAAACATCTATCTACCAACTCTTAGATGAAGAATTTTATTAAGATAATGAAGGTATTAGATATATAGGTCATCAAGGCTTTATCTTAGTAAAAATATGGATGATTTTCAAAGAGATAGAACTAGTTTTTTTCAACCAAGTGTTCTTGAAATTGTTACAAAGTAAAGGTTTTCCAAATATTCTTTTTAACCAAAAACCATTAAGGATATGCATATAGATATTTCTTATCATGTAATTCATGATGAAAACTTATAGATATTGCATGCACATATAATATACTTGATAGACATAATGCAAATTTCACAAAACAATTTCAGAAAAACGATTTTTAGCTACTGATCAGATCTGATCCGAGCTTTCCAAGACCTAAAAGTTTTCAAAACTTAATAATGACATCATAAATAGATAGATTTTTCGAAGTAGATAGAAATCGATAGCTTATTTGTTAAATTTCGAGTTAAAATGACCAAGTTATGACCGTTTTAAGTTAGAATTTTCATTTACCACGAAAATTACGAACTTGAGAGTTTTCATTTAATAGGTTGGAATTAGTTATGGTTTGAAATGCTCATTTGGATATTTCTTTCATTTAGGTGACTTGGAATCGGGGAAATCTTGTTTCCGGAGTACTACTGTTAGAGACCGATGTCCATGGCCAAGTTAGTTCATTTTCATTAAATTACATACTTATGATTGTGCTTGTAATGATAGTGGCATTAAAACTAGGACAAGATAAAATTGGAATGTGTATGCGATTTCTACTTGGTTGAATTGATGATAAGAATATCAAAATAGGAATTGTTATAAATATTTGTATGATTTAATATAGAATTGAAGTGCCTGAAATATCTATGATCACCTATAATTCACTTCAATAATATGCTATGATCTTATAACTAAATTGTCCATGCATAACATATGTTGAGTCACATTACATTTGTTATTATACCTTTGTGGGAAGAAGGCATAATAGCTAGGCAACGAATGGGCCTGAAAACTCGAATGTTGGTGTAGAATGGCCTGAATTAAAATGAAAGTGGAGTAGGCACTTGAATAAACTACATACTAAATGAGTGAGTGGGCACCTGAATCAACCATTATATAAATAAGAAAAATTGAAATCTATGGTCGTATAGACCTGAAACACCTAACCCCGAATGGAGGGCATAAATCCATTCAACATAAGACTCCCAGAAAGCCTTATGTATTGTATGCTCTCGTGCTTATGCATTTCATATGATTGTCTAAAATAACTTGTATGCCCTATTGTTTGATGGAGTATTTTGGAAGTGGAACTCATTAAGCTAGCGTAGCTTATACCTCCATAGCTTCTTTTTAATACAGTTTCCGTACATATGGTTGCGTCCCCGGACTTAGCCAAATCAGGTAATGAGAAGTTAGGAGTTTTCTTTTAGAAGTTTATAATTAGCTTTGAATAAACTTACATAGTAAACTTTAAACGCTTGGATTATTATTCAAAACAAATATCTGGACTTTTTTTTTAGCAGGGAAATGCCCCTTAGTATGTTGTAAATGATCCTGAGATATCTGTGGTTTATGTTTTTATACTTATTCTATCAAGTTGAACTATCTATCTCCAACTGCATATGTATTCTATTGTCGTAAAGGAACGCCTTGCATCTAATGCAAGACTTTTGGAATGACTGTGATAGTGATTCTCAAGTCTCGTTTAACATGCGGCGGACTATTACGTTTAGGGTTCCCTTTGGGGTGTGACAACATGTAAGTCCTATAGTCTAACTAAAGGTAAGGTGGAACTTCAAAGGCTGCAAAAGACTGCTCGATCTGAGCCAGGCAGTCCTAGGCTTCATTCGGTTTGCCAAAGGCTCCGTCGAAATACCGATTACTCTTTATGAAATCTAATAAAGAGCTTCGATGAAGTCTTCAGTAAGGTGGCGGTGGTGGTAAAGGTGCATTATATGAATGTTCTTCAGGTAGTGTTGGAGCATCAACAGTTACTTCATGATGATTCACGGGTGATGGTAAGGCAAAATTTTGTACACTTTGGCTTTAGTTTAGATTTTGATTATGGATGAAAGTGTTTAGTAGGTGGACTGCCCAATTGCATTCATCATCTCCATTTATGGGTTATGGGGTCCTACCCCTTGCTGATTCTGCTAAGATATAGCAGGTTGATTATCGTTATTCGCTTCTACTGAGGGAGCTTTCTACTCATGATTGCAGTTTCTTCTAGATCTTCTATTTATACATTACTACGTAAGTTTTAATGTTTTCTTTAAGTTATGCCTCAAAGGCATAGTTTGGAAATTGCGAAAATAATATAGTCAAATGAAAACTTCAAGAAAGTCGTTATAAAATTCAAATCATGAAATCCAAGTCATGTAATTTTAATTTACAAGTGCAAATTGTAGTGCTCAAATTATAACTCAAATTATGAAACCAAGGAAAAAAGAAATTAACCATAATGATGCAATGGATGCAATGATTTCATACGTCTTGCTATTAATTACAATTCTCTAAGGATATGGTGCACATAACTCTCTTACTTAGTTGCATTCTTAATTTTTGTTTATGTCTCTTGTTAAGAAAACATAAGATCCTTCTTTAAAACAAGTACATATAAGATATCACCAAGGTCTTACATTTGGTTGAGTCTTTACGTCATGCCTTCAAGACATGTAATCCATGCCACTCGACAAACCTAGACTTACCCAAAATACATCTTCTTACTAGATCGAAAAAAAGAAAAAGAAAACAAGAGACAAAAGACAAAATATACTAGAGCTGCCTAAAGAAACATAGAAGCAACTTGGCATTCCACATTACTTGTTACAAAATTTTTAGTTAGACTGTTTTAGGTTAAGCGTGCCATCTCTTTCTTCTTCCTTGCTAAGAGTCTCATGGGATCGGGGTTAAAGGAAAATGCCTACTAGAAGAGTCTCCATCATCTCTACGAATAAATTGGCTTAAGTAGGCCCTCACAGTTAACCTCATCCTCCTTCTAGATGGTCTTATCAATTCTTCTTGATCAGGTTCTTCCTCTTCTTTGTCTCTTATCCTATCCTCAACTTCCCTATTTTCCTCTCCCATTACTTTATTTCCTGTTTCATTCCAAATTCTTTCAGCAGTTGCTCTAGCATCCCTTAACATTCTTTCTTTAGAAGTTTCAGCTACCACTAAACTGATGGTTATTCCACTTGTAACCTTAGAGTGTTCACTATGCTCATATATATCCTTCCAAAGGCTAGAGTCTAACTCATTCTTAGTCTCTACTTTGTTGCTATCCGAAATATGAAGATCTTGATCAAACTCCATATTAGATGGGTTCGGTTCATGGTTGGGATCCTCCTCAATCCTAATAGGTTGTAGTGTTCTATTTCCTTCTTCATCCATCCAATTTAGGTCCTCCTCCAGATCTTCTTCCTCCTCTTCTTCACTCCCGCTCTCATTACTGTTTTCTTCCATCGGCTCATTTTCTATCTGCATACCTATTTCACTCGGGTGTGGTGCTTGAATTTCTATGGGTAACGATAAAATATCTAAATACACCCTATGCCAATGAAAATGGTTCCTTGCAACTGCATCAAGCCAATCTCTATGATTCAATAAGTCATCATGAGCATACACGAATAGGGGTCCTATACTTCTCCACACTTAAAAGTCGGGATTGGTGGGATTTCCCTCCTTTTTCAAGATAAAGGTAGCGGCTCTTAACATCGGCTTATTCCCATAATCCTTTCCACTGCATATATCGTTTCTAACATCATCCACTTCTTCCTCCTTATCAAGTCATATCTTACTTAGTCGACTTCCATCTCCCATCTAATGTATCTAAGTCCCCTCTTCCATATCACATACATTTCTAAGGGAAACTCCTATTCTTACTTTACCTGAGTTGACAAATTCCTGGTTTGCAACCATAGATAAGGAAACTGCAACAAAAAGAAGCTGTGGATGTATAAGCTACACTAGCTTGTGAGTAAATACTTACAGAATATACGTATCCAACAATTTCATATAATCAAGTTGTTTTAATCATCCATATTAAATGCAACAACAACATGGGCATATAAGACATATGATCAAACCGAAAATCATATATTGAATGGATTTGCACCTCCCATTCGGGGTTAGCAGGTTAACGAATCCTGCTATACTAACTTTGAATTTATTGTTTCGTTTTATGGTTCACGGACAACCCATTAACTATATCGTTTTATGGATCACGGGCAACCCATTTCATTTATATCGTTTATGGATAATGGGTAACCAACATTATTAAATGCACCATCCCCAACGTGAAATGATTATGTCCATTTTACTTGTTAATCTGAGCAATCATTAATACAATTTCATAGGTGACCAAGCAATTTGCAAACAATCATAATCATGGCATATGGACATCTATCAATTAATCACCCGGTTTCGATATACTTAACACGTTTTTCTCAATATATCAAGAAAACATACATAATCCCATAATCGCCCATCATGCATTTCCATTTTTATCTTTGCCTATCACTCTGATGAAACTATGAATTACAAGCATAATAAGGAATCGTAAATAGGAAGTATGACTCACTCGGCCATGGTCTGTAATAGTTCGGAGGCAAAGAATCCTCTTATTTAAAATCTTCTAAAACAAAAAAAAAAAAATGCCCAAATGAGTATTTCAAACCATAACTAATTCCAACTTAATAGACAAAAACTTTCAATTTCATAATTTTCGTAGTTAGTGGAGATTTCAACTTAAAACGACCATAACTTAGTCATTTTAACTCGAAATTTCTCATATAAGTAGTCGATTTCTATCTACTTTGAAAGATTTACTTAATTCTAATGTTATTCCTAAGTTTTGAAAACTTGTAGGTCTCAAAAAGTTCTTATCAGTTCTTGTAAACCCCTAAATTTTCGGAATCGGTTTAGCATAAAACCATAAACCGGAAGTCAAACGGAACCCTAAAAGTCAACAAAACCCTAGTTTACCGTACCCATCTAAATCCGGCATTGCCGTTTTCTTTGGCCCTGAGAAACGAAGTTGGGATAATTAACTAGAATAGTTCGTAATAACCATAGGTTTTATAAAAGTTTCAGTTTCGCGAAATTCGAGTATCGTTCGAACCCGATCGGACACAGTTCTCGAAAAACGTGTCCAGAAGCCCGGAATAGTAAAAATATTCCGAATATACCATTAAACTCGTAAAAATATAAGTTTTCCAAAAATATCAGTTTCGTAATTTTTCGGTAAGTAAAAATAACAAATATAGCTATTATACGCGTATTTTCTTACTACCGGTACTTTAATTGTCATATCTACTTTACATTACACTATTTATTACTATTCTACACTATTCTTTTATCTCTACTTTTTCTTACACCTACTCTTACACTCTACATAACCTATAATCTTAACTTTTTACCTTTCCCATAACTTTATATCACATCTACCTTACATATTACATCCTTTATTTCATCAAAAAGTCAAAAAATTAAATCACACTCCCTCACTACACTCAATGGCCGGTGCCCCCTCCCCCATGTGACTCTCAATTTTGTTTCAATTTTAATTTATTTTAATCACACAAAAATCACTCCCCATTTTCCTATAAATACCCCCCTCCTCTTTCACTTCTTTCACACATTCACTATCCACAAATTCATCTCAAAACTCTCCCAAAATCTCCTCTCAAAACTCTCTCAAAATAATTCTACAACCACTATTACCAACAAACCAAAACCATAACCACATAACTATACCAAAGTCTTCTTTAGGTAACTACTCCATAATCCTTTCTTCTTCTTCATGTCATGTAACTTTACATGACCATAGTGTGAGTTTCCAAAGACTATAAGTTATGGAAGCTACATTATGTTCATGTATTGTTCTTGTTCATGCAAACCCATTTATGTTATGTTATTATTTTTAAGTTCTACTATCTATATATATATATATTATATACACATATTCTTTAGAGCATATAAGCTCACTTGCAATTTATTTATTTCATGCAAGGCAATTTATTTAATTTTCCATTGCAATTTATTCATTTAATTCCTTGTTGAAATAAGACTAGTCTCTAGTCTTAGACTTGTCCTCATCAAGTCAAAACAAGCTTTTCTTCTTTCATTTTATTTTATTATGGGACTAGTTTACTGCTTAGTCCCGGGAGCCTTGAAAAAGCTAAGATTCCAATACTTGACTTTATTATTATGCTTTATGTTATTTTGGTTATTATTATTCTCATAATCATGTTCATTTAGATTGTTGTCCATAATTTTATTTAAATAAAAAGAAGAATTTTGTCACTTAGAAATAAGTTTATATAAAGTATAAAATCTATAAAGCAACACAAAATAAACTCATTCCTTTTCATGTTACAAAAAGAACTCACTATAATTTTATAAACTATTTTTACTTTGAAAAGCCACTTAGATCCTTATCCTACCTTGTTTTTCAAAAGAAAATATTTTTGTTGACAAAAATGGTTCTTTTCATAAAAAAGAAAATAAGATGGATGACTAAGGAAATTTTTAAGTAAAGACCTTTGCAAACAAATAGGCAAAGAAGATTTATGGTTTGAAAATAATAAAGTTATTCCTTTTCAAATTACAAGAAGAAGTCAATAAGATTATAGAAATTAGTTTTTCCACAAAAAGTCCTTAATTGTTCCACATTGTTTTTATAAAGAAAACAAATTTTCATGCATGGATGATTATCTTTGAAAAATATGAGACATGAGAAAAAGAATGAGAAATATTAAGTAAGGATTTTTGCAAAACAAGTAAACAAAGGAATTTACACAAGAAAAATGAAGAATAGCATATTTCCTAAAAAACTTCAAGTATAGTATTAATGTAACTTAGAAAGTAGAAAATTTTATTGTCAAAAGTTACTTGAAAAGAGATAAACAAAACCAACATAACACGTTTTTAGAAAACAAAGAAAGTAAGGTATTCATTTCAAAGAAACTTACAAAAACAATTTCCGAAAAGCTTCAAACCAACATTGTTTTACCTAAGGAAAATAAATTGGACAACAAGACACTTGAGCATGCTTAAATATGAGTTATATAGTTATAAAAAGATAATTTTTCAACTATATGGATAACTAAGTATTTATCAAACAAATTTTGATTTCTTGAACCAAAGTTGTTTTTACTTGGAAATCCGTGGTGAATTTTGTCGCCACTTTTTTGGAGCCTATATGGCCTTGTTTGTTGGATATAATTTTGGAAATGGGTAGATCTTTTCGAGTAGGTAGAAATCGGTATATTATATGCGCAATTCCGAGTTAAAATGACCAAGTTATGGCCATTTTAAGTTGGAACATTCCTTCATACGAACTTTAACGTTTTTTGACATTGTTTTATCAAAATTCAAGAAAATCATCAAGAAAAACTCATTGTGGGTATTTTCTTTGACTAGGTGACCCCGAGGAAGGATTCCTTTACCCCGAGAACTATTACGATTAAGTGGAGTGTGTGAAGGACTCATCCGCTTAGAGGAATAGACGACAATGGCATCGTGAGTTATTCCCCGTTATTTTTCATACTCATGATTGTGCTTGTAAAATTAGTTGCACTAGAATTTAAGAAAAAAATCAAAAGGAAGTGTATGATAATATGTTAAAAGAATACTAAGTATATCGAAACTCGATTTGTTTGTAATAAAGTTGCATGTGAATTAATATCTTGAAATGTTTGAAATTGATTGATCACTTGAAAGAATTTAAACGTAACTAATAGACTTTAATTAAAGAAATTATTCATGCACTTCATATGTTGAGTCACATTGCATTCACTACTATACAATTGGTGGGACAAGTGTATAATAGTGGTGGTAGGCATAACCGGTATATCATATCAGTGGCGAGGAAGAACCAGTAAGAACTACTTAAATTGATGGCTAATAGGAGCCTGTAATAACTACAAGTTTTTTATGGCTAGTAGGAGCCTGTAATAACTACAAGTTTTGATGGCGTATAGGAGCCGGTAAGATCTATAAAAGTGTTTTTAAAAGTTGTGGCTGTAATTGGCCTGAATACCCAACCCCGAATGAAGGGCGTAATTCATTCAACATATGATTCCCGGAAAGTCATATGTCTTGTATGCTCACGTGGCTGTTGCATTTCATATGTTTGAATAATAAACTTGATTGATAAATTTCTTCGAGTATGAATTTTGGGATTTACTCACTAAGCTTATTAGCTTATACCCCGATAGATATCTTTTGCAGTTCCCTTACTTATGGTTAAGGCCACGTGGACCATGCGGGCAGGTAATCCCTTTTGAACATTAGAAATCTGGATAAAGTGTAGCTCAGTATTAGCATGTTAATATGTATATAATAGATTAGTAATTCAGGGAGTTGTTCCTAAGTATGTAAAGTCTTTGCCATGAACAAATAATTATTGTGAATCCTCTTTTCTTAATGTGTTTTTATATCTCCTTAAGCTTCATAATTCCATGTATGGTCCTCTAAAGTTGTGAAAGTGCCTTACACTTAATATAAAAGCTTTTGGGAATGGCTAAGGTTGTCATACTTAAGCTTTAATATTAAGTGTGGCGGACTGTCACGTTTAGGGTACCCATTGGGGCGTGACAGTTCTGGTCAGTAGGTAAAAATCATGTTTCAGAAATTATTTTGTGAAAACTTACATTGTTTCTACCATGTATATTAAATGTACATGCAATATCAATAAGTTAATATCATGAATGACAAGACATGAGCTATCTATATGTATGTTCTTGATGATATTTGGTTAAAAAGAACTTTTAGATAAATTTCACTTCGCAAAAACTTTAAGAATACTTGATTTAGGAAAACTAGTTTTGTTTCTTGAAAAATCATCTTCGTTTTTACTAAAATAATGCCTTGATGACCAATATGCCTAATACCCTCATTATTTTAAGAAATTTCTTCATTTAGGAGTTAGAAAATAGATTTTTAAATGGGGGTCTTACCTAGTACGAATTTTACAAGAATTGTTGGTGATGAAAATAAAGTTTGATTTATGTATTGAAACTTTTCCTTTGTTCTAGAAATATTCTTTGATAAAATTCATTTGTTCTTGCCACAATTAACTTCTTACTATACCTATTCCCAAAGGCTTCCCTTTCTCAATTAAAATCCTCATTTGGAATTTGAACATAGGTGTTTAAATATGGCTCTTTTCTAAATCCAAATTTTGTAATTTGTTTTGAGATTATTTCTTGGGTAAAACTCATTTGATCTTTCTAAAATTGAGTCCCAGTCAAACCTATTCCCGAAGGATTATATTTTTTAAATAAAACTCTTATTTTGGGATTGGAAAATAGGTGTTTATACATCAACTCCTGCTAGTTACGAATTTTATGTTCTTGTTGGAGTTAAGACAAAGTTCTAATTTAACTCTTGCAAATCTTTCTTTTTTTGAAAATATCTCTTAGTAGAACTAGATTTAACTCATCAAAATCATCTCTTTATGATACCTATTCCATAAGCCTTTTATATTTTATATAAATTCCTCATGTTAGAGTTGGAAAATAGGTTTTCACAATAGGTGTCTTTTTAAATCCGAATTTCAAAAATTGTTTTTTATGGGAACAAAAATAGATATTGAGCTTTTGGCAACATCCTCATTACTGCCATCATACTACAAGTTTTTTATTCACCTAAAACAAATTTTTATGACATTTATATACTCAAAACAAAATAGAAATATGATGACATTTATGTTATGGATACAAATGCAAGCTTGGAAGTCTTAGATCATATTCAAGGCTTCCCAAGACTATAAAGACTAGCCTCAAGAGTTAGATTAGCATGTTGATGATGTTAGATGCATGAAATGTAAGTTAGATATTATGATGATGAGGTTAGTAGCAAGATATATCCATAAAAATATCACTAAGAAGATATATAGCAAGATTATAACAAGAATAACTTAAAACAAGAGATCCACAACATTGTGATGACATGAAAATCATGTACAAGTGTTTCCACATCCCTTATCTAAAGCTTATGGGGATTTTTTATGGAATCACACTTGTATAATCTTGCCATTACATGTTTTATATGCGGTAAGGTTTCGATCTATTACTTAATGAGTGTTTGAACAAGAGAACTTGGAGAAAATTATGTGTGTAGAGAGGGAGGGGGGTCACAGCAATGTGAAGGAGAGAGAGTTGAGAGAAAATAAAATGCAAGAGTTTTGTTAAGTGAAAAAGAAAGAAAGTGAAGTGAAAAAGGCATAAAAGGGTTTTTATAGAGAATGAGGTTAGGGTTTGTGTTAATTAAATAAAAGAAAAAAATAAAACAAAATAGAGAGAGGGAGTACATGGGGGGCGCCGGTTTGGAATAAAGGGGAGGGAGAGAGATGTGTGTGTTGTGTAAGATTTCAAATTTAATTAAGTAGTTTTAGTAATAAAATTGTATCGGAAAAGTGGATTATAAGAGACAAGATGTAAAAAGGTAAGAGATTGGTTGTACGGATATAAGAATAGAGTATGATTGGTTGTACTTGGTGAAAAGTAATGATTAGAAATCAAAAGGTAAATTAGATAATTAAATTATCGATAGTAATAAAAATACCATAAAAGGAGTATAACTGTAATTTTTATAAACCAAAAAATTCTTATAATTATATTTTTGAATTCTTTATTAAATTTTTCTTCTAAAGAGTCCTCCGGAATATTTTTCTATTTTTGAGTACCGAGGATCGGTTTTCTAAAACAGATCCCGATCGAGTTTAAAACTGATGAATTTCTCCGAAATCTAATCTTTTTATTTTTTGATATATTATTTAGGACTATATTCTAAAGCTAACTCAATTTTTACTGTTCCGAGGTTTTGTTCTCGGTATTGCCAGACTTAGGGTTCCTAGGCTTTATACTAGCCTTAATTATTCTATTTAGGGTTTCGGTCTCCAATTCCGATTTCCAAAACTAAGTTTGGTTTGCTAAGAAAACGGGGACTTACAATAATTCATCCAATGAGATCCTGAGTCACCTGAAATCAATATATTTGCAAATTAAGTACCAACTCTTTAGGTTATACACAAAAAAAAAAGCACAATTAAAGAAAATTAAACCCTGATTTCATAGAGTAAATAGTCTCTACTAACTAGCAGAAACTTTCCTTAGGTTTGTTAAGCATGAGTTTATGCATGTTTGATCACCAACTTATTTATTTTGTGATTAGTTAGTATGGTCATGTACATAGACTTGTGGGGTCAAGATGGCATCTAACATTATGCCTATTTTATGTAGATTTTGATCTTATGTTTGGATGTTTTTGGAATACCTTGTAATGTTCTTATGTTTTTCTTGAAAAATGTGCATAAGTATGTTAACATGGCATAATAGCATATATATCAACTTAAGCCAATAGTTTGCGGGTTTTTAACTCAATTTACTCTTTTTTCACCGCCTAGAAACTCATCTTATGATTTTGATGAGGCTAAAAGAGAAGAAAATTGGATTTGCACAATTAACATGTGTATGTATCCAATGACTTATTAAATGCAACTTGCTATCCCTCTAAGTAAGCATTAATTTTTTGACTCATTTTGCAAACATCCTTTTAAACCTAAATGCTTAATCGAGAGGGAGAGTTAATTGTGCAATAGTCATTCTCATCAAAAAGGAGAAAATTATTGAACTATAAGGTTTCAAATTAGATTATGATGAGAAAATGCATTGCACATTTATATGAGTTTTATAGAAAAGTTACATTTAATTGAGAAAAAATTTTGCGGTGTGACATGTTGATATGTGCAATAAATGTGTGTTTGTGTTTGTTAATTGTCGTAGGATCGTATTGTACTGCACTTAACATCTACACACTAGTATGATAAAAAAAAAAAATAATAAAAAAATAAAAAATAAAAACTAATCATGTGATTACAACTACATCTAGATGGTAGCCATGTTTCATATAATCAGAATGTTTCCAGGGGTTAATTCTTACTTTTCTTTGGTTTCCAAGATAATGGTACATTAAAATAGACGTTTGATAATGTTATGTCTTCTTTGGACATAGGCAAAATGTCCTATGTCAAATAAATTGACAAGCCCCACAATCGAGCAAGAAGAAGAAAGGGTCATGTTTAACCTATTTTTCTTTTTTATTACAAGTTACTATATAAAAAAAACTTATTTCTCAATGAAAGATGTAGTTTTTTTATTTAGATTTAAGAGGAATATAGCTCTTATAAAATGATTTATACCTCTGTTGATGACCACTTTCATTACATTCATGCTATATTCAGTTAAAAATTACTATTCTGGAACACATGATGTTGTTGTTGATTCGTATTATTACCTGAATTTATTGGATGAGCTTGTTACGATGACGTTGTGAGCTAGGGGTTTTCTAATTCCCTTCTTTTTTTTTTTAGCTGCTAAATAAATAAAGTTTTCCCAATTCTATTTTATGTCTTCACCAGTACTCTTACAAATCAAATAAATCACATTTTGATAAAGAAAAAGCAGGATCATATAAATTTTTATCATACATGATAACAATTGAGGACAAAAGAATAAGAATTTTATATAAAGATATAGGTAAAAACCGTAAACATCTCGATAATTTGCTATTTGAGTTGATTTTTTGTCCCTTTCTCTTCTCATGTTGTAAGTAGGGACGATCTAAAAGGAGGAAAAGCAAAGATTCTTTTTTGCTCCCTCGTGATTGGGCTAGCTTGCAATTTCAACTGATAGATACGCTTTTGTCTAAGCATCAAAATTACGAGATAATATATTCTTCCCTCGAATCCTCCATCACTGCTCGCCTTGATAGTCTCATTGATGGTGCGCATATATATATATATATATATATTATCTTTTGAGTAGAATATAATAGAATTTATTTTTTATAATTACTTCGGATGGCAATCAATTCTTTGGTCATTATGTGCTAACTTGTTAAACAATATTGTATACGTTAACATAATGAAGTAACTTGTAGGTTGAATACTAGTAAAAATAATATATAAGCGTGACCGATATGATATTAATTTGGACAAAGTAAGGGGATTTGCATTATTCATTAGAAACAATTATGAATCTAGTACTATTAGGTCCCTTTCTCCAATACAAGTTGACAAGAGAAGGTTAGGATAAGAGCACTTTCTCCAATACAAGTTGACAGGAGAAGGTTAGGATAAGAGCAACCCTTTTCAAACCATACCCCATTTTTTTTAACCTAATGCCTTACTTTTTGCTGTTACTCATGTACAGTCCAACTCAAACACATACGGGTGAGAAAATTTGATGTTGACCCGGGTACATGTAATGCATATGGATATCTATTAAGAAATTTTAATATAAGTTCGGATTATATATAACTATGCCATCCGTATAAATACTTTGTATGATGTCAAAACCATTTTAGAATTCACCAGCTAGAATTATTATATATTCACTTTTAAGTGATAACATAATAAAATATTTCTAATTTAAGGATGTACAAAGATATTCACATACTAAAAGTATCAATGATAACAGCGGAAAAGAACCACGTATAACACAAAAGAGTTGGTATTTTTTTTTAATATAATATATTTAAGCAGGTAAAACTTCGGTAGTTAATGATTTCCCCACGACTGAAAAAACAAGGTTCATATTTTCTATCAACAAGAAGGGAGATATACAATATCTCGCGTGCGTATAATAAATATATGCTAGAATTTCAATTTTTTAATTATAAATAACCCTTATTTTTTTTTTTTGGCCAAATATAAATAACCCTTGTAAACTATGAGGATATTGCAAGTAAGTTGTTAAACTTTAATAAATTGATAATTAAAAAAAAAAACGTTTTTGTTAAATTAAAAAGAAAAGAAAAATATGCTGAGATCAAAATTTGGGGATGTTAAAGTACAAGTTGATGAATTCAAATAGGTATTTCCATACCAAATCTAAAGTTTTGGGATATTTGAAACATTTAAGGAGTATTTGTTAATTTATTAAAATTTTAAAGCTATTTATAACCTTTGAAAGTTCAAAAACATATTCAAATTGAAATCAAAGTTTAAACATTATATACATTTTTTTTAGTCAATGGTCAACACATATATCTATTCTAAAACGGACGGACGAGAAATTGTCCTTCCTTCTTACGGGGGCTGCATATGTTATAAAGGTTGGGAACGGATATGTGATGAGGAAGTTATGTGACGACAATGAAGACTTTGTTGAGGAAATAAAGAATTAAAATATGCGGTATTAATTCTTTGAAATTTGAACATTTCGAACATTAGACATTTGAAAATTTGACACGACATCATTTGGATTTTTGTTCAAATTATAGATGTAATTTTAATTTTCAGATTTTTGTATATATATTCCAAAAACTTTTGAATATTACAAATAACCCTTTAAACTTTAATAAATTGGCAAATATAGTAAACATTGATATTTCCAACAAAAGTAAAATTAAAAAAAAAAAACCATGACCAAAGCTTAAAAAGTGTCAAAGTTGTTCATGATAAGTTCAATAAAGTGTCTTGCATGTAAAGTTATTACTACATTTTAGGGGCTTTTTCCTAAATTAATTCTTGTTTATCCATTAATTTGAAAAAAAAATTATATTAATACAATTTAGATAAAATTAATTATATAAATACCATCGGCATATCACATGTACAACATGTGATATTGAAATTTTCTTTGTATCTCATGTTGACATGCGATATACGTATAATATATGCGATACACACTTGTATTGCTTGTGCAAGATGTGATATATGATGAAGCATATTTTTGGTACATTGCTATACCGTATCTTAAAATGCGATGTACGTATAAAATATTGCATAGTATTTTCAAGATGTGAAATGACAATGATATTTATGTAATTAATTTTATCTAAATTGTATTATTTGTATAATTCTTTTTTCAAAGATGGTGGACACACGTTTCACCACTTTTTTCCCATATTTGAAAAATTAGATGTATACATATATCAAAGTTTAAAGTTAAACAAACTATATGTATTTTCTTGTTTTTCCATTTAAGAAGGTGGTTACGTGAGAGTAGAAATCGGCAGTGATAACATATTGTTAATGTGAAACAATATGAAATTTATTTTAAGATAAATATCTTATTATTGTTAGAGATGGGTTTATAATAGGAATGCTTGAAATTGTAAGAAAAATTGAAAATTTGCAGTTGTTTGTTTCCTTGAGCAAAATTTCTTACCTAGATTGAGTAAACCTATACACTACTCAATATGGCAAAAAAAAATCTATTGTCTCGAGCTTACCGTCTCTTTTGTGTCCTTATAAATAAGCATCTGATATATATTATGAAACGCATTTTTATTTTAATAATTTTTTATCTTTTTTAATTTATTTGAGACGTATTAGATATTTATTTATAGGAATATAAAGAAGATAGCATTTTGGAACAGCCAACCCATCTCCACTCAATACAATTTCTTCACATCATTGTTATTCTCTCTTTTGCTTAATGAATTATAATTGACAATTTTTAAAAAAAATTAATAAAATTTGGAATACATTAACATAGGGTTAGGGGTGTACACGATATGATTCGGTTCGATTTGCACCTCGAACCAAACCGCACCATATTTTATGATTCGGTTTTTCTTTTAAATTCAAACCTAATCATACGGTTCGATTCGTAATTTTTTCGAATCGAAAAAAAAGGTTCAATAAGGTTCGGTTTGCAGTTCAAACCGTTTTTATTCATAAAATAAAAAATATATTCTATCAAAAAACTTTCATTACATATTTCTTATCACTAATGCAAATATAATAACAATATTTTAAATTAATCATTTACCAAATAAATATGTAAAACTTATAAGAAGGAAGAAAATTCATCCATTATAAAATTATAATTGTTACTAGTCTCATTTTCTAAAAGATATTTTGAACTATAATGATATACTGGAATTTATCCCAATATAAAACATAAAATTTAACTTGTTGTATGCTTTTAATTAATATATTACCAATTATACAAATCAATAAGTAACTAAATAATAGAAGTAGATTAATTGGTAAGGCAAGTGGAAAAAAATATGCATGAATTAGAATATTAGATGCTAAAATTTAAAATCTATCTTATTTGTAGACAACATAACAATTAAAACATATTATGAAAAATCTACTTTATTCTCATGAATGATACATATCTAAGTTACAAATCTTAAAACATTAATTGTTTTTAAGATTTGTGACTTAGATACGTATCATTAATAAAATAATTAAGAGTAAAGATAATATGTTTAATTTTTTTAATATATAAAACGTTTCAATTCATAGTCCGAACCAAACCGCGAACCGCGAACCATTTGCTCTTTCCAGAATCGAACCACGAACCAAACTGTTTCAAAAAAGAACCAAAATTTCGGTTCAATTCATGGTTCCATCAGTTTCTTCAATTAAAAAAATTGCAAAATATATTTTTAAAAAATTTCTTTTTTTTTAATAACTTTCACTTCTCTTTCTCTTTCTCTTAAATTGATTCACATTCCGTGAATATTTTCAACTTTATTAATGGTTTTTTTTTTTTTTTTGCAATCTGGGTATTGTTTGTATCTCATCATGATAAATTATATGTATATTTGAGATTTTTAGATATGAAAATTTCAATACATAAATTAAAGCCGTCACGCCTCAAAAGGTACACCCGTAATATGAGAGCTATCTTGCAAATTAGAGTTTACAAGACTCTACTTATTTATTAATATCTCTTACTTAAGTGATACATATACATGTAATGGTATTATTGGTGTCAAACTATGGAATCTGATTTTTCACATTCTACCAAGTTTGCAAAGAATCGGTATCCCCTATCAAATAGTAAAAATGGGGTTTCAATTCTATAAAATGTAATGTCACAACTATTGGTACGAATTATTCAAAACTATAATTTAAGTTCATAATAACCTAGTTTTCTATCTTTATGAAGGCCTGATAGAGAGGCACTTTTCACACATTCTTAGCTCAATCCCAGCTAGAATTGTTCCTGCACAAAAACTGTTAGGGAGTGAGTGAAACCATGGGCTCAATGAGATAACTCAACTAGACCACACATCAAGCAATAACAAACAAGTTTAATTAGTAAGCATTTGCTATGTAACAATAAACCATATGTACAAATACAAGTTCGGATGATGGGAATCTAAACAGGATGTAGATCTACACCCTCTCATTAAGGTTGGAAGGAAGCCATTACGAGTGATATACCGTGTCTAGGAGAATCAAAGAATCAAGAAAGAATGGATACCATAAACTCTCACAAATTAATTTTTAAACATTTCACTCTTATCCTTAGAACAAAGAGACTTCATTAAGTATTAGCCCTTTCATGTTGATACCACGAATAGACCTCCTTCAATGCCAGTTAGTTCTCATGGAACTGAATGAAATAAAGATGCTCCTGTGTAGAACTAAGAAAATATCATCTAGAAAAACCAAGCGCGTTATTAGAGAATCGAAATGCTAATACGTAGCGAAGTCACCATTCCTTGAAAATGCAGTTTATGCATATATGCAATGCATGTCCATTTTCATTTATGGTACCAATAATTTTTAGTCAAATTTAAGGTGATCATACAATTTACAGATAAACACCAACATGCTTCATATAATAATTATCATACAATAGAATTATCACTTATATTATGATAATTTGGCATTCAAGCATACATCAAGCATCATGCAATATACCCAATCCCGCATGCATATCGATTGAATATAATATTTCAAATGCAGCTATACCACAAGCACAAACAATGTGATAAAGTTAAAGTTACTCACCAATTATCCACGCTAATTTGCTATAATATGCTACTAGAAGTTCAAATTTCTATCTATTTTTCCTATGAAATGAGATAACAAATATTTATTATTGCACTAATATTCATAATGCTTTTCGGTTATATTTTTTATGACTTAAATTTAAGTTTCATTCTTTTTAATTCACTATACTTCCATAGGTATAAGTTTTAAATTTTATAAGGGTTAGTCTTCTTTACTAAGGTTATAAAATTTGTGTAAACACATTTTATATAAGAAAAGTCTTCCTAAAATTGTAGGTACTGATTTTATTTGCATAGCCTTAGACTAGATTAGTTAAATTCATTTTAATTCCGATTTAGCATATGAATAGGTATTTGAAAAGCATATTTTGTGTGTTGTATGATAGTTAATTTAATTTTATTAATCTATAAATTTTGTTTATTCTATGAATACTGATAATGGTCATAGAATATTTTAAATAATTTTATCATTAAGCTTTTATTATTTATGCAGTCATTTTAGTATGTCTATCTTAAGGTAATTAGTATTTAGTATTTATTATTTATTTTCATTTTGCTTGTCTTGATTTTAAATAATATCTATATTTTTATTTAGGGTGTTTTCTTCATCCTATATTTATTTAATTTTCTCTTCCATTAATGTCCATATTGATAGTGAATTTTTACTATTTATTCATTTGTCAACCTTATCTGTCTTATATTAATTGAAATTTCTATTTATACAGCTACATTTAGTATTTAGTTTTTTTAATTATTTTTCTAACTCATGGAAAGACTAAGGTTGTCTTACTTGAGTTTAAATATTGAGTGTGGCGGACTATCATGTGTAGGGCACACTTTGGGGCATGACACCCTGCTACCGAATTATTATTACTAGAAGACCGGTGATCCAATGGCCGAGTGAGTTTTCTTCTTGTTTTGTTACCTTGATTGTGCTTGTAGTTAGTTGCATTAGATTATAGGAACAAGATAAAAAAAATCAATATGAATGAGGATGGGATATACGATGAGGATGTGATGAATGTATGCCAAAGGATACTAAAGCATATCAAAACCACGATTTGATTGGGTAACTGCACTGTTCATATTATTTCTATTATGTGTATGATATTGTCTTGATTTTAAATAATATCTATATTTTTATTTAGGGTGTTTTCTTCATCCTATATTTATATAATTTTCTCTTCCATTAATGTCCATATTGATAGTGAATTTTTACTATTTATTCGTTTGTCAACCTTATCTGTCTTATGTTAATTGAAATTTCTATTTATACAGTTACATTTAGTATTTAGTTCTTTAATTATTTTTCTAACATATTTGTAGTTTCCTAGAGCTTAAATATATATCAAATATTTACTTAAATTT
Source organism: Combretum micranthum (assembly GCA_024138025.1). Taxonomy (NCBI): domain Eukaryota; kingdom Viridiplantae; phylum Streptophyta; class Magnoliopsida; order Myrtales; family Combretaceae; genus Combretum; species Combretum micranthum. The sequence goes on from JAMXBD010000265.1 coordinate 1,054,489, forward strand.
AAATTTTATTTTTATCGATTAATTATAGAGTTTGTATTTAATAAATTGGGATTTTATTATTATCATCGTTTATTATTTTTATATCGTTCTAGAGGTTGACTACCTTATGGTAACTAATATTATCTTCTATCATTTATTTTCATGGCATTTTTCTTGATCTCATTTCTTGTTATTATCGGTTACTTATGGGAATCATATTATTTTTAACTATGACTTATTTACATTTTTCATTCTTTTATGCTTACCTGTATAAAGTAATTATTGTACAACTATTATAATTTAATCTTTTATCTAATGTAACAAAAGTGTTTTCTATTTAAAGTTTATTAAAGTTTACACTTAACAATATTTAATCATACTAATCTTAAAGTATTTATATTATATTATTTATTTATCTTTATTTTCTATTTTCTTCTTTATATATATATATTATATATATTATATACTCTTGTGGACAAACATATTTCATTTAGGAAAATTTTACACGTACGCTGTATCCAACGCCATCGACATTGATTTTCATAATGTCGGTGTCCGTGTAATTTTTACGCGTTCTTGATTCCAAAGTACGCTGGCTTCAAAGGCCACCAGCGTTACAACGTACGCATTGGTATAGGCAGTCTATGCCACCGGTGTTTGTTCATTGTATGTTAAAAAAAAAAAATTTATGTAGCTTCTATTCTAGTAAAGGCTGGCACGAAGGCTGTCGGCCTATCCACATACATCACCGACCTTGCCATGTACAACATCAGTGTAAGGCTGGTGTAGAAAACTATTCATCATCATCTTCTTCTTTTTTTGAATCATTTTTCTGAACTTTTCTCTTCCTATATGTAATATACTTGTATATTTAATGATTTTAAGTGTTTTGCCATGATCATATACTACTGTTTGGAATATATTAACACCTATAACATCTCTTAATCCTCATATTATATGATTTTCTAGTTTCTATTCAAATCATAATACATAGATGAAGTTTTAAGGTCAGATATTACCTTAGATGAACTGAGTTTGGGTTGTTAACCACCTTTCCAAATCTAATTCGAACCTAAAGTTAATGAAAACATTATTTAAGCCAATGTTCAATACTTGAACTAACTCAAAACGAATTTTTTCTTACCTTGACTTGCTTCCTTCTAAGGTTGTATATGTGTGCTTTATTTGAAGCTTGTTAATGGTTGTGTTTGTGGGTGTTTTGTGTGTGTGTTTTGTTGTTATTTTGAGCTGTTGTTGTTGTGCTTTTAAAAGCTTTGTTTGTATCTAAATGATGGAGCACTTATAAGCAAATGAAGGCAGTTGGTTCCAAGCTTGTTTCAACCAAAATAAGGCAAAATTTTCCACCGATTTCTTGCTTGTTGTGCATGAATTCTAATACATTAGTTAAGAGGCTTATTTGGGAGATTGTGATTGGTGTTATGTGTTTGAACCGTTGACTTTCATGTAAGAATTTAGGTAAGTTGCAAGTTAGTTTCAGCTGCAGCAAATTTGAGAGATCTCAGCCGTGTATATTACCCCATTTGCACCGAATATGTACAAATATTAATCTAATATTAATTAACTAATTAATTAATTAATTAATTATCCTAATTTTAGGATAGTTTATCAAACTAAACGGGTATAACCATATTAGTTATTTAGGAGTTCTGTCTCCAAAAATTTATTTTATGCTTTTACAAATTTTCTAAATTATCTTTGAGTTTAAAGCTTATGCGATTAAGATTTTCTAGGCTTGGTAAGCTAAATTAGGATTTTAGTTCCTATAGGCTTGGAATTTCTTAACTAGAATAATTGTGCAATTCAAATATTTTTCTAAAGTCTAAATTATTAGTTATGGATCTATTTTTGTTTCCATCGCGCATTTATAATCCTAGTGCTTCATCTTTTTATTACTATATTGTAATCAATAGGTTCTATAAAGGAGTTGTGTTTTTATGAATTTTGAAATTTAGGGCTACTTCTAATCACATCTTGAGTTATTTGCTCAAGATATGAAATCTTGTTTTTGGTATCTATTAGGGTTAAAGAATTTTATATTCAGGTTTTTAAATTTATAAATGGGTTTATTACTACTCATAAGTTTATTCTAAAATTTTTATCGGGTCATAAGTTTAATATTTATTTTGTATTTTCTATTCTTTTAATTTTATTAGTTATAAAATTTTTCGAGGTTACAAAATTAAATTAAGATTTCATTTTCTATATACTCAGAAATTTCTAACTAAATATTGGTATAATTCAAATATTTATTTAAGATTTAGATTCTTTAGTATTGATCAGTTTTTTATTTTTTTGTGTATTTTATAATTCTATTGATTTATCTTTAAACTATCTTTTTATATCTAATAGATTCTAAAGTTTTATCATCTTTTATTGTAATTAAAATTTAAGGTCAACTATGATTATTTATTGAATTATTGATTACTGTATAGGGATTATTTATCATAATTATTAATAATAGTAAATTTTCTAATGCTATTTTATAGTTTTAAAATATTAGAGATAATATTATTAAAATCTTATTTTTCTAAGTATTGAAACTTAAGGAAATTGATTTTGAATTTTACAGTAATGATTGGTTTATCATCGATCATTGTTTATTTAAAGTTATGGAAGTCATAATTTGCATTTTGAAATTTCATTGGCAAGGATTCTAATTTTTCTAACTATAATAAGTTTTTTTATACTTTAATAATCTTAAATCACGAAAAATTGGTAGTGATTTTTGCTACATTTTATTATAGTTCTTTATGATCTTATAGTATATTTTTAGTAATTGTTATAATCAGGTTATATAAAATTAGGGTGATTACAAAAGCTCTAAAGCTCTATTAACAGTGTCTTCATTCTAAAGAAGAAGAAGGCAGGAAGAGAGAGAGAGAGAGAGAAGAGAGAAGAGAAAGTGAAAAAAAAAACTAAAAAGTTCGAGCAGGGATTGAAAAAATAATACTTTAATTGAGTCTGTTATCCACATCAGTGTTTTAATGGAAAAATGGGCAATCTCCGTTCATAGGTACTTTTAGTGGAATTTAAAAAAAATTCAATTATTTTCTTGATAAAAAAAAATTTTAGGTACATTTCCATTACAATAACAAAAAATAAAAATAACGTTAGTAAAACTTACCTCATTAACATTAGTAAGAGGGTTTGGAACAAAAAGATCCACTCAACGCAATCTAGGAGCTCTAAACTCCTTAAAATTTACATCGGACACGACTTTAGTTAACACAAAGGACAAACATTTACGGGAAGAAATAAAACATCATCAATTTCAAATACTTGCGAGGCTATGGGAATAAAGGAAAAAACAATAATATATTTGAATTAGAATTACAAAAATGTCAATAAATTAAAAATAATCCTAAAAATAGAAAAGTTAAACCCTCACATCAACAGATGCATTTAAATTGCAATTAATGAACTCATCTTTTTAAGATAGGAGTTCATCTATTAACTTATCTCTTTACTAAGATACAAAGACAATTTTACTGAATTTATCTTTAAAAAAATGAGTTCAAATTGCTTAATTTTGACATTATTTCTTATTTGCAATTATTTTTGTAGTTTTTTTTCTTTTTTTTTAAATATTATTACCGTTTACCTTATCCCAAGACTATGAACCACCACCTTCCCTTCACGCCCTATGAACGTCAATTGAAAGTCTTTTAAGGTTGGATAGATTTACCCTCAGACTAGAGTGAGAAATCAATTGCTGCTTTGTAATTCATGTTCTTATCAAATTTCTTCATTTTCGTGTCAAGACAAAAGTAAAAGCACAAAAAGTGCTCAATTCTATAGATATTGTATCAAGATAATGAACACCGTTTTAAGAATAATCTTATAATTTATTGACCTCTTCATCTCTGACAATTCCACCTACCATCTCTTTTCTTTTGTTTTCTTTCTTTCTTTCTTTTTTAACTTAAATTATAAAAAATTTAATTAAATATTATAAAATATAAACCCTATTCTCGATTCACCATATGCTGGGGGAAAAAAATGAAACATTGCATCCATTGGCTGTCAAAGATTATTGTAATTTAAAGTACTTGAAATGAATGATTCTCATCCGGTAAGGTTAGCATATAAACCATCTAAGATAAAAGTTTAAAATATAATGTAAGCTTTAATATTTATTGTATAACACTTTCTCTCACTTATGGATCAAACTCTTTATTTATTTATTTTTTTTTTTTTTGTTTTGTTAAGGCCTAGATGATTTTAATTTAATGAGGTATGTGTAAGGATTTAAACTCTTGATCTCTTGATCTGATACTATGTTAATATTAGCATTATAACTATCTAAAGATTAGTACTATAATTATCTAAATTAGGAGCTTAAACTTTTACCTTTTGTTTTGGACGATACATCTGATTTAAACTATAACAGATTATGAAACAACAATTGAGAATAATTTACTCGAGGAATAAAAAACATGGAAAAAGGAGAAACAGAGTAAATTATTCAACTTTCAAGACATTAACTAGATCCAATCAGCGGTGGACCCAGGCGACAGGAGATATGCTTGCTTGTGGAGAATTAAAATGGTGTGCTTTTGACGTGGTCGAATTCGAACATATTAACCTAAAATATATATAATTTATATATTTATTTATATATATATATATATATGGGATATAATTTTAGTATTTTTTCATGTCAGTTCATTGACTTTGCATTTTCCAACGTCCATGTACTCTTTCGGTATAACTATTGGATGCTTACAAAGGCCCGGAAATAACTACTCAATGACATAAGTATATTAAACAATCTTAGAAAATATGAAATTTCATACCATTTTCTTTACAACTTCGTGCGCATGTAACCTTGTAGCTGTTCCCATCCTATGAATCAGCTCTTTTCCTATTACGATCCTCTCATCTTCTCAGAAGTTTTAAATGGTCTTTAATAACAATTTGAGTATTTTATCCTTGATAAAGTATTAGGGTTAGTTATCCATCATTGGACTTTTACGTTATTGTAATATGATATTTTAGTTAAATTGCCAACGTCATTCTAGATTTCATCTCATGAATGGACTCAACCTAGGTTCCTTATGCATGCTTTTCTAAGATGCATCCTTAGGTATATATAAAATTTACCTAATAGTTTTAAACATGTGACTCATTGTACAAGTAACATCAATGTATTAAAAATGAGTATCATTCAATAAGTGGCTCAAAATATTTATTAAAGAGAATGAAATAAATTTTGAACATTGTCCAACTTTGTATCAAACTACAAATTAAAAGCATAAAAAAAATAGTTAAAATATTTTTTTCAACAAGTTTCCAATGCCATATTAATCTTTATAGAAAAAAATTATAAATTTTCAATAAATTTATTAACAAAAATCCATTGTTTGTTTTAACCATGTATGCATTGTAATTGAAAGAAAAGTTAGATATTTTTTTCGTGGATAAATTTGAAATAGACTTCTGTCGCAGGGCTCAAATTCATCGGTAGAGATTTCTTCTTCTTGAATAGAAGGATAGTGTAGAAGCACCGTGAACCTATGAGCATAGAAACTCGATTAGTTGTACATCGAGAGTTTCTCCAGTATGACCACATCAATGCTTAAATTAACTATGGGTCCTTAAAAGTGTTTAGGAAAGTAAATCACTAGTAGCCCCATGTATTGTAAAGAGCCTACTTGTCTCAGTGAATCTCGATGGTTCCTTATGGAGGATAGCTATAACAAACTCTTGAGGGACTGTGAAACATTCTCTTTATACATGGTAGATTCCCCTTAAGCTATTACCTGGTCTGGTCAGTTGGGCACAATAGTGCTAGGTGCAAAATGCAATTGTACTAGCGTTGTGGCATGGATATGCTTGGTACAAAGAGCAACCAGATGGGTGTGGATCGCTAAGGAGATTTAGTTATCAGGTTGTTATGTGCCCTACATTAAGGTTAGGGATTGTGCCTAATACGACTTCATTGCTATCGACCTCTATGTATAAAGTTAAGATTGAATTCATGAGCGTATACTGCTCGGAAGAATCAAGGTTGTCCAAGAGTCTCTCTCTAAAGCCAGGGTGTTGTTCTCCTTTGAGGCCTTCATGGAGCAGGCTTTATAGACACTAATACTTGGCTTGAAGCCTAATGGTCTAAGGCTCTAGCTTAGCAAGCTTTAGCCAAAATCTTTTATCAACACTTGCCCCTATACTCCCATTTTGAGCAAGGGAGGGGAGTGATAATACTCGTGTTCGCTGGTCATGTTAAAGCAAGGTAGTTGTCTCTTTCCGTCTAAGTTGCATCCTCGGTGTGGTCAAGAGTCTGAGCTATATCTCTAATGAGGTTAAAAGTTTCGGCTGCATCCTAAGTGAGGTCAGCTCAGGATCTTATTGTTAAGTACCGAGCTCCCTACCATGGAGCTATGCAACTCTCTTGGAAAGGTGCAAGAATCAAAGAGTTTTGAATCTAAAAATGCATGTACATGTCCATTATGTAGTTTCTTTGATAGGGTATCTAGTTATTAATATGTGACTGTCTATTGAAACATTTACTTCCTTTCCAATGCTAACTTTTCTAAAAGGTCACTTCATTTCATCTCTACATATGGGAAATTTATCCTTAGGGTTTTGACATCATCTTTCTTTTTTGTCGTTTCTACTATTTTTGCTTCCTTCTTAAAAAGGTTTTTTCATCTTCTCATACCTGTTTTTCTCAATCTCATCTCATCTATGGTGAACATGGCTGGTTCAACTAATCTTTCCAATGAGCTTGTTTTGGCAAGAGATGATTGACTCCATTGTCCTAACTAAAGGGGATGAAATGCTTCTAACATCCACTTCCATCGGAGGTTAAGACTAAGGCATCATCGAGGAGGGTTTGGATGTCACGCCCCAATGGATACCTAAACCTGACAGCCCGTCGTACACAATATTAAAACTTAAGAATGACTACCTTAGTCACTCAAAAGCTTCTATATCGGTATAAGGCGTACATTCACATCAAAGGGAGATCGGTGAAGTAATGCATTTTAAGATATTGGCAGTGGAACATGCAAAATAACACTTAATATATTTCATTGAAATATAATGTTTTACAACTTCTAAGGGGCATTCCCCAGATAATTCCATAACAACATGGTTTTACTAAAATAAATAACTAAATTTAGAAGATTTTAGAAGAAATCTACTCTATGACTGCAAAACAGAGTTCCTCCAAAAGCTTCCCAAAATAAAGATGCTACCCAGGTGATCAAGATGGTCTCAGGTGCAAAAATAACGATCCTGCAATATCAAAAGTCTATAGGGGTATAAGCATAACTAGTTTAATGAGATATTTCTTACACAAAAGTACTCATAACAGATAATCAACCGAGTTTATTAATCAAGCATATGAAATGCAACAACTATATGATCAAACATTACATACGACTATCCGGTTTCGTATGTATGATGAATTTATCCCTCCATCGGTGGTTAGGGAATGATTTGAACTGGGCCCCAAACAACCTCCTTAAAAGTTACGTCCGTCTTGGGGTTCCAATGAACCATACTACTAGTCCCCAGCTTTCCTTATCTAAAGCAATCGATCCGGCTTGACTAAAACTTAAGGCCATAGTCCCCGAACGTCCTAAACCCTCAAAATGTAGCTAGGCAACTTACCTTTCCGATCCTACGCTGAGGAGTAGTAGCAAAATTTCAAAATAATATTCTAAGTAATATAAATGAGTAATTTATTATATGGGGATTCCAATATGACATTGAATCATTTAAAGCGATCAAGCAATAATTGCACACATAGCAATACATACATAGAAATAATTATATCAATCACAAAGTGGGTTTCGATATACTTATCGTTCATTGATCGCACATAACAATTCACATATATAATTCCAATGATATCCCACATGTATATCAGTTTTATCTTTTCCTAACATCTAGTGCTCTATTCTACAAGCACATGCGCGAACACATAAACGTAAAGGAAACTCACTCGTCCATAGCGATCTTCTATGAGTCGAAGTAATCCTCGGGGAAGAGAAGATCTTGGTCCTCAACACCTAAAATAAAGAAATACCCGAAATGAGTATTTCATCCAAGATCTACTCAAACTCTATAATTCTATCTTAATGAATTCGTCAAAAATCGTATGAATAGAAATCCCAACTTAAAATGGCAATAACTTGCTCATTTTAACTCGGAATTTCACATATTATATATCGATTTCTACCTAATCGAAAAGATTTATCTATTTTTAAGGTTATTTTTTATCAAAAGAAGTCATTTGTGTCTTGAAATAGTGACGTACAGAATTGATACGAAATTTCCAGATTTCAAAACTAAAGTTTTCAAACTTTTCTTCATTCAAGGGCTTTTGTACAAAAATATAGATATTTTGTATGGTTGAAAAATCCTTTGAATATATATATATATATATATATATAGACTCAAACTATATGCATGAATTTAGTGGTGTTGTCTCAACAATGATTTTGCAAAACAATATGTCTTAAAAATGAGAAAAGCTAAGACTTTGAAATTTTCCTTTTTAGTTTTGTTGGGAAAATTTTATAAGTGAGTATTTCCTTCTTTTAACTTCATTTCTTAATGTTAAGAATAATTAAATTTCCAAAAATAATTTTAATCTTTTAAGATTCCCATAACTTTATTTCTATTGGTTTGGAAAAATATAGTTTTTCTAAATATTTCTTGGTTATGTGTTCCAAAGTTTTCCTAAAGTTTGATCTCAAGAATAATATCAATGATCTTATAAGTTATTTATTATTTTTATTTCCTAAGTAAAGCTTATCCTTAAAAAGGTTATTCTTTGATAATTTTGTGAAACTTATCTAAACCTTAGTTTGTTGATGAAAACTTTACATATGAGTTTAAGAAAACTTTAAACAAAGAATTAAATTTAAAGAATCTTTCTTATTTCATTGGTTTGAAAAGAGAGTTTGTGATAACTTTATTCATTGATAAAATCCCATATAGTATTATTACTAAAACTTAAGCTAAACTTATCTAACTTTAGAAAATATTTGTTGAGATAAAACTTTAAGTCTTTATGGAAAAATAATTTCTTATGTGATAAAATTTATTTTTAAAGAGAGTTCATATATTTATTACTTAAGAAAACTCTTTTTCCTTATGGTTGAGACAATATCAACATGTTCATGCATGAATGAGAATATGTAACTATAAGAAATATAATAAAAACAACATAATAAGATAAATGTAATAAGAGCATAAAAGTAAAGTCAAGTATTGGGAACCTTAGCTTCATCAAGATATCTAGGGACTAAGAATAGACTAATCCCAAAAAGAAAGGAAAAGAAAAGAAAGAAAATAGTTTTGACTTGATATGGACAAGTCTAAGACTAGAAAGACTAATCTTAATAATAACATGAAATAAATAAATTGCAAAGCATAGAAATAAATAAATAACAAGTGAGCTTATATGCTCTCAAGAAATATATATATACATAATACTATATAAAAGTTAGATTAGAAGAATTAATAATAACAATAATAACAACATAATAGAAGACATAAACAAAAACAAAAACAAAAACAAAACAAAATAAAACATGAACATATTGTTGCTTCTTTAAGAAAATACACTAAGCTCATGTTAAGTTAAATGAACATGATGAGCGAATAAGATAGGTTTTTACCTAAGGTTTATGTGTTTGTTGAAGAGGAATGGAATGGTTTGTAGTAATATGTGAGAATTGGTTTTATGAAGAAAAGAGAGAACTTGAGAGAGATTTTGAGAGAGGGATTTTTATTGAGTGATTTTGGTAGAGTTTTAATAGGAAATGAATTGTGTGAAAGAATGAAGAAGGAAAGAGGTATTTATAGAGTTTTGGAACGGAAATTAGATGTAATAAAATAAAATGAAAAAGAAAAATTATTTAATGGAAGAGAGAGAGAGGAGGCATCGGTTCTACATGCAGAGGGGGAGGAAAATTAATTTATTTTGTTGTTTTGTAATAAAAAGAAGTAATGTGTAAAGTATGATGTAATTAAAGTTATATGGGGAAGGTAAATTGTAAGGTATAGGTATGGTAGAGTGTAAGAAAAAGCAAAGATAGATGAATAGTAATGAATAGTAGAAAAGTACTATGAATTGTAGACTAGACAATTAAAATACCGGTAGTAAAGAAAATACGCATAAATAAGCTATATATGATATTTTTAATTACCGAAAAATTCTAAAATTAATAGTTTTGAAATCCTTATATTTATTCGAGTCTATTGTTGTTGTCGAAAAATTTTCACTATCCGGTCCATCGGGGCACCGCTTTTGAAAACTGATCCTGATCGGATCCGAAAGACATTAGAAAATTAAGAATATGATATTTTTAAGCTTTCCTATATTATTACGAACCATTTTTCATAATTATCTTAATTTCGTTTTCTAGGGTTTAAGAACACGGGATTGCCGGATCTAGATTCACTAGACTAAACATAGAACTAGGTTAATTTTAGGGTTCCGGCTCTTAAGGTTTTCTTATATTTACCGAAAAATCTAGGGGCTTACATTAGGTCCCAATAGTGATGGTATCGATGACGAGTTTGATACTTACTTCTAGGCATCGGCGATGAATCTTCATACCCTACTTTGGTGGGTGAATGGCTTATGTAGAGCAGGGTTGTAAGATGTATCATCTGCCAGTGGACAAATACCTAGAGGATGTGGAGGGGAAGAAGTCTCCTAATTTTCTTTTTTGTAGCGTGATTGTGAGTCGAAGGTACGATAGAGTTTGAAGTGAAGTCACCTCCCAAAGGACTAAGGATTTCATAAATACCTATTTAACTTGTTGTTCCACTACGTAGAAGATCAGTTAATCGGTGGAAAATGATAAGGTGTGCTTGTTAGGCCACAGGAGGTTTGCCTTTATAAGAAGCCATTTAAGATTGGGGTGAAGGTGCCCTTCACCAAATTTCAAAAGGAGTGCATGATGTATTTGAGGCTTTCTTCAGCTCAACTTCTACCCAACACATGGATGCTTTTTATAGCCTTTGAAGCTCTATGTCAAGCATTAGAGGTAAAAGCCCATTGCAGATAGATAAAACTTCAATGGGAGGGCGGTACTATTTTGCCAAGCGATCAGAGTGTGACCTGGCACTCCTTCATGGGCTGGTCAGTTTAAATGGGTTTGAATGGAAGTAACAATGGTAGGTAGTAAGCATTAGGGAGAAGCATCGATATAAGTTTTATTTCTAGGTGCTTTGGTGCAAGCCCATTAAGAGATCATACTTCGGTGAACTCGGTCCCAATGACTTGGCAGCAGCTAAGAGGATTCATCAGTTCATGAGAAGGAGAGGTTGACCCTTGCTAGATGCCTAGCTCGTAGTAGATAATTACATATTTGACCTTCCTCTTGATCAAGAACCTCTAAATAAAGGTATGGCCCCTTCTATTGGCTTGGTTATTTAGCAGTCAACCAGGCAACAACTGCTTTTTGTTTTTCTCATTTGTTTCTTACAATCCTTTTTGTTTTCAGATTTTCTTGTGAAGTATGTTGCAAACTTGTTAGCCAAGTGGCTCAACATTCCAAAGATTAGGGAAGCGATGAAGAAGAAGAAGAAGGACGAGGAGGAGGATAAAAAAGGGAAGGAGAAGGTCCCTTTGAGAAGATCTGTTGATATGGTTATTGTTGGTAGAGGGGGGTCGAGGCCCCTTCGTATTGGTTATAGTGGCGATGGAGTGGCTCATAGCCGCTTCCATTCGTAGATTCTGGAGGGGGTCTTAGTGGCGATTCTATCTTGGGTCAAGGCCTACTAAAGATATTCTAGTTAAGGTTGCTAGTGCTGTAGGGGAGGCTATTAGGACCACTAATGAGCAAGATGGGCCAATAGCATATGGGGCACCATCCATCATACGATTAGGATCTTTTGTTCAAATTAACACCATCCTAGTTTTAGGATCGCTTGCTCATAGGAGCACTATCCACCTTGCCTTTTAGACTCATTTGCTTATAAGAAGCACCATCCATTTCAAATTCAAATACTTACTATCAAGTTTGGCTACCATAAAACAACACCATTCAACTTCAAATATCACCAAGTTGGCATAAAAGTGCACTATCATAATCCTCCAATGGGTCTATTATAGGAGCACTTCTTTTTCCTCTAAGTTTCCTCCTCTAAGGCTAAGATCTAGTTTTGTAGATCTTCCTCCTAGATATAGTTTGCTACCAAGAAGATCAACACTCCTATTGGAATGGATTCCTAAAAAGCCTTTTTTGAGATTTCCTTAACTATCTATCCCCACGAGTCCATTATCCTAGACACATCCTTGTTTTAAGAGTCTAAGATTAGCAGTTTTCCTTCCCTCATAATGTGGAGTTGAAAGGATGAGTGGTTTGTAATGATCCACCCCCTAGAAACATCAACCTGAACTAAATATGAGGAACTCGGTTCATTCTCTTTGGGATTTTCACTGTTGATATTTGTGTGATTTCCACTAAAATGTTGATTAGTCCCTCCGTGGTATTCATTCACCATAATTTTGATCATTATTTGGTCAAGGGATTGAGGATTGGCTGTGAAGAATTCTTACACTAAGGATGATATGGGAGTACGTTGACATTTTTCCTTGTAAGATTTTTGAATTTACCTAATCGTCTCTTTCTAATGGTGAGGGTTTTATGTGTTGGGTGCAATACTATAATTGTTGTTGGAGGTTAGTCACATTGACAAATATACATGAAAATGGAATGGACAAAAGATTTTACGTTTCCTTACTTTTGTAAATATCAATTTGATTCTTTTTTCTTTACTTGTAAATATTATTACAATATAGTTAATGTAAATAACATTTGTCTTGCTTTGTAAATTTCAACTATAGCTTGTAAATACTATATATATTAAATATTTTCACCATTAACAAATTTCAGAACATGAAAGTAATAAGATTTAATTAATGAGTTTTAAGCGGTAACTATACAGTTTTAATGAAATAGCCCTCCAATCTAAAAAGATCAGATTTATTAAAAATTGATTTTGAATAAGTTTTTATTTGTAGACTAAATGGCTAAGTTAAGATCAACCAACCCATTGAATTTAATTTATAATTTCCTTCAACTTTGGTCAGGTGGCGACTCCAAAAGTATTTTTTGAAAAAAAAAATAATTTTTAAAATTTCTAATTGAGTGTTTATATCAAATAAAATAAATCGAATTAAAATAAATTAAATCAGAAAATAAACAATCCAGGTCAGATAGTGTGGTATCTATATTTTGGATTGAAATTGTGCTCCTGAAAAATCCATTTTAAGATTACCTACTGGGTGTCGGCTTATATATATATATAATAAAGAATCACACTTTTGAGTAATAGTGTATTGTGTGGTATAAGTTCTCCCAATTTGTGCTTTCCACGTGTAATCTTACTATAGTGTTGCGAATGTGCTATTTTTTATATAAAGAAAAGAAACCATATACAACACAAAAGGGTTAGTTCGATTTTATCAAACCGGTGAAGATAAGGCAGGTGACGATTTCTTCAACCCCAAAAGTGACAAGCCGACGAGGTTCTTTTCCAGCAACAGCAGAGGATTCCTTAAATCCAACATATAATAGCCATATCTATTACCATACGCATGCGCTTGACTATTAGGGTTTTTATTGTAAATAATTCCTTTAAAGTTTTAACTTAATATAGGTGTAACTTTGAACTTTCAGATAATACACATCACATTCTTAAAATTTAATAAATTGAAAACATAAGAATATATTTAATAAACGCACTAATTTCAAAGTTTAGCTGGTGTTCAAACATATCTTGATAAGTTTGGAGGTAATTTTTGTATCAATATCAAAATTAGAAGGTTATTCTTTTGCAATTTGTGAAATTTTTTTATCAATTTATCAAATTTACAGGAGTTATTTATTATAATATTTCAAAAAATTGTAGAATAACTCAGATCAGATAAAAGTTTAGAAGATACTAAAAGAATTTTTACTTATTTTTGCAAATATAAAAAAATCACATTTGTTTTAGTGACATTTATTTAACATCACATAAAATATATTACTAGTAACGTTTATGAAAAAGTAAAAATATGTGAAGATATGATATGATTCATAACATGAGGAAGACATTATAGATTGGAGAAAAAAAAAAACCTACATATTCACCCAAATTACTTTCTGAAAAATTATCTTGTTTCCTTGAACATGTATTTATACAAAAGGTAACACAAGAGATTTAAATCAGCAAAAATGTGGAAGTAAAGGTTATTTCTCGTTCCTGTGATTACATATATATACATATACATCAAGTACCTAAAGAATCAAAGTTTGTAAAATCGGTGAATAAATTACAACTCAATTAATAGTTAATATAATCATAACTATGAATGAAAATAACATTAGTTGTTGTAATTTATATATGTATATTTTACATAAACACCCATTGACTTTTTTTTTTTTTTTGCTTTACCAAATTTTATGTTTTATTAGTACATCATAGAGAAATTCATTAAAATTCTCAAATACAAGCTTTCGGTGTCGAATTAAATTAGTTCGGTCAGCTACACATATGAGTGGTCTATGGTAGATTAATTTAGGAGAAAAGAAACGAAAATCCTTATTATTTATCCACAATATCTAAGTGAGAACTTCACTTTAAATGTCTTTAGTAATTTTTATTTTACTTCTTTATAGTTTTTTTTTTAAAAGACTCCTATAAATATGTATTTTTTTTTTTCCTAGTGAGTACCAAAGTATAATATTTGGAAGAGGATATTTTAATAAAGTATTTACTAAATAAAAACTATCCATTATCTTATATAACCCAACTCTATTTTCCATTGCCACTTCTGTCAATATGTTATTATATTTTCATGACATTTCCCTTTTTTTTTTGTGCTTTGTGAGACATTTTATAATTTCTCTTTCCTTCACTTTTTTTTAATTAAATGTGTTGGTTTATACAATTATTATTTCCTTTTTTTATTTGCACACTCTATGATGTTGGTGTAGCATTGACTAATAATAAAGAGCAAAAATCATTAACCACTTTAATATTTAACTAGTAGACAGTGTACTTGTATTGCACTCATAAAAGCAATTGAATGTAAAATCTATATTTTGGACTAGTTGACATTTTTCAATATATTTACAATATTATTAGACTAAGCACTTTTACCTTTAATATATCATACGACACTAAGGGTTTGTTTGTTTAGCATTTTTAAGCAGATACAGACACTTTTTTTTAAATTATTTCTAATAAATTATTTATTAAGAAATATATATAAATAAATAAAGTTGACAGTTCTTATAAAAAGATTAAATAAATAAAATATAATACAAATCAGATATATTTACACATATCGTTTCAATACAGATACAGATGCAGATGAAAAATAGACCATCCAAACAGACCCAATTCTCGATTGCAACTCAACCTTATGCAATTCATAATTTCAACACATATACTCTTTACATCTAGAAGTAATATTAAAGCCAATGAGGGGTTTAGTGTCTCATATATTTTATATTTATTTTATATTAATTAAATAAATCAAGAAAAAATAATAGCATAATTATAATAACTATGGGTAAGGTATATATAGACATAAGCACAGGCCAGATCGAATCGATGACCGCCTAAATCGTCACTAATGGGCCATGACTCGTAACCCAACCCTACCATATGGGCCATGACTCGCTAGCCAACTTGTCGGCTTGGCCGGTCAAGATCGATTCAAGGCCTCGACTCGTCAACCCGACAAGTAGGACGAGTCAACATAAAAAAAATATTTAAAATACAAGAAAAATAAAAAATAAATATTTAAACTCATCTTAATGTGAATACATAGTATCTATTATGAATTTTTTTCCTTAATTTATTCAAGTACGTTTTTTTAGCCCAAGTGTATGCATTCTAGAGTAATTTTCCTATTCAAGTGTAATTTTTTTTAATAAACTTTGCTTATTTTGCACAAGTTTGTAATTTAAAATTCTCCATATGTCTATTGTATGATGACCTAATTATGTGTTATTTTTATCAATTTAGTTTAAAAATTTTCAAAAAATATAAAAAAAAAAAATCATTTATGGGTCAAGTGCCATGAACCAACCTTGAACCACGATTTGAACGGGCCCAGCTCAGACCTTCATGGTTACGGGCCAGTTTCAATTCCATCATGGCCTAAATCGTGATCCAACAGTTTGGGCCAGTTCAAGATCGGTTCAACTTGACGTCGATGACTGGGTATATAGGAGTTACTTTTGTCTTAAAGATAATTAAGTAAGACGAAGTCGTAAATATATGATCTTCATTGATAATTAAGGATAAATCTTATATTAAAAAATAGACTTTCTTAATATATTAAATAAGTTAATTATTTATACAAATAACTATTTACTATCTTTAAGCACCATTATAGGTATGTGGCATCCATTAGTAGTAACATTATAAAAAAAATTTTATCTGCTATTCTTAAAAGATTACATGCCATTGTAATTAAATTTATTAAGTCAATGATTATTTACAATCCACGTGAGTTTTAAATAAATTATGAAATTTTATTAATAACCATTTTAATTTTCTCCCCTGTTACTCTTCGAAGTAAGGGAATTTTATTAAAACAATCAAAAGAATTTGAGATATGGCAATTTCTATGGTTATATATATATATATATATATATATATAATTTATTGTCACATTTTTATTTCCATTGAATAATTAATTTAATAAATCAATTTTGTTTTGTAAATGTCGTCAATGAATATAATTCTCTTATTATGGATTATGAGGATTTTACTTAACTCGTTAATTTTCTTCTTAGTTTTAGTTTAATGTTTATTCTTTTGCAAATGAATTGTCGCATTTATAGAGATTATCTTGGTCTATATGTGAATCATAATTCCTGTGCTAAAAAAATAATGATATATGATAGAATTTTAATTTATTTTAAGTTTCCCACTTTCATACAATTTTATTTTTAATTTGAATTAGTGTGAAAAATCAAATAATTATCAAGATATTTCAAATAATTTAATTCTTTTATAGTTTTTTTTTTAATTTGCTATTTCTTAAATCATAGATAATCAGTTTATCGTGTCAATTTCATATTTGACTTCATATATTGTCTTTCATGCTAAATCATCTAATTTTGTTCAAAGTAGAATTCGAAGTAATACATTGTTATAAATGATAGTCGCTAATTTTTTATAATTACAAGTTTTGCTTAAATGGTTTTAACTCATATTAGAATTCATTCATGTTCATCTAGACGATGTATGAATTTTAATAATATTTGAAACAATACTATCAAAATTTAATGGAACTTTCCATTTTCTATAATGAGCCAAATGTTTTCATTTTCATAAGATTAAACTTTTTACTTGACTGTTGTTCTTTAGTTAAATCAACTTTTCAAAATATGATAAAGGTTTTTCCAAGACTTACTATCCAATTCATGTAACTTTTAAACAACATTGTCCTATTTATCATATGGTAGGACTATCTCATATTAGAAAACTTCTCATCCTTTCTTTAGTTCATTGAAGTGGCATTATTTGATATTTTATTTATACACTTTTTGCATTAGTTCAAGGCAAGAAGTTTTCCCCCATTTTTTAGAAGAATTAGAAATGAATCATTTTCTTTTACTCTAATTGGTTTTCTAGCTCCCTTTTTTTTTCCATATTACAATGGATATGTATAGAGAACTTCTATAATCCATTGGTCATTAGTAAGTCACTTGACTACTAAAATAGATATAATAATTAATATATTAGATATTTCAATAGTGCCATATAATTAGGTGTTCATTTGAATTATTAAATAAAGAGACAAGTTTGTTAAAAAAAAAAAAAGATTGGACATAGAATTTTCAATTAGGTATATGTTTACATAGAAAACGAATTAAAAAAAAAAGTGAAATCCACTTATTTGTCAATTATATGCTACCACATATTCAATAATTTTCAGTGAATATTTTTATTAAAATATATGAAAATTTTAATTAAATTTTATAACAAATATTACCTATTCACAATTCACCCTACAAGGAAAAAAAAAATTACATCTTTTGTCCTTAGGCTCTCGACGATTACTGTGGCGGCTTAAACTCGGAATGATTACTCTCGGCAAAAATATTTCTTTTTTTGTTTTTTGCCCTTTAACGATTATTTTGGCCCTAAAAGGATTTTGGTACGTCAATTTAGAATAATTAACTGTGGATCCAAAACCCTTGAAAAAGAGCAATTGGGGTACCATTTAAGACATTGACTAGTTCTAATTAAAAGGTGGACCCAGGTGACATAGATATGCCAAGCATCTGGCTGCTCTTGTTGAGAACTATAAATGTTGTGCTTTTTCACGCGTGTGAACACGATAACCGAAATGATGGATGTAATTTTAGTACTTTTTTTCTTGTCAGTTGACTGACTTTGCACTTTCCACCGCCCAAACTCTTTTAATAATGCCACTGAAAGTTCTTAAAAATCAAAAGAAAAATCCGAGTCTTCGGGGCATTGTTGCTCTACAACGCTGTATACATGCAACCGCAAAGCCATGAAGCTTTTAAGCTGTTCTTGATAAGAATTTTGTGTATTATGTTGTCAATAAAATATTAGGGTTTATATGTTTCTGCGAATCCCTCATTGTTACGATTTATTGATATATTAGTTGATTTGTATCTTGATCTTTAGATTACTTTTCCCACAAATAGAGTTAACATAGCGGCAAAATCATAAGAGTTGACTCACTTGTCTCTTTAATGTCTGTTTTAATGATGAAACTACTCCCATAGGCACAAACCAGGAAAAAGAATTGATGTTGACAAAAATAAGGAAGGAAAAGAAATAATAGAAGAATACTCATTTATCTTTTATTTTTTCTTTTTGAATTTTATTGAAAGTTAAGAGGGACACATGAGACTTACAAATTTAACACCAATATTTTCATAGTGTACTAGTGCAGGTATCCTGATAGAATCTCTCATGAATGCTCTCAAACTATATAGAAACACCCATAATCTTTAAAAAGAGTATTTACCAAGCAACTTACATAGGTTAAGAAAAAGAAAATAGAGCAATATTGTAAAAGAATATTTTCATTATATGAGAATTGACCATCTAGAAGTGAAAGAAAATCTCCTTTATATCTACAAATGGTCCTCTCAAGTTTCAAATTTATGGATAAAATAGCCAACTAGCATCAGCATTGATACATGCAGCTATCCCATCTTATTATACCTACTAATACATTGAATGTGGACACTTGTAAAATACAAGATTGCATAGTAGACTTGATTCTAGATCTTCAATTAGAGCATTTTGATTAGACCTCTCATTGATTGCAAATTAGGCTTTAAATAATTGATTTGTGAGTGGCCAAAAAATTTTTTTTTATTTGTGATATTTTCCCCATCCAATTTACCATGTCCTCGCATGTCTTCACCGACTTTGAAACCTTAATTGTTCTTTGTTGCTTTATACTTAGTTTAGGAATCCTTCTAGTAGCAAGAATATTTCATAATAGTTCACCATCTCTATTTTGGTAATATGTGCTGTTTTAGTGTGGACTTCTTTTGAAGTCTCCTTTACTAAAGATAGGTCTTCAATGGGATCCTCTTTTTATTCGTCTTTAGGTGGCATCAATTAAGTAGCCTTATTTACCATTATAATCTGTGATCAATACATCACATAGTTACTGGTGTCATGCAATTAAATTGTCATTGAGTAAATAAATATAATTGGAAGGAGTAACAACAATGGCATTAATCATTACTTACTGTGACAAATTTGAGTGGCCTTTGCTCGACTAAAGGGCATTAGTTGATTGTCATACTTTTCATCTGACTTTTGCATCAATCCCCCTTTCTTGGACAAAACCTGTCCCAAAGTTCACTTTTATAAATATAACCATGAGTAACAGCTATCCATTATCTTATTAATAATTAGTCTGCTATTACCATCTCTTTAATATTTTTACTAAGTGATGCTCATTTATAATATGTTGTCTCAACACGCTAAAATTATCTAACAAGAATTAATCACAATAACCTCATTGTCCTTATCCTTATACCTAATAGAATAGAATATTATCTTGCATTGCTCAATAATGTGAACTTCATCTCTCCTTTTATCCAGTTAATACCAAATGGCTTTGAATATCATTCTATAAATAAAATAAAGGTATGCAAGTGTCTGTGCTACAAAAATTCAAGCAATTTAGTATCTCAAGTTTTAATTTTTAGTTAATAAACACTCTAGTAAGGTGATGCGTTAACCTCCACATGAATCTTTCTTTTTTCAAGTGGTATCCTGTTAAGTGTCTTACTAACAAAATGCTAGAAATCATGAAAGTTAACTCGTTATAACTATAAAAGAATTTTTCTATTTAATTTCTTCTTGGGTTAATGATAAAAATGGTACTTGAACTTTCACAAAAAGAATAATTAAGTATGAAGTTTGATTTTCAACAATTTGGTACTTCAATAAAGTTTTTGTTGATCTTTTTCAAATCCGAAGTTTGATTTTGATAATTTTAGTGCCTTTATAAATTTTTTATTGGTTTTTTTTATACCTGAAGCAAGTGAAATAAGGTATAAAAAAGCCCACAAAAAGTTTATTTAACTTATAATTTCTCCCGACTTTGATGAGGTGGCGACTCAAAAAGTATTTTTTGAAAAAAAATAATTTTTTTAATTTCTAATTGAGCATTTATATCAAATCAAATAAATCAAATTAAATAAATTATAGCAAAAAATAAAAAAATCCAGGTTGGATAGTATGGTATCTATATTTAGGATTGAAATTGTGCTCCTGAAAAATCATTTTAAGATTACCTACTGGTGTCGGCTTATATATCTTGCTATAGTGTTGCAAATGTGCTCTCTTTTATATAAGGAAAAGAAACCATATACGACACAAAAGGGTTAGTTCGATTTTATCAAACCGGTGAAGATAGGGCAGGTGACGATTTTTTTTCAACCCCATAAGTGACAAGCCGACAAGGTTCTTTTACAGCAACAGCAGAGGATCCTTAAATCCAACATATAATAGCCATATCTATACCATACGCATGCGCTTGACTTTTAGGGTTTTTATTGTAAATAATTCCTTTAAATTTTTAACTTAATATAGGTGTAACTTTGAACTTTCAGATAATACAAATCACATTCTTAAAATTTAATAAATTGAAAACATAAGAATATATTTAATAAACGCACTAATTTCAAAGTTTGGCTGGTGTTCATACATATCTTGATAAGTTTGGAGGTAATTTTTGTATCAATATCAAAATTAGAAGGTTATCTTTTTGCAATTTGTGATTTTTTTTTATCAATTTATCAAAATTTGCTGGAGTTATTTATTATAATATTTCAAAAAATTATAGAATAGACTCAAATTAGATGAAAGTTTAGAGATACTAGAAGAATTTTTACTTACTTTTGCAAATATAAAAAATTACATTTGTTTTAGTGATGTTTATTTAACATCACATAAAATATATTACTAGTAACATTTATGATTAGAGTAAAAATATGTGAATATATGATATGATTCATAACATGAGGAAGACATTATAGATTGGAAAAAATAATAATAAACCTACATATTCACCTAACTTACTTTCTAAAAAATTATCTTATTTCCTTGAACATGAATTTAAACAAAGGGAACACAAACGATTTAAATCAGTAAAAATATGGAAACAAAGGTTATTTCTCGTTCCTGTGATTACATATATATACATATACATCAAATTTGTAAAATCGGTGAATAAATTATAACTCAATTTATACTTAATATAATCATAACTATATATGAAAATAACAATAGTTGTTGTAATTTATATATGAATATATTTTACATAAACACTCATTGACATTTTTTTTTCTTTATCAAATTTTATGTTTTATTAGTACATCATAAAGAACTTCATTAAAATTCTCAAATACAAGCTTTTGGTGTCGAATTAAATTAGTTTGGTCAATTATACATATGATTGGTCTAGGGTAGATTAATTTAGGAGAAAAGAAATGAAAATCCTTATTATTTATCCACAATATCAAAGTGAGAACTTCACTTTAAATGTCTTTAGTAATTTTTATTTTACTTCTTTATTGTTTTTTTTTTTTTTGTCAAAAGCCTCTTATAAATATGGAATGTATTTTCTTTCCTAGTGACTACGAAAGTATAATATTTGGAAGAGGATATTTTAATAAGGTATTTACTGAATAAAAACTATCCATTATCTTATATAACCCAATTATATTTTTCATTGCCACTTCCGTCAATATGTTATGTCACGTCCTAATGGGTACCCTAAACGTGACAGTCCGCACACTCAATATTAAGCTTAAGTATGACAACCTTAGTCATTTTCAAAAGGTTTTATATTAAGTGTAAGGCTTACTTTCACATTTAGAGACCAAATGTAGAAAATGAAGTTTAAGGAGGTATAAAAAACATATTAAGAAAAGAGGATTCACAATAATTATTTGTTCATGGCAAGGGCTTTACAACTTAAGAATAATCCCTAAATCACTAATCTAGTACACGAATATTTGCATGCTAACTTATGCTAAACTTTATCCAGATTTCTAATGTTCAAAAGGGATTACCTGCCCGCATGGTCCACGTGACCTTAACCATAGTAAGGGAACTGCAAAAGATACCTATCGGGTATAAGCTAATAGCTTAGTGCGTAGATCCCAAATTCATACTCGAGGAAAAATTTTCAATTAAGTTTATTATTCAAACATATGAAATGTAACAACCACGTGAGCATACAAGACATATGACTTTCCGGAATCATTGTTGAATGAATTTACGCCCTTCATTCGGGGTTGGGATTCAGGCCAATTACGGCCACCACTTTTAAAAACAATTTATAGATCTTACCGGCTCCTATACGCCATCAAAAACTTGTAGTTTATGACAGCTCCTACTAGCCATCAAAACTTGTTAGTTATTACAGGCTCCACTAGCCATAAAAAACTTGTAGTTTATTACAGGCTCTACAAGCCATCACTTTTGTAGTTCTTATCGGTTCTACTCGCTACTTACATGATATACCGGTTATGTCTACCACACTATATACACTTGTCCCACCAATTGTATAGTAGCGAATGCAATGTGACTCAACATATGAAGTGCATGAATGTTTCTTTAATTAAGTCTAGTTACATTTTAACTCTTTCAAGTGATCAACCAATTTCACACACTCCAAGATATTAATACGCATACAATCTTTATTCAAACAAATCGAATTTCGATATACTTATATTCTTTCAACATATTATCAGACACTTCCATTTTATTTTTCTTAAATTCTAGTGCAACTAATTTTACAAGCACAATCAGAGTATGAAAAATAACGGGAAAAAACTCACATACCATTGACGTCTACTCTTCTAAGCGGATGAGTCGTTCACACAACCACTAAACCGTAATAGTCCTCAGGTGAAGAATCCTTCCTCGGATCACCTAACCAAAGAAAATACCCATAATGAGTTTTTCTTGAAGATTTTCTTGAATTTTGACAAAATATGTCAAAGAACGTTAAAGTTCGTATGGAAAATTTCCAACTTAAAACGGCCATAACTGGTCATTTTAACTCGGAATCGCGCATATAATATACCGATTTCTATCTACTCGAAAGATCTACCCATTTCTAAAATATTTCCACAAACAAAGCCATATAGTTTGAAAAAGTGCGACAAAATTCACCACGGATTTTCAAGTAAAACAACTTTGGTTCAAAAAATCAAAATTTGTTTGATAAATACTTAGTTATCTATATAGATTGAAAAATTCTCGTTTTTGTAACTATATAACTCATATTTAAGCATGCTCAAGTTCTTGTTGTCCAAATTATTTTTCTATGTAAAACAATGTCGGTTTGAAGCTTTTCGAAATTGTTTTTGTAACTTTCTTTGAAATGAATACCTTGTTTTCTTTATTTTCTAAAAACGTTTTATTTGGTTTCCTTTGTCTTTTCTAAGTGACTTTTGAAAATAATTTTCCTCCTTTCAAGTACATTAATACTATATTTGAAGTCTTCTTAGAAAATATGCTATTCTTCATATTTTTTTTTTCTTGTGTAAATTCTTTTGTTTACTTGTTTTGTAAAAATCTTTACTTGATATTTCTCATTCTTTTCTCATGTCTCATATTTTCAAAAATATTCATCTATGTATGAAAATTTGTTTTCTTCATAAAGATAATGTGGAACAATTTAAGGACTTCTTGTAGAAAACTAATTTCTATAATTCTATTAATTCCTCTTGTAACTTGAAAAGAAATAACTTTTCAAACTATAATTTTTCTTTGCCTATTAGTTGCAAAGGTCTTTACTTAGAAATCTCCTAAGTCATCCATCTCATTTTCTTTCTTATGAAAAGAACCATTTTAACAAAATATAACTCCTTTTGAAAAACAAGGTGGAATAATATCGACTTTAGTATCTTTTTAAAGCAAAATAGTTTATAAAATTATCGTGAGTTCTCTTTTTGGTAACATGAAAAAATGAGTTTATTTTGTGTTGATATTTTTTTACCTAAACTTATTTCTAAGTGACAAAAGCCTTCTTTTATTATCTTAAAAATAACTTTTGGACAACAATCTAAATGAACATGATTATGAGAATAATAATAAACAAATTAACATAAAGCATAATAAAAAAGTCAAGTAGTGGAGTCTTAGCTTTTCAAGGCCCCGGACTAAGAAATGAACTAGTCCCATAAGGAAATTAAAATGAAAGAAGAAAACTTGTTTTGACTTGATTAGGACAAGTCTAAGACTAGAGACTAGTCTTATAAACAACTTGAAATAAATAAATTGCATTGAAGTAAATAAATTGCATGAAAGGTAAATAAATTGCAAGATTATGAGCTTACATGCTCTAATTAGTATATATAGCTATATAGATATAATAGATAGTTATGAACACAAAGGAAACATAAATGAACATAAGAGGAGCATGAAGAATATATAAAGGAGACATGAATATAAAGGAATTATGATTATGAACAAAAACAAAGTATGAACCTATTGTTGCTTTCTTAACCTTCATGGTTTTAGAAAACACACACTAAGCTCATACTAAGTAAATGAACATGGAGACTTCTGAGGAATTTTAACCTAAAGAAGATGAGCTTAAGAGACTTCTTGAAGAACTTCTTGGAGAGAAATTCTTGAGAGATTTTGAGAGAGTAATTTTAGTGTAGAAGAGGTGTGAAAGAAGTGAAAGAGGAGAGGGGTATATATAGGATTTAATAGTGATTTTTATGTGATTAAAATAAATACAAATTAAAACAAATTGAGGGCATTAGAGAGAGGGGGGCGCCGGCCATGCATGGGGAGGGGGTAAATGTTTTATTTTTTTTGATTTTTGAAGAAATAAAAGATGTAATATGTAAGGTAGATGTGATATAAAGTTATGAGAAAGGTAAAAAGTTAAGATTATAGGTTTTATAGAGTGTTGAGTAAGAGTAGGTGAAAAAGTAGAGATAAAAGAATAGTGTAGAATAGTAATGAATAGTGTAATGTAAAGTAGATGTGACAATTAAAGTACCGGTAGTAAGAAAATATGCGTATAATAGCTATATTCTGTTATTTTTACTCACCGAAAAATTATGAAATTGATATTTTTGGAAAACTTATATTTTCGACCCTAAACGGTATATTCGGAATATTTTACTATTCCGGTCTTCCGGACACGTTTTCTAGAATTGTGTCCGATCGGGTTCGAAGGACATCCGAAATTCACGAAACTGAAACTTTTATGAAACCTATGGTTATTACGGACTATTTGAGCTAATTACCCAACTTCGTTTTTCCAGGTCAAAGAAAACGGCAAATGCCGGATTTAGATTGATACGGTAAACTAGGGTTTCGTTGACCTTTAGGGTTTCGTTTGACTTCCGGTTAGGGTTTTTTTTTTGCTAAACCGATTCCGAAAAATTTAGGGGTCTACATGTTATGATATTTTCATTATTTTTATGACATTTTTTATTTTTTTTGCTTTGTGAGACATTTTATAATTGCTCTCTCTTTCACTTTTTTTTTTAATTAAATGTGTTGGTTTATACACTTATTATTTCTTTTTTTTTTATTTGCACACTCTATGATGTTGGTGTAACATTGACTAATAATAAAGAGCAAAAATCATTAACCATTTTAATATTTAACTAGTAGACTGTGTACTCGTATTGCACCCGTAAAAGCCATTGAATGGAAAATCTATAATTTTGGGCTAGTTGACATTTTTCAGTATATTTACAATATTATTAGACTAAGCACTTTTACCTTTAATATATCATACGACACTAAGGGTATGTTTGTTTAGCTTTCCTGAGCAGATACGAAAACTTTTTTCAAACTTTTTTCTAACAAATTATTCATTAAGAAATAGATATAGATAAAAAAATTAGTAGTTCTCATGAAAATATTAAATAGATAAAATATAAATATAAATCGAATATATTTCACATATCGTTTTGATATAGATATAGATATGGATGAAAAACATGCCATCTAAACAGACCCAATTCTCGATCGCAACTCAACCTTATGCATTTCATAATTTCAACACATATACTCTTTACATCTAGAAGTAATATTAAGCCAATGAGGGGTTTAGTGTCTCATTTTTTATATTAATCAAATAAATCAAGAAAAAATAATAGTAGAATTATAATAACTGTGGGTAACGTATAGGATTCGATCCGGCCCAAATGTAATCGGCGGGTCATGGCCCACAGCCCAACCCTGATGGGTCATGACCCGCTAGCCAACTCGTCAGCTTGACCGGTCAAGGCCGATTTAATGCCTCGACTTGTCGACCCGATGAGTAGGACGAGTCACCATAAAAAAATACAAAAATTTTAAAATACAAGAAAAATAAAAAATAGATATTTAAACTCATCTTAATATGAATACATGGTATTTATTAAAAAAACTTTTTTTTTCTCCTTTATCTGCACTCTAGAGTAATTTTCCGATTCAAGTTGTACTTTTTTTTTTTATAAAATTTGCTTGTTTGCACAAGTTTGTAATTTAAAATTCTCAATATGTCTATTGTATGATGATATAATTATGTGTTATTTTATTAATTTAATTAAATAATTTATAAAAAAATAAAATCATTCATGGGTCAAGGGCCATGAACCAGCCTGAACCACCAATTTGAGCCGGCCTAGCCCGGTCCTCCATGGTCACGGGCCGATTCTGATTTGACCATGGCCTGAACCGTGATCCAACAGTTTCGAGCCAGTTCAGGGCCAGTTCAACCTGGCGCTGATGACTAGGTATATAGGAGTTACTTTTGTCTCAAAAATAATTAAGTAAGACGAACTCGTATATATATTATCTTCATTGATAATTAAAGATAGATCTTATATTAATAAATAGACTTTCTTGATATATGAAATAAGTTAATTATTTATACAAATAATTATTTACTATCTTTAAGCACCCATTTTAGGTATGTGGCATCGATTGGCAGTAACATTATAAAAAAATTCTTATCTATCTATTCTTAAAAGATTACATGCCATTGTAATTAAATTTATTAAGTCAATGATTATTTACAATTCATGTGAGTTTTAGATAAATTATGAAATTTTATTAATAACCATTTTAATTTTCTTCCTATTACTCTTCGAAGTAGGAACTATTAAAACAATCAAAGGAATTTGAGATATGGCTATTTCTATGGTTACTATATATATATATATATATATATTTGTTGATTGTCACATTTTTATTTCCATTGAATAATTTATTTAATAAATCAATGTTGTTTTGTAAGTGTCGTCAATGAATATAATTCTCTTATTATAGATTATGAGGATTTTACTTAATTCGTTAATTTTCTTCTTAGTTTTAGTTTAATGTTTATTCTTTTGCAAATGAATTGTTGCATTTACAGAGATTATCTTGGTCTATATGTGAATCATAATTCCTGTGCTAAAAAAATAATGATATATGATAGAATTTTAATTTATTTTAAGTTGCCCACACTCATACAATTTTATTTTTAATTTGAATTAGTGTGAAAAATCAAATAATTATCAAGATATTACAAATAATTTGATTCTTTTATAGTTTGCTATTTCTGAAATCATAGATAATCATTTTTATCGTGTCAATTTCATATTTTGACTTTATATATTGTCTTTCGTGCTAAATCATCTAATTTTGTCCAAACTAGAATTCTAAGTAATACATTGTTATAAATGATAGTCGCTAATTTTTTATAATTACAAGTTTTGCTTAGATGGTTTTAACTCATATTAGAATTCATTCATGTTCATCTAGATGATGTATGAATTTTAATAATATTTTGTGAAACAATACTGTCAAAATTTAATGGAACGTTCCATTTTCTATATGAGCCAAAAGTTTGTCATTTTTTCATAAGATTATCTTTTACTTGGCGTGTTGTTCTTGTAGTTTTAAATCAACTTTTCAAAATTGATAAAGGTTTTTCAGATTACTATCCACAATTCATGTAACTTTTAAAAAACATTGTTATTTATCATATGGTAGGGACTCTCTCATATTAGAATATCTCATCCTTTCTTTAGTTCGTTGAAGTTGGCATTATTTGATATTGTATTTGTACACTTTTTGCATTAGGTCGAGGCAAGAAGTTCTCCCCCATTTTTGAGAAGAATTAGAAATGAATCATTTTCTTTTACTCTAATTGGTTTTCTAGCTAGTGTTTGTTTTTTCCATATTACAATGGATATATATAGAGAACTTCTATAAATCCATTGGTCATTAGTAAGTCACTTGACTACTAAAATAGATATAATATTATATGTTAGATATTTTCAACAGTGCCACTTAGGTGTTCATTTGAATTATTAAATAAAGGAGACAAGTTTGTAAAAAAAAAAAAAAAAAAGATTGGACATAGAATTTTCAATTAGGTATATGTTTACATAGAAGACGAATTAAAAAAAAAAAGTGAAATCCACTTATTTGTCAATTATATGCTACCACATATTCAATAATTTTCAGTGAATATTTTTTATTAAAATATATGAAATTTTTAATTAAATTTTATAACAAATATAAACCCTATTCACAATTCACCCTACAAGGAAAAAAAAAATCATTACATCTTTTGTCCTTAGGCTCTCGACCATTACCGTGGCGGCTTAAACTCGGAATGATTACTTCTCGGCAGAAAATATTGCTTCTTTTTTGTGTTTTGCCCTTTAACGATTATTTTAGCCCTAAAAGGATTTTGGTACGTCAATTTAGAATAATTAACTGTGGATCCAAAACCCTTGAAAAAGAGCAATTGGGTACCATTTAAGACATTGACTAGTTCTAATTTAAAGGTGGACCCAGGCGACAATAGTTATGCCAAGCATCTGGCTGTGCTTTTTGACGTGTGTGATTACGATAACCGAGAATGATGGGATTTAATTTTAGTACTTTTTTTCTTGTCAGTTGACTGACTTTGCACTTTCCACCGCCCAAACTCTTTTAATATTACCACTGAAAGTTCTTAAAAATCAAAAGAAAAATCCGAGGTCTTCAGGTCATTGTTGCTCTACAACGTTGTACACATGTAACCGCAAAGTCATGAAGCTTTTAAGCTGTCCTTGATAAGAATTTTGTGTATTATATTGTTACGATTTATTGATATATTAGTTGACTTGTATCTTGATCTTTAGATTACTTTTCCCACAAATAGAGTTAAAAT
The DNA here is from genome assembly GCA_024138025.1 of Combretum micranthum. NCBI lineage: Eukaryota > Viridiplantae > Streptophyta > Magnoliopsida > Myrtales > Combretaceae > Combretum > Combretum micranthum. Next base: position 1,084,154 of record JAMXBD010000265.1, read on the forward strand.
AGCGGCAACATCACAAGAGTTTGACTCACTTGTCTCTGTAATGTCTGTTTTAATGATGAAACTACTCCCATGGGCACATACTAGGAAAAAGAGAGGATGTTGACAAAAATAAGGAAGGAAAAGAATTAATAGTAGAATACTCATTTATCTTTTTTTTTTTTTTAAATTTATTGAAAGTTGAATAGACACATGAGACTTGCAAATTTAACGCCAATATTTTCATCGATAGTGTATTAGTGCAGGTATCATGATAGAATCACTCAAGAATGCTCTCAAATTATATAGAAACATCCAAAATCTTTAAGAAGAGTATTAACCAAGCAACTTACATAGGTTTAGAAAAAGAAAATAGAGCAATATTGTAAAAGAATATTTTCACTTTATGAGAATTGACCATCTAGAAGTGAAAGAAAATCTCCTTTATATCTACAAATGGCCCTCTCAAGTCTCAAATTTACGGATAAAATAGCCAACTAGCATCATCATTGATACATGCAGCTATCCCATCTTATTATACCTACTAATACATTGAATGTGGACACTTGTAAAATACAAGATTGCATAGCAGACTTGATTCTAGATCTTCAATTAGAGCATTTTGATTAGACCTCTCATTGATTGCAAATTAGGCTTTAAATAATTGATTGTGAGTGGCCAAATTTTTTTTTTTTATTTGTGATATTTTCCCCATCCAATTTACCATGTCCTCGCATGTCTTCACCGACTTTGAAACCTTAATTGTTCTTTGTTGCTTTATACTTAGTTTAGGAATCCTTCTAGTAGCAAGAATATTTCATAATAGTTCACCATCTCTATTTTGGTAATATGTGTTTTTTTAGTGTGGACTTCTTTTGAAGTCTCCCATACTAAAGATGGATCTTCAATTGGATCCTCTTTTTATTCTTCTTTAGGTGACATCAATTAAGCAGTCTTATTTACCATTATAATATGCGATCAATACATCACTTAGTCACTAGTGTCATGCAATTAAACTGTCATTGAGTAAATAAATATAATTGGAAGGAGTAACAACAATGGCATTAATCATTACTTACTGTGACAAATTTGAGTGGCCTTTGCTCGACTAAAGGGCACTAGTTGATTGTCATACTTTTCATCTGACTTTTGCATCAATCCCCCTTTCTTGGACAAAACCGGTCCTAAAGTTCACATATAAATATAACCATGAGTAACAGCTATTCATTATCTTATTAATAATTAGTCCTACTATTACCATCTCTTTAATATGATATCCTTTTTTACTAAGTGATGCTCATTTATAATATGTTGTCACAACAAGCGCTAAAATCATCTAACAAGAATTAATCACAATAACCTCATCGTCCTTATCCTTATACCTAATAGAATAGAACATTATCTTGCATTGCTTAATACTGTGAACTTCATCTCTCCTTTTATCCAGTTAATACCAAATGGCTTTGAATATCATTCTATAAATAAAATAAAGGTATGCAAGTGTCTGTGCTACAAAAATTCAAGCAATTTAGTATCTCAAGTTTTAATTTTTAGTTAATAAACACTCTAGTAAGGTGATGTGTTAACCTCCGCATGAATCTTTCTTTTTTCAAGTGGTATCCTGTTAATTGTCTTACTAACAGAATGCTAGAAATCATGAAAGTTAACTCGTTATAACTATAAAAGAAGTTTCCTATTTAATTTCTTCTTGAGTTAATGATGAAAATGGTACTTGAACTTTCGCAAAAAGAACAATTAGGTATCTGAAGTTTGATTTTCAATAATTTGGTACTTCAATAAAGTTTTTGTTAACTTTTTTCAAATCCAAAGTTTGATTTTGATAATTTTAGTACATTTATAAAATTTTCATTGGCTTTTTTCATATCTGAAGCAAGTGAAATAAGGTATAAAAAAACCCACAAAAAGTTTATTTAGGTATCAAAATTGTCAAAACCAAATTTCAAGCATGAAAAAATCAACAAAAACTTTGTTCAGGTACCAAATTATTCAAAACCAAAATTCAAGTACCTAATTGTTTTTTTTTTTCTCGAAAGTTCAGGTACCGTTTTTTCCATTATCCCTTTCTTCTTTATTGAAAAAAAAAATTGTTGTGTAGTTAAAATAAGGTAGTTTTTGTAATTTCTAAGATCCCAACAAGCAAGATGCTCCACTTAGATGCTAAGTGGAAAAATAAAAAAGACAAATGCATTCAATCTTAACTTAATATAATGTTTGTCAAAGTGTTTATCAAATAAGAAATAGAATTATAATCTAAAATAGAATAATTAAATTTGTCAAAATTGCAAGTTAAAGATACGATTTACAAGCTTATAAATTTATATTTTTTTTTCTTAATTAAAATGATTGCAAAACCACTTGGGTGCAAACTTTAGATAGAACTATAAATTTTAGGTACATGATTCTACAAGTTTACATTGTTATTAGTTTTACACAATTTTATATGATTGTATTGATTCCATACATTCTAATGAATAGTAAAATTATGATTTTGACAACCATGTCCAAATTCAATAATATAGACAATTTGAATTGCCTTTTATCTCCATATAGATAGTTATATTAACCCTTTCAACTTTTTAATGGAGAAGCAAACAATGATATCTCTTCGTTAATTACATATGTACTCATGGCAAGCATTGACTTTTGTGGTTTTACTATTTGGTCTTGTAGATTTAGGGGTTCAATCAAAGTAGTCATATGCATGCCATGTGAATATTGAGCTATAGGTGTCTTGTGAAAGTAACACACATTGACACATCAAGAGTGATCAAGAGAGAGATAGAATAGGGAGGAGGAGTAGAGAATCTCAATACCTCAAATGCATTTATAGAAAATAGATGAGCTATCAAGTGTCAAACCCACTAATAGTGATGAACAAACATTTTGATCTCTTGAGATAAAATCTAGCAGCACTTTAGGGTTTCTATCTCATTATTCTCTTTCGAATGAGGAGGGACTTGGGGCATATATAGAGCTTTGGCCATTAATTCATCCATTAGATCATGTTGATAGTCAATAGCCAAGATGAGTCCCTTTTAGTGTATGAGCCATACTAAGAAATGTTAGATACTTGACAAGTCGGTCCAACAAACTCTACACCAAACCTACCATGTCAAATCTTCCTTAAACATCACAATAAAGGAACTGGATTCGCTGGCACTATCACTTAACCTACGAGTCAAGCCTAAATAATTAAATAATAATATTTATACTTTTAAGCCCATTTAGAAGTCTCTACTATTTTTTTATTTATTCCTAGTTTTGTCTTTGATGAACTTTTCTCTAGTAACATTTTCTTGAGTCTTCATCTCAAATGTAAGCCTATTATCAGTGATCTTATTCAACTTAATGCTAGAATTATGCCTTCAGTTATTATAACTTTCATAAATCATGTAGCATCAATTTCACCAAAATGATAATTAAAAGTTTAAATCCTTGAATACATATTTTAATCTTATCTAGTTAAAGCGATCCACTAAAAAGGAATCAATCGGAGTCCCATATATAAATGGATAAGAGTGTTAATCATGATATAAAAACCATATTAAATTTAACATGCTTAATCTTTTGTATTATAAATGAATATTTGATAAATTAATATTCTCAATTAGATGATAATTTCTTTTGGTCCTAATTTGGACCAACATATTAAATTAATAATCTTGTTAAATACATAAGATAATAATTTATAAAGAAATCCTTAAAGTCCAACAAAAATATAAATTAATAATTCATCAAATATAAAAAATTTGTAGTTTTGTGTGTATCCATCCGTTTTAATTTTGAAAAACTTTTTTTTCCCTATATATCCATCTATTTGAATTTCCAAGATTTGCCATCACTTTATAGTTTTTTGTGTTATAAAATTTATTATTTTCGTTTTACATTTGTGTATTATGACTTTTAAAATTTTTTGTATATACACTATGTATGTATTTTGTTCATATTTATTTTTAGTTTTCATTGATTAGTTGTATATAAAATTTAGGAAAAATGTGTAAATAATATAAAAATATTTGTAAATTAATAATCTATATAATAATATTTTTTATTAGTCCTAACAATATTATTTTATAGAGGTTTTATTATACACTGATAAATATTTAATTCGTTACTATCTATCTAAAAGCTCATGCCTCTCAAAATTTACGGTGGTTCATATTAATAGATTAACACTATTCCTTCTCTAGTAGCTGACGGCTTTAATCGAATCGCACCATGTAAACCTTTTATTAAGGGTGATACAAAGTTTCAAAGGTTTGAACTTTGAGTCCCCACTTTGAAACCATATTGACTGTAACTTTATCATAAGCTTATCTAAAGGATTTTACTATCAAAAGCTATGCACATCAAGTTATTGGAGGTTTAGAGGAGCATTACCCTTTATGTAGAGGATATTATTGAATATTGTTATATCATATGAAATAAATATCCATCGGGAGAAAATACAACTAAATAGGATGCGAAACAAGAAAATTATCACTAATCTTGACTACCCTTAGACCCCCTCCCTTGAGCCCACTAAACCATTGGAAAAAAAAAAAAAAAATATTTGTCTGAAGGGTATCCTAGTTCAACAAACTTAAAGAAAAGGGTTATCAATGTAAATATTGATTGCCATTATGCATTCTTTGAGAAGAGTTGGTTAAAAATGACTTCGTGTTTTTATTTTTTTGTTATGAATGCCTAAATGGCTACGAATAGCACCTTAGCGATTTAGAATCATTTCATCCCTCTTAATTAACAACCCAAATCAAATTAACTCTTAATTGAGAATATGGAAAATAGTCTCTCTAAACTCTAGTCTTGTTCTTTTGTATTCTTTTTTATAGGTCTCTAGCTTAGTAGAAATAAATGCATCATTTTAATAAGTTAAAATCCTCATTTTTGAATTTTAATTCACCCTAAAAGCTAGTTTTCTTAAGATAGATCCGAATAACTTTTCATGTAAGCAAAATTAGCCAAAGCCTGGCTAGCTTAAACTAAATTGTGATATGCTATTAAACCTATGCAAATCGTGTATTAAAGGTGTAATTAGAGACCATGCAAGAAACATTATTCATGGCTCCTCCAACAATATTACTTTTAATTCTCCATTAGAAATTAAAGTATCTAGTATTCCTTAAGGCTTAAATCTGGTTTTTGACCTCAAATGAAAAAAACCTAATCATTAAATCCGCCTCTATTGGAACTATATATTAGTTTTAAGGATAAAGCTAACTATGTGTTAGTGATCCTTATTATATGTTTATAAAAGTAATTAAAACGCTTGAGTTTTAAGAAAGTGAAGTTAAAATGTTAACCAAGAGTTGAACAGGGTGGTAGACTTCTTTACCTATGGGACTGTCTGTAAGGATGATTTTTGTTTTAGGAATAGGATTCCAAATGTTTCAGTTAAAGACTCTTTACATTTGACGACCAAGGACCTCTGTATGGCCAACACCTAGATGCAAACTAAGTTATATACAGGTTAGGGCCAAATGAAAATTATTTATTTTTTTTTATTTTTGTTATATTAGTTTATATGAAAGTTAGAATATTTATATATTTTAGGGTTTTATATATATTAAAGATTAATTTTATTATTATTTTGATTACTTATACATATAAAAAAAGTTTTTTAAATGATTTATTAGATATCATATTAAGTTTAAATCAATAAACATATACTTAAAAAAAATGTTATAATGCTTATGATGTATGTATCAATCTATTTCTTCTATAATATATCATAAATAATTACCAATATATTATTACATTATTTCTATTCTTAAACTGTTTCTCCTTTTTTTCTTCCTTTTTTCCTTTTTAACTCTTGGCCTATAGGCCGGCCTAGTCCGTCATGGGCCAATCCACTTTAGCCTACGGGCTAAATGGGCCAGGCCAATTTGGCTTGCATTTAAACAAGCCAAAAAATTTGACCACAGCCCACTTTTTTAAGCAGGTAAGTGAGTTAGCCTGCAGGCTATGGCCCGTATGCCCCAGTTTTAAAGTTATATCAGTTTTCCTGTTGCTTTTATTGGTATGCTATTAATGGTGTTATATGTAAGTCTAATAATTTGATACCCTTGTTTAGATATCTTATGTAAATGTACTTATCCTACTTTCATGGCAATATTGTAAAAATCACTATCTGCAGAGGGGTTTAAAAAGGAATATCATACTCGATCAAATTGTAGAATTTTGCATTTAAAGTTTTATATTAACATGTTGTCATACCTAATTGAAATTTTGCTTCTTGTATTTATTTCCTCCATTATTTTGATATAGATGATATGACAAATACCCTTTGAACAAAAGTATAAAGATAAACTATTAGAGTTGAGGTAATGACTTCACAAATAAATGTTCCATTAGGTATAAACTCAATAACTTTAACATGTAGGCGAGTGGTAGTAATTTTTACACCATCCCATTTTTAAGTATTGGAAATATTCTATACCAATTGAAAAAACTACAACTTAATGTCATATATAATGTATTGATGATCAAATATGGACCATAAGCCTTCTAAGGTGATTTCATCTCATTAGTTGTTTGGGTCGACCCATTATGCTAAGACTCGTCCAACTAGCAACAACCTGAAGCTCCATCAAGGTACCAATCACCTTGGCTCACGTGTGTTGACTGACTCATTCTATATTCAACTGGCACTACACTCGTCATCTATTGATGTACCATCCTCAATCGAACTCGGCATGTGTAAATATGGATTAATGGGTTTTCCCTTTGTCCACCTAACCATCGGTATCCGAGACTATAAATAACCATCTGTCCTCTAAAAGAAGGGTAACCCCATCTAGACTATCTTTCCTAATTCATCCTACAAAAGCTTTGGAATGTTATTTTCATACACCCGAACAAACACACATTCTTACCACAATCTTTTAATAATTACTCTTAAAACGATATGCTTGTTGAGTTAGGCATTAGAGCAATCATGCTAAGCTTAATTCTTGACATGTCACTAATTGTGTTCTATTTTGCAACCCATCATCTATCAAATTCCAATCTAGATCACCTATGTTTAGCCTCTATCAAATTAGAACTAATGAGATAGTGTAATTAAGAGTTGATTTTTCAGATTGGATAGCGTCAAACGTGAATCTATATTTTATTTGCAATAATGAGACAAAGAACATTCCATCTTAAGATAGGTGAAACCTTTTGAAAGGACATAAACTTGTGATAGGTTATAAAGCTTTCATATACTAGCCTCATGTGTGTATAATTGTTTTAATTTTTCAATTGTAGGTAAGTTTAATTCTTTTAGAAATTCAAGGTATCAAAATGTATGAAACATGTTGGCAAATATATACAACATAAACATAAGCCCAGCCCATCTCGTTAAATTTTACCAAGGGACAGCGAACGTCTTTCATAATGGGCCGGACGAAGCAAAAGTCCAAGTCCAGTTAAGTTTAATTGAATTTCTTCCGTTTTCTGAGGTCCATTCCTCAAGATTGCCTAATTGGCGGGAAAAATTATCCCCACACGCACACAGGGGAAGACCGAAAGAGAGAGAGAGAGAGGGAGAGAGAGGGAGAAGAATGGCGAACAAGCTAATAAGTGAGTTGGGACTGCCTCGATCCATATCCAATATCTTCACTGCTCGCAACATCATCACCGCTAAGGTATGTATAGCTTCAACTCCTACGACGTCGTCCCATTTCTTCTTTGTCACTTTCATCAATTAAAGTTTGCTATAACCATGTTGCTTCTCATGTCGTATTGGCAATTGCCATTCCTGATGTACTCAAAACTCCTAAATCCTACACTCTTTTTTTCGTCTCTTTGTATCAAATGCATTTTCAGGATGCCTTATCTTTGACCGAGTTCGAGCTGACGGAGCTGCTAGACGTAGGGTTTGACGATGTGAAATCAGCCATATCACACATTAGCGAGATGGTTTCTCCTTCGTACCAAACTGTATGCTTGTCAAATCCTAGTCATTTTTCTCCACATTGTGCTCATTTAACACGATGCAAACCTTGTCTGACTTGAATTTGCTTTGTGTTGATGTGGTTTTTTCCCCATTTTTTTTTTTTTTTTCTCTCTAGGTTTCATCACTGCTGAAGCTTCGTGTCAATGAGCAACTGGCTGGCCATCTCCCTACACGTCTTAGGGGGCTCGATGAAGCCTTGTGTGGTGGAATACCGTTTGGGTATTGACGGAATTGGTTGGTCCGGCTGGTATTGGCAAGACGCAGGTGAATCCAATGTATTGTGGTTTAAGATTTCGGATTTCACGACTATACTTGAAGGATTATCTGTTCTTTTGTTTAACACTTCAAGTCAGATTGATATGTAGATATTAAAGTCGGTGTGATGTCAAATCTCTTAAAGCTGGTGGGAGTTTCTGTTATGCTTTGCAATTTTGCCATTTCTTGTGCTAGATAAACCTGCCACTCAGAAAGTAACCTATTTGCTTCGTTTAATGCATGTCCTTGGACATATGCTTAGTCCATCTTGGGAACAACATTGATGTTATCTGCAGATCTTATGATTTGCATGTCTGTTTCACGGTGTGGTGTTGTCTCAGCCTTTTCCCCAGAATTTGTCACTGTTGGTTCTTGAGAATTTGAAAACAGAAAGTGGAATTGGCATGAGTCTAGTAAGTTTATGCCAAAATTTTAACAACATACGATCTTTCATCTGAATGTGATTAAAATGGGATTGACTCTATACCCCAAAACCTGCGCTTTGTTTGGAAAACTGGCCATCTTATCCTGTTTGAGCAAACTGAGTGTTGCTTTATGACAAGTTGGAAGCTTCTGTTTGGACATTTTGTACTCTTTTCTCCCCTAATATTTTTATTGATAAAATTGCAGTTTTGCCTGAAGCTCTCATTGCTGGCTTCCCTGCCAACAAGCTATGGAGGTTTAGAAGGCCAAGTGATATATATTGACGTAGAGTCCAAGTTCAGTTCAAAGAGGTAATAGATGCAAAGTGATCTTGCTGTATTCTGCCACCATCATTCTCTGTTCTACACAGGCGGTATGTCTACATAATACTGTGAAATTTTCTTAGGCTCATAGAAATAGGTTCAAAAAGTTTTCCAGAGATCTTTCTGATGAGAAAATTGGCAAAGGAGGTAAAGTGTCTTGTCCTCAATATTTTTTTTCCCTGCACTGTACATTTACTTTATATCATAATGCTATAAGGCAGGATACTAATCACTCAATTCTTTCGAACAATATTATAGATGGCTGGAAGGATCCTGGTCTTGCGCCCGGCTTCACTTTCTGAGTTTACTGAAAGGTGTGTATAAAGATATATTTTTTCTATCCTTTGTATGGAGATATGGTAAATTAATATATAGTGGCCACTAAGCAGTCATGGCATAGCATAGTGAAAGTGGAAATCACATGCTCAATACCATTGGAATGTCTGTGGGGATGTTGTTGAAACATGTACTCTTCATAGTTGTGCTTATAATGTTTGCTGTTAGAATGGCTTTGTATTTTATCCAAAGTTCAACTAGTCAGATATGTAACTCCTATAGGAAAATTTGCTTTATATTGGAGCACAATTATATTTACCAATTTCTATGCAGAAATTTGCTTTACATCTAAAGTTAAGCATATTTGATGAATTCAATCAAATTATTGGTATGCATTTTCATTGTTTCATTCAATTCTAAGTGAATATTGATTAAATGCAACTGCACAATTTATGTGTGCTTGGTGCTGTTTTAAGATGTCTGTTGCTTATATTTATCTAGCACTTTTATACAAGGGCAGCTAACACTTTTTCTCGTGATCTTGATTCAAGTGTGGTTTAAAAATTTTTCATTTTATTTTTAGGATCCTGCTGTGTTTACATTTGTTTCCTTTCAGTTTGATATTTTCAACTGGACTGCATTGTCTTAATCAAGTGACTCATTGATTTTGTCATTTTCCTGTGTCATCTCAATATTAGGAGTCTTTTAGTAGGCTGCAATTTCCCTATCTTCGAAAACGCTGTGCATCCTTTTCTGCAATGGATAATTGGGGTAATAAGAAAGTTCTTCTTAATTTACTATATTGATCTAATGAAATACCAGTTTGCAGCAAATAAAGGTGTTGCTGTTGCAAGGTCGGGTGAAATTGCTAGTGATTGATAGCATGGCTGCACTTGTTTCTGGGTATGTTAGTTTCTTGATCAAGGCTCACTTGTTCATGACATGTTGCCAAAGTAATGGATGCCAACCATCAATATCAAGTGAAAATTCCGACAACAATTAATTTTGGGTAAATTTATTTATTTTAAAAATTGCTTCAGTCTAAATTGGTAATGTACAAAGTATTTTCTAAGAATTTAAATCTTCATAAATGTCAATCTCCTATAAAAACAAAATATACTTCACATCCTTGTCACATACTAACTTTTTTGACAAAATGTGGGAAAAACATGAAATCATGGGATAACCATGGCATATGAAATGTAAGTCTATGCAAGTTTAAATTTTTAGATGACTATGAAATTAGATTCAATATGCTATCAAATCAAGAGATCATAAGTTCAAATGTAGTGCTATTATTTCAATGGCATTATCAATTATTTCCACGTAGTATACTTGATAAAAGTGTTAAAAAATGTAAAGGAACATGGCAATCTATACGTTTAAGTTTTTAGATTAGTTTTAAAGCTAAATTCAACATCTCTTTAACCTTTAATTATCTTAACTCGAAGGCTATTCGCTTAATGTATATAGGGAATTTGAGCAAACTTCTCGAAAGACTTCGTTGGCTTGGCATATATCTTTTCTCAAGTAAGATTTTTTCCCACCTATTCTCTCTTAACGTTAACTTGGCATTTACTTTTTCTCATAGAAGATTATTTATTTATTTATCTTTTCCCATCCGTCCTAAAGTTATTCCACTTGAGCTATGTTTGGTTATTCAGGTCAGTTGCTGAATTTTCCAGAGTTCCCGTTTTGGTAACAAACCAAGTAAGATCACAGAGCAGCAACGAAGCTCGAGAATACACTTTTGAAGGTAAGATGAGATGGCAGTCATTGAAAGCTTTAGTTTTTGCTACCACAAATTGAAAACTTGAAGGTATATACAGTGGTCAGCAAGAAAAGAGATTCAGAATACCCGTCAAGTTATGAATCCCATCTTGTAGCTGCACTTGGGATTCACTGGGCTCATGCAGTTACTGTTCGTCTCATATTTGAAGCAATATCAGGTTTTCTCAATTGGAATGAGAACGAGCAAATATCTTTTGCTGGGCACTGTAGACACTACTGTTTTTCCAATCTTGCAGGTCAGAGGTTCATAAAGGTAGCAAAATCTCCGATGTCTCCACCACTTGCTTTCCCTTTCAACATTACTTCATCAGGGATGTCATTACTGGATGACTGTGGAATACAACTGATAGGGCAGGACATAAGTGCCATACACAATAAAGGTGCGTTGCTGGGAATGTGATCTAAGAAAAGGGAGACGATTGCTGAAAATCTAAGGCCCTGGCTATGTAACAGTACAGGGGAAGATAGAGAGTTTGAACAGGAATTATTTGAACTCATATAAACTAAAATAATGCCCCGTGTATGACATTTTAACACCACTCACAAAAAATTACGTTGTCTCTGACTAACGGTACTCCATATGCAAATCTAAATGTCAATGTCTGTACCATTCGACTCTATTTTTCTCGATTTGACCTTTTCTAAGTTTTTGGTATGTCTGTTGAATATTCATCAACACTTCGTCTTATGCTTTCTTGCTGTCTTGCAGGGCACGATGGGATTTTTGTTTCCAAGGAGACTAGTGGAATGTACTGAAGGCTATCAGAAGCTAAAACGATAAAATGATGAACCTTCAGTTATATATCTAAACTAGTGTCTACTACTTTATCACCACGCCACCACCCATCACCATTAATTCGCTCCACCATGCTTGCTCTTCAAAGTACATAGAAAAGTGATATGCCAGCATTAGAGTCAAATTGAATGTGTACACATGAATGGGAAGGATCTGAAACTTGTGCAGTGGTGTAAGCTAGTTCTCGCGTTCATCTACTAGTGTAACAATTTAGTCCTTTTGTCAACACAGCCATTGATAGATTTTCACACGAAAATAACGGGTTTAAGGAAATATAAACTTTCTCAGAATACAGAATTTTCTTAATTATTCACAGCGTGTCAAAAAGACATCTGTCCTACATGGACCTCTAACGTAACCATCTATTTTTTCCAGTCAAGAAAGCGCATTTGCGAAACGCGCCTTTTGTTCAAATGAATTTTACTACAAAAGGTCCACTTACAAAATGCACCTTTCGATGACCAAAAGAGATGCACGCAGTGCATCTGCCTTCGGGCGGAATAAAGACAATATAGAAGGCGCATGCTCGTGCTTATATAACAAAACAAAAACAAGTCTAATTTAGCTTTCCTTCTCACCCGAGTTTTTGTATGGAAATTCTATATTTTGAAAAAAAAAAAAAAAAACCCTCAAAATACTTTATCTTTTGAACTTATTCTAATATAGGTGTCAAATGTGTCTTTGTTTACGAATTCTAAAGAAGGCATAACTCTTTGTAATAGAATGGTTGAGTCAAAGGCGCATTGAGCAAATGCATCATTCTATCCAATCAAAGGTGCAAGTGCAAAATATACTTCTAGTGTAGCACCTTTAAAACATGCATGAGTAGGTCCAAAAACCAATATTGCATTCATGACATTCATATAAGACCGCAACATGATTGGCATTTGATAGAAAAAATCATATGTAAACCTACAATAAAACACCATCAATCTCCTTTAACCCATATAGTAATTAATCAAACCCCTCATCCATCAACATAACATTGAAATACAACTTCACAACTTGCTACAATAAGGAGGGGGATTATCGTTGAAACTGTCTAGATATGAATGAACCAAGTATTATATTTATTTAAATTTTATGTGAGTATTATATTATTTCAATTACCTTTACAAATGTAGTTACAAGTTGTGAAGTTGTCTTTCAACATTGTGTCAATAGATGAGGGATATGATGAATTAATATGCGAATTAGAGGCGTTTGGTGTGTTTGACTACAGATGTATGCATAAATTTTGTTATCCACTGGGGATTGTGTTATGGTCTTATTGTATATGTAATTTTGGTTTTTGGAATTATTGATGAATGTTTTGTAGGGGTTGCAGTGAAGGATCATATTGCACTTGCATTGTGTGTTCAATTAAATAGAATGGCACATTTGCTAAATGCCTTTTTAATATGACTATTTTCCATCTTTGTTAAAAAAAAAAAAGGCCAAGTCAAAGACACCTGTAATGACACCTATATTAGGAATAAGTTTGAACAGTACTACATTTTAATAATTTTTTTTACAAAATACCATTTTTCTGTAAAAAATGCGATTGATGCATTGATATCAATGCCTATGCTTCAAGTTAGTGATAATTTGGTACAAAATACGATGCGAACACAAAAATTCTTGAAGATTAATCGAACAATGAGGATCAATAATGGAGAGTAAAAGATTCATGGAATAAAAAAGTGTCATCACTGAAAAGGGGGTTTAAAATTGACTACATTTTTAAAGTGTTCTTGGAAGCATTTGATGGAGCAATTCTTGTTCTCTTAGTTATAGATTTCGCGCTTAATTCCTAGTCTCAACACACTTAAACAAAGAAAAATAGATACCATCCTTGTTATCATACATATGACAATTCATAAAATCTTAATTGAATGGGCAACTCTTAAAAGCGTAAAACAAAAAAGATTGAGAAGTTTTCTCTTTTAGATCTATCAAAAGAACCACTTTAATCATATCGGTAGTCCCAATTCAATAACATTTCAATGCTCCCATAAGTTTAACAATGAGTTATTAAGTTAGGCATTTTTCATAGTTGCTTAGCAAAACAACACGACCCTCAAAATCTCCAATTATTCACATAGGACATTTGAGCAGGATCCAAATAGTTCAAAAATCAAGTCACATAACATTTACTTTTAATTTGTTAAGATAGACAACAAGTTCAATATGTTTTTCCTTTAGGACTTATCCATTACCCACATGAATCAAACTCAAGATATGATGACCACATTAACGATATTATGGGTTAGGTCGGGTTAGGCCCTCAAATTTACAACTCTTCTACATAATAATGAATCCTTGAGGAGAAAACCAAATAGTGTAATGACTTTGAAATATATTGCTACGAAGCACATTAGTTGTTGATAGTAGTTTCCCTAATTTCCTTTCTCAAACGCTTAACCACTCTTGTTGTTATTGATAAGGCATTAACATTTTAGTCGACTTAATTAAGACTGTATGATGTTGAGATTTATTTACTTGAAATCATGTTTAGAATGACCTTAAACTTAATTTTCTCTTTCTTCTTGTTAAAATAATATTAATATTTAAATTTAACTAATACAAATCAAACTTGGTTAAGCTCATGATATCATTTGGGCTCTTTTTTTTTTTTTTTTGCAAAGATTGAATTATTATTGAATCATTATTGAATCGAAAAATGAATATCAAACTTGTTGATGATCTGATAAGGACTATGGGCATTCCAAATCAACTCTAGCCCATTAGCCAATAGGGCCGACCCATTGGGCTAAGACCCGGTCCATGCCAGTGACAACTTGAAGCCCCGCTAAAGCACTTGTTATCTTAACTTAACCTATCGACCAATTCCTTCAACACTTGGTCAGCACTACACTCGACATCTCTTGGTTTACTCTCCTCAATCGAGCTCGGCATGTTTGAACATGGATTAGCAAGTTTGCTCCATGTCCACCATAATTGTTGTCAACTTCCCACCCACTTACTCTCCCACTATTTAACAGGCATTCAACCACCAAGAATCATCGGACTATAAATAGCCATTTCCCCTCCATGAGAACAAAAATGTTGTTTAGACTATTTTTCATACTCATCACTTCTCCTTAAATAGACATACTTGTTGACTTAGGCATCAAAGTGGCTTTACCAAAGCTAACTTTAACGTGTTACTAACCATGCTTTGTTTTATAAGTACATAATCTATTGAAGTCCTAATGCGCCTAAGAAATTACTTACTAGTGTATTTATGGGTTAATACTAATTTATCCATTAAGTATTTAGGTTTCTTAGAATCAAGAATAGAAAAAGATATGGACGACATTACTGTAGGAAATTATGTACCAAGAATAACTTAAACTATACTTTCGCTAATTTGATATGATTCACAAATTAACTCAAGTGATTTGTTCACTACAATCATGAAGATTGATAAAAACACAAGAATCTTGCCACAATCAATAAAGATTGATAAGAGAAAGCTTATAAGAGTAAGAACTCCTAGGAAAGAATTTCATAAACTAATTTATTCATGGAATGTTTACAAAGAAGGCCCTTTTTATACTCATAACATAATTAAGGAAAATACTAATATTCATCCAAATCAATAAAGGAAATCTAATAAAACAAACTAAAGATATAAAATAATTTAATTCATCGGCATCATAACTGGCTAGGTTACAACAAATGTGGGGTATTATCTCTACTGATAACTAGTCTTTAAATTGATAACGGCATGACCGAAGGCATGAGGTGCATCATTACTGGCGGTGTCATGGTTGTCTTTAAGAGTGTGATCTTCATTGATTATTTCTTCAATGTATTTCATGGGTGTCATCATGGGCCCGATAGTTTAAATAAAATCATCAAGTCCCTCATCAAGGGCGTGCTTATCAGCGTGAAATCTACTATCTTCATTAAGTAGTGTCGCAACCTATGTCATGGGTGTGACAAGAAGGTCTTCTACACTTCTTCATATTTGTCTTCATTCCTTGCATAAATTGATACACAATTACCCATTAATGAATTCCATAGTTACAAAGGGAGTTAAGCTCATCTTCATAAGGCCAATTTGTCAAAATCCTCTTAACTAAGTTTTGTAATCCCTTAAATCTAGCTCTCGTAATAAGACGTTCACTTGATTCCCATCAAGTCCACTCTAGATGCTCTATATTCAGCTTCTATTGGATTAGAACAAGTGACGTTTTAAGTATCTATGGGTAACTTGCCCCTTTGTAGAGGTTTCCTTACCTTTATTTTCCCTTTTAAAAACACTTGATCTAAAAAATAAAAACCTCATTTCAATCGTACCGCCTTACTCTAAGATCAAGAAGTCTCTCTAAGGTCATGATCATGGGGATGAATCTAATTCAGCCATGAGCCTACTTAGCTTATAGGCACCAAAGGACTCATATGCAGATCTCGGCATCATCCTAACTTCGGACAGTTCTCAAGACTAAGGCTGTTTGAGTAACTTGGAAAACATGCTCTGCCAAATCATGGAGCAGAATATTGAAATGCTGAATCACAATAAAGAGTTTGACCAGTGCCTCAAAGAGCCAAATTAGGAACCTAATCTTCACAACAATAGGCTAGCAACGGTGGAATCCAGTTGTATGAATTGCTTGCTTCAATTTTGTAACAGCTCAATATAAGACATATTGTAGTGGCTACTACCAGACTCAAGAACCTACTTGAGTGTAGGCTACTCCTCAAGTTTCCATATTTAGGGATCTTTAGAGGTTAAAAATCACTTGCTTGCACCTGTTGTCTCCAAAACCTCCATCGACGACCCCACCCTACACCTTCACATGTATTAGGGTAGGCGATTCAAGGACTTAACACTTAAGGAGATGAAAAAAGAAATCGAGAGATTGTCTAAAATTAAGGAAAACAAGAAAAGCATTCACGCACTTAGAGCAGCACAACTGTTAATAAAAACCCCTCTTGCTCAGTCGGTGATTGAGGAACCTTTTCCTTAAATCATGAAGTTGCTCGCATTTAAGATGTAGGATGGAACCACTGACCCAAAAGAGCACTTGATAGCATAAAGATTAAATGTTGGTATTCGGCTTTAGCGATGACCTTTTTCTCTAAATGTTACCAAGAACACCGGAAAAGACTACTCATAGTTAGTACCACCAATTGCCTATTAGCTTGATTGCGACCTTTGATGAGCTAGCAACTATGTTACTACACACTATAGGATCAAGCTACCACCTAGAAGGACACACCATCCCTCTTCTTGGTGACCTAGAAAAGACAAGTCCTTCCGAGATTATGTCACCCAATTCAACCAAGTCATCACTAAAGTAGGCTTAAACCTCAACATTATCATTCAAGTAGCAATCCATGGGATCCAGAAGAATGAGAGTCTATTCCATTACCTCATTAAGAGCAAACCAAAAACCTTAGGGGAATTCAAAGAAAGAGCTGAGAAGTGTATTCAACATGAAGATTTAATTGCCACTTGAAATAAAATTAAGAGATACGAAAGAGACTATCAGAAAATAGAAATGTTAAAGGATTCATGAAAGATCTTCTTAGATCCCCCAACAGATTAGGAAGGTTTGGTTGGATAAAATTAGAAAAGCTAAGGAATTCTTTGGTTAGCAAGTTTTTTCATTACCACTAAGATTATGGTCATAATATCGATGCTTGCTTTCAGCTAAAAATCGCCCTTTAAGAAGCAATCAAGAGGGATTCTTGTGGCAATATATTGTCGACCTAAGCAACAACATTAAGAGATCAACCCAGTGAAGATGACCCGATCACATTAGAGAAGTGATAAATCATACGACCAATGCTCTAACGATGCTACCAAAGGGTTTCCAACACCATTGTTGCTGAATCCCACCCAGTTTTCCTCGATCTATTCTAAGAATGAAAAAGGGAAGGAGGTGATGCTCCTAGCTAAAAGGAAGAAGGTCGACCTATACTTCGAATTTACTGACTTTGACCTCAAAGATGTCAATATCTCCCACTAAGATGCACTTGTGATAAAAGCCTAAGTGGCTAGTTTTGACATCATGAAAGTCTTTGTAGACACAATAAGTGATGCCAAATCATATTCAACCATCCATTTTACTAACTTCATAGTGAAAACATGAAATGATCCAAATATCACCCTTAAATTTAAAAATTCAATTATGCAAGTTGGCGTTATAGTGAGGAATTTTATTCAGAAATGTTAGTTGGACCATCTATGTTTAAATTAAAAGTTTTAAGTTCATTAAAATTGGAAAATTAATCCTTGTGAAGTTGGAGGGATGATATAATGCCATGTGCCACCTTAAGAGGAACCCTAAAACCTTAAGACCCCTAACCTTTTAGCCCCCATATAAATATTCCATTTCATTTTTGCCTTTACCTTCTAAGGAAGCCCTTTAAAACCTTAAGGTGAGACTCTCTAAACCTAATGACTATTTAATATTAATTAAGCAAGGTTAAAGGAGGATTAATAGTAAGGGTAAATCAGACTAGCTATTTAAGGTATCAATGTTTCAAGAGGCTGAAAAAAGGAATCAACATTTTATAAAGTGAATCAAATCAATATTGACGTTGTATGAAGTTCATTAAATGTATCAACATTTGGATTGGTTTTTAATAAAGTTTCCTTAATTTTTGTAAATGGTCAATTATTAATATTTTATTTGACTCATTTCGCAAAACGTTGATTCCTCTTTTTAACCACTTAAAACGTTATACCTTAAATAAACTTTGTAAAATGTTGGTATATGAAATGAACTTATTGTAATCCCCTTAATTTTACATGACCCAATTATAATAAATATTATAAATAAAATATAAAATCATGAAGAACTATAATAAAAATATCAAAAATCACTCCAAATTTTTCGCGATTTAAATTTTAAGTATAAACAAATTAGAATAAAGAATCTTTATTACTAAGACTTTGAAAATTCATAATGTTCGAAGTAAAGAATAAAGATAAACTATTTAATATTTAAGAACCTAAGTTTTAATATTCAAAACATGTCAATACCTTTAAGTTAAATAATATTAAATCTATATAAACTAAAATTCTGATCTAATCTAGTAACTTATAATTAGTAAAAAGAACCAAGTAACAAATATAAAATAAATATTAAATTTCTAATCTAGTAAAAACTCTAGAATAAATCTATAAATAGAAATGAATTCATATGTAATTTCAAACCTCATAAATTTATAATAAAGTTGAATTAAGGGCAATATAATTAGTAATTTATTAAAATACTACAAAAAAAAACTTTTAAATAAATAAAATATAATTTATGATAGTAGGTATAAAAACTGAAAAGTAAAAGCCTTGAACTAAAGATTTTATGTATACTATAGTATTCAAAATATTTAATTTCGTTAATATGTAAATTTTTATCCAAAAATATTATCGAATCAGTATTTATCATACGTGTCATTTAGATCCACAAAATTAACTTTTTGCACTAGTTCATATTTTTGCCCACTCCTTACATAGTTGTTGGTGATAAATTTATCATCTTCTTTTTATTTTTGTTTCCATTCATCCTAACTCTCTTACATTTTTTTTATTACTTTTCACATTTTCTTTTTCATTCTCAATTTTGAACTCCTACTATATGTAACAAAAGTGCAAAAATTGACACACATACACGTATCTTTAATAGAATTTCTATATATATTATAGTGTTCAGAATATTTAATAACGATAATATGAAAATTTTCATCTAAAAATATTATCGAATAAGTATTTATCATACATGTCACTTGGGCCCACAAAATTGATTTTTTTGATAAGTTCATATTTTCCCCCACTCCTTATATAGTTGTTGGTTATAAATTCATTTTTTTCTCTTTGTTTTTGTATTTCTATCTATCCTAACTTCCTTGTATTTTTTCATTTTTTATGTTCACGTTCTTTCTCCTTCTCAAAATTTTTGGAGCTCTCTGAATGCAAACCACGGATGAAAACTCTCAAAATAAACGATGTATTTGTTCCCGTTTAGCTGAATAAACTACCCTAAAATTAGATAATTACTTAACTAAATATTATTATAATATTTTACTTTAACATTGGCACAAATTTTTTATATATACGGTGTAAATTGTACCACTTATACGGTGGAAAATACCTTGAAGTTCTCAAGCCAAAATTTGGCTGCAACATGTTCAAATTATCTCCAATAATGTGTTATAAAGTCAACAAATCAACATCGTTAGCTAATCACAATCTAACCAACTCAAGACCCTCATTGAATGCATCAAACCTCACCTTGGAAAAGCACCATCTCGATGGAAATTTCTGTGAGAAGAGCTACCATTTTTCTTCTTCTTCTTCTCTATATATATAATTATAACAAGCCAACAAATCCATTTACTCTCCCAAGCTTGAAATCGTGAGAGCTTTTCAGCAAATAAACACAAAACAATTGCATTTTTTTTCTTTCCTTCTTTAGCCATCGTGAACCCTACCTAAAAGACCAAAACAAAACATAAAGTTTAGATATACAAAAACCCCATGCCAATTGTAACTATCAAGGAGAAAAGACCATCAGCTAAGACAAAATAAGCTTAAAAAAAAAAAAAAAGGATTCAGCTAGATTATGGAGGAAAGGCTTACCATTTTGTTTCCAATACTAACAACGTAAATTCGAAAAACCCTAGTTACACCATTTAATTTCGAAAATCAAGGATTATGTACATGTATTGTGTTATGAGACGATATATGTGTATATATAACATGTATAAACACTTAAGAAGACTTTAGAAATGATTTTAACGTATAAAATGAAAGAAAATCGGATCAAGTCAACGTGAAAGACGATGAACAATATGTTTTCAGATGAGCACGGGTAGAAACGCCCGTAGACTTCCCGTGTACCTTCAACCTCTATATAAAAATTTAATTAATTAATTAATAAGATTTAGTTATAAAATCTATTATATTATTCCAAATATTATTCTTAATATTACTACTATAAAAACTTATTATTAATATTGATATTATCATTAAAATTATTATAATTAATATTATTCTTACTATTATGATTATATTGTTTTTAATGTTGTTAAAGTTATTATCATTAATATTATTATTGTTACTACTACTATTATTATCAATAATGATATGATTATTATAATTATCATCATCATCGTCATCATTACCAATGTTAGTATTAGTAATATTGTTAATGATACTATTATTATGATGATTGTTATTATTAATACCAATTATTATTGTTATTATTATCACTAATGAATATCATTATCAATATAAAAATATTATTATTAATGATACTACCACTATTATGATTATTACTAGTATTATTATTACTATGATACGTATTATTGTTATCGTTATCTTTAACATTACTACTATTTTAATATAGTTATTATGAAAAATAATATTGGTATTACTAATAAATTACCTTATAATTAACATTATTATTATTACTAATATTATTGTCATTATTATTAATATTAGTATACCTTATAAATGAAAATAAAGTATAATAATTGTAACATACTTATTTTATACATAAGAATGAAAATTTAAATAAGCTAAATTTTTTAATAATGTAATACCCACACATAACAAGAAAATTGTATGAAGTATATAAAAAGAAACACGACGACACTAAACAATAGTAAATAAATATGAGTTACATTAATGAGTCAATAAAGAACAATATAAAAATAGCAATAATAAATGTTATAAAAATATAAGCCTATAAATATGAATTTTTCAAATAATCGATATATATATATATATATATATAAATACCTAACAAGATCAAGACAAGCAAAATGAAAATAAATATTAAATAATAATTAATTATCATAGGACCATTAAAGGACCAATACATGTAATAGAAATTAAACTCAATATCAAGATAGGATACTTAGACGATCATAGAAGTTTAGTTGCGCATTTACATTATGAGTATCTTGTCTTAATAAGTAACAATAAATTGTAAATAATATAAATAGAATAATATATCTTAAATGAATTATTCTACTAAGTAAAAGCATATTAGGTTGATTAAGCTAATTAAAGTAGATTTAGTAATTGAATTAGGTGATTAGTTTCAATCAACTTGACTTAGATTAATATACTAGGTAAAATCATTAAAAGAAAGGAGTACGTAATTTCTAAAATACTTCTAATTTAAAATTAGTGTAAATTATAGTATATGCTATACCATAATTAATATGGTGAATATGTTGTTTGAATATCTTTTTTCAAAACTAATAAAATGATAGATTGGTTAAATAATAATATTGGATAACCATTACAAATAGGAGACTTTTCTTATAAATTACATAACTTTGATCATAAGAAAATAATATATATATATATATATATAGATAAAATTCCTGGTTAAATAAGTAAGGAATATACCAGAATTAATAACTAAGACCCGAAAGAATACCGTCAATATGTTATATAAATAACAAAATAATGATAAATATCTGTTATTTCATTTTCATAGGAAAAATAGATAAGTTATTGGATTTCTAGTAACATATTCTGATAGTTTAGCGAGGACCACGGGCGAGTAACTTTGACCTTATCATACTGTTTGTGCTTGTAGTATAGCTGCATTTATAATAATAATATATCAAACTAATATGCATAGGGGGTTTGAGTATACTGCATAATGTTTGGTGTATGCTTGATTGCTAAAATTATCCTATTATAAATGATAAGTTTATTGTATGATAATTACTGTATGAAGCATATTGAAATTGTTTATGGATTATATGATCATCTTAAACCTGACTAAAAACTTTTGACACCATAAAAGAAAATGATCATGCATTACACGATTTGCATAAACAACATTTGAGCAAGTAGCAACCTATTACTTGTTAGTATTTCGGCCTCTAATAATGCTTGGTTGACCTAGGCTAAAAGCTATTAGATCAATACAAGATTACTTTTGAGCTATTGATACTATAGGAACTAAATGGTAAACGAAGGACGCCGCTTATGGTATCACTTTGAAAGGACTAACACTTTGTGGAGTTTCTAAGGCTAAAAACAGGAAATGATAGATTTTAAGTCATGGTTAATTTAAAGAGATAAGTAAAGTGAGTATTGCTTTATTCCTATATGCTCAGTCTTTCTTGGTAGGTGGGCCATAGCACTATGATCCTTCAACCCCGATGAGAGGGCGTAAATCTCCATCCTGCTTTGGATTCTAGATCATTAAGCTTGTAATGTGCATATGATTAATTGTTACATTGCATATTATTGGTAATTATATTTGTTTGTTATTGTTTGATATATGATCTGGTCAGGTTATTTCACTAAGCCCGTGGTTCGCTCATCCCCTAATAGTTTTTGTACAGGATTAATACTAGCTGGATTAGGATAGGAATGTGTGAAGAGAGCTTCTTCGAAAAACTCTATTGAAGATAGAAATATAGGTTATGGTAAACTTAGAATGTAAATTAGATAATTTTATAATAATTTGAAATTTGTAAGTTGTAAGTTTGAAACCCATTTTACTATTTCGTAGGAGATACCGGTTCTCTATGATCTTGGTAGAAAGTGGAAAATCGGATTCCATAGTTGAAATCCAGTAATATAATATATCATTTATATGATAAACACTGATAAATAAATAGAGTCTTGTACACTCTGACTTATAAGACGTCTCTCATATTACGGGTGCACACGTGGTATGATAGCTTTAGATTAATCCTACTAGGCCTCCTTTTGAGGCATGACACTTATCCTCAGACGTTGATACCTTTCCATATAATTTACCATTAACACTAATCAATACAGATTATCTACTTCATGCTAGGAAATGAGGACAATGGAGCTGTGATACAACAAGAGGAAGGTTCACAATCTTCACCAAATTCGTAATAAGGTAATCTAAAGATTTTAAGGGTTGGAATATGAATTTCTTAGCTTTTTAATGGTGAAATCTAACTTAGATATGTCTATACATGTTTAAGGTAGCAATAAATTGAGTTTTGAAGTGATTTAGAAGCCGTAAGACCATTTCACAGCTACAACTATTTGGAACTACACTATTGTGAAGGTAAAACTCTTAATGTTAGGGAATTGCAATGGCTGGAAGATAATATTACTCTATTGGTCCTGTAAGTTAAGTAACCAAAAAGGAGGTGAATTGGCTATGTTGAAAACTTCTTACAAAAACTAGTTTAAAACTTTCTTCTAAAACAGGCTTCATTCAAAAACTCTTTAAGTCCTCTTAGGATCTTAACCTATGATATAGTTGAGTTTGATTAATTTATATCTCTTTTCTCTGCAAGTTATTAGACCAAATACTTTAAGTTTTTTACTTCTGATAAGTGTCTAAAGAGCCTTATTATTCACATTGTTTTGATATGATATTTTATAGATTTTATGCGAATCATTAGGAAAAAGGGATACTTATTTAGTTAAATTATTAATTTCAAGAATGAAGGAAGATGATGAGCATCAATAAAGACTTTTGGATGAGTTAAGAAAGACTTTGATGAAGAGATAGGAGTTTGGAAGATCTATAACATACATGGCTTTCAACACAAGCTATGTTGAATAGTGGTGTTAGAGATGAAAATTAATCAACAAATGTTTCTAGAATACACAAGGAACAAACACAAGCCATGTAGGACACTTGATCGGTCTCAAGTTTAACAAATTATAATCCTATGTTCTATCTTATACTCGATACGAAAGGCAAGTAAACCTATCGATCAATAGTATAGAGTAGTGTATAAGGTCATCTCCTCAGGGAACGTTTCAAGCACAAGTACTAAATCAAAATTCCTATTACCCAGTGATCCAATAAGTTGAATTGAAAGAAATGAAAATAAATAAATAACTAATCTAAACTAATCTAAGTATATCGGATCAACTTAACGAACTAAACAAACTCCACAACAATGTATGACACAGTAGGTTTACTCCACCATATTGCATGAACTACCAAGTGTCTACTCCCATAATTATCATCTACTAGGAATCTTTAATTGTAGGAATCCTTCTCAAGAATTTCCTACTCCTAATCTTAATTGTGTTAACTAAAATCTCTCTTAATTAACAGCCAAGTAAGACCGCCTTACAACAAAGTACTTTATCAATTCCTATAAAAATGAAGAAACTTTCCCTTTAATATCTCTATTATTAGGAGCAAGTTATTTTAGTGAATTAGGTATATTCAATAGAATTGTCTTTTGACATATTCTACTGAAATCCGTTCTAAGTTAATGTCGTGCACTACATTAACCCTAGATTCTTTAATTCTTTTCACCAAAACTAATAATTATCAAGAGAATTACAATATTAACCACATGTTCATGCTAATATGGTGTTGTAAACCCTAATTTACTACTCACACATGATGGGATAAGAACAGAAACTTGAATAAGACATAATGATAACATAGTAAAACATACAAATTAGAATAAGATAAGAAGAATAATAAAAATCCCTTTTTAATTACAATAACGTAGATGTTTGTACACACATGAACACTTGGATCCGATCGTCTCCCTCGAGTTCTTCTCGGAATTCCAACAACACTTTAAGAATTTTTTCTCACACAAACTTACATACATTCACACACAGGTTCCTCTTGGATCTCTATGAACAGGTACAATATTCTCCATTAAAATTGAATAATAATGATGATGATAAATTCTCTAATGGGTGTCTTATCTTTTTTATCTCTCCCTTGAACTTGATGTGAAAAAGTACAACTTTGGCATAAGGTATGTCTTTTTGTCTGAAACGATGTGTCAATTAAAAATAAGAAAATGACACTTCGGACTAATTAGACATCCACTGGGACGTGATTCTTGCTGCTTGAATAATTTCTTCTTCCATCTCCAAATCCCGAGTGAGCAACAGAGCTAAATTCTTATTGTGCTAAATTTCTTCCTATCTTCGCCTCAATCACAGGCGACGAGTAGGAGGGGATTTGTGCTGTAATGAATTTTTCTCCTACTTCTCTCAATCACAGACGATTGGAAGGGCGTGATCACTGTTGTTCTTCAATGATTTCCCTTCTCGCCCGTGATTTCGTATACTCCAATGTTGCTTTTTGAGAAAATTGTGTCCTCCTTGTTCCATATTGCTCCAAATTGTATTGTTATAGTCCAAAGTTACCTGAAATGAAAATATTGTTGAATTAAGTATCAATTCTTAAATAAAAGCATAACTTAAGGTTTAAATTTTACTTAATCCACCATTGATATCTTAGATAATTCATGTCTATCAAATATCCCCACACTTAAGCCTTGCTTGTCCTCAAGCAAGAAGCTGATGAAAAATTCTTTTGAAAACAACCTATAGTGCAAAACTAGATTCATGTCAGAGTTCAAAAATTTCACATTTATTAACTGCTCAAAGCTTCACTCATCTGGCTAGAATTACTAAGCTAATCACAGTAATTTAGTCTTAAATCTCATTTTTAAAATGAGATTCTCATACAAAAACAGAAAACAATGATGAGCACGTAAGAAAGAATTCAAGTACCCTCTTTTCATTCTTTTATTGATTTTCAACTCAACATGAACCCAAGATTAGAGTCTTTAATACAAGCACATACATCAACAGATCCCCTGGATTTTTCTTCCCTCTATTCTTCTTCTTCTTCATTTTTTTGAGTTCAGGTTGTAAAGAAATTCATAACCCATGTAGCGAACTTTTAGTCGATAATCCCGAGCTCGTCGCTCAAGTTAATAGACGTTGTTCCCTGAAAAGGGCGTCTCGCGAACTTACTCATTCAAGTTATAAATTTCACTGAACTTTTATTTTTAAACAAATCAAATGTTGAAGTGAAATCCTTAGTGGGTCGATTCCAAACCAGATGATCTTAGGTGACCAGGTTTTAAAGGGACCCCTTCGAACCTTAAACACTACAACACGATTCTTTATTTCATTTTTTTTAAGAAGAAGAATAATAATAATAATAATAAATTAGAGGGAATCACCAAGTGATTAGTATCATTTGAACTTGTACTAAAGATTGTCTAAACAACACAATTAATTGATTCACAATTGAGATTTAATGGAGAACTCTATAATTTCATCTACTTCAAATAAGAATTTAAAGTTAAAAATAAGTAAGACTAACCTGCCATGATTCCACAGAGTTATCCTAGCCTTAGAATTACATAAAAAGTAGTCTTTTCATGTGATTAATTCCTTCACTCCAACATAAATAGTTAAAACAAAAAAAAAAAAATTATCTAAACCATGCTTCAACACCATATCTTTCATATTTTCTCAAAGTACTTGATAGATATAAAATAGACATGAGTTATCATTCAACAACTTCAACTGACATGTCAACATGCCCCCTTCCTCACACTTATTGGAGACATTGTCCCCAATGTCTCAACAATACAATCACAAGAAAAAGGAAAACAAAAACAAAAACAAAAGAGCAAAAGAATTTGACTCCCCTGAGTTTTGAAGTTTGAGTCTGTACTAAAATCACCTATTCCATTCATTGGATCCTCATCTCACATTGTTCGTAAACATCTCAAAAGAGAAGAAATTGTGCCTTTATCACATCACAGAAAAAAAAATGCAACAAAAAGTGAAATTAACAGGTTTAGAAGTCAGAAAATTTAAACAACCTTATTGGTTCAGCAGATTTACAGAATAAAACATAAAAACATAAAAGAAAAAAAAATAAAACAATAAAGTCAGAATTTGCAGTAGTTACAATCATTTAGTCTAATCCACTCTCTTATTCTTCTTCGTCAGATCCTTCATCTCTAGATTCTTCGTCAGATCCCTCATCTCTAGATTCTGATCCACCAGCCTCTTCTTCACCCTCTTCTTCTTCCCTTTTAACTTCTTCTTCCTCCTCACTTGGAGAAAAGATCACTCCTTGAGCTAGTTCTATCGTATCAAGAATAGGAAATGGTTTGGTTGGTGGTGAAAGTGGAGGTAGGATTAAGGCAGGATCATGGCTAGGTGATCACGCTTTTTCTATATATGCTTTTTTAAAACTTTTTTTAGTTATATTCAATTTCCTTTAAATGAGCAGATCTTTAACCGACAGTGTATCGGGTGCGTGTGCAGTAATAAAATTTCGATGAATTCCGAGTCGAATCTACAGGGAGTGAGGACTAGATATCAATATATCAGTCCAAATTCATAGCTAGACAAATCAAACTTTGTTTCTCTTTTTTTATATTTTGTTTTAATATAAATAAACTACTAAAAATCTTAGATTTCCATACCTCAAATAAAATTAGGTTTAGAGCCAATCAAATATGGAAATAAATTGAATGTCTGCTATTGACCAAAAATGCACTTGTCAATCCAAATCATCAATGGGTTCAGTTTTTAAGGAATGAAAAATAAGATAACAATTCCTTTTCCCAAAGTGAACCATTACCCTAAAATTACCGATCAATGTTCCCTATCCCTAGGAAAGTGTTAATTGACAATTCTTTTCTAATTCACCAAACCCTAATAGAATTACAACCCATATCCCTATGTGAAATGTAATCCTACTTAGATAATCACAAAATTGATTAAAATAGAATTTCCCAATTACAATCCTAATCATTCAAGAATTCCAGATTTAAGCCAAAATTGTATGATTTGTGATATAACATTGATAATCCAAATATGAACAAGTAATCAATCAACAACAAGAATCATCAATCATATAATGTAGATAAAAGACTTAAAACCGATTTAAGAACACAAGAAATCAAGCATCAAACAATATCCACTAAGAGGATATAAGAAAAAGAACAAAATAACCTTGTCAATGGAATCCTGTTCTTGAAATCCAAACATAAATGTTGTTTTCCACTTGAATCTGGTGTGGAATCCGATATCAAATTATAAAGTGAACTACTTTTGTGTTCTAAACCCTAATCTAGATCTAGGAGCAAGGAGAGAAAATAGAATTTCGTGCCTAGGGTTTCTTTTTTTTCAAAAGACACAACAAGAGAAGTTTATATATGAAAAGTCGCAGGGAAGATACGCTGGCACTCTACACCAGCGGTGTACTTTTGGATCTAGTCGGCCTTCTTTTTAAAATTTGATTTCCGAGAGAATTTTTTGAATGTACGCCGGCTCAAAGCTGGCGGCCTTGAATCTCCAGTAGCTGGTGTACATTGTAAAATCAATTCCGAAGCAAGATAGATGACAGCCTTCAAGCAGTGTTGATGTGCAGAAACTTCATGGTGATTTTTGACTTTACTCCAATTGGAATTTGGAAAAAATTATAAAACGAAAGTTGTATATCTTTCTATTCTATTTCTATAGGATCTTGAATCATATCAAACAGACCTCAGATGAGAGAAATATATCAAATTTACTAAAACAGTGTCAATCTGCAAATCTGACTGATGTTCTGCACTTGCAGTGACTTCAAGATGATTTATAACCTTCATTTTTTCATAATTAGCAAAAAATCAAAAAATGAAGATTTTATATACATCTCTTATCTTTCCATAGGAGGTTAAAGCACGTCAAAAGAAGATCATATGAGAGAGATATCTGCAATTTACCAAACTCTGTCATTTTCCAAAACGTGAACACCATCAGTGTAATAGCAGCAACTTCATATCATATTTTGATGCTGATGCATTCCGAATTCATTCAAGACCAAAACATGAAAATTGAAGATCTATCTCTTAGGTTTCAGCAGCATTTGAAATCATCTCAATAGGAGCTCGTATGAGAGAGATATGTTGAATTTACGAAACATCACCAAAAATGTCATGATACTCGCATGGCCGGCCTTGCTTGATTTCTTTCCCAAATTTGCACGAAACTTCTCCCAATTGCTTGTATTTGTTATTTAAGTCCTTAATGACCTGAAATAACAATTTAAGCATACTTAAGTACCATTTCCATTCGATTTCTATAAAATCTATCATAGATAAACATGATTTGATTATTGCAAAGTTGAGTAAAATAGGACTTTATCACTAGGTTCACCCTCTTCTCTTTAAGATCGTGACTCCCTAGGAGGACTACCACTTAAACAAGATGGAATGGCACAACTTAAGTGGTTGGCAATATTTTTCAACAATTGTATCATCCCATTTTGCTTTGTTATCATGTTCTCTTTAGTCCTTCTTAACTCCTCTATATTCCTCTCCATCCGTACTAGATTTCCAGCTAAGAAGTGGGCGGTATCATATGGAAGTGGTTCAACACCTAGGGCTTCTGCATCAAATCCTTTTTCATTTACTTTTGGGGTATTCCACTAGCTAAATGGATCCTTGGTTAGGGGTTTTGGTTTAGGTCCTTCATCTGTTGGACCTCTTGATTGTGGCCAGAGCTTCAAATTTTTCAAAATTCTAGTGATCATCTCCCTTATATAGATTCCCTTATTCTTTGCTCCAGCTTGGTGACGAATGGCAGCAGCTACCAAGACCCCCACATTGACCTTGTAGGGTTAAGTTACGCTATATAGGGGTAGAATGTCTCTCTCTCCCACAGTGCTAGGGCTTTCCATCTTTGAATTCAAAGTTCGGACCTGGAGGTAATGGAACACCTTGTGGCTTGTGAACTTGAGAGAGGAAGATTTTGATATGCTGGCTTCAAATTGTTGATCTTGGGTGAGAGATGAACACACATTTGCTGCAGTAATCCCATGGGGCAAATCGATTGGTAAACATTCAAATTCAGGATCATTCATCTCGTCCTTAGGGTATAATCCCATTGTTCCCACATATCTTTTCATACCAACTGTGTGGTACTTTCCAAATGTAAAGAAGGTGATCTCATTGGTCATTTTAGCTGGCTAGATTTGATTCTTCGCACTGAAAAAGGCTAGAAAAGCCAATGTTGTCTCCTTGTATGTCCTCTCTTTCATGCTAAACAATCTCAGCCAGGCCTTATCTTGTAATAGCCTCCACATGGCCGATTTCAACCCATATTCATCTAATCTATCCCAATCCAATATAGATTGAGATTTAAATACTTTAGCTCTCACAAATTCTTGATATCGTCCCCTATCTTGTCCTTTTAAACCAACCGGAACTCTTGGTGCACTCGAACTAGATTCACCAACTTCTTGTCTAGTTCTTGATCGTTTCTTACCCGTTTTCGGCTGTGTTGCCTTTTTAGGAGCCATCTATAAGGCAAACACAGTATATTCATCTCCAGATAATTAACAACTAATAATAAGACCAAACAACTAACAATCTCCAACTAGTTAGAAATATTCAAAACAAAAACACATTACAAGGATTACAGTACTTCACTAACATTTTACAAATGCAACGACACATCCACATGATAAGCAACATATAAAATAGTAGGCCTTATTAGAACTATACTCATGACAATGGCGTAATATTAACTTATGTATATTACAAAATCCATATAACGAATAAAATATGATGCAAACTTAAAAAGGGGTGGCACTAAGCAATTTTTATGAGCATTTCAGCAAACACATAACATGCCTTCTACCAATCTCCATGCATAATTACACATACGAACTACTTTAGTACTACAATGATACACTTACAAGAATCATAGGACTTCACTAGCATACTACAATGTATAGATCACAGAAGCCCTATCTTTTGATCAAAAGTCGAAATCAATGAGCATTAGGGTTTCGAAGATAGGACACTAAAAATTAACAACTTTCAGTTGTTAATTTATGCTTAAAACATGTTATGAAACCTAAATACTACAAAGAAAACATATGAAACATGAGCAAAATGTGAAATGTGGAGATAGATGTGCAAGAAAAAAATACTAAAGATCGTCATGGAGATAGATATGCAAGAACAAAATACCTCTTAGAAAGAATATAAGGTCAAAAATAACAAAGTTATATGTTCATACCTTCGATGTTGGAGTGAATGTGGATGGAAAAGAACAAATGAACAAAATGTGAAATGTGGTAAGGTTGTGTGATGCAGGGGAGGGAGTTTTTTTTTCTTTTTTTTTTTTCAAATTTTTAGAAGAAACGAATGAATTTTAAAATGAATGGAGATATATAATATATATATATATATACATGGGCAGGTGTGTAGGGGAAAGTCACGGGCAACCAAACCCAGGAGATTAAAATTGACCTTGAAATTGCTTGACTTATCTAGCTAATCACGGGCGATCATAGGCACAAGATTCCTTCTGTAGGCTGTAGTTCCTTCCCAGGAGTGCTCTACCGGGTGAGCAGAGGCACGGGATAGCTTCTGTGTGCAAAAGTGGATGCCTTAGGGGACTCTTCACGGGCGATCATGGAGGTAATATTCATGCTGAGGTCTTTCACTAAGACCCCTTTGGTTAAATCATGGGCGATCGAGGAGGCAAGATAGCTGCTGGATAGTGTCGCTTGGAGCCATCCCTTTAGATCATGAGAGAGTAGGGGTACTGTATAGCTGCTAAAGTGTGTCCCCAAAGCCTCTTCCTTCGAATCTCTGGTTTTATATATATATATATACATATATTATAGAAAGAATATTACACTAAAAAAAGTCCTTTAGAAAAGTAAATAAAATAATAATAAATAATAAATAAATAAATAAAAATAGCAACCTATACAATCACCTAGTATTACATACTCAATGACAATAGTCCAAAAAATTATTATACAATTAGTATTAAGGAGTAAATAAAAAATAACCATACAACTACTTGCTAGTTTATTGTCTCTAGCTTGACATTCTTCCATTCTTCATAAACAATTTTCCGCTTGGAGGAGCTTCAACTCCTCCTAACCATTATTCAAATTCATTTCATTATGGAAAAATTTCAGTCTTTGTCCATTCACCTTAAACGTTCCTTTCTCTGGATGAGTGACTTCTACTGTCCCATAAGGAAATACTTTAGTGACAATAAAAGGACCTGAGCTTTTGGATCTCAACTTCCTTGGAAAGAGCCTTAATCTAGAGTTGTATAAAAGTACGTGATCCCCCTCCTTAAAGTGTTTTGGGTATCTAATGTGGGTGTCATGTAGGTATTTAGTTCTTTCCTTATACAAGCTATTGTTTTCATAGGCCAACCATCTCCATTCTTCTAATTCCTTCAGTCGAAGTTTCCTCTTTTCACTAGCTATCTCCAAATCAAGATTAACCATTTTATAGCCCAATAAGCTTTGTGTTCAATCTCAACTGGGAGATGACACGCCTTTCCATACACCAACCTATAAGGAGTGGTGCCTAAAGGTGTCTTAAAGGCTGTTCTATATGCCCAAAGAGCATTGTCTAATTTATCTACCCAATCTTTCCTATTTTGGGAAACTGTCTTCTCTAAAATCCTCTTTATCTCCCTATTGGAAACTTCAACTTGCCCACTTGACTGAGGATGATATGGAGTAGCTAACCGATGGTGTACCCCGTATCTCTTAAGTGCCTTTTCTATTTGGCTATTGCAAAAATGAGTCCCTCTGTCACTAATCAATGCCCTTGGGGCTCCAAATCGTGAAAATAATTTTTTTAAGAACTTGAGTACCACTTGGGCATCATTAGTAGGCAGAGCTTGGGCTTTAACCCACTTTGAAACGTAATCAACAGCCATAAGAACATACATGTCACCAAAAGAACTCAAGAATGGTCCCATGAAATCGATCCCCTACACATCAAAGACTTCACACTCCAAAATGTATTTCTGGGGCATCTCATCCCTCCTTGAAATGTTCCCGGCCCTTTGGCACCTGTCACAAGTTAAGACAAAAAAATTAGAATCCTTGAAAATGCTAGGCCAATAAAATCCTGATTCTAAGACTTTTTGTGTTGTCCTATTGGCACTGTAATGGCCTCAAGTGGGACTACTATGGCAGTGAGATATAATATGCTGTCCTTCCTCATGTGAAACACAACGTCGTATAACCTGATCAACACACACTCTAAAAAGATATGGATATTCCCAGAAATAGTATTTTAAGTCTAAGAAGAACATTTTCTTTTTATGAGAGTCAAAGTCTTTCAGGAGGACCTTCCCCACCAAATAGTTTGCTATATCAGCAAACCATGGAATTTCCTTATCCTCCTCAGAATGTACCATAAACAAACTTTCCTCGGGAAAATTATCATTAATTGCATCCTCCTTCAACTCCTCCAAATAGGGGTTATCCAACCTAGAAAGATGATTCACTGCCAAATTTTATGCACCTTTTTTTATCCTGGATCTCTAAATCGAACTCTTGTAGTAATAACACACATCTTATTAACCTTGGTTTGGCATCAGACTTAGACAAAAGGTATTTCAAGGCCGAATGGTCAGTATAGACTATCACCTTGGACAAAATGAGGTAAGATCTGAACTTGTCACAAGCATAAACTATTGCAAGTAACTCCTTCTCTGTTGTGGTGTAATTCTGTTGTGTGGGCATTAAAGTTTTACTTACATAGTAAATGGGCTGGAAGTGCTTTTCAATCCTTTTTCCCAACACGACCCTACAGCCGAGTCACTTGCATCACACATGAGTTCGAATGGTAAGTTCCAATTAGGAGCTACCATTATAGGGGCGCATGTCAATTTGTCCTTCAGAATATTGAAAGCTTCTAGACATTTATCATCAAAATAGAAAGTGACATCCTTCTCCGACAATTTAGTTAAGAGTCTAGCGATCTTAAAGAAGTTTTTAATGAACCTTGGGTAAAAACCAGCATGTCCAAGAAAGCTTCTGATTGATTGGACAGAAGCTGGTGGAGGTAACTTGGAAATCACTTATATCTTGACCATGTCTACTTCTATCCCATTTCTTGATAATTTATGACCTAATACTATTCTTGCTGTACCATAAAATGGCACTTCTCCCAATTCAAAACCAGGTTGGTCTCTTCACACCTCCTCAACACCTTCTTCATATTATCTAAACACTTCTCAAAGGAACTCCCAAACATCGAAAAGTCGTCCATAAAAACTTCCATCACATCCTCCACTAGGTCCCCAAAAATAGCTACCATACACCTTTGAAATGTCGCAGGTGCATTACATAGCCCAAAAGGCATTCTATGTTATGCAAAAGTACCATAGGGGCAAGTGAAGGTCGTCTTTTCTTGGTCTTCCAGTGCTATAGGAATCTAGAAGTATCTATACATCCCGTCCAAGAAACAGTAGTACCTATGACCAGTAAGCCTTTTCAACATCTGGTCAATAAATGGTAATGGGAAATGGTCCTTTCGAATTGCATCATTAAGCTTCTTGTAATCGATGCATACCCACCAAACATTTACAGTACGCATCAGAATCAACTCATTACTTTCATTAGGAACAATAGTCGTGTCCCCCTTCTTTGGGACCACTTGGATCGGACTCACCCAAGTGCTATCAGAAATCGGGTAAATAAGTCTTGTGTCCAGCAACTTGACCACTTCTTTCTTGACTACATCTTTCATGTTTGGATTTAGCCTCCTTTGTGGCTGCACAATTGATTCAAATCCGTCCTCCATCAAGATCTTATGTGTGCAAAAAGAGGGGCTAATTCCCTTAATGTCTGATATTTTCCAAGCAATTTCCTTTTTATGCTCTCATAACATGGATAGGAGTTTCTCTTTTTGGCATGGATCAAGCTGCGATGATATAATCATCGGTAACTTAGAATTTTCTGCCAAAAAGGCATACTCCAAGTAAGAGGTTAGCTCTTTCAACTCCAACTCAAGCGGTTCCTCTACTGAGGGCTTCAACCTAGCAATGTTGCTTCGGTTGATCTCCTCTACCCCAAAATCCTTCTTTTGCTCAGCAAAAACCTTCAACTGAGCACTAATCTCTCTTCCTTCTTTAGTAACATCAATTTCCTTTCCCCGTGACAAACACAACTCTTAAAGGTCTTCACTCAAGGTATCCTGCAAACAATCAGAAATCGTTAGACCTAAAGAA
The DNA here is from genome assembly GCA_024138025.1 of Combretum micranthum. NCBI lineage: Eukaryota > Viridiplantae > Streptophyta > Magnoliopsida > Myrtales > Combretaceae > Combretum > Combretum micranthum. The sequence goes on from JAMXBD010000265.1 coordinate 1,119,712, forward strand.
TCAATTGCAAAGCAAGTGTCATCACTACTCATTGGCTTTCTAAAAACGCCTGGCATCCAGATTACCATCTCTTCACTTCCAACTAAGAGAACCAATTTTCCGTCTTTTACATCGATAACAACACCAGCTGTTACCAAGAATGGCCTTCCCAATATGAGTGGAACTTCAATATCTTCATACATATCCAATACTACAAAATCTACTGGGAAGATGAAGTCGTGAACTTTGACTAAAACATCCTCCACAACCCTCTTTGGGAATCTCATGGATCTATCAGCAAGTTGGATAGTTATCCTTGTACTTTTTGTTCCCCCAAATTTAGCCTTTTGAACATGCTATAAGGCATAAGATTTATGCTAGCACGAAGATCAGCCAATGCCCTTTCAACTGGTAAATCTCCTATCAAACAAGGAATAATAAAGCTACAAGGATCCTTAAGTTTCCTAGTAACTTGTTCATGATAACTGCAAAGCATTCCCCACCAAGGATGACAGTAGAGAGCTCTTCTAATTTCCTCTTGTTTGATAGGAATTCCTTGAGGAACTTAGCATACTTAGGAATCTGGCCTAAGGCTTCCACTAAAGGAAGGTTGATGTGCAACTATTTAAAAAGTTCAAGAAACTTCTTATAGTGCTCATCATCCTTATCCTTCCTCAATCTAGCGGGGTAAGGCAATGGTGGTTGATATTTTTTTGACTTAGTGGTAGGTAAACTCCTTTAAACCAGTTCTTCATCTTGATTCACTTGAACCTCACTTTCTATCTTAACCTCTTTCTTGCTCTCTTGACCTCGTTCTGGAGCTTGCAATTCCTTCCCACTCCTAAGTGTAACAGCCTTCACATGCTCTTTAGGATTGGGTTCAGTGTTACTTGGCAATGACCTTGGAGCTCTCTCAGAAAGCATGTTAGCCAATTAGCCAATTTGCTTTTCCAGGTTATGGATAGACGCTTCTTGATTCCGATGACGTGCATCAGAACTCTGTATGAACTTGTTCAGAAGGTCTTCAACACTTTGCTTTTTCTCAAATAGTGGTAATGCAAGGCGTTGCAATGGTGCTGGTAATTGTTGTGGTTGAGACTTTTGGAACCCTGGCGGAAAATTTGATCCTTGAGCATTTTGATTTCTCCAAGAGAAATTTGGATGGTCCCTCCAATCGGAATTGTAGGTATTGCTATAGGGATTGTAATTCCCAGCTCCTCTTTCATATCTATTCATAAGATTTACTTCTTTCATACTTGAACTATCACCCGAACCATAGGAATCTTCTATTGGACTTAGAAGAGGATCACCTTGAGGCAAAACATCCATACTCGATTTCATTTTACTCATTTGAATCATAAGCGATGCTACTTGTGCTTGAAGTTAAGAAACAACATTTGAATCATATATGGCAGCTATGGGTCGTGACTTGTTTCTTTCACCATGCTAACTGAAAGTGTTCCTTGCCATGTCTTCAATAAACTCATAGGCCTCAAGAGCACTTTTCTTCATCAAACTACCAGTAGCTACAGAGTCAATCATGATCTTCAACTGATCACCAAGAGATGTATAGAATATTCTGACCAAATCATGTAGTTTAATTCCATGATGATGGCAACGCCTAAGTAGTTCCTTAAACCTCTCCCATACTTCATAAAGCTTTTCTCCTTCAAACTGGTGGATGGAGAATATCTCGTTTCTCAATTAGATTGTTTTGTTGGGAGGGAAGAACTGTTCTAAAAACCTCTGTGCCACTTGATCCCAATTGGTTAATGAATGAGGAGGTAGTGACTCTAACCAACTCATCGCCTTGTCCCTAAGTGAAAAATGGAATAATAAAAGGTAGATTGATTCATTCGATGCCCCATTAGTCTTAATAGTAGCACTTATTTGCAGGAAGTTCTTTAAATGGGCATGTAGATCTTCTGAAGCTCCACCACCAAATTGATTGACTTGTAACATGTGAATCAAAGCAGGCTTCGGCTCAAAGTTGTTTGCTTGAATTGGAGGACATTGAATGGATGGAGCAACTCCATCAATTGTAGGCATAAACATTTCCCACATACACCTATGAACCTCATTCCTAACCCTTTGATTATTCTCATTCTCAACCCTTGAATTATTCTCATTTTCACTTGCTCGATTCAAATTATCTCCATTTCCTCGAGCTTGATTCAGATTGATTCAGATTGATTCCAGGATTTTCAACTTCACCAACCCCTCTTGGGCTCACATTGTCATTTTCGGTGCTCATATTAGATGATTCCATTCTGTTATCTCTCACTCTAGTGGGTAAATTCTTTCTTATCTTTCTTAAATTCTAATGCAATGTCCTTTCAGGTTCTGAATCAAATTCGGCTAGATTGGTAGGACGAATTCGGGTCATAAACTGCAATTCAAAAGATGAATCAATATCAGCATAAGTTGTCAAAATATTTAAACAAACAAAAGTAAACACCAGATGCACAAGAATTTTAATCTTCCTAATGTTGAAGCCATTCCCCAGTAACGACGCCAAAAACTTGATCGGTCTCGAGTTTAACAAATTATAATCCTATGTTCCATCTTATACTCGATACAAAAGGAAAGTATACTTATTAATCAATAGTATAGAGTAGTGTATAAGGTCGTCTTCTCAGGGAATGTTTCAAGCATAAGCACTAAATCAAAATTCCTATTACCCAATAATCGAATAAGTTGAATTGAAAGAAATGAAAATAAATAAATAACTAATCTAAACTAATCTAAACTAATCTAAGTATATCATAGAAACTTAACGAACTAAAACAAACTCAACAACAATGTATGACACAGCAAATTTACTCTACCATATTACATGAACTACCAAGTGTCTACTCCCATGATTATCATATACCAGGAATCTTTAATTATAGGAATCCTTCTTAGAAATTTCCTACTCCTAATCTTAATTGTGTTAACTAAAATCTCTCTTAATTAACAGCCAAGTAAGACCACCTTACAACTAAGTACTTTATCAATTCCTATAAAAATGCAGTGACTTTCCCTTTAATATCTCATTATCAGAAGCAAGTTATTTTAGTGAATTAGATCTATTCAATAGAATTGTCTCTTGACATAGTCTACTGAAATCCATTCTAAGTTAATGTCATGCACTACATTAACCCTAGATTCCTTAATTCCTTTCACCAAAACTAATAATTATCAAGAGAATTACAATATTAACCACATGTTCATGCTAATACGGTATTGTAAACCCTAATTTACTAACACATGATGGGATAAGAACAGAAACTTGAATAAGACATAATGATAATAGAGTAAAACATACAAACAAGAATAAGATAAGAAGAAGAATAAAAATCCCTTTTTAATTACAATAACGTAGATGTTTTTACACACACGGACACTTGGATTCAATCGTCTTTCTCGAGTTCTTCTCGGAATTCCAACAACACTTTTAGAATTTTTTTCTCACACAAACTCACATGCACTCATACACAGATTCCTCTCGGATCTCTATGAACTGGTACAATACTCTCCACTAAAAACGAATAATAATGATGATGATAAATTCTCTAATGGGTGTCTTATCTTTTTTATCTCTCCCCTGAACTTGATGCGAAAAAGTACAACACTTGGTATAAGGTATGTCTTTTTTTTCTGAAACGATGCGTCGATTAAATGTAAGAAAATGACACTTCGGACTAATCAGACATCTAACCATGAGCGAGTACTGAGACGTGATTCTTGTTGCTTGAATAATTTCTTCTTCCATCTCCAAATCCCGAGCGAGTAACAGAACTGGATTTTTACTGTGCTAAATTTCTTCCCATTTTCACCTCATCATAGGCGACCAGTAAGGGGATTTGTGCTGTGATGAATTTTTTTCCTGCTTCTCTCAATCACGGGCGACTGGAAGGGCATGATCTCTGCTGTTCTTCAATGATTTCCCTTCTTGCCTGTGATTTCATATAGTTCAATGTTGCTTTTTGAGAAAATTGTGTCCTCCTTGTTCCAAATTGTATTGTTATAGTCCAAAGTTACCTAAAATGAAAATATTGTTGAATTAAGTGCTAATTCTTAAATAAAAGCACAACTTATTTAAATTTTACTTAATCCATCATTGATATCTTAGATAATTGATGTCTATCAACACTCATGTAAGAGATCAAAATTGGGCAGTAGTGATTTTCAAAGTACGTGACCTTTGAACACAAGCTGTGATCGAGGTCATGTAGCCTTCGTCTCTAAAAGATTCAATCTTTTCCATTCAACACGGCCTCGAACACAAGCCGTGTAGAGTGCCTGTGTATGATTTATTTTCCTTTGTCCTATAAATATAGGCCTTGGCTAACCGTTTCAAGCATTCATTTTTATATTTAGAAAACCCTAGAAGAGAAACAACACTTCAAAAGAGAGAAAATCCAGAGCTATTAGAGAGATCACAAGACTTTGCTTTTAAGGTTTGTAATCATGTCTTCTATCTATCTTTCCATGTTTTATTATTGTAATCATCTTCATATGGAAACTTAGATCTTTATGGCCTAGGTCTTGAGGAACCCTAAACCTAATGTAAAGTTTGAATTGTTAAAGGAATTTGAATGTGATCCTAGATATAGGTTGCATGAATTTCCTACATCAAGATTTATTCTTTCTTAGGAATCATAAGCTATAATGTAATTTTATATGAATATATTATTGAAAGAAATTTCCTTTAAACATATAGAATATGATTCAATTGTCTTGAGAGAGAAATTGATGAATATAGGGTTCTAGCAGTTCAAGAACTTAAATAATCCATTAATGAATATCTTGTAGAAGTGTGAATAGGATTAGTGGTGATTCAAGATTTAGGGTTTTTTCTTGTGAATTGCATATATATATATATATAATTAAAGGTGTGAATCTCTTAATCTAGGGGTAATTATTAATTAGATATTAAGTAGTCTCATTCTTATTTGAATTAGATTAGTTAAATAGTAGATGAAGGGCGAGTACTAGTAGTTATAGATCCATGGAACAACTCCTGTGCTTACCTTGGTATTACAATTGATAGATGCACTTGCCTAAGGATTAGTCGCATAGTAAGAATAGGGTCTTAATTTAGTTTGATTGATTGTGATTGTAAAACCCATACTTCAAGTTTTTGATACCGTTGTTGGGGATCCTGCAATATTAGAAACGCCTAAATTCTACTAGTTTAACTTTCCTTTTGCATGATAAATTCTTCTTTCTCTTCTTGCTCATATTTTGAATAAACTCTAACTCCAATCTTTGATCTTTTTCAGTGCATGACAAGGAGCTCATCTTTGAGACTTCTTGATTTAGATCCTAAAGTCGATAGAACTTTCCACAGAAGATTGAGGACTAGTGCAAGGGACGTTGTCAGAGCACTAGTTTTTGAAGAAGAAATAGTGGATACTAAGAACACAGTTATGGCTAGTAATAATGAAGAGGTTTCGAAGACCAATCTGGATTATGCTAGACCCACGCTTGAGGGTACTGGACCAACTGTTGTGAAACCACCTATTGCGGCTAATAATTTTAAGATTAAGAGTGCGATGATCCAAATGTTGCAACAGTACTATCAATTTGATGGTCTGCCTGATGAAGAGCCACATGCTCACACTCAGATGTTCTTGGAAATCTATGAGACATTCAAGAACAATGGGGTCATTGATGATGTAGTGAGACTTCGCCATTTTTCCTTCTCCTTAAGAGGAAAAGCTAAGTAATGGCTATCATTGTTGGGTTCGGGGCCCATAACCACTTAGAGGGACATGGTTGAGCAGTTTATGGACAATTATTTCCTACCTTCCTAGATTGCTAAGTTGAGGAATGGCATCTCATTGTTCAGTAAACAGGACTTAGAGACACTTTATGATGCATGGCAAAGATGGAAGGATTTTGCTGAGAAAATACCTACACCATCATGTGCCTAACTGGATGCAAATACAAACTTTCTACAATGGCCACAATACTATCACTCGTTAGTTGGTAGATGCCAGATCTGGTGGTACCTTAAATACCAAGACGCCTGAGGAGTTACTAAAATTATATAAAGATATGGCAAAGAATAATTATTAGTGGGGAAACAATAAAGGAAAGCAAAAAGTGGCTGGCATGTATGAAGTTGATATGATAACTGCTCTACTTACAAAGATGGATGCTTTAAGCAAGCAAGTGATGGAATCAAAGAATCAACCAGCACCCCAACTTTAGTTTGAAATTCTTGTGCTGAGAACTATTATATTGAAGTTCTTGAGCAAGTGGATTATGTGGGAACTCAAAGCAGATATCAAAACAACCCATATGGTGTTGGGTTTCCATAGGGTTTTGAAATTATAAAGATCAAATCTTTCACAGTGGAATTCAAAAAGAAAACCCTAACCTATTATCCATGTGTATTGATTAGATTAAAACAAAACAAATAGTTTGATTTCGTACCTCTAAAAGCTTAAAACTTGAAATCAATTTGCAGATTGGGTCTGTAGGTACTGTAAAATCACAATAACCTCTACGGTATCCACACAAACGAGCACTCTTCAAAAGGATCCTTCACTTGCTAGCGTGATCTAGAACATTTCTAGATGATATTGGGATTTTCACACACAACTCTTCGTGCTTCACTCTTTAGGGTTTTCAGATTTTCTCTGCCGGTCTAATGTCGACAGACAAGTTGTTAACCCTAATAAGATCCCTTCATGTGCCTTTTATACTAATGTCATTCTCACATGAGTAATGACATTAGTGTCCCTTAATCTAATTAGGGATAATATTTCGTAAAATATAATTCTTACACATAACAATGTAATAATTTATTATTATTCTTAATAATAATAAATTATTATTCCTACAAGACATTAAATTTAGTCCATGATCGTTTAATTTATTATTATTCTTGATATAATATAAATAATTATTTCCCATAAGACATTAAATTTAGTCCATGATCCTTTTGACTCGTTCTTTTGTGCGTGACCCTGTAGGTTCACTTAATGTTGGCAGTTAACTTAAAACAATTTAGTCAACAAAACATAAGCGACCTCTAGCAAGACATTTTATTTACCCAAATTAAGTGAAGATCAGTGATCCGATTTTTATCTAATCTATAACTTTTTTGTCATTATCCTTTTGTCACATGATATCTAGATTGAACATAAGATATGGATAGTGTCATCCTTATATCATTCAATCTTATCATTTCCCGATTTCTAAGTAAACTGATAAAAACAAATGAAATTAATCACATTATCAATTCATTTAAGTACGACCATGCATTTCTTAGTCCCACTTATCGAGGGGCCCAGAGATATCGCTCTCACAATGAGAGAGACAAATCCCATTTCAATCACTCAATTTCCTCTACATGATTTACATTATGCCCAATCTCAACCTTTATAATTATCCGGTTACAGATAACGTTTGATTGAGTTAAAACACAATATTCCTCATGTTGGAATCTATGGTGATTTTAGGTCTAAGGATATGATGACATTGTTATTTTGAGAATCACTTATGACATAAATCCATGTAGTGATCTCATATTGGGTCAGTCCAGTACATAGTTCTCTAATATGTACCTATGAGTTTGATTTGTATCTCCATTCAAATAAACATCTCATGATTATCAATCAAACCTCATACTAGATTTAATTCATTATTGTTCCCACAATAATGAGCATCTAGGGACATTTAGAATAGTTAAATTATTCACGGATCCTATTATAAAGTAAATATGCAAACAATATAATAAAAATATTTATGAATGACAATATACAGTAATTGGCCTAGGGCACAATCACCAACATATGGGAATACATATAATCCAGGGTGGAGAAATCACCCTAAGTTCTCCTATGCTAACAATCAGAATGTATAAAGGCCAAATTACCTAGCACCTAGATTCCAAAAGACACAACTGCCACCTCCTCAGCAACCTCCACAGCTTCCTCCAGCTCCTCCATAAGAAATAAACCTAGCTTGGAAGAGCTTATGACACAATTTATTCATAATTCTAATGCTCATCATTGAAACAAGAAGCCTTAATTCATAATCTGGAGAACTAGATCAGGCAACTTGCCAAGATATTATCAGAAAGGCAACATGGTTCACTTCCCAGCAATACATAATAGAATCTGAAGGTAACAGGCAAAGGCTATAAGCCTGAGAAGTGGGAAGGAAGTGGAATTTAAAAAAAGGAAAGAACCGGAGGGAGAACCAATTCAGAATTCTAAGGAAAAGAAGGTTCAGGTACATAAGAAGCAAACTCTTGAAGTAAAGGCCTACACTCCTCCAATTCCTTATCCAGCTTGTCTTAATCAAGATCGAGAAAAGGAACAGTTTGGAAAGTTTCTAGAGCTTAATCAATATACCCTTTGTAGAGGCACTCTCTTATATGCCTAAGTACACTAAATTTTTTAAGGAGTTACTATCAAATAAGAGGAAACTCGAGGATGTGTCTACTACCATAATCTGAGCTGAATGTTCAACTATAATTTAAAACAGACTGCCAACCAAATTGAAGGATCCGAGAAGTTTCACAATTCTATGTGTTAGTAGAGAAATTTCAGTTGAAAAGGCTCTAGTAGATTTAGGAGTAAGCATCAATCTGATAACCTACTCATTCTTCAGAAAGCTGGGTTTAAGAGAACTTCGTCCTACCAAAATAAATCTACAATTAGCAAATCGATCAGTTAAATTTCCCAAAGGAATCATTGAAGATTTGCTTGTAAAAGTAGGGAATTTTATATTTCCTATAGACTTCATGATACTCAAGATGGATAAAGATGGGGAAATCCCTCTAATTCTAGGACCTTTCCTAGCCACTGCCAGAGCCATCATTGATGTAGGTGATAGGAGATTGACACGCAGGGTTGGTGATGAGGAACTCATAGTGAAGGTTCAAGTAGCAATGAAACAACCTATGGTAGGTGATGATTCTTATTTTAGTATTGATGTTATTGATTCTTCTGTGATTGATCGTATGCTAGAAATACTATGCAAGGATGTGTTGGAGTTGTGTTTGAATAGTTTGGAAGAGAATGAAACAAGGAACCCTGAAGTGCAAGCTATGATAGCTAAATTAGAGAAGCTAGAGGAATTTGTAAGCAGAAAAGGGTTCGAGGAATTAACAATAGAAGTTGAGGCAAGATTGAATCCATCTATTGAAGAACCACCGGCATTAGAGATGAAGCGGCTACCCGACTATCTGGAGTATGCATTTTTAGATGGAAACCCTAAATTACCGGTAATCATCGCCTCATATTTGAATAGTAAACAGAAGGGCCAACTATTAGCAGTTCTCAAGGAGCATAAGCAAGCAATTGCTTGGAAGACATCCGATATCAAGAGTATCAACCCCTTTTTGTATACTCATAAGATCCTATTGGAAGATGGATTCAAACCGATTGTTCAGCCATAGAGGAGATTGAATCCAGACATGAAGGAGGTGGTAAAGAAAGAAGTAATCAAGCTTCTAGATGATGGACTTATTTACTCGATTTTTTTATAGTTCTTCAGTAATTCCAATACAAGTTGTACCAAAAAAGGGGAGAGGACTGTGGTCCTAATGAAAGAAATAAGTTGATCCCGATGAGGATGTAATAGGATGGCGAGTATGCATAGATTATAAAAGATTGAATGAAGTTACTCACAAGGACCATTTCCCTTTGCCTTTCATTGATCAGATGCTGGAAAGGCTTGCAGATCATATGTTTTACTGCTATTTGGATAGCATGTCAGGTTACTTCTAGATACCGATTGCTTCTGAAGATTAGGAGAAAACAACGTTCACTTGTCTTTGTGGCACTTATGCCTATAGGAGGATGCCCTTCAGGCTTTGTAATGCACCAGCCACTTTCCAAAAGTACATGTTGGCCATATTTGATGATGTGGTGGAAAACATTATGGAGATGTTCATGGACAATTTTTCTGTCTTTGGTGATTCATTCTGCGATTGCCTTAAGAATTTAGAACATGTTTTGATTTGTTATGAGCAAACTAACTTAGTGCTTAATTGGGAGAAATGCCACTTCATGTGTAAGGAAGGTATAGTTCTTCGACATAAAGTTTCTTATAAAGGTATAGAAGTGGATTAGGCAAAAGTTGAGATCATTGCCAAACTCCTCTCTCCATCATCAGTTAAGGCAATTCGCAGTTTCCTCGGTCATGCAAGCTTTTTACAAGAGGTTTATCAAGGATTTTTCCAAGATAGCTCGACCTTTGACAAGGCTATTGGAGAAAGATGTGCAGTTTGGGTTTAGCTAGGAATGTCTTGATGCATTCAACCTCCTTAAGGAGAAGCTTACCAACGCACCAATTATGATAGCTCCTGATTGGAGCTTACCATTTGAATTAATGTGTGACGCGAGTGATTTTGCAGTCGGGGTAGTTTTGGGTCAGCGAAGGGAAAAAAATTTTCAACCCATCTATTGCGCCAGCAAGACTTTGAATAGCACTCATGATAATTACACTGCCACTTAGAAGGAGTTATTGGCTGTGGTGTTTGCCTTCAACAAATTCCAACCTTATCTGGTTCTATCTAAGGTAATTTCTTATACTGACCACTCTGCTCTTAAATTTCTTTTATCTAAAACAGATGTAAAGCCACACCTTATATGCTGGATCCTCCTTCTACAAGAGTTCAATTTTGAGATCCGAGACAAAAGGGGATTAGAGAACCTAGCAATTGATCGTTTGTCTCAGTTAGAGAATCCTAATTTGGAGGAATTAAAGGAAGAAGACATCAATAATGAATTTCTCGAGGAACGACTATATGTAGTATCTGAGGTAATAAATTCTAAAATTCCTTGGGTTGTAAATTTCACTAATTACCTGCTAAAGTCCTCCCCCAAGGCTATTCTCAAGGTTTGGAACCCCTAGAGTCAATACAAGTGATAGGAAAACACATTTTTGCAACTCTCAGTTGGAGAAGGTGTTGAAAAGATATGGTGTCACTCATAGGATTGCAACACCGTATCACCCCCAAACCAACAGGAAACTTAAGGTTTCAAGTTGTGACTTAAAGAGGATATTAGAGAAGTTGGTGGAGCATCACAGGAAGGATTGGGCAAAAAAACTTGATGATGCATTGTGGGCATACAGGATTACTTATAAGACACCATTGGGAACCACACCATACTGTCTTTTTTATGGAAAGTCTCATCACTTGTAGGTGGAAATTGAGCACAAAGCCTATTGGGCTATAAAACAAGTCCATTTCGACTTAGAATTCTCTAGTATGAGAAGGAAACTTTAGCTTAATGAACTGGACGAGTGGAGACGGATTACTTATGAAAACATGCGGATTTACAAGGAGAGAACAAAACTATATTATGACAAGCGAATCCGTCATCTAAAACAATTCAAGGAAGGTGACCAAGTCCTTTTGCTTAATTCTCGATTAAGGCTTTTTTTGGGAAAATTGAAACCAAGATGGTCCGGACCTTTCCTAGTAAAAAAAGTCTTTCCACATGGGGCTGTTGAATTAGGGCATCCAGAGAGTGGGACTTTTAAAGTAAATGGTCAGTGTTTGAAGCTTTACTTGGGAACTGAATATGAATAGGTGGCACATGAGGAGCTTCGGCTCCATTCACTAGATTGTTGATCAAGCAATAAGAAGGACATCGAGCATATGGCATTAAATAAAGCACTTCAAGGGAGGGAACCCATGTCTAACTTATGTAGGTTTTGTTTTTCTTTTCTTTTCTTAGTTGTTTCTTCACTACCCTCAGTCTTAGGTTTTATAATTTTGTAGGAATGTTCCTAAATTCCTTGGTTTAGCAATGATTTTCATGCTCAAGGTATGGGGAAGATTCATCTAATATTGTAGTTTAAGGTGCTTGCTTGAGGTGCAATGAGGTAAGTTTTTCGTGCAACAAATTGTTTCGAATAATAACTTTTGTTCATATTTGTTCAATTTACACCAAAATGTTTCTATGGAAAAATTTAAGTCAACACTACAATAAGTACACAGCTTGTGTGCAAAGCTGTGCGCTTTCTAGGAGCTTTCAAGTCAAAATTTTAATCATGCACATGCTTCAAACATAGCCTGTGTATGATGCTCGTGTACTTTATGATAGCATTCTGGTCACTTTTGGAGTTCTACATGACCTTCAAACACAGCCTATGTACATAAGGTCATGTATACCTTAGCCACACCCCATATAAAGAGTTCCAAAGTCCACCACACATTTGTTCTCTTACAACCCCTCACTCATCACGATAGTTTTTTCCTCTTCCTCTCTACACTCTAACTATGACATACTCCACCAAATATTCATTCACTCATTTTGGAACACCTAAGAATCTAAGGTACGTACTCTCTTCTTCTTAGCTACTTTATTTACCATAGATTCTTTTTGTTCCTTGGATTTGCGTTTTGCATCACGATTCTTAAAATATGTTTCTCGAAATTTTTGGGTTTTGTAATTCTTGTGCCTTATTCATGACTCTCGTATCTAACTTCTAGTACATCACATGCATGAAGATATTTTGCTATTGATGACCTGCATTATATAGTTTCGCGTCGTTTTAAAGGAAGCTAGGGTCATCATCGGATTTTCACTTATAATATAAATTGGTGCTTTGCTATTTTTCGTTGCAATTAGTCTATTTCTTGATGTCGTTATACATGTTTTATCAAGATTCCTTGCATGAATCGTCCCGATCGTGATATCTAGGGTTTCAAAAGAAGAAAAATTGGGATTATCATGATGTTTGCTATATGAAATATGATTCGATAGTTGTTTTAAATGACTATCCTATTCATAATCTATTATAAATTTGTAAACGAGCTTATACATGACCATTTTCGCGTGCTTGTTGTCACGTCCCAAAGGGTACTCTAAACGTGGCAGTCCGCCGTACACAATATTAAAGCCTAGGAATGACCGCCTCAGTCATGCGAAGGCTTCCATACTATGTACAAGGCGTCTAACACATAGGGGAGACACATCGGAATGATACATTTTATGTTGATACAATTGAGTAACAATGTAAAGGAAATACAATCCACTATACATCCAATACAAATCACTATACTTCATATACGAATCACTAAACTTCAAAATATAAATCATTCAACTTCAATTACATTCATCCACCGACTTCCCTACATAAACTATTACAAGACAAATCATAAAACTAGCTGATAACTTCAAACATTCGTATTCTTTGCCGAAATCCCGGAGTCATTCCCGGCTCCAACCAATTCGGTCCCCACTTTGCATTCTTGAGATAACCTGTTCATTTAAACAACTATTGGGGTATAAGCTACACTAGCTTAGTGAGAATTCCCTTAGTTCCATACCATAACAAGCAAGTTATAATCAATCATATGCTATGCATGAACAAACACGTGAGCAAGCAATTATGCATGGGTATCCGGAACCCACACACAGAACGGATTTACGCCCTCCGTATCTTGGGTTAGGAATGGTATTGAAGTCTACACGACCGTATCTAGTCCCCAACCCCTCAGCTCTTAGCACTCGACTCGGCTAGGCTCATCTAAGGAATGCATCCACATGCGCCTTAGTACCCCTGAATGAACTCTGGCAGCGAGCTCGTTATCCAAACGAGTCATCACGGACCATACCGATCGACCTGCGTAGGAGTAGCATGCTACCAATGCAATATGTCCGATGCGATGCATGACCAATTTAATTTTTGCTTAGGTCAAAATATTTATACATTCTTTAGAGTGACCAGCCAATATCATACACATAACAGAAAGAATATGAACAGTGTAGTTATCCAATCGAATCATGGTTTCGATATGCTTTAGTATTCTTTGGCATACATTCATCACAGTCTCATCATATATCCCATCCCCATTCATATCGATTTTTATCTTGTTCCTATAATTCTAATGCAACTAACTACAAGCACAATCAAGGTAACAAAACAAGGAGAAAACTCACTCGGCCATTGGATCACCGGTCTTCTAGTAATAATAATTCGGTGGTAGGAATCGTCGATTTCGGGATCACCTAAAAAGGAAGAAATACTCTAATAAGTATTTCAACTCAAACTAATCTAAACGATCTTATACGAACTATCAAATTCGTAATTTCGTCCTAAGCGAAATTCCAACTTAAAACGGCCATAACTTGGTCATTTTAACTCGGAATCTCGCAAATTATATATCGATTTCTATCTACTTCGAAAGATCTATCTATTTCTAATATTATTTCAAGTTTTGAAAACTTTAAAGCTTCGAAAAGTTTGGATCAGATTAGGGCAGCAACAATTTCAATTTCCGAAAAATCGTTTTGTAAATGTTTGAAATGTTCCTACTTGCCAATTCAATTATACATGCAATATGAATGATGTCCTAACATGAATGACATGAGATGAGCTTAATGTATGCATGATCTTGATGATTTTTGCTAAAAGAAAATTTTATAACTTTTCATTTTGCAAGACCATAATAACAACTACTTATGAAAAATCTAGTTTTCTAACTTTGATCATTTCCATTTGTTGTGGATTTATTACTTAAGAAAATATAATTACTTTTGTTAAAATTGAGTCTTCATTATATATATTACTTATGACCTTCATTTCTACATAAAAATTTCCATTTTGCACTTTGTAAACATGTTTTCAAGTGGGGTTGATTTCAAAATCCGAATTTTACAAAAATTAGTTTTTGAGTGATTCCTTTAAGTAAAAATCATTTGATACTTAGAAAATTTAAGGCTCAACCATATATAACTACTAAGGACTTCATTCTTACACAAAAATTTTCATTTTACACTTTGCAAATATGTTTTCCAATATGATTTACTCAAAAATCCGAATTTTAGAAAATCCACTTTTTGAATGATTCCTTTGGGAAAAACTTGTTTAATGCATTAAAATTTAAGACTTTATGGTACCTATTACTTAAGGACCCCATTCATTACATAAAACTTGCAATTTGAGCTCAAATACTAAGTGATTACATATGCATCATCTCAAATTACGAATTTGACAATTTGATCACTAACTCAAAATTTTCCATTTTAATTCCATTACTTGTTTTACACATTACTCATGCCTAAACTCATTTTAACTTGTAAAAATCATTCCTTAAGGATACCTATTACCTATACCTTCATTTTTCACATAAAACATGAGTTTTGGAGTTGATAAATGGGTTTTAAAAATTGGTCTTGGTTGGGATCCGAATTTAGAAAATTTATTTTTGGTCATATCTTTTGATAAAATCTATCTAAGCTTATGAAAATCCATTCCTTACATATCATATCTTAAGAGCCTTTCATTTCTTAAATAAAAACTCATTTTTGAGTTGGAAAACATGTTTTTAAAATATGCCTTGGCCAAAATCCGAAAATAAGATTTTTATTTTGAAAATAACTTTTGAAAATCACATTAGATTCTTGTAAAAAAAGTCTTGATGATATACATATATTAAGCCTTCATTTTCTTAAGTAAAAATTACATTTTGACACTTGGAAAGTGGTTTTTAACTAGGGGTCTTGCCAAAATACGAATTTCACAATTTTTATCTAAGTTCAAATCTAAGATCTACACATAATATGAACATACACCTAAATGAAACCCATGAAAATAAACTTTAAACTCATAGATCTAAACTTTGCTCATCAAAATCTTTCATTTATGTTATCTATACCCTAAGCCCTTCATTTTAAATGAAAAATACACATTTTGAAGTTGAAAAACAACTTTTCTAAATATGATTCCATTTTCATCCGAATTTTCAAAAATGATTTTTGATGAAAATAAAATAGATCTTGAGTTTTCTAAAACATCCTACTATCATCATGCCACTACAAGTCATCCATGAACATAAAACAAAGTCTAATGCATGTATGAACCTAAAACAACTAGATCTAGTCTTCTAAACTAGTTTTGAATGCATGAACACATGTGAATGAGAAATATATGCATAAATCATAAGAATAACAAGAATAATAACTTAAATAGCAAGATCTATGCATAAACAAAAATCAAAGCTACAAAAAGTTAGATCTACAATATACATCAACTTTAAACAAGAAAATAATTGTAATATAAGATAATAAAAGTGGAGAAAAGGAGTGTTTCATTATTGGCATCATCATCCTAAGCTTTTAAGCTTATGGAAGGTCATTTGATGCATGAAACCTTCATTACACTTTACCTATATCACCTATGGAGGCTTTGAGATGAAGATTTGCTTAGAAATCTTCAAGAAATATGGGTGGAAGCTAATGAAGAGATGGGGGCAGCTTGTGTTCTTGAAGAAACAAGAACAAAAAGAAGAAAGAAAAGAGGAAAATGAGAGAGAAAAGGCTAAGGAATGAAAGAGGGAAAGTGAGTAAATGAAGAGAGAGAGAAAATGAGTGTTTTAATTGAATAAATGAGAGAAAAAAAAAAACAAGGGCAGCCAAGGGAGGGAGAGCTGCACGAATGATGGTGAGGAGAGAGAGTGAATTTTGTTGAAATTTGACTTGAATTTGAATTGTGTAATAAATGTGTAATGTAGCTTTCTTAAGAAGGAGTAAAATAATTAATTTAGTCAAAATGGAGTGAATAAAGGACAATGGCAGCCATAAAGAAGGGAAAAATCTGCCATGAAGTGTGGAATAATGTGTAGAAAGATTGAAGTGAAAAGGAAGTGATATGTGTAAGGTGTACTTGAAAGTATGGGTTGTAAAAGTACTTTCTTAATAAAATAAAACAAAATAAAATAAAATTAGAAAATTTATTCCAAATATTTGTAGCAGATTTTTCATAATTAAAATTAAATAATTATTTGAATTATTTTAGTATTTTAACAAGTATGTTACCGGTATGATCAAAATACGCGAATATGGGCTATAAATAATATTTTTATAACCCGAAAAATTCTAAAAAATTATTTTATGAAAATAAAAATATTTTTAAAATATTTTAAATTAAATTAATTTATTTTATTTTTAGTATCGGGTCTTAAACAGAATCTGATCCCGTAAAGACCCGAAACGAACTAAATTTTAGAAAAAAAAATTTTCTATAATATAAAATATTTATCTAAAAATATAAGGCTTTATAAGAATAATAAAATTTTGTAATGAAATAAAAATGAATAGTACGAAAGACTAATCAATTACCGGTAATAATGGAAATACGATAAAAAGGTTATAACTGTAACTTTTATAACCCAAAAATTATATAACTGATATATTTGGAAATCTTATGAAATTACGAGTCTAACGGTACTATTGGTATATTTTTGATATCTCGAGCCCCGGGACATGCTTTTCGAAGTCTGTATCCGAACGGGTTCGAAATAGGTCAAAAATTTACCAATCTGATATTTTTAAACAAAGTTATATTACTACCTTTCTACATCTTTAAACTACACCTCGGCCTCTAGGGTTAGGGGCGCTAGATTGCCGGACTTAAGCTATTGTATTCCACTTAGGGTTTCGGGTGATTTTCCGGTTTAGATCCTTGCCAATTTGGAATGATATTTTATGTTTATATAACATATTTAATTTGAGAAATTTATTTTAAATTTTTTTTTGTAAGTATTTAATATCTCTTAATGTTTTCGGAATTCTTGAATTGAGTTTTATTTCCGAAGGTCAATCATTATTTACTTTTTAATAGTTTGTTTTTGGGCTTTATATTACCCGATTTTATAAGTCGGAGTTAAATATGGAATTTTTCGTACGTCGTGGTTTTGAATTTGAAGACCACTGTGTTCTTATTTTATTTTTAAAGATTTTCATTTTCTCAAGATTAAGAAGTTTCTGAATTCGTTCGTGTTTTTGGACTAGTTGAAATTCGGTTTTAATTTGGAGTGATTTTTAGGGTTTATTTTCGAAGTTCATCTTGAAATTATTTACTGAAATTTTTCAGGGCTTACACTTGTGTTGGATTCAAATTCTCTCACTTCATGCTTATACACAACCATATTACACAAGCTATGTAGGATGGCGTGAAGTTTAGGATGTCATGCTCATATACACATTACATTCATGCTTAAATACAACACTTGTGATGCTGATATATACTAGATTTAATCACATTTTGATTCTCTTTTGTTGTAATTATGGGTCATAAGAAGATCTGCATCAAAAACCCCTCTCCTTCCCAGACACCTTTAAGCTCTAAAAGGCCCACTTCTTCTACCAAGACAAAGCCTGAGCATAGTAGTTCAAAGAAGCCTACACCCTCTCCAAAGGCCAAAAATCAACCTTCAAAGAAGAAACAGAAGATTCAATAGGAGAATGTTAATTCGAAGATTTACTACAAAAATGTTTCAGAAAAATCTTAGAATAAGAAGAGAAAAGAAAAGTTACTTGGTAAGCCATTTGGTGTGCATAAGTACGTCGATTGGGCAATCTTGAGGAGCTATGGTATTGAAACAGATATTAAATAGCTCCTCGCTATTGACCCATGGGAAACTCTGTTTGACATTCGCACCTCGGCTTAGAAGGATATTACTATAAAGGTATTCTTTACTCTAAATCTTGAGGACAAGGATTACTCGAAGGGGGTAAATAGTTTTATATCTTTTCAAGCCTATGGTAAGTATCATAGGATGTCTTTGGCTAAATTTTGTGTGTACATGGGGCTGTATAGTGTAAAGTATATCTAAACTAAGGAGTTCGCAAGTTTGTCAAATAATTGGTCCCTTGGAGTTACAAAGCTGGGGTATTGGAAGGTGATATGTGATAAGGATGTTGAATATTTTCTTTCCAAATCTAAGATGTCCTCTATTGAGAATGTTAATTACAGGGTAGTGCATTGGATGCTGGTCAAAACCATTGGTGTTAGGAAGAGTAATATAGGAGTAGTGAACAACTTTGAGCTTTTCATCATATATAACATTGTAACTTGCTATAAAATTAATATAGGAGTTGAGCCGACTCATTACCTCCATCCCCAAAAGCCTTTGATCACGTGCAAAGGTTATCTACTATGGTGGATTCATCAAAATTGCTACAGGGGATGGACATTTTTAAGGAACCTGCTGTTGGGACGCCTTGTATACATATTGCTAAGGTTACCGATGGACCTTTTACTAGATGGGGCTTGGAAAAAGTTGATCCATGCTCCAAAAAGGGTGTAATCTACACCTCCTCCATCTCGACAATTCAATTTTCCAGGTGCTTCTACTTCTCAAGCACCATCTGCTGTTGACAAGCGGTTAGATCGGATAGAGATGGAGATAGAGATAAGGATGGAGCAAAACAGAGCAAAGAAATTTGTACTTATATTATTGATTTTTTTGCAGAGTATTGCTCAAGGGATGAGGCCTCTTCCCACTAATCTGCCTTTTTATAATACTCCTCTGAAGGCGAGGAAAGAACTCCAAAGGTTGCTACACCACCAGCTCTAGTAACAACAAAGGGCAAGAAAAAGCTCTCCTCAACTAAGGATACTCCATAGGAGTATCTGCTGGCAAAATGCTGAGGGCACATCTCTGGAAGATACTGGTTACCATTCTATTGATAAGGGAAGAACCCTTCCTATTGTTGTCTCAAGGCATCCTCCAATTTTTGAATAAGAATTGGCATATGTTGCCCTATTCTAAACAAACAACCAAATTGCAAAACAACAATCAGAAAAACTGCAGAAAACCGATGGTTATTCCAACAAAAAAATAAAAAGGCAGCTAGAACAACAAATGAAAATCAATTTCCATTATTGCCTTGTTGGGCTTCAAAAATTGAATCCAACTCCATTCCCTAGTAGCGGTACCAGAAAACTTAGTGGGAAATTAATTTCAATTCTCATTGATAATTGAACAAGTTTTTCAAATTTATAAATGTTTGTTAAATTAGATTCAATAACTATGGTCTCATAGGGCAAGCGCACCCATCAAATATAGCATAGATAATGATTTAGGTTGGTCCTAAGGGAATGGTTGACAGCTAGTATGCTCTCAATCTCATTTATTGTCTAGCCAAAGAAAGGTTTACAAATATTCACAAATGTTTGATGGGTAAAATGAGAAATAAGCCTGTAATTTCTATGAAATAGTAGCTCAGGGTTACTTCACTAATTCTTTATCAAAATGATTTCTTAAGAACAACAAACTTCTTAAAAGCTATTTGAATGGTGTGTTTATAAAGCCAGATTGTTTAATTTAAACAAAAGCTTCTCTCACATTCAGTAGTTTTAGATCTAACTAAAACCAGTAATCTGAAGTTCAATTAAACCCACATAAAGAATATGAATCCATTATTTTGAAAAGACAATTCAATGAATGTTTAAAACAAGTGACAGAAAGTCTTCACCTATTCCTCGACAAGAGGTAGTTAGGATTACTCCATTAGCAATCACCATTCAATTGAATGATCTCTCGATCTATTCAATTGAAATCAATTGTGGATCTAAAAGAGTGTACCATTCCTTTAAAAACCACAAGTTAAGCTTAAGTTACTAATTACAAACACCTAATCAAATTTACTTGAAAATGCATTTGAAATCAAATTCAATCAGGAATTGGATTCATATCTCTAAGCTGGAGGAGTTTATTTCTCCATGAATTTATCAAAATAAGCATAGATTAGAAGAAAAAACTTTTTGAAAAATTAATCAATTAATTGCTCAAAAATTCATAGAAATTACAAATATTGGGTTAAATTGATTTTACCCAAAAAATAGAAGAAATTCTCAAGTCAAAAGAAATAGAAATTCTTTTACCTAAGAATCCTTTAGAAATCTTCTCTACGTTAATATTGATTTACATTGTTGGTACATACTTTACAACGTACGCTTGCAAGTTTATTTACAGACTACTAGGCACATAAAGCATGACCTACTTTATTGACACGTGGCAGATTTGGCAGATTCTTTCTAACAAAATTTGATAACTTTCCACACTCGCATAAGATCTGTGAAAACACTCATCAAGGGTTACGTATGATTAGTTGGTTAAGACTCGTATTAAGCAAAATCAGGCTCGACTTTAGGAAATTCTTAAGTAAACTGTACGTTTTTGTCCATTACTCTGCCGAAGGTAAAATTGAGAGAGTTGAGGGTCGTATTGTTGAGGCTCGAGGTAATTCTGATGAAGAATTGGTCTGTTCAACACAATTGTCGAGGTTCGAGGTTTAGGCTTAACTTTGAGTCTCGACAATGTATTTTCTTCAAAATGATGCATGATGGCTTCGACTGAAGTCGAGGGTCATGACGAGGGCTCGCAATTGAAGCTCGATAAACTAATTTTTGCTGTCTTTTTTCTTTGTTTGGCCTCGGCTGTGACTTTACAAGGCATGACTTCTGCATTCTTGACAAGTGCAAAAGTCCCCCACTTAATGGACGTGAAAATTTGAAAAAAAAAAGTTGAAAATCCTGAAATTGTACTCATTAAATTATGATTTAGTATTTAATTGTTAAAGTGAAAGTGATTTAATTTGCCTTACTCACCTATTTTGAATTTAGTATGCTTAGTTAAAGTTTTAGGATGAAATCTAGGTGAAGTACATTTAATTGCTATTTAATAGCTAATTCTAGAGTTATGGAAGGGATTGAAGTCCTTAGTGTAGAGCTAAATGGTTATGTTTCTAAGTTCATCAGCTAGTATATTTACTTTTCAAAAACTTTGAGAGCCCTTCTAACCTTTAGTGAAAGGAGTATATGAAATTGATCACTTAGTGATTCTTCTTGAAATAATCTCTTTCAATTTAATCAATTGTTGAGCTAAACTGAATATTAAAAGCTTAGTTAATATGGGCGGGATTTAGTCCCTTAGAAGAGCGATGTCTGACCCCGCTATTGACTATACAAGCTTTTTATACTTAATTGATTTTAAAAAAATAAATGAGTTGAAAAGAAGTGGGTAAAAACTATCTAGAGGAAAAATGAAAAGATGCAGGCTAAAACCCGTCCCTCTGAAGAGAGATTTATCAAAAGAAGCAAATTATACGGGAATAATGGATACCATATACTTTCATTCTAGGTTGTTGTGCTTAAAGAGGTAGTTGAACGGTTTATATGCTTCCTGATAAGTGGTGAGATGTAACAAAGCTGCTTTTGCTTTGTTTGACTTTGAAGCGATTATTAAATGGTAAGGGCAATAGTTTAATTTACTTGGATTAATCTTAAAAATTTAACTTTAGTATGCCAAGTACAAGTACAATTATGGTAGGTTTGAGCAGTATCACTAATAAATCACTATCGGAATTGAAATAATGCTAAGTTGAATTGAATTTTCTGATAAAATTTTGAGTATGATTGACGACGGATGATTTTGATTTTGTCCTTAATTTGTTTGATTGAGGACAAGCAAACGGTTAAGTATGTGGAAGTTTGATATGATATGATATTTTATAGATTTTATGTGAATCATTAAGAAAAGGGATACTTATTTAGTTAAATAATTAATTTCAAGAATGAAGGAAGATGATGAAATTAATAAAGACTTTTGGATGAGTTAAGAAAGACCTTGATGAAGAAATAAAGATTTGGAAGATCTACAACATACATGGCTTTCAACACAAGTTGTGTTGAATAATGGTGTTAGAGACGAAAATTGATCAAGTGTTTCGAGAATACGTAAGGAACAAACACAAGCCATGTAGGATACTCATGTACGAGATCAAAATTGGGCAATAGCAATTTTCAAAGTACACGACCTCTAAACACAAGCTGTGATCAGGGTCATGTAGCATTCATGTCGAGAAGATTTGATCTTTTCCATTCAACACGGCCTCAAACACAAGCCGTGTAGATTGTTTGTATATGAGTTATTTTCCTTTTACCTATAAATATAGGCCTTGGCTCGCCATTCAAGCATTCGATTTTATATTTAGAAAACCTTGGAAGAGAAACGACACCTTAAAAGAGAGAAAAGCTAAAGCTATTAGAGAGATCACAAGACTTTGCTTTTAAGGGTTGTGATCATGTCTTCTAACTATCTTTCCATGTTTTATCATTGTAATTATCTTCATATGGGAACTTAGATCTTTATGGCCTAGGTCTTGAGGAATCCTAACCCTAATGTAGAGTTTGAATTGTTTGATTAATGGAAGTGTAAACCCCGAAAATTTTTCACATTAGTACACGACTCTAAAATAGAAAGTATGAACTAGTTAGTAAACCTAGAATTCAACAAAAACCTAAGAATAGATCAATGACTTGAATTTGACTGGATTAGGATTTGAAAGCTGAATAAAGAACTTATTTGACCTTAATTTATACCAAAAACGAGATTTCGTATCTTGAACTGATAATTCAAGATATTATTAAAGGAAACCCAAATTTTCAAACCTCAAAACTTGTCATACAAATGGAATAGATAGAAAAATATAAATATAGAGATTAAATGACTACTATTAAACTCAACAAAGACATGAAACTAGAACAATGAGAAGTAATGAACCTATACATGGATTTAAACCCTAAATTCAAGATTCTTATATAGTACTAAACACTACTAATAAGATTTCATAGCAGGTATCGAAAACCTAAGATATATAGATAACTTGGCTAATATATCACATGCGATAATGAGTAATTAACCAACTACGCTTATAGATGGGAAACGATAACCTAAAGATAAACTGTTAGGATTATAAATACACAATAAAAACATAAACAGATACATAACTAAAGATCTAGACTCCAAATAATTATTTCAATCACACCATTATTCTAATTAGGGTTTTCTTAAGCTATTGGAGCCTAAAACAAAAATTGACTTAATAAGCTTAGGAAACCTTAATCGCAGAAGATAAAATTCTAAAAACAATTAATCGTGTAAATTTAAAACTTAAAGTTGTATCGTTTGATAACCTAAACATTCTGTAGAATCCTATAAAAATATTTTGGACAAAAAAATCTCAAATATTCGCTAATTTGTACGCGATTAACTTAATAAACGACCCAAAAATATAGAAAAATACTATCTAATTATTAGTAATATATATATATATATATACATATCAGAATCGGTTTCAAGTTGTATAAACGTAGGGTTTGGATTATCTTGAAAGTTGAGAACCGAAATTGCATGAAAATCCTCTAAATTGTGCACAAAATGTCAACCGAATCAACTCACCAACAATCAAACATTGCCACCTCAACTCCCTCATTAATGATACCAAAATACTGATGAAACAGTGTACGAATGTGGAACAATCGAATGCATTCATCGAAGGAAAACCATCTCATTCTTCCTCTCTCTCTCTCTCTCTATATATATATATGCTTATAGCTCATAATGGACAAGCAAACAACCCCCTCACTTATTCTCAAAGTTTCCAAATCAAACAAGAGCCTAATTAGCATCAAATCGACCAAAGAAAGAAATCAACTTGTCCAAAACATCCCAGTTCGAATCAAAGAAATAAATAACACGAAAAATGCTTGAGTTGGTAATGAGGTAAGTTGTTGTAATTCAGCTTGTTATTTGTTAAAAACAAGGATTGGAACTAACTTCTGATGATCATAGGATCATTACCAAGCCAAGAACAAGCTTCAAATTTCACCGAATAGGCTCGACCAAGGTAAAATTCGAAAACCCTAGTTACACTACTTTGATCCGAAAACCAAGAGTCATATTGATGTTTTGATGTTTTAATTTGATATTTGTGTAGAAAAACATTATAGAAACTCATATGAATCATTTGGAGAGGATTGTAACGTCAAAAATCGGCTAAAAATGGCCGAGCTCATTGGGGAAGATGATGAATAGTGTCTTCCCTAGATGAGCATGGAAGGAACAAGGGCGTGTTCCACCCCGTGTACCTTTCGGCATCTTTTATTTAAAAAAAAATTAAAAAACCTGAAATAATTAAACTAAATAATATATAATTAATATATAAATATTTTTAGTACTGTTATTACTTTTATTTATTTATTTCATGTATTATTAAGAGTATTATCATTGGTAGTTATATAATATTGAAATTAAAACTAAAAATTTTTTGTGTTATCAAATATATATAACATTAAGTAATATTCTATGATATTATGTGGTGATATTGATATAAGTTTTATGTATTATTGATATTAACAATGTCATGAAAGGATTATAGTGATATAAAATCACTATTAATAATTTAATTAAAATTCATAAGAGTTTTACAAATTATAGTTGTTAATATTCTAATACCATTAAAATATACTTGAATTTATACTATTTTTTGAAATTATCATTTTTACATATTATTATTTAATATTCATAATTAAAACCCAAAAGCTAAAAACTATTTTGGTAATATACTACTACTATTAACTTAATGGGTAAGGATTAATGTGATGAATATTACAATTATTATTATTATTACTATTATTATTATTTTTATCGTAATTTTGTTGTTGTTGTCGTTGTTATTATTATTATTATTCGGTCCAAAAAAAAATTATTGGATATTTTGGAAATAATTCTTAAATTATCAAATCTTTATGTTACTAAATTTATTATCTTTATGATGTATTTAATCAGTTTTACAAGAAAGTTATAAGTTTTAATAATTACCAAGTTATTTATTTAAATGGATACTTACAAACAAATTGATAACAATGGAAATTTAAATAGTCTAAATTCATGAATATAAGGATATCTTTACATTACGAGAAAATCATATCAAATAAATCGAAAGAAAATCGATAGTTCTAAGTAATAATAAATAAAAAAAGAGTTACTACACTAAGTCAAATAAGGAACAATACAAACATAACAATAATAACTATAAAAATGAATTAACTAAATGTCTAATTCTCGAATACCTGATTGATAGATATAAGTATCAAACAAGATCAAGACAAACAACTTGAAAACAAATATGAACCAATATTTGATTATCATAAGATCTCTAAAGAACCAATATAGTAACAGAACGAAAACCCAACAGCAAAATATGACACTTATGAACTCATAGGAGTTTAATCATATAGTTTATGTGACATTGATGAATATATTAATCATCTCAATAGGTGACTTGGATACTTGTGAGGATTTTCCTGACAACTACGACGATTGACAAACATGAGCAGGTGAGTAACTCAATCTTATTACATTGTATGTGCTTGTAACTTAGAGAACCATAAATAAAAGATAATAAATTGAGTGTATTATATGGGTTTATGGGAACTGTTTGTTGTATGAGACATTGATTGCCAGGTCACTCTAATAATAGTGACAACAGAATTATGTATGACTATATTGTTTATGTAACATGATTGAATGTCTGTGCATTGGTTGATCGCCTTCAACTTAATTAAAACTACTAGTACCATAAAGGAAATTATACATGCATTGCATATTTTGCATAAAGTAGCATTTGAGTTAGTGGTAGCCTACTACGTGTTAGTATTTCGGATCTCTGGTAATGCTTCGTTAATCTAGGCAGAAAAGCTATTAGTTAATCGCAAGATTATCTTTGTTCTGTTGATACCATAAGAACTAAATGATAAATGAAGGACGACGCTTATGGTATTGCTTGGAAATGACTAACACTTAGTGGAGTTTCTAAAGCTAAAACAGGAAATGAATGTTTAAGACATAATAAATTCAAAGAGACAATTAAAGTGAGCATTGTTGTTTCCTAAATGCTTAGTCTCTCCTGGGTAGGTAGGCCATAGATTGTGATCTTTCAACCCCGATGAGAGGGCGTAAATCTTCATCCTGTTTGGATTCTAGGTTATCTAAGCTTGTATTTGCACATGTGTTTGATTGATACTGTCACGCCCCGAAGGGTACCCTAGACGTGGCAGTCCACCGTACACAATATTAAAGCCTAAGAATGACCACCTCAGTCATGCGAAGGCTTCCATACTATGTACAAAGCGTCTAACACATAAAGGAGACACATCGAAATGATACATTTTATGTTGATACAATTGAGTAACAATGTAAAGGAAATGCAATCCACTATACTCCAAATACAAAACACTATACTTCAAAATATAAATCATCAAGCTTCAATTTCATTTATCCCAAGACTTCACTACATAAAACTATTACAAGGCCAATCGTAAAGCTTAGCCAAAAACTTCAAGCATTCTTATATCTTGCCGGAATCCCGAAGTCATTCCCGACTTCAACCATCTTGGTCCCCACTTAGCATTCTTGGAATAACCTGCTCATTTAAATAACTATTGGGGTATAAGCTACACTAGCTTAGTGAGTGTAATCTTCCACAATAACATTCATGTCACAACAATTCAAGCAAGTTTTTAATCAAGTAAGTGTATGCATCAAGCACATGAGTTCAACATACATATGACCAACCGGAAATCATATGTGGATGGAATTGCGCCCTCCATCCCGGGTTAGCAGATTAACGACTACTGCGGTACTAACAATATGCCGTTTATGCTTCACGGTTAACCTACGATTATTCAATGTCGTTTTTGGTTCACGACTAACCTACCGATTATTCGATGTCGTTTTGGTTCACGACTAACCTACGATTATTCGATGTCGTTTATGGTTCACGACTAACCTACAAATGCTAATGCTCCTTCCCGGGATATGCACATGTCAATTTAGCATTAGTCCAAGAGTTGATTAAGCCATTTTACTTAGGCGATCAAACAATTTTTCAGACAATCCATCATAGCTAACTACACAACCAAAGTTTATCACCCGGTTTCGATATTCTTAATTTGAGTTCTCACATCATCATCAACATATAATTTCCCATCATTCCCCATTATTCATATTCCATTCATTTGTCCTACATTCTAGTGCACTACTTTACAAGCACATACAATAAATGAATCGGGAAGAAAAACTCACTCGGCCATTGGATCACCGGTCTTCTAGTAATAATAATCCGGTGGTAGGGAATCGTCGAACTCGGGATTACCTAAAAGGAAGAAATACTCTAATAAGTATTTCAACTCAAACTAATCCAGCGACTTCTTACGAACTATCAAATTCGTAATTCGCGTCCTAAGCAGAAATTCCAAACTTAAAACGGCCATAACTTGGTCATTTTAACTCGGAATCTCGCAAATTTTATATCGATTTCTATCTACTTCGGAAGAGCTTTCTAAATATGAAGTTTAAATCAAGTTTTGAAAATTTATAAGCCTCGGAAAGGAGGGATCAGATCTGTACAGCGGGTATATTGATTCCGAAAATGCGGTTTTCATGAATGCACTTGAGATTCCTAAGTACAAAATGAAACTAAATGTCATGGTAATGATTTTCCCTATCATGAATGTTATGATATGAAATCTAATGAGCCTAAGTTCTTATAACTTTTTAGATTTAAAGAATTTAAATAAACTTTTTCTTAGAAAACCACTTCATGCTATTGTTTAACAAGTGAGTGTACTACACTTGGTCACACCTATATATTACACGGATTTTCTTTAGGAAATGTAAACCCCGGTATTCTCGGTAGCTAGGAAACCCCGGGAGTTGTAAGCGAAACCCTAATCCGATTAGGTTGGGTCTTGTGAGTGAAGCCTAGGAATCCTAAATCCGGCTTTCCTTCGGTTTCATAGTAAAATAAATATTATAAGTAAATAAATTTGAATTATTGTTCCAAAGTACATTTCAAACCTTTGAAAGTTTTAAATTCGGGAATTTTTCTATTCCGGGCCTTCCCGAGCCAATTACGGAAAAGCGTGCCCCGGGCCACGAGTTCAAAAAAATATTCCGGAACATTCATTAGAACCGTAATTTTATAAGGATTCCAAAAATACCAATTTCATAATTTTCCGGGCTATAAAAGTTACAGTTATAGTTCCCGTGTTTTCGGTACAATGGTAAAGTAGATGTCTTCGTTGTCTATATTCACAAGTACAACCTACACTACACACTACCCATACCCTTTCTTATATCCTTACAACTACTCATTTCAATTTTCTTTTCCAAGAAATTTTGTCTCTTAAATAATTATCATATTTATTACATTTGATTTACTAAATTACAAAAGTTAATTTTTCAAAACACACACACACACACACAAGGGATGGTCGGCGCCTCCTCTTTTTCCCTCTCAATTGTATTATTTTTACTTCATTTTATTAGCTAACCCTAATACACTTAATATATACTAAATATTCTCTCTCTCTCTTCATTTTCTTCTTGTTTCAAAATTAGAAAAAAAGTAAAACTCTCTCTTTTCCCCCTTGTGTGCCGAGAGCTTCCCCTCCCTCTTCCTCACAATTTCAACTCAAGTTCCTTCATTTCTCCTTTGATCTTCCTTTGGTATGTTGATTTTAGATCTTGTTAGTCCTAAATCTTGTTATGGCAAGATCATTCTTGTGTGTTTTCTCCTTTAAATCCCAATGAGCATGAGCAAGGGATATGAAACACTACTACAAGAATCTCAAGCCATCTCAAGAAGTGGATCTAGCCTTTGAATGAGTTTTTGTTGGAATATCCACTTGTTCATGCATGTAAAGTAGAGATCTTACACATATATTGTTGTTCATGCCATGAGATCCATGATTCATGCATTATATTAGTAGATCTAAAGTTTTAGACACTCACATTGTCATTTACATGTATGATCATAGAGTTATTTTTATTTTCATGCATTGATGATCATAAAAATGTAGTCTTGTTCATGTATAGAGATGGGATGGTAGATCTTTACATATAGGGGGCAAGAACATTGAAAAGGAAGGGACTTTGTCAATATGAAATGTTGAAAATTCGGATGAAATGGAAACCCTATTTGGAAGACACAAAATCATTTTTAAACTCTGTTTCATAAGAAAAATGAAGGGTATGTGTAATAGGTATATTGAAGGAATGATTCTTATAAGTTTAGATGAGATTAGGCATGATAGGAATTTAAAACAAGTGGTGGAGTTAGAATGAGAAATGTTGGAATGTTGATCAAATAGTTAAAATTCGTAACTTAAGCTCATACCTATAAGAACACTTGGTATTTAAGTCTAAATTGGATGTTTTATAAGCTAATGAAGTCCTTAGATAATATACATATTGGAGCTTCAATTTTTAATGCATTAGATAAGTTTTCCCTTAAGAAAAATGCAAGAAAATGAAATTTAGAAAATTCGGATTTTTACAAAAAGCTAGTTCAAAGACATGTTTACCAAATGAAAAATGGGAATTTTTATGCATGAATGGAGGCCATGATTAATATAGACCTTGAGAACTTATTTTTAGTTAAATAATAAGTGGATTACAAGATTAAAAGTCAAGGAAACCCTAAGGAGTATAATGTGGAAGAATAGCTTCTTAGAAATAATCTTTATGAGAATTTCCCAACACTTAAGAGTTCATATGAGTTTATTATCACAAAAGTTATTATGACCATGCATATATTAAGTTCATCACATGGCATTCATATTAGTAATTCATTCCCATATCATTCATGCATGAATCATCAACTAGGAACATTTCTTATCAAAAGCAAAACAAATTTTTGAGATTGGAACACTTGCGGAACAGATCTGATCCCACTGTTCCGTGACCTTACTATTTTCAAAACTTGGATTTAATATTAGAAATAGATAGATCTTTCGAAGTAGATAGAGATCGATATAAAATTTGCGAAATTCCGAGTTAAAATGACCAAGTTATGGCCGTTTTAAGTCGGAACTTCCGCAAATAGCGAGAAATCCGAATCCATATAGTTTAGATGTATAGCTTGATTTAGTTACATGATGAGAATCTCATTAGGATTATTCTTGCTTGGTAGGTGATCCCGAGCAGGACGACACTCTACCTCCCGACTACTACTATTAGGAAGTTTGGCGTCCAATGGCCGAGTGAGTTTTACTTCCAATCTCAATTAATGAATGTGATTGTAATGTAGTGGCACTAGTGGTGTAGGCAAAGATAAAAGAAATTGTATATGCATGATGGGGTATATGGGAGTTATATATGTTGTCTACTGTTGATATGTGAAATGGAGCTTAAGGAATATCGAAACCGGGTGTTAAGCTATTGACTGATTAGCTAGTACCTTATGATGAATGTCTGTGAATACTTGTTGGTCACTTAAAAGAATTGAATTAATGAATATTCGGTTTCAAACGTAAATTGAATCCATTCATATCACGATGGGGTTGGAGCATTTGCATTGGTTGGTTTTTCGTGATCCATAAAACGAATATGTTGGTTAATCGTGATCCATAAAACGACTTTGTTGGTTAATCGTGATCCATAAAACGAAATATCGTTAGTTGACCGTGAGCTTAAACGGCGTCGTACCGCAGGATTCGTTAATCTGCTAACCCGGGATGGAGGGCGCAAGTCCATCCACATATGATTTCCGGATGGTCATATGTTTGATGATCACATTTGTTGATGCATACACTTGCTTGAATAATCACTTGCTTGAATGAATTATAATTAATTGTGTTACGGAAGTTATTACTCACTAAGCTAGTTAGCTTACGCCCCCATAGTTTCTATCTTTTGCAGCATGATTTTATATGGCTTAGGCCGAGACAAGCCACAGCGCAGGTACCGGAGATAGGAGTTTCCCATAGAAGTTTAATCCATTCCTTTTTGTATAGACTTCCATTGGAAACTAAAGACTCTGGATGACTGTAATAGACTGTTATTCTTTTGCGGGGGAATGCCCCTTAGATTTTGTAAACTTTAAATTATGCGTTTTGATTTATTATCTATGGCTAATGAATGCCTCGTTAAACTGTTTAACTCAATTTGTTGAAGTATTCTATTGTCGTAAAGGAACGCTTTACATCTACTTAAGACTCCCAAAGGCCCCGGGTAGGGAACTTGAGAGTCTTACTTAGTATGTGGCGGGCTATTACGTTTAGGATACCCTACGGGGCGTGACATGAAAACTCCACTTTATTTAAAGAAATTTTGACCCATATATTAGTTATATCCTAAGGCCTTTATTTCTTAAATAAAATCCTCATTTATAAACTTTTAAGTGGGTCTTTTACTATGGGGTTTCCAAAAATCCGAATTTAGAAAATTCCATTTTCAAGTTGATTCCTTTAGGAAAAATGTATTTTACACTCAAAACTTTAAGTATTTATTATACTTATACCCTAAGGACTTCATTTATTTAAGAAAATACTATTTTTGAAGTTGGAAAGATAGTGTTTTCTAACCCTATATCAATTACTACGAATTTTGTCTACATGACCTTTAGCTCAAAACTTCTATTGGACTTCCTTTCTTGTATCCAACATTTTCTTTAGTAAAATTTCATTTAGACTCATGAAATATACTACTAAACATTATCTATTACCCATAGGCTTCATTTCTCTTGTAAAATATATGTTTAGGAGTTGATAAAAGTGTTTTTGTCCTAGGTTTACAAAGTCATCCGAATTTACACAAGTTTATCTCTTGAAAAGTATTTTCCTTTTTGACTTTATTAACTTATCTAATCATAGATCTATATACTAAGAAGGTTATTTACTAAAGACAAAAGCATTAAAGACTATTAATGCACATAAACACAAAATAATAATGAAACCTTAAATGCCTACATGATTATGAGTAATAAAATGATGGGTCTACTTTATCAAATGCTTAAATGAGTTTTGAAAACATAAAAACTATATTTTTATAAAAGATCTTTTG
Organism: Combretum micranthum; assembly: GCA_024138025.1. Classification (NCBI taxonomy): domain Eukaryota; kingdom Viridiplantae; phylum Streptophyta; class Magnoliopsida; order Myrtales; family Combretaceae; genus Combretum; species Combretum micranthum. Next base: position 1,152,134 of record JAMXBD010000265.1, read on the forward strand.
TTCAAAACACTTTTTGATGGAAAATCATAAAGCTTATGGCATGAAAGCTCCGTTAAATGTTAGATCTACTTTGTGATGGTTTGGTATTCTTGTTTTGATATTTCATTGTCCCTACCAAAAGATCATGGGGACATTTATTTGAAATATCCAAGAATATCCTTGCCATAACAAGGATCTATGAGTAGAAGGAGTAGAAGTTTATTTACTTAGAGTAACATAAGAGACAAAAGAAAGAAAATGGAAAGTTGGTGTGTGGGTGTGGAAGGCCATGGAGGTCTCGGCCAAAGGGGAAAAGAGGAGTGGAGAGGAGAGAAAAAGAGAGATTTTCACCTTTTGAAACTTTGAAAAGTGAAGAATGAAGGAAGAGAGAGAAATGTAGCTTATATATAAAATGAAATTAGGTTAAAATGAGACTAAAATAAATTAAAAGAAATTGCAAAAGGAGCTTGTTGGAGGGGTTTCACGCCAACCAATGCATGAAAGGGAGGGGAGAATTTGATTTTTCTTGATTGATTTGATTTGAGTGAAAGTTGTCATAAATTGTATAAATAAGTAAGAGACAAAAAGTATGGAGAAAAGAGATTGATTTGAGTGATGGTAAGGGTTGAAGTTATAGAGTGTGCTAAAAGGTAATATAGGTGGTACTTGTGAATAGTGAGGAATAGTAGACAAGACAATTTAATTTCCGATAGTAAGGAAATACGAATAAAAAAGCTATAACTGTATTTTTCGTAAACCGAAAAATTATGAAATTTATATTTTTGGAAATCCTTATTTTATTTCGATTCAAATGAGTACTCATAAGTAAATTTTTGAAATTTTAGTTCCTGGGCACGCTTTTCTATAATGGGTCTCGGGATGACCCGGAATTGAAATTTTCTCAAAATCTGATATTTTCTTATTTCGAAATATAATCAATAACTATATTCAAAATTAAATTTTCTTATAAATGTTTCTTATTTAGAAACCGAGGAAAAGCCGGAATTTGGGTTTCTAAGCCTTTCTCACAAAGCTTGAACTAAACCGGGTTAGGTTTTCATTTTCCGGTTTTCGAAGTTTACTTGATTACTAGGAAACCCAGGGTATATAAAAAAAATAATAATAAAATTGTGTAATAAAATAAAATGTAGTGCAAAAGACTAATCAATTACCAGTAGAAATGAAAATATGATAAAAAGGTTATAACTGTAACTTTTATAACCCAAAAAATTATATAACTGGTATATTTAGAAATCTCGTGGAATTACGAGTCTAACGGTACTAATGGTATATTTTTTATATCTCGAGTCCTAGGACACGCTTTTCGAAGTCTGTATCCCAACGGGTTCGAGATAGGTCAAAAATTTACCAATCTGATATTTATAACGAACTTAGTTATTCTATATATTTAAACTATATCTCGGTCCTTAGGGTTAGGGGCGCTAGATTGCCGGACTTACACTATTGTATTCCGGTTAGGGTTTCCGGATGATTTTCCTGTTTAGACCTTTGCCAATTTGGAAACTGAGATTTTCTGTTTATACAACGTATTTAGTTTGAGAAATTTATTTTAAATTTTATTTTTATAAGTATTTAATATCTCTTACTGCTTTCGAAAATCTTGAATTGAATCATTATATCCGGAGTTATATCGGTAATGGTTACCATATATGATTTTCTTGAGTTTGAGTCAAATATCGATTTTTGGAATGATTTTGGGGAAATCTTGATTTTTATAATTTGCTTGAAAAAGGATCTTCATAGTGTTTTGTTTTCAAATTTATTTTTGCTTCGATTTAAGGTTTTATGAACAATTGGTTAACTTAAGGATTATCTAATTTGTTATTTTGTTTCTTGAATTCTTCCTTCTTAAGATTACGAGATTTCAATTTCTAACTCGTTCTATGATTCTTGGGAGTTTGATTTGATCGTTAGGGCTTTATTGTGATTTCCGTCTCTTAGGATTATTAGTCTGGTCGTTTGGGGAATTTCCAAAGTCTGTATTTTATTATTGGCAGATAAAGTTTTCTTAATCGTGCCAAAGCTTAGTTATGGAATTGGCCTTTGGTGATTTCCTGATCCTTCATATTTTCATGTTATAGATTAACTTGCTTTTTAGCAAATTATCACTGTGTTTTATTTTTATCCCAATTTTTATGAATTATAGATTAGGTAAGCAATTTATCTTACGTAATGGTTTTTGGACTTAAGGACTTTTGTAGTCCTTATTTTATTTTTAGATTTTCTCAAGACTAATGAATTTTTACTTTCGTTTATATTTCAGTACTCGTTCAAAGTTCGATTTTAATTTGGAGTGATTTTTAGGGTTTATTTTCGAAGTTCATCTTGGAATTATTTACTGAAATTTTCCGGGGCTTATAGATACATTTCATATGATTGTTAAATAACTTGTGTGATATGTAATAAGTTCTGGTTATTCACTGAGCTCGTGGTTTAGCTCACACTCCAATAGTCCTTTCAGGTTCACATTGCGACCTTGGCTCATTACTTCCAGGAGCATGGTCCCGGTAAGAAATTAAAAACTGGAAGCTTAAGGAATAGTATAGGATAAGATTATATTTGTATTTTTGGTTACAAGTATCTTGCATTAGAAACTTTAGTTATGTATTTGGAGGATTTTATGGAAATGATATGGTTTGTAATAGTATTTTTATTCTCGACTTGAGACAACAGTTATTTACTAATTTATGTCTTATATATACTTGTCCTTCTTATCAAAGCAACTGAAAGATCCTGTTTATAGAAAATATGTCTTTCTCAGATGGTAAACTAGTAATAGTATTCAAGTGTATCTTGTTTACTACTACTAAGGTACCTTCGGGCGTAACAGGAAGTTCATGTTTCTTGAGTTTCTTCATGTGTTCTTATTGTTCTTGATTTAATATATGCACAGTATTAGATCATGTATGATTCTTATTGATTTAATCGATGGATTAGTTGATGAGATAGATCTAACATGAGTAGAGGAATTTGAATGTGATCCTAGATGTAGGTTGCATGAATTTCCTGCATCAAGATTTTTTCTTTCTCTGTAATCATGAACTATAATGCAATTTTGTATGAATCTGTTGTTGAAAGAAATTTCCTTTAGACATATAGAATTAGGATTCAATTGTCTTGAGAGAGAAATTGATGAATATAGGGTTGTCACGCCCCGTAGGGTATCCTAAACGTAACAGCCCGCCACATACTAAGTAAGACTCTCGAGTTCCCTACCCGAGCCCTTCGGGAGTCTTAAGTAGATGTAAAGCGTTCCTTTATGACAATAGAATACTTCAACAACGGAGTTAAACAGTTTAATGTGGCATTCATTAGCCATAGATAATAAATCAAAACGCATAAATTATAATTTAAAAAATCTAAGGGGCATTTCCCCGCAAAAGAATAACAAGTCCATTACAGTCATCCAGAGTCCTTAGTTTCCAACGGAAGTCTATACAAAAAGAATGGATTAAACTTCTATGGGAAACTCCTATCTCCGGTACCTGTGCTGTGGCTTGCCTCGGCCTAAGCCATATAAACTCGTGCTGCAATAAAAACTATGGGGGCGTAAACTAACTAGCTTAGTGAGTAATAACTTCCATATCACAATTAAATACAATTCATTCAAACAAGTGATTATTCAAGCAAGTGGATGCATCAGACAAATGTGATCAACAAACATATGACCAACTGGAAATCATATGTGGATGGACTTGCGCCCTCCATCCCGGGTTAGTAGATTAACGAATCCTGCGGTACGACGTCGTTTAAGCTCACGGTCAACTAACAATATTTCGTTTTATGGATCACGATTAACCAACAAATTCGTTTTATGGATCATGATTAACCAACAAATTCGTTTTATGGATCACGATTAACCAACATATTCGTTTTATGGGTCAAGAAAAACCAACCAATGCGAATGCTCTAACCCCATCGTGATATGAATGGATTCAATTTACAACTGAAGTCGAATATTCTTTAATTCAATTCTTTTAGGTGACCAACAAGTATTCGCAGACATTCATCATAAGATACTAGCTAATCAGTCAATAGCTTAACACCCGGTTTCGATATTCCTTAAGTTCCATTTCACATATCAACAGTAGACAACATATAAATTCCCATATACCCCATCATGCATATACAATTTCTTTTTATCTTTGCCTATACCACTAGTGCCACTACATTACAATCACATTCATTAATTGAGAGTGGAAGTAAAACTCACTCGGCCATTGGACGCCGGTCTTTCTAATAGTAGTAGTCGGGAGGTAGGGTGTCGTCCTGCTCGGGATCACCTACCAAGCAAGAATAATCCTAATGAGATTCTCATTATGTAACTAAATCAAACTATACATCTAAACTAGATGAATTCGGATTTCTCGCTATTTGCGGAAGTTCCGACTTAAAACGGCCATAACTTGGTCATTTTAACTCGGAATTTCGCAAATTTTATATCGATCTCTATCTACTTCGAAAGATCTATCTATTTCTAATATTAAATTCAAGTTTTGAAAATAGTAAAGTCACGGAACAGTGGATCAGATCTGTTCCACACTTTCTCCAATCCGAAATTTGTTTTGCTTTTGATAAGAAATGTTCCTAGTTGATGATTCATGCATGAATGGTATAGGAATGAATTACTAACATGAATGCCATGTAATGGACTCAATATATGCATGGTCATGATGATTTTGTGATAATAAACTCTTATGAACTCCTAAGTGTTGGAAAATTCATAAAGGTTATTTCTAAGAAGCTATTCTTCCACTTTACTCCTTAGGGTTTCTTTGACTTTTAATCTTGTAATCCACTTGTTATCTAACTAAAAATAAGTTCTCAAAGTCTATATTAATCATGGCCTTCATTCATGCATAAAAATTCCCATTTTTCATTTGGTAAACATGTCTTTAAACAAGCTTTTTGTAAAAATCCGAATTTTCCAAATTTCATTTTCTTGCATTTTTCTTAAGGAAAAACTTGTCTAATGCATTAAAATTGAAGCTCCAATATATATATTATCTAAGGACTTCATTTAGCTTATAAAACATCCAATTTAGACTTAATACCAAGTGTTCTTGTAGGCATGAACCTAAGTTACGAATTTAACTATTGATCAACATCAATATTTTTCATTCTAACTCCACCACTTGTTTTACATTCCTATCATGCCTAAACTCATCCACTTATGAAAATCATTCTTTCAAGATATCTATACACATACCCTTCATTTTTCTATGAAATATGAGTTCAAAAGTGATTTTGGTGGTCTTTTAAGTAGGGTTTCCATTTCATCCGAATTTTCAACATTTCATATTTGACAAAGTCCTTCCTTTTTCAATGTTCTTGCCTTCTATATGTAAGATCTACTATCTAACATCTCTATACATGAACAAGACTACATTTTTATGATCATCAATGCATAAAAAAAATAACCTATGATCATACATGTACATGAAGATGTGGATGTCTAAACTTTAGATCTACTATATATAATGCATGAATCATGGATCTCATGGCATGAACAACAATATATGCAAGATCTCTACTTTACATGCATGAACAAGTTGATATTTCAAACAAAACTCATTCAAAGACTAGATCCATTCTTGTGATGGCTTGAGATTCTTGTAGTAGTGTTTTCATGTCCCTTGCTCATGCTCATTGGGATTTAAATGAGAAACACACAAGAATGATCTTGCCATTACAAGATTTGGAAGAACAAGCTAAATATACATACCAAAGGAGTTTGAAGGAGAAAAGAGAAGAAAACAAGTTGAAATTGTGAGGGAAGGGGGAGAGGGCTCACGGCACAAAGAAAAAGAGAGGGTTTTTTTTCTTTTACAAATTTGAAACAAGAAGAAATGAAGAGAGAGAGAGAAATTGTATATATATGAAGTGAATTAGGGTTTAGCTAAATAAAAGAAGTAAAAATAATTAATTGAGGGGGGGGGGGGGGGGGGGGGGGGGGGGGGGGAGGGGGGGGTGAAGACAAAATTTCTTGGAAAAGAAAATTGAAATGAGTAGTTGTAAGGATGTAAGAATAGGGTATGGGTAGTGTGTAGTGTAGGTTGTACTTGTGAATAGTAGACAAGACATCTACTTTACCGGTTGTATCGAAAACACGGGAAAAGCTATAACTGTAATTTTTATAGCTCGGAAAATTATAAAATTGATATCTTTGGAATCCTTATAAAATTACGGTTCTAATGAATATTCCGGAAAATTTTTCTGAATCCGTGGTCCGGGGCACGCTTTTCCGTAATTGAGCTCGGGAAGGCTCGGAATTGAAAAATTCCTGAATTTAGAACTTTCAAAGGTTTAAAATGTACTTTACAACAATGATTCAACTTCATTTACTTTATAAAATTTCTTTTATTATGAAACCGAAGGAAAGCCGGATTTAGGGTTCCTAGGCTCCTCTCACAGGACTCAAACTAGACCAGATTAGGGTTTCGCTTTCACCTCCCGGGGTTTTCCTAGCCACTGAGGATACCAGGGTTTACAAGGGTTCTAGCAGTTCAAGAACTTAAGCAATCTATTAATGAATATCTTATAGAAGTGTGAATAAGGTTAGTGGTGATTCAAGATATAAGGTTTTGTCTTGTGAATTGCATATATATAATTAAAGGTGTGAATCTCTTAATCCAGGGGTAATTTATTAATTAGATATTAAGTAGTTTCATTCATGTTCAAATTAGATTAGTTAAATAGTGGATAAAGGGCGAATACTAGTAGTTATAGAGCATTGTAGAGCGACCCCTGTGCTTACCTTGGTACTACAATTGATAGGTATACTTGCCTAAGGATTAGTCGCATAGTAAGAATAGGGTCTTAATTTAATTTGATTGATTACGATTGCAAAATCCATCAACTTCGAATTCAAGATCAGAGTTATGTGTTGAAATAACAATGTAAATAAGAGTAAGAGAGAGAGAGAGACAGAGACAGAGACAGAGAGAGAGAAGATTGCTTGGTTATATATAGTTGTTCCACTTTATGTGTTAGTCCACTCTTCTAGTTCCATGTCGGGATCCGGATTGTCTTTACTAGTCTATTTCACTATATCCAATCAAACCAATGAAGAAGGACAAAGTAATCTTGCATCCACCACAATGTTAACAACCCGTACTGTCTATCTTAGCTTCCACCTAAGCTAACTCACAACCTTACATATAGATTTTGTCACTTCTCTCACTAACACATTAAACACAAAAGAGAGTATCTCAAATCTAAAGAATTATAATAAGAAAAATCCTTACTTTTTAGCAAAATAAAATAAATAGATGAAAGCGATAGTTTCAAAAAGTAAATTTTAGTTATAATGAGATTTGTATTTTAATGATAAGTAGATCAGATAAGTGCTTTTGGAGCTTTGTCAATTTCGACAAACTTTTGCAATATTCCTCAAAGTAAAAGCTTCATGTTATTGTTTGTCATCGTGCCTTCAAGGGAGCTTTTATGGTCCCATCGATGGGATCGTTTAGTTAATTATCTAACTATTAAAAAAATATATGGTAATTAGAATATTAACTATTTTAGTGGTTCGATCACAATTGGGTATATTTGAGATGTTGGATAGTGAAGGGATGTTCTTGTCAAAATTAATCACGAGACTATAGAATTTCCCTGCTTTTAATTTATAGAGTAGTGAAGTAATGGTCTTATTCAAATAATTTTAGTAAGAAATAATTCTTTGTTTGTTAGTACAATATTCTTCATGAATTTCCAGCGTGTATGAATTTGAATTCCTTCTATAATTGCTACAAAATATCATTGAATATATGATAGAAAATATTCTTGGATGTGTTTTGAAGATTTTGACTTGAAACTTGTCTAAAGGAGTAAGATAGAGAAAGATATGCTTTTGAATTCCTTCTAAACAAAGAAGATATCTTTCCATAAATGTAGGATTCCTTGAGCTGCCGGTATCTTTCTTGATCTGTCTTCAATTAATCAACCGTGCACACAACTTCTCATTAATTAAGTCCATGTTACCTATATGGAACATCATCTGGAAAATTTTCATACATAGTTCATTCAAATAATTTCCATTGAAAGTATTTTATATTACCTCATGATATTAAATATATATCCCCATTGATCATGAACAAACTTATTAGTGGAAAAATTGAATATAATTCCCTGTTACATTCAATCTGTGGAGCTAGGTCTTCATTTAAGTTCATTGCTCCAAAAGGAAAGTTTAGCTTCTGATTTAGCTTCCAAAAAATACTTGTGCTGTTGGAATCATCATAAACTTACATGCATTTGTTAAGGTTAAAGTATGAGCATGTATAAGTATATGATTATTCCTTAGAACTTTTGTTATCATCAAAACATTATAAAACTTTGTACTAGAGAGATTCTAGTACAAACGATCTCACCCTTTTTATGAAAATAAAACCCTTTTAGATTTACTTCAAGAAGATTTTGTAATTAATTAAATACAATGTTAATCCGCTAATAAGACATATATTCATAAATCAATATTCATTCCTTTTCTCTCCTTTCTTGTTATCATTCATAAAGGGTATTTCGAATACAACCTGCATAAACATGTCAGGGAAGGAAGAAAAAAAAATTTAAGGAATATGCTCACCTTCAATTCATGAAGTTCTTGCAATTTTAATATTAATAGCAGAAAAATATATGCATGATTCATATCGTCCATAGCCGTCATATGTATTCATTAAAACATAACCAAATCATTTTCACATCATAGTCTTAAAAGACCTTGATGATTCAATTAATAGGTTTTGAGAAGTATTCAATTAATTATGGGTATTAGTGCACAGAGCTGGTTAAGAGTTATTACCATTTTTTGTTCTACACTAATTACATGTACATAGAACATAATTCGTGAGAATTTAACTACAATACTTATTTTAGAAACAATATATTTGATTGGTATATATTTATGAAAACACCAAGTTATCTCGTGACACATATCTTGCCATGGACTTTTGATATATTAACCATTGAATATGTTCTTTGCATTGTTAAACAACCTAAGATTGCAAACACCATGCCAAAAATCTAATACGCTAAAGTGAAATCTGCTGTTACAAGATGCCATGGCTGCTACTATTGTGGTTGCAATTGTTTATTTAGTCGTTCAACTGGTAAAATGTGGTGATTTGCTAGGCGGTCATATGACATAAGTTGCGACTATAAATTTTTAAACAGCAACTTGATATTATGTAACTAATAATTCTTTACCACTGTTATGATTTTTTTTCCCATTAAAGCAGGAAATGAAGCTGCACATACTTAGGAAATCAACAATTGTAAACCTTTGAATTTTTCAAAACTCTCGGAAAATAATTCTAGAGCTAAATATCGAAAACAAAATCCTAAAACCGACCCAAGTTAAAACCAAACTTTGGAAACCCTAAAGAAGATTAAATATGAAATTTTATAATCTTAAGAAAAAGAGCACATTAAAAGACAAAAAAAAAACAAAATTTTAAAACCTTAAATTCTTCAGCAAATTTTAGAAGCAAAAATTTAAAATTAATATCAAAGGTCAAACTAAGTCAACATATAACATTAAAAACCCTAGACCTGATTAGACAATCCCAAAAACTATAAAATATTAAATAAATAATAAAAATAGAGTAAACACATAAGCATAACCATAAACCCTACAACCGGAAGTCAACCGGAACCTTAAAAGTCAACTAGGTTAACAAGAAGCTTAAAGTATATCTTTACTCAAAAAGAATTGAACATGCGCCAGAGAAGATGGCTTGAGCTAATAAAGGATTATGATCTTGAAATTCTTTATCACCCGGAAAAGCTAATAGTGTGGCAGATGCATTGAGTAGGAAAAAGCAAATGAATATGGTTACCATGGTTACAAATCAAAAGAGTTGCAAGAGGATCTTCGAAGACTGAATGTTAAGTTACTATGGATGAAGTTGAGATCATGTTGGCAAGTTTAATTCTACAACCTACCATATTGGAACAGATTAAGCAAGGACAACAAGAAGACCCAGAAAGCCAAAGTTTAAGAAGTGATATATTGGAAGGAAAGAAGAAATATGAGAGTAGACAATGAAGGTGTCATCAATTTAGAGACAGGATCTATGTGCCAGAGATTTATGATTTAAGGAAACAAATCATGAAAGAAGCTCATTCGTCTTCATATTCGATTCATCCGGGAACCACCAAGATGTATAAAGATTTGAAGAAAAACTATTGGTGGGAAGGTTTGAAGAGAGATATTGCTCAATATGTCTCCAAGTGTTTGACTTGTCAACAAATCAAAATTGAGCACCAAAGACCCGGAGGAGAACTTCAACCTTTACCTGTACCCGAATGGAAATGGGAAGATATCACCATGGATTTTATATCGGCTTTACCCAAGACTATTACTAAGTATGAAGTCATATGGGTGATCGTGGATAGATTAACGAAATCGGCTCATTTCATACCTTTGAAGGTTGGAGATTCCTTAGAGAAGATGGCACATATATATATTAAGGAGATAGTGAGACTACATGGGATTCCAAAGACAATTACTTCCGATCGAGATTCTTGTTTTGTCAGTCGGTTCTGGAAAAGTTTACATGCTGCCTTGGGTACTCAGCTTCAGTTTAGCACTGCATTTCATCCACAAACAGATGGGCAATCAGAGAGAACGATTCAGATCTTGGAAGATATGCTTAGAGCGTGTGCTTTAGACTTTGGCAATAGGTGGGATACTTATTTACCACTCGTTGAATTTGCCTACAACAATAGCTTCCAAGCAACAATTCAAATGGCGCCCTATGAAGCACTTTATGGTAGGAAATGCAGATCTCCAGTACACTGGGATGAAGTGGGTGAAAGAGCTATTTTGGGTCCTGAATTAGTGCAACAAGCCATGGATAAGATTCAAGAGATAAAACAAAGGATGAAGACAGCTCAAGATCGATATAAAAGCTACGCTGACACAAGAAGAAGACCGTTAGAGTTTGAAGTTGGTGATCAAGTGTTTCTCAAAATCTCTCCAACAAAGGGTGTGCTCAGATTTGGGGCTAAAGGAAAATTGACTCCAAGATATATTGGTCCATATGAGATTTTAGAGAGAATTGGACCATTAGCTTATCGATTGGCTCTGCCCCCGAATTTGTCGGAAGTGCATGATGTATTCCATGTATCTCAGCTCCGGAAATGTGTATCAGATCCTGATTCCATCATCTCTACATACCAACCAGAGATTCAACCGAATTTGAGTACAGTTGAGAAGCCGATCAAAATCCTGGATAGAATTGATAAAGTGTTGAGGAGGAAGGTAATTCCTTTTGTAAAAATCTTGTGGACGGGCCAAACTGAAAGAGAAGCAACTTGGGAGCCTGAGGATGAAATGAGACTAAAGTATCCCGAGTTATTTGAGTAGTGATTAAGGTAAGTTAAGTTTCGGGGACGAAACTTCTTGAAGGAGGGAAGAATGAAATAACCATAAAATTTCCAACTTATATTTCATATTGTGTTATTGAATTTATACATGCTTTTGATATATATTGAATGTGATTTGTGTTCATGATGCATTATGTGTTTTATTATTGTGTTAAATATTCAAATACTCTAGAATTTATTAAATATTTAGTTCATAAAATTTAAATTGTATTAACATGTAAGAATTATATTTGGAATGCATTAAAATGAGTAAATAGATCCATGCGTGTAAGCCTCATGGTAGCATAATTTTTATACCTTAAAGGAGCTAAAAACAAGGTTAATTAACTAAAGACAAACTTATTAATTAGCCTTTGACAAGTCATTAATTTCCCTTAATTCCTTATGCCTCAAAAGTCAAACCTTAAGATAATATCAACTTTATTATTGCAAAATTCGTGCACAAATTTCAGACCACCAAAACATGCCTTCAAAAGCTTCGAAACCCCATTTTCTTCTTCTCCAAAGCTCTCCTATGGATCTATATAGATAAGCCTTTCATTTTCTATATTTTTCACCATCAAAAGCATGCTAGAGGATCACAAAACCAAGCCTTGAAGTTCTTGTAGTAAGTGTGTTCTTCAACTTTCTTTTCTATGCATGAATATGTAGTCTTGATGCCATATTTGTTTAAATTCATGCACCATGATGTTTTGATGGTATATGATGTGTTATAGGACTAGAATGGTTAGTTTTATGTGCTTAGGATGAGTTTTGAAGTGTTGGAAGTGTTGGTGAGTGCATGTGGTTGGATGACCTAATATTGAAGAAGATGATGAATAGTGATTTGGAGTTGATGAAGTTCTGGAGATGTTTGGTGTTGTTTGAATGATGGGATGATCATATAACAAGTTTTGGGAAACTTTAGAATGAGTTTAAAGAATTTTAAGAAGTGTAAAATGCACTTTGAAAACAGGGGATTTCGTCATTTTTTTGTTCCAGTTTACACAACCTGCTACACGGGCGTGTACATGGCCGTGTAGGCCTTGAAATCCTTAAAAGTTGCTCTCGGGTCATTTTTTTTACCCAACACGGGCTCGGTACACGGCCGTGTACCCAGTCGTGCAGACTTCCCCTGTTTCGTAGCTCTTTGTATTTTAGCCGTAACTTTTTCATCCAATCTCCGATTGAGATGATTCAAGTTGCGTTGGAAAGCTAAGGAAAAGATCTAAAACTTTCATGTTTTAAGATTTTCCAAATTCGAAAAGTATCAGTACTTAAATTTCAATTATTTCCAGCTGATACACTTTCCAATAAAGTTTAAAACTTATTGTTGTTTGCTAAAAGTTCTCCCAAGCTTGATAAATGGTAATTTAAGTATTTGTTGAGTATTGTATGATAATATATGATATCTAAATGCTATGTGATGATGCTATAATGATTTATTTGAATTTCTTTGGATGATTATACTAGAGCTTTGATGAACATATATACTTGAACTAAGTGTGCGTTTGCAATTATTTTTGTTCAGTGATTGATTCCCTTTCGATTATTCCCATTGACTCTCAAGCTAGTACAGGTACGCAGTGACTTACTTGTATGTTTGTTAGGGTAGGCATACTTAAATTTGATATAAATTCTAAATGACTTAAATATTGCTTGAATTGCTTGTGTTTTTTTTTTTACCGTTGAATCCGGTCCGAGGAGCGGTAACTTATCATGATGCAATGATATGTTAGTGTAGGCGCTTAGGCCAAAAGTCATGATGCAATGACTAGGCTAGGCGGATAATCGATAGGAAAATGTAGTAATTGAGCAACATTTACTTATTCTTGAAAAGAAATAGTATAACTTAATTCAATGTTTATGGGAGCATGTGAACTAAATTATATTATGGATTGAGTTTAGTGAAGTTGGGCAATGGCTATATAACCTATATGAAATTATTCTTTTCAGTGTAACGTTATCTAGGAGATATAGATATTCGGGCTATCTATATCAACCCCCTGAGCGTCGTGAGCGTTACTCAGGATCCCCAGAATCCCATGGCTTGTTCCGGAGTTTGAATACTCCAATGATGATTTGATTAATGATTTCTAATGAAAGATAAATAAAACATTAATGTTCCATTGCATTAGTCTAGGTATGATTGCCACTACGCTTTTGAGTGTTGTTGCTGTGTACTGGGCCTTTGGCTCACTGATGCTATATTTCAGGTGATGACGATTGTTATGATGATATGGGCTATGGGTCGGATTGGGAGAAGTTTATGGATGAGTGGGGCGAGTAGGAATCGAGTGCAAGATGGCAACGAAGGAAAATTTTTGAACAAGTTGTGGGTTCAATTTTGTATTTTGTATTTTGAATAGAGGCTTGTTAGTTAAGCCTTGTTTGTATATAAAGACTTAAAGTCTATTTTTCTTGTTTTGTAAAACTCATGTAATTTTTGTTGTGTCATGTGTTTGACACAAGATTGTAAATTATTTCTTTAAAAGTTCTATATGAATAGATTACTCAAGTGAGTAATCCATTTGTAAAAAGTCTTTATATCAAGTTATAGTAGGATTAAACAAACAATTCACATAAATTGTTAGATTCAGGACAACCTTACATATAATATGAAAATATTATATGTGGTTGGGGACTTGACTTGCTAAATCTTAAGGATTGGTGGGTCGAGTCTTTACACATGTTCAATAGGAAGAAGGCCGACAGGGTATCTTGCTTTACCAAGCACCAATCAAGAAGTCAGGGTTAGCTGTCTCCCATGAGCAACCAAAGATAATTCCTTCTAATAAAGATCACTTGCACTATGACTACTGTGGGAAGCCAAGGCATACAAAGGAGACTTGTTGGAAACTACATGGTCGATTAACTAGAGTTCATGGAGGAAAGCAAATTAATTCATCAAGGGCTCAAGCAAATGTGGCAGAAATAGTAGAGACAGGCTCAAGAGAAATTTTGTCTTCTAAAGAAATTCAGCATCTCCATCGCCTCCTAACCAAACTTGACTCCTCCACCATTGCCACAACCAATCATGTGCAATTAGGTACAGCTTTTATTGCTTCCCTTAATTCTTAGGTTATTGATTCTGGTGCAAATAGACACATGACAGGCTCTTTTGAAAACCTTCAAAATTACTCTTCATGTCTTAAAGAGGAGAATGTCAGAATAGCCAATGGCTCCCTAACCTCTGTCTCAGAAACAAGTTCCATTATTTGTACACCTGATATTAAACTCTCATCCATTCTCCACATACCTGACTTTCCTGTTAATCTTTTATCAGTTAGTTCCATCACTAAAGACCTAAACTGTAAAGTTGTGTTCTTCCTTGATCATTGTGTTTTTCAAGATCTTCAAATTTGGGAAGAGGATTGGCAATGGTAGATTGCATGATGGCTTGTACATGTTTGATGGGACTAAAGATTGTGGTCAAGCTTTTTTTTGGAGATAATAAGGATGTAAACCAAGAAATTTTGCAGAGGCATAGACGGTTAGGGCATCATCCATCATTTTTGTGTTAAAGAAGTTATATCCTAGTCTTTTCTTGAGAACTCGGTTGGAATCTTTGTTTTGTGATGCTTGTGAGTATGCCAAGCACACTAGAAACTCTTATCCTTTAAATAATAATAAAAGTACTATTCCTTTATGACTTTCCATTCTGATGTCTGGGGTCCTACACAAACAATCTCTTTGTCTGGTAGTCAATGATTTATTACTTTTATTGATTGTTGCATAAGAATGACTTGGGTATATTTGTTAAAGGCCAAAAGTGAAGTTTTCTCCTACTTTCAATCATTTTACAAGATGATTTGCACTCAATTTGATACCAAGATAAAAATCCTGAGAACAAACAATGGCACATAATACATGAAAAAAACTTTTGTGCTTATTTAGAGTCTGGGATAATACATCAAACTAGTTGTCCTTACACTAGTGCACACAAATGGGGTTGCAAAACGAAAAATCAGACATTTGTTAAAAGTGGCCAGATCTCTTATGTTCACAATGAATTTGCCAAAACCTTACTAGGGCGATACTATTCTAGTGGCTGCCTACCTTATCAACAGAATGCCACCTAAAACTCTTGATTTTCAGAGTCCTCTAAAAGCTTTAAAGGATAAGAATGAATATACTGTTCCTCCAAAGGTGTTTGGTTGTGTTTGTTTTGTCCACACTAGAAATGCTGGGAAACTTGACCCTAAAGCTCTTAAATGTTAGTTCATTGGGTATTCTCCTACACAAAAAGGTTACAAATGCTATCATCCTCCCTCCAAGAGAATTTTTGTCAGTATGGATGTTACCTTTCGAGTGTTTGAACCCTATTTTAGCAATAATACCTCATCACCTCTTCAGGAGGAGAGTAATGAGGAGGAAGAGGTAATTTTTCCTAGCCCCATGACTGTTAAGACCTCTTGATGACATAAAGGAGAGTGAAATTGGAGAAAGAGTTCAGGGGAAGACAATTGGGTGTTTAGATAGACCTGATTTGTTAAGGGATTCCAGAAGAAACAGGGTAGAAGAAGCCATCATGCAATCTATAGAGCCGTCCTCTACTAGTCAGGTCGTGTACTAAACATCCTCTGTCTAACTTTGTCTCCTATGATTCCTTGTCTCCTTCCTATAGAGTTTTTGCTTTGTCTATTTCCTCTGTGTCTATTCCACAGAATTAGAGGGAAGCTTTCACAGATCCTGAGTGGAAGTAAGCTATGATTGAAGAGACGAAGGCTTTGTCTAAAAATGAGACTTGGGAACTTGTTACTCCTCCATTAGATACGAAATTGGTTGGATGTAAATGGGTTTTCAATGTGAATCATAAAGCTAATGGTTCAATTGAGAGATTCAAAGCTAGAT
Organism: Combretum micranthum; assembly: GCA_024138025.1. NCBI lineage: Eukaryota > Viridiplantae > Streptophyta > Magnoliopsida > Myrtales > Combretaceae > Combretum > Combretum micranthum. Next base: position 1,168,358 of record JAMXBD010000265.1, read on the forward strand.
TGGTAGCTAAAGGATTCACTCAAACTTATGGAGTGGATTATCAAGAGACATTTGTCCCTGTTGCTAAAATGAACTCTATCAGAATCTTGTTATCCTGTGCAGCTAATCTTGATTGGGACTTACAACAGTTTGATATGAAGAATGCTTTTCTTCATAGGGACTTGGAAGAGGAAGTGTATATGGGATCCCTCTGGTTTTGATAATAAACAAAGTCAAGGAAATGTATGTAAACCAAAGAAAGACTTGTATGGACTAAAGCAGTCCCTAAGCTTGGTTTGATAGATTCAGCAAAGCCATGATCTCCTTTGGCTACCAAAAAAGCAATGCTGATATACTCTCTTCATAAAACATCAAAGGGTAAACTTACTCTTCTGATTGTTTATGTGGATGATATAGTAATGACAGAGATGACAAAGAGAAATGGCCGATTGAAGAAGCACTGGCACAAGAATTTGAAATCAAAGATCTAGAAAATTGCAGTACTTCTTAGGAATTGAGGTTGCCAGATCAAGAAAAGGAATCTTTTTTCTCAGAGGAAGTATATCCTAGATCTCTTAAAGGAGACTGGCATGACAGGTTGCAAACTAGCCAAATACCCATGATAGTAATCACAAGATGCGCAGGAGTAGGAAAATCCATTAATAAGGAAAGATACCAAAGGTTGGTTGGAAGACCCATTTATCTCTCTCACACTAGACAAACATAGCCTATGCAGTTAACTTGGTGAGTCAATTCATGCATGATCCCCGAGATTCTCATATGCAAGCTGTCTTTCGCATTTTGCGATATTTGAAGTCTACTCCAGGGAAGATTGCTCTTCTCCAAACATGGTCACTCCAGATAGAAGCTTTACAGATGCAGATTGGGCTGAATCTCTAGATGATAGAAGATCTACATTGGTTACTGTACGCTTGTAGGAGGGAATTTAATTACTTGGAGAAGCAAAAAGCAAAGTATAGTAGCCAAATCAAGTGCAGAAGCTGAATACAGGGCTATGGCTCAAGGTGTTCGTGAACTTCTTTGGCTTAAAAAATTATTAGAAGAATTGAGATTGTTTGAACAAAGGAAATTGCCCTTGTATTGTGATAACAAAGTTGCCATCAGTATAGCTTATAATCCAGTTCAGCATGATCAAACAAAACACATTGAAATTGATAGGAACTTCATCAAGGAAAATCACAAGGGACATCTTAAATTTGTCTCATGTATCATCAGAAAAGTAGCTTGCTGATGTGTTCATAAAAGGTCTCAACAATCGGACTTTTCATACACTAGTTTATAAGTTGGCCATGTGTGACATCTTTGCACTAACTTGAGGGGGAGTGTTGACTAGCTTGATTCTAGGAGATTTGATTTATATTGACTAGCTTGATTCTAGGAGAATTGATTTAGCTTGTTTATTGAAAGTTTGTATTTTATTTTTATATACTTTCCTAAATTAGATACAAAATTTGTATATAAATACCCGTGTTCAATGGGATGTAAAAATTAATTAGAAAAGAAAATTCTTCTCTAAAAATCATCACGGAGGATTTTTGAATTTTGATTAAGGAAAAAGGTGTGAATTTCTAATTTTTTTAGATTAAGTTTTAAATGGAGTTCGGATTAGAATTTTGTAATGAGAATTTTATTTTGAAATTTGTATGTTCATATTGTCAGGTTTCTAATGAATTAGGGTTTGTGTTCTAAAAGGAGATTTGGTTAATTAGCCTTGTTTCTAGAATTTGATAAGCACAACCTTACCTTATTTGCTGTATGTGCTTGTAGGATTAAACTTGTTAGTTGTATGTGCTGTAGAATCAAAATTCTAAATTTACTTGATTCTATATGACAATAAGAAATTATGTTTGTTGCTTGTGTTTGGCTTTATTCAGTAAAGACCATGTAAAGTGTGATACTAACGAGGTACCCTGATGATCTATGTGTGAGGTTGTCCTGAGTAGACTCGTGCATAGATAAGATTCCGGTAGATTAGGTTTTAGCAGAGGCCGCGATATGTGGATGATTCTCCAACACCAATATATGTATAGTTACCTATTTTCAAAAATTGGTTGATTTTCAAGAGTCTGAGTTACTCCAAGTTTAGGACTAGGGATTCATAGTTTCGAACTGTGTTGTTTAGTTAGCTTAATAAAGATAATAATTTGATTGGTTGCATTAGAATAAGTTGCATTTGATATATATATTACGTGTGCATATGCATTTGTGTATGGTTTGGCGTACTGGGCTTTTTGGCTCTTTTCTTTCATTTTTCAAGAACAAGTGCAAATACAGTTTATTATTATCTGTCTGGTTTTGACATATTTGCAGATGATGATATTGGACTAGATATCCCTGCTGATATTTAGACCACCTAGATAGTTTTGAGATTGAGTTGAAAGCTTATGAAATCTTCTATCTTTTAAGAGATTTCTAGTTTTATGAGTTAAGACCAAGTTACAAGAACTCCTTTATGTTTTAAAGTTATGATTTAAAGTTAGCGTTGATTTAAACTGATTAAATTGATTAAGAGATTTACTTCTTTGAGATGTTTTATAAACAAGTATCCCTTTTATGTGAGTATTGGAGTTTATTATCAATGTTTACTTGTGGTATAGTATTGTTTAGCCTTGGCGTGTTCTTATAAAGAGAAGGACACGTGGCAGGTTGTAATGCCTTCATTTTAGGGTGTTATAAAATATCTGTTACCATTGTTGTCAAACTCGTGTCTACTCGTATGTTTCTACGAGTTTACGAGTTGATGATGATATTTCGATTCAACTCTCAAACAAAATCATTTTTTGAGTAAATATAAGTAATCGTAGAATCGTGAGTAGAATCGGTAGTAGAATCGTCGTAGAATCGTAGTAAAATCGTAAAGTTGTAATTTTATTTTTTTTCTATTTGAACTTTAAAAATGCAATCAATTTAATTATTTAAATTTAGGTTTTTGGGGTTAGTTCTTGATATTTATCTTAATCTAACTTAATTTTATTTTTTTAAATATTTATTTCCTTTTTTTATATTTTTCAGAGAGTTATTTTCTTTTAGGTATATACAATGTATATTTTGAACATTTTGAATGAAAATTAAACTAATATATATAGTGCTATATTTTTCCTTTTTTAATAATTTTCTATCTACAAATTTATTTGCCATAAATAATGATTTTTTTGTGCAAATATATAGTGAACATAAAAATATTCATTATTGCACAAAACTAGCTACTCATACATGATAATTTAAATGATTTGCAATACATCTTAATAATTATAATTATGAATCATTATTAAATAAAAATAATTATTTTAATTATAAAATTGTACTAAATATATTAATGAATATGTGAATTATGATTAGTAAAACTTAAATTTTGGTTTACATAACTAATTTAATACTAAATTCTTTATTTTCATAATTTATTTAAGTTTTATTAGTTTAGTAGTACATCAATAGTTTTTGTAACAAATTTACATTAGTTATAGAATCTTACGATTCTACGTTTCGATTTTACGTTCCGATTCTTTGGATCCCTTAGCGATTCTAAGTAGAAACTCGAGTTTGACAACCATGTCTGTTACAGAATTTTTTTGTTTCTAAAAATATTAGATATAGCTCATTTAAGCATATTTTCATTACTACTGATAATTTATTTGTCTTGTTTACTATTCAATTACTATTTACTACTATTCATTACTATTTAATTATCTCTATTTTTGCTTACAACCTATCTCTTACATTTACATTACAATATTACTTCTTACTCTTACACTTTATTTACTTTTCATTAAAAAAATAATTTTTCATCAATTTCTCTCCCCCTCCCTCTCTTTAGCCAGCGACATCTCTCTTTCCACCATTCTAATTTCTTTTCAATTTAATTTAATTTAATTCACACTAAATTTCACTCAAAAACTCTATGAATACCTCTCATACCCTAATGGGTATCCTAAACGTGATAGTCCACATATATAATATTAAAACTTGAAATGACTACCTTAGTCACTGGAAGCTTTCATATTGGTACAAGGCGTACGTTATAACAAAGAGAGATGGTGGAATTATGCGTTTTAAGATAAAGGCAACGACATACAAAATAATATTTAGTATAATTCATCAAATTGTAAAGTTCTACAACTTCTACGGGGCATTCCCTTGATAATCTCCATAACAACATAGTCTTAATACGAAAATAACTAAAGCTAGAAGATTTTAAAGGAAAACTAATATAAGTCTTCAAAACAGAGTTCCTCCAAAAGCTTCCCAAAACATAGATTCTACCCGGATGATCAAGGTGGTCTCAATACGAAACAAAGATCCTATAACATCAAAAGTCTATTGGGGAATAAGCATAACTAGCTTAATGAGATATTCCTTAGCAAAAGTACTCATAACAAGCATTCAAACAAGTTCATTAAACAAGCATATGTCATGCAAGCAACCATATGATCAAACAATACATACGACTATCCAGTTTCAAATGTAGGATGGATTTATCCTCCGTCGGTGGTTAGGAAATGATTTGAACTAGGCCCCAAACGATCTCCTTGAAATTTTTTGTAGGTCTTGGGGTTCCAATGAATCGTACTACTAGTCCCCAGGCATTTTTTACCCAAAGCAATCAATCCAACTCAGGTAAACCTTGGGCTGTATTCCCTGAATTTCCTAAATCCTCAAGATGTAGTTAACCAGCTTACCTTTCCAGTCTCACGCTGATGAGTAGTAGCAAAAATGTGAAATGATATTCTAAGTGATATGCATGAGCACTTTAGTTTAAGGAATTTCCAATCCAACATTAATTTATTTAAAGCAATCAATCAATATTTGCACACATAACAATATACATAGAGACAATTATAATAATCAACAAATTAGGCTCCGATATACTTATCATTCATTGATCACGCATAGCAAAGCACATACATAATTCCTATGATAACCCACATGCATATCAATTTTTATCTTTTCTTAACATCTAGTACTCTATTCTACAAGCACATGCGCGAATACATAAACATAAAGGAAAACTCACTCATCCATAGTGATCTTCTATCAATCGAAGTAATCCTCGGGAAAGAGAAGATCTTGATCCTTGTCATCTAAACAAAAGACATACCCAAATGAGTATTTCACCAAGATCTATTTAATTTTTCTAACTCTATCTTGTTAGATTCGTCAAAATTCGCATGAATGGAAATTCCAATGTAAATTGGCCATAACTTGCTCATTTTAACTCGAAATTTCGCATATTATATACCATTTTCTACTTATTTGAAAAGATCTATCCATTTCTTAGGTTATTTTTGTCATAAAAATCCATTTGGGTCTTGGAAAGGTGAGGTATAGAACTATTACGAAAATCCTAGCTTTCAAAACACAAATTTTCTAACTTTTCTTCTTTCAAAAATTATTATACAAAAATATAGATATTTATATGGTTGAAAAATCCTTTGAATAGATATATATATATATATATACTCATATTATATGTATGATTCTAGTAGTATTGTCTCAATAATGATTTTTGTAAAACAATATGTCTTAAAAGTTAGAAAATACTAAGACTTGAAAAAATTCCTTTTTAGTTTTGTAGGAAAAATTTCTTAAATTATTATAAGTGAGTGTTTCCTTCTTTGAACTTCATTTCTTAACCTTTGAGAATACTTTAAAATTTTTAAAAATAATTTTTAGTCTTTTTAAGATTCCTACAACACCATTTCTAGTGGTTGAAAATGTAGTTTTTCTAAATATTTCTTGTTAAGACTAAAATTCCTTAAAGTAGTTATGTTTATATGTTCTAAAGTTTTCCTAAAGTTAGTTCCACTTTAAATAAATAATAATAATAATGATCTTCTAAGTTATTTACTAATTTTATTTCCTAAGACTTATCTCTAAAAGGTTATTCTTTGATGATTTTGTAAAACTTGTCTAGACCTTAGTATTTTTAGAGTGTTGATGGAAAACTTTAGTAAATGAGTTTAAGAAAACCCTTTGTTAAACAATGATTTAGCAATATTAAGTTTTAAAGAAACTTTCATATTTCATTGATTTTGAAAAGAGTGTATATGATAATTCTACTTTATGTATTCTTTGATAAAATCCCATGTACTATTATTACTAAAAACTTGTGATGAACTTATCTAAAATTTCGAAAAAATTTGTTAAGATAAAACTTCAAGTTTTTATGGAAAAAATCGTTTACTAAATGATAAAAATGTATTTTTTAAAGAGAGTTTTATTTTTCTTTACTTAAGAAAACTTATTTTCATTTTTGTTGAGACAATATCAACATGTTTATGCATGAATGAGAAAATATAGTTATGAGAAATATAACAATATCACATAATAAGATAAAATATATATAATAATAAATAAGAGCATAATATTAAGGTCAAGTATTGGAAACCTTAGTTTCATCAAGGTATCCTGGTCAAGTATTGGGAGCCTTAAATTCATCAAGGCTTCTCGGGACTAAGAATAGACTAGTCCCAGAAGAAAAAGAAAAAGAAAGAAAATAAAAAGCATAATAATAAGAGCAATAATAATAATATGTTGGTTAGCAAGCATTTACGCTCTAATAAATATATATATATACATAAATATACATAATAATATATAGAAGTTAGATTGGAGCAAATAATAATAACATAATAGAAATTTAGACATGAACAAAAACAAAACAAGAACATATTGTTGCTTCTTTAACTCTTATGAATCTAAGAAACATACACTAAGCTCATGCTAAGTTACATGAACATGATGAGAATAAAAGAAGTTTTACCTAAAGTTATATGTATGTTGAAGAAGAAATGAAGTGTTTGTAGTAATATGTGGGTAGTGGTTTTGTGGAAAGGAGAAGAAGTTTGGAAGACAAATTGAGAGAGAGGATTTGTGGCGTGATTTTTGTAGAGTTTTGGTAGGAAAAAGAGTTGTGTGAAAAAATGAAGGAGGGAAGGAGTATTTATATAATTTTAGAGTGAAAATTGGTGTGACTAAAATTAAATGAAATTGAAATAAAATAGATGGAGAGGGATAAGAAGGGCGTTGGCCATGCTTATAGGAGGAGGGAAAATTGATTAATTTTTATTGTTTTGTAATGAAAAAAGTAATGTGTAAGGTGTGATATGAATAAAGTTATATGAAGAAAGTAAATTATAAGGTATAGATATAGTAGTGCGTAAGAGTAGATTATAAGAAAAAGTAGATATAGTGAAATATTAATGAATAGTAGAAATATTACTATGAATAGTTGCCACGCCTCAAAAGGTACCATCAACGTAACAATACGTCGCATACTAAATAAGACTTAGGAATCACTACCACAGTTATTCAAAAGTCTTATATTAGATGCAAAGCATTTCCTTACGATAATAGAATACTGGCATAATTGGAGATAGATAGTTTAACTTAATAGAATAAGCATAAAAATATAAACCATAGATAATTCATGATCATTTACAGAAAACTAAGGGGCATTCCGCCACAAAATAATAATCAATCCAGGTAAAAGTTTTTTAAACAACAACTCGAGCGTTTAAGGTTTCCTATGGAAGTCTATACAAAAGCTAAACATAAACGACTAGGGGAAACTCTTTCTCGCATTAACTGAGTTGGCCAAGTCCTGGGACGCAACCATAGGTGTGGAAACTACAACAAAAAGAAGTTTTGGGGGTATAAACTATGCTAAATTAGTGAGTAAATACTTCCAGAATATACATATCCCACAATTACATACATATAATCAAGTTGATTTAATCATTCATATGAAATGCAACAACCACATGGGCAAACAAGACACATGATCAACCAGAAAATATATGTTGAATGGATTTACGCCTACCATTCAAGGTTAACAGATTAACTATCACGCCCCGAAGGGTACCCTAAACGGCAGTCCGCCACATATAATATCAAGACTTAAGAATGACTACCTTAGTCATGTGAAAGACTCAGTATTACATGTAAGGCGCTAACACAGCAATAGGAAATGCTTTGGGAAGTGTGGTTTAAGCAAGTAATAATGAACATACAAGAATCTAGAAATAAAATAGATTGAATATTAACAATTAAAGGTCTATTACATGATTCTTAGGGCATACCCCCGCTAAATTCCAAGGATTGAAATAACTAATAGTTTTTACAAATTTAAAATACTATATAAAAAAGGAGTTCTAATCTAACCCTTCTTCAAAAGCTCCCAAAAGAAAACTTACGCAGATAAGAGGAGACTTCAGGTACAAAAAAAGATGTTCCTATGAATACAAATATCTATAAGGGCGTAAGCTTACGGGCTTAGTGAGTATAATCCCAATATACATACTTAAAACAAAATACCAACCAAGTTTATTAAACAAGCAAATGGGATGCAACAAGCATGTGAGCATACAAGACATGATTTTCCGGGAATCATATGCTGAATGAATTACGCCCTTCATTCGAGGTTAGGTATTTCGGTCCATTACAGCCACTACTTCTTTTAAAAAAAATCATTTTTTATAGATCTTACAGCCTTCCATACACCATAAAAAACATGTAGTTGTTACCGGGTCTTTTTTACCATCAATTTATGTAGTTTTTACCAGCTCCTACTCGCCACATACATAATATACCGGTTATGCTTACCACCACTATCATATACTTGTCCCACCAATTGTATAATAGCGAATGCAATATGACTCAACATATGAAGTGCATGTATCAACTTTTATTTAAAGCCTAGCAGTTATATTTGAATTTCTTACAAGTGATCAACCAATTTCAGATACTTCAACGTGCTAATAAACATACAATTTATTATAAGCATTTCATGCTTTGATATACTTAATATTCTTTCAACATATTATCATACGTCTTCAATTTTGTCTTTTCTTAAGTCTAATGCAACTAAATTTACAAGAAAAAACATATACATGAAAAATAAGGGAAGTAGACTCACTCGGCTCTGATGATACTTCTTTCTTATGGATGAGTCGATCGATCAATCCACTAATCAAAGTAATCCTACGGGTATGGATACTCTTCCTTAGGATCACCTAATCAAGAAGAATATCCATAATGAGTATTTCTTGTTGATTCTATTGTACTTATCAAAACTATGTCATAAGATCGTCAAAATGCTTATAGAAGACAATTCCAACTTAAAGGCAATAACATGGTCATTTTAACTCGTAATTGCACATATAATGTACCGTTTTCTATCTGTTTGAAAGATCTATCCATTTCTAAAAATATTTTCATCAAACTAAGTCATCTGAGCTCCAAAATAGTGGCGATTAGATTCGCCACGAATTTGCTTGTTTGCAAAACTTAATTTTATAAATTTTGCTTTATCTACAAATACTTGTACCAAAAATATACTTGTACCCTAAATGTGGTAATCCGCCGTACTCAATATTAAAGCCTAGGAATGACCGCCTCGGTCACGTGAAGGCTTCCGTACTATGTATAAGGCGTCTAACACAGAGGAGACACATCCGAGTGATACATTTTATATTGATACAACTTGAGTAACAATGTAAAAAAAATGCAATTCACTATACTTCAGATACAATTCACTATACTTCAAATACAAATCACTATACTGCAATTTCAATTCATCAAAATATTTCACCACACAATCTATTACAAAACACTTCACAAAAACTAGCTAATATCTTCAAGCATGCTTGCTTCCTACCGAAATCCCGAAGTTATATTCGGCTCCAACCATCTTGGTCCCCAAGTAGCCTTCTCCCGTTAACTTGTTTATTCAAACATCTATTGGGGTATAAGCTATACTAACTTAGTGAGACTTCCCTTAATTTCGTACCATAACAAGCAAGTTATAATTCATCCATATGCTATGCATGAACAAACACATGAGCAGACAAGCATATGACTTTTTGGTAGCCATATGTAAATGGATTTACACCCTCCATTCAGGGTTAAGATGGTCCATAGGGCATGCAACCATAATTCCAATCTTGAGTGGGATGGTCCATAAGTCATGCAACCATAATCCCGATCTCTTTCTCTTAGTTATACAATTTCTGTTGTTTCATTGTAGTTTTATATGCCTACCCCACATCCGTTAACTTAAGCGATCTCGCATCCTTAATGTTAACAAGGCCCCATCGCCTTCTGCTAATATACTTTTGTCCCACCAAAGATATATCAGCAATGCAATGTGACTCAACATGTGATATGTATGCACAGTTTATTCATATAATCGTGGCATATTAATTATGTAGGTTAAGAGCGATCATAGGAATTTCAGAAATTCAAGTCTATGCTAACTCATACAATGATTTTACATCAAGTCTCGCCTCGATATACTTATCATTCATTCAACCAAGATTATACCACAACTCATCACAATTTTATCTTTTCCTAATTCTAGTGCAACTAGCTACAAGCACAAGCAAAGTAACAAAATAAGAGGAAAACTCACTCGGCCATTAGATCACTGGTTTCTTAGTAAAAATAATCCGGTGGTATGGAATCATCGATTTCGGGGTCACCTATAAGGAAGAAATACCCTAATAAGTATTTCATCACTTAACTAACCCATTCTATCTCATACAAACTATCAAATTCGTAATTCTTATCCTAAGCGGGAATTCCAACTTAAAACGGCCATAACTTGGTCGTTTTAACTCGGAATTTAGCAAATTATATATCAATTTCTATCTACTTCGAAAGATCTATCTAATTCTAATATCATATTTAAGTTTTGAAAACACTGAAGCTTTAAAAATGTAAACCCCTAAATTTTCGGAATCGGTTTAGCATAAAACCTTAAACCGGAAGTCAAACGGAACCCTAAAGGTCAACAAAACCCTAGTTTACCGTATCAAGCTAAATCCGGCATTGCCGTTTTCTTTGGCCCTAGAAAACGAAGTTGGGATAATTAGCTAAAATAGTTCGTTATAACCATAGGTTTTACAAAAATTTCGGTTTCGCGAAATTCGGGTGTCCTTTGAACCCGATCGGACACAGTTCTCGAAAAACGTGTCCGGAAGCCCAGAATAGTAAAAATATTCCGATTATACCATTAGACTCGTAAAAATATAAGTTTTCCAAAAATATCAGTTTCGTAATTTTTCGGTAAGTAAAAATAACAGATATAGCTATTATATGTGTATTTTCTTACTACCGGTACTTTAATTGTCATATCTACTTTACATTACACTATTCATTACTATTCTATACTATTCTTTCATCTCTACTTTTTCTTACACCTATTCTTACACTCTACATAACCTATAATCTTACCTTTTTACCTTTCCCATAACTTTATATCACATCTACCTTAGATATTACATCTTTTATTTTCCAAAAAGTCAAAAATTAAATTAACTTCCCTCTCTAAAGGACAATGGCCGGTGCCCCTTTCTCTCTCTCCCCCTCAATTTGTTTTAATTTTGCTTTATTTTAATCACAAAAATCCCTCCACATTTTCCTATAAATACCCCCCTTCTCTTTCACTTCTTTCACACCACTTCTACACTAAAATTACTCTCTCAAAATCTCTCAAGAATTTCTCTCCAAGAAGTTCTTTCAAGAAGTCCTCTTTAGCTCATCTCCTTTAGGTAAAAGTTCTTCAAGAAGTTTCCATGTTCATCTACTTAGTATGAACTTAATGTGTGTTTTCTAAAACTATGAAGGTTAAGAAAGCAACAATAGGTTCATACTTTGTTTTTATTCATAATCATAATTTCTTTATGATCATGTTTCTTTTATATTCATTATGTTTCTCTTATGTTCATTTATGTCTCTTTTATGTTCATAACTATCTACTATATCTATATAGCTATATATACTATTTAGAGCATATAAGCTCATGATCTTGCAATTTATTTATCTTTCATGCAATTTACTTACTTCAATGCATTTTATTTATTCCAAGTTGTTTTTAAGACTAGTCTCTAGCCTTAGACTTGTCCTCATCAAGTCAAAACAAGATTTTCTTTCTTTCAGTATGGGACTAGTTTACTTCTTAGTCCCAGGAGCCTTGAAAAAGCTAAGATTCCAATACTTGACTTTATTATTATGCTTTATGTTGTTTTGGTTATTATTATTCTCATAATCATGTTTATTTAGATTGTTGTCCATAATTTTATTTAAACAAAAGAAGAATTTTGTCACTTAGAAATAAGTTTATGTAAAATATAAAAGCTATAAAGCAACACAAAATAAACTCATTCCTTTTCATGTTACAAAAAGAACTCGCTATAATTTTATAAACTACTTTTACTTTAAGAAGCCACTTAGATCCTTATTATCCCACCTTGTTTTTCAAAAGAAAATATTTTTGTTGACAAAAATGGTTCTTTTCATAAGAAAGAAAATAAGATGGATGACTAAGGAAATTTTTGAGTAAAGACCTTTGCAAACAAATAGGCAAAGAAAATTTATGGTTTGAAAGTAATAAAGTTATTTTCTTTTCAAATTACAAGAAGAAGTTAATAAGATTATAGAAATTAGTTTTTCTACAAAAAGTCCTTAATTGTTCCACATTGTTTTTATGAAGAAAACAAATTTTCATGCATGGATGACTATCTTTGAAGAATATGAGACATGAGAAAAAGAATGAGAAATATCAAGTAAGGATTTTTGCAAAACAAGTAAACAAATGAATTTACACAAGAAAAATGAAGAATAGCATATTTCCTAGAAAACTTCAAATATAGTATTAATGTAACTTAGAAAGTAGAAAATTTTATTTTCAAAGGTTACTTGGAAAGAGATAAATAAAACCAACATAACGCGTTTTTAGAAAACAAAGAAAGCAAGGTATTCATTTCAAGAAAATTTACAAAAACAATTTCCGAAAAGCTTCAAACCGACATTATTTTACCTAAGAAAAAAATAAATTGGACAACAAGATACTTGAGCATGCTTAAATATGAGTTACATAGTTATAAAAAGAGAATTTTTCAACTATATAGATAACTAAGTATTTATCAAACAAATTTTGATTTCTTGAACCAAAGTTGTTTTACTTGGAAATCCGTGGTGAATTTTGTCGCTACTTTTTCAGAGCCTATATGGCCTTTTTTGTTGAATATAATTTTGGAAATGGGTAGATCTCTTTGAGTAGGTAGAAATCGGTATATTATATGCGCAATTCCGAGTTAAAATGACCAAGTTATGGCCATTTTAAGTTGGAACATTCCTTCATACGAACTTTAACGCTCTTTGACATTGTTTTGTCAAAATTCAAGGAAATCATCAAGAAAAACTCATTGTGGGTATTTTCTTTGGCTAGGTGACCCCGAGGAAGGATTCCTTTACCCAGAGAACTATTACGATTTAGTGGAGTGTGTGAACGACTCATCCGCTTAGAGGAATAGACGACAATGGCATCGTGAGTTTATTTCCATTAAATGCTATACTTGTTGTGCTTGTAAATTAGTTGCACTAGAGTTAGGAAAAGATAAACCGATATGCATGTAAAATAATTCCTTGAAAGAATTCTAAGAATATCGAAGCTAGAATTGTTCTAAGTGATTGTTTTAGTTTAATATTGATTTGTGTGGAATTCCTTGATCGCCATAAAGTTGAAAATAATTATGTTATGACTTTATAATTAATGAACTCATGCATACCACGAAGTGAGTCACATTGCATTGTTGGGTTATTATCCTTGGGTGAGAAGGATAGTAAGCTCATGTCGAAAGCAACACTTGGCGGGAGATCCGAAAGCGATTGCTTGGCGGCTTAATGGAATATGCTTGGCGGTAGATCCGAAAGTAAGGTCAATCAAGTAGATTCGGAATGCTTGACGATGTGTGCTCGTGAGCAAGAAAACTTTTTAATTAAAACTACTTGAATTGAGGTTACGTATCACCAAACCCCGAATGGAGGGCGTAAATCCATTCAACATATAGTTCCCGGAAAACTATATGCATGTTTGCCCACGTGCTTGTGCATTACATCTGATTGATTAAATCAACTTGATTGAATCTTGTTACAAGAATTTATTTATGGAAATAGTTCTCACTAAGCCTATTAGCTTATACCCCAATAGATATCTTTTGCAGTTCCCGTACTTATGGTTAAGGCCACGTGGACCATGCGGGCAGGTAATCTCTTTTGGACATTAGAAGCTTAGATAAAGTGTATCATAGTATCAGCATGCAAATATTCATATGATAGATTGGTAATTTAGGGAGTTGTCCCTAAGTTTGTAATGTCTTTACCATGAATGAATAATTATTGTGAATCCTCTTTTCTTAATATGTTTTCATATCTCCTTAAGCTTCATAATTCCATATATGGTCCGCTAAAGTTGTGAAAGTACGCCTTACACTTAATATAAAAGCTTTTAGGAATGGCTAAGGTTGTCATACTTAAGCTTTAATATTGAGTGTGGCGGACTGTCACGTTTAGGATACCCATTGGGGCGTGACAGAAAAGGTCTGATCAGTAGCAAAATTCAATTCCGAAAAGTAGTTTTGTGAATGTTTGTAATGTTTCTACTATCCAAAGCAAGTATACATGCAATATGAATAAGTTACTAACATAAATGATATGTCATGAGATATATATATACACATGTTCTTGATGATATTGAATAAAAGAAATTTTTAGAAAACTTTTTCTTTGCAAGACTTTATGAAAATTCATCTTAGAAAAGCTAGTCATGTATTCTTGACAATCCCCACTTCTTTTTAGAAAAATTTCTTGATAAAATTTGTTTATTCTTGTCAAAATTAAGCCTTCATTATCTATATTCCTTAAGGCCTTGGTTTTTCAATAAAAACTCTCATTTTACACTTTGTAAACATGTTTTTAAAATTGGTTCATCCCAAAATCCGAATTTTGTAAAAATTGTTTTTGTGGTAATTCCTTTAAGTAAAAATCATTTGATACTTAGAAAATTAATGCTCAACTATACCTAGCCACTGAGGACTTTATTTCTTTAATAAAATTTCTAATTTGAGTTTGAAAAATATGGGTTTTCATACCATTACTCAATTATTACGAATTTCTTAAAATGACAACAACTCAAATTTTCCTATTTTATTTCTACTCCTTGTTCTACATGTTTTCTTAGCAAATCTCATCTTAATTTATAAAAATCATTACTTGATGACATCTATGACCTAAGCTCTTCATTTTTCATATAAAACACAAGTTTTGAAGTTGGTAAAAGGATTTTTAAGGCATGGTTTTGAAACCATCCGAATTTATAAAATTTGAATAAAACTCAAATTTCATATTTTGTAATCTCTTCCTATTTTCGAGAATCTCTACTAGTAGTTCTACCATTTACTTATCAAAAATATCTCCTATTGATACCTATTCTATAAGCCTTCCATTTTCTAAACAAAATTTTCATTTTGGTGTTGAAAAATGGGTTTCAAAATTGGTCTTGGTTGAGATCCGAATTTACCAAATTTATTTTTGGACATATCTTTTGATAAAATCCATCTAAACTTAGGAAAAATCATCCTTTACATATCCTATCTTAAGAGCCTTCCATTGCTTAAATAAAACTTTACTTTTGAGTTGGAAAACATGTTTTTAAACTATGCCTTGGCCTAAATCCGAAAATGAGATTTTTATTTTGAAAATAACTTTTGAAAATCACCTTTGATTCTTGTAAAAAAAAGTCTTGATGATATACATATACTAAACCTTCATTTTCTCAACTAAAATTTCCACTTTGAGACTTGGAAAGTGGTTTTTTAAATATAGGTTTTGCCAAGATACGAATTTCACTATTTTTATTCAAATTCCAAACCAAGATCTACACAAAATATGAACATGAGTAAAAGAAATGCATGGTAGTAAACTATAAACTCATAGATCTAAACTTTACTCCTCAGAATCATTCATTTATGATATCTATTCCTTAAGCCTTTCATTTTAAATGAAAAATACACATTTTGAAGTTGAAAAATAGCTTTTCTAAATATATTTCTCTTTTTATCCGAATTTTCAAAAATGATTTTTGTTGAAACTAAAATAGATCTTGAACTTTCTAAAACTTTTCTACTATCATCAATCTATTACAAGTTATTTAAGAAAATAAATCAAAAGTCTAATACATTTATGAACCTAAAACAACTAGATCTAGTTTACAATACTAGTTATAAATGCATAAACACTATGATGGTTATGTGAATGATGAATACATACACAAATCATTAGCAATAACAACATAACTTGAGAATAAAACAAAATAATAGAAAATAACTCAAATAACAAGATCTAAAACATAAACATAATCAAAATTAAAAAAAAAAAGTTAGATCTACAAAATATAACTATTTTTAGCAAAAAAAAAAAATAATAATAATACAAGAGAATAATCATGAAGAAGAGGAGTGTTTCATTTTGGCATCATCATCCTTAACTTTTTAAGCTTATGGATGGTCATTTGATGCATGAAACTCTCACTATACTTTACCTATACCATCTATGGAAGCTTAAGAAGAAGGAATACTTAGAGAATCTTCAAGAACGAAGTGTGGAAGTGATTTTTTTAGATGGGGGCAGCTTGTTTCCTTTGCAAGAACAAGGCTAAGAAAGTGATAAAGGGAGGAAAAAGAGAGAGTAAATGGTGTAGGGTTTCAAAGAAGGAAAGAGTGCAAATGAGAGGCATTTAATGGAGAGAGAGGAGTGTATTGATGTGTGTCAATTAATTTATAGAGAAAAAAATAAAACAAGGGCAGAAAATTGGGGGTGATACACGTGAAAATCGAGAGGAGAGAGGGAGGGAATTTGGTTGGTCTTTAACTTGAAATTGTAATGTGTAATTAATGTGTATGTGTTGCTTCTTTAAGAAGGATTAGAATAGATTTATTTTAATCAAATTGGGAGTAAATCAAAGGACAAGGGCAGCAAAAAGGAGTCAAAAAATCTGCCAAGAAGTAATAATGAAGTATAGAAAGATTGAAGTGAAAAAGAAGTGATATGTGAAAGGTATACTTGAAGGTATGGGTTGTAAGAGTACTTTCTTAATAAAATAAAATAAAATAAGAAAAATATAGAAAATATATTCCAAATATTTGTAGCAGATTTTTCATAATTAAAATAAGATAATTAACTAATTTATTTTAGTGAATTATTAAATAAGTTACCGGTATGATCAAAATACGCGAATATGAGCTATAAATAATATTTTTATAACCCGAAAAATTCTAAAAATTTATTTTATGAAAATAAATATATTTTTCAAATAATTTTCAATTATTAAATTAATTTATTTTATTTTTAGTATCGGGTCTTATATAGAAACTGATCTCGAAAAAAACCCGAAACGAATTAAATTTTTGAAAAACAAAATTTTCTATGATATATAAAATATTTATCTAAAAATATAAGGGTTTATAAGAATAATAAAATTGTATAATGAATAGTAGTGAATAGTACTAAAAGACTAGTTAATTACCGGTAGTAATGAAATACGAATATAATTGCAAAATCGAATATTTCTAGTTATCGAAAAATTATAAAACTGACATTTTAGAGATCCTTATGAAAATAGAAGTCTAACGGTACTAATGGTATATTTTTGATACCTCGAGCCCCAAGACATGTTTTTCAAAGTTTGTATTCGAACGAGTTCAAAATAGGTAAAAATTTACCAATCTCATATTTTTAAGCGACTTTATATTACTACGAGCTATTCTACACACTTAAACTACACCTCGGCCTTTAGGGTTAAAGGCGCGAGATTGTCGGACTTAAACTACTGTATTCTGCTTAGGGTTCTTGGGTGATTTTTCGGTTTAGATCTTTGCCAATTTGGAAACTGATATATTATGTCTATACAACATATTTAATTTGAGATATTTATTTTAAATTTTATTTTTGTAAGTATTTAATATCTCTTAACGTTTTCGAAATTCTTGAATCGAGTTTTATTTCAAAAAGTTTCATCGTTATTTACTTTTTAATAATTTGTTTTTGGGTTCTATATTACCCGATTTTATAAGTCAGAGTTAAGTATGAAATTTGTCATATGTAGTGGTTTTGGATTTGAAGTATGTTGAGTTCTTATTTTATTTTTAAGGATTCTTATTTTTCTCAAGATTAAGAAATTTCTGGATTCGTTCGTGATTTAGGACTAGTCAAAGTTCGGTTTTAATTTGGGGTGATTTTTAGGGTTTATTTTCGAAGTTCATTTTTGAGTTATTTACTGAAATTTTCTGGCGCTTACATCATCCCCACCTTAAAGAAAGTTTTGTTCGCAAAACTTGTTACAAGTGTATCGTTTATCGAGAAAAGATTGTGAATTTCGAGTTATATCTCTAACACCGGTTTATGCTTTGGCTTGTATCATTTCTAAACTTTGCATGATAGATATTTTATGAAATATAGCACGTACAAATTAATAAGATTTGGTTTAGCGATCCCAACCTTCACTTACACGACTCTTTTGGGAAATGACACGGACTTGACTCAAGATCACAGATGACTCGACTCGACCGACACTAGACGACTTATGACAACACGACCTTATATGACTCGATTACTTTAACCAACGAAGGTTGTGGATTCGCTTCTCCATTCTTATGTAGCTGTATATATAATATTGTGCTTTGAGATCCATATTTCTTTAAGTAATAAAGTCATCACTGTTTTAAACTCTTATCATTGTGATCATCTTGATGGGGTTGAAATCAAGAATCTCATTACTTTATTGTAATTATTACTTATAATGATTTTACGGAGTTTGGTAATTGAGATTTGATTTCTGAAGTTTTAACTTTTATGTAACGATCATCATAGATTTTCAATCTTTCAAAGTTCTTTATTTACAAGAAGTTGTATGAGGAGTGTCTTGGAATTTGTTAAATCAATCGAGTTTTCAGTTTCCATCATTGGCTCATACTAGCTTTTAATGGTCTCGAGATTTCCTATTCTTACTCTAGCTATTTAACCCAAGGGTAATTCCAACATTGTATCTTATCCAATATTATGTCTTCTTCCTTGTTTGGGTCGTCATCCCAATGAAGTGTTCCAACTTTTAGACTTAGGGTCATTGCAACACAAAACTCCTTTTCCTTATTATTTGTTTCTTGCCTCCTTCTTTGAGCATTTTCTATTATCTTTGCTCTTTCTAGCAATCCTTGATAACTTCCAATATCAAATTCCTCCAATCGAGTCCGAAGATCTTCTTTTAAACCATTTAGGAACGCTTGTCTTTTGAGTTCTTCACTTTGTTTATATGATTCCGAGCGTATTGCAACAATTTACTGAACATGGTTTCATACTGTTCTACATTACGATCTCCTTGTGATATATTGAAGAAATCTACACTGTACTGGACTCTTAAGCCCCTAGGGAAATATTTATCCAAAGACTCATATTTAAATATCTCCCATGTAACTAGGGTGTAAGAGTAGATGTCAGAAAAAGTAGAGATAAATGAATAGTATTGAATAGTGTAATGTAAAGTAGATGTGACTAGTAAAACACCGGTAGTAAGAAAGTACACGTATAATTGCGATATCTATTATTTTTTGTTATCGTAAAATTACGAAACTTTATTTTTTAAATCCTTATATTAAATCGGTCTTAATGGTGTCATCAGAATATTTTTACTATTCCAAGCTTCATGACACGCTTTTCGAGAACTTATCTCGTTTGAGCTCGAAGGATACTCAAAATTCGCAAATATGATATTTTTACGTTTTCTTATATTATTATGATTTATAATCACTAATTATTTCAACTTAGTTTTCTGGGGATAAAGAATACAGGAATGCTGGATCTAAATTCTAAGGTTTGTACGAGTCTTTCGTTGACCTCCAGGGTTTTTGATTGACTTTTAATTCT
Source organism: Combretum micranthum (assembly GCA_024138025.1). NCBI lineage: Eukaryota > Viridiplantae > Streptophyta > Magnoliopsida > Myrtales > Combretaceae > Combretum > Combretum micranthum. Next base: position 1,188,113 of record JAMXBD010000265.1, read on the forward strand.
AAGATTAAGTTTAAAATTAATCTAAATTTCAGGGGTTTACATTAACGAATCCTACGATACTACCTTGAATTAATATTCCGTTTTATGGCTCATGGGCAACCTATTTCATTCATACCGTTTGTGGATCACGAAGAACCAATCAAGATTAAATGCACCATCCCCATTGTGAAGTGATTATGTCCATATTACATATTAATACGAATAATCATTAATGCAATTTAATAGGTGACTAATCAATTTGCAAACACTCATATCATGGCATATAGACATACATTAATTAATCACCCGATTTCGATTACTTAGCACATTTTTCTCAATACACCAAGATAGCATACATAATCCCATAATTACCCATCATGCATTTCCATTTTTATCTTTGCCTATCTTTCTAGTGCAACAACGAGTTACAAGCACAATGCGGAATTGTAAATAGGAAGTATGACTCGCTTAACCATGGACACCGGTCTCTATTCGCAGTAATCCGAGGGTAAGGAATCCTCTTATTCGAAGTCACCTAAACGAAAGAAATACCCAAATGAGTATTTCAAACCATAACTAATTTCAACTTATTAAACAAAAACTTTTAAGTTCATAATTTTCGTAGTTAATGAAAATTCCAACTTAAAACGACCATAACTTGGAATTTCACAATTAAGCAGTCAATTTCTATCTACTTCGAAAGATCTATCTATTTATAATGTTACTCTTAAGATTTGAAAAATTTTAGGTCTTGGAAAGCTTGGATCATATCTGATCAGTAGCTAAAAATCATATTTCCGAAAATTGTTTTGTGAAATTTACATTGTTTCTACCAAGTATATGATATGTGCATGCAAAATCAATAAGTTATTATCATGAATGACATGTTATGAACTATCTATATGTATGTTCTTGATGATATTTTGTTAAAATAATTTTTAGAAAACTTTTACTTTGCAAAAATTTTAGGAGTACTTGATTTAGAAAAACTAGTTTTGTTTCTTAAAAAAATCATCTTTATTTTTACTAAAATAAAGCCTTGATGACCTATATGCCCATTCCCTTCATTATTTTAATAGATTTCTTCATTTAGGAGTTAGAAAATAGATGTTTAAGTGGGTCTTGCCTAATTACGAATTTTACAAAAATATATATGGAAATGCAAATAGAGTTTGACTTATGTTTTGAAAGCTTTTCTTTGTTTTAGAGATATACTTTGATAAAATCCATTTATTCTTGTAAAAATTTTGTCCTTACTACATCTATTTCCTAAGGCTTCCATTTTTCCATTAAAATCCTCATTTTGGAATTTGAAAGTAGGTGTTTAAGTATGGGTCATTTCTAAATCCGAATTTTTGTTAAATTATTTTGAGGTTATTTCTTGAGTAAAACTTATTTAATCTTTCTAAAATTAAGTCCTAATCAAACTTACTCCTTAAGGCTTCCATTTCTTTAATAATATTCTTATTTTAGGGTTGAAAAATAGGTATTTTCATATTAACTCCTCTTAGTTACGAATTTTTATGTTCTTCCTGGAGTTAAAACAAGTTCTAACTTAACTTTTGTAACATTTTCTTATTTTGAAGATATCTCTTTGTAAAACTAGATCTAACTCATCAAAATCATTCATTTATGATACCTATTCCCTAAGCCCTTCATATTTAATGTAAAATATTCATTTTGGAGTTAGAAAATAGGTTTTCTAAATAGGTGTCTTTCAAGATCCGAATTTAAAATTTTGCTTTTGGTGGAAACAAAAGTAGATCTTGAGTTTTTAGCAATATTCCAATTAGCACCATCACACTACAAGTCTTTTATGTACATGGGACAAATATTTAAGGCATTTATATACTCACAACAAAATAAATCTATGTTGACTTTCATGTTATAGATGCAAATGCAAGATGAACATTATGAAAATGATGTTAATAGTAGGATATATACACACAAAATATCAATATGAACAATATAGAGAAATAATATAGCAAAACTATAACAAAATAACTTAAATGAAAAGATTCACGACATTGTGATGGCAAGAATATCATGCTTAAGTGTTTCCACATCCCTTGCATAAAGCTCATAGGGATTTTGGTAGAATCACACATGTATGATCTTGCCATTACATGTTATATTTGTGATAGGGTCTAGATCTATTACCTATTTAGTGTTTGGAACAAGAAGACTTAAAGAAAAAAGTGTGTGTGTGTGTGTGTGTGTAAGGGAGGGGAAGCTCATGGCACAATAGGGAGGAGAGGAGAGAAAATTTTTTTTCAAAAGTTTGATTTTTGGTGAAAAAGAAAGAAAGGTGTAACGTGTAAGGCTTAAAGAAGTTTATATAGAAAAATGGATTAGGGTTTGCTCTAATTAAATAAAGGAAGAAATAAAACAAATTAAGAGAATAAAAAAAGGGGGAGGGGTTAGGGTTGTGTGGGGGCGCATTGGACTTGGGGGGGTGGGGTGGTGGGTGGGAAGGGGGGAGAGAGAGAGAGATGTATGATTATTTTATGTAATTTTCAAATTTAAAAAGTAATTTAAGTAATAAAAATATATTGGTAAAGTAAATTGTAATGAATATGATACAAGGTTATAAGAATAGGTTGTAAGGATGTAAGAATAGGGCATGGGTTGGTTGTACTTGGAGAATAGAGTGATTAGAAATAAAAAAGTAGATTGGACAATTAAATTACCGATAATAATGAAAATACGATAAAAAGGACCATAACTGTAATTTTTATAAACCGAAAAAATTCTTTATAATTATATTTTTGAATTCCTTATTAAATTTCAGTTATAAGGAGTCCTACGAAATATTTTTCTATTTGCAAGTCCTAGGGATCGGTTTTCAAGAACATATCCTAATCGGGTTCGAAATGAATGAATTTATCTGAAATCTGATATATTTATGTTTCAGTACATTATTTAGAACTATATTCTAAAGTTAACTCATTTTAATTTTTCTGGGGTTTCGTTCTTGGTATTGTCAAACTTAAGGTTCCTAGGTTCCAAAGTAGCCCTAGGGTATTCTTTTAGGGTTTCGGTTTCCGATTCCAATTCCCAAAACCGTGTTTGGTTTGCTAAGAAAACGAGGGCTTACAATAGTAGACTAGACAATTAAAATACCGGTAGTAAAGAAAATACGCGTAAATGGTCTATATCTGATATTTTTAGTTACCAAAAAATTCTAAAACTGATATTTTTGAAAACCTTATATTTTTATGAGTCTAATGATATTATCGGAATATTTTCACTATCTAGTGTACCAAGGAGCGGTTTTTGAAAACTGATCTCATTCGGATTTGAAACACACTAAAAATTAATGAATCTGATATTTTTAAGCTTTTCTATATTATTATAAACTATTTTCCACAATTATCTTAATTCCGTTTTCTAAGGGTTAAGAACACGAGATTGTCGGATTTAGATTCACTAGATTAAACATAAAACTAGATTAACTTTAGGGTTCTGATTTAACTTCCGGTTCTTATGATTTACTATATTCACCAAAAAATCTAGGAGCTTACAATACGTCCTTCATCCTTCCTTCTTTACACATTCACTCAAACACATAACCAAAGTCTCACAAAATTTCTCCACAAATCCTCTCTCTTCTTCCTTTAAGCCGTGATATCTCTCTCCCTCACTCTCTTTGTAATTTTCTCAAGTTTTCTCTTCATCCATCCTCCATCTTCTAAACTTAGGTAAAACACTTGAACCATCTTTGTAGTTCATGAAAACACAACATGAACGTCATGTATGTTTTGATTTCAACACATCCCCATGAGTTGGTGCTAGGGAATGAAATCATGAAAACAATATCGTGTCCATGTCTTTTTTAATCTATGTTAAATTTATTTTATGTTATGTTCATGCTTCTATTATAACTTTCTGTATATTATTATGTATAAGTATATAATATTTAGAGCCTAAAGCTTACTCATCTAACATTTTATTTATTCTTTTATTTCTTTACGTATTTATTTATTTCCTGTAAATAAATAAGACTAGTCAACTTCTAGTCTTAGACTTATCTTAAATAAAGTCAAAACAAAGGGGATTTATCCTTAACCTAAGTCTTAGGAAGCCTTGAAAATTAATCTATGACTCATGATTTTCTTATTTATTTGCTTTGCACATGAGACTGGAGATATCCAAGTCTCAGGCACCCTTGATAAAGCCTAAGGCTCTCAAAATTATTTCTTGCTACTTTTATTTTGTTTATGGGACCTATCCATCTCTAAGTCCTGGGAAGAATTGAAATCAAACTAAGACTTCCATGATTTTCTTTGATTTTGCTTTTCTTATTTTCATGGAACTTATCCATTTCTAAATTTTGTAAAGTCTTGATAACAAGTTAAGACTTCCATATGTTTGTTCTCATATTTATTCAATTGGTTTTCTATTCTTTAATTTTCTATATGAGTTTTTAATTTATGATGGGATTCAGGTCATTTTAGCTATAAGGTTGGTTACCCGTTCGAGTTAAAGAATTGTAGAATCTCACCTTAAGAGTATTGAGTGGTCACATGGAATCAAATGAAGTTCAAATCACTCAATCATGTCCATTCCAATTTGATTTTGAGTTCAATTTGAAGAATTTTTACATATTGACCAAGAGGCATTAGAAGCTTTAGCAGATCTCATGTTGGAGAAGAACATTGGCTCAAGCCACTGGCTTAGTGGGGAAAAAGCCGTTGGCCCTTAGCAGCCTTGAACTTCACAGAATCAAAATCTTTAAAGCCGCCTTTAAGGCCACCAGCTTCATGATATATGCCACAATCGTACTATTTTGAGGCCACCAGCCTTTGGCCGCCTTCGACGTGCACAAATCCAAATTTTTAGAGACGATAACAAACCCGCCAACCTTTATCTTTTGAGTAGTCAGCCTTTATTTTACGAAAGTTTTAGTTTCTTTGTGACTTTTGGTTTTCCCTTTGATTTAGCTTATACAGAACTTTGTCCTTTTGTTGAAAACAGTGTTTTTGCATATTTTGAATACATAAACATTGAGTCTTTTTCTCAATTATCATACTCTTATCAATCCTTAGATTGTGACGAGTGATGGCATAGGGATTGTTGTGCGTAATATCAACAAAACCTTGCTAAGACTATTATCTTGCTGGTGTGTTATATTCGGTTAAGAGTCTAGGGTTTTCTTATCTTTTCTTTGTTTGATTATGGAATTGGATTTTGGATTTGTGGATTTGTCTATGGAATCTCTAACATAAGCATATCATATTTTCTCATAATATAACTACTTAGTTTATATTCATGCATGGTCATATGATGATGTTGTTGTCATAATAAAATTTTGAAAATGATAACATGGATTATTTTCTTTTATATAAAAATGGGGCTAAACTCTTAAGAGAAATGGTTTCCAAGACTTAAAAAGATTTTTTAGAAAGATTTAGGATAATTGTTTGACTACACTCTTTCCAAAATATTAAAATAAATTTGTCATAATTTTCTAATATTGATAATCCTTTGTTATGCAATTTTTTCTTAAAAAAACTTATTTATAAGGCATATGCCAATAGTTTGGTAAACACTATGGATAAAACAATTTTTCTAAAAAAAAAAACTTAAATAATTAACCCACTACTTAAAATCCAATTAGAAATATGATCGGTATGCAACTTAAGGAATCAAGTTTTAAGAAGTAAATTCATTTTACGAAGTTAAGGAAATATAAAAATTACAGTTATAATAATTAGACACCCTCTAATAACAAACTAAAAAATTTAGTTTTCTTCCAACAACCCCCTAAAGATCCATGTGTTGGAAAATTATTATTTGAGAAAGAGTTATTATGAAAACAAAAATTTAGAACAAACAATTCACTTAATTTTTCTCATATGCTAAAACTAAAAACATTTTAGAGATAATACGACTTAAAATGATTTTTCTTCACAATCGCATAAAGATTCATGTTTTGAAAAATAATTAGTTAAAAAAGTTTAATATGAAAACAAAATATTTATGGACTCAAAATCAATATAAAATCATGACTTTCTTTAATTAAATTTCACAATCTATGAATTCAAAATTTTATTTAAGAACCAAACTTAGAAAAACTTCAAAAGAGAATACACTTAAAGTTTTTATATCACAAATAAGTAAAATCATGTCTTATAAATAAAATGTTAAATAAAATTTTTAAAAAAATATAAGACTATTGAAATTTCAATCTCTCTCTCTTTCTATATATATATATATGTAACTATGGTTTTGTTGTTAAGACACAGGTGTACAAAATAGCGAATTTTATCATAAGTCAAGAAGATGGATTCTCATAAAGCTCCATGTTGTTACTATCCACCAAGAATATTTTACAAAATTTTTTTGAGACAACATCACTAGGATTATGCATGTAATATGATTTAATATCAATACTAAATGATTTTCAAAAGTAGAAAGAATTATATGTTTGCTATAAAGCATTTAAGTGATGTAAAACTTGGAAAAATGCAAAACTAAGGCTAGAACTGTAAGGTCAAATATGTACTGACCTATTTAAAAAAAATGGTTTTAAATGTTAAAAGTAACTATAGAAATAGGTAGATCTTTTCAAGTAGGTAGAAAACGACTACTAATATATGAAATTCCAGGTCGAAATGAGCAAGTTATGGCCATTTTAAGTTGGAATTTCTCATGATCCGAGTTTTCGAGTGAATGGAGTTAGAAATTTAAGTGGAACCTGTCACAACCCTATAAGGTATTCTATTTGTAATAATACACCATGTAACTAACTGAGGCCTCTAGAAAGTTACATAAGTACTATACAACTAACATTCCCCATTGCAGTAGACAATTAAACAGGATCGATAGTTGTTTTGAGTAAGAAAAAGATTGCACATATATATTAACCATAAAAGAACATAGCAAATAAATCTAGGTCATTACTAAATATTACAACTATGGTCTTCAGGGTTTCATCAGAACCCTTTTACATCAAAGCTTGCAAGGAAAACAAAACTTAACTTATACTATTACAAAACAATAATTAAGTCTCTATTACACAAATGGTCTTCCTTCTAAAAGAGTTTATAAGTCCACCTACCCTAACTCCCACACCTGAGCTTAGTTTTAGTCTTCTTGCTTATAACTGTGTAAATCAACAGTTTAAGAGAGCGTGAGCATATAAAGCTCAGTGAATAACAAAATTTTAACACATATCACTAGTATCAAACGAGTTTTGTTAGCAACCATATGCAACATGTCACGCCCCAAAGGGTACCCTAAACGCGACAGTCCACCACACGCGATACTTAAACTTAAGTATGACCACCTTAGTCATCCCATAAGTTTATAATCGAGTGTAAGGTGTACTTTCACAACTTTTAGGATCACACTTTGATTCGAGTAGTCTTAAGAAAGCATACATAGCATTAAGAATATAATCACAACAAGATAAATAGTTAAACTTTACAAAAGCCAAGGGGGCATACCCCGCCAAAATAATAGGAGTCTACATCGTTTAGCTCCAATTACATATCTGAATTTACATTAAAGAGATTTTCCTAGAAGTCCACGCCTATACTAGGTCCCGACTTCCTCAAAAGCTCTTTAATCCAATGTAGTAAACCTGCACAAATGTCCTCTCGGAACATCCAAAAATAGGAACACTGCAACAAAAACTATTGGGGTATAAGCTAATTGCTTAGTGAGATTCATTTTCCAAGTAACATACTCGATCAAGCTAAAATATCTATACAAGCAAGTTATAATTAAGCAACCATATGAATGCACAAGCAAATGAGCAAGCAAGCATATGACTTTCCGGTAGTCATAAGTGAATGAATTTACGCCCTCCATTCGGGGTTTGGGGTAGTTCATAAGACATGCAACTACAATTCCAAGTTGGTCCATAAGACATGCAACCATAATCCCAATCTTAAGTGGGGTGGTCCATAAGACATGCAACCACAATTTTTAATGTTGGTCCATAAGTCATGCAACCATAGTTTCTTATTTGAATGGGGTGGTCCATAAGTCATGCAACCCTAGTCCCCTTCATTAAAGACCCGCTGCCTCCCAAATACACCTTTGTCCCACCAAAGGCATACTCGACAATGATATGCGACTCACTACGTGATATGCATGTACAATTTATTCATATAATCATGGTATATTAATTAGATAATTTAAAAGTGACCATACAATTTCAGACATTCCAAATCTATACTAGCTCATACAAGATTATTGCAACAAAGCTTGCCTCGATATACTTATCGTTCATTCATGCAAGTTTAGATCACCATTCAATCACAATTTTATCTTTTCCTAAGTCTAATGCCACTACTACTACAAGCACATCCAAGAGCATAATTAATTGAGAAATGAACTCACTTGTCCATGTAGTGAAAATCCACTAGTCGTAATAGTCCTCGGGAAGTGGTAACCCGTCCTCCAATTCACCTAGGTACAAAGAATACCCTCAATGAGTATCTCTTATGAAGTTCTATTAAACTTAACAATTTTATTTACTAAGTTCGTCAATTTCCGCCTAGGTTGAATCCTTAACTTAAAAAGGTCATATCTAACTCATTTTAACTCGGAATTTAGCTTATAATATACCGATTTATACCTACTTCGAAAGAGCTATCTATTTCAAAGTTAATTCAAACTTAAGGTCATTTAGGGGTCGGAAACATACTGTACAGTAGGGTTGCGAAAATTCCAAGATTTGAGCCTTTGTGAAAAATTGCCATATCTACTCTATTTAACTACTTAGACCAATTTATTTTAGTCCTAAGCTTGCAAGGAGATCTCAAAACAAAATTAAGAGATTACACACTTATCTAATACCAAACATAAAGTTCAAATGAAACTTCTAAGAATCCATTTTCATAAAACCGAAATTTACAAGTTGAAACTCATTGTTTTGTTTTGAGTAATTCCTTTACTAAAACTTACTTAGTTCAATGAAAATAATTTTCCTATATTATATATTATCAAAGCATTCCATTTTCAATATAAAATACTTGTTTTGAGATCAAAAAGAAGGTTTTAAAAATTGGTCTCCCATAATTACGAATTTCCTTTTGAAGTTTACAATGAAGACAAGACCTAAATTTTGTCTTTTACAAAACACTTGATTAAGCAATACCTTTTAGGAAAACTCATTTAAACTTATGAAAATTCATTCCTTAAGATATCTATACCAAGAGCCCCTTATATTTTTGTCTAAATCTTCATTTTAAAGTTGAATGATGGGTTCCAAAAATAGGTCTTGGTCTTGATCCGAATTTTCATAAATTTATTTTGGACATATCTCTTGAGAAAATTCATCAAAACTCATGAAAACAACCCATTACATATTATATCTCAAGAACCCTTCATTTCTTGAATAAAATCCTCATTTGTGAGTTGGAAAACATGTTTTTATTTTGGATCTTTGTCTTGATCCGAAAATACAATTTTTGTTTTTGAAAATAAACTTTGAAAATCAACTTTGATTCTTGTAAGATGAAGTCTTGATGATATACATCCATCAAACCTTCATTTTCTTAACAAAAACTTCCATTTTAAGACTTGAAAGAGGGTTTTTAAGATAGTGCATTGACAAGTTACGAATTTCACTTTTTCATTCCAACTTGAATCTAAGATCTACTCAAAATACAACCATGAAAACATAAGAAAAACTTAGTAGTAGGCCTTAAACTTCTAGATCTACACATAAACATAACTAAAGCTTGGTAAACTCTAGATCTACAAGTTATCATATAAACAAGAAAATAAACAAGCCTTCCATATAACAAAAATACTAAGAACAAAAGAGATCATCATCTAGAGGAGTGTTTCACTTCTTGGCATCATCATCCATAGCTTTTAAGCTTGTGGAATGTCCTTTGATGCATGAAACATCCATATCATCCTATAACATCTTATGAGAGCTAAAAGAGGATGATTACCTTAAATATTTGCAAGAAATATGTGGAAGCAAGGAAATAAAATGGGGGCAGCTTGTTCTCAAGAAGACAAGGCAAGAAGAAGGAAAAGAGAGGGAAAAAGAGAGAGGAAAAATATAGGGTTTAAAAGTGAAAGAGGGAAGGAATGAGATGTTTAATAGAGTAAATGTGTGTTAAATAAATTGATAAAAAAAATAAAACACATGCAGCTGTACAAGGGGGCTGGCGTGATTTCTAGAGGGGTGTGGGGGGTGGTTTAGTTGAATTGAAATTGTAATTTTGAAAGTGTAACTTGTTGCTTCCATTTCTAACTAAAAGGAACTTTTAAAATATCAAATAAATAAATAAAAATAATGAAAAGTGGCTAATTTATGGGGAATGGGCAGCTGCAAATTTTGGGAAATGGAAGTGTAAGAAAAAGCAAAAGAAGACATAATAATGTGTAGTAATGATAATGTATGTGTACTTGAGATATGGGTTGATAAAGTGGCTTTTTGAATAAGAAAATATATAAAATAAATTAAGAAAAATATTTTTATTTAAGTGGCAGAATTTTTATGATTTAAATAAAATAATCAATTAAATTATTTTTAGAAATTTAACAATTTAGTTACCGGTAAGAGTAAAATAAGCCTATATGAGCTATAACTGATATTTTTAAAATCCGAAAAATTCTAAACTTGATATTTTTGAAATCCTTATAAAAATACGAGTCTAAAAATATTAAAGATATATTTTTAATTTTCGAGCCCCGGGACACGCTTTCCAAAGCAGTATCCAAACGGGTTCGAAATAAGCCGAAAATAAACCAATCTGATATTTTTAATAAATCAAATATTATTACGGACTATTCTAAACACTTTAATTATTTTTCGACTCCTCGATTTACGAACTCGGGTTTGGATCTAAACTGTAGGGTTTTACTCAAGATCCGTTGACTTAAGGTCTCCGTAGACTTTCCGGCTTAAGGTTAAGGCTTAGAAAACAGGGGTTTTACACAATACACTCATCAAACATATGAAGCAAACATGGTTTGAATAACCGGAATTCAAACCTATGGAGATTTGCACCCTTCTAGGGGGTTAAAGGATAAGTTTACTAGTTCATGCCCATAAGAATCTCAAATCTAAAAAAAGGAGAACTTTTCCATTCTCTTTTATCATTTCCAAAATAGTTTTCGTATAAACACCCTCCACTTCTTTTAGAGCTTGAGCAATCTCACTAAGTATTAATACTTTAAAGCCAACTCCAACACAGGCAGCCTCCTTTGAAGCCTACTTAGTTCCTGTGAAGCTGACAACACTATAGCAACCTACAAGCAGACCTACTGGTCCCAACAAGCATTACTACGGAATCGAAATGTTAACACGTGATATGAGTACCATGTTAATTTAGTATGATGTTGTAAAATGCATGAAATACTAATTTTAAAAGTCCAATAAACTTAATTCCATATTATTACATTGTCATATCAATTCCAGACACTCAATAATGCAAATTATGATTTAATGTTAAGCAAGTAATTGTCACTTTGATTATTAAGATTTATAACTCGAATAGACAACATATAACATACAATATTTCCCAATCCTATGCATTTGATTCCCTGAGATTGTGATTAGACTATATTCAACTATTCTACAATCATAAACAAAGTGATAGGATTCATGTCACTCACCCATGCATTCTCCTTAATCATTGTAATAGTCCAATAGGAAATCCAAATCTTGATATAGGGTTCCTATAAGATGATAAAAAAAAAAAAAAACCTTGTATTACTATCTACTTAACCAAGATAAGAAGGATTAAACAAGATATTAGAGTTAAACGAGACAAAAAGGAGATGTTACAAGTCCCATGCCCATAAAAAAGGGCATAGGATTCTCTACACCCCTACCCACGCCCCATAGAAAGGGGCATAGGGCTGGGCACTTGGGGTTAGAAAGTTCTATACCCTTGCCATGCCCCCATAGACAGGGCATATCCACCCAGAACATACAATAGAACTTGCTACACCCCCCTCCCCACCCTATGGGAAATGAATAGCGAAAAACACTTTTTCACTTCACATTTTTATACACTTTAACCAACTTTACTTGTCTCATATCAATCTAACATACCCATGCATCATCATACAAGTCTCATACTCCTCATCTACTTCATCATATCTTCCAACCTATCTCTATTCTCCATATCAACATAACCAACTATCAACTTCAAGTTTTAAAACTTTAAAACCACTTCTCCATCACTCTACTTCACATAACTAACAACCAAAACTCATTATCATCCAATATCAACCATTAACCAACAACCACACTAATTCTATAACTATTCAAACACACTATTAGCTAAGGCAAAGCAAAAAATAACTTACCTAGACTTGCTCTAACTTGAAGATGGAGACTTAACTTATTGTTCTTGATGATTTAAAAAAAGAAAATGAAGATGAAGAGAGGAGTATGTCGGTGTGCAAACGTCGGTTTTGGAAGAAGGCAAGGAGGATGAAATAAAATCTGCACACTTAAGGATAATGATATGCATAAATACAAAGCTTTCCTTTGACTTTTAAGGCAATTAAAAAGTGGTTATCTGTGTGTAAGTGCATGGGAGTTATGGTGGGTCATCAAGATTAATGTTGCAGCCAAAAAAGTTCAAAAGAAACACATATTAAATCATTATATTTCTATAATATTAGAATTATCCATTGTTCAAACTCAAAACATAATTTAGTAACAATTTAGTTTATAATTCTTATTTGATGAAATAATTCCTTATTAGAATTTATACCAATATTGTTGGCCATTTAGAAATTAATTTTACTAAACTCAATTTTCTATAAGAATATGAAGAATACTTAATTAACAATTTCCTTAAATCAATTCCATTGATGATTTTAAACTTCTATTCTTACTAAATTGATTTTATAAAAACTATTATACTTAACTTTACTCAAATTTCATATATTATAACATACTTATTTGAAAATACATTAAATCTTTATTTTCTAATTCTATTTATGAAATCTTGAGGATTATAAACCCTCTATAAAATACTCATTTCGGATATTTTTTTTATTTAGGTGATAAAGGAGTTTCTGAACCGCTTACAGAAAATTATTACGACTAGGAATTGCCCTCATGGACGAGTGAATTTTTCTCCTAATTTCTTTACGTTGTTTGTGCTTGTGGAAATAGTGACACTAGTATGCTAAGAAAAGATAAAAATGGATGTGTATGGGGAACTCATGGGTTATGTTTGTGATTTTACGTTTACGTGACCAAGATAATATTAAGCATATTGAAACCTTGCATTGTTTATTTAATTGCTTTGATTTCTTATATGTATTATTGTTTGTGAGTGTTAAATTGATTAATCATCCCCTAAAGAACTTTATCAAGGTTTTACTTAAGAAAAAGAAACAAACACGCATATCGTTGAGTCTCATTATATACTACTACTCTCACACAAGGAGCCTGAAAAACTATGAATCCTGTCGCAGGTATAGATCTGCTCCTTCTTGAGGCAATTACAGATGCTAGGGCAAGGCGTCCTTAGGGAGGAATTGTGCAGACTGATCGCTATTAACAAGTGCTTGAGGACTAGTAGCAAAGGATGTGGAGCCTCATTTTGAATTCCCTAACCCTTGTTACAAAGGGGTAAATTTGTTCTATGTACATTTTTCAGATGACCATATATATTTACATGTTCATGTGGTTGTTACATATCATATGCTTGACTAATAAACTTGGTTGCTTATGATTTTGGGTGCAATTGATGGGAGGTATCTCACTAAGCATGTTGTAGCCTACACTCCCACGGAATTTTTATTGAAACATGTAACCTAAGACTCCATGCAAGGAACGGGTTACTTCGAAAATCATTGATGGATTCTTAAGCCCTCATGGAAGAATGGGGAGCATAGATTAAAGTTTTATTTGAGAATTTCTTTAGGAGAAATATATGATGTTACTATTTTGGAGATTTCTAGGAAATGTATATATATGTTTTTAATCCATTCGAGAGCATTAGCGGAGGTATGCTCATAAGAATTGTAATCGAACTTATTTATGTCTAATGCTAAGTATTCTCTTGCCTTGCTACTTAATTGTAATCAAAGTAAATTATACTACTTCGATGTCTTCCCTTTATTGCGTTGTACACGTTGTGCATAATATAGAAGCCTTTAAGTGACTAAGATAGTCATTTCTAGGCTTTAATATTGTATACGACAGTCACATTTATGGTACCCCTCGGGGCATAACAATAATAATCAAGTAAGTGGGTCTTAGGAACATAACCATGTATCTAATCATACTAAATCTCCAAGTAAGCTTTATAATTGTATGCATTCAATTTGTTGCAAGTTTGGAAGTTAGAAGCAATTTCTTCTCTTATATTTGTAGTTCTTCTAAGAGCTCAACACGACCTACTACCAAGAAGAGTACATATCGTGGGCAAGCACTTGAAAGGGAGAACATCGAGTGACAATAGAAAATGATGATTGAGTTTACTACATTTAAAGGACATCTACTAATAGTAAATCAATCCATAAAATTAGCATTTGAGATGGGAAATGCATGTAGGGACTTATTGAACACCATAGTCATACTAAGTTACATGACATAGAAAATAAATGGTAGAAAGATATAGGTAAGAATATTTACCTAAAGTGGGAATATGAGAGTAGTAGTGTAAGAGAGGTTTTGGATAGTATGTGTATGCAGAAAGTATGTAAGGAATGGGTAGTAAAGAAAAGTGAAAGAGAATTTTGGGAGATAAGATTTGTGAAGTGAATTTGAGAGAGTTTTGGTAAGATAAATGAGTATGTGAAAGAAATAGAGAGAGATAGGGTATTTATAGAGTTTTGAGGAGTCAAAATTGTGTGAATTAAATAAATTGAAAAAGAAAAAAAGTTATATGCGTGTGAGAGAGAGGAGCCTGGCGTGAAGCTTGAGAGGGAGAGAGAGTGAGTTTTGTTTTATTTTTTATTTTTGTTAATTAAAAGTAATAAGCTGTAAGGTTTGATGTGAATGAAGATATATGAGAAATGTAAAAAGTAAAGAATAGGTATGTAAAGTATAAGAATAGGTGTAGAAAAAGTAAAAATATATGAATAGTAGTGAATAGTACTATGAATAGTAGATAAAACACCGATAGTAAAGAAAATATGTGTAATTAAGTTATATCCGATATTTTTAGATACTGAAAAATTATGAAACTGATATTTTTGAAATCTTTGTATTTTTATGAGTTTATTGGTATTATTGGAATATTTTTGTAGTCGGGTGTACCAGGGTACGGTTTTCGAAAACTGATCTCGTTTGGATTCGAAAAATACTAAAAATTATCAAATATGATATTTTTAAGCTTTATTATATTATTACGAACTATTTTCCACTGTTATTTAAATTTTTTTATTTATGAGTTAAGAGCGCGGGATTGCTAGATCTAAAAGGATTTGATATAAATTGTTGACTTTAGGGTTTCTGGTTGACTCTCGGTTTATGATTTAAGCATAAACCGTATCATAAAATCTAGGGGATCACAATTTGTGGAATTAATTCTCACTAAGCAAGAAGCTTACCCCCTTATAGATATCTTCTGCAGCACCCCTATTATGGTTGGTGCCCGGGGGTTATTTCTCTCAGGTATTACCTTTTGGATTAAGAAGTTTTTCGAAGAAGTCAAAGACTAGTTGTAGACTTAGACTTCTAAGTAAATCTTTAATGTATTTATTTTAAATAGACTTTGATAGACTATATCTTTTGATAGGGGAATGCCCTTTAATATCTTGTAAGACATCTATATTTCCTATATTTAAGATGTTACGTTATGATTTTCATTCTTAATTGCTATATGAATGTCTTCTTAAACAACTTGTTTCAAAGTTGGTCCTCTATAATAGTGAATGTACGCCTTACACCCGACATCGAAGCTTATGGGATGACTAAGATTGTCATACTTAAACTTTAATATTAAGTATGGTAGACTGTCGTGTTAAGATACCCTTTAGGGCATGACATCTACCATCTTTCATCATCATCCACTTTAGGCAACAGTAAACCTTATCTTCTCTTCATGTTAACATAACATGAATACTTTGTATGTTATGATTTCTAAAACCCTACGAGCATTGTGCTGGGGAAGAAATCATGGAAACAATAACTTATTCATGTCTCGTTCAACACTATATTCATTTATGATACTTGTTATGTTCTTATTTTGTTCACGCTACTAATCTAACTCTTTATATGATATTAAATATAAGTAGGCATATATATTCTTAAAGTCTAAAGCTCATTAATCTAACTTCGTATTTATGCTCTTATTTGCTTACTCATTTGTTTATTTCATGCTTATAAATAAAATTAGTCATTTCTAGTCTTAGACTTGTCTTCATCAAGTCAAAACGTTTTGGGACTTGTCCATAATCTGAGTCTCGGAGAGCCTTGTCATAGAGCTATGCACGAGGGGTGGGTTATGCGGGCTCACAAAAAAATGCGGGGTCGGGCTAAAAATTTTAGCCCATTTAATGTGTAGGCCAAAATGGCCTGCCCCGCATAACCCATGGGTTGAAGCGGGTCAACCCGTTGAGGGTCGGGTTAGCCTGTGAATCCGCACTTTAAAAACTTAAAAAAATTAGTATAAATCTTATAAAAAAAACCTGGTACATTATCCTTTTTATTTTTCTATTATTTAGTTGTTGAATATTGATTATGTAATTTTTATTGGTGTTATATTTTAAACTTAAACTTTTATGTTTATTATATCCATAGTCCTTTTAATAATACTTTTTTATTTATATTTGGTAGATATGTAGATGCTTCTATTTAAAATAAGCAACATAATAGCGATTGATAATTTCCATGATCTATTTTTTCTTACCATGCCAAAGAAAAAAATTGGAATGGATTCTAATTTCTATTAGTTAAAATAATTTGTTTTTACGTTGAGATAAAAAAAATTTAAAATAGAAGTCTATAATTTTCCTATACAAGATTATCATATAATATTAGAATGTAGGTAATTTGTGAGATAAAAAGAAATATATTCTACATTTAAATTATTAAAAATTTAAATTTTAATTAGAATTCTTATAAATTTTTTCAACAAAAAAATATATCAACGGGTTCATAGGCCAGCACACATAACCCATCAACTCGCGCGGGGTGGGTTGGGCTAAAAATTTGGCCCACATAGCAATACGGGCCTAAGTGGGCTAGCACGCATTAGCCGAGGGCTGATGTAAGCCCCGAAAAATTTCAGTAAATAATTTCAAAATGAACTTCGAAAATAAACCTTAAAAATCACTCCAAATTAAAACCGAATTTCGATAAATCCTAAATTACGAACGAATCCAAAAATTTCTCAATCTTGAGAAAATCTAAAATAAAATAAGGACTACAAAAGTCCTTAAGTCCAAAAACCATTACGTAAGATAAATTCTTACTAATCTACAATTCATAAAAATCGGGATAAAAATAAAACACAGTGATAATTTGCTAAAAAGCAAGTTAATCCATAACATGACAATTTGAAGGATCAGGAAATCACCAAAGGCCAATTCCATAAGTAGGCTTTGGCACGATTAAGAAAACTTCATCTGCCAATAATAGAATATAGACTTTGGAAATTCCCCAAACGACCAGACTAATAATCCTAAGAGACGGAAATCACAATAAAGCCCTAACGATCAAATCAAACCCCAAGAATCATAACGAGTTAGAAATTAAAATCTCGTAATCTTAAGAAGGAAGAATTCAAGAAACAAAATAACAAATTAGATAATCCTTAAAGTTAACCAATTGTTCATAAAACCTTAAATCGAAGCAAAAATAAATTCGAAAACAAAACACTATGAAGATCCTTTTTCAAACAAATTATAAGAATCAAGATTTCCCTAAAATCATTCCAAAAATCGATAATTGACTCAAACTCAAGAAAATCATATCTGGTAACCATTACCGATATAATTCCGAATATAATAATTCAACTCAAGATTTCCGAAAGCAATAAGAGATATTAAATGCTTATAAAAATAAAATTCAAAATAAATTTCTCAAACTACATACGTTGTATAAACAGAAAATCTAGTTCCAACTTGGCAATACCTAAACCGGAAAGTCATCGGAAACCCTAACCGGAATACAATAGCTTAAGTCCGGCAATCTAGCGCCCTTAACCTAGAGGCCGAGGTAGTTTAAATAGGTGGAATAGCTCGTAGTAATATAAGTTTGTTCACAAATATCAGATTGGTAAATTTTTGACCTATCTCGAACCCGTTCGGATACAGACTTCGAAAAGCGTGTCCCGGGACTCGAGATATCAAAAATATACCATTAGTACGTTAGACTCGTAATTTCGAGATTTCTAAATATATCAGTTATATAATTTTTCGGGTTATAAAAGTTACAGTTATAACCTTTTTATCGTATTTTCATTCTACCGGTAATTGATTATTCTTTTGCACTATTCATTTTATTTCATTACACAATTTTATTATTATTATTATTTTATACCCTGGGTTTCCTAGTAATCAAGTAAACTTCGGAAACCGGAAAATGAAACCCTAAATCAGTTTAGCTCAAGCGTTGTGAGAAAGACCTAGAACCCTGAATCCAGCTTTTCCTCGATTTCCAAATAAGAAACTTTTATAAGCAAAATTAATTTTGTATATAGTTCTTGATTATATTTCAAACCAAGAAAAGATCAGATTTCGAGAAAATTTCAATTCCGGGTCATCCCGAGACCCATTATAGAAAAGCGTGCCCCGGAACTAGAATTTCAAAAATTTCTTTATGAATACTCATTTGAATCGAAATAAAATAAGGATTTCAAAAATATATTTTTCATAATTTTCCGGCTTACGAAAAATACAGTTATAGCCTTTTTATTCGTATTTCCTTACTACCGGAAAATCAAATTGTCTTGTCAACTATTCACTACTATTCAAAAAGTACCACCTACACTACCTATTAGCCACCCTACAAGTCTAAGCCTTACCATCACTCACATCAAACCCATTCTTCCATAACTTTTTGTCCCTTCACTTCACTTCAACTTATGACTAATGATACAAATCAAATCAAGGTTAAATCATGTTGAAACAAAGCAAATTTCCCCCCTTTCCAAGCTCAAAACCGGCGCACATGCACCCCCCATCCATGCTCCATGTGATTTTTTTTTTTATATTTCTTTTCTTATTCACTTAACCTAATTCAACTTATATATAAACTACCTTTATTCTCTCTCTCCTCATTCTTCACTTTCCAAAATTCTAAAGTGCAAAAAGCTCTCCTCTCTCCCATTTTTCCCTTTGGCGAAACTTGAGCCCCCACACACACCTCACAATTTCTCATTTTTCTCTTCTATCTTCCATCCATTTCAAGTAAGTAATGATCCACTACTTCCAACTCATGAAACTTTGTTATGGCTAAGTGATTTTTGGTTGTCTCAACTCCATGTTCCCATGATCTTGTAGTAGGAACAATGAGATAACAATACAAAAATCCCGAACCATTTCAAAGTAGATCTATCTTTTAAAGGAGTTTCTATACCAAAAGCTTTACTTTTATCCATCAAAAAGTCTTTTAAACAAAGGATCTTTTATAAAAATATGGTTTTTATGTTTTCAAAACTCATTTAAGCATTTGATAAGTAGATTTTTTTACTACTCTTATTCATGTAGCATTTAAGATCTCATCTTCATTTTGAGTTTATGTGCATTAATAGTTTTTAATGCTTTTGTCTTTAGTAAATCACCTTCCTAGTATGTAGATCTATGGTTAGATAAGTTAATAAAGTCAAAAAGGAAAACACTTTTCAAAATATGAACTTGTGTAAATTCGGATCACTTTGAAAACCTAGGTAAAAACACTTTTATCAACTTCTAAACATGTATTTTACAAGAGAAATGAAGCCTATGGGTAATAGATAATGTTTGGTAGTATTTTTCATGAGTCTAAATGAGATTTTTCTAAAGAAAATGTTGGAAACAAGAAATGAAGTCCAATAGAAGTTTTGAACTAAAAGTCATATAGATGAAATTCGTAATAATGGATGTAGGGTTAGAAAACACTATTTTTCCAACTTCAAAAATGTATTTTCTTAAATAAATGAAGTCCTTAGGATATAGGTATAATAAATACTTAAAGTTTTGAGTATAAAATATATTTTTCTCAAAGGAATCAACTTGAAAATGGATTTTGTAAATTCGGATTTTTGGAAACCCCATAGTAAAAGACCCACTTAAAAGTTTATAAATGTGATTTTATTAAAGAAATAAAGGCCTTAGGATATAACTAATATAAGGGTCAAAATTTCTTTAAACAAAGTGGAGTTTTTCTAAAGAAAATCCTTGTAAAATGTAGATGTGGTCAAGTGTAGTAAATTCACTTACTAAACTTTGGTATGAAATGGTTTCTAAGAAAAGTTTATTTTCAAATTCTTTAAACTAAAAAGTTATAAGAACATAGACTCATTAGAGTTCATATCATGACATTCATGATAGGGAAAATCATTACCATTGCATTTAGTTTCATTTTACACTTAGGAATCTCAAGTGCATTCATGAAAACCGCATTTTCGGAATTTATGTTACCGCTGTACAGATCTGATCCATCGTTTCCGAGGCTTAGATATTTTCAAAACTTGATTTAAACTTCGTATTTAGAAAGCTCTTCCGAAGTAGATAGAAATCGATATAAAATTTGCGAGATTCCGAGTTAAAATGACCAAGTTATGGCCGTTTTAAGTTGGAATTCCCGCTTAGGACGCGAATTACGAATTTGATAAGTTCGTATGAAGTCGTTGGATTAGTTTGAGTTGAAATACTGATTAGAGTATTTCTTCCTTTTTAGGTTATCCCGAGTTCGACGATTCCCTACCACCGGACTATTATTACTAGAAGACCGGTGATCCAATGGCTGAGTGAGTTTTCTCCTTGTTTTGTTACCTTGATTGTGCTTGTAATTAGTCGCATTAGAATTTTAGGAACAAGATAAAAATCGATGTGAATGGGGATGGGATATATGATGAGACTGTGATGAATGTATGCCAAGGAATACTAAAGCATATCGAAACCACGATTTGATTGGATAACTGCATGATTCATATTATTTATGTGTATGATATTGCCTGGTCACTCTAAAGAATGTATAAATATTTTGACCTAAGCAAAAAGTAAATTGATCATGCATCGCATCGGACATATTGCATTTGGTAGCGTGCTACTCCTACGCAGGTCGATCGGTATGGTCCGTTGATTGCCTCGTTTGAATAACGAGCCCGGTGCCAGAGCTCATTCTCGGGTACTAAGGCGCATGTGGATGCATCCTTGGATGAGCCTAGCCGAGTCGAGTGCTAAGAGCCGAGGGCTTGGGGACTAGCAGCGGTCGTGTAGACTCAATACCATTCCTAACCCAAGATACGGAGGGCGTAAATCCGTTCTGTGTGTGGGTTCCGGTTACCCATGCATAATTGCTTGCTCACGTGTTTGTTCATGCATAGCATATGATTGATTAATAACTTGTTTGTTATGGTACGGAATTAAGGGAATTCTCACTAAGCTAGTGTAGCTTATACCCCAATAGTTGTTTAAATGAGCAGGTTATTCCAAGAATGCTAAGTGGGGACCAAGATGGTTGAAGTCGAGAATGACTTCGGGATTCCGGCAAGATATAAGAATGCTTGAGTTTTTGGCTAAGCTTTACGATTGCCTTGTAATAGTTTTATGTAGTGAGTCTTGGGATGAATGTAATTGAAGCTTGATGATTTATATTTTGAAGTATAGTTTTGTATTTGGAGTATAGTGGATTGTATTTCCTTTACATTGTTACTCAATTGTATCAACATAAAATGTATCATTCCGATTTGTCTCCTTTATGTGTTAGACGCCTTGTACATAGTATGGAAGCCTTCGCGTGACTGAGGTGGTCATTCTTAGGCTTTAATATTGTGTACGGCGGACTGCCACGTTTAGGTACCTTCGGGCGTGACAGCTGAAGCAGGGCGGGACGAGTTGGCTCGCATAACCGTTTGCACAGTTATAAGCCTTGACATGAATCTAAGGCTCTCATATTTTTCTTGCTATTATCTTATTTTTCTTATGAGACTTGTCAATTTCTAAGTCCCAGGAAGACTTGAATAAAAATCTAAGACTTCCACTTTTTCTTTCTTTAAGCTTTCATATTTTTATGGAACTTGTCTAATTCTAAGTTCTGAGAAGTCCTGATACCAAGCTAAGACTTTCATATTTTGTTCTTATATGCTTATTTAATTTTCCATTTCTTTTATTTTCTATATGGATTTATTTTCAATCTCATAACATAACTATAAGTTCATTTTCATGCAAGATCATAGAATGATGTTATTGCTATTATAAAAATTTCAGAATAAAGTGGGATATTTCTTTTAAATAAAAATAGGACTAAACTCTTAACAGAAAAGATTTTAAACACTTTCAAGGAATTGTTATTAAGGCCCAAGATAATGGCTAAACTATATTCTTTTCAAAATGTTATAGTAAAGTTATCATAAATTTTTAATGTTGATAATTCTTTGCTAAAATAATTTTTCTTAAAAAATTATTTATATGACTTATGCCAACACTTGATAAATAATAAGAACAAGACAATTTTTCCAAGTCAAGTTTAAAATCAACTCACTAGTTGAAAATCTTCTTAGAAAATAAAAGGTCTGTTTAGCTAGCTTTTTTTCATAGATACAGACACTTTTTTCATACTTTTTTTATAGCAAATTATTTATCAAGAAATAGATACTATAAAAAAAGTTAGCAGTTCTCGTGAAAAGATCAAATAAATTAGATATAGATAAAATATATATGCAAATTAGATATATTTACATATATCATTTTGATTTAGATACATATACTGATGAAAAACAGACCATCCAAATAGACCGAAAATTAGTAAACAACTTAAAGAATCAAGTTTTTAAGAAGTAAATTCATTTTTATAAAGTGAAAGGAATACAAAAATAATAATTATAATGAGTAGGCACTCTTTTATAATAAATTCAAAGTTTTATGTTTTCTTCCAACAACTCAAAAAAAGAATTTGTAAACTTCACCTTTCAAACTTCTAAAATAAATTTTTCTATGAAAAATCATTGTTGCAATAACATCACTAGAATCGTGCATATAATAGGAGTATATATCTATATTAAAGGATTTTTCAACTATATAAATATCTATGTGCTTGCTATAAAATTTTTAGATGATGTAAAACTTGGAAAAATTACAATTTGAAGGCTAGAACTTTCAGATCCAACTTTGTGCTGACCCGTTTCGCAACCCAAATGGCTTTAAATTTAAAAATAACCCTAGAAATAGATAGAACTTTTTTAGTAGGTAGAAAATGACTACTAATATACGAAATTTCGAGTTAAAATGAGCAAGTTATGGTCATGTTAAGTTGGAATTTCTCCTAATCCGATTTTTGATGAAAATGATGAAATAGAATTAGAAAGTTTAAGTAAAACTTCAATGAAATACTTATTTGGGGTATTTCTTTTGTTTATGTGACGAGAAAAGTGAGATCCCTTACCCCGATAACTATTACAACTAGTTGATTACTTGAGTTATGGCTGAGTGAGTTTATTTCCTTAATTTTGGTACTTATGATTTTGCTTGTAGTATAGTGGCAATAGAATAGGGAAAGATGAAAAATATGAAAAGTGCATGTGCCTCATAATGTTGGTTGAAATAATTGTAAGTATATCGAGGCTTGAATTGTCTATAACTAAATTATTGTTCTAATACCATATTGAAGTGTCTGTTAATTTTATGATCACCTCTAAAATATTTAATATCATACCAAGAGTATTTAATTAAATGAATTCATGCATAGCATGAAGTGAGTTTGATTGCATTCACTACTATACCCTTGGTGGGACAAGAGCATAGTAGTGGTGGTACACAAGGGTTTGTAAATCTACAAGTGTTGCGTAGGAGCCTATAAGTACTACAATTTAAAAGCGAGTAGTGGCCCGAAAGAACTACAAAAATGTATTTGCGAACTATGGTCGTATGAGCTCGGAACACCTAAACTCAAATGGAGGGCATAAATCCTTCAAACATATGATTTTAGGTTAATCATTTGTATTACTTGCCCATGTGTTTGTTGTATTAATGGGTTTGCCTCACATCAACCATAACCGTCACTAACTAGACACTCTCCTATTATCCCATGGTGCATTAGAACCATGAGAACAATAATGTTGCATGGATTATCTTTCATACTCATCACTATTTCCTAAATCAACATATTTGCTTAGTTAGACATCGAAGTGGTTGAGCTGGGCCCAATTTCCTTGTATTACTAACCATGTTCTATAGACGGTTAAATTTTCATCCCCTTACTTTTTTATCGACATAAAAATTGGTGCCAAATCAAGCTAGCTAAAGAGAAGAAGAGTGAATCAGTTACTCGTGTGATCTAGATGTACTAGCTAGAATTTATCTATACTTACCAAATAAATTCAAGCAGCCAAACACAAGCAGCAATCAAATTTGATTAAAAGCCAAATAGAATTAGGTCAAATTATCAATTTTAAGCTTATGAGCACATACAACAAGTAAGGAATGTTCGTACCTAAATTAGTTTCTAAGAACAAGACTCTAATTCACCAAAACCCTGATCACGTAAACAGAACAGATTTCAATATACATCTTCTATAAAATAAACCTAATCCAAACTTCACTTGAAACCATAATTTCAATTGAAATATAATTCCACACCTTTCTCCTTGACGGAAACACAATAATTCTCCAAAGTAACAAATCTCCATAACAAATCCTTCCAAACCCTAGAATTCCATTCAATACAAATAGGACCAATAATCAACAGAAAATCATTTTTATGTAATCATAAATATCAAGAACATTCAAACTTGCCTAGAATTGATTCTCAATCCTTCTTAATCACTAAAAATACAAATCTCCAAGCAAACTAGGTTTTTCTTTAATTTCCCCTTCAAAACCAATAGAAACCCTAAGAAATTTGATAGATCTTTTAAATCCTAAAGCAAAGAAAGAGATTCAATTACCTTGACTGGACTTCTAGATCTCCTTGGATGCTAGGATCATGTATAGAGAGGATTTTCTAGGTTTAAGAATGCTTTGAAGAAGGAAACATAAGCTTAAGATATAAAGAAATTCATAGAAACTCTTTATCTTTCGAATAGGGTACGTTGGAAGTTTTCAACACTGGCTTCAACACCAATGAAGCCACATCACTTATGCCAGTAGTGTAGAATTTTAGGCCGGGGGTGTACTTGGCTGGCTTACAGCTCCAAAAGTCTATTTTAAACTACATTTTTGTCATTTGACAAAACAAATAACTTTATATTAGGGTGGACTATAAATTCCTCTTATATTATATTAAATGGCACTTTTACCCTTCTATTTGAATTATTTATCTATATATTACACCAGCCATTTCCAATTGAAGCAACAATAAAGATGTTTAGAAGCATGTGTAAATTTGTAGAATGCATGGAAGAATGGATAAACAAAAATAACGAATAACATATCCGAATGATAATTTACATATCCTATGAGATTCTCGGATAAAGAGATAATGATGAGAAAACATACCGTCATTTGCCTTCAGCTATTGGATACACCTCTATTTTGAATTGATAGATAGGAAGTGATAGCACAAAATGGCGCCGTATATCAAAGTACAAACAAGGCAACCATTACTCCCTAATGTTACGACACATAGACATACAGGGACATTCGCACCATAATTCAAAAAGTCGTAGCTTACTTAACACAATTCAAGATAACATACTACTTAGATGACGATTTAACTTGCCAACACTAAACCTAGCTTGGATCCATCATCAATTCATATAAGTATACCTGTTGATTTCGCTTAACCACTCTAGAATGAAAAATGACACCTATACCCCCTCAATAAACTCTTCATACAAAATCCTTTAGAGCCTAAACTTGCCTTGGTCAACTCATTCACTTGGCTTATCCCTTAGCCAACGCCTGGATAAAGGGAGTAAGAAGGGTCCAAATGTTGACGGTCTAATATAGACCACGAGCTTTCCAAACTGAGTCCTGCCGATTAGCCATCAACCTATTAGGCTACGATCTAGTTTACACCAGCAACAACCTGAAACCCCACCAAGGCACTTGTCACTTTAACTCAGTGTATTGACGAATTCCTTTAGCACTCAATCAGCACTGCACTTGGCATCTCTCAATGTACTCTCCCAAGTCGGGCTTGACATGTTAGTGGGTTTTCCCTACGTCTACCATAACCGTAACTAACTAGACACTCTCCTAGTTTCCTATGGTGCAATAGAATCATCTTCCCTCCATGAGAATGATAATGTTGCATGGATTATCTTTCATACTCATCACTTCTCCCTAAATCAACATGGTTCCTAACTTAGACATCGAAATAGCTGAGCTAGGCTGAACCTCAATGAATTACTAACCATGTTCTATTTTGTAGGCTCATAATCTATTGAAATCCAATCTATATTCTAGATAATCAGTCTCTACTAGAGCACAACTAAAGACAAAATTGAATTTAAATCATTTGTATAGTATAACCCTAATTATGAATCTTGAATTAAGTTGTATTCATAGCCTTCATATAAGAATTTTGCATCGTACTTTCTTATAATTGAGAATTTGTACCATTGTTAAAACTTTTAGACGGTTAAATTTTTATCTCCTTACTTTCTTATCGACATAAAAGTTGGTGCCAAACCAAGCTAACTAAGGAGAAGAAGAGTGAATCACTTACTCGTGTGATCTAGATGTACTAGCAAGAATTTATCTATAATTACCAAATAAATTCTCCTCCGCGTTTGCAACTTGTGGTTTGCAGATTAAATCATTATGCTTCTTTATCTATAAAACATAATAACAAATATATAAACTCGTATCATAATGACAACCAGCTACACAAAACAGTTTTAAATTGCTTTTAAAATTGGTTGTTTGAAAAGATAAATTTAATATGTTCTTAAATACTTTTATAGTCATTTTTATCTGTACTTAATTATTTATTTATTTGACGGTTTTTTATTGAAGTCTACCCTATAATTAATATAAATCCTCACGTAAAATTTAAGATTCTAAAACCACTTGCTCAACAAGAAAAGAAAGGCTGTGGAAAACTCAACTTTCTATTGATAAGGATATTTTTAATGTATGAATTGGGATAACCTCGAAATGGGTGGAGGAAAAGATGAATGAGAAATATTAAAATGCAGATTATTCTCTTAGTGCATATGGTCTATATAAAACGAAAAGCTTTAGGTGAAACAACAAATTAAAAAAAAAAATAAAAAAATGGTGGAAAGATTTGAAATCGAAAAGCTCTAGCTGGCGTTCCACTAAGAGCAAGGTACATCATGAAAGAAAGGAACCCATTGTGCTTTATATTCCCATTGTTTTGCATCCTCCTAAGTTGGAGTATTCTCTAGGCCTGAAGAGGGTTAATTATGATATTTGTTTTTTTTTTAAGTTTTTTAATTATTTATTTGAAGTTTAAAGTTATAAATTCCGAAAATTTTTGCTGTGATGATAATAAACCGCTTAGGTTAACTATTAAAATAACTATAATAATTCATATATTAAATATTTCAATGTAATCATAATTAAAAATAAATATATGCTATTAAATAATCGACAGAAGATTTATCCTGATCACAAGTGCATTTGAATTTAAACTATTCAATGACTCACAGAGTTGGCTCATTAATAAAATGAACAGAACCTTAGAATCTTTGTAAGAATATAAAATGTTGCTCTTAAAATTGATGAAATGATAACTTACCTTTCTTTTAATAGTATTAACAACAATTTTGTCACATATAAATATGATAAAAGACATTATCTAATCAAATCGACGGGAATAAATTTGATGTGACTTTTTAAAACACATATCGTCAGTCATGAGTCTCATATGTATTTTGTTAAAATAAAGATTAAAAAAATCAAGAAAAAAAGAATGAAAGAAAGAACGAAACATGATTCCATTAATGGGAGGGTTCTGTTATTAATTAAATCGTTAAAATAAATATAATAAATAAAATATTAATTTTTTAAAAAATTTAATTACGATTAAGTATAACGTAAGCTATTGGATAGTGATGAAACCGATCCCGCTAAAATAAATGATCAAACTATAAAATTTTTCCACACAGCTGTACTTATCGCTCCGAACGAACAAGACAGTGTCTAAATGGAATAAGATAAACAAGAATTTCATCGCTTGGATAGGGGGATAGGGAGGAATAGGGCAAGATGACTTCTTGCGGCAATTACCGGAATATCGGCATAAATACACCGGTAAAACATATAACCATAATAAATGTAATCAAGCTGTGAAAAGTTAAAAAAAAAAAAAAAAAGGTAATAAAACTTCCAAGCTTTTTTTCAATCCAGCTTGTCTCTGCTATGAATTTTATTTGGAGCATGACAGGAAAGGCCCTAACACCCTCATTAAGACCCTTTAAAATTACCCTGTTGATGCATCAATGTACGAGGTGCAGTGGATAACTGATGACAAGCCTCAACATCAACCCTAAATATATACTGGCACTGGCTCCACCATTTTTCAATGTTATCCTGTTACTGTCTCCCACATTTAACAATACCTTAGCATGCTTGCACTCTGACAAATCCAAGATTATTCAGAGTAACTTGTCCTTGTTTTTTGGCTGTGTAATTTGTTCTGCAAAAACATTATCCGTACTTATTTTATTTTGCAATAAATAAATATATGAGCTAACTTACAACACTAAAAAAATACCGTACTTTTAATTGCTATATGATAATATCAACGAAGACGAAATCATCAAAAATGATTACTGCAAAATTAATCGATATAACCCTATTCTTTGGTGTGGATAGCAAAGTTAAGGAAGCTTTTCTATGGAAAATGGTAATAAGCTTAAAAAAAAAAAAAGATTCTTTTGGTTTTTTGCATCATGTGTAATGATCTTAAAATGTATGATAAATTTCTTTTCAGGCTCTATATAAGTGTTTGGCGATGTGTTATTGAGACCTAATATTATATTAGTAAACACAGGAGAAAAGAAGCAAAAATAGGAAAAGAAAGAAAGAAAGAAACAACAAATTAATGATAAAGGGAAAAAATTTTATTGCAAACCAACGCATATAAAAATATTTAGATGCTTCTCTATTTTAGTAATCAACTATTTATTTTTCATTTAAATCCTCGAACTTTGAAAATATACCACACAAATTCATTTGTTATTTTAGTTGAACATTCAATTAGCATTTAACATGTATGTCTCTATATTATTATTATTATTATTATTATTATTATTATTATAGTCAGAGGAAGGAATTAAACTTGGTATTTTTCACTTGAAAGTCAGAAAAGATGTTATTAATTGAAAAGCCATTAGCGTATCATCTCTACATTAACTACGGATATAATCAATTTTACTAGTGCTTATTGTTAAAACATCTAAACTTAATATATATACAATAATAATTAGAGTTCTCTAAATTTGTTTCTTTTAAGTTATTGTGTTGAAATGTGGTAAGTCTTAATGGTATAATTATTGTTGTTAAGAAAAAAAAATTCAAAAAAAAAAAAGAAGCTGTAAATTGCATGAACATCTCCTTATCAACATATGGACCTCTTAAAACCCACTTCTCAAGAGATTTAGGCATCGGCTTTTTAAAAAGTATAGAGTACTAGTAGAATTTATTATAAATAAAAAAATTTAGGTTTTAAGAATTTGGATGTCTGCCCTTTTGAATTATTTAAGATTCGTGCAATTTTAAAACGTGTTTAGGGTGTCGGCATAATTTACTTGAAACTAAGCAGGATCTAGTTTTATAATTATTTACTTGCTTAAACAATGGATAATACCCAAAAGAAGAAACGAAATGTTGACTAGTTATTATATTGAGGTTTTCTTTACCTTTCTGCAGCTTTTTCAACATTTACATGTCCACCCCTGTCCTTGCCTCAAAGGGAAACCTCTCTCTCTCTCTCACTTTCTAACCCTCTTCCGTTCAAACATATGAATGAATTAAAGCAAACAGACAGTACCTTCTTCCTGTGTGTTTATGTGTTGTCTGGTGAATCATATGATCAGTTCAGTCCGCCAGTCTTTCGTACAGTAAATAAAGAAGAAATGATATGTCATGGCATGCTTTTGAAATTTGTTTTAGATTTAGGTCTAGATGCAGACAATTCAGTATAGTGATAAAGGATTATATTCTGACTCATGTTCATGTATATATATTACTCCACATGGCTTTAATTACCATGCAGAATTTGCACTTGCAAAAAGATATATATATATATATATATTTGTGTGTCAGTGTGTGTGGGGGAGATATTATACAAATAATATTGAGAAAGAAATAACAAAAATTATGGTATATAACATAATGAATAAATTGCTTCGTGGAAAAGACGGGGATGAGGATAAGATATGATAAAAAGGAAAAAAAAAATCATTGGAGTAGTTGTTGGAAATAATCTTATTATTTAAGATCTATAAATTTAATCAAATAATTAAAATATCAATATGTGTAATTATGTAAAAGATACCAAAAGAGGCTTTTTTTTTGTATATTATAGATTATACCTTTTGGACACCTCAATCTCCTCAAGTTTTTTATTTACCTAGTTGTTAAATAAATTCATATAAACATGTTTAGGGTTCGATTAATGTCTTTAAAAACATCTAAAACTTAAAGAATACTTTTTTCAAATGTTTAGAACTCAGAACCAACAATAATGCACCTTTACAAAGGTTTGAGGCTCCTAAGAAAATTTAAATAAATTAAAAAAAATGGAACTTTTTATTATCTTTCCCTGATAATTAACATCTTGTCCTCTAGTTTATTGACACTATATTCTATGATTTTTCAATATTTTGCTCCTAGTTTTAATCAATGCGTATTTGTCTTAAGATAGTAATTGGAGGACTCAACAACATGGACTAGAAGTTTTCATTTCACATCGGGTCATGGTTTCCAAGAAAATTCCTATGCTTTCACTTAAAGCAAAACCTAATTAGGGCAATTTGTGTGAATTTAACTGATTCTCAAGTTCTACAGGGTGGAAAAAAAAAAAAAAGATACATAAATTTGGTCTTTATATAGTTGCATGAGGATATAATTCTTGATCAAGAAATCTTATTTTCGGTTGAAATATATATGAAAATTACATCTAAGATTACCTTCTATTAATTCTATACTGCTAATAATTGAGTACCAATCGTAATATGTTGAACTCTGGAATCTATGTGGTAGGATATTTTATGATGGATAATATACGTTACATTATACTAATTCCCATTTTGAATTATTTGTATTGTTTTATATAAGCATGTACATGCGATAATTTGTACATATAACTAAGATATATCTTTAATAAATATGGTTTAAATTAATTGAAATAATAGAATTCTTTAAGGATCGTCCAATATTGCTGAGCTATATAAATCTATAAAATCTGTTTTTTTCAGCCATTAGCTAGCTCATAGTCCATTAGAGGAGGTTTTTTTTTTTTTTTTTTTTAATTATCAGTTATAGGCCTTTCAATTTATGATATTAATTCGGTTATATTTTATTGGCTTCCTATTCAATATATTATCCCATCATTCTTCTTTTTCTTCTTATATTGTAAAGACGAGATCGTACATGCGATTGAAGTAGAAGGATTTTAATAGCATCTCGACGTCGTGGTATAGGTTCTGTTCGATGATTGATGTGCTTTGTGTTCTTTATTTTCTAATCGAATTTGTTATGTCTGCTGGTGTCTTGGTTGAACTCGTAGTTGTATTTTCATAAGGTGCTGAAGTTGTATGGCATAATGTTGGAACATTAAAAACATCTGTTTATCACTGGTTGGTGGTAGGCGAGATATACTGTCAAGAATTAATTGGAGCAAATAAGGTCTTTTAATATTCTAAGAGTTCTATACTGATGATCTCGATAGCTATCTAGGCGAAAATAGTGATTATATTAAATCAAGTAGCAAAGGCTAATGCCTTTGGATATATTAAGTTGTTAAATTGAATTTAAGAATTGTATTATTATTGAAAACCAGAATTGAAAACGACAAGTTTCAAGCAATGCTAAAATCATTCGTTGTCCATAAATAAATCCTTAAAACTTACGATCACCATAGGACAATATACTTTTCATATTTTGCTTTCCTAATATGGTCCTGAACCATATTTGAATGGGTTAACATGATCCTAAAGCTGAAGGAAGGAAGAAAAGGAAAAAGAAAAGGGTGGATATGATTTCGATATATGATTAGGAAGACTTCATTGCTTCAACGTTTTCGAAAGCATTAAAAGTTGCACAACATTTTAACTTTGGTGGGGCAGATGGAAGAGCTGCTTTCAACTTAACCTTCTCTTTTCTTTTTCTGTCTTTCCTTTTCCTTAGTTGCTGCAAATTTTACACACTTAGAGAGGCTACATTGAGGTCTAACAAAGTTAATTAGAACTTGGAAACATATTGAAATGTGGTCACGGTCGAAGGATTGTTAGGCTACATTTATTAGTCGTAATGTTTAATTGTGGTGTGGACTTGTGGTGAATTCCGGGAGGTAATTAAAACATGAAGGACACCAAATGGTAGCAGTTCTAATGCCAACTTAATTATGAATTGGTATGGTTTTCATATCCTGAGAAATTTGCATCTGGCTTCTTCAAACTTTGTTCTTCATATAAAAAACATCCCTTAAGGCTTGTAAGATACACATTGACATACTCTAACTGTCACATGTTGACAATAGTAGGATATTAATTATTTTTTCTATTAAAAAAGATGTATTAATAAGTTTAAAACTTATAGGGGAATTGAATCACATTTTAGGGGAGTTAGTTTTTTCTTCTTTTTTTTTTTTGTTTTAGATTTTCCAAAATTATTGAAGTGGTAGAATTTATTTACATTTTCACCTATATTGTACTTAATCTGCACTTATGGGTTTGATTAAGCTTAATTGGACCATTTAATTAAATAGACTTGACCATCAATACTAATACTCAATTGTATGGGACCATTTTGCTTTAGTACTTTGTCAAATTTGACTTGGCAACAACTTACCGATCTAAAAGTTTAAAGCTCTGTGGAGTTGCTCCTTTATGAAGCTGAATGAGATATCCATATAATTATAATGTTTTGAAAAATATATATGGTTCTACTGTCCATATGTTTCCATAGTTTTAATCAATATCTATTTAAAAACATTAAATAATATCATTCTTTAGTATTTCTTTTGAATTATTAATTAATTATATCATTTTGAATGGTGAGCTAATGTTCTTAATAATGCTATTATCTAATTAATTTTTAAGAAATTACTATTGATTGTAAAGTAACATAGTTTTTTTTTTTCAATCAATAAAAATATCCTATTAGTATTACATTAAAAAAGATTAAGAAAATAATATTGAATCATTTCTCATGCATAATAAAATATCGTTATGATAAAGAAAATAAGATATATATTACGAAAAATATGAAGATAGTTTGGTGTGTATAAACGTTATTTAATGAAATACATGCACATGAAAGGGAATGGGATGACCATCTCCATCATGGAAGAAAAAGGCATTCACTAGGACTGAATTATCATGTACAATAGTAGGTGAAAAACATATTTATCATTTTTGAGAAAAATTACAAATATACAAATTAAAAGAAAAATTACAAAAGTATTACCATATTAAAGATGCAGCACAAAGATTCGCATGAGTATTGCATTTCAAGCATGCAATATAGCTATATATTTTGGTAAACTTTTAAAAATAGGTGTATTACATGAACATAACCATAATATGATAAAGGTCTGAATATGTATCGCATGTTGGTCATGTAATATACGTTGAATACTTACACAATAAAAAAAAAATCATATATTGCATTCATGCGATATAGTGATAATAATTAAGTAATTACTTTTTATTCAAGTTGTATTTAATGTCATTTTTTAAAATATGATTAAATATAGAGATATAAAAAATAAGGTTTTGCTAGTCACTTATATAATATCAAGAAAAGAGCATCTGTAGTTACAAAGTTCTCATAAGTTAACTTTTCATTTAAGTGTGTTTATATTAGATCGCTTTTTCTTTTTATTCTCTTCTGTATATATTAACAATTAAAATTAATTAAATTATTGTATGATACTATTATAATATTTTTTATAATTGACCATTAATTACTGTGTCTATATTTCATAAGATAAATTAAGATAGGGTGAGATGAGACAATTGGAATGTTTCCATTATTCAAGGTATGTTTTGTTCTTGTTTTGAGGTTGTTTTGATATTTCATTTTTATTAATTTTAAATAGATTATTTGTCGTAAATAGATACAGATAAAAAATAAATATTTTTACTTATAAATAGATTATATGGATCAAACACAGATAATAAATAGATAAAATATAAATATAAATCAGATACAAATAATACAGATAAAAATCAAACAATCCAAACAAACACTTAATTTCTTCGGTGGACACCCGTACTCCTAGTAAATCTTTCCAATGGTGTGTTGTCTTCTTTATCTTTTTTTCTTCCCCCTTTGCTTTTTGATATTTCTTTTGGGAACAAAATATTATAATGATTAAGATCTCTTTTTTAAAGTGGATTATTCCAGCTTTATTCAAGGATATCCTTATTAACCAGTTAAAATTGCGTATGAGCACAACCACTAGTCACGACAAAGTGATTAGAAGGTCAAATTAAATGAATTGATACTGGCATTGGAGATCATAGATGAAAAAAACTTACAATTTTAAAGCCTGCCACAGGTGAATTATTTATTAAAAAAAAAAAAGAAGTAATATGCCCACTTAAAACTAATTTAAAGTTGATATGTGATCATTAATGTTAGGAAAATTAATATATCTCAACGATCAAATTTCAATCTAAATATTGTACTACTAAATGATTCACGCCTTATCTTACCCTTAACCAATCCTCTCGTTGACAAAGGTTGCATTAATAATTAGCTATTGGTATGGCGGATCTAAAAAATGTTGGTAGGGTTTTGACAACCAACCGCAATAAATGACTTTTATCTTTCTTTCAATGCAACCACTGTTTTGTGATGTAATGTGTCCGGAATGAATTCGTGAGTGTGTTCCAACCTTTCCGAAAGGAAAAGTCCCCTCACTAGCCAAATTACAATAATTGTACATGGGCCTTTGCCTTCGGTCTTTATTAAAAGAAAAAAAAAAAAGAAAAAAAGCCCTATGGTTTTTTGCTTCATCGACAATGTTAATGTTGTTTTTGATGTTGAATGTTGATGGAACTCATATGAAAGAGACCTGTGATCTTTTCTAGTCTATATCTTGGGTATTTTTGGAGAGAAAGAGGGTTTTGGTAAAACATTTACATCGAAAAACAGGATCTTGTCCTGTGTTACTCTTATCGTTTGTGGTAATTCTAAGTACAAATGATGTGTCTCTTCAGGTTGTCGAAACATGCAATAATAGGTGCAAGGCCAGGTGTCTCCTGCTCGATGCATACGGTTAATCTATGGACTACCCCTACCACCCCCCCGTAATTTTCTTTCATCTCCACTTTATAGTATCACGATGCTCGGGATAACTTTTTAGCTCTTAAGGGTTAAAAAAGAAATAAAATAGAGAGAAAAAAAAAAAAAAACTTTTGCTTGTCATCATGTATTTATTTTATTTTATTTTTTCTAAAAATGATATAAGGGTTATATGTGGGATTATTCTTTTATATGCTCACCCTTTTAATAAAAGTTATTGTTTAGAGTATATAAATATATTCGTTTACACTAATTTAAAAAACATTCAATAAACAAGATATGTTATGTTTTCCGTCAAATTCTTACACACTTTAAATAAGCAATGAAAATAATACACAGTTTTTATAAATTTTCATTACAGTTTTATAAAAGTTCTTATATGAAAAGGTTTTATGAATATTTATCATTTCTTGTGTTGTATTGTACTTAATCAACCTCTGGAAAAGGGAAATGGGAGAGAGGAAAATATCATGGATGGGGAGAGGGGAATCTATTAGGTAGAAAAGGGACGATAATTCCATTTGTTTTTACTTTTTACGCTATGTTTGGTGAGGTTGAAATCAATCGAAAGCAGAGATATTGGAGGAAAGATTATGTTTGGATTCGTAAAATCAGAAAGAAAAGAAGAGAAATCGTAGGAAATTGAAAGAAACATGATCTTAATGATATGAAACAAAGAGAAAATATAACAAAGTTATTAAAATACCCCTAAAAGCAAATGTAAAATTAAAAAGCAAGGGATATCTTAGTCTGTACGTATTAATATTTAATCCTATTTCCTTCCATTTCTTTAATAGCATTCCAAACAAAAAATACAATTTTACTTTCTTTTCATCTCATTTCCTTTCTTTTCTTTTCATCTGACTTCTCTTTCTTTTCGTTGATTTCCATGTAGTAGTGGATTGTCAAATATAGCATTAGTTTCCACAAATTGGAAAAAATAGCAAAAGGAAAGTAGAAACAATAAATATATTACTACGTCTAGCCCTCTTTCATAAGCCTTCTTTTCTTTCTTGATATATTTATTTATTTCTTTCTTTTTTGTAAATATCAAATTTGGCATCTAAATTGTGTAAAGATATTCAATTAGGAATTTGAATTTTATAAACATCGATTTAATACATAATCAATGTTTGTGACTATTTTACTAACTCATAAATACTGTTTGCTCTATTTACTAACATAAAAAGAGGTTCTATTATTGAATTTTACTACTTTTTCTAACATCGCCTAAGGCTCATAGGTTGTTTCTTTCATATCAAAAAAGCATAGCAAGTTAAATTAGTTATTAAATTGACCACTTTAAAATTCAGTATCAAATTGAATTTTTATACAATGTTCAAATACCAAATTTGACATTTTTCTCTTTATTTTTTGATGTGTTAGTAATTTTATTTATATTTTATTAAAGATTAATATTCCTTAACATTTCATTTTCATTTTTTTTTTTCTTTGGAAAGAATAAAATGTCTTATAATTTTTCTTTGGCTTAATGTCACGAATAGTACCTAAACTTTGACAAAATATTTAACTAGGTATTTAAACTTTAAAATTGATTAATATGGTACTTGAACTTTGAAATTCATTAGTTTAGTACCTGAAAAATTTTGAAATTGGTCAAATTTAGTACATAAAAAGAACTTGACCGAGGTATTGTTGGCGTGTTCAATAAGTTGTTTCAAGTATTAAATTGATTAGTTTAGTACATTAACTCTTCTATCTCTCTCTCTCTCTCTCTATTTTACTTCTAAGTCATTCCCATTAGGGTTATAAACTAGTCGAGTCAAAAAGATACAATATCAAGCTCAAAATTGATTCGAATGAAAAATTGAAAGCTCAACTCGAATTCAATTGAGATTTATTTTTTAACTGCAAATTCGACTCAAAATAATACTTGATAAACTTGAGCCGACTTGATTAGGCTCAATTATCCTTATAAAATTGAATAAGACTAAAAAATAAATTGGGATTTCAAATATGATCAGGTGTTTAATTGATTTGGTCTTAACTAAAGTAAACATTGACCATTGGATATAAAGAGAGAAAAAAAAAAAAAGGTTAGAACGTAGGCTTTATGAATGAGAAAAATAAAGATATATATTTTGTAAAAGTATAAAAAGTTTGAATTGGTCACAGTTACTCGAATCGAGTATTTTAAAACTTGGACTCAAATTTGAAGGTTATTCGAGTAGCTTGAATTCGAACTTAACTCAGTTGTAATCGAGTTGAATTCGAGATATCACTAAATCAAACTCAAATAGATGTGGATCTTTATGACTCTTATAGCCCTATTTCTCGTATGCTCAAGAAATAACTAATTCCACTTTCAACTCAAAATAAAAATAAATGTATTAATACTATTACTTTATGTATTTAAACGAGTAATTAATACTGATTTTAACTTGATATAATAATAGATGATTTTTTTAAAAACGATATCTATATATTAAAATTTTGTTAATATTCTTATATTATTATTATTCAATTTATATTAGATCTGTTTCTACTGCCGACCTAATGAAATCTAGATAAAGATAACATGAATTAGGGAAAAGCATCGAGTAGAATATAAATATTCGGCAAAACCTAATTAAAGAAAGAAAAAGATAGTATAACTAAAGGTACGTTTATATTAAATTATTTGAGAGAGGAGACATCCTACGAGTGAACCTAAAGCGTCCACGTCTTCATGTCCAAACCTCGTACATAGTTGCCGACAATTAATATTAGTCAGCCAGAAAGGAAGGAAAGCCACACACTATTGTACTTTTACTTTATTGTTTAAAATATGTGTTTCTTTCCTTGTTTGTTGCGTTGCATTTATTGTTACTTATATTACATTTACTTTATTCATAGTTTACTATTATTGTACCTACCAACAGTACAACTCCTTCTTTGGCCTCTCGGGACCAAACAATGCAAAGCTAAGTGAACGTGAAATTCATGCTTGCTACAGTTCTTATTCCTTTAGCCGTATCCATATCTGATGTTCCATTGTTCTTCACACGATTGCCCATTTTTATGTATCTCATGGTAAAAATGTTAATTAACGAGTGTCATCTCTTAAATACAATATTAGGAACTAGATAAAAAAAAAATTACATACATATATATATCTTTTAACTCCATGTCTGGAAAATGGGAAAAGAAAGAAAAGAAGTGAAAGAAGAAAGAAATGGGAGGGGAAATTTTAAATTTTGTTGCTTGAATAAAGGGAAAATTTCAGGGAGAAAGACACCAGAGGAAAAAAAAAAAAAGCAATATTTTCCTAGGCTTCGCTTGCTTTTATTCCACCAAGAAAGTGATAAAATAATAATAATAATTGTATTTTTTAATGTTCTCCTTCTTTGTCCATCTTTTTTCTTACTTTCATTATTTTATGGGCATATTGTTAATTTTATATTATATGTTATTTTATTCTTATAATGGTTAAGATTATTTCATTTTATTTTTTTATTGTTTAAACATAATGAAAGGAAATATTCCTTCTTTCTTAATATTTTCACATATGCTAAACGTGCTATAAATCAAACGAAAATAAATTTTTTTAAGAACTTATGAGAAAAATCTTAATTATATAACATGAGACATATATATATTTCAATAAAATTTATTAGAGATTGCAACTCGCAAACGATACAAGCAAAAGTTTTTTTTGTTTATAAAATATAATATTTCTTTGGAAATTACATGGCCACGTATTGTATATTTTTCTAAACGAGTTGGTCGGGGGTGGGGGTGGGGGTTCGGCAAAAGAAAAAAAGGATGGGGTGGGGGACATGGGCCGTTGGATGATTGTTCGCAGGATGGACTAGAGGAGTAGGTGACCTGCGTACATGGGCAGCGTACAAGGGTCCAGAAGCACATACGTGGCAGAAAAGGATTGGTTCAAAATGGAATGCCAATCGTAACGTTTAATACTTATTAAAATTTTAAAATTAAAAAGAAAAGAGCCAATTTTAATATTTATATATTTCTCTTGTAAAAAACAGTATAAACTGGTATTATATCTATACTATTGTTAACCGAATCCCTATATCATTCATCCAAAAATCATATTATAAAGTACGATGATATTTTTTTAACTTCTCTCCTTCTCTTCTTTTCTTTATTTTCTCTAGGAAAAACCTCTCGCACTCATTTTTTTTTTTTTTTACACACATACTAGCGGATTGTGCACATACAACTTAATAGTATCCATAAAAAATTATAAATATTTTATTATAGTATCCATAAAAAACTATAAATATTTTATTATAAATATTAATTTTCAACTATAATTTTTTTTTTTTAGATTTTGGATTCAATCCTATAAAATATCTAAATGTTATTATTATTTTTATTTTACATTAAAATGCAAATTTTTTAAAGTAAAAAAAATAAGGAGAGTAGTTATGGTTTCAAAAAGATTAAGGAGTGTAGTTTTTATTTTGAAAAAAAAAAGTTATAAATTTAAACCGCAGGAATCATTTTCATCAAATTATAAATAAAAAATTATATTTATACTAAAAACACCAGCCTTTTGGCTTTAATAACATAGATATAGTGCAGCGTGTCAAGTTATATATTAAAATAATATTAATCATTGGTCTTGTGTTTGTTATGTATGTAATAAAAGATGAAAAGTATAAAAATTACTTCTTTATTATACATATCTAGAAGCAAGCCCCTCGTTTTTTAATTATATAAAAACGTTGGCGGAATAAATCGGATTCAAATATTTGCTTTTTGAGAAAAATATACATAACCCACTTTAAATACCGAAAGTTTTAGATTCCCATCATCCCTTTGAAGTGGTTGATATGTACGTAGAAGGGTAATCAATGATTGAAATACTTATTATATATTTATTTTTAATAGTCATACAATTATTTGAATAGTTTCACTAACAGAATTATCAAATTTCTTCAAAAATTAGTATTATATTCGTTAAATGGTAAATAATTTAATGTTATAGTTATATGTTTTTTATTTATTTAATATTATATAAAAAATTCTATTATCCAGTCATATATTTTAATGGAACCAGCTTCATCAGTATTATAATGGATCAAATTTATATAAACACGAACTTGAATAGATTTGGATTCAATTATTCCTTATCCAACGACTACCATAACTAACTTTTTGACAAAAATATGCATAACACTCTTTAGTATGTCTTGCTTTGAAGTGATTCACGTTTGGTAATGGGATGATTGGAATGCCTATTATTAAAATGATGGTGTGATTGTTTGAATGGTTCTAGTATAAATAAATTTTTAAAACTATCTAGCATAATAGTATGAAAGCTATTCTTTTAATGAAATAAATTATTCTCTCTTTTTTAAGTTTTTTAATAAAATGGTTGAGATTATATATTTATTTGGGATTTTCAATCGTTTTATCACCAAACTATCTCACTTTTAATATTATCATTAAATTGACAATAAAAAATTAGTATAAAAAAATATTAAGAGTTTTAATTACCATTGGGTTAGATTTTAAGTGCTCAATGATTTAACTAGACTAGTCTCATTATAACAACTATGAAACCATAATTTTTTTTTAAGAATACATGTTATTTTTGGACTCCACTTGTTTTCCTATTGTAATTACAACATTAACCATTATATACAAGCTATTTCACCATCTTTTATATTATTTATCTATTAATTTAATTTAATTAGCTACATTTTTAACTACTAACAAAATTTTAATTTTTAAACTTTGAACAAACTATCAAACTAACCACTACTACTTTCGCGACATATTACATGTCTATACTATCTATTTCCCTCTACTTTTTATAATTTTTTATATTTATTCTTAAAATCATAACTTAAAACTTCATAAGTAATGGTAATAAATATTGTATTTTTAATATTTTAATTTATTTATATATTTAGATACACTTATTATAACTATATTAAATTCTCATCGGTTTTATTAATCATTTTTTATATGACGATTATATTTATATCAGCAACTCGAGTGCATCGTTGGCTAATATGTATCTACAGTGATATGTATATGAGTTCTTATACTTTAATAATTTGGAAAGAGGGGTTTTTAATGGGATGAATTAGAGCTTCTTAAGCAATTAATAATGGAGTTGGTGGGGGGAGTGGCCGTAGGTTACCAAAAGTGGAAAATGAATTATACCAAAAAGTGTTTAAGGTAAGAGGATTACCGTTAGGGGAAGGTACCCATGTACTATACACATGGTTTATAAATTGTTGTTCTCTCTCTTTTAAGTCTTATCTACTTTTTGTTGCTTTCCAATCTATAACTGAAATGTCGGTTTTGCCCCTTTTATTTTGGTTGTCTAGCTTTATTTGTGGTTGGTCAAAGAAAGGGATTGAGCGGAGTGGTTACTTGTTTATTCATGATTTGATCTCCTTACTTCGCAAAGATCTATGAAGATAAGCCCAAGATTATTATTATTTTTTTTTTAAACATGGACGAAGCCGACTGGAAGGCAATATTATTGGAAACGGGCCAAATTAAGTGCAAAAAGTCTGACTTTTATTCATTTTCTATTATTATTATTATTTAGGTTTTTATTTTTGACAAAAAAACATCACCAAAGTTTTAGTGTTATACATTAATTTTTATTAAGTATACTTGACAATAAGTTGTTTGATACCTGGATAATTAACCAAATAACACAATATTAATAATATATTATTATATAATTAAAAATTTTTAATAATTGAAAAAAATAGAAAAATTTAGAACATAAAAAAGCCGACGGGATTATTGATAACTATCTTTGGGGAGGAGTTGTGACTTGGGGATGGTCACTAGCCACCCTAATTTCTCCTTTTCTTTGTCATTATTTATTTGTTAATTATTTTTATAATATTTAATATTTTATAATTTTTACTTTCTTAATAAATAATATAAATAAATATATACTATTACTATTATATTATTTAATTATTTACAAATCAATAACATGTATTACTAATGTCATGTTTGGTACACTAAAATCCATTCCTATGTTTGAAAGTATACATAGAATGGAATGGTTATACAATATATTTTTCGGAAACATCCCTAGCAATAAATGCAAGTTATAAATATACAATAGGATAAAGGAGTAATTATATTGCATACAATTAACAAGGCTGGAATTGAATCACGATTTTGGATTCTAAAGATGCATGCAAACATGGAAAATGGAATGGAACCTAGAATCACGATTCCATTCCGGATCCATTCATATATATCAAACATAACATAAGTATCATTTATGGGGTTAATGTCAAAAATGGTAATTAAACTTTTGCAAAAAATTCGATAAAAAACGTGAATTTTAATTCTGAACAATTCGGTACTTAAAATTTCACAAAAAATTATTTCAGGTACCAAATTATTCAAAAAAAATTTAGATATCTAATTGAATTTTTTTTTCAAAAGTTTAGGCATCATTGTTCATATTATCTTCCCTATTTAAAATCAACAAATAACTCTAAAGCAAGGTTCATGCTTTTATGGAAAATAGAAATACAGGTCAACTATTCATAAACATTTGATAACATAAGTCATGTTTGTATAATGTAAAAATACCATTATAAAATATTTTCGTTATCCTCCACCGTTCCATACGTATTTTCTACATACTTTTCTTTTGAAAATCATATATTACATGGCTTTAGGCAAAATATAGAGTGTTTGATTAATAATAAAGATAGTTATTTTGTGAGTTTATTCATAAAGAGATACGTACGTTGTGAATAAGCCCATAATTACAACAAAAAGAGTAGAATGAATATGCATCTTTTAATTACTTAAATAATGTAGGCTTACCGTCCTTCTGGGGTTTAATATTTTGTTTTTTGCGTCCTTTTAGGATTCCATTTAACTAATTTTCTCTTAATTTTCATAAATTTACTTTCCTAAAACATTATCATATATTATTAATAATTAAGATTATAAATGAAAAATGATGTCACAAAGTATTTAAAATATCTAAACAATCTTGAATATTAATTCGTAGATTATGGGTCTGTTTGTTTCACATATTTAGGCCATTTTAACATAATATTTTTGTTATTATCAAACAGATATTCGTCAATAAATATATATCAATAAAAAAAATTGATAGTATTATTCATAAACAAATTAAATAGATATGATATAGATATGATACAAATAATTTACAAATGCAGATCAAATACATATAAAAATCCAACAATCTAAACAAGATCCCTTGTAAGTAAAACTAAGAGGAAGGTAAATTTGAAAGATTTTTTTTTCTCTTTTGGCCCAAAAATTCGAAAGATTTAAATCCCTTTATTTGAGTTAATAATATTCACGGTAGCCAAGTTTATGAAATTTAGGTATAAAAGTTGAAACCATTTCTGTAGAATAATTTAATATGCATTTGCATCCATCTTTTTTTAATAATTTGCGCAATAATAAAATAAAACCATCATTATTTACTTCGTGGTTGTTAGACCCTTATGGAGTAGTAATTAAGTTTCGTTACAAATACGAAAAGCATCATTAACATGAAGGCATAATTCTCATGAAAAGTCCATACCATATCCACTTGAGGGATCAACCAAATAAAATGGTCTTAAAAGTCACCATCACCAGACAAATAAAAAAGAAAATTTTAGTCGGCAACTTCCCTCTTTATTCTAGGATTTCGTTCCGTAGCAAGAGGATTGTCCCATGTGTAATTTAGTCACATGCGATTTCACTTTGTCGTCGTAATAGTCAATTTCTCTTTTTTGAGTTATGGGACAAGGAACATTTTGTATTCGTGTGGCGGTGGCAACTCCACATATTACCTTTATTGGAGGCCGTGGATGCATGGTTATATCTTAGCTAGTCGGGCAATTTAAGGGAAGCTTCACCAAAACATGTCTGCTGGAGGCATCTATTAACATTTTTTCATATACCCATAAGCAATTTTTTATTCTGTTTTATGGTTATGAACACATGTTTTATATATGACCACAATTGGGTTGTCCTCATGTGGTCCACATATATATATTTTTTTATTTTTTATTATTTTTTTTCATTGATGGGGTCTATTCAAGAATCCTGTCAATATTTTCCTTTCTTTCTTTCTTGTTCTTTTTTCATTTAGTGATAAACCATTTTTGTGTTATTTCGGTCTGAGTTTAGAATATGTATTGCATATTATTTCCACAAGATATCTTTTATATTATGTATTCTATAAACGTAAGTTGGAAATCAATGAATTCTAAAATGAAAGGTCATCATTTAAAATATATATTTTTATATATAATTGTGTATTATTGTAGAGTGAAAGTGGAGATCATCAACAAATTTATAAGACCGGGGCCCAGCTATATGTCATTGTGGTGGTGGAAGATCTCTCCGGA
Source organism: Combretum micranthum (assembly GCA_024138025.1). NCBI lineage: Eukaryota > Viridiplantae > Streptophyta > Magnoliopsida > Myrtales > Combretaceae > Combretum > Combretum micranthum. Next base: position 1,232,923 of record JAMXBD010000265.1, read on the forward strand.
TGGAACTTTTTCTGATATTTCTAAATTTTGGTGATTCTATTTTTCCTAGGACGAGAAGAAAACAACGTCAGACTGTTGTAGAAGAAATCAAAATTGCCTACGTTATACAGATTCTAGAAAGCAATAGAATCGACTCAATGTCAAAATATGCTATATATATATTATATTTTTTTTTTTCTTTTTTTTTTTCCCCCTCAATGTGTCGTGGATGATTTTTCATCCTTGCAAAACACAGTGCATATGCTTTCTTGTTTGCTCGTTAAACTCGTGTATTGTAAGGTACGGACCCAAATAATTTACTTTGATACATTTCAATCTCATACATTGAATTGGCTGGATCTGAAAAGTGAAAACAGAAATAGAACTTTGTGATTTGGGTCGAAACGATTTATCTGATATTACATGCTATATAATATATATAATTATAATTATTATTTTGGAAAATTATCTATTTACAATCATATGTATGAAATTTAATAGTATTTATATGCTACGTATCTATATATATGGCATGTATTACCTAGTAAATTAAGGAAAAACAAAAAAAAAAGGATAAAAAAAGAATGACATACCAATTGCGCTATTATATTTAACAATGTAGTATCTACTCACTTTTTTGCTATGTGAAGTAAACATTGTTGTAATGTAGCTAAGCACTAATCAACTTCACATACGACAACAAAATATATGTGATTTCTATAGATGTTGGATATATTTCGATGAAAGGAAAGTGCAAGGATAAAATTCGTAAATGGATTTTCCATGGACTCTTCTGGAGTCCCATGTCTCATGTACCAAAAATAAGTTCAAATATCATTATATGTATCCTTTTGACAAGTGTGATGGATAAAGGTGGACCATAGCATCCGAAAAATCTCAAGAATATTTATCTTCCTGAATTCAAAATAATTGTTGCATTGTGAGAGAGAGATATTTGTACAGTACACACCCTCCTAAACAACTCTGTTTTCGTTTTATGTTGTGAAAGATTTGGAGTACTAGAAATAACCTCATTTTTAGATTTGATCAACAAGTTCTACCTGAGAAAAATCACCAATCGTCTGTTAAATATGTACTGAATCTATCATGAGAACCATAATAGGATGTTTATAATAGATGTTAGAGAGTATCCACGTCTAAGGTTCTTAACACAAGTTTCTAAACAAATAACCTTACTTTTTAAGATTCTTACAAATATAGATGGTTCTTTTAACTTTCTAGAAAGACCTCCAAAAAGTGAATTCCTTCGTACTAACTACTACTACTACTACTACTACTAAGATACATATGATTGATTGAGATATGTGCAATGAATAGATAAAATATTTGTAACAATCAGATCAAACGAAGAAATGCATAAATAAGATAATTTGAAAATGCTGACATCAATTGATCACTTTTTCTAAACGTTAGGACATTTTTTAAACACTTGAAAATGTTGTGACCTCAAATGAATTTACTCTCAAACATTATGATCTTTCAATATAATTAACCCAAGATAAATATCTTTGTAGTGGATGCAAGGGCTGTACATGCTCAACGCCATGACAAAGATGAATATAGTTTTGCTTTTCCTACTGGTTAAGTGTAAAAGGAGATAATGATAGGTAAGGTGCTCGTATTTTCTATTTTTGGTAATTTAATGTCTTATTTTTAAATTTTAGCAAATTAATACTTATATTTTTGAAGTATTTGTAATTCAATATCTGCATTAAATTATATTTTACGGAAATTTGTTTTGATAATGATATGCCCTTCGCCAAAAATTACCAAAACGTAAAAAATGCAGCATTAAATGGCCCAACTTTGAATGTATAGGCAATTCGACTGCCATTATCTTGTTGTCAAAATAAACATCCATGATATATTATTTAATAAAGATACTAAATTATACAAACTTTGAAAGCATAAGCACTAATTCGTCAAAAACTAAAGATGAGATACTAAGTTGCTAAAAATTAAAAGTACAGGCATTTGGTCTATCATTATCCTAATGTTAAAGCTATTGCAACAAAAATTGCTTATGGAGCTACATGAAAGTATAATGGTTGATTTCATTCGTATTCTTTTGATAATTCAGGCCCTATTATATTTATATATATATATATATGATGATGAAATTTCCTTTTTATAGTTTCTAATATGATCTTTATTTAAAAAATAATGTAACAAAAACTTATAAACACAACCCAATAAGCCATCTATAGATACTATGTTAACGTATATAATCTCCCATAAGAATAATTGGTGTATTATAAAGTTTCTTTTTGAGTAAGCTTATAAATAAATATCCTCTAAGCTAAGTGATAGAGACTAATTGCACCAATTTTGTAGGTTGATTTGTGTATTACTTTTGCATATTTTATGGGTATTTTCTTAGATTGTGAGGCTTATTAATTGTATTATATATTGAGTTAGTCAAATTTCATGCATTTTGCAATTGATTTAGAGAAAAATTGAAGTTTGGATAAAGTAAAGAGCTCAAGAATACATCCACAATTTTAGTCATGTAATGGTCATTTAGAGAGACCCAAGAAGAACATGTGTACAAGCATGCCCATGCATTACATATTTACAACGAAATTCAATTTACAATTGCCAAGGGAAACATGTCTAAAGAGCACAATCGTAATGCATGGGCATGCACTTATCTTTTGTATGCGGATTTTGCCTATCTATATAAAGTCCTTCGTGTATGGACTTAAAGAAGACTTTTGGCTAACTTAAAAAAAAAGTACTTTAGCACTTGGGAAAGTAAGAGTACATAGGAGAACAATGTGTTTTCACTCAATACTTTGCAATCAAGAGGGTTTTATCATGAATCTCTTAAAATTATCTTTCTATTTTGTTTTCATGATAATGTTAAGTGAGGAGTAAGTCCATCATACATAAGCTTGATAAGCTATAAGAGAACTATATGGTGAACTTTTGTTTCTTTTTCCATGGATTATCATTTCTTAAATCTAATCATGTGTGCTTATATCTTCTTTGTATCTTTATTATTAGTGTAGGGATTTAATGTTTGATTTTGTTTGTAAAGACCGATAAGTCATATGTGTGAATAAATTTACATGATTTGCAAGAGATGCATGCAACCCTAGAGATAGGACGATGTAATCTTCCAAATTATGGTTAAACCTTATAATGAAATTCACAAATCAATTGTGTATTTCTAGGAGTTTTAACTAAGAAGAGATCAAGCTAGGGTTAGGTATTAGTAATCTCAAAAGAGATTTATATAAATTAGGAATTACTGCAGTTCAACAAAATTAAAATGCTCATTGAATACATTTTAAGATCTTATAAGCAACCCTAGGCAAATTTGATGTCTAGTTATTGGTTTTGAATTCCTTATGAACCTTAGTGATTGCTCTTGTAGTTATATACTTTTTTATTTGTTTATTTTAAATTTAGTTTCCTTAGTTTAATATTAAGTTGTTAATTCTTCATCATGGAATTTTTTTTAGGTAAATGCGAATACTAGTACTCATATATAGTCCCCATAGGATTAACCTATATTCATCCACTATAAGCTATACTATAGAGTTTATGGGTGCGCTTACCTATGAGGATACATAATTGATAAAGTGAATGTACAAATAAAATTAGTACGCTTGTACATACACATATCACTAAGCTATGTTACATGTTTTTAAAATGCTTTAAAATTTCAACATTTTAAATCTACAACAAGTTTAAGCTTAATTAGCTTACCTTTGTTTACTTAAAAACAATCTTGATTAAACTGAGCAATAAAATTAGGGGAAGAAAGTTTCACTTTTATAGTTTTAATTTTCTATATACTACTATCAAAACGATATAAATTATAAAATATACCAACAAGAGATTTTTCATTGATTTTGGAAATAGATATAAGAAAAAAAAAATTGGAAACTCATATACTAATACTTAAAATAGTCCTACATTTAGCTTCTTCCTATAATTATGGATAATTATATAGATAACCAACATTATCAAAATAATTAGGTTTAATTTGGGATGGTCCAGAGAATTTTAGACTGGTGGTCATTGAAACCAATGCTTGATAACATTGATCTTACCACTCTAAGCCATTTCCAACGAGGCTCATATATTAATCAAGATATCTTTTGAACTCTTAGCCATTATCATTTATTTGACTCACTTATTAATTCCTAAGCTCAATGTAGTAATTTTGAAACCTACGCATAACTAGTATATATGGATTGTCAAAAACTAAAGAAACTAGATGGTGATCATGAATTCTCCCTAAATATATCTATTAGTTACTTTTGAAAGGGAATTTAAACTTAATTAGAAAACTTTTATAGAAAGGTTGCTTAAGAGCTTAGACTTTTGTAGACATATATCAAAGACTCTATATTTCTCATGTTTAACCAACACCACTCCATGACATCCCTTTCATTGCAAACTGCTCAAAGTGCAAACAAATCATTGAGATGTGAAGCTCAAAGTGCGCATAACACACACATGATGAACCCTCACATCTATAGAAACAAGCAGGTTTATTTTTTTTAATTGCAAAATAATGTTTTTATTTATTTCATGTGCACTTAGTTAAGCTCCTTAATTCTTAAGATATAATAATAAAAGAAGAAGAAGTAGAAAGGCTTCTAGATTCTGCATGATCATGTTACACCCTTAATTTTATGAGCTTTTATAGATTTTATATATTTTTACAAGTGTTGTCAAACCTTGTTAACCCATCTGGCTTAACCCACTTGAACCCAACTCCTCATTGGAAACATGCTAGTCCAATCGCAGTTTAACCTATAGTTTTACTTGTTAACGCTTAACCCTCAAACTGTTCGGGTTAAGCCTTCTACCCAGGTCTAACAATATTGATTTTATTAATTTATCTAAGCATAAAATAGTAATATAGAGTGCAAAAGCATTTTTTTTTCCTCAAGATTTAGATGTTCAAAAGCTTCCTTTTAGAGATAGGGGCTAATTTAGCATGAAACAAATGTAGAAACATGTATTAACCATTGACTTGTTTTTAAATGATATTATATTTTATTTCATCAGTAGCAGTAGAAAGGCTTTAGTGGGTATTAATACGATATGTAATATACATGTAATATATAATTACTAATGGCTTTCTAACACGTGGCTATATAAATAGTATTTATTTTAAAAACTACTCACTGCTTTATCCATATATTAAAATGTAATTAGTAGCCACCCATCATATATATATATATATATATATATAAGCAAGTGATTTATAGAATATTTTTTTCCCCATTTGAAGTTTCACCACATTTATACTTGTTAGAGCAATATAAATACCCGATGAAACTAACCATTCTTCTTGATTAAACGCTCTCCACAAGTGAACTGTTCAAAACGCAAATAAATTCCTAAAATGCTATGTATACAGCGCATACAATACCCACGACACACAAGATGAAACATTATAACTACAACGTATAAACTACCTTTAACTAGTGTCTAAATTTTCGATTTATTTTTAAATGTCCTTATAAATTCTAATTTCTATATACTATTTTACCTTTAATGAGTTTGATAATCTTTTTTCTTATTTTATCTAAAAGTAAAATAATAAAATAAGTCTTAAATGTATATTTTCCTATCTGAGTGTTTGAACGCATCATACTGACATTATATTTTATTTCACCAATAAAAGTCTATGCTTGAAGTTTTACAAAAGGGCATGGACCAAGAAAACGTTCCACCATGGGGAATAAAATATTTAGCCGTAAACCGAACAGTTTCCGCAACTTCGCCATCAATATAACAATAAAAAATTAAAAAGGAGGGGGGCTGTGGAATGAAGGAAGGAATGCACAAAAGCTCACATTAAACTCGTGGTACAACGACGTAGTTTGGAATTATACGCCGGCAACCAATCATAATTATAATCTTCCTCATAAAGAAAAAGAAAAGTTGTTAAGTCATGATGGGATGAAGAAATGGAAATAAAGGGGCCTTAATCTATACGAGATTTCTTCTGCTTTTCTGCGTCTTTAATTTTGGTGTTATTATGGTGACCTCACACGTATAATAAATCCAATTATGGCACAGCTTGATGCTTCGAATTAGCTCATTTCTGCGCCTATATTATTCTTGCTAAATTTGCAATAATCTTTCATTCCAATAGCAACAACCAAGAATAAACAGTGTGAGAAGTACGATAATTTGTATATTTTTGGTTACTAATTGAAAATGGTTATATAAGAAATCATGGCAATCCTATTATGATTTTATTTGAATTTTTATATGATAGATACCAAATATTTATTTATTTATATATATATATATATGAATATAAATACGATGAAATTATGAAATTCCTTACCCAAAAAAATTATGAAATTCGTATAACATAAAAGCATGGAATCATTTTACCTGCAGCATTTATTATGGCGATTAAGGAGGGGTTTAAATTGAAGATGTTTCATCTCTTGCCTCAATTGACCAAGGATAATCCAGTAATTTTGGACGAAGGATGGGTGTAAAATGTCCATTTAAGAGTGTATTTTTTTAGTTTCATGTATTAAGGGTCCTGTAAATCATTAGCTTCTGTGTAATATTTTAGTTCTTCATGATTTTCCTTTTAAAAAATAAAAAAAGCTGTTAAATTATTTTCTTAAAAAATAATAGCATGCCCCCCCTCTCCCTCCCTCTCCTCTCTCTCTCTCTCTCTATAAATATATATGTTCTTTATAAAATTCAAAATTTACACATTTGAAAAAAAAAAAAAAACTGCAACTTGCTTAAAACCAAGACAATCCATATCAATACATATATAATTGCTTGCATATCAAATATGATAAATCAAGTAATTTGACCAAAGACTAAGCAGTAACCATATCGTACAAGGTACCCATCCGGATCTTATTATTGGATTTCGAGTGGGTATTAAGAGTTAGTGAGTAGGTTTCGGATATAGAACTTTTGAAATCTGCTCTTACAGAGTAGTATGGGTATGAGCTTTCCATGCCCTGTACCCATTCTGGAATGTACTTTACTGAACGTAGGGTATAAGTTTCTGGGTATCATGTACCTATCATATAACAATTGTATAAAATAATATTAAGTTATTAACAATAAAATAGTACTATTTATTTCTAATAATTTTTTTAACATTAATATTATTTAAGATAGTGACACTTTGTTGTTTTTACTATTTAGTTTTTAATACTGCTACAATCCTTTAATTATCCTTAACTTGAAAAACATTTTATGTATTATCAATTGATAGTTAAATTAAACTGACAATCTTTTAATAAATTTTTGGTACATTTATTCATTCTTTTACAATTTTTATTATTTCCCCTCTTTCTTTTTCCTTTAAAATAAATTGCCATCATATATAGATATAATGTTGATATTTTTCTCATTCCACTATTTTTTTAATTTTTTTTTTATTGTTCCACGTGCACAAAATTTAAAGTTACCCAATATTTTCTAATATTGTTGTATACTAAAATGATTTATTATTAATATAAATTAGAGTAAGGATAGTATGAGATTATGAGTAGAAAAATGTAAATCAAAATTCTTCAATTCATTTGATTAGTGATAGTATTGATATTAAATAATATTTAAGTTTCTTTCTACATTCCAAAAGTAAGTTTGCTCTAGTATAAGTTCCATAGGATACCCTGTACCTGTAAGTTTTATAGGGTATAACATACAGGATGGATACAAAGTGGTACAAGATAGGTTTCGGATACAAAATTTTGTATTATACTATTCATCCCTGATTTGACCAATGGGAGCCAAGGTGACCTACATGAGGAGACAATGACAAGATTAGGAAGAGCAACAAAGCAACAAGGACAAAGGAAAGGAGAAGAAAAGAGAGAGGGAAAAAGAAAAGGATTGATCTAAGGTTTATAAACCCTCAACTATAAAGAATTACTTGGCTTTATCGTCGAATTTGGGTAAGTTCTTAGAGTACACTACTACTCTACTATTCTGGTTTGGTATTTGCCTAAAGTAATGGATAATTATATTCTAGTTTTTTTTTAAATGTTTAATCTTTTTCTTTTTTACTTTGGTTGTTATTGTGGTTTCATTAGTAATGTTTATTGATGTCAAAATACTTCTTTTTTTTTTTAGTGTAACATGCCATGTGTCATAGTCCTATAGGTTTCCCATAAAATTGATCAATTCAAGTTCAAGTAGTTAATTGTAAATTTTGCTAAAGTTAACCAATGTGGAGGTAAGAATCCGATTATGATGATCGTGTGCGTGCCATATGACTATTGCTACACGTGACCTAAGAGAACAACACGTACAAGAATGATTAAGAGAGAATCGTGTAAGGAGGAGGAGTAAACAATCTCAATAGATTCTAACACATGTGTGATGAGTGAGGGAGTTAAAAAGCATCAGCCTCACCGAGTAGGACAAATCGATGTTAATGGTCGATTAAGATAAGTGATTGATTCATTAAGACGAATATTTGACAGCATAACAATTTTTGTGCCAAATTTTAAATTATTCAAATGAGGTGTGTACTAGTGGTATTTATAGAGAATCTAGCTGTTAATTTTATTCGTCTGATGAGACGGACAACCAACGGCTAAAATGAGTCATTCTCATAATGAATATCAAAGTGGGCTCCTTTATAGACCTAGATCCATTAAGGCCTCTATTTGTAATGTGTGAGCCAACTTGAGAAAGGTTGGAATCGGACAGGTAATTCTAACTTGCTCAACTCGAAGCCTTCCATGCCAATTCCCTAATGATCATCCCAAATAACCAAATCTAACTCTTTAAGACATATCACGTTAGCTTAGAAAGTTAAACCCAAATAAGAATTAGAGTTAAAACCTTTATAACCAAATTTCACCATCTACAACCTTAAAATAAACAGGACAAAACACAATAGTTATGTAGTTTTTTAATCTCATTACCTAAACATAAATCCACTTAAAATAATAAAATGTCTAATCTTCACTTGTCAAATATGTCACATAACCTAAGAAATTTCCTCAAAAATAGAAATCCAATCAACACACAACTTAAACTTGTTACCATGAAGTGTCTTCGTCCACATATCCATTAGATTATTGTAGTTACGAATCTTCTTCGCCTAAATGTCACCATAGCTCTGAATATCCCATACAAAATGATAACACCACATTAATACTAAAATCCACGATATTATTGTAATCCATCAAACTCTCTATATTGTCTTCGTATGGAATGAAACTATGAATATATATTACCCGTTAAAGTTTCCATAAACAAAATAATATTCAAATATACCAACCAACAGTTTCCATAACAAAATATATTCATATGAACCCTTACTAAAATTGTATCAACTATTAGAATACGTACCCTTACTAAAGAGTATAACCCCACAACTTATCTCCAAATAATAGAAAAACACTGTCATCTATCATACCACTAAAATAGAGAAATTACACCCCAAGTAATCATAATAGTCAACATCCTCACGCCAATTACTTGAAATCAAAATTCAAGATGGGTTAGGTAATTAAAACTCGGCGCAAAATCATTGCATACAAACATATGCTTATGTCACACAAGATATGACTTAGTAATTTTAAAATGCAAAAATATAATCTTCCGACACTACAAAACTCGTATAAATTACAATATTACACAAATTCATCTCAAAAATATTCTTGGAACTAAAGTCTAAGAGACATTTTAAATTCATAAAAGATCAATAATGAAAATGTGAACCCATATATGTACTTTCAAAAGTTGATTTAGTGTAAACTGATGTGCTTCCATAAATATATGATATTCATTGGGATTTTCGTAAGTCATTTTTTAAAGTGTAGAGCAAATTTCAAGAATTAGTTTTAGGTGAGTCAAGCTTATTCCCGAACTACTTCAGTTCGATTCAACGATAGCTCGAATTCAGCTTAACTGTAACTGTGTCGAGCTCTAGTTCGAGCTACTTGAGGAGATATTGAGTTTGAATTTTAAAATACTTGATTCAAGTAGCCTATGAGCCTAATTGAGCTTTTTAGATTTTTACATAAAAAAAAAAAGAAAAGAATTGTAAAACTTGTGTTTTTTTTTCTTTTAAAGCCTATTTCCATTCCTTGCCTTTTTTATTTAATTTATTTATCTAATTGTTCGCATTTATTATATTTAATACTAAGTTAACTAAAAACCCTATTAAATTCCCAAATCGAACTTATTTTTTAATCTAATTAATTTTTGTATGAATAATTGAGCCTAACTAAGTCAAGCTTGAGCTCATTGAGTATTAAGTTGATTTGAGTTTAAGGGTTCAAGTAGAGTTAGAGTTTTTTTATTCGAATTGAGTTTGAGCTTGACCGTGTATCAGCTCGACTAAACTCATTTGCAGCTCTAGTCTAAAGCAAGTCCAATGAGTAATTGTGGGTCTTCATTAGTCCAAGTTTTCATAAATATGTATGCACACACACACTTTTAACAAACAAGCAATAGGCAATACTATTAACTCAAATATCTTAAGTCAAGAAAAATAAAAAAATAAAATAAAATGGAAAATTAATAGAATGAGTGAAGACTTATTTGGTAATTTCAAAATTTATCGTTTAAGTTAGCAGCAAAAGGTCAAATTGGATTAATAAAACAACCTTAGTAATTCGCATACCTAAGTCTTTTAAAAGTGAATATCTGAATTAACTAATGAGCTTATTTTTAAATTCAAGAAATATTTAGGTTTAAATTACCTTTATCTTTTTCGGCACCACAACTAGAGATTCTAAAAGCTTCCATTTAACTCAACTAAATCAATTTCACACTGCTTTCGAGGATGCAAGCTTTGGAGAAGAACTTAATTTAATAATTTAATCTAATTCAATAAGGTCAATTGTTGTTTAAGATAACTTTAGGTTAATAAGAATATAAATTATTTAATCTTCAATTTTAGGATTTTTTTTAGTATTGAAGAAGATATAATAATGGCAAAAAATGCTATATGCGATGGTTATTGAAGTTTAACTTAGTACAATCATTTTTATTTACATCTACTTAAAGTGTAGATTTGTACAATTTTAATATCTTATGAAACGTTTTATTGCAGATATAATGGTTTTAACTATTTGAGGATCAATTTAATATTAGAAGAGATTGAAAGCTACAAATCAAATTATGCTCTCTACCTATGATGTATAATTTAGTAGATTTATAGTTTACAATCTTTTGGAGATTAAATTAAGGTAAATTGATGATGAAACTGAACTTACATTATTATATATAGAGCTTTGAAAATAGTGCCACTTATGTATTATACTTGACTTAGTAGATTTATGTTAGTATAAAAAATAGGATGTGATATAAAATTGAAATTTGATGAGTTGCTGGTGATTGATGTATAGACCTTAGTTTAGTCATGGGATATAGGTATGCATAGGATGGTCATTTTGATTTTTGTGATAGTTACTAAATTCAAATGTAAGTTAATCTGATAAAACTAAGAAGTATAATTGGTTACATGTTGATTGGAATAGAATCTAGTATAGAGTTATATATTATAGGTCATGTGTACATATGATAATTATAAGTTATATATATAACATTATAGATTATATATAAAACATAGATAGCATATAGATTATATTTAATAAAGGAATTATATAAATGTATATGTAAAGTATAATCAATTTGTTAATATATCATATAAATTTCTCTTATCTTATGTACCTTATATATGTTATATTGTTTAAAAATAAATAAATTAAAATCAACAAGAGGCGCATTCGCATGTGCGCCAAACTGGAGAACACACGATGGGCCACACTACAGTAGTTATTAGTCAAAACCTTGTGCCCCATTGTTTGTCTATTAGAGAATAACAGCTTAACTTTTTCCTAACAAAATATTTGCATCCTAATTCTCTCTCTCTCTCTCCTCTCCTACCTAGCCCAAAGTTCATAAATTTAACGTGAATCCTCATGTTTTAATGATTGGCCTTCATAAATCATAACCTTTTTTTTTTTTTCCACAACCAAATCTCTCTCTCTCTCTCTCTTACACATTGATACTATATTCTTATAATTGCGGAGTAATCATCTTATTTTTCCATTTTTTTGTAATTTTGTTAACGGTTGCTTGCATAATATAAGATAAAAAAATCCACATTTTATGAAAAGCACGTACATGAAAAATATTAAAAAGTTACTACTTTTATTCTAAGCGTCCCTTATCCATTAACATATTATTTTGATCAAATTTCCGTTAATATATTAAAACTTAATCCTAGTTTTGGATGCTCTCGGAGCATTTTCTAGGGGCAAATAAAAAAAAAAAAGAAAAGGAAAAAAAATTCAAGGAGTTTATATTTATATATATTTTATGAAAAAAAAGGAGTACCACTGCTTTTTCTCCAACACCGCCTTTGGATTTTCCATCAAAAGAAAATATAACATGAACACGTTGTTCAAATATCCATTAATACATTAAAGCATATAAGATTATATTAAAAATTAATCCTATTGATAGATGGAGTCGAAGCATTTGCTAGAAATCTTAAAAAAAAAAAAAAAAAAGTCACAGTTGTTTATCAATATATACCTGGAAAAAAAAAAAAAAGGAATACTATGTTTTTGTTTTTTCTCCCCCCAACTCCTCCTTGAGATTGTCCCTCTAAAAAATCATACATTAACACCACCAACATAAAAATCTTTGACCATGTGATCTGTTATTTTCTTGTAGTTTGGTGGTCGTGTAGACCGAAGTACAATTGATCATAAAAAGGAAAAGCGACCCGGAAGTATTTCCGGAATTCAACTTTTTATTTTTGGAATAAATTATATAGGATGGGTAATTCATGTTAAGCGGATCAAATTTATATCTTATTTTATATTAAATTCGTGTTGATATGATATTTTGTTTTTATAAAGATAAATGTCAATTTTAATACTTGAATTTTATATAAAAGTTCAGTTTTATATAGAAATTTTTAAGTGATAAATTTTAATACTAAATTAATTTTTTGAGGTTATTTTTACTATTTTTTAAATATCATTCCTTTGTTTGCTGTCTTAGAAGAGATAACATATTATTAAATTTGTGCTACTTTTTCCAAACATTGCCTATCATTGATAGACTGGTAATTCCATATTAGGAAACAATGCAAATGGTGTTGGTTTGGTAAAAAAATAGTTACCAAAAGTTTGATTAGGTATAAAATTCATTATTTTATAGTTTAAGTGTCAAATTAAATTTTTATATGGTGTCAAGTATCATATTTGACATTTTTCCTTCTCACAATTGTGTACGCAATCATAGCTTGATTGTAATATTTCGTACTATGTTAGAGATTGTTAATTCTAAACTCATATCGTTTTGTACAAAAGATAAACAATAGGTTAAATCTTAAATTTAAATTTCACTTCTAAACATATTTATTGATAGATTATTTTTTTCATAGGTCAAAACCAACCTACACTGGGGTTGTGTACCAAACTATTTAAGTCCCATTTGACCTAGACCTTGGGCAAACCATGTAAAGTCATACCAAGTTGTCCCACTCAACATCATCTTGATCATTCTCTACCTATTAATGACTAAATATCTTTGGATGTCCTCTATGAACTCCCATTGTTAAATAAGCCTTGCATTAGACAAGTAATCAATGGGCATATCCATTTGTCTCTAGCTCACTCCTAACTGCCGTAGTGTGGAGAAATGCTTATATTATCATAGCCTCCTCTCGTATCAATAAGCTCTCAAACTCAATGCTAAATATTTTATACATTTTCTATACTTCTCATTACTCTATCCAATTTGTTTTTTGCAATATTAACATAAGCGTCGGAGTGGTTTTGTTAGACAAACTTTACCCTCCACTAGCAATATCCTTATTTTGTGGGCTTGGAATCATCCTTTAGAGGCTTTACAAGTTCAAGTCTCTACCAATAAAAATTAAGACGAACAATCTTGTTAACTATATGCATTTATTATCTCCCAAGCATTTGCCAATATATAACCAAGTAAGATCAGATTAAACCAAGGAGTTTTGGATGAAAATGGATCTTTAGTTGCTGATGAGTACTTAATTCTATCACTAGTAAGCTTATAAATTTCATTTTAATGAAAAGTCATCTCAACTTACTTCCATTTGTGTGTATATATATTTATGTATATATACACCGAACTAACTTACCTTCGTTTAAATTGAAGATTTAGCTGCTCTAAATGTTAAATTTATTTCTCATTTTATTTCCTTCACCGTTTACCTCAAAATGTCTTGAATATTGTAAAAACTAAAATGGGTTGTGATAAAGTCATTTTCGGCTGACTAAACTTGTATGGATGAGAAAGTTGATTATTTTCTGCTCTGATGGTGGGAAATTTTACACAATTTCTTATTTATCTGAGCATCTCCTTTTCTTTACACAATTTTCTCCTTTAATTGAGTGTTTTTAGGACAAATTCTAGCGCATTAACTCTTTCCCTTACAATGGGTTATTTGTTATTGGAGTTTTAATCTCCTTTAGCATTCTATCCTTTGGGGCGGTTCTGGAAAACACTAACTTATAGAGATACTTCATCTAATGGTTTTAGGGAAAAAAAATTGTCTATCTTCAAACTTTAAGTGTAGTTTTTAATTTTAATTATGCTTGATTAAATTCCATCAATCTAATTGACGGAATTTAATCTAATATAATCTACTTAAAACAAAATTGACTAGAGAAATAAAAACTGAGTGTTTCTAGTCTCATTTGTTGTTGTAACTTGTAACTTATAAGGATTCAAGCCTCCTATTTAAAAGATAAGTTGAGATTCAATTCCATGGTCAATCGTCTTGATTGTACTAGTGAATTTATGAAAGATAAAATAAATATCTTGTAATATAATTAATTACTCACAAGTTATTGTTATTAATATCCTATTAATAGTTTAATTTATAAGTAGGCAAAAATTGCTTACTCTCTTCTATATTAATTTATTTCTAAAAACATACATGGTAAGATCTCATTTAATATTCCTAAATGTCAGTTTCTTAATGACCTTTTTTTTTTTTTTTAAAACCTCTTTAGTTTATTAGAGATACCTTAAACTTTTTTATTTTTTGTATTAGTTATCTGATATTTATAAAAAAAATAAAATAATTTTTTGAGATTCTAAAAGAACACTAAATAGAAAAACTTTGCTACAATAATAAAAAATAAACCTCCACTATACTCTGATGTATTAACAAATATTTAAAAACACATTTTATACTTATCAGCAATAATAAATATATTTAATAAAGTGTTGTGATCATTATTAGTTAACGAGTTTTTCCTATATATCAATATCATAATACTACATATCGAAAATGTTTTCACAAATAAGAGCACACTCAGCAGTCAGCACCACTTATTGGCGTGCCAATAATTAGTTGCTCGTTTCTTACTCATCAGGGAATGGGAATCTTAACTGCTACAAATAATAAATAAAAAAATAAAATAAATCTTTTCTATAAATGCCAAATTGCACTATTAAATAATGAGGAATATATAAAATTTATAAATAACAAATATTATTTGTCTGCTATTTAAACTTACATATTCCCTTTGGCCTTTCCTCTTTTATTATGGTTTTTCTATTGTTCCCTCATACGTCCCATCTCTTTCTCTTTTCCCAAACTCTTTCTCCTCTCTCTCTCTCTCTCACTCACTCATTCATATACTTTCTCTCTCTGCACGGCAATGGAATTGAAGTTGGAGAGTCGCTAATCTCTTCTCCTCTCTCTCTTTACTCTATGATCGCTAATTCGCCGACCGAATGTAATCTCCGGTTGACACTTCTTATCAACAAACACACACTTACTCTCTGTCTCTGTATGTTTACCGATCGAATGAACGCCTGATACTACTCTGCTCTCATCGGAAACTTCCTCCATCGGCCGCCAAACCTCTGGTGCTTCTCTCTCTCTGTCTCTCTGTCTCTCTCTGCTTTATGTTTACCGTATTTAGTGTGTTTATAGTGTTCAGGAAGTCCAGCTTTCGTGAATCGTACTCGAACTGATCTTTTGCTTGCTCTTGGACGGTTAGATCTCGAGCTTCCGATCAAGAGCTTGATTGGAGTCCAATTCCGACTACAAAACACTGAGAAATATCGCGCACTTGCTTCTTCCCTAGTCATGTTAGATCTTAACTTGGAAGCGTTCTCATCGTTTCCCGAAGTGGACTCACCTGCGATAGAGAAGAAGCTCTCGGACGCATCTTCGGCAGCTACATCGAACTCATCGATCGTGAATGCGGACGGTTTGGACGAAGAATCATCCTCCACGCGCGTATATGCGTTCAATTTTGGAATCGTGAACAACGGTGGCGGAGGAGGAGGAGCCGAGAAGGAGACGGAACTGGAGCTCTTTCCGGTGAAAGGAAAAGGATGCTGTGAGGAAGCAGAGGAAGGATCGAAGTGGATAGATCTGTCTTATGTGAACGTGAACAGGAACCGTAATAGTAGGGAAGGAGGTGAGGTGCGGGTGATGCAGGGACAGTCACAGGCGGTGAAGAAGAGTAGGAGAGGACCGAGGTCAAGAAGTTCTCAGTATAGAGGTGTTACGTTCTATCGGAGGACTGGAAGATGGGAATCACACATTTGGTTAGTTATTTCGTTTTAGTTTTCTGGTAACTAATTGTAACCGCATTATTTAGAAGTTGTTTTCTGTTCTTTTTTAAAATTTTTCTTATAATTATCTTATTTGATTTTAGTCCTAATTCCAAATTAAGTAGTAAACATTTTGTGCACGCGTTGAATAGACTGTTTAAGGGACGGTAGGACTATAAGAGGTAGCACTCAATTGAATGTTGGTGATATATATACATGCGTGCGTGTGGGTGTGGGTGAGAGAGAGAGAGGGGGGCTCGTTTTTCATTGGTTTTCTCGGAATAAAATAGGAGGTTGATAATTAGACTAGATCAGTCAGCAAGGTGTTGGTCTTTCTTCCGATTTGTTGACTTTTGTAAGTTTAATATTGCAAGTTCAGTTAGTGTTCATTTGATTTACTCCAGATTGATGTCAAATTTGTTTCTGGAGTTGTGCAAGTTATTCGCGAGTGTTATTATTTGTTTCCATAAGAATAATTGAAGCGCCTGGAAGTTCATCATGAATGTCTATTTCGTATTGGAGTTTTGCGCACTGCTCTGCCGTTAAATTTTGGTTTTGTTGAATTCTTTTGCTGGTAGGTTGAATTTCTCAACGTGTTTGACTTGCTAATATGGCGCAAAGGTTACTTTTCCCATGTTTCTGTTGGTGCATTAAATTTGGATGGAAATCCATCCATGATGCTGCCTGTTTCGCCCTGTGGACTTCTGAGACGTTTTGGTTATCTGGTTTATTTCCGTGGGAAGTCATTGTTTATTTCAACCAATTTGTGTCTACTTTTGGTGCTGTCCCCCCATGGACAACCATCATATCTGTTAAAACCACTGCAGAACTTAATCAGCTTTTTCTGTAAGAAAATATTGTAATTTGTGACATTGGAGTTCAGTGGTGCTATTCTTTGAACTTTCGGGTTAATTATCTGTGCCTTTTCTTCTTTCTTTGGTGCAGGGACTGTGGAAAACAAGTATATTTGGGTATGCACATAATCATATTGTTTGACTATTTCTTGGCATTAATTTTGGAATCTAAATTATTTGAGATTGCATCAAATTCTTGGTCTCTTTCGTGTAGGTGGATTTGACACTGCTCATGCTGCAGCTAGGTATGGCAACATCTTCTAGGAAATGACTTATTGCCATTTAAGGTTTCCCTAATTGTACAACTGTTTTCTCATCTGGATTGCATGCGTTCAGAGCCTATGATCGGGCAGCTATCAAGTTTAGGGAGTTGATGCTGATATTAATTTCATCCTCAGTGACTATGAGGAGGATTTAAACAGGTATATTATCTGTGTGAGAAACACTGAAAACATAATACCATTTTTATTTACTTATGGGCTTGTGCTATTACTTATGTAATTGATAGATGAGGAATTTAACCAAGGAAGAATTTGTCCACATACTACGTCGGCACAGCACAGGATTTTCAAGAGGGAGTTCAAAGTATCGAGGAGTGACGTTGCACAAATGTGGTCGTTGGGAAGCGAGAATGGGGCAATTCCTTGGCAAGAAGTAAGGATCTATTTATGACCTAATATATTTTTCAAGTTTAGATAAAAACAGATGCAGAAGATCATATGTTTCAGTTAATTGAAAACGGTTCAATAGTTTGGTATGCTGAGTAGCCTTTGCCAGAGGAAAAATCATTGGATTTTTTCACTTGTTTATACTTATATGAAATGTGTGCCATTTTCATTTTGGAGATTACATGCTTGCATGCAGGTATATATACCTTGGGCTCTTCGACAGTGAAGTAGAAGCTGCAAGGTCTTGATGATGATAAATCATCCTTCTACATCCTTCATACTAAATTTACTACCCTGAATTGTCACTCTCATTACAGTCCAATCCAACATGCAACCCTTTTGGTTTTCTGGAAATTAGGGCTTATGACAAAGCTGCAATCAGATTTAATGGAAGAGAAGCTGTGACCAATTTTGAAGCAAGTACTTATGAAGGAGAGACAATTTCTGAGTCCCCTATCGAAGGTGCTGTTATAATAACATTTCCATTTTCATATCCTCTTATATTCTATTTATATTGATTTGTGGTGCTGTCATAATACCATATCCATTTTCATATCCTCTGAAATTCAAGTTAATATGTTTTCCTCTCTCAAGTGTTGTCACACCTAACTAAACTGATTTTAATTCTCTGACACAATTAATGCAGATGGTGACCCTGACCTTGAACTCAATTTGGGAATTCCATCTCCCTCTTTCAGCTGTGCTACCAAGGAAAACGAACCTCTTGTAGCATATGGAACAAGTTCGAAGGTAATCCTTTAAAAAAAATTTTCTGGTCAATAGCTGTGATTCATTTTACAGAAAGGAATATATGTCGGATGTCCAAGGACTAATAATATCAGTTTTGTTATATTACTTGCACGTGTTGCGGGTTGTTTGTCCTTGAAAAACACGTGCAAACATTTGATAAATTCATAAACCACTTTTCTGCATGGTGTTCTCTTCAAAAGTTGGTTAATGTTTCTGATAACCGTGCAGATGAATAACCCTGCTATGGCAGCACCAAGCGATTCATGTTTTAAAGGTTTTCCAATGGCATCAGAACACCCCTTAGTTTGGAACCGCACATGTCCTAGTTTTTCATTGAATGAGGCAAGTGATGATACTATTCTGAGATCAACATTAAAAGATAAAAATTTTGACTCCTGTTGTCTTTTAAGTCAACGGGATAACTCATTATAATAATTAAAAGCTCCCTGATTATCTACTATAAATTCTCTAACTAACTTTTCTAGCAGGCTAGAGCTACAGAGCAGAGGATTCATTTGGCTCAGCGCATGGACTCCCAAACTGCACTTCTTGGCAAATGCATGACCAGGCCAGTGTTAAACCAGTGCCACTGTCTCTACTGCAGCATCATCAGGATTCTCATTTTCAGTCACTCCTCACTCCGCTGCTGTGCTTTCCCCCCATCTACCCCATCCAACAAGCCACCACTTACGTTTTTCCTCATCTGCCTCATCCCAGGTCGGCTCTCACTTATACTACCAGTTGAAGCCGTCACCGCCATCATCCTAGCATCTTCTTTTTTTCCGTAATGAATGTTTTAAGCAACCAGTACTAACGATCTCAAGATTCTTTGTATGTTCAATTAGAGCGATCTTCATATTCGGTTTCATGTGCCCACTGATAAAATTACTCTCTTCAGTCAATTCCACGAAAAGAAGAAATGATAGCTAGTTCGGTTAGTTTCTTCCCTGACCTTCGTTATGTTTTTTCTCTTTTTTTTTTTTTTTTTTTTTTTGGGGGTGGGGTGGGGTGGGGTACAACGCTTTATTCCTCCCGATGAGGAAACCTTTTCCTCATGGTTATATCAGGAAATACTAGATCTACAGCATGCCTCACATCTGCTGGCATTGCTTGTTCTTCCAGCATCAAGTGCATGTCACATTGAATCACGCTCTTGCATTGACTGAATGTCTTCGAAAGATTGAAAGATGATTTTGCATGTTTTTGGCACTGTTCAGATCTCGCCTTTCATTAGTTTATCGAAGCCACAGAACTAACTTGGCAAATTTGTGACTAGACGTATCTTTTCTTATTTAATTACCTGTGGCTATTACCTATTATAGCTGGCAGAGGATTGCTTCTCCCGATGAATGGTTTATAAATAGGATTTTTTACACGTTAGCAATATTTTAATTAAATAATATTGGGCTTTCAAAATCGGTTGCGTTTGGGCTTTGGGTGCTGGAACAATGGTTCTTCGGCCGTAGACTGTTTACCGCACTTGGACCTAAATTGCCCTGTGCATCCGTATATCACGTTCCTTTCCTCGCTGTGATGGATCCTCTATTTTTTCCCCTTCCCCCTGATTCAAATGTTTAAGGTTATTGGAATATTTGTAAGATTATAATGACGTTAATTCTTCGTTTTTAATAATAATCTTTTTATTCTTATAGTATCGATAATGGATTATATGTGATGGCACTTAAAAAGAATGAATTAAGAAAATTTTGAAGAAAATGGATTATTTGCAAATGGCATGCCGGAATCATCTGTCATTCCTCTCTATGTATATGTGCATATAAAGATATGCACACATCAAGAAGATATATAACGATGTACAAATCAAAACGGATTTAGCAATTTATTTTCTTGAATTTTCTTAAAATAATGATTAAATTTATGTAGATTTTTAAAACTTTTTATAAGATTATTGTGACATCATCCTTTTACTTGAAATTTTAAACATTGATTACAGGAGAAATGACATGTACCATGTATTTTAAAAAAAAAATCATAAAACAAAATTATAAAAAAAACTACAAAAATAGTGTTGTATCGCATCTGGGTGATACGATACAGATTTTTTAAAAATTATAAGTATCGTATAACCAATAAGCGATACACATAAATATATGTGTATCACTAGTTGGTTATACGATACAAGGTTAGAGGAGTATCGCATAACCAACATGTGGTACTCAAGCACCTAAATTTATTTTTTTACCTAAGTTGTTATATCTCTATCCGAAGATGCGATATAAGTGTAAATACTTGTATCTCTATTTCAAGATGCGATATAAGAATACTATTTTGATAATTTTTTTGTGTTATTTATATTTGTGTACTTTTTTTTTTAACAACCCTAAACATGTATTCAACCCTTGATTCCATGTGACCATATTTTGAAAGGGAAATCTATGAAATTTGAGATAAGTAAATTGGAAGAAATTTTTCCAAATTTCTTAAAAGCTACTAAAGTCCGTAGTCCGGTAAACAAATGGCTGTTGTCTTCTACAATTCCAGTCATCCTGTAAGTGCACACGAGAGAAGTGAATATATATATATATATATATATGTGTGTGTGTGTGTCCATGTGGATGTATTTGTACTTTTACAAGATCTAATGAAATTCCCCAGAGTCAAGCAAGTTAAAAAAAAAAAAAAACGAACAGAAAAAGAAGTGTTTTTCTTTTTACTTTTTTGGGGTATAATGGGGTTACTATATCTTTTGATGTATCAGCATAAGACGTGCTGGGGTTCGGAATAGAATCTAGAAATTGTTCAATAGTAATTTTAAAAAAAGAATTCATAAGAAATAGTTTGATTGCATTTCGCCCCTTTTTAGAGCCTTTCAAACTGTTTGCAAAGACTCAGGTTTTGGATAAGTTTTTCTTACTATGTATTCTTTGAACATATGGCTCTAATGAATAGACATCGGCACGGTTCGGGTCGGTTCCGGACCTGAACCGAAACCGGTGGAACCGGAATCGGAACCGCCAGAGCCGGGGTAGTTCGCGATTCCACGGAACTGCCTGTTCTGACAGTTTCGGTTCCGGTTCCATATGAACCGTGAACCAAAATTTCTTTTTTTTTTTTTTTTTTTAAATACAAAAGACCTGTTCTCTACTCTTCCCCCTCCTCCTTCCCCCCAACCCTTCCAAACAAAACACCAAAATCATTTAGTGTGTGTGCGTTTTGGTTTTTTTTTTTTTTTTTAAGATGAGTCGGAACCGGTGGAACCGCCAGTTCCGGCGGGTCCTTAGGCGGTTCGTAACTATCCCCGACGCCGGGTACAGAACCGCCGGAGACGGTTCGGGGCGGTTCACGGTTCCGAACCGTCCCGTGATGATGTTTACTAATGAAGGCTAGCTTCTTAATTTGATGGAAGAAGTATAACTTGCGAAGCTTTTGAATAAAAAAGAATTCATTACAATGCATCAATATTCTAGATCTTTAGGAATAGAAATTCGTGTTTCAAGAAGAGAAGGCGGCCGCACGGTCTAGATTGAACCATTGTCGAGATCATTGGTAGATGTCTTTGTTGACCGATGCTAATTTTGGGTCTATTTGTTTAGTTTTTTTGGTAAGATACAAACATTTATTTAAATTTTTTTTAACAAATCGTTTATTAAGAAATAGATATAAATAAAAAACAATTGGCAATTCTTATGAAAAGATCAAATATATCAAATATAGATAAAATATAAATACAAATTAGATATATTTACATATATCGTTTCGATACAGATACAGATAAAAAACAAACCATCCAAACAGACCCTTTATAAATAATGGACTCTGTTTTTTTCTTTTAAACCTTAACAAAATGAGAACCTCCAAAAAAATGAAAAAAAAATAGTAAGTGTTCGACTAAAAAACCGCATGCTAAACAATTCACCTATCTAAACTTTAACATGAAAATCGAGAAAATATATCTAAGCAATATTTGATGACAAAATTTTAAAACCTTAAACCCTTCGGTGAATTTAAAAACAAAAATTGAAATTGCTACCAAGGGTCAAATTGAGTCAACAAATCATCCTAGACTCGACTACACAATCCCGAAAAACTATTAAATATTAAATGAATCATAAAAATAAAGTAAAAACTTAAATATTTTAACCAAAAATCCCTTAGCTTATGTAATCTTATGAATAAAACTTACAAGTGAAAAGTCAAATCGAAACCCTAAAGTCAATCTAGAGTAATAACAAAACTTAGTGAATCTAGATCCAACAATCTCACACGTAAAACCTTAAAACAATAAAAATAAGACAATCTTAGATTACGGTTTGAAATAATGTGATACAACCTAAAAACATCAAATTCTTAAAAAATTTGATCGTTCCAGACTTAAAAGGGATCATTTCTCAAAAAACGTGACCCGAGGTTCGGGATAGTAAAAATATTTTGAAAATCAATATAGATTCGTAATTTCGTAAGGATTCATAAAATATTAGTTTAGTATTTTTTTTGTATCTACAAATATCATATATAATATTTTTACATGTATTTTTTTTTTACTACCGGTAATTTATTTGTCTTGTTTACTATTCATTATTATCACGCCCCAAATGGTACCCTAAATGTAACAGTCTACCACACTTAATATTAAAGTTTAAGTATGACAACCTTAGTCATTCCCAAAAACTTTGATATTAGGTGTAAGGCGTGCTCTCACAATTTTAGAGGACTATACTTTGAAATGTGCAGCTTAAGAAGATACAATAACAAATTAAAAAATGAAAATCATAATATTCATTCATTTATAAATAATGTCTTACAAGTCTTAGGTGCATTCTTCCATAAAAAAAATGCTGGAGTCTATTACAAGAAGATTTTCTATGAAGTCTACATCTAAGCTTGTGTTAAAATTCATCTAAAATTCCTTAACCAAAAAGGAAAATACCTGAGTGCAAGGTCCCCGTGGCTTCAACCATAAAAAGTCAAACTACAAGAGATATCTATAGGGGTATAAGCTGACAAGTTTAGTGTCACGCCCCAAATGATACCTAAATGCGACAGTCCGTCACACTCAATATTAAGGCTTAAGTATAACAACCTTAGTCATCCCAAAAGTCTCGATATTAAGTGTAAGGCGTGCCTTCGCTATCGTAGTGGACTAAACTTTGGATCAAGCCGTTTAAGCAGTTATACACAATAGCAATTAAGGAAATAAATCATAACAATATAACCAAAGTTCATAGAAACTATTAAGGAGTCTTTACAGCATTAAGGGGCATTCCCCTATTAAAGATAACTAAAACTAATAAAGAGTCTATCATAATACAATTTTACACTTTTGAATCCTCTCTTGGATTCCATATCTACCTCTAGCTTGCACTCTTATCCATAAGATTTTAGCTGGAAGGCATTACCTGGGTAAAATAACCTCTTGGTTAACCAAAGGTACGAGAGCTACAAAAGATATCTAAGAGGGTATAAGCTACTAGCTTAGTGAGATTTATTTCCACAAATAAACACTCGACATCTGATAATCAAAACAAGTTTAGTTAAGCAACCATATGAAATGTACAAGCACTGAGCAAACAATACATATGATTTTTTGGGAATCGTATGTTTGAATGAATTTATCTCTCCATTCGATGGTTAGGTGTTTCGGACCGAATAGGCCGTAATCATACCATATAATTCCATGATAATTCTTATTTATTATCTTTCCAAAAGAATTAACATAATCCAACTTATTTGTAGTTTATTTTCAAGCTACTACATAGCTGCCAAATATGTTTTATTCGAATGTTTTCTCATCGCTAGCTAATTCAGACGATGCCTCGTCGCTCTATAGAAATTTCAAACTCTATGAATCTCCTTACTAAGCCTTTATCCCACCAAATGAATAGTAATAAATGCAATGAACTTACTCGATGACATGCATGAATTATTTTAGTTACGTACTCATGCCATAATTAAATAATTTGTGGGTGATCATAAAATTACAAACAATCAATCTTATACTAGATCAAACATTTATTATAAACAATTCATGCATCGATATACTTAATCGTAATTTCAACAAAATATGTAAAGCACATGCATTTTCTATTTTATCTTTTCCTTAATTCTAATGCCACTATTTTATAACCAAAATCATAAGTGCATAATGTAAGAAATAAACTCACTCGGCCATTTGTGCGGATACTTCTAGTCAAAAAAATCCTTAGGACACAGGTACTCGGCTTCCACGTCATCTAAACAAGAGAAATATCCGAAATGAGTATCTCTTGGAAGTTCTACTTTAACTTGAAACTCTATTGTTACTAGGTTCATCAAAATTCGTATAAAGAGAAATTCCAACTTAAAATGGCAATAACTTACTCATTTTAACTCGGAATTTCACATATAATATACCGATTTCTACCTATTCAAAAAGATCTATTCATTTCTAAGGTTATTTTCTACATAAAAGGTCATTTGGCTTTTAAAAAGCCTCGGTACAGAACTAATACGTGAAATCCTAATTTTTGCAAAACAATTTTTAAACTTAATTTTTATTCAAAGATCCCTTTGACAATATATATATATATATATATATATATAGTTGAAAAATCCTTTGAGTATGTATATAGACTCATATTATATGTAAGATTTTAATGGTGTTGTCTCAACGATTATTTTTGGTAAAACAATTTATTTTAAAGGTGTTAAAACTTAAAAAATTCATTTTTAAGTGTTTTGGAGAAACTTTATAATTTCTTAGGCTATTGTAAACAAGTATATTCTTATTTCGTTTTTCTAATTTCTTTCTTAAAACAAGTAAATTTCCTTTTTAAAGGAAAATGGTTTAGTTAAACAAGTTTCCGTATTCATATATTCTCATTTCTAACTTCTTTGAAATAATTTTATTTCTAAAACTTAGTTCTTTAAGTCCTTTATCAATTTTACTTGGAAAGAAATTATTCTTTTTAGGTCATTGATAAAATTCGTTGTTTTTGAAATCATCATAATAGCGTTCTTTTTATTTCTTTTGAAAATGAGTTATTATTTATATACTTGGAAATTCCTTATTTTTCTTATGTGGGTTTATAAAATAGAAGGGTGATTTTATCTTAGTTTTTATTATGAAGTTAGAAAGATTCTAATTTTGAGTTTTTTATGAAAATTTGTATACCATAACTTATTAATACTAAATTTTATAACTTTATGTAACTCATCATAGTAAATGAAGACATTTATTTTGTTAGTTAACTTCTTGGAGAAAATCGTCTTTATTGTTATTAAAAATCTTGGTAAGTTTGAAAAGAAGTTGTGAAATAATTTTTTTTATGGATCTACCGATTTGCTAAAAAATCTTGATTCAAACATAAAATTATGTATTAAGAGAATTTAGTTCCATTTCCTTTATTAAAGAAAGACTTAGTTTAAATTTTGTTGGGACAAGATCATTATGATAATGCATGTTCACGGGCACATAATATGAAAAATAATGAAAATATATAAGATAAAAAGTAAGATAATATTAATAAGAAATATAGCAATAATAACAAGATAATATATCAAGTATTGGGAACCTTAGCTTCATCAAGGTAACCCGATCAAGCATTGGGAGTCTTAGCTTTATCAAGGTATCATGGGACTTTGTCCCAAAAAAAAAGCAAAAGAAAAAGAAAGAAAAGAAAAGCAATAAGAATAATAGAAGCAAGTTAGAGAAAGTTAGTGAGCGTTACGCTCTAAATATATATATATATATATACATACATATACATATACTTAATAATATATATAGAGTTAGATTATATAACAATAACAACAACAATAGTAACAATAATAATAATATGATAACATAATAACAACAAGATAATAAAATTGGAACTTTTATGTGCAAGAACAAAACATGAACATGTTTTGCTTTTACTACTCATATGAGTTTCAAAACAACACCATGGTCATGCTAAGTTACATGACATGGGTATAAAAATATTGATAGGAGTTTTTACCTTTGAGTGTTTATGTGGTAGGAAGAAGGTAGTGAATGTATGGTTATGTGGTTAGTGAGAAATGGTAGATAGTTTGTGTATAGAGGAAGATTTTGTGTGTAATTGATGTAAGAGAGTTTTAGTTGAGAGAAAGTTTGGAGAGAGGATTTGTGGAGTGATTTTGAGAGAGTTTTGTTATATGAAATGAAGGTGTGAAAGAAGTGAAGGGAAATGGGGTATTTATAAAATTTTTGGAGTGAGAATTTTGATGTAATAAAATAATTGAAAAAAAAATAAATGAGAGAGAGAGGGAGGGGAATTGGCGCCGGTTTTTGAGAGAAGGAGAGAGGGAGAGTTGATTTGTTTGTATTTTGTAAGAAAATAATTAATACATAAGATATGATTTGATATAAGATGCATTGGAAAAGTAAAAAATAAGAAAATAGGTACATAGGTAGTAAGGAAAAGTAGAAACAGGTGAATAGTAATGAATAATAGAGAAGTAAAATGAATAGTAAACAAGACTAATAAGTTACCGGTAATAAAGAAAATACGCGTATAAATGTATTTGTAATTTTTAGTTACCAAAAAATTATGAAACTGTTTTTTTGGATTTCTTATATTATTACGAGTCTAATGATATAAAAGGAATATTTTTACTTTTGATGTTTCCAGGCATGGTTTTCAAAAACTGATCCCATTCGGATTCAATAGACGCTAGAAATCGAGGTATCTTATATTTTTATACTTCCCTATATGATTACGAACCATTACAAGCTATTAACTTAATTTCGTTATCTAGGGTTTGAGAGTGCGGGATTACTGGATCTAAATTCTAGGATTTTGGCATAGATTTTTGTTGACTGGGGCTTCTGGTTAACTTCGGTTCTAGGGTTTGAACATAAGAACCATCGAAAAAATCTAGGGGTTTACACTTAGTGAAAATTATTTCCATAAGTGAATATTTGAGTGGAAAAACTTCAAACAGGTTATTTAAGCATTCAAATGAAATACAACATACACGTAAGCAAGTAAAGCATATAGTTTTTCGAGAAACTGTATCTTGAATATATTTACGCCCTCCATTCAGGGTTTGGTGAGGACAATAAGTAATCTTAGACCAAGTCATCTTAGTTAGTTCATGCTTTCGATCATTACCGCCGAGCATATTAAGTCTATTCGTGTCAGTCATGCTGTCGATTTGCTGCCAAGCATTGTTTTAATTCTTTGTCGCCAAGCATTTGCTTTTGATCATTATCGCCAAACATTGCTTTCGACTGTATTACTATCCTTTCACCCAAGGATAATAACCCCATGCAATGTGACTCACTACGTGGTATGCATGAATCGATTTATTTAAGATATCATAGCATCATTATTGTCAATTTAAAGTGATCATAGAATTTTAGACATATCAAGTTCTATACTAAGACAAGCAATCATTTACAATCAATTCCCACCTCGATATTCTTAGTGTTCTTGGTATGCATGAATCAATTTATTTAAGATATCATAGCATCATTATGTCAATTTAAAGTGATCATAGAATTTTAGACATATCAAGATACTAAGACAAGCAATCATTTACAATCAATTCCCGCCTTGATATTCTTAGTGTTCTTTCATACAACTTTACATTCATAACATTTTGTCTTTTCTTAATTGTAATGCATCTACACTACAAGCATAATCAAGCACATAATTTAAGGAAATAAACTCATGGTGCCATGGCGATACTTCTTCTAAATGGAAGAGTCGATCAAACAATCCACTTAGTCAAAATAGTCCTCGGATATGGATACTCTTCCTTGGAATCACCTAATTAAGAAAAATATCTATAATGAGTATTTCTTGATAATCTTCTGTAATTTGACAAAACTATATCACAAGAATGTCAAAATTCGTGTAGAAGACAATTCAAATTTAAAATGGCCATAACTTGGTCATTTTAACGCTAAATTGCACATATAATATACCGATTTTTACCTACTCAAACAGTTATATCCATTTCTAAAACTATTTTCATCAAACTAGATCATTTGAGCTTCAAAACAGTGGCAATCATATTCACCACGAAATTTCCCATCCCAAAGGCATTTGTTTCAAACATCAAATCATCAAAAACTTACTTTGATAAATATTTAGTTATCTATATTACGAAATTTTGTGTTGGAGTTTCTTTGTAAAAAGAAGGGTTTGAAGGAACTTGAGTTTCGTTTTTCTTAAAGGATAGAAGGTAGAATTTTAAAGAGAGATTGGAATAAAAAAAATGAGGAGATGAAAAGACACTAAGAAGGATTGGCCCCCAAAAGTTCTGCACAAGGTTCTGTAGCATTTATTCATTGCACAGAGTTTCATATTTCATTTATTCATAACACAAAGTTCCGTAATTCTATGTATATATTATTTATTTATTTATTATTTTATTTAAACTATCAAAACGGATAACACAAACCAATCTCATTCCTGATAAATTCAAAACACACTTTTTCCAAAGGTTTTGTAAAAATATTTGCTAACTGATTATCAGATGATACATATTCAACAACTATATTACCATTATTAACATGATCTCGAAAAAAGTGATGTCGAATTTCAATGTGCTTAGATCTTGAATGATGTACTGGATTTTTTGTTAGATTAATTGCACTTGTATTATCACATTTAATAGGTATATTTTTTAAAACTAAGCCATAATCCTGTAATTGTTATTTAATCTAGAGCATTTGAGCACAACAATTACTAATAGAAACATATTCTACCTCAGCTGTAGACAAAGCAACAGAATTTTGTTCCTTAGAGGACCAAGAAACTAATTTGTCACCTTTGACAAGTACTAGACGTGTTTTTTCTATCAATTTTGCTACCAGCATAATCTGCATTAGAATATCTTAATAAATCAAAATTTTGATTTTTAGGGTACCAGATGCCTAATTTAGAAGTATTTATCAAGTACTTGACAATTCTCTTAACGGTTATCAAATGTGTTTTTATTGGTACACTTTGAAATCTTGCACACAAACACTGAATAAAATATCAGGTCTGGATGCAGTTAAATATAACAAAGAACCAATGAGACTTCTATATAACTTGTTATTTACCTTTTTCCCATTTGAATCAGAATCTAACCTTGTTGAAGTACTCATAGGTGTTGTAGCTCCTTTGCATCCTTCATATCCAAATTTCTGAATGATTTGTTTAGTGTACTTTTCTTAATGTATAAAATTTCTTCTTTTGTTTGTTTAATTTGTAGTCCAAGAAAGAATGTCAGTTCTCCCATCATTGACATTTCAAATTCTGCCTGTATTGACTTAGCAAAATCTTGACAATACATTTCATTAGTAGAACCAAATATGATATCATCCACATATATTTGAACAATTAAAATATCTTGATCATATGATTTTAAAAACAAAGTTATGTCAACAGTTCCTCTTTGAAATCCTTTTGAAATTAGAAATAAACTCAATCTTTCATACCATGCCCTTGGGGCTTGTTTTAAATCATATAAAGCTTTATTTAATTTGTAAACGTAATCAGGTTTAAAAGGATCTTCAAACCCAGGGGGTATTTTACAAAAACTTCTTCTTTTATAAAGTCGTTTAAAAACGCACTCTTTACATCCATTTGGAAAACTTTAAAATTTTTGAAACATGCATATGCAAGCATCAAACGAATTGCTTCTAATCTAGCTATAGGTGCATATGTTTCATCAAAATCTATTCCTTCTTCTTGTGAATATCCTTTAGCTACTAATCTTGCTTTGTTTCTAGCAATTTTTCCATCTTCATCCAATTTATTTTTAAACACCCATTTAGTTCCAATTATTGATTTTCCTTTAGGTCTAGGCACAAGATTCCATACATTATTTCTTTGAAATTGATTTAATCATCTTGCATGGCATCTATCCAATTATTATCATTTAAAGCTTCATTAACATTATTGGGTTCTAATTCAGATAATAATGCAAAATGATTTTCAAAATCTTGTAAATCAGCTCTTGTTTTAACACTAGATTGAACATCGCCAATTATTTGTTCAGGAGGATAAGCGGATTTATATCTCTAAACCTTAGAATCTTCTGGTTTAAATTCTCTAGGTTCTGAAGTACCTTTGGAAAAAGTTCTGTATTTCTAGATTCATGAATTTCAACAACTAGTACTTCAAACTTTAGTTCTGAATAAGATTCTTCTTTAGATTTGGATTCTTTTTCATCATTAGATTCATCATCCTTTATATCTTCAATAATCTTTACATCTATTGATTCTTCAACGGTTTTAGATGTTTTATTAAAAACACCATAGGCATGACTATTTAAAGAATATCCTAAAAATATAGCTTCATCAGATCTTTCATCAAACTTACCAAGATTAAAAGCATTCTTTTTCACAAAACATTTAGAGCCAAAAATATGAAAATAAGAAACGTTAGGCTTCTTCCCTCTAAGAGTTCATATGCTATCTTGGATGTCATGGGTCAAATAAACTCGATTAATGATGTAGCAAGTTGTAGATATGCTTCTGCCTAAAAATACTCAGCAATACCACTTTCATTTAACATAGATTTGTCATTTCTTATGGAGTTTATCTTACGTTCTACAACTCCATTTTATTGAGGTGTATATGGAGTAGAGAAATTATGAGATATACCTTATTCTTCATAAAAATTTATAATTTTTGAATTTTGAAATTCAGTTCCATGATCAGTTCTAAGGCTAATTATGGAAATTCCTTTTTCATTTTGAATTTGTTTTGCAATTTTGGAAAAGAATCAAAAGTATCTCTCTTATGTTGCACGAATATAACCCAAGTATATCTTGAATTATCATCATCAATCATAAGTCCATATTTACTTCCACCCATGCTCAAAAACCTTGTAAGTCCAAACAAATTAGATGTAATAATTCAAAAAGTCGTTTTGTTGAAATTTTCACTTTTGCTTTTGTTGAAACAGAAACCATTTTATTTTTCAAGCAAGTATCGCATTTCACATCTTGTTTTATATTTATTTTAGAAACCCTTATTATATCTTTTTTTTGATAATTTTTCTAATTGATTAAAATTTACATGACCTAAACGTTTATGCCACGCAAAAATTTATCATTCATGGATAGCAAATAACAAGCATTTTCAACTTCTTTTGGTTTTATCAAATATATGTTTTTCTTTCTAAATCCTTTAAACAATTTTATACCATTTCATCAAAAAAAAACATTTATCTTTTTCAAAAACCATTTTATAACCTTTATCAATAATTGAATAATATTCAAAAGATTATGTTTTAAGCCTTTAACTAGATAAACATTTTCTATAATGTAAGGAGACTACCAATAATTCCAATTGCAACAATTTTACCTTACTATCATCTCCAAATTTACATATCTTTTTCTTCCACGTTGTGTTAGTGAATAATGAAGCATTTCTTGTCATATGTCTGGAATATCCACTGTTAGATACATGTTCCTTTAATTTTAGCTTATGTTCTGGCAAATTCAAAAGGATTAAACCTTTTTAGTAACTAAGAAAGTTTAGGTCCTTTATAAGACAAGCTCGTTGATTTCTTTGTTTAACTTGTTCATTACTGAGGTTGTTTCTTTTATAATAACAATATTCTCGATATGACCAGGTTTATTATAAAAGAAATATGCATTATGAATGGTCATTAAATACCTATTGTGTACTTGATTCATGTTATTTTGTATTGGATAACTTCTGAAATACCTTCTGGTATTACTTCATAAGTTGGGTAACTTCTGGAATACCTTTTGGTATTGTTTTCATACGGTGGATAACTGCTGTGTAGTATCTTCTAGTATTGTTTTTATACGAAGGAAACTTCTGGGAATATCTTCTTGTAGTATTTTCATAAGAAGGATAACTTTCTGGAATACTTTTTAGTGTCGAGCGTTATAACTCCTTTTCATTGATTTGGTTTTAAATCTTGCTTTTTAACACTTGATTTAATAATTGTGTTGGTTAGCTTTTACAAACACGGTTTCTTATTATGTATTAGAGCTAGATCTATGCTCATATCCTAAACCATACTTTTCAAAAAAATACTTTTAGATGAAATTATCATTGTTAATTTTTTGTCATTTCATTAAATTTATTAAATGTATTCTTTATTGAATTACATAACTCGTCAATTTTTACTTTCAAAACTCCAGTTTCTTCTTTTAATAAACTATTATCTTTTCTTTATTTTTCATTATCTATATGCAATTTTTCAACATCATGCTTTAAAATGTCATTTTCATCAACAAGTAAGGAACTTGTTTGTTTTAAAGCTTCCTTTTCATTCTTAAGCAATTTTACTTCATTATCATACTTAGCTATTTTTAAATTAGCCTTTTTAAGAACTTTAATAACTTTTTCATTTCAAGAAGCATGTCATCTTCAGTAATTTCATTATCAGATTCAGAGTGTACCTCAAAAGTAGCCATGAGACAAAGATTTGCTTCTTCCTCTTCTTCATCAGAATCTTCTGGACTACTTTCTGTGTCATCTAAATCACTCCATGTTGCTAACATTGCTTGACTCCTCTTTTTGAATTTCTCCATTTTCTTTATCAAAGTAGGACACTCATATTTGATATGTCCTAGCTTTTTGCACTCGTAACACCGAATCTCTTTCTTCTCCTTTCTCTTCTCTTTTTCCTTGTATCATTTTCCTGCATCATTTTTCTTATATTCAGTAGTTTTCTTAAATGCACTAAATTTCTTATCTCTTTATTTCTTGAAGAATCGGTTGAGCTTTTTGGCTAGAAGTGTTATGTCTTCTTCATCTTCATCTTCACTATCATCAAATCCAGCTTAGATAACTTCCTTAGCTTTGAATGCAATTTCTTTGGTACTACTTTCCTCTCATTGTGTAGTTTTCTTGTGAGATTCATAAGCCATTAGCTTTTCTATTAGTTGACTAAGAGAAAGTTTGTTGAGATCCTGTGCTTCTTCTATGGTTGTTTTCTTTGCATCCCAAGAAGGTGGCAAAATTCTCAGCATCTTTCTTACAAGATCAAGATCACCAATCACTTTGGCAAGTGATGCTAGCTCATTTGTTATTGTAGTGAACCAGTTACAAGCATCTTTGACAGGCTCATCAATTTTAAACTTAAATAACTCATATTGCTGAAGTAAAGCATTAATTTTAGTTCCTTTAATTGTATTTATTCCTTCATAAGTTT
Organism: Combretum micranthum; assembly: GCA_024138025.1. Taxonomy (NCBI): domain Eukaryota; kingdom Viridiplantae; phylum Streptophyta; class Magnoliopsida; order Myrtales; family Combretaceae; genus Combretum; species Combretum micranthum. The sequence continues at coordinate 1,266,847 of JAMXBD010000265.1, forward strand.
CGTTCAATCTATCCCAGATCTCTTTTGCTGTTCCACATGAAGATATTAGATAAAATTCTGAAGCAGCAATAGTGGTCAACAACAAATTTTTAGGTTTGTTGTTCTTTTCAATGACCTTCTTCTCAGCATCTGTCAGGACTGAATTTCCATTCATTGTAATCACATTATCTCCAATGGAAATTACCTGCCAAGAATCATAACCGTTAGCCTTAATGTATGTTTTCATATGCATTTTCCAATAAGAAAAATTTGAACCATCAAAGAAAGGAGCACGATTAATTGCAACATTATTCTTAGCCATATTGTTTGGATCACAAAAATCAATAAAGAGCCCAGCTCTGATACCAATTGTAGGTATAAATATTTTAAAATAAATACTCTTTTAAAAATTGAGCTTGGCTCTGATACCAATTGTTGGCCCCAAATAATAATCAAGAAGGAGAGGTTGAATTGATTATTACAAATTTTTTCCTTTAAAAATGATCCCCTTTCAGTTTTGAAAAATAAGAACAACATACCAATTAAACAAATATAAAAATAAATTGCATAAAAGTAAAAGAATAGAGAAAAGAAGATCGGGCAACAATTTATAGTGGTTCTGCCTTGTGCGTCAGTCCACTCTTCTAGCTCTGAGCCGGGGACCCTATTATCCTATGGGTTTTGTTCCACTATATCCAATAAGTTTAAATCACAAGCTTGTGTAATCCTCTCTGCTCGATTCTCACAACTATCATCTAGCTACAACCGATCTATAGAGCCTAAACTTGTAACTAAACTATCAACTAAGAAGGCAACACCACGTTCCTTTTTTACAAAATAAAATCTTTAAATCAAAGAGCTAAAGAATGAATGCTAAAAGATCAACTCGCTATTGCAAATGTAGAGAAATTATGAAAAATCTCGATGAAAGCAAACTTCTGTAATTTGTTCTGTATTTGCTTCTATATATATATTTTTGGTAAAGGAGAGACTTTTTGTTTGCTGCATGGAGAAGGTATATTCAATGATTCTATCTTTTCTTCTGTCTTCATCAGATATATTTCTCTTCTTCTAACGTTTAGAAAATGTTTTGAAAGTTAGATATCCCATCTCAAATATCTCGGCTTGAATCTGTTATGCCTTATCTTTATTTTGGATTTCAAATTTTGTCGATAGTTTTAATGAATAGAACATGTTCTTCTACTCTTTTGTAATTCTATCTTATTCGAATTTAAATGACTTGAGGCGTTGAAATGAAGACAAGGTCTACTTGATTCTCTTGATTCATCCAAATCTAATGTTATCCATTTTGAAATTCTCCCATAACTTTGTTTTGTATGGAGATAGACTTCAGAAATTACCTGTTGCTGATATCTCGGTCTTCATCGTTATCTTCCTCTATTATCGTATTTTGAAGATAACGTTTATCTTCTTTTAATTTCCTTAGCAAGATCCATGAAATAAGATAAGAGATAATCTTACTTTTTAACATAAATTAATACCGATAATCTCTATGGCTTAACCTGAATCTTGTGAAAATCGTATTTGATCTTGTCCTTGAATAATTGTTCCCACTTGTAGAGAGAGAAAATAAAAATCGTTTAAATCCCCTTTGGATATAATCTAACTTTAATGGAACAAATAAGTATATTACCCAAATATACTTCTTATCTCGGAGCTAGGTCTTCATTATACTTCTATGAATCCATTTGAACAGTAGTAGACATTGTTAAAGAAGATGAACAGTAACTCTTGTTGTTAAAAAACAAATTTCTAGTAAAGGTTCTGCGAAAAGTTTTGTTTTTCTGGAAAAAAGGAAACTTTAACCTTAAAGTAATTTTCTAGAAAACATTCTATATATGTCACGCCTCGAAGGGTACCCTAAACGTGGCCGTCCGTCGTATACAATATTAAAGCCTAGGAATGACCGTCTTAGTCATACGAAGGCTTCCATACTATGTACAAGGCGTCTAACACATGGAGGAGATGCATCGGAGTGATACATTTTATATTGATACAACTTTAGTAACAATGTAAAGGAAATACAATTCACTATACTTCAATTATAATTCATTAAAATATTTCACTACATAAAAATATTACAAAGCAATTTACAAACCTAGCTAATATCTTCGAGTATTCTTACTTCCTACTGGAACCTCAAGGTCATACTCTGCTCCAAACATCCCGGTCCCTAGGTAGCATTGTTAAGTCAACCTGTTCATTCAAACATCTATTAGGGTATAAGTTACACTAGCTTAGTGAGTGAATACTTCCATAAAGACGTTTATACAAATCAATCAATCAAGTTAATTATTCAATCGTACGTAATGCATCAACCACATGAACAACAATCATATGATCAGTAGGAAATCATATGTGAATAGATTTACGCCTTCCATTCGGGATTAACAGATTAACGAATACCGCAATACTATCGTTGAATTAATAAGCCGTTTATGGATCATGGATAACCAATTTATGTTGTTTATGGACCACGATCAATTAACTCATTTATGTTGTTTATGGATCACGATCAACCAACATTTAGCCGTTTACGGATTACGGGTAACCAACATATGCTAATGCTCCATCCCCATCGTGAAGTGATTATGTCCGTATTGATTTATCAAACCGAATAGTCATTAATATTAATTTCTTATGTGATCAACAAATTTGGAAGACAATCACTCCTATAATAATCTAAACAAGCATGAGTTATTCACCCGATTCCGATATTCTTAATACCATTTCTCAAATCAACTAAGCATACATAATCCCTCATAATTCTCATCATACAATTCCATTTTTATCTTTTGCCTTATGATCTAGTGCAACTATTTGCTACAATCACAAGCAAGAATGAAATTAGGAAGTAATACTCACACGTCCATTGGACTCCGGTCTTTTAATCGTAATAGTCGGGTAGCAACGAATCCTCGAAAGCAAAGTCACCTAACGAAAGAAATACCAAAATGAGTATTTCAACTCAAAACTAATCCATTCTATCTCATATAAACTATCAAGTTCATAATTCTCGTCCTACGCAGGAATTCCAACTTAAAACGGCTACAATTTGGTCATTTTAATTCGGAATTTAGCAAATTATATACCGATTTCTATCTACTTAGAAAGATCTATCTAATTCTATCATATTTAAGTTTTGAAAAATTTTAAGCTTTGAAAAGATCTGATCATTTCAGATCAGTACCAAAAACCAAATTAGAAAATTGATTTTATGAAAGTTTATGAAGTTTCTACTATCCAAGGCAAGTATACATGCAATATGAACAAGTTACTATCATAAACGATATGTCATGAGATATATATGTACATGTTCTTGATGATATTTAATAAAAGAAATTTTTAGAAAACTTTTTCCTTGTAAGACTTTATGAAAAATCAACTTAGAAAGGCTAGTCTTGTATTCTTGACAATTCCCACTTGTTTTTAGAAAAATTCCTTGATAAAATTTATTTATTCTTGTTAAAATTAAGTCCTCATTATGCATATTCCTTAAGGCCTTTATTCTTTAATAAAAGTTCCATTTTACACTTTGTAAACATGTTTTTAAATATGGTTCATCCTAAAATCCGAATTTTGTAAAAATTATTCTTGTGGTGATTCCTTTAAGCAAACTCATTTGATACTTAGATACTTAAGTCTCAACCATATCTAGCCACTAAGGGCTTCATTCCTTTAGTAAAACTTTCATTTTGAGTTTGAAAAATAGGGGTTTTCATATCATCATTTCCTAGATACGAATTTCACAAGGTTGGGATAAAACTCAAATTTTTATATTTTGTGATCTCTTCCTATTTTGAGAATCTCTATTAGTAGATCTACCATTTACTTATAAAAAACGTCTCCTATTGATACCTATTCCATAAGCCTTCATATTTTAAACAAATCCCTTATTTTGGTGTTGAAAAATAGGTTTCCAAAATTGGTCTTAGTTTAGATCCGAATTTACAAAATTTGTTCTTGGACATATCTTTTGATAAAATCCATCTAAACTTATGAAAATTCATCCTTTACATATCCTATCTTAAGAGCCTTCCATATCTTGAATAAAATCTTCGTTTTTGAGTTGGAAAACATGTTTTTAAATTATGCCTTGCTCTAGATCCGAAAATAGAATTTTTGTTTTGAAAATAATATTTGAAAATCACCTATGAATCATATAAAATGAAGTCTTGATGATATATGCCCACTAAGCTTTCATTATTTTAAGTAAAACTTCTATTTGACACTTGGAAAGAGGTTTTCAAATATGGGTCTTGCCTAAATACGAAAATCACCATTTTTGTTTGAGTTCAAAACCAAGATCTACACTTATTATGAGCATAAATATAAAAGAAATCCATGGTAGTAAGCTATAAACTCATAGATCTAAACATAAACATAATCAAAGTTACATGAAAGTTAGATCTATAAAATATAACCATTTCTAGCAAAAAAATAATAAGAGCATAAGAGAATAATCATAAGTAAGATGAGTGTTTCATTTTGGCATCATCATCCTTAGCTTTTAAGCTTATGGAAGGTCATTTGATGCATGAAACTCTCACTATACTCCACCTACATTAACTATGAAAACTTTGAATAAGAGTTTTACCAAAGGAACTTGAAGAAATATGTGTGGGAGCTCGCATAGAGGATAGGGGCAGCAAGTTCCTCTCGTAAGAACAAGAGCAAATGAAGAGAGAAAGAGAGGAAATAGAGAGGAAAATTGCAAAGAATGGTAAAGCGTTAAAGGTGTAAATGAGAGAGGGTATATATAGAGAAATAGGAGGAGTTTAAAGACACTCAAAATGAAATTAAAAAAAAAAAAAAGGGTAGCTTATACATACCTATAGCTGGCGTGAATATTGGAAGAGAGAGGGAGAGAAATTTAGTTGGTTTTTGACTTGAAGTTGTAATGTGTAACCAAGTGTATGTGTTACTTATTAAAGAAGGAACGAAATAGGTTTATTTTAATAAAATTCGGAGTGTTTCCAAGGACAAAAGGGCAGCAATAAATCTCTAAAAATCTGCCGTAAAGTGATACATGAAGTATAGAAAGAATAAAATGAAAAAGAGGTGATGTGTGAATAGTGTACTATATGTATAGGTTTGTAAGAGTACTTTTTTATAAATAAAAAATAGAAAAATGCATTCCAAATTTTTGTAGCAGAATTTTCATAATTAAAATAAGATAATTAATTTATTTGTTTTAGTGAATTATCAAATAAGTTACCTGTATGATCAAAATACGCGAATATGAGCTATAATTGATATTTTTATGGCCCGAAAAATTCTCAAATGTTATTTTACGAAAATAAAAATATTTTTCAATTATTAAATTATTTTATTTTATTTTTTTTAGTATCGGGTCTTAAATAGAAACTGATCCCATAAAAATCTAAAACGAACTAAATATTAGAAAAATAAAATTTTCTATGATCTATAAAATATTTATCTAAAAATATAAGATTTTACAAGAGTAGTGTAAAATTGTGTAACGAATAGTAGTGAATAGTGTAAAAGACTAGTTAATTACCGGTAGTAAAGAAATACGAATATAATCCCAAAATCAGATATTTCTAGTTATCGAAAAATTATAAAACTGATATTTTTGAAATCCTTATGAAAATACGAGTCTAACGGTATTAATCGTATATTTTTTATATCTCGAGCCCCAGGACACGCTTTTCAAAGTCTATATCTGAACGGTTAGAAATAGGTCAAAAATTTACCAATCTGGTATTTTTAAGCGACCTTATATTACTACGAGTTACTTTATACACTTAAACCGCACCTTGGCCTCTAGGGTTAAGAATTCGAGATTGCCGGACTTAAACTACTATATTCCACTTAGGGTTCCCGGGTGACTTTCCGATTTAGATCTTTGCCAATTTAGAAATTGAGGGCTTATGTTTATACAATACATTTAGTTTGAGAAATTTATTTTAAATTTTATTTTTGTAAGTATTTAATATCTTTTAACGTTTTCAAAATTCTTGAATTGGGTTTTATTTCCGAAGGTTTATCGTTATTTACTTTTTTTAATAGTTTGTTTTTACGTTCTATATTACCCATTTTATAAGTCAGAGTTAAATATAGAATTTGTCATACATAGTAGTTTTAGATTTAAAGACTGTTGAGTTCTTATTTTGTAAACCCCGAAAAATTTCAGTAAATAATTCCAAGATGAACTTCGAAAATAAACCCTAAAAATCACTCTAAATTAAAACTGAATTTCGACAAGTCCTAAATCACGAACAAATCCAGAAATTTCTTAATCTTGAGAAAATGAAAATTCTTAAAAATAAAATAAGAACTCAACAGTCTTCAAATTCAAAACCACGACGTACAAAAATTTCCATATTTAATTTTGGCTTATATAATCGGGTAATATAAGGCCCAAAAACAAACTATTAAAAAGTAAATAATGATTGACCTTCGGAAATAAAACTCAATTCAAGAATTCCGAAAACATTAAGAGATATTAAATACTTACAAAAATAAAATTTAAAATAAATTTCTTAAATTAAATATGTTATATAAACATAAAATATCAATTCCCAAATTGGCAAGGATCTAAACTGGAAAATCACCTAGAAACCTAAGTGGAATACAATAGCTTAAGTCCGGCAATCTAGCGCCCCTAACTCTAGAGGCCGAGGTGTAGTTTAAAGATGTAGAATAGCCCGTAGTAATGTAACTTTGTTTTAAAATATCAGATTGGTAAATTTTTGACCTATTTCGAACCCGTTCGGATACAGACTTCGAAAAGCGTGTCCCGGGGCTCGAGATATAAAAAATATACCAATAGTACCGTTAGACTCGTAATTTCATAAGATTTTCAAATATATCAGTTATATAATTTTTCGGGTTATAAAAGTTACAGTTGTAACCTTTTTATCGTATTTTCATTACTACCGGTAATTGATTAGTCTTTTGCACTATTCATTTTTATTTCATTACACAATTTTATTATTCTTATAAAGTCTTATATTTTTAGATAGATATTTTATGTATTATAGAAATTTTGTTTTTCTAAAATTTAGTTAGTTATGGCTTTTACGGGATCAGATTCTGTTTAAGACCATATACTAAAAATAAAATAAATTAATTTAATAATTTAAAAATATTTATATTTTCATAAAATAATTTTTTAGAATTTTTCGGGTTATAAAAATATCATTTATAGCCCCTATTCGCGTATTTTGATCATATCGGTAACATATTTGTTAAAATACTAAAATAATTCAAATAATTATTTAATTTTAATTATGAAAAATCTGCTACAATTATTTGGAATAAATTTTCTAATTTTAATTTATTTTATTAAGAAAGTACTCTTACAACCCATACTCTCAAGTACACCTTTCACACATCACTTCTTTTTCACTTCAATCTTTTTACACTTTATTATATCAATTCGTGGCAGATTTTTGACTCATTTATAGCTGCCATTGTCCTTTAATTTACTCCATTTTGACTAAATTAATTATATTCCACACCTTCTTAAAGAAGCTACATTATACATTTATTACACATTTCAAATTCAAGTCAAAATTCAACAAAATCTCTCTCTCCTCTCCCTCTCTTCACGTGCAGCAGCCCCCTCTCTTTGGCTGCCCTTGTTTTATTTTTTTTCATTTAATACACTCATTTTCTCTCTCTCTTCTTCATTTACTCCTTCTTCCTTTTTCATTCCTTAGCCTTTTCTCTCTCATTTTCCTCTCTTTTCTTCTTCATATTGTTCTTGTTTCTTCAAGAACACAAGCTGCCCTCATCTCTTCCATTAGCTTCCATCCATATTTCTTGAAGATTTCTAAGCAAATCTTCATCTCAAAGCCTCCATAGGTGATATAGGTAAAGTGTAATGAAGGTTTCATGCATCAAATGACCTTCCATAAGCTTAAAAGCTTAGGATGATGATGCCAAAAATGAAACACTCCTTTTCTCCACTTTTATTATCTTGTATTTCAATTATTTTCTTGTTTAAAGTTGATATATTTTGTAGATCTAAATTTTTGTTGCTTTGATTTTCGTTTATGCCATGGATCTAGTTATTTGAGTTGTTATTTTTTGTTATTTCTTATGATTTTATATAGATCCATATCCACATGTGTTCATGCATTTAAAACTAGTTTAGAAAACTAGATCTAAACTTTTGAGTTCATAAAATGCATTAGACTTTCTATTATATTAATGGATGACTTGTAGTAGCATGATGATAGTAGGAATATTTTAGAAAACTCAAGATCTATTTTATTTTCAACAAAAATCATTTTTGAAAATTCGGATGAAAATGGAACCATATTTAGAAAAGTTGTTTTTCAACTTCAAAATGTGTATTTTTCATTTAAAATGAAGGGCTTAGGGTATGGATAACATAAATGAAAGATTTTGATGAGCAAAGTTTAGATCTATGAGTTTAAAGTTTATTTTCATAGGTTTCATTTAGATATATGTTCATATTATGTGTAGATCTTAGATTTGAACTTGAACAAAAGTAGTGAAATTCGTATTTTAGCAAGACCAATATTTAAAAACCACTTTCCAAGTGTCAAAATGTAATTTTTACTTAAGAAAATGAAGGCTTAATATATGTATATCATCAAGGCTTCTTTTTACAAGAATCTAATGTGATTTTCAAAGGTTATTTTCAAAATAAAAATTCTATTTTCGGATTTTGGCCAAGGCATATTTTAAAAACATGTTTTCCAACTCAAAAATGGAGTTTTTATTCAAGAAATGAAAGGATCTTAGGATAGGATATGTAAGGAATGGATTTTCATAAGTTTAGATAGATTTTATCAAAAGATATGACCAAAAATAAATTTTGTAAATTCGGATCCCAACCAAGAATTTTTAAAACCCATTTATCAATTCCAAAACTCATGTTTTATGTGAAAAATGAAGGATATAGGTATAAAGTGTCATTAAGTAGTGGTTTTTATAAGTTGAAATGAGATTTGATGAGATTAAAGTGTAAAACAAGAAGTAGAATCAAGATGGAAAATTTTGAGTTAGTAGTCAATTTGTGAAATTCGTAATTTTGAATGAAGGCCATAAGAACACCTATTATCCAAGCTCAAAATGAAAGTTTTGTGTAATGAATGAAGTCCTTAAGTAATAGGTACCATAAAGTCTTAAATTTTAATGCATTAAACAAGTTTTTTCCAAAGAAATCATACAAAAAGTGGATTTTCTAAAATTCAGATTTTTGAGTAAATCATATTGGAAAACATATTTGCAAAGTGTAAAATGCAAATTTTTGTGTAAGAATGAAGCCCTTAGTAATTATGTATGATTGAGCCCTAATTTTCTAACTATCAAATGATTTTTACTTAAAGAAATCACTCAAAAACATTACTTACAAAAATTCGGATTTTGGCATTGACCAATTTTGAAAACATGTTTACAAAGTGTAAAATGGAAATTGTTATGTAGAAATAAAGGTCATAAGTAATATATATAATGAAGACTTAATTTTAACAAAAATAATTATATTTTCTTAAGTAATAAATCCAAAACAAATGGAAATGATCAAAGTTAGAAAACTAGACTTTTCATAAGTAGTTGTTATTATGGTCTTGCAAAATAAAAAGTTGTAAAATTTCCTTTTAGCAAAAATATCAAGATCATGCACACATTAAGCTCATCTCATGACATTCATGTTAGGAAATCACTCATATTGCATGTGTAGCTAATTTATATAATAGAAACATTACAAACAATTACAAAACTATTTTTCGGAATCGAAACCGTTACTGATCAGATCTGATCTTTTTGTTCCAAGACCTAAATGTTTTCAAAACTTGAAAATAATATTATAAATATATATATCTTTCGAAGTAGATAGAAATCGATATATTATTTGCGAGATTCTGAGTTAAAATGACCAAGTTATGACCGTTTTAAGTTGGAATTCCCGCTTAGGATGAGAATTACGAATTTGATAGGTCATATAAATCGTTTGGATTAGTTTGAGTCGAAATACTTATTAAAGTATTTCTTCCTTTTTAGGTGATCCCAAATTTGACGACTCCCTACCATCGAATTATTATTACTAGAAGACCGGTGATCCAATGGCTGAGTGAATATTCTCCTTGTTTTGTTACCTTGATTGTGCTTGTAGTTAGTTGCATTAGATTATAGGAACAAGATAAAAATCGATACGAACGTGGATGAGATATATGATGAGGCTGTGATGAATGTATGCCAAAGAATACTAAAGCATATCGAAACCACGATTTGATTGGATAACTGCACCGTTCATATTATTTCTGTTATATGTATGATATTGGCTGGTCACTCTAAAGAATGTATAAATACTTTGACCTAAGAAAAAAGTAAATTGATTATGCATCGCATCGAACATATTGTATTTGGTAGCGTGCTACTCCTACACAGGTCGATCGGTATGGTCCAAGGACTCGTTTGGATAATGAGACCCGGGATCAGAGCTCATTCATAGGAAACTAAGGCGCATCGGGGATGCATTCCATGTGTGAGCCTAGCCGAGGCGAGTGCTATGAGCCGAGGGCTTGGGGACTAGCAGCAGTCGTGTAGACTTGAATACCATCCCTAACCCAAGATACGGAGGGCGTAAATCCGTTCTATGTGTGGGTTCCAGATACCCATGCATAATTTCTTGCTCATGTGTTTGTTCATGCATAGCATATGAATGATTATAACTTGTTTGTTGTGGTACGGAATTAAGGGAATTCTCACTAAGCTAGTGCAGCTTCCCAACAGTTTTTTAAATGAGCAGGTTATCTCAAGAATGCTAAGTGGGGGCCGAGATGGTTGAAGCCGAGAATGACTTCGGGATTCCGGCAAGATATAAGAATGCTTGGAGTTTCGCTAAGCTTTACGATTTGCCTTGTAATAGTTTTATGTAGTAGAATCTTTTGATGAATTGTAATTGAAGTTAATGAGTTATATTTTGAAGAATAGTGAATTGAATTTCCTTTACATTGTTCTCAAGTGGTATCAACCTAAAATGCGTTACACCGATGAGTCTCCTCCATATGTTAGACTCCTTGTACATAGCATGGAAGCCTTCGCGTGACTGAGGTGGTTATTCTTAGGCTTTAATATTGTGTACGGCGGACTGCCACGTTTAGGGTACCCTTAGGGACGTGACATATTTCATTTTTAAGGATTCTCATTTTCTCAAGATTAAGAAATTTCTAGATTCATTCGTGATTTAGGACCAGTCGAAGTTCGTTTTAATTTGGAGTCATTTTTAGAGTTTATCTTCGATATTTATTTTGTAATTATTTACTGAAATTTTCCGAGGCTTACAATATATTCTTTATTCCTTTGAGAACATTATAGCTTATCTCAAAACTTATGTATACTTTGATTATGATAAACAAAGCATGCAACTCATTAAATATAACTCATTTAACCGCTTATCTTGAGCTCATCAAGATTCTTTAAAGTTCTGTGGAAGGTTCTGCCTTAATATATATATATATATATATATATGAAAATTATGCACACTAAAAAAATTATTAGCTTCTTGAGTATTTTGTTATCATCAAAACTTTAGTTAATAGAGAATCAACATTAAGTGCAAAGAATGAAAGAGGGAGTGAGTATTTATAGAGTTTTTGAGTAAAAATTAGAGTGAATAAAATTAAACGAAAAAGAAAAACAATGGGCATGATAGAGAGAGAGGGGGGCCACCGATTTTGGAGAGAAAGAGGAAGTGAAATTGATTAATTTTGTATTTTTATAATGAAAAGCAAGTAATGTATAAGATAAGTTATGTATAAAGTAGTCCTGGAAATGAAAATTGTAAGAAATAGGTGTGTAAGATTATAAGAGTAGGTAGTAAAAAAAGTAGAGATAGTGAAACAGTAATGAATAGTAATGAATAATAACTTGAATAGTAAACAAGACAAATTAATACTGGTAGTAAAGAAAATATATATAAAAGGGTTATATATGATATTTTTAGATGCCGAAAATTTTTAAACTAATATTTTATGAATTCTTATCTTATTACGAGTCTAAATATGTTATCGGATTATTTTCACCATTTCACGTGCTAAGACCCTATTTTCATAAACTGATCCCGTTCGGATTCGTAACGAATGAATTTTTCACGAATCTGATCTTTTTAAGTTATGTCACATTATTTCCAACTATAATATAAGATTATCTCGTTTCTATTGTTTTATTATTTCAAGCATGGGATTGCCGGATCTAGATTCATTAGGACTAGTTAATGGCCTAGCTGACTGTTTAAGGTTCTAGTTGACTTCCGGTTCTAGGGTTTATGCATAAAACCTATCATAAAATCTAAGGGTTTACATAGAATTCTTGAGTTATAATAGTTGGAAGTTCAAGCTCAATAGGTTGCACTATATCCATGTCGAATGCCATTCAGTAGGGGCTTCCTCTCCCATGGATGTCCCATGAATATATCTATATCTCCATAGGATATTTGGTAGTCATTATGCCCAACCGACGATGTCTCGATCAACCATCTTCTTCAAAATTTTAGCGATCATCCTGTTAACTACTTCAACTTGGCCATTCGTTTGCAAGTGAAACCATGGTTGTCAAAGTCATGAGTCTACTTGTATGTTTCCATGAGTTACCATGTCGGTGACAGGATGTCGATTTAACTTATATGTGAAATTTTTTTTTAGAGCAAACTCGCATTAGACTCATGATTCTACATAGTAGAATTGATGGTAGAATCGGTGGTAGAATCATAGTGTAGTAATTTTACATATTTTTGTTCTATTTGAACTTTTAAAAAGCAAGTAAGTCAATATATTTAAATTTAGGAACTTTTGGGTTAGTTCTTCATATTTATGTTAAGCTAACCTAATTTTAGGTTCACCCACCGCCCCTCACCCCCCCCCCCCCCCCCCCTAAAACCCCAACACGTGCGCTCAAAAACCTCCCTTTTCTTTCCTTTGTTTTTATTTTTTATTTTTTTATAAGGTTATTTTCTTCTATGCTATATACTTTGATATCTTCTAAACAATTGAAGTGAAAATTAAAAAATATATATAGAGTGTTATATTTTCCCCTTTTTTTCTATATGCAATTTATTTATCATAAACTTTTTTTTTCTGTGCAAATATACAGTGAACATGAAAATGTTCATTACTGTACAAAAGAAACTACTCACATATGATAATTTGAACGATTTGAAATATATCTAATAATTGTAGATTGTATATCAGCAGTAAATGTATTGTACTTATTAGGTTACATTAAACATATTAATGAAAGCATGTGAATTGTGAAGGGTAAAACTTAAATTTTTGCCGTATATAACTAGAATTTAAGTAAGATTTTTTATTTTCATCATTTATTTAAAGTTTTATTAGTAAAATAAGTAAATATATAGTTCTCATACGTAAATTTACATTAGTTATAGAATCTTACGATTCTATGTTCCAACTATACAAAACTCTTGGCTATTCTAAGTAGAATCTTAAGTTTTAAAACCATGGGTGAAATAGATATGTATCTTATCTCAATGTGGTTATATTGGAAAAATTCTCTAAATATATCATTATCAAACCGAGTGTCATTGTTGGTGATTAGAACACATGGTACTCCAAATCCGCACAAATGTGGTTGATTATAAACAACTCTATGCATTTTTTAGTGATGTTAGATTTGGCTTAGGCTTCCACCTATTTGGTGAAATAGTCAATTGTTATTATGATAAACTTCTTATGGTTTGTGGTTCCAGGGAAGGGTCTAAGTATATCCATTCCCTATTAGGATAATGGTCATGAGCCAGTCATGGTCTACAGGTAGCTACTCAAGGCATGTTTCTAGCACTAAAGGCATTTTTTTTTTACTAAGTCAACAACGACGTGCTCCGTGGTTAACCAATAATAGCTAAGCCAAAGTGCTTTCACATGGAGTGTCCGACCTCTTACATGATTATTGCATTTGTCTAAATGTAAGTCTTCTAGAATAGAAAGGGCCTCGTCTAGTTAGAGGCATATGAGAAATGGCATGTTGTATCCGCGATGGTACAAGATGTCATATATTGGTCATATGATACATCAACTTTCTATCTTCCTTTTTGTCACTTGGGATAGTATTGTCCCTCACGTACTTCACAATCAGATCCATCTAACAAGGTTATATTGACACTTCGCTTACCTTAAGGGTCCCATAGTGTCCCTTCATGATGGTGTTGTTATGCCCCATAGGGTAGTCTAAACATAACAGTCCACCGCATACTATATAAGACTTACGAATTACTACCACAACCTTTCCAAAGTCTCGTACAGATGCAAGACATACCTTTACGACAATAGAATACATGAACCAATGGAGAAAAATAGTTTAATTTTCCATACTACCAGCATTAGAATATAAACCATGAGTCCATATAATTAGTTACATAAGTTCTAGGGACATTCCCCCGCAAAATAATATCAAGTTAAAAAACAGTCTTTTACAGTCATCCAATAAATATTAGGGTTTCCTATTGAATTCTATACAAAATCGAACACAAAATTCTAATGGAAACTCCTAATTCTTGTACATGCTCGGTAGGATGTCTCGGCCTTAACCATATATAGGAATACTGCAATAAGAAAAAGCTGTGGGGGCATAAGCTACACTAGTTAGTAAGTGAATACTTCCATAAAGACATTTATAACAAATCATTCAATCAAGTTAATTCAATCGTATGGAATGCATTAACAACATGAACAAACAATCATATGATCAGCCATAAATCATATGTGAATGGATTTATGCCCTCCATTCAGGGTTAGTAGATTAACGAATACTGGGGTACTACCGTTGAATTAATATGCCATTTATAGATCACGAGTAACCAACTTATGCCGTTTATGGATCACAATCAACCAACTTTTAGCCGTTTAAGGATCACGGGTAACCAACATATGCGAATGCTCTATCCCCATCATGAAGTGAATATGTCCATGTTAATTTATCAATTTGGATAATTATTTATACCAATTTATAGGTGATCAACAAATTTCGTAGACAATCAATCCTATAATACTCTAAACAAGCATAAGTTAATCGCCCGATTCCGATATTCTTAATATAATTTCTCAATTCATCAACAAGCATACATAATCCCCATAATTCCCATCATGCAATTCTATTTTATCTTTTGCCTTATAATCTAGTGCAACTACTTGCTACAAATACAAGCAAGAAATGAAATTAGGAAGTAATACTCGCTCGGCCATTGGTCGCCGGTCTCTTAGTAATAGTAATCTGATGGTAATGAATCCTCGGGATCCAAGTTACCTAAACGAAAGAAATACCCAAATGAGTATTTCAACTCATATCTAATCCATTTTATTTTATAAAAACTATTAAGTTCGTGATTCTGGTCATTAATGAAAATTCCAACTTAAAACGGCCATAACTTGGTCATTTTAACTTGGAATTTAGCAAATTATATACCGATTCCTATCTACTTTGAAAGATCTATCTAATTCTAATATAATATCTAAATTTTGAAAAATTTTAAGTCTCAAAAAGATCCGAACAGTTCTTGTTAGTATCCGAACACCCATTTTTGAAATTGTTTTTGTGAGAAATTATTATATTTCTACTATCCATGCCAAATATGCATGCAATATTAACAAATTACTACCATGAATGGTATGTTATGAGATTCTTATATGTATGTTCTTGATGATATTCTATTAGAGAACATTTTTAAAAACTTCTACTTTACAAGATATCATGAATACTTGATCTAGCAAGTCTAGTTTTGTGTTCTTGACAAACCACACTTGTTTTAGAGATTTTCCTTAATAAAATTTATTTATTCTTGATTAAACTAAGTCTTAATCATATCTATTCCTTAAGGTCTTCACTTTTCAACAAAAATCCTCATTTCTCACTTTGTAAACAAGTGTTTGAATATTGGTTATTCCTAAATCGAATTTTGTAAAATGGTTTTTAAGTAATTTCTTTAAGCAAAACTTGTTTGATGCTTTAAAATTTAAGGCTTCATTATTCCTATCCCCTAAGGACTTCATTTCCTTAATAAAACTTCCATTTTGAGTTTGAAAAATAGGTATTTACATATCCTCTTTTCCGTAGTTATGAATTTCATATAACTATCCTAAAATTCCAAATTTTCTATTTTGTAAATATTTCTTGTTGGACAATTTCTCTTAGTAGATCTACCATTAACTTACTAAAATCATTTCCTATTGTTACTTATTCCATAAGCTCTTCATTTTTCACATAAAAATCATGTTTTGGAGCTGAAAAATAGGTTTTCAAAATACAACTCATTTTCTATCTGAATTTACAAAAGTTTGTTTTGATCAAACCAAATTTGTTCTTCAGCTTTTTGGCTCATCTTCATAAATATCCTAATTTTTAGAAATAACAAAACATTTATTTACATAAGACAAAAATCTTTATGACCATTCATTCATCTTAAGCATAATAAATGCATGAGATCTTCAATATCATGTAAGAGAATAAATGTTTAAAAGCTAGATCTAAGTGCAATGATAATGTTAAATGTATGAAATGAAGTATACTACTTATGACAATAACGTAGTAGCAAGATTCCTATATGAAATTATCACTATATGAACATATATTATGATCATGGTAAAAATATAAACTTTAATCACAAGATCCACAACTTGTGACGGCTTGATCTTCATGTTCTAGTGGTTTCATGTCCCTAGCATGAAGCTCATGGGGATTTTTATGAATCCACAAATGAATGATCTTGACATTACATGTTTTTATGGTGCTATTGTTTAGATCTATACCTATTTAATGTTTGAAACAAGAAAGCTTGAAGGAAAAATTGTTGGGTATGTGGTTTAGAGGGAGAGAGGCTCATGGAACACTTAAGAGAAGAGAGGGAGGGTTTGTAAATTTTTCCAAAAAATGAAATGAAAAAAAAAAAAAGAAAGGAAAGGCATCAAAGAGTATATATAGGGAATGGGATTAGGGTTTGTGTGTGTAAAAAAAAAGAAGAAAAATAAAACAAATGAGGGAAAAGGGAGGGGGTTCATGTGGCCACAAGGGAGAGAGGGAGAGAAAATGAGAGTTTTACAAATTTTTCAAATCTAATTTGTGTAATAAAGTGTATTAAAAAAGAAAATGTAAGGAATGTGATGTAATAAGGTAAGGCTTGATTACAAGGATGTAAGAGTAGGGGTATGGCTTGTGAGTGTGAGCAGGGTATGGGCTTGTACTTGTGAACAGTAATGAATAGTAGATTAGACAATTAAGTTACTGGTTAGTAAAGAAAATACGATATAAAGGCTACAACTGTAATTTTTATAAACCGAAAAATTATAATTATATTTTTGAATTCCTTATTAAATTTTGGTCGTAATGAGTATTCCAGAATATTTTTCTAATTTCGAGTCTCGAGGGCTGGTTTTCCGGAATGGATCCTGGTCGGGTTCTAAACAGATAATCTCTCGAAAATTGATCTTTTTATGTTTCGATATATTCTTTAGAACTATAATCTAAATCAACTTGCTTCAAAAAGTTCTACGGTTTAATTCTCAGTGAAGCCGGACTTAGGGTTTCTAGGTTTCTTTCTAACCCTAGCTATTCCGTTTTAGGGTTTTGGTTTTCGATTCGACTCTCGAAGTCAAGCTTGGTTTACAAGAAAGCCGGGACTTACAGGTGTGGTGGGGGAGATACTCAAAAA